>OY757188.1:5690283-6970283 GCA_963583895.1 Melanophora roralis | reverse complement strand
AAAATCGCGCTAAGTTAACCCTTTCACTTTAAAGTTCAAAGGTCAAAAAGAAGACTTTTTTTATTATTTTAATTTAATTATTTTGTGTTGCAAATATTTCCAAATACTTTTAAAATTTATCAAAAAATTGTGTTTAAAAAGTATATCCCAGCAAACCAAACTTCAAACGGCACAATTTTTGTTACTAAAAGTTCAATAAAGAAAATAAGTGGTCTTAGTTCTACAAAACAATTAAATCGGCAAACTAATGTCAAAGATAAAGAACAAAAAATCACAAATTCTTTTATAACACTCTTTGAGCTTTTTATAGAATACTACAGTTGTTGTTTGTAAACAAAAAAAAATACATAAACGGAAACAAATTTTGACATTTAAAAACCGAAATACTGTTACTGATTAACTGAGGCCACCTGATATACATACGCTTTGGAAAATATGCAAGTACGTTTGTGTAAAGAATTGTAGCAAATTTTCTTTCTACCTCTGGAATATAAAAAAAATTTAATTCAATTCCTTTTAAATGACTCTACAAAGCGTAAACACCAGCATTAAAGATACGACTTTTTAAAAATCTCAACAGAAATTATTAAACAAGGCGACTTATCAGCTGACTTTTATTTCCGCCATATAATGGTAAAATTAATTATCAGGTAAACTCATCCGGGAGAGAATTTTTGACTTTCCTACCTTTTTTTAAAACGTAGCTAGAATTTAGCAAAAAGAAAATACATGACGAACTTTTACAGTAAGTTGTTGTTGTAGGGACGAGGTCACCTTTTCATTCCACCATGGTAGGCATTCTGCCACGAGATGCGATGGTACGAATTTTTAAGATTTTGTAAAAGAAACTCTAATGAGATTTCTTTTAATTTCGATTGTTACTAAATGCTGTGATTTTCTCCCTGCCAATTTGGTTCAGCAGCAGTAGGCAGATTTAAACAATTTGTGTTACTGAAGCGTTACCAGATGTATCAAAAATTTTATATATCCAAGTAAAATATTTATGTTTGAAAAAAAAGGTGCCAAAAAAGAACAAAATTAATAAAATGAAAAATTGTTGTTTTTTTTTTAATTAACTTAGTGCTTGTAAGTATGTATGTAATAAGAATTTGGATTTATTTAAAATGCATTCCTATCGCACTTTTCCTTTATATTAAATTCATTTATTGTTTTTCAAGTTTTTAATTTATTTTTTTTAATTTAAATAAGTATGTTGTTAAATTGAGGCATACGCTTTTGAACAAGCCGCCTAAATATTTCTAAGAAAATTGTTTAGACAAAAATTTTTATTTAAAAACAAAATTTTTAATTTAACTAATTAATAAAAATCTCATTACAAAAACTTAGTCTGTGCCCATGTGTCAAAGACCAAAATACTTTCTTTAAATGCAGACAAAGTTCGTTTTATAATTACAATATTATACAATATTTAAGCATAATTTAATTTTGTTTAAAAATTTTTAGAATATTTAATTTAGAGAATTAATTAAAACTACATGGATTTTTTAAAAATCAATAATAATAAACAAAATAAATTTTAAAATATTTTTTGGGTCACTATTTTAACCATTAATTAAAACAATTACATAGTTTTTGTTTTTGTTTGGAATAAAGATAAAAGAAAACCCACTTTAATAAAAAAATTAAATGAAGTGTGACACTTGTATGTTTACAGGGGGGCCCTTACTGAAAGACAGAGTAGAAATTATTTTCTCTTTTTTTATTTTTTGAAACAAATTTAACCGACAAATAACAACCATTTAATAAATTTTAATTTCTAATCAAAAGATTAGAAAAAAGGTTTTAGGGTTTTTTTTGTTTGTTTCTTTTGTACAATTTTCTAATGCAAACGTGCGTGCCGTTTGGGTGTTCGACTTTAAAGACATGTAGGGCTGTCGCCACTAATAACAATCATTTGTTTGAATTAAGAAAAAATAGAGAAAAAAACAAAGTACGGGACTGTGACAATTTTCTTTCTTATAATATTAAACGTGCTAGGGATATTAAAGTTTAATCAACCGGAACTAATAGTGGACAGGAATCAAATTGTATATCCACACACATACACACATGTATGTATAAGTGCATTGAAAAGTGTTTGCTCACATCTTGTGTTAGAAATTTTTTAAGGACTTTTAGTCTAAAGAAAATAAGAATTTAGTTGCTTTAGGGAGTTTTTCTTTGGCATTATTGCCTTTCATATTTTTTAATAAAAATTTTGGTCAAAAGAAAAACTGCCAAACAATAATATTAAAATATTATACAGTAAATTAGATCGCCAAGTGAGGTCAAAAGTATAATTCACCCAACCAAAAAGGAACTATTTGTGGATACTGGAGATAATCTTAATTTAAAGTCAATGATTTTTAAAAAGCATTTTGGGTATCTCATATATGATGAATTTTTTTAAGCCAAGTGAATAATAACATAATTAGCAAATAAGTCTTTTTTCGCCAGATAAATGGAAATAAATTAAAAAAAATTCTAAACGTTTTTAGGTTGTTGATTATTGGAATTTGTCTTAAGAAATAATATTTTATATTAAACTATGTAAAAAATATTTTTTAATAATTTGCTACCTTTTTGTCTACATGTGGTAAAATATGCAATATCTGAACTAAACGTGGCAGCACAGCAAGGGCTTAAGCTTATTAAGGTCCTTTTCGAATTAGTTTGACAGCAACAAACAAATTGGTATAATTTAGAAGAAAGGCCCTTAAGAAAAGAAAATATTGTTCTGACCTTTTTATTAATACTTATCAAGCTCTCAATAAAGTACGGCATTAGAGCCTGTAGTCTAAACTAAGGCCAAACCTTTTAGAATAGAACATATCAATCTGACAAGTATGACCAAAAAAGGGGACACTTAAATTTTTCTTTACTAACAGGGGCTGAGGTGCCTCAAGGTTGTATTAAGCAGAAATACTGTACTTGCTTTACACAACAGACATGCCAAAACATGTCTTAAGCGCACGCGGATGTTTGCTGATTGAAACAATTTTCTTTAGAACTTATAAAGTTCCTAAAGAAATCTCGAACTAATAACAGAATAATATTATTCAAGTATAGATATGTGAAACTATAACAGGAATAAAAACAAATGAATAGAAATGCACTCAAGCAACTTTTACTTTACCCCACTAAGCCTTATCAAAAACCAAATGGTGCCTCTACTCTTTGGTGCCTTTTCATTTTATTACAAAAACTATATTCAAAACAAAATTAAATTATTAAATAAAAAATTATTTAAAATAAAAATAAGCATAAAACAAAACTTTAAAATATAGTGTTTAAAAAAATTTAACAGAAGAAAACAAGTTTCCAAAAGCTTTTTATTAAAAAAAAAAATTAATTAAAATTGATAATTTACAAAGTATTTTATTTTAAAAATTTAATTATTAAAAACCTAATATTAAATATAAACATAAATTATATAAATTATTTTAAATTTAAAACTTGATTTAAAAAAAAAATTAGTTGTAAGCTTAGAGTTTGTAATCATAACGACAGATGAAGAAGTGGACAGAAAGAGTATTTATAATTCCCGTATTCTATTTCCAGTACAATTAAAAAAGCAAAGAACTTGCATTAAATACTAAAATATTTAAACTTTTTGTTAAATTCGCTGACCTTAAGCTAGAAGAAAACTTATGTTTACAATTCTAATAAAAACACTGATTTTTTCAAAGTTTTTATAGTATTTTAACCACATGTACAACACAATACATATTCTCTTCATTCCAATTCGTAATTTGTCTTTCTTTTGATGTGTTTGATGGACAAATTTTCCTTATCTATAATTGCCATCATTATTCTATTCTAAAAATTAACTGAAAACTTCTAAATAAATAAAAAAAACGTTTTTTACATTTCATTTGTCATAGAATGGCCGTATAGCAGTCAGGGTGTGGGACTCGAAAGACATACTCATACTATTTGGTTTATAGCAAATTAATAAGGAAATTAGCACTTAAATGTTTATTTAAGCATAACATTAAGAAAAAAAGACTGGAGAAACGAAAAAGAAAAATAAAACCAACAATTTGTAGGTATTTTTAAGAGCAAGACCATTCGTCCATAATTATTTTAGTCATTCCGTCAGTCATTTGCTTTAAAAAAAGCAACATAAATATGAATGCAGTCAAGCAAAAAAAACTTCACATCATAAAAGACCCGGACGTTAATAAAGTAAGAAAACCAAAAAAAAAAGACAAAAAAAAAGTAAAAAATGGGAAACAAAACAACAATTTGGTTTAATTAAAGAAAAAAAACTAAAATGAAATTAATGTGAATGTATGAACGTTTATAATGTAAATATGTTTTAATGTTGATGTTTGTTTAAGATATACATAAATGGAAAACAAAACCGTCCCGCATATGATTGATTCCCAAACAAAAGGTTGACTTAAGAGACTCTTCACATGAAAGTAAAAAAAGACTTCATAAAAAGCAATTATGTATGGTTTTCTGAACCGAAAATAACAAATTTGTAACAAAATTATAAAAGCTAATGATGCTTAACCGTTATTTAAAAAAGACATGGTTGTTTTAAAAGAGAAGGTTGAAACTTTTTCTTTGGCAAAAAAAAAAATGAAAAAAATTTTTAGTTTTTTAAAGTTTTTTTTTCTTTTTTAAAAATTTATGAAGCTTGAGTTGTTTCTTTTTTTTGGAAAGGAAAAACTAAACAATTTATTATAAATTATGTACTTTATCTTTTGCATGTGACAACTTAAAGTAATTTGTAAATAAGGTTTTAAGAATGGGAAAAAATTTAAAGGGTCTTTTATTAAAATTAGTGGTAAAATACTAAAACGTGAAACTGTAACTATTTTTCTTTGTAAGCAGTCAAGCCTAACAATGTGGCTTTAACTTTAGAAAAGATATATTTATCTATACCTTTAGCAGGCAAATAAGGTTTTTAAATTACAATTTTTCTGAGGTTTTAAAGAAATATTTTTTATCTTAATTCCTGTGGTTTTTCTAAAATCTCCTTAAATATATTTAGTAGTTTTCCAGTCATCAACTTCAAAGTATTGAAGCCAAATACAAAGTTTGTTCTATTAACAGAAATTTTTTTGAAACCTGTTTACTAATTCGAACTGGTTGAGCCCAAAACCGTTAAAGTTCTAATTCAAGGGGATGAGGTAAAGACTTCTCTGAGAGTGCCAGACGTCTTCGCTCTCCAATTCCATAGAGTTTCTGCAGGTCCTGGAAAAACAGAGATTTCTAGTCAGTATCTGCCTTGTTGGTTTACCTGATGGTGGATATGCCAAGTGACAAACACAGCTGGCAGTACTCTAATGTTACCACATTAAATAATTCCCAGGCTCCTTCTAATGAAACTCCCTAAATAATATTTCAATTTAATTTAATATATTTTATAAATCAAAGAACTCAAAAACAAACCAAGACACTCAAGTGTCTGGTGGCAAATTTATATATTTAAATACGATTATTTAAAAAATTAATAGATAGTGGGGAGGGAGGGTCGCGCCGTTTGAGTTATCGATTGTGCGGGTTTGTCAGTCACGACATCGTAGTGGTCGGGTGAGCATCGACCGTTCGCTGTGGAGACACTTTTAAAGACATTTTTACGTAATTGCTCGTCAACAATTTTGTTCAAAGTTCGGAATGCGGCGAGTTCGTGATGGACCGATAGCAAATTTAATTTGTACGTGGGTGCAGAGATTACGCGCAACTGCTTTGGCTATGAATGTCCCATGGCCAGGGCCTAGGGGAGCTTCAAGGACTCTCTTAAACATTGAACTGTTAGAAAGCAGTTTCCGTAAAAATCCTGGACTTTCAATAAGGAAAAGAACACTGGGACTGCAAGAGCGATTATTCATAAAATTTAAAAAAAGGATCTGAAGTTCAATCCTTTTAAAATTCAAACTGTCTTTGATTTACGCAAAAATTATTGTGAAACGATGCTGGAGCGCTTTCGCACTGCAAATTCCAAACCGATTGCATTGCCTCAGGGTAACTGTTTGGTGTGGCTTAGCCACGCATGAGATAATTTGACCTTTTTTTCCAAAATTCTCGAGCCCAGGCGACTGCACAACGGTGAAAATTATCGACTCATGATTACGGAATTTCCATCGTACTTTCCACACATGTGACTTCAACAGTATGGGGCGACTGCACACCCATCCAGAGCTTTGATGAATTGGCTTCGGTAAAATTTCCTTCAAAAACTGTTCAGTCGCTTTGGGGACATCCCGTGGCCACCAAGGTCGCTCGATCTAACTCCCATGAATTTTTTTTTATGAGGCAACCGCAAAGAGAAGGTTTATAATGGCAATCCCCAATCTCTTCTGGACTTAAAGACAAATATTCGTCGAGATATCAGCTTAGTTAAGCAGTAAGTTTTAAGCGTTTCTGCATTAGATTAGCAAATCTTATCTTCAACCGCTGTGCTTACAGCTTTGTCGCAGTCAGGCATTAAATCTTCAACAGATCAACCGCTGTTTCAATGCTCTGTTGCGTCAGATTTTTAGTTGTTTATTTCGTGTGAAGGGCCATTACAGAACTGATTCCAAGAGACAGTAATCGGCTCAAGATCCAAGACTGTATATTAAAGGGACCGGCACTGACATAGCAAAGCAACTAAGCTAAGCTGGGTACAATTTTTGCTTTTTGTTGAAGTATATTTTTTTAGTTTACCTTTAACTTGTTTAGAGAATTTTTTTTCTTTTTTTAACTTCCGCCTTAATTTAAGTAAGTTTGATGACTACAAATCTTGAGTGGGGGGGGGGGGGGGGGGGGCTAAAATATTTCTTGGGTGCTTTTAGCCCACCTAACATTGTAGTGTGCTAAGAGGGGTTAATTGATGCGTATGACAGAAAAGAATATACTGGATTGTACTGGACTGAATCAGTGTTAGTAAGTAAAATGCAGGTGGAATATTCAATACTCATCTTCTAGATATTAAGCACTGATTTCAGTTGTGTAAATTAAACTTAAGAAAATTACACAACTTAAAAAAAGATTTCAGTTTTAAGATATTCAAAAAATTATACATGATTTTTAAAAACTTTTACTTGTGTGTCTACATCCCCCGGCTTAAATTTTTGACCGCTTCTTTGGGGTTGCTTTTCAAAAAAAGAATTCTTCTTTGAAAAATATGCGCATAAATTTTTAAAATTAAATTATTTACTTAAAATTTAATGTGGCAATTTACACTTAAAAATGCAAACGATTTCTTTCAATTTTAAGTACTAATTAACCCCTTTTCACACGCCCTTACTTTCAAATGACAGCCAAGCGGCAAACAAAACCAAACAACAACAAAGTGACAAAACCCTTCAATTTTGCCACAAACTCTAGTACTTATTTTTTTATTTTCTTTTTTTCTCTTCTTGTTCTTATTTTTTAATTGCTTTAGCATAATTACTTGTAGAAAAAAAAACTGAATTTAAATTTCAAAAATAAAAAGGGAAAGAAAACGGAATTTATTATAGAGAGTGCGAATGAGCCAAACATAAGCTGTAATAAATCATTACTTACTGCTACAGTGAACACTTACAGTATGTTTTGCTTCTTTTTCATTTTTTTTTTTATTTTCTAAATACTTTAGAAAAAAAAATGTATAAAATTCACACACAGAAAAAAACACTTTGTTTTAATACTCATCAAATCAAAGTCTTTATTAGATGGAAGACCAAGGGTCGCTTTTTGGTTTTTTTTCTGTTTCTTCTTTTTTCTTTTGTTTTTATGGTTTTCTACATATAAATTTTATTTTTAAGTGCCTTTAAGCAAAACGCTAATTAACTGCATAATGCATTCATGGCCCCTTTGGCGTAATACAGTACTTTTCTATTTCTTCTTCTTGTTTTCGTATCATGTTGCAACTAACAATAGAATTAAGGCAGCCAGTACTGCTGAAAAGTAATAAATGAATGAATGAATGAAAAAAAAAATCATAAGAACATTTGCATAATTTTATACAATTTTTTTTTTTACTTTCTTTAATATAAAAAAGAAATATTTTTTTTTTATTGTTTTCCTATAATTTACCAAGAATAGAGGAAGAACCTTTTGAAGTGTTTATTTTAAATTCCAAATTATTTTTTTTTGCCTTTTCTGTGTGTAAATAAGAATTAATGGATTGTAAGAATGGCATAAAAAGCTGTTACCCAATATGTCTGTAACGGAAACGAAAACTATTTATGAATAGAATAATGTGACATATGTATAGTGTTACTAGTAAAATAAGGAAATTCCAAAGAAGTATTAAGTAAAAGTGTCATATTTGTATTGGGAAAGAGAATACTGTTTCTAGAATCCAATTAAAAAGTCATTAAGTGTCTTTAGAATGATTTCGGCGAGGTCTAAGTAAGTGGTAAGTCAGTCATCAGTAGGTTGTGTAATTCACAAATTATTTGTAATTAGATTCTTAAGTGGAGGATGGAAAGCCAAATGTTCCAAAAAATAACATCTAAGAGTGTGTCAAAACAGAATCCCTGAGTTGAAAACCAAAAAGTTATTTTTTACGTTTCCAATATCATATGAGAATATATTCCTCATCACCGTGTTTGAATATCGTACAATAACTAAATTTTAACTTATTTTTTTTCATGCAAATTTAAAAATATCAATTTTGTTTAAGGCTTTGTAAAAAGTCGCTAATAGAGACTGCCCTGTATCGGCTTGTAGAAGAAATTAGGTGGTATTTTCTAGGCTCCTCTGTATTTTTCTCTAAACACAACTGGGACGAACAACGAATTTTTTGTTGCGAATATTCGTCTTAAAAAAACACATTTGTCTATATAAAAATGCATAGAAATAGTGTGTCGACTAAAATTTGTCATGTGTACGAGCTTATCTGGGAATATATATGTTACCAGAAACTCAACATAAAAAGAGTTGATGTTACTGTGGCTTTCCGTCGTTAACGGGACTTAAAAGACTTTCGGAGAAGAAGGAAGAAAAAAAGTTGGCTCTGAAGATTACGAATTTCTGTCTACTTTGACTGATAAAATGTAGGGCAATTGGAAACTGGGTGTAACCCCAAAAAATACTGTACCCAGAAGCGTATAGAGCTAAATCTTGTTCTTTGTTACCCTAGATCGGAGGCTTAACTAAAAAAGAAAAATCGCGTAGAGAGTGAAGAAGGAACCAGAGATTTTTTAACACCTACAGGAACTCTGTGGGAAAAATTGTAGGACCAAAGTGTATTTCAAAAATAGATATTTTGACCGGACAATCGCCTAAAGGGAGAGTTCGCAACCATTAATGAATGTAGACAACTCCCTTAAAATGCTTAATTTCAACCCAATGAAAGGCAGAAACTGTAAGTCAGTCATTAAGGGTCTGAGGGTTATCATATTCTGGAGGGTTTCTGGGCGATACCCCGAGACTGTAAATGAATTGGTACAAAGGGGAGTAAGGAAGATCCCAGGATGCCAACTACCTCGGTTGCTCTTCACTATGTGAATTTTATACGATTGAAAAACATTTAAGGGATTAGGAGATTAAGTGCAAGACTGAGGGGTCCGGCTATTTTCAAACATAATTAAGTCAAAAGCTGCCCCGGCACTTTGATGACTACTTTGTGAACTATTTACAAGTTTATTGGACTTTGAACTCTACGAGATGCTAGAGTACGTCAAGTTTCATATAGTTGCTAGGTTCACCCTTTCTCATTATTTAACTATTCTTTCATATTTTTAGATTCACTTTGCTCTCCACTTCTCTACATAGGATACTAATTAACATATAAACTGCATCCGATTTAAAAAAATCTAACCTACCTCCCAGTAGGTGGCGCTTTTAAAAATGCAGAACATTCCCCATGTGGTGCCACTAGGTAAGCCTATACAGCAGGTACTGACGAAAATCATACTATGTCTGTGGTCAATACACAATTACTTCCCCAAAGCACTTTAAGAAATGCATCCAACAGCAAACGTCTCTCCAGCATAGCTTCAATAAATATTGTAGTTGGAAGCCAAATGATCAAAACTATCACAGTCCCTTTGGCTAAAAGTAATATTTACGCAAAATCTGATAATATAGGGATTATTAATAGCAGCTCTGCGTCAACGTATTCCAACAAAAAAAAATTGAAGGCATTCCAAAAGGGAAACATACATCGGGGCGTTAATTTACCACTACGTCCCCAAGCTACTTGGCGAACGTACTCGTTACCAAACTAAAAGAGGATCAAAGTCTGCAGCCTGGCCAAAGCATTATCATTAGGAGCTACCCCATCAAACTGTTAGTCACAAAAATTTTTAAGTGGAATGGGATTTGTTACCGACAACACAAAGTAAAGATATCTCTGAATCTAGATGACTGAAAGCTGCCTATTACTACCAGACTAATATCTCTTTAGTCCAAATCAAGCCTTAATAATGTAGGCGAAGAGCTGGTCATTGGTAGTCGGAGTCTAAGGTAAACGAACCAAGTTTTTTAAAATCTATGAACTGTTGAACATCTGAAAATAATTTCATTAAAAATTTTCAAAAACTAAAAACAGTTTTAAAAAACTCAAAAAAACTTTTAAATAAAAGTCGTTGGATATTTAAGTTTATTACAAGCAAATCCAATTATACAAGTTTTAAATTAAGATTTTTTACATTCAAATATTTTTATTTGAATTTTTTCCCCCAAAGAATGTTGTAATAATTTAAATTACAATCAAAGTGATTTATTTTTAAATGGACTACATTTTGTACTCTACACCATGACCGAATATACAAAGTGAATCAAATATGTGAGCCTGAAAAAAATGGACTACACCGAATTTCAGATGTATATCAAGGGATGCCTTAAACTGAATTTTTTTTCAGAGTTTAGTTTTAGGAGTTTAAAGCAATGTTAGCCAAGAGTGTTTCCGGGGGACGAACACTAATCGGGTTTTACATATACACAACACGAGTACCTAAAAAAAAGCCGTAACAAAAAGAGAACTAACAACAACACAAGGGGATATTGCATTGTTTTTGTTAAATATACACAGTGAATAAATTATCCTCTCTCATTGGGCAACGCTGACTTAAAGCCAGTAATTTTACAAGCTTTTGTACAAAAAACTTAGTTGGACTTTTATTTTAAAAAGAGGTGAATAAGAAATTTATTTTAAGCCTTTTTAAACATATTTTCATTCGTTTAAGACTTTTTTAGTTTTATTAAATTGTAAGTAAACCATGAGAGTTATCTTAAAATCTTAAGTAGATGTCTTTTGGTGTAGATTACAATACGGTCGCTTAGACCTGACCCATGATTTTTTTTTATTTTATTTTTTCAATAAAAAAATAAAACTGAAATTAATTAAAATTCCATTAAATAAAAATTCAGTATACACACACATATATAAAAACATACATTAATTGTATCGTAAAATATCACATGCCAACTGAACCTCATAAATAATGTAGTTCTCGTTGAATAAAATAAACAAAAATACAAAACGGAAAAATAAAATCAATTTTATATTGCTACACACACACACACACAGATATCAACTTATGTATATATGGTTATGTATGGCCGTTCGTCACTAATGAACTCCAAATAAAAATTTATTAGTTTTCCATAAAAAAAACTCAAACAGTTTTTTTTTGAATTTTTTTTTAAATAAAATTGAAACAACCAACCACAAAACAAAAGTAAAGACGATCCAAAAACTCTACAGGTGTCTTTCTTTTTTGGCCTCATATATTTAAGGTTGAAAGTAGGGAAACACACAAACACACACTTACACATTCATATACATTTTAAAATAATGTTTTAAAGATAATTAAAAAATCGAAAAAAATAAGAAAAGTTTTTTTTTATTTGACTTTTTTATACGGTTCATAGGGAAAACTCATTTCGTGATGGGTCTTTGTCATTGTTGCCTTTAAAACAACATGTCAAAATATTTTGAATAAAATTATTGTATTATTGGTTGGTTTTGCTGGCTTTCCGATGTTAAAAGTTTATTTTTGATTTTTTTTATGATTTTAATGAAGGAAATTAGAGTGGGATTTTATGTATTTGTTTTTGATTTTGTAAAAAAATTTACAATTTCTTAGTCGTAGATCATAATAAACTTTGTACTAATGATGTGGCGCCGCTCTTAAGAGCACAATAAAAATATTACAATTTTTAATATAATTTTTTTTCTTCTGTTTAACATAATTAAATACAGATGTTTGCTTTACAAAAGCTTTGGTTTTGGAAAGCAAAGAAATAAAGTAAATTTTAAATTAAAGAATAATTAAAGAATCTAAAGTTTTTAGAATTTGGCTTTGAATATTTTCATAATTTATGCATCAATATGTTCAAAATAAGTTGATTGATGAGATATTAATTAAACGAATTAAATTTCAAAACTGGTGCTTTTTGAATCAAAAATCTTCCTGCAATATTTCAAGCAAATTTCAGTATACCTATGGGTAGTTCTATTGTGACGGGTGCTAACGATTTTTCTCAAATTGTTGCTCATAACTCAAATATTGGAAAGTTTTAATTTATAATTTCAAAGTATGAAATGCTTTTGAACGTTATTTTGCAGAAAGACACTGAAAGAATATAACTTCTGTTTATAATTACCACTAGACAACTGTGTGACCTTATATATTTGGGTCTTGTAGGATTTGGACTAAAGAAATGTTGGAAAAAATATTCTAAGAGAAGCACTTAATTTTTCTAATTTTACATGGTGGTATAATGTGTTTTTAATGGCATTTAATACCTTATTTCTAAAACAATCATTTTTTATTAAAAACGTTTTACGTGGAGTTGACCACATTTGAAAAAATTTTCATCACTTATGGCAATTTTCAGGCATTGGAATCATATTTTAAATCTCGTTTTATTATTTTTACTATGTGTTAAGGTACGCCCTCCCAGAAACAATGACTATGGGAGCCTAGACTTGTATAGGCATTTTGCATAAAATTCGATCAAAAGATTTTACTTTAAAAGCACCTTGTCGAGCGTTATTATATCCCCAAAGCAATATATTCACTCGAAAAAGCTTACAGAAATTTAATGATGCCAACGAACTCCCTTTATATTTCATATTTTCCATCTCTTCAGTGAGCCAAAAGTTGGAAGGTACTTCCCTTATCTTATATTTTTTTCGGGTAGCTTGAAAGGATTTATAATACTCGGCCAGCTGCCTTATTGTTCCACAGGGCTCTGTGGGCTGTTTCCGCCTATTCGTTCAACTCTGCCATTGTTACAGAGAAAGACTTCGGGTTCTCTAGGTCACCTGAATGTAGTTTAATAGCTTTAATCATCCAATAGTCTTCAGTTAATTTTTGATTATCCCACAATGTTCAGGCTATATTTTGGGTAATCAACATCATCTTAGTGAATTGTAATACTGAACTAAATTTCACACTCCGTTAGACCAGCGTATGCCCTTAGCCAGGAGAAAAATACGCCGATTGATCGAACGTTCACTTTCGGGACAGTGTTCTGGTATAAAAAAATTATACCATGGGTTTTCAACAAGGATATCCAGTCCAATTCTTCACTCTATCAGCATACCAGCATGTTCCCTTATGCATCTTTCTTAGAGTCTTGACCTTTTTACTTGAGTTATACAAACGGGCAATTCCTTAATTTTCTTTCAACCCTTTAGTATCACCAAACAGCTTTAATAGTTAGACTTATAATTAACATCAGTTTATTCCCCCATGTCCTGAAGGTAATCAGCCGCAAGTGCCGCCTGGTAGAGAAAGCTGGTTTTAACATCGTCTGCAATGCCCTCGTTTGAGGAAACTCTAGGTTTTCTCTTATTCCTAGGAAATATTTACGTTGAACCTTTGTAAAATTCTCATGGTGCACTTTCTGTCTTATGCTATCTACCATACTACTGAAGGGTAGATAAGTTATGATTTCAATACGCTTCCGTATACCCAGTGTTTTATCCTAGAACTAAGACCCAATTTTTCATACACATATGGATGTTATGGCAAAATGTTCATGTGAAAAATTTTTAAGAGAAAAAAATAATATTTAACACAAAAATATATAAAGGGGCTTTGTAAAAACCTCAAACGTAAATTTTCAATTTCAATATAATTTTTTCTAATTTTCCCTGCTTCGGTACAGGGTTGGAATGAAAACCAAGGCAGTTAAACGGACAGAAGGACATCGGTAACTTAAATTTAATCGTAAGGTTTTAGGTGAGTCTTGATGTTTAACCTTTTTTTAATTTTTACATATTATATTGAGGAAACATAGTTCGTCTATAGGATGACGAATGCATCTGTACAGTGGAAAAAAGGAGAGATTCCCAGCAGGAGTTACAAAAATTTCTAACATTTTTCAAAATTTTGTTTTTTGACTTTTATACCTAATTTTTTTATCTTAGCACTTTTGCTTTCTTCTGTCTCCTTAGCTAACTTCGAAAACCTCTTCTTGTTTAAATAAATATATTTTTTTCTTTTTTTGATAAATGATGTTTTCAATCTTCAACAGATTCATTACTTTTTTTTTTGATAAGGAAAATTATTTTTACATTGAAATGAACAACAAAAAAAGTTTAAAAATTCATTTAAAACTTTTTTGTAAGAAAAAATTTTAAATTTACTTTAAAGACATTTTAGGCACCTGGTGTTTACACAAAAAAAAGCAAAAAAAAATTGACACTTTTAACACATTTCATTTGGGGTAAAACTAAAAGTCCATCATTTAGATAAACTTATCTCTAAGCTTATTTTGGTGAATAATTTTTTAATAAAAAACACAACAAAAAAAGGAAAAGAAAACAAAATGAATACTTTAAAGGAAATGAAAAGTTATTTTCTCCATATATGTATGTAAGTGTGTGCGTTAGTGTTCTTATCCCCTTATTTAAGGTATAAAGAACAAATGGTTACAAGTCAGTAAAAGTTGAATGGCATTGAAAAATTACTTTGCATGTTTAACAATTTAGTGTGGAGTTTTTTATCCATTTTTCTGAGGGGGGCTGTCTTTTTTGCCAAGAATGGAAACAAAATTAAGTTTTTTTGCTGTTGAAGAAAAACCTTTAAATTTGAAATTAAAACGAAAACAAGTAAGAGCGCTATATTCGGCTGTGGCGAATCTTATATACCCTTTACAACGTTTATGAGTTTTTACCCTATTTTTTTTTAATTTTGTATGGCAACCCCCTTAGGGGGTGGAAATAGGGTGTAGGTATGTTCTAGGAATATGTTAGGGAGGGGAAACTATTAAGGCTCGGTTCTACACCTTATTTATCCAAGGCCTGCTTTTGGGAAGCTAGTAGCGTTTTAACATCATTTTTGTAAGTTTTGTATGGCAACCCCCTTAGGTGTTGGAGACAGGAGTTCTTATAGGGAGTTTTTTAGAACTTTTTAAATTTTCCCCATAACTTCATACAAAAAAAATATTTTAAAAAGTACAAATTTATTTCACTTTCCATTTCCCTTAACAATATTTTTTACTTTAAGAAGTCTAAAGGAATATTTCCAACTGCTAAAAATAAATTATCTTAATTTGTAATATAATCTTTTCTATAATGGTTTATACATTATTTGTTTTAAGAGTCCATAAAATATTTTCTCGGAAAATTTATTTATTTTTTGCCTTTTATCTTTATTTATTGGTAAAATGTAATAATATTTCATTTAAAAAATGTAAACAAATACACAAATATATTTTTTTTTGTACAAAATATGTACATAATTTTTAAATTTGTTTGTGGAAAGGGAAAATCAAATTTATGTTTAGAAAATATAAAAGATAAATAATAAAAAGAAAATCTAAATCAATTATGGATACAAAAATAAAATTATGTTAAGTTGGTGGAATATTAAATCAAAATTGTAAACAATTTGTGTGATGGGATGGCAGTTAATTTAAGGAATTGAAAGGAAATTTTTTGATAATAAAATTTATGAGGAGTTGTAGGAATAATCCCAAAATTTAGTGAATCGCATTAACTCTTTTAAAAATAATATTTTTTTCTATAAATTTTAAAATGATTACTTAAGAGAAAGTGTTAGCTGACTTTTGATAGTATTGCACAGCTCTTTTTTATCAGTAATAAGCAGGGCAACCAAAAAATGCAAAACCATTTTCTTCTGTGCGTCGCGTTTACCTGTAATGTTGTTTTTTACCCGTTTCAGAACTCTTGCAATTTTTTGACATCAATTTGTTAGGACATATTTTTTCATAAAGCAGTATATTTATTCCTAAAACCCCGTTTTTAAATCAGTTTTTATTTTTGGCTTAAAAGAACCTAACAAAAAGCCTTCAAGTGCAAATTGTCACCTTTTTAAAATTTTGGTTTTTTATTTAATTATTCGTTTGAAGCGAACCCCATTATTATTTTTATCAGTTTTAAAACTTGTGCAAAATTTTGGCATCAACATTTGTGGACATATTTTTGCATATAACAGCATATTTTGGCATATTTTGTCTTTAAGAGCTTATTTTTTAAACAACCCGTTTTTGAAGCGTTTTTTAAATTTGTTTTTATATTAAATTCAAAAAAAAAAACTTAACAAAAAATGTTACCTTTTATTAGCTTTTGTTTTTTTTTAATTAATTATTTTGAAGCGAACTTCATTTTGTTATTTTTTTTTTATTTAAAAAAAAATCAATACCCGACTAGTTTTGAAACCGCTTAATTTGGTTTCTCCTTTTTAATAGCATCGCAACTTAATTTTAAATGCTGAGTTTTCGGATTCTTTAGTTTAAGTTTCTATCAGTTTTATCTTCAAAGCATATTTTTAACTATTAACCGCATACTTTATGCGCATAAGACCCTTTTAAGGGCATGTTTTTGGTTGCCCTGGTTAGAAGTTAAAAAAAATGTGCAAACGAGCAAATTTTTCAGCATTTCTTTATAAAATATTTTTAAAATGATTTTCGGTTTTTTCATTTTCAAAAACTACAAAAAATTTCGCTGCAGTTTCAAAAAATTTCGAGTGCATTATTACAAGCAAGCAAGCAATCGTATGTTGTTTTGCAAACAATCACTTTGCATGCGCCAACGTAAAAACAACCAACAAATCTTATTTAAAACATCCAAATAAAAGCCTTTAAAAGAAAAATTTGTTTAATAAAACCCAGAAATATGATTTATATAAAAATACTTTTTTTATATTCTTTACCCTAAGCGCAACCTCTCTTTTAATATTTCAACAATTTATTATATTTTCCCTTCTGTTTGATAATAATTTAATTAACCTGCTTTTTCTTTGTTGCCTTAAATAAACGTTAATTTGTTAATAATATTTTTTTATCTGCAGTAAATTCAACACTTTTCTTATCTTGAAATTAAAATCAAAACTTTAGACCAGCTGCTGGTTGTTTGGTTAAAAAATTTATTACTAAAATTCCATTGGGAAAAGTGCTATCACTTTAATGACAAAATGTGGCTTTTTAAAATAAATTTTTGATAATAAATTTTTTTAAAAATTATGTATGTATGTGCACATATGTAAGTATGTTTTTTGTATACACAAATGTGCATATATTTATTTTTGTATACAAAAGAAAGAAAATATGTCAATATTAAAACTATTAAAAACGGTTGTAGAAAGATAAGAAATTTTTATACAAAAAGATTTCATTTAAATGATATTAAAAATTACTTTATTTAATTAATTTCTTTTAATATTAAAAACGATATGCGTAAATAAAAAAATTATCTAAATAAGTATTTAAAATAAAACATGACAAACATTTTTGTAATTTTTTTTAAAGGTTTTTATATATTTTTATTTAAAAAAAATTATCTGAATGTTAAAGTTACTCCAATTCTACATAAAAAGCTTTTAAATATTTTTGTTGATGTTTTTTATTGAAAAAACTATTTTAATAAACTTTTTTATATAACGTTTCCATTGAATTGATATTCAAGTATGTTATTTAATTAATACTAAGTTAATTTATATTTAATAAATTTAAAAATTTATACTAATTTACTAAATACATAACAATTTAATTTTGAATGAGTAACATTACAAAACATAATTGTAAATGTCTGCCCGGATATCTATTTAAATATTTTTTAGCCTAATATCAAGTAATTTTATCAAATATATTATCGAAAGATATGTTTTAAAATTTTAAAAAGGTTTTAAAAAATATTAAAAAAAAATCATTAAAATTAAATTATTTTTAAGCCTTAAGCCCAATTTTGAACTAAAAAGAGAAAGTTTTCGTTTTGATATTTTAAATGTTTTTTAATATTAATGACTCTAGAAAGCCGGAAATCTAATCATAAGAAAAACTTAATTACAAAATAATTTAACTTCAAAAAAAATATTAAGCACAAATGATGATTTATTGATTTAAGCTTAGATTTTGTCAGAGAACAATTAAAAGATTATGATGAATTTGTATGCTTAAAGCAACTAAAATTATAAATAAATTAAAAATTAAATGTTTTTGTTCAACTGCATTTGGTTTTCTTTTGCTTTTACAACTTGATTGGCGGCCAGTTACAAGGGGCGTTCCACAAGGGTCGACTCTTGGTCCACTTCTTTACATCATCTACTCTAACGATCTTCCAGCGCAGTTAGAATTTATGAACATTCAAATGTATGCTGACGATGTTCAGCTTTTTATTGCATGTAAAACCTCTTCCTTATCAGACTGCATAAGTAAAATAAATGCGGATCTCTTTAGAGTAAATGAATGGGCAACTGCAAATGGCTTAAGCTTAAATCCAAAAAAATCTAAATGTATTCCAATTTCCCGAACACAGGTAGAGAACATCAACCAGATAAATATCGTTTTAGGATCATCGCAAATTGAAATAGTGTCATCAGCAAAGAATCTGGGTATTATTTTTAACGCCAGACTGTCATGGATTGATCACATTAATAATGCAACTGGAAGAACTTATGGTATGCTCAGAGCACTATGGGCTAGTCAATACTTTACACCATTTAAAATTAGAATACTTCTAGCTAAAACTTACCTTGTTCCAACATTATTATATGGCTGTGAATTGTTTTCGGGATGCAGTTCTGCAGAGAAACGCAAGCTAAGAACTGCGTATAATAATATTGCCAGATACGTATTTAACTTAAAAAAACGTGACAGTGTGTCTCAATTTGCAAGAAAGCTTTTTAATGTATCTTTTGATAACTTAATGAAATGCCGCAGTCTAACTTTTTTGCATAAAATCATTAACACAAAAGCACCAGCCTATTTGTATCAAAAGTTAACTTTTGCACGATCTAATAGAGGCACAATCTTAATACACACTAGATATCGATACCTGAATTCTGAGCGACAGTTCTTTATTTATGCCATACGACTCTGGAACCAACTTCCACATCAAATACAAAATATTAGCAACGCAATACAGTTTAAAAAGCAAATATTTATTCATTTTGAGCAACAATAATATACATACACTGTTACTACGTAATATTTTCTGTTATTTTATTATTATTATTTTTTAAATATTATATTTTATTTTATTTTATTTTATTAATGCAATTTTGCTTATACATATAATTTTTTAATAACCTTTGTTTTTTATTTTTGTTTATACTGTGCATATGTCAAATGTAATATATATTTATAAGTTATCTGTGTATTTTAAATTTGTTATGCTAATGTATGTAAATGCCTTGTCGATGTCCAGTGCTAAATCTAAAAGATATTTTATCTTACTGCACTGGTAAACATAAATACAAATAAACTAAACTAAAACTAAACAAAGCTATGCCAGCCAGCCATGCGCTTTCCAATAAAAAAATAGCAATATTAAGAAGATGCTGGCCAAAAAATATATTTATTTTCACAGAATAACCTCAAAAGGGCTTGAATTACTAAAATAATTGAATCACTAAAAATATTATATTTCTACTTTTTACCAAAATAACAATATAAATTTACTACATAAACTATTACAACTAAAATGACTTTTTTCACTTAAAAGAAACCTAGGTTTGGTCATTAAAATAATCAAAAAAATGTTTACTTCAAACAATTTATTTTCTTGAATGAATTAACAAGTTATTTAAAACAATTTTTTTGATTTGGAATTTGAATACTACATCACCATATAGAAAAAAGCTAATCGGAAAAAATTGTTCAAAATACTATTTTTAAATAAAAAAAGCATTTATTGAAATAAAAAAGTAATAAAATTTTTTCATTTTTCAGCGTTAATCATTAAATAACGGGACCACTTTAAAGTTAACAAATATCAATAACAAAAAAATGACAAATTCATAAGGTTTGTCGTAGGTTAAGTTTGTCCATATGCATTTCATTGGTTCTGACAGCAAATTGTCAACCAAATTCTTGAGAAACCTTACTAATATTCTCTGCCTTTATAAAATAACTTTAATAAACTAATTGAGAATTACTTAGAAACTAAGACATTCAACAAATCTTCAAAAACCCAACAAACGTTTTTTTTTGCTTTTAGCGGTTTTTTTATTTCTTTACAGCAAACCCTATAAATAAAATAGGACAATTGGAATCAAATCCTAAATAATAGTTGGAAATTAAAAAAATAGTTTAGCTGCTTTTATAGATTAGTTACAAGCATAAAAAAGAACTTCAAAGCCTTAACCAAAAGCATTTTCTAATAAAAATACAAAAAAAGCTTAGCACTAGGCTATGTAAAACACCTTAGTCCAAACGCTTGTGCCTATATTGGTAACTTTACGCAAAGCTGATGACAATTAAGCTGCTACAAGCAGTAATGTATTATCCGGTTACAATGCGATATAAACTAGTCGACTGTTTTTTTAAACTCAGTAACAATTACCCCTTAAAGTTATTTTTAAATGAAGAAATAGTTAGATCATAAGTTTAAATGGGTTTGAAGAGTAAATCACAACAACGATAACACAAAAATTCTAATTTTCAGTTTGAGTTAATTTGCTCAGTTATTTTTTAAGAAAAATTCAAACAACTATCATGGGTAGGCAACAACAAAATATTATTTACCTTTGTTAGTAGTATTTCTTAGTGTTTTTTTACAGTAATGTTGTAAAATTAAAAACAAAATTAGTTATATGCTTTGAATTTTTTATTTAGTCTTAAGCGATATACTTCGTTTTAACTTACAAATACAATTCCGTTTGCCTTTTTAGACAACATTCAAACACCATATAAACACGATTGAAGAAGCAAATCTGCAACTGATTTTGAAAATGCATTATACTTGGCGGGTGTTGTTAGGAAAAATTGACTTTTCCAACAGATTTATTTTAATTGACATTAACTAAAAAAATTTTATTTAAATTAATAAAATTCATAATAACCTAAAGCTTAAATAGTCAAAAAGCTAAATTTTTCAGAAAAAGTTATATTGAAAATTTCTGTCAGTTATTTTCAAGTATAAGAATAGAGAATTTTAATGAAATTTGAAAACAACAACTCCCACTTATTAAACGAATGAAAAAGTAGTTAATTTTATGACTCTGCAGTTATTGTGTTTGTATTTAAATAAACTTTTTTGAATATTTTGTTGAACGGGACTTAAACAAATATCTAGTGGTTTTAAGTTACATTTCCAGTTGGTTAGACTTGAAGAATTTTTTGAGTGTATATGTTCCCTTAAAATATTTTTTACATTTCTCATTAACTACCAAAATTTTCCGAATATTTTTTAGGTTTATAATCCAATTCATTTTGTATATTTCATTGGTTTTTCCAAAAAAAAAAATCACAAATATTACATACAATTATCAAATTGACTGAATAATTACTGAAAGTTATTGAAATGCACAAGCACTAGTTTTACTCAATATAGCATTTATTGTGTTATATTAAAGTTTTGGTATGACTTGCAATTATTGCTTTTAATTTCGCGCCTCATGCAGCAGGCAATCTGTGCTTACCCAAAGAGTCATTTGAAGAAAAAAATATTTATTTTATTTAAACAAGCAGCTTGACATAAGCTTGCCACAAGAGAATGAAAATAATTAAAAACAATTAGAAAAAATTATTAATTTTTTATTTTGATTAGTTTGAAAACTTTTTAAATTTATCATATACTGAATAGTCTGCTTTCATTTTTGCACGTCTAGATAAAATGGTCACACCCGCTATATTTTCTAAGAAGTTTAGCTTTAATTTCTAGAAAATAAGTATAAAAACCAATCAAAAACACTTTAAACAATCAACTTCATTAAAATTTAATCATAAATTGAAAATTTCTTATATCTTAAATAGCGGCCTGAAATAACAAGACCAATTGAAAAATCTAGTTAACCTCGAGTCTGTAAAGCTCGAGCCAGTTGCTAAATATTTTTTCTCTACATAACGTGTCAAATTATACTTAAATCATTTGTTTTCATTAAACAAAAGGCAATTAGATTTGCTTAAAAAAATAATTTCTTCTTTGACCTAATTTTTTTGCTAAAAACCATATAAAAATATTTATTTTTAAAAGTTATTTGAAAACTTTTATTTACAACATTTTAATTTAAATATCTATTCTGTGCATTATGTATGCTTTAATTTTATTTTATTTTGAATTTAAAATTTTATTTCCTTTTTAAATTTTATTTAAGAAATTTTATTTTTCCTTTTAAATTTTATTATTGTAATAACTTTTTAATGTTAGAAGAAAGAAAAATAAATGATTTGTTTTTTATGCCTCATAATTTTTAATAATAAAAATGAAATTTTGTTGTTTTAATATTAGAAATAGATTTTGCAACAAAAATGGATGATATTTTGTAGCATAAATGCATTTTGTGGTCTGATATAATACATTTACAAGAGTTTCGTTTTAATAATGCAGAATTTTACGTATATAAAACGGGGTGTGTTATAGCCTTTTCGACTGACACGGTTGGGTATAGATTTTTGGCATTCCTTACACTCACACATAAATCTAATGCACTTTTGCCAGGCTTTAACTCCCATTAAAATAAAAGAAAATGTTAATATTTTATGTTTTTTTGTGGTGGTTTATTTATTGTTTTTTTTTTTCCTGGTTAAGGAAAGCATGCATGTGTCTGTCTGCACTTTTTTGGAAATAAATTAAAACAAGAATTACAAAATTCATAAAATAGATGTTGCAGCTTGAAGAAGTTTGTTTAAAAACCCACACTTGAGTTGGTTAATGGAAAATATATTTTTTCTTTAAAATTTTTTTGGTTTTCTAAATTATTTTTAAAATTATTGTAAAATAGTTTTTTTTTTTTAAATAATTTTAAACAATTCAATTTATTATTTAAAAAAGTTTTAATAAAATTTTTCAGTTAAATTAAATTTTCAAAATGAAAAAATTATATTATTTGAGAAGCACAAATTTGCCTTATAAGAATTTCCGGATTATGTGATTGCTGTAAAAATTGGATCTAATTTTTTTTTAACAAAAGTTTTGAGCAGTGTTGTTGGAGGTGTTGTTTTCATTCAACAGGTAAACAATTTTAAACGCCTTTTTAAAATACAAAGTGTAAATCATAAGAAGGCAGACATATTATTTTGTTCCAAAAACATATCTTTTACAGGAAAAGCAACATAAAATTTCCTCAATAATATTTATTTTTTTATTTTTAATAAATTAACTTTGATGAAAACTTACGGCAGAAAACATTTTTACATTTATTCAAAATTATTCTATGGATGATAATGAATTAAGCAAAATTTTTCTAAAATAAATATTTAAATTGTGGCAAGCCTACGCAAAATGTCATTTAAGTAAATTTTTTTTTTTCAAATTAAAAAAATATTTTCTTCAGAAAGCTACTTATTTCAAGATAGCGAAGTATCGAAGAAACAAATAATAATAAAAAACATTGAACTTAGTAAAACCCAAAAAAAAAAATATAAAAAACATAACAAATTAAGATCGGATAAATTGGATTTTAATTAAACCAATATAAACACCAATTATTTATCAAATGCAAATATATAATTTTTTTCAAAACTTTAGGAAAAATAATACGGCACTTAAACCTTAATTCTATTAATTTTCGAAATTTTACAGCTAAATTACAGTTCATTTACAAATAAAAATTCAAGGCTTGAAACACTGTCCTTATTTAAACAAAGGATTTTAAAAAATTTTGAAAGTTTTGTTATGCAAAGTGATAAAAAATTTTTAAAAATTGTTTACGATGACTAACGTAAAAGTTAAATTCTAAATACAAAAGTTTTGCAAAAATATCAAAAGAAGGTTTTTTCATAGCCTTTTATATATTTGTATTCAGCTATTTGCAAACGAGTCTTTTTTGTTAGTTTTTACCAACTTTTTATGAATTGTTCATGCGATTTTTTTTTTGATTTTCCTATAACCAAAGTAGTTTATTTTAAATGGAAATGACTTTATATAATTATTATTAAATAATTCTTTTTAATCCCTAGCTTCGCTCTCAATATTAAATTATAGTTCACAGGTTTTACGTATAAAATATTTTTATTCATTATTTTGACTTAAAAATTTAAGTGGAAAATATTTTAAACAGTTGTACTGTGTGACATTATTACTTCTCAAACATTTTATGTTTCACTATTTTCAATTAAAATTAACTCTTAATTCTTCGCTCAATTTTTATACCCTTCACATAGTGATAAGGGTATATATCAGTTTGTCATTCCGTTTGTAATTTCTTTATTATCCATTTGCGACCCCATAAAGTATATATATTCTGGATCCTTATAGATAGGGAAGTTGATATAGCCATGTCCGTCTGTCTGTCTGTCTGTGTGTCTGTCTGTCCGTCTGTTGAAATCAAGTTTCCGGAGTCAAATAAAAAGATACAGACCAGTTAATGGTGTCAAACGATTACAAATATCCCGCTAACAATCGCTATTTAAAATCAGCGAAATCGGTTCACTATTGACCGAGATATAAGCGAAAACCCTAAGTAACCCATTTTTTTTAGGACAAAATCCGTGCATATATCCCTATATATCTCAGTAAGTATAGTCACTATTGCCACAGAACTTGGAACGGATACTCTTAAGGTAGGCACCTAAATAATAGAAAAATTTTTTTCAGATAGAATTAGGGGAAGTGGTAGTTTTCCTACAATTGCACAAATTTGGTGAAATATTTTATGAGCTATATCTCGGAAACTATAACAGCTATCGACTTAACATGTTCTACAAAAAGTAATTGTACGCTAAGGGCTACACTTTAAAGAAAAAATTTTTTGAGTGGGGGCAAAAAAAGGGGTAGCTCCCATACAAATTAACGATTTTTATGAAATATTCGATACGCTATATCTCGGAAACTATAAAAGATATCGAAATCAAATGTTTTACGGAAAGTAATTGGGCAACCAGGGCTACGCTGCAAAGAAAAATTTTTTTGGGTGGGGGCAAAAAAAGGGGTGGCTCCCATACAAATTAATGATTTGTATGAAATTTTCGATACGCTATATTTTGGAAACTATAACAGATATCGAAATGAAATGTTCTACAAAAAGTAATTGGGCAGTAAGGGCTACGCTTTAAAGGAAAAATTCTTTTGGTGGGGGGTGAATATGGGGTAGCTCCCATACAAGTTCACAATTTTTGTAAAATTTTCAATACGCTATATCTCGGAAACTGTAACAGATATCGAAATGAAATGTTTTACAAAAAGTAATTGGACAGCAAAAGATACGCTTTGAAGTTAAAATTTTTTTGGTGGGGGGTGAACATGGGGTTACTCCCATACAAATTCACAATTTTTGTAAAATTTTCGATACGCTTTACCTCGGAAACTGTAATAGATATCGAAATAAAATGTTCTAAAAAAAGTAATTGGACAGCACAACCTACGCTTTGAAGTTAAAATTTTTTTGGTGGGGGGTGAACATGGGGTAGCTCCCATACAAATTCACAATTTTTGTAAAATTTTCGATACGCTATATCTCGGAAACTGTAACAGATATCGAAATGAAATGTTTTACAAAAAGTAATTGGACAGCAAAAGATACGCTTTGAAGTTAAAATTTTTTTGGTGAGGGGTGAACATGGGGTAGCTCCCATACAAATTCACAATTTTTGTAAAATTTTCGATACGCTATACCTCGGAAACTGTAATAGATATCGAAATAAAATGTTCTACAAAAAGTAATTGGACAGCACAACCTACGCTTTGAAGTTAAAATTTTTTTTGGGGGGGGGGGGTGAATATGGGGTAGCTTCCATACAAATTCACAATTTTTGTAAAATTTTCGATACGCTATATCTCGAAAACTGTAACAGATATCGAAATAAAATGTTCTACAAAAAGTAATTGGACAACAAAACCTACGCTCTTAAGAAAAAATTTTTTGAGTTGGGGCAAAAAACGGGTAGCTCCCATACAAATTAACGATTTGTATGAAATTTTCGATAAGCTATATCTCGGAAACTATAACAGATATCGAAATCAAATGTTCTACAAAAAGTAATAATCTAATAATTCATACATTTTGTAAAAAAAAGTTGAAGATGAGCATGGGGACTAGAACATCCTATAAAAATTAACAACTTTTATTAACCTTTTATTATAAATAATGCCAAAAACTTTTATAACTCTCGACCTCAAACATTCTTCATATATTTCTATTGTTCATACGAACGTTAAAATTTTGTAAAGTTTTCTATGGACTTTAGAACTCGCACAAGGTATTTTTATTATATTATTTGCAGTACAAAATAACTCGCCTGGGAATATTAAAAGACCAATGTGAAGGGTATATAAGATTCGGCACAGCCGAATATAGCGCTCTTACTTGTTTTTATTGCAATCAATTCAATTCTTGTAATAATTACATAGTTTTTTTAAAAGTACATTAAATTAAAACATGAAGTTTCTAAGACAATTTTTTTATTGTTCTTCAGGCTAAAGTTCAATCCCTACTAACTAAAATTTTTTGGAAAAAAAGAAATTATTTTTTTTACTTTATTAGCGTAAGTTTTAGGAGGAAAATTTGTATTGAAAGGCAGAGTTTTACACGCTACTAGCCGAGTAGAATGAATTTTTAAAATCAGCTACGATTTTCAATATATTTTTATTTCTTTACAATATTTTTAAAACTGTTTTTTAACCTTAAGTCATAATATGTAATATTCAAAAGTTTTAAAACATAATCTGAATTGATTAAACCAAGTACTTGACTTGTTGTCTTTGCTTTAAAAAAAAAAAAAAAAAATTGTTTAGGGATTTTTTTTGGATTTGTTGTTTCCTTTATAAATTCTTTATAACAAATTTCATATGCTTCTTCAGTAGGAGACAGTAAAATTAAGAATTTTTTCTGTAATTAAACAAACGATTTTCTAATTCAATAGTGTCTTTAATAAACAATGAAATATAAAATAAATCAAAATATTTTTTTATTATTATTACAGCTCATGTTCTAGCACTATCAGGAAATCACAAAATTCTTGTCTTGTTTTTTTAAAGTTACAAAATATTCTAAGATTATTTCAAACATCCATATTTTTCCTTTAACTCAAATGCACTTAAAACATTTTCTTTTACCATCATAATTTCATTTTGTTAAGTCACTAAAAATAACAGCCGTCAGCTGTAATTAAATTTTTCACCTTAAAAATAATGCCAACATTTTCTATGTTCTCGTCCTAAAATAACAAAATTTTCTAAAAAGACCCCTTTAGAGAATGTAGCACGTAGCGCAAGAAACACCTACTCATCATTGATTCAACACTTTTAGGCAAACGCCTTCATACCAATTTAAACACATATTTTTAATAACTTTAACTTACCGTTTTAAGTTGGCGTAAAATTATTTTCAAAACAATATTACATTTATTCCAGGTGAGTAGTAAAGTTGTTTTTTATACTTAAGGAAATGAAAATATTTATAATAAGAAGGTAAAGAATCCAAAATAAGCAGTTGTAAGCAGATACGGTAGGGTAGTTAGGCAGACAGGAAATGGAAATGAAAAATCCCCAAACACAAGCACAAAATATGAATCCAATTAGCGGTAAATTATAAAGGATTTTTGTTATAAATTCGTTAGGATATTTTTTTGTGTATTTTTTATTATTTTATTATATTAAAAAAAATGCTTTAAATTTGTTTAAATAAATGCCTTTTTAACACTAACCAAACCACTAATGTTTTTTTTTTAAATTTTTGTTTTTAAATATTAAATTAACTTTTATTTTTATTAAAAATTGATATGGTGATTTCTAAGTTAATATCTTAGAATTATTTTGCTCTTGGTTTATTTAATAATTTTCCTCAAATTTTTTCGATAATTTCTATTTAGGTATTTTTTTCAGTTTTTTTTTTTTAAATTTTTATTTACAAATTCACTGTTTTCATGTTTTTTTTTCTTAATTTGCTTTCAAAGTAGTATGATTATTCTTTTACAGATATTTTCAAAATTTTCTTTAAAAACTATTATTATTTTTAAGCAATTTTTTAATCACATTTTTAATTTAAGATTCACTTGATTTACACCTTTCATTTTTTATTAATATTTTTCATTCACGTAACGTTTTATTTAAGAATTCGTTTCTGTTTAATTTTTTGCACCACTTCGTATTGATATTTTTATCGTTTTTAGTTGGAGTATGTACTAACATACCACTCAAATTTTTTTCAGCATGTTTTGATTTTGCTATCTTTCTAAATAAACCAAAAAACCAATAAAATCATAAAAACCGTTCCGTTAGACGCGCTGACGTTACGCGACATCGACTAAACTTTGTTGTTTATACGACAAACGTTACATGGAGACTAACTTGCCTAGAGTTCTTGTAATTGCTAGTGAGTCTTGTAAAAAAATCACTAACAAAAAATGAACACCATACACTCTTGTTTATATGTTGCTTTAGTTGGCTTACGAGAATAACAAAAACAAAATATCACACACATGTATTTAAGCGGCAGAAAGACAGACCAGCCAGCCAGCCATCCATGTTTGTTTTGTTTTATTTTATACGGGGTTGCAAAGAGCCACTAAAATATAGAGAGAAAACGAAGTTTGAGAGCATTTTTTACAACAATGATAAATTCTCATCACCACATCTAAGTGATATGAGTAATATAACGTTGAAATACGTTATAAAGTAACTGGATAAAATTTAAATGTATTGTCGTTCTCAACGGTAACTTTTGTCGTTTACAGAGTAGATGGCCAGTTCTACACGAGTGTCCTTTTCTCTCTTAGTAAATACCTTAGGGTTCTTGTTGTTGTAAGCAGACTCAGATACAAAATTAATAATAAAGTAATAAAGTAATACTTTCTTATTGAATGTTTTTATTGGATCTTTGAATATAAACAACTTAAAAGAGACTTTTTTTTTGGTTGGCACCTGCATAACATTTTTCATTTTCATATTTAAAAAAAAAACTAAATTTAACATGAATCTTTTGTACTACCACACAGTAATAACAGTATATCTTTTAAAGAAATAACTCCGATAATTTAAAAAAAACTGAAAGGTTACACTGCTGCCACCTTTTTGTCATTATGGAAAAACTGTGGGAGACAGCTGCCCTGACCTCTGGAAATTATGGCACCCACTTGTGTCTTAACAGAGTCTGTTTCCGGTGCCGGTGCAAAAATAGACCCCTGGCAATTGAGAAGTTGTACTATTATCAATTATTGGTGAGGTCCCTTTGTCAGCATATGTCCTGTTTTTCCCCCAGAAATCTTACTAAGTAGTCCGAATTCTTTTGGTATATGACTTTTGTCTAAATATTTGCCAAATTAAGAGAAAATATGTTCTTCTTGTTACACTTTAGGCCGTCAATGAAGCAAAGTACCATGCAATGATAACTGACGTTTTTGCATAAAATGAAATTTTTTGTGGCTTTAACAAAACGGTGTCACATATCGCATGACAATCGAAGTCATGAACCTATTGAGTAGCACTTTTACTTATTGAATCTCGAGAGCAGCCGATTGCCTTCCAATACGATTCGTGTTCACCTCAATAGACTAGCCAACTACAATTTTAGCTCAAGACGACAATGTTAAAGCTGCCATTGGTGAGGTCTAAAATTCAGGAAAAACCATGCAAAAACTGAAGCTTACGAATGGACCCCATCCAGCTTAGCCATGCTCAGCATCTACAGAAAATCACATTTAAAACTTAAGGGCCTGCATTTATTGAACGCTACAAATAATGCTTCATTTTTATACCCTTCACATAGTGATAAGGGTATATATCAGTTTGTCATTCCGTTTTTAATTTTTTTATTATCCATTTGCGACCCCATAAAGTATATATATTCTGGATCCTTATAAATAGGGAAGTTGATATAGCCATGTCCGTCTGTCCGTCTATCCGTCTGTCCGTCCGTCCATCTGTTGAAATCAAGTTTCCGGAGTCAAATAAAAAGATACAGACCAGTTAATGGTGTCAAACGATTAGAAATATCCCGCTAACAATCGCTATTTAAAATCAGCAAAATCGGTTCACTAATGACCGAGATATAAGCGAAAACCCAAAACAACCCATTTTTTTTTAGGACAAAATCCGTGCATATATCCCTATATATCTCAGTAAGTATAGTCACTCTTGCCACAAAACTTGGCACGGATACTTCTAAAGAAAGGACCTAAATAACGGAAACATTTTTTTCAGATAGGACCAGGGAAAGGGGTATATAAGATTCGGCACAGCCAAATATAGCGCTCTTACTTGTTAAAATTTTTTTTGTTTGTTTGAGTTTAGTAAACCAAAATTCTAAAAAATCACCCGTTACAGATGAATGTACGTATGTACGTGTATTTGCATATATGTATGTATGTACTTGCAGATATGAAAACGTATTTTACAAGCAAATTTTATAAAATTTTAATTGTTTAATCGAACTATTGATTGATATTACTTTAGCAGAAGTTTTTGTTATTTAGAGTTTGCTTGCGGTTCAACAGTTTGACACAAAAATTTGTTTGCTTTTTCTCTTAGTATTATTATAATTAACCTGTATAAGAGTTTTCATTCCACTGTGTTTCTCTGCTACATTTAGCTCTCTTTGGTTTGCAGTTAAATTGAGTAATAAAATTTACTTCTGCATAGACTGTTAATCATTTACAGAATGAATGGTTTCTGTTATATGCTTAAAGTAGGTAAAATAATTTTGCTTAAGTTAAGTACTTTAAGGTATGCCCATGTTGATTTCACTGATTTTGACGGTTTTTTCTGTTTGTGTGGGATCTAAATTACTGCACCAGAGTTGGGTATTCTTCCCAGGATCCGTCAATTATAGGGGTCTAAGAATTGACATTTTGTTTATAATATTTGTTATTACGCCCTTCACGAGCGTACCACCCAGATTTTTGATCTTTTAGGAATTGAAACGACTAGTAGAATTAATCCAGCTCTTGTATTCTAGTGGGACTTTAAAAGTCTACCGGAGACTCCGTCAAAACTTGGGGGTATGTTTTCTGAGTTTTTGTTGAACTTGCGACCTTCTCCATGATAAGATATTCAAAAACAATATATGGGTCATCAACGTTCGATTTGCACACATGTTTAGCTTATAGAAAACAGAGTATTACCCGAAAGCATTTAGCTCAATTGCTTCGCTGGTATTGCAGCCCTTAAAACCTTGTTTGTTATTTGAAGACATTGTTAAAGTAATTGGTATTCACTGCATTTTGTGCGTACCTATTGATTATGTCTCAATACCTTCTTTTGTACTGGTAAGCGCTCCATTCCACTATCTTTCTAGCTCGCTTTTTTTCACTCACGCTTTCATATAAAAAAACAGGATCTAAGGTGCTCCTTTGAAAGGCATTACCAAGTGTAAGTATGTGTATAGTTATCAGATCCCTACTGAGGTTGAGCTTTACTGCTAATAAAAGATTAAATGCTACCTTACACAAGGTTAAAGAAATTTAAATAAAAAAATATAATTATCAAATCTCTTCAATATCAAAAATTTATTTATAGAAAAAGTCTATAGCATTTCCAAATCTATTTCTTTTTTTTTAAGGCAAACAAAAAATTTAACAAAAATAGTCTAAATTGTTCTACTTAAATCTCTAAATATTAAAAAAATATTAAATTGTTTACATTCAAAATATGTGATAAATTCTGTCGCCTTTATTAAGAGACAAAATAATATTTCATTTTTTATGAGTTCTTTTTATCGTATCGTAATTAATTTACAATTAATTGATTCTTTATAATCTGTAAACAATGACTAAACGTTCACGCGCTTCAACACACACACACACACACACACAAAGAAAACAATATGTCACTGCGGTTGGAGTAGACAGCCACTTTTGTTTTAGTTTTGCTGTGTTGGCTGTCGTATGTATTTCCCTGTGTGCGTGTGTGTCTCTTTGGTAAGATTTCAATTTTAATAAGCTCTTTATAATCCCTTTTAAATGTCTTAATACCTTGTTATGACAATCTTGAATATTTCAAAATGACCCGGTTCAAATGACAAACGAGTTGTGGTGGCAAACATGCTGCTATGTCTGGCAGTGCATGAGGAGCAATTTTATTAAAGAACCCCTACAAAATGCGGCGACTTTCAAACAAACATGCATTAAACTATGCATTTACAACAATAATACTTCAACACTAATGCGCTTAAATATGAAAATGCTTAGGTTTGTGTGTGTGTGTATGCGTGCTTGTATATAATAAATGTCTTTTTCCCACCATTTGTACCGAATGTGTGTGTCGTATGTATGTACGATTGAATTGTTTTTGAAAATCTTGATTAATGCCTGTGCGTTTGTTATGGGCCAGATAGCATATAACCCATATGCATATCTAAGAATGATTATTGAAAATTCATTAACTATAATCTTTATTTAAGCTTGGGACTTAAATTAAAGAGAGATGTGTGACCAACGGAGGAAGTAAGAGTACAAACACCATACAAGAGCCAAACATGTCGGCTCGGTAGCCAAACTACAGAGTGTGGTCGCACCACTTTTATTTGAAAAAAAAATTCTTTATGTCTAATTATATCAAGAAGACATTTTTAGTGGAATTCAATTTGGTCAACTGTGGTATAAAAATTCCCGTTGTTATATAACTGTTATACTCGTTAGAGTTTCTCTAGAGCCCATACCTGGATCAAGACCAGTAGTAGGTACTAGATCAAACCAATAGCCAAGAGTATTACAGCCGGTAATTTATTCAACACCCACAAGGTGCATCTATTACATAATTTTTCAGAATTCTTTTCCACCTGGTAGCTAAAGCAGAGTCGACTGAAACCCGTCTCTTTTTCTCTATTTCTTAAACTACGACGGTGGTCATAAGAATAAAGTCAGAGTCCACTTGCGTGTTAACCTGCAACCCAGTAGGCTGTTAGAATAGACATCAATCTTGATTCATCCCAACGTTCATAGCTCAATAACAAAAGGCCCCGTCACCCTTAAGAACCAGATTATCCCATCTGATTTCAGTCTTTTCCCTTTCTATCGGAATTGCAACTTACTTCGCATAGAGATATGCCAAACAGTTCCAGGCTATGTAGCCCGTCTGCCCGTTTATTACAGAAGCTGTTCCTATTCTGGTTAAACCTGGCTAAAGTTATACTGGAATGATAGTCCTGCCTAAGAGACTCTTCTTTACATTTGTTAACAGAAAAGATGAAGTTATGTGTACACTGAACGATATAATTGCCGCCTGGCTGTCGACACAAGTTACTGCCAATTTGCCTCAAAGTAAGCAAATACCTCTGCCTAAAATACACTGCATTAATCGGGCAGACGACATGAGGATTAAATTACAAAATACTCAGAGTACACAGAACGAAAAACGGCTTTCTAAAATCAAGAATTTTATTCTTGATTTTATCCAAAATCTTTCTTGAAATTTTCAAGTACGATCCTTACTTACATTTTCTTAAATCAAGCCTATTCGGATTGCTTCAACAAATCAAGCAGAAAAAAACTTTTTGTTTTAATACATACAGTATGCGACAAAACATATGCACGAGATTGTACTTACAATCAGATATCTTTATAATGTAGAATATTTCATTCGTATTTTTACTTGCGTTATTTTTTTGTAATGATAATAGAGTCCTCTTACTAACACAAGACAAAAACAAAGAAAAAAAAATGTTTAACAAAAAAAATTTAATAATAAACTTACAAAACCGCTATTTTACATGCGACAAAACAAATGCACGAAGTAGTTGGAATTTATGTTCTTCATTTTTTCTAACAAATTACTAACAAAGAGAACCGTTAAATGAGATGCACAATTTTTTAGATATAAACGGAATAATTTGAAACATTTTGCACATGTTTATTAATATTTATATTCTTTCAAAGTCACGGTCATAGTTTGCAATATTTTAATAAAAGAATGGCTTACAGCAAATATTCCGATCATATAAAAGAAAAAATTATAAATGATTATAATAAAGGGGAATCAGCAACGTCGATTGCAAATAAATTTGGAATTCACCACAGTGTCATTTTTCGCATTGTAAGCCGTTTCCGTTCATCAGGATCGTTGGCAACCGTACACAGGGGTGGTAGACCCCGGAAAACCAGCAAACGGGACGACCAGGCAATACTGCGATTAATAAAAAAGGATCCATTTACCTCAGCAAGATCTATTGCAAGTCAGTTAAACTTAAATGTCTCGATTAGATCCATCCAAAGACGATCTGTTGAAGGTGGATAAAAATTATATAGAAGTGCAAAAAAACCATTTATTTCTGCTAAAAACAGATAAGCCAAAATCGAATTTTCAAAGGAGCACATCAACTGGACCACAACCCAATGGAAAACCGTACTCTTCTCTGATGAGTCTAAGTTCAATCTTAAAAGTTCTGATGGAATTAGGCTGGTACGTAGACCAAAAGGACAACGCCTTAACCTTCGATATACCAAAGGTACGGTAAAACATGGAGGAGGAAATGTATTGGTCTGGCGATGTTTTTCTGGTCATAGAATCGGACCAATTCATAAAATAAATGGTGTAATGGATCGATTCGTTTACAAGGATATCCTACAAAACATAATGCTACCACATGCAGAGGAGGAAATGCCGCTTAAGTGGAGGTATCAACAGGAGAAGGATCCTAAACACACAGCTAAATGCAACAAACAGTGGTTTGCAGTAAATAAAATAAATGTTTTTAAATGGCCAGCGCAATCGCCAGATCTCAATCCCATAGAAAATCTATGGGATATTGTAGATAGTAAAATTAACCGTGATAATTGCGGAAATAGGGATGAACTTTTCCGCCAGGTGGAAGTTGCTTGGAATGAAATTTCTGGAGAAATTTTATGAAACCCAATTGAGTCCATGTCACGAAGATGTGAAGAAGTTTTAAAAAATAATGGCTACTCAACTAAATATTAATATTTTTTTGAGTTTCCTAAAGACGTGCATATGTTTTGTCGCATACAAAAAGCTGTTTTTATTGTTAATTATGAAATTTTTTAAGTTTTATAAGAATTTTCATTTGTTTTTCTTATATTTTATTGAATTTAGGTTATTAACTTTTTAAAAAAAATAAATAGGTCCAAATCCAAATGTGTTTGCTTCTGTTTTTGAGACATATTCTGCTTAACAGAAGTTCGTGCGTATGTTTTGTCGCACACTGTATATTATTTAACATTTGAAAACAAAGTGTCTCGGTGGCCTAGAGGTAACGCGCTTGTACTGCAGTGTAGAAATCCCTGGTTCGAATCGCAGCTTCGGTAAATACAAAAAATTAATTTTTTAAATTATAAATTAATTATAAAATAAAAATAAACTATAAAAATTCTTTTTCTTTTGATAAAGCTCTATAAGTCAATTAATCCCGTTTATGGCTTAAATCAATCTTTTTTTGGCTTACATCAAGTACGGTCCGAACTTAAATCAATCCTCTTTTGGCTTAATTGTGGCTAAAAGTAAGAAATTCGTACTTGAAAAATTTGACTTGGAGTAAGAAATTTCGTACCTGATTTAAGAAAAACCGTACTCACCGGATTGCTTCAACAAATCAAGCAGAAAAAAGCTTGCTGTTTAAATATATTATTTAACATTTGAAAACAAAGTGTCTCGGTGGCCTAGAGGTAACGCGCTTGTGCTGTAGTGCAGAAATCCCTGGTTCGAATCTCAGCTTCGGTAAGTACAAAAATGAAATTTTTAAACTTTAAATTAATTATAAATTATAAATTAATTATAAAATAAAAATAAAATATAAAATTCTTCTTCTTTAATAAAGGTCCATATATCAAAAAAATGACATTTCATTTTCGAATTAATCCCGTTTATGGCTTAAATCAATCTTTTTTTGGCTTATATCAAGTACGGTTCCGAACTTAAATCAATCCTATTTAGGCTTAATTGTGGCTAAAAGTAAGAAATTCGTACTTAAAAAATTTTACTTGGAGTAAGAAATTTCGTACTTGATTTAAGAAAAACCGTACTCACCGTACTTTTGACACCGCTATGGCTTGATTTAAGTAAAGTTTTCTTAGATAATTTTTTGTGTGTAGATGTCTGCATAATTACTGGTATTAAAATTGTCCACAAGATGACTCTCACACCACTTCTGCAGGATAAAAGAACCCCAATATCATCGAAAAGTTTCGTTTGTGTCCGTAATACAGTTAGAAGGTTGATTTTGGATTAAGTTTTATGTTCCCAAAATTTTCATCTTGACTTTATGTTTTCAATATCAAACATCCTAAAGCCGTGAGCCTCACACCCTTCCTAGAGTACTGATATGCAGCCACTAGCCGCGTTTGACCTCACCAGGCCCTTTGACTGCCAAAGCTATCCACATAAATGGAAATCTATTCCACCCTTAGACCGCTGTTCTACAAAGATAAGTTTGAGGCTCGCGTTAATGCAGATATCTCCGCTTGGAATATTCTTTAATGATCGTCCGGTCTGAATGACTCAGACATATTTAGTGATTTAATCAAGATGCCTGCTCTACTCCCAGTGCCCGTTTTAGACCCATCAGGAAACCTGGATATTCCCCAAAGCGGCAAGTGGCCATTTACCTACGCCGATTTGTCCGGGATTAGTAAATTCACTCTCTGTCTAAAGTTTAGATACAGAAAAAAGTAATCAGACTCACTGGCTATAACCCGTAGCATTCTGGCATGTGTTGAACGGAAATCACGCCATGTACCTATCTTTCTGAGCCTCAAAGCATTCCTGGTTGCAGAATTCGTAACAAAAAGGTACCAAAGAAGAAGGTTCAGTGTAGTATCGAGAGCAGCTTGTGGAGCGCTCCCGAGAGCTCCCGTAATAGAAACTGAGGCCCCGCTTTGAACCCAATTCATCATTCTACGAGGGTAGTTCCTTGAGATAGCATCTCACTAGACAAAGCCACAATAGGTAGATATAGGTCAAATTATCTTCGTGTATATGCAGTAGATAGAGTTAAACTTTAGTCCCCAGCTTTTCCATGCTGAGCTCTTACAGGAGTAGGGAGCAGTACCAAACTGGTTATCAAAGGCATAAACCATTTCTTAGGCTTAACTCACATTATGCGGCAATTATTGTCCAAGGTAAAAAATAGGTCAGTCTTGACTAGCTTTACTTGGTCTGATCCATATAAAAAATAGTTTTTCAAACTCTTATCATAATATGTTTAAAAACTTGTACAGGAAAATACTTGGTAAACCCATCTAGACGAACGAAAGGATGGACAGACAAGCTTTAAATACTTGACTCAGAAAGTAATTCTAATTGATTATTATAATCAGAAGTAAGTCTTAGACTTTTATTTTTGGGTGTCACAAATATCTGCGCAGACGCATAATACCCATTTAACTTTCATTTTGAAATTGTCTTAAAACTATTATTAAAATTATTTTCCCCTTAAGAAACATTATTCCATAGCTGGTCCCATTCATAGCTCATACAACCAACAGTACACACGTTTGTAGGTTTTGATATTAATTTAAATGGACAAAGATATGAACAATCGTATTGATTTTTTAGCAGCATTTTGCAATACTCGATTCGTGGCCATAAGTTGTTGACAGTTTAGATGAGACAATCAAAGGGGCATAATAAACAATACAATAGATAAAGCCATACAATTAACATCACATAAGTGTACTTGTGACTATATTGTTTGGTGCATAAAACAAATTATCAAAAACAAAAACTCATTTTGACACAAATAGATCAAGTACCGCAGATATGGTGAATGAAATTTTAGATAATTTTAATAATGATGAAACATACTCAAATTTATGGTTTTAAGTGACTTCGTTTTATTAATTAAAAATAATTAAATTATTTTATTTATAATATTTAGACAATTGTCTTCTGGACGTTATAGTTAAGCATGTTGAGATGTTTTTTTTTTGTGATTGTAAAGTTGTTTAAAAGGCAAAAGCTTTTTTCAAAAATATTCTTCAAGGTTTATGCAAATACAGATTCAGATTTAAAGTAATGAAATCTGGCAGTTAAAAAATGACTTGACTATTTAAAATTTCTTGACATGAAATAATATCCTTAATTATATATCGTTAGCCATAATTCAAAGCCATGTAACTACATTTATTAAAATTTAACAGGAGAAACAAACCCCCTTTTTAAATTACGCGGTTTTGCATTTCAGCTGACGATATGTTGTTTCATTATTTTTCAATGCCTTTTGCAATTTGTAATCCCATAATATTTAGCCAAAAATATGAAAATTACATTCAATTTTACCAAAACTCATGGTGATTATTAAATTATTTTCATAAAACATTTTAAAAGTCTCGTATACTTTTAACTACAATTTTGAATTAAAAAAATATAAAATTTTAGCTCGTCACATACAAGTATCTATTACTCTGATTATGTCTTATTAACATTCACGAACAAAGATATTAAAAACTTAGAAAAAAAACATCTGTATTTCTAAAAATGCTGCAAGTGTTTCTCACATCAGCAGCTCATTTAGATGTGTGGCGAAATGGCAGGATAAAAAATAAAAACTAACTACCTCTTATCCGCTTATAACAATTTGTAAAAATGAGAAGCAAACCAATTGACCAAATTATCAGGTTGAAAGTAGGAGGCCTTAAGTCCCGTAGGGTATACACCTTAGCCAGTGATTGCTGGCTGGTTGTGCGCTCCTAGCAAGGAATCTCGGGAGAGAAGTTTACAGAAGTTCGCTAGAGCAGAATAATTTGCTCAACACCCCACAATCCACAGCTCTCAAGTGAGCCACATCTGGCAGAAAATCAGACTTACAACATTAGGCTGTGACCTGTGAAAAAGCTGGGCAGCGACAAATGAAATGCTATATTGTTCAATGTCCTTCCTGCATGCCCGGCACTCGTTGTCCTCTGCAACTCACATCTGATTAAGCTGTTTTCGTAAGTTTTAAGTGACCCGTTAGTAAGCTCATCATCTTGCCTAGTTCAGGGTTCTCAAGTTTCAAAACGGTCCTTGTTTCAACCCAATGTAACGTAATGACCAAGTACCCGTACTATGCGAAACTGTCCATACTGCGAGTGGTCACCTATCATCCACTTGCATTCAAACTTCGTCCTAGATCCCGTACTTGCAGACCAAATTGCCCTTATCGGTGCTTGGATATCTGTACAGATGTTAACATCTGTTGGTTTTTTCTGTGACCTCAACCAGAACAGACATTACGTGATTGCCTGGGACAGTGGGCAAGGATGTCCACTCCCGTTTTTTCATCCACCCCAGAGCCATCCGTAAAACAGCACGCCCCTTAAAGTATTTTCCCAAAAGTTCCATCTAACCAATACTGGCAATTATGCCGAACAAATGTTTGCAGAAGTTTTTAAAATTTGGCCAACTGGGTTGGCATGCAATTGCTATACGTGTTTGTGACGTATGTGTGCTGTATGGTTAGCGGCATTATATTGGCAAACAACAAGTATGTATCTTTATAAAATATTCACTACACGTACGCATCTATCAATTGTTTTGTTTGCCTAAAGCCATTGTTGTCGTAGCATTGACTTGCTGCCTGGCTTGCTTCCCCTTTACCAATGCCTCGTATAGTGGTAGACCTATAGCGTATAATTTTATCTTACTAACAACTTATTCATGACTAAAGTACTTGTAATTGTAAATGTGTTTGTCGTACAAGCAGTAGCAGGTTAGTATCTAAATGTTGCATCTGCTAAAAACACTTAACGCACCTATTTTGTAAGTAATTTTTACCAGCTTTTCTCATCATTTTTCTTCTTTTTCATTTTTTAACAAGATTTAAGCCGAATTAAAAAGATAAGTAATTTGTTATGTTAGTGAATTTGTATGTTTTTTATTTAATTTTTTGTGGCTTATGCCAACATGTCGATTATCCTGTTAAGGATTTTTTTTAGTTGTAAACACTATTAGCAGCTTTTTTATTTGTCTACTATGCAAATTTGAATTTACCATCATGTTATTAGTTGTAGTATGACGAAAAGCATAGAATTTCTTAAGAAACATTAACTATAAAACGTATTGTTAAGAATTTTATTAAAATCTTTTTATAAAAATGTAACGTATGCTTAAGATAAGTACTAACTAAGTAGAATGTAAGTTAATTGAGCGCTCATGATTCATTCAGTGTTCGCTACAAATTGAAGGTGTTAATGCTTTATTGAGGCTTTGATTTGTGACAAAGTTTGAAAATTCTAAAAATTTTATTTTTACTTATTTAGAAACTAAAGTGTTAAATTCATATGAATGGATATTGAGTTATTGAAATTCAATTTTTATACACAAAAAATATTTTCCACATTTTTTTCCATTAACAAAAAATTCATCTGTTTCAATTAAAAAGTTAATTGTCCCAATTAACCATTTAATTATATTGCGAGGTAAATGCCAACAGTGTTGCTTATTTAAAAACTCTTAGAAAAACAATAATTTTGCTAAGAGTTTAAAATTATAAAGACTCTGTACCCTTGCTGGTCTAGCAGAAGTTTCTCAGCCCAGTAATAAGATGGTGCCAGGTTCAATGTGTGTCAACAATTTTTTTTTGTTTCTATACTATAAGATTTTTATTAATTTTTCTTCCTTTTTTCTGTTTTTGTTGTAACTCGACTTATGTTTGTAATAATTTTTTTCTTCTTCATTAATTCAAATAATTGATTTAATTAAATCTAGCATTTTTTTTATAACTTCAGTCATCAAAATTTTAAGTGTCCGTAATTGAGAAAAAAAGTTTTTTTAAGCTTTTACAGTATTTTTTTTTACTTTCAGAATAGTGTTTTTACACTAAATATGTAGAGTAAAAACATTGCTATATTTTCAACATAGTGGCGTGGTGCAGTGGTTAGAGTGCCCGCACACCACATAAGCAGCCCAAGTTCGAAACTCAGCCGAACCAAAAAAAACTTATTTTTATTATATTAATTCCTTCAAGCAATTGAGGTGTTAAAGTAACCTTTTATTTTAATTAATTCAGTAATTAAAATCTTAAAAATGTTTAGTTGAATAAAAAAACGCTATTTCTCTGATTTTACAATTTGAACATTTTATTGATTGATTCAATCATTTTGGTAGTTGAAACTTTTTTCCGTTTTTTTCTGTATGACCCAGACCTATTATAATAGCTAAAATAGGCACGTATTAAGGCCTGAGAAGGGACTTTGGATTAATATAAATACATTAGGATATGTATTACTTATAAAAATGTTTAGTTGGATAAAAAAACGCTATTTCTCTGATTTTACAATTTGAACATTTTATTGATTGATTCAATCATTTTGGTAGTTGAAACTTTTTTCGGTTTTTTTTTCTGTATGGCCCAGACCTATTATAATAGCTAAATTAGGCACGTATTAAGGCCTGAGAAGGGACTTTGGATTAATATAAATACATTAGGATATGTATTTCTTATAAAAATGTTTAGTTGGATAAAAAAACGCTTTTTCTCTGATTTTACAATTTGAACATTTTATTGATTGATTCAATCATTTTGGTAGTTGAAACTTTTTTCCGTTTTTTTTTTCTGTATGACCCAGACCTATTATAATAGCTAAAATAGGCACGTATTAAGGCCTGAGAATGGGCTTTGGATTAATATAAATACATAAGGATATGTATTTTATATAAAAATTGGTTTTTTGTATTCCTGAAAAATATCCATTGCGCTCCTCTCCTTGCCACTCATCTCCTTTTCTCTCTTAAGACTGGAACTACCTACGTTAATTAAAATATTAAAAACAAATATTTTAAAGTTTATTGCAAACTTACTTTACCGCACTTTTAAGCTTCATAGCGCCATTTTTCTTTCACTATGCCAACTCAACCATATACGGCTTCTTTATTCTTTTGTTGAATTAAATTCCATACAAAATGATTTTGTTGTCGGTTACTGGTTGTTGATGTTTAAATTACAGCCTTAAGGTAATTATATTGTAGATTTATTTCAGGTGCTTCTTGTATTTATTAAAACAATTTTCATTTTTTGCATGTTAACATGTTGATAAAGATTTTTCTTTATGATAAAGGAAAAAAGAATTCAGTAAATAAAAGTAGATTTATTATAAAGAGAGATTCAAAAATAGTAAAAAATTATCTCTTAAGGAAATATGATGAGAAAAAAAACTTTTAAGTTATTATTGTTGAACTTCGAAAAGATTTTTCTTTTGAGATTATTTTGTTAAAGGAAAGTTAAAATTAATTTGTTTAACTATTTATGAGATCAAAAGAAAAAAAAATAAGCAAAAATATTTACATAATTCCCTCTAATAAATTCATATTAACTTAAAACCTTAAACAATCCCTTAAACTCAATTAATTATAATTTTAAAATCATACTCTCGAGAAAAACCCCGCCTAAAATTACATTTTCATTATGTTCTGCTGTCCGCAAAACATATGTTTTGTAACAACATTTTGTAGCCTCTAAAACGCCGGAAGAAAAAATAAAGAAAATTTTTTTAAACAAAATTTAAATAATTTTTTTTTCTGCTGCTGTTTTTAGTAATAATTAACACCACATTTGCATAAATTAGCGCAAAATAAATATAAAAATTTTTAAATAAAAAAAGGAAGCAGCAATAACATTTACATTATGGTTATTTAAAAACATTGTCATCAAGTTTAGAGAAGACAAACATTAATACTAATAAACATTTTAAGAAAAGGCAAACAACGCCAAATACTCTAACGAAATAAGGAATAATAATGACTGTAATAATTAATCTCCCTGGAGCACCAAATTCATCAAAATTAATAAGGGCAAGTTGAAAGAAGAGAAATGAGTAAAGATATGAAAAAAGCCAAACTGTGAAAACAACAAAAAAAGGAAAATTCTAAACTTTTTTTTAATCTGCCACCTTAATAACCTACGGAGAAGAGAATTGGTTCCCAAATTTTGATGAGAGTGGTTCCTTAAGGTAAATACTGCTTCTATTTCTTACAATTTATATGAAGATAACATAAAACTTAAGCTTAATTTCTTTCATAACTTTTAACCTACTTTAACAAGTGTCTGGTGGCAAATTTATACTGTTAAATAGGATTAGTTCAAAAAGTAATGAACAGTGCCGAGGGAGCGTGGCGTCGTTGGGATTACCACTTGTGCGGATTTATCAGTCGCAGTGATCAAGTGAACATCGCGCGTTTGCTGTGGATACATTTTTTAAAAGTAATGATTTTTACAGAATGGCTCGTCGTTCATTGGTGCAGATATTCCGAGCAACTGCTTCGGCTATGAATATCCAGCGGCCAGGGCCCAATCGATCTCCCAAAATCATTCAACTGGTTAAGGGCAGTTTACGTGAAAATCCGCAACTTTCAATACGGAAAAAAAGCAGCCTCACTGTAAGTTCCAAGACCGATTATTAATTAAATTTTAAAAAAGGATCTAAAGTTTTATCCTTTTAAAATTTAAATCATTCAAGAAGTGAAAGAAAGTGGCTTTGATTAACGTTAAAAAGTTGGTGAAACCATATTGCAGCGTTTTCGCACTGTAGATCACATTTTTTGGAGCGACGAGACTCATCTTCGCTTAAGCAGCCACGCCAATAAGCCAAACTACCGTTGCTGGTCTACAAGAACTCGAAATCATCGTTTAAAACATCAAAGACCATTGAAGTTCCCCAGGGTAACTGTTAGGTGCGTCTTATCCACGCATGAGATAGTTGGACAATTTTTGTTGAAAATTCTCAAGGCCAGGTGACAAATGTCAACGGTGAAAATAATTAACGCATAATTACCGAATTCTTTTTGCAAAAGCTCCAAACTTATCAATCGTATTCTTCAGACACGTGGTTTCAACAGGATGGGGTGACTACACACACGGCCAAAGCTTCGAAGAATTTGCTTCGGAAAAATTTCCCTCAAAAACTGATCAGTCGCTTTGGGGATATCCCATGGCCATCAGGGTTGCCCGATCTAACTTCCATGGATTTTTTGTGCAAATACCTCAAGGAGAGGGTTTATAGTGTTAATCTTTAATCTATTGTGGCTTTAAGGAAAAATTTTCGTCAAAAAATCAGCTCAACAGAACCAAGTTAACTGCTGCGCCGAACACAAGGCTCCGTTATGGATATTGTGTTCAACTCGACAAAAGTTATCGGGTTAAAGTTGAAAGAAAACTAAATAAATAAAAAAGCAATTTTTTCATGTTGTAGGATTATGAATTTAAAATTATGAAATCTAGGACTATCGGCCCAAATTAACGCCAAAAGTCAGGTATGTTGTCAAAAAGTACTTTTTTTCGTAAAAAATTGGTTCTTATTGGATTTTTTGATATAATTGTCCTTGAGCTATGAAATCAAAGACCATTTTTTAAGTTCTCCTTTAATTTTTTGAGTATGGGGGCATGAAATCAAAGAATTCTTAGCCCAGTTTGAGGTCAAATGTAAATTAGAAAGTCAAAGAGTACTTTTTCACAGTTTTAGTACATTTGCTCATATATTAAACAGGATTATGACTCTTAAAGCATCAGATTGGTCTTAGAAGTCAGCAAAGTGCACAAAAAGAACTCTTCACATTTTTAGTACTCTTATTAATTGTTCTGAGAATTGGTTTCTCGAAATATAAAATCAAAATCTGGTAACCCTGATTGAGGCCAGAAGTCAAGTAAGTTAGCAAAAAGTACTTTGTCAACATTTTTGGGACTTTCTTGCTTGTTTTCGGATTCTGATTCTAGAAATTTTGAATAAAAGTAAAAAAGTTATTTTTTTATATTTTTGGTACAGTTTTAAAAAAGATTAAATAAATTTTATATTATGTCTTTGGTCTAGTATAAAATAAGATAACAGAAACCGGATCTGTGCTGTTATCCTGTCATGTAACTTACGTAGTATCGTTTAAATTAAAATATTTTCTGAAACTATTTGAAGGAAAACTTCTTTAACGAATATGGCTGAATTTCAAAACGCAGTTTGCTTTGCATCACAAAATATCAAGTTTTTCCTGAAAGCAAAGATCAGGTTTTTATATACGCCCATGTTCTGACTCTCACGCGATTGTCAAATCACATGCGATTTGTAAATCGCAAAAATTTTTTTTGCATGTTCTGTAGTTCACGCGTTTTTTTTGCGTTTTGTTTTTTTTTCGATGATGTATTTGAAAATAAAAACATGTTTCTTTTAAAAATACAAAACAAAAAACCAAAGAATATATAACAAATTGTACACTCTAAAACATTTGCATAAATTTACGATCATATATGACCTAATTTATTGTTGAAAAAAGTCTTGTTGCCTAAAATTGGGTCGATTTTTATATTATTAGAAATAAAAAGGCTTAGTATATGTAATTTTAAACAAAAGTAATATTTTTCTGCAAAAAGTGTTTATTTTTCAACAATATATGCTTAAAAGCTAGCAACATGTGTCTATAAACATCAAAATGTTTAATATTAATCATATCTGTCTAAAAACACTATTAAAATGTATGGAATAAACAGTTGAGAAAGAAGAAGCATAAAAGTGTATACGATTTAATAAATCACGTGTTCTGATTTTCTACAGAATTAAAAAAATTAATATCTAGTGTGTAAGCATATTATAATTAATAATAGTACATAATTTGTTATATGTGTGTAGTCGGTAACATTTATTACTTAAATTAAAAAAAAAGTTAATATTATAAGTGAATTTTGTAAGAACAATAAAAGAATTGAAGTAATTTTTTTTGTTTTTTTTTATTAAAATAAATAAAATAAGCTTTTTATTATGTGGATTTTTATTTAAAAACGGGTTGAAAATTAAGTCAAAGGAAAAGAAAAAATTAGACACAATATGTGTAAAAAGTTTAAACATATTTTGTTTAAAATTCAACAAAAAGTTGAAAAAAATTACATGTCTAATTTTAGGTCGAAAATAGTCTGTAAAGTGTTGCCTACTATTATTGACGTAATTTTCAACAAAAGTGGTTTAGAGTGTACCTACTTCTGCAACAACATTTTTTCTTTCTTGTTTTCCCATAAAGTTCATACATAAAAAAAGTAAGCAACTGAAAAATGAAGATGTACATAACTAACAGTTTTTTAAAATTTAATTTTTACTGAGACTGTTTACAAAAAATAAAACAAATTGTGAAAATTATGACAAAAACCCCATATATTATAATTATGCATAGTTTGATTGGCTGTTTTTAACCTAGTTTGGGCAAAAAACATCGGTTCACCTCATCTACCTCTTGCGATTTGAAGTCGCAAACTTTCTTGCGATTGTGAACTTCAGAACACCTGTTATGCGATTTCAAATCGCATCGCCAATATTTTGCGAAATGCGATTGTCAGAACATGGGCGATAATCTCTTCTACTTCCAAATGAGTGTTTACAGCTATATTAATGTCCTGGAAGCAAAAAACGTTGTCAAAATTGTAAGGAGTATATAAGGGAGGAAGTTGAAAATTTGTAATGCAAAGCAAACTGCGTTTTGGAATTCAGACTATATCAGCATTACACAGACCTTCACGTCAATAAAGCTCTTAATGCTCTAATCTCTCCCACATAAAGCTAACGCATCAAGAGACAGTATATATATTTTACAACAAACAAATACAAAACACAACAAAAATCATAATAAAGGAATCAACACATCACAACTTATCATATCACATCACATCATATCAAATGATAATATGAAACATCATGGCAGCAAATGCGCTAATTGACCACATTTTGAACACTTCGAAACGCCAGAGTATCATAACGTCCATATAACGACAACAGAGACAGTAATACCAGCAACTTTGAAAACACACTACAACACAGCAGCAGTAACTCCACTTCCATCACCATTATCGTTAGAGTTTTACTGCTACCAAAGCTAGAGCCGAAGCTGTCAGTGATTACTACGATGTTGCTGTTAAATCTTCTACATAAAAGTGTTGCTGGCCATTCATTGCTGATAATAATAAAGATGATTTTTGATGGTGAAGACCAGGAATTTTTTCCAACACAACATTTGGGGTGTATTTGAATTTATTTGATGAAGCGATATTGGATTTTGGGTGTTGGAGTTGAGTTGGTAGTTACTGTTGTAGGACAAATGTATTGCCATAAAGTAACTTATTCAGTTATAGATAGATTGTAATTCGTAAATACGAATCATCTACACATGATTGAACAATTTCGTCTGCTGATGTTGTGCATTGTTGCTTTATTTATTTACTCTCATTTATTTGCTTATGTAGTTATCGTTGGTAAAAAGGCAGGATAAGGGCAGGTCATTGTATATTTGTATGTCGTTAATTTTTGTTGGTTGCCTTGCCTTTACTGTTTCCTTTTTTTTGTGCGAGTGTGTGTGATTGCAAAAATTCTTTCTGTGTAGTGTCCTGGTGTGAGGGCGTAAATCCTTGCAAACTGAATAGGAAATTCTATTTTTGGCTTTTAACATACGTTTTTTAATATCAATTATCGATGGAATTCAATCTTTTTCCATGTTCTGTGTATGTATGATTGGTTGCAATTCGCCTGCTGTTGTTATGGTTGTCGTTTTTGTTTTTTAAGGTTTATTCCTTTTTTGTTGTTATATAGTTAATTTTTTTTTGTCGTGTGAGTTTTTTAATCTGTCACTGCAGCAAAGATCACAAATAGAATAAAGAAGTCATTAGCAGTTATGGCAAAGATTTTGCAGATGTATTGTTTTGTAACTAAAGAAGTTACATATTTGAGTATTAAACTAGTTTTTTCCTAATTTAATTTAAATTTAAGATAAAACCAAAATGGAAACTTGTACAACAACAATAAGCTGCAACACATTCTCTTACATAGTTTAAACTTCCTTAAGGGACTGTCTAAAATCAATTGCATTTGAAATGCGCATGATCGCGAGCGTGTGAAGTTATACAGAGAATTTGCCCTGTTCTCATCACTATTCTTACGAAAACTATTTACATTCGCTTCAGTTGTATTTTTGAATTTTGACTTTCGGCAAAATTTTGAAAGTTTTAGCTTAAATATTTTTCTAGACAACGTGGTTTTTAAAAAATGAGTGATTGGATCATGCCATCCTAAACTGGTGCTTGAGTTGCCTGTTAAGGAATTTGAGGAATTTCCAGCATTAAACGTTGTGTTTGCATATTTCTCTGAAAACGACAATGACACAACCCCATAACGTGGCTTTGAACTATTCCCGACTAAGGTGTAACTCGGTCCGAATTTTATTTAAATTCAAATTAAATATATTTTTTTTTTGGAATATGTTAGGTTAGGTTAGGTTACGAAGGATAGTGGCGAGTCCAAAAGCCCGCCACCTCCACTCGAAGGCCCTTAGGCCCATTGTGAATCCCTTTAGAAGAGTCGATAAGAAAAGAAAAGAAAAGAAAAGAAAAGAAAAGAAAAGAAAAGAAAAGAAAAGAAAAGAAAAGAAAAGAAAAGAAAAGAAAAGAAAAGAAAAGAAAAGAAAAGAAAAGAAAAGAAAAGAAAAGGAAAGAAAAGAAAAACAGTAAGTCAAGCGATTCATAGGTAAGAAAAAAGGATAAAGAAGCAAGAGTACCGTCCGCAAGATGTCTAAGAAAGTCAGTAGTCCTAGGCTCTGAATCACCTAGCTGCCCAGCTACCCAACCTCCTTAATGAAGCCTATGATGCTCCCCAGCCCAAAGCCAGGGACCTCACCAAGTCCATCTAAGAAGCGTCCTCCAAACCACCTCTGTCGGCGAATCTGCAGCTCAGGGCAGTGGCAGAGAAGATGCTCCACCGTCTCTATCTCCTCCTCGTCCCTGCATACCCTGCAGAAATCTGGAGAGTTCCTGTCCCATTTGTTCGTCCTGTATCTCACATCGCAGTGCCCTGTGAGAGTCCCAATAATGCGCCTCAGAAACCCCCTGCTCTCCTTGAGCAGCAGGTCAGTGCCCATCCTGTCCAGCCTGGCCATAAAAGCCTGGAGATCCTGAAATCGGCCCTGTCCCTCCAGGTTTGGCCCACCCCGTCCGTTATCCAAGTCCCTATCAGTCCATAACAGAAACTCAGTGGTGGCCTCACCGGCTCACAACTAAATTCAATATTCCCGGCCGATCCCTTCCTCGCCAATTCATCGGCAATCTCGTTCCCGGAAATGTCAAAATGACCCAGAACCCAACAGAGCCTGACCCTACGTGTACCCATGATCTCTCTAGGAGCACGTCTGCAGTCGCCCACGAGTCTAGACCTGACAAAATGTCCCTCTAGAGCTTTAAGCGCGCCCTGACTATTGGAATATGTTTGATCTTCGATAACTGGCAGTTTCAGCTCAGCTCAGCTCATTAACTTAGGTTAGGAAAAGCAGGCATTTGTGAAAACTTTATTTCCAAAACTGGCCTCTTTCTCGGACGTCAAATTGACTCCAAGAGAGGGAAGAATGTGGCACAAACGTCAGCCATTAGGCCACGCTTAATATCTCGAAGAGACATTACGTCAACTGTATATTTTTAACTGACTGTAGACGTGATCTTATGATGATTATGGAAACATGTAATGGATCTGTTAAATGCTGGGTCATTGTGACATCACTGGTAAAGAAGCTGCTAATGATTTGGATAGAAGACGTTGGTCCAAAATATTGGGAGGGGGGATACGAGGTGTTCCATTAGCACTTTCACGAAATATACTGCGATATGAGATATTTGACTAGTAGTTGGAGAAGAAATTCTGCAGACTTCTTCAGGCTGTACAGCAATAAGGGCGAAATGGGGCATGCGATACAGACTGTCTGCCACCACCCAAATCTAAGCAGAGTAAGCTAGTGGACGCTTCTAAAAAAATTGGTCAGGACTCTGTTTGTGGGCAAGGGAACATAAGAGGATTCATCAAAAAAATTGGTTGGATGCATTGGCGTACGAACGCCTTTTCATTTTCTTTTTTTTTAAGGAATTTACTAAGAGCCTTTAAGCTTTTGAGTGGTAGCGTTAAATATAATCTGTCACTGCTCTGCGTAATCTTAATTCCAGATTATTTTTAAAAAATTATATTGAAACAATATTTGTATCTTGTAAACAGTTTTGATTCTACTAATCTAAAAAATACCTTTTAGTTCAATATCTATGTTCGTTACATCCTCTGGTCCCATATAGCCCGCTAGTCTATGCATCTAAGCGGAGCTTGTTTGGAACAGAGAAAAATTCCATATTACTTTTCAAGCACTACATCTTCAAGTTCCGAGCCAACACCCATATGAAAGTGATTAGAAAATGTATCCCCATCTCGCTTAAGGATTTCTAGTGTTGGCCGATTGGCTGGGTTTTAGGATTCTGGTGACAGCTTACCCGTCTACTAAATATCTCCTGCTAGATCCGTCTATATATAAAATCAGGTCCAAAATTTTTAAAAAGGTTATTTTTTCTACTCCCACTTCTAAGTGAGAAGTGATAAAACTTAGCAAAGTTTATATCAAACATAAATCAAAGAGTTCTTTGACACATTTGTGACTTGAGTTCAAGTCGGCCAAAAATGTACTACAATCTTTCCTAAATATGCTTTACAGAAATGGCCGCTGTTATAAATTTAAACTATTCCTCCATTATAAAAAAACAGAATTGATAAACTCCTTATGCCATTAGTTTTTGTTTTATGCGAAACATTATCTTATCAATAAGCAAATTAGCAATTTATTACGCGAAGTATTCGTGACAAAAACTATGGAAAGTTTCAACATTACAATATAATGATGATTTAGTTTTAGTTTTCTTAACTATGAAGGTTCATATCTTTAAAAAATTTTTCGTTCCAATGATGGATGACAATGTAAACCGAAAATGATACTAATGAGCCATTGCTTGTAAAGGGTGTCCAAATTTTAAGGATCATTTCAATTTTAGTTTATTAAAAGAGGTTTAGGTTGAAAATTAAAAACTATGTCGGTGGCAGCATCCTATTGGAATCATATATTTCTTCGTTCTAAATCATAAATTTTTGGCCACAAGAAACCTCGAGTTACCTCCCTGTAGCAATTCTTATTGAGCGTCATCGCAATTCCTTTTTTGTTTTCTAAAACCTATGATCGGATAATCACTTCTGATCACAAACCAGACTAAGGCCTAACTTTTTGTTGATATAAAGGTTGCTCTAAGATAACTCTTGAACTCTTTTCACCTCAAATGCGGTAACTCTGCTTGTTGTAGTCAAAACATATTGTTTTTAGAATAAAAAGATAAAAATTTTTTAAATATTAGAAAAAAATGGCAGAAAAATCAAAATGATACTTCCAATTCGGGCACCCGTTATATGTTAAGAGGAATTTACTAATGAATCTGTTGCCCTAAAAACTCGAAGAACGTTTATGCACAAATTTGCATTCAATAAACAAAGGATGGAAAATTGCAAGTTTTTTTCTTCTGGCTAACATTATTGCCAAATTTAATCACGTATTAAATCTTCTTTCAACATTCTCATTAGTATTCTGTGTTTACATGAGTGTTTTACTGTTTTTGCCAATTGAATGGATGCTGTTTGATTTCCAACATTTGCTTATTTTCAATTGCATTTAAACTTATTTGAAAAGAGCTATGCGTGAACTGACTTTAGGTATTTAATTTTAAATGCTTTTTTTCCACTGCATACAACAACTCATATGAAGCCATAATAAAAAAAACTCCTTTGGCCATTATGCCCATTATATTTCATGTTTCTGCATTTTTGTGTGAAGAGTGTGCCTGGTTGTGGTTTCGATTTGTGGGAAAAATTTAAAATTTCGTTTTTTAAACAATAGTCATTTTAAAGGAAATAAAAACAATTATTTTATAGTTTTTTTAACGACAATATTTTAGTAATTTTTTTTGGAAAACAGTGGCCAATAAAAAAATGTTTCTTAGATCTGGCAACTTAGTAAAGTACCCAGGATTTTTTCTGCATTACATCTTGGTATGTCTAGTATCATATTTAGTCATAATTAGATATTATTTCATAAAATCATTTTGTTATTTATGTTTTGTATTTATTGCAATTGCTTTTTTGGAGCACACTTTTCGCACTCACTGTATTTTTAAGGCATGCAGCAGCACGTTTCCAAAAATCAACTTCACAAAATTTGTTGAATTGTGTAAAATAAGCCGATTTGCAACAGCAATTGCATACAAAATAAATTAATCTTTTTTTATAAAATATATTAAATATTAGAGAATAATTAAAATAAGGATTTAAACAATATGATAAAAAGGGAAAATTTAATTTAATTTAAAAATGCTTCAACCAACCTTTCCTTAAATATTTAAATTTCAAAGAAAGAAAGGAGAAAAAGAGCTAATCTTTAACAAACTTAAAATTAAATATTAAAAATGTTCAAATCTTTAATATACCAACACAAGATCCAATTTATTACCCTACAACAGGCATGTGGTTTTATTTTACTTAGAAATCTTTTTAAACTAATTGAGTTGAAATATTCCAACAAATAGAATGTAAATATTTCCTTTAAATTGTACGAGTAATAAGACAAACTATTAAAAGGTAAATAAATCTAATTCAAACAAAAGTTCTCATTGTAAACAAATACTTCAAAAAAAAAAAGATGTGAAAACAAATTGTGACATTTAAGGAATGTCAATTGATATGAAACAGCAACTAGAAACATAAAACAATTGTATGCATTAAATACACAAACTAGAATTCAAATACAAACAAATACATAAACTAAGTGTCAATTCACACCATATTTTCAAATCTTAAACAAAAATTTATTCATTACTCACATATGTACATATGTAATAGAGGGCTGCATAGACGCACTTGCACTTGTATATTTGAGTATCTTAAAGGTTAAACTCTAAGTCGTTGTGCCTCTAAATAACAAATGCTGTCTTCTATGAACGTCATAATCGTCAACTATATATTCGCTGTTACTTGAAAAATATTTTTATTTCAGATTTCTTGTTCTCTTTTTCTTTTTGCTGAAAATATTCAAGTTGATGATGAAAGTATGTACTAACTACGGCTTTACTCGTTTTCGCAAAAGTAGTTGATCAGGAACAAACAAAATTTACATTTGGTGATTACTTTAGTTCTGCTGCTTTTTTTTATTTATTTTTGATATTCATGTTAGTATGTGTATGTAAACACAAATTATAAATGTTAGTTGTTTTTGTTAAAATTACAAAAAAAAAAAAACAAATACAGATACAGACAGACAAGTATTGGCACAAGAAGTTGTGGTAGTTTTTATTTGTAGTATTTTCTTATTTACGTTCATTTTTTTAGGTATTTCTTTTGCACTTAATTTAAAATATTTGTTTTTGACAAACTACTCTAACACTTTGAGCGAATACAAATTCATAATCTTTTTTACGTTATTTTTCAAAAGTTATTTGAAATCTTATTCGCTGCAGACCTCTAGTATATTTGTGTGTCTGTTTGTAGTCTCCAAAGTAAACACAAGCGCTTAAGAATTTTTCACCTTCAAATGTATAAACCCTAAGCTAGACATTTATCGATTGACTGCCATAAACGATCTTTCTATCGAAAACAATTATCACCCACTAATGTCGCCATTGCACTCAAGCCAAAAATTCATAACATGCAACAATATGTTATTTACTTAGAAATATACCAATTGGCCACGTCTTCAAGTATGCAAGAAAAGAAGAAGAAGGGAAGAGTTAAAGAAAATTTTTTATAATGATCATACTTGTCCTAAAAAGCGGCAAAGTCCCTAATTTGTCTTTGAATTAACAAAATTTAATTTAAAAGACTCCACTTAAGATGTTGTCTTCATACCATTTCTCTTGGGCTTCATCTTTTAAATCAATATAAAGGCCAATCAGTGACAAATTTTAAAACCCTCTAAAGACCACTTTGGTAAAGTTAGTATACAATAATTTGGTCAACTGGGATAAATAGCAAAAGTAAATATAAACAAACTGAAATCATTGTGGCTGTCATTGTAAAGAGGGTACGAACACATTAACTGACAGGGAAGTTAAGTTTTACTTTATTTTTTAAAAATTCCTATTAAAAACATCAAGCAGACTTTAAATCCTTAAACTTTATTTTCTTAAGATTATTGCTTTGAATAATTTTTTAAAATACGATTTCTAAACAAAAATTTTTCTTTAAAGCCACAAAAGATTTGGGATTATCATTATAGACCCTTTCTTTGAGGTAGCCCCCTAAAAGAATCCATGAAAGTTAGATTGGGCTACCTTGGTGGCCATGGGATGTCCCCAAAATTATTGATCAGTTTTTGGGGTAAATTTTTAGGAAGCAAATTCATCAAGGCTCTGGCTGTGTGTGCAGTTGCCCCATTCTGTCAAAACCACGTGTGTAAAGAGTACAATGGGTAAGCTCGCAGGTTGGGCAAAAAGAATTTTGTACTCATGCGTCAACAGTTTTCACTGTAGACACTCGTCGCCTGGCCTTTTAAATTTTCGAAAAATTTGGTCTAATTATCTGAAGCATGGATAAGGCACACCTAACAATCACCCTGGGGCAATGCGATGGTTTTTAGTGTTTCAATTGAGCGTTGTGGGTTTTTGGAGATTAGTAACGGCAGCTTTGCTTGTTGACGTAGCCGTTTAAAGGAAAATAAGCCTCGGCGCTCCAAATTCGTTACACAAAAATTTTTGCGTAAATCAAAGTCACTTTCTTTTGGTTTTTGATCGATTTGAATTCTTAAAGCATGGAATTTCAAATCCTTTCTTAAAATTTCATGAATTTTTTGGAAGCCTTAGTGAGGCCGCCCTTTTCTGTATTAATGTCCGGGATTTTTCCGTAATTTGCTTTCAGCCAGTTCAATGAGTTCTGGAGTTCTCGAAGATCGGTTGGGCTCTGGATGTGGGACATTCATAGCAGAAGCAGTTGCGCAGAATCTCTGCGCCCACAAAGGAGTTTAATTTAACATCGGTTTATCATGTGTTCGCCGGCTACCGAACTTTTAAAAATGTTTTCACAGCGAATGCTTGATTCTCACTCGACCACTTCAACATTGTGGCTGACAAATCCGCATAATCGATAATTCCAACGGCGCCACCTTCTCCCCCCGTAGGTCAGTGGTAAGTACACTAGTCTACCAGTCTGGGGGTTGTGGGTTCGATTCCCACCAGAGACCCTGGTAAGTCTGCTTAATTTATTCTTCTGTCTTTCTTTTTTTCCCATCTATCCTTCTCTAAATTTCTTTTTTCTTCTTTCCTGCCTCCCCAGGTAACACAAAGGGACCGAATTAAGCGGACCCAAGTGAGCTGTAATCCTTTACTTCAACGGTTGCCAGCTCTACCTGTCCTAACCTAACCTTACTCTCTCTCCGCACCGTTTGATACTTTCCGAAATAAACGCATTTAAAAATATAAATTTGCCACCAGATACCCTGTACTTTTGTCTATTTGAAAGACAACATGTTTTGGCTTATTTTACTCTTTATTTTAGAATATTTTCTGTTTCTTATCTTGAAATGTTGTAAAAGAATTTATAATACCAGAAATTTTATTATTGTTTATTTAAGTTTGTTTATAAATTGATAATTTTATCATTGAATTATCAAGAATATTTATATTTTGTAAGTGCAGCAAAGCAAGTTTTCTTTTGATTTTTTCCCCGTTTCTTGCTACAAAAGATATCAATTTATTGATTAAATTTTTTTTTTAACAGCGGCTTGTCTTTTTCTTTTGATATAAACATTTTTAAAAATTGTCTTATCGGAAATCTATCAATAGTACTAAGAGAGTTCATTTGTGATATTTATATTAGAAATATGACACAAATTAATGATATTTTATTCTGCATTAAAACTATAAAATTTTATAACAAGTGGTTTTTATAATGGGTAAAGTTATTTGAAGTTAATTTATGGTAGAGATACCTATCAATTTAGGATAATTATAAAAGTTTTTTCCAGGAAAATTTTATAAAATAAAGCAATAAAATATTTTATTTTAGTTTGCTTACAGAAAATGGAAATTTAGGGCCTAATTACGTAAAACGCAGAGCATAATAACGCAAACAATTGTATAGAAAAAATTAAAATTTAAAAAACTTTTCCATACATTATGTTTTTGTTTAAAAGCGTTGCGTTTTAGGAAATAAGGGGATTATTTTCAAAAGCAGTAAAATTAATTAAATCATAAAAATAATAAATAGTTTTTAAATTCTTCAATTGCACTATGGGAAATACGACCAAATTTTTTGGCTAAAAGTTATTATTTAATTCTTATGGACATTTTAGATATTGCTTTTCGATTAAAAAATCATGGGACTAAATAATTTTCTCTCCCTTAAAATCCATACAAAATTCTTTTTTTTCATTTCTTTGAAATTCTTGCTTCTTGGGTGGAAACCCAAATATATAAATGACATTCCCTTTTAATCTTTCACACATTTGTCTTCCTTTAGTAAATGCATTTCCAGTAAAAACTATTATTTCTTAACAGGTTATTCACTAGAGTCCAATATTCAATGAAATTTAAAACCAAATAGCTAAACACAATCTATTTACATAAGTTAAAGGTACTTTAAGGCTGCCTTTCCATCAAGAGCTTATCCCAAAACAATTTGTATAAAATTTTTTTGTTTAAATTCTCTTAATACATTTCTCAAGCACTACCTTGTCATATTAATATTTTAAAAGGGTTTATACACAGTGACATTGTTATTTTACATTTTCGTTTTATTTCGCTTCTTGTTTTTAGTTTTTATGCTTTTTCGTATGAATGCCTGACAACTTGTAACTTTAGATGACATTTGCCGCAACAGATGGAATATTTAACTAAACCACACAAAAAAGTGCAAGAAAAAACAAAGACTCAAGTAAAATCATAGAAAAGAACAAAAAATCATTTATTTTGTCAATTTTGAGGATTAGGAGCATATAACTGTTTGAGCAAAAAAAGATACTGGAATTATGGAGGTACTTTTTACGGGGGCTTTTAAAATTGTGTTAAAATTTTTTTTGGAGTAACTTTATGATTTAAAAAAATGATTCCCCATTTATAACATTTAGTCAAGACTTAGTAAGTAAAAAATGGGGCGCTGCAAGCATATTATGAATTTAGTTCTGGCTTTATTAAGGCAAATTACGGAATTCGATTGTCCCCAAAAATGGCCTGATATTGAAGTAGCCGGTGAGAATACCAGTGGACGCTCTCAGGTCTCTCTTAGACATGGACAAAAAATACTTGAAACAGAGACCTTAACATCCTACAGCCCACGGCTCCAGTTCGATCCTTCCATAGAATTTGCACAGAATGGAAAAAATTAAGGCAGTTCTTACACTGGGATTTGCCCCGTATCCCCTTTGCACCAAATTTTTTTTAGTCTTATTTCTGTCCCGAAACCTAGCAAAGTCTTATATCCGTGTGTTTTTGAAGCCCTGATCTACATTTCCTGATCTACTGGTTGCAGAGTGTATAACAAAAAGGTGCAGACAGAGAAGCTTCGGTACTGCATCAAAAGCAGCATGTGGAGTACACCAGAGAGCTCCCATAGTACAATTAAATTGATTTTATACCGTACGGTGGTGACCCCTTGACACAGTGTCTGGCCAGACCAAGCAACTTAAGGTAGTTATAGGTCACACTATCGCTCTGTGTATTCGTGGATAAAACTAGGCCTTTAATCTCAAAGTTATCCCAACTGAGTTTCTGCAGGCGTAGAGAGCATTCGGACAGGGTCTGGCCAAACCAAGCAATTAAAGGTAGTTATAGACCGGACTTTTTCTCTGTGTATTCAGTAGATAAAACTAGGCCTTTGGTCTTAAAATATTTCCAACTGAGTATCTGCAGGCATAGAGAGCATTCAGTCCTTTCTTTATCTTTTACTCGATATTGTTTTGTCATTTAAGCCTTTGGCCTTGTATAGTACTAAGGTACTTAGCATCCGTGGCATTGAGGATTGGTCCTTGAAATTTGTTGTTCTTATCTCTTTTGGAGAATATTACTAACTTATTCTCAGCCGGGTTAAATCCAGGTCAATGGTAGTTGGCTCAACATTGACTAATACGTCGCATATATTTCCTTACAGAACGCTTGTCGATTCATGGCCACGGAAGCTGCAATATTCATCTTGGTAATAAAAAGTACCCCTCATATAATAAAAAAACTTAACCATTTCTTAAAAAAAGGAAAGAAATAACGTCCAAAAATTTTCAACCACAAATGGAAATATTGAAGTTGTAAATGGATTTATTTTTGTTTTTTTTTTTTTTTTTCTTAAAACAAATAGTGACCAAAACAACTAATGCTGCTTCAGCAACAATAACAAAATGAACAACAACATATTCAACAAAACTGTCAATTTAGACAGTTTCCACTTTCATCATTTGCTCATTTTGTTTTTAGTTTTTTTTTTCTTTGGCTGGCATTTTTTTCTAATACAACTTTACTTTTTTGAGCCTTCTAACCAACCAACCGGCCAAAGTGAAAACATCACTTGACAACTATACTTCAAAATAGTGACAACAAAATTAAAAAAAAAGTTCATACATGTATGTGGTCTTTCATCTAGTAAAATTTCTAGTACTAAGTTTTCCTCTTTGTCACTTTATAAAACAACATTTTAAAATTTATAGAATAACTCCTACTAACTACTGGTACGTGCAATGAGTTTAACTTTTTTCTACTCGCCTTTATTGCGGAGGACATACAAATATTTTTTTGGCCAAAACAATTTTTGTGGTAAACTTTTTTTATTATATTCTATAGTGTCAACAATGTTTGATAAAATGTGTTTATTTGTTAAAGAATTTGGGGTTTAAAAAGAAATTTGATTTTCATTTAATCAAAAAATAAAATAAGGCGCAGGGAAAATTTTGCTTACACCGGGCTATCACTTCTATATATGATCAAACGGATTCCTAATAATGCTCATGTTGCCTTTGTCAAAAAAATTTCATATTAAAAATTTAAAAATATTTGAAATTCAACAAAAGAAATCAAAATCCTATTCAAAATAGTTTAAGACCAAAAAAAATTTACTCCAGAATATTTTGGCTCAATGCACAGTGGGTTGTTTGACCTTTTTTTCCGGCGAAAATTGAATCCAGTCAAACGGCTTGGCCACTTGTTTGAAATTTTTAGACTTATACTTGAAAGATTGCCTCTTCACTTTTTTAAATAAGTCACTTACGGTTACGGTACGCCATGCGTGACAAGTTAGTCACTTTCGTGACATTTAAATTTTTTAGCTCAATATAAGAAAAGTAATTTCAAAACTTTATTTAACGATTTAGGTTCATTTTCATAATAATTTAAGTAGGATTTTTAGGAGCTTGTTTAGCAGATGTCTGTGGCATACTTGTCGAATAAGCCCTTAGTAAGCCTACTTTAATCATTATGAATGCTAGCTTTAATTTTTAAATTGCTCACCTTATATCACAGTGATAGATTTGGAGAACTTTTTTAAAACAATCTTTCGTTTGGATGTAACATATTTCAATTTAAAATCATTTATTTTTATGAGCAAATGATGGCTTTATGTTCATCCCTGATTTTATTCAGCTTAAAACATTCTTTAACACGCCCAGAGTGTCTCAAAAGTTTTTTCTTAAAGTTTCTTTGTTAATATTTATTGTTTAAACAGATCAAATTGAGTTAGAAAAAATTTTATTAAAGCTTTTTTATATTAAGGTAACGGTATGCTGCAATATATTGGCTGAGAACCCGCTAATCGGCCGATATCTTTTCTAGACGAAAACCAGGTACTGGGTAATTTCGCCTGATGTGTTCTTTTTCGTACAGCAGTAAAAAAAATTCCCTACCGTATCGATAAAAAACAATTTTTGTCAAGAAAACAGATTAAACTACCTAATTTTAAATAAGGGAAAATGTTTTATATGGAAAAAAATGAGTAATTTGCACTCAACTGCTTAGATTTTAAGTTGCCATTGTGTTGACACATATTAGACCCAATTGTCCCCTAGGGGAGTGGTAGGACAACATTGGTTGTTGTTTTAAATTTTCCAACTTAATATATTTTTTTCCTTTGTAACCTATAAAATATATTTCTACAACTTTTCGTTTTACCACATTGGATTAAAGAAAGTTTTTTGAATGACAGAAAAATCTAAAGTGCTTTTTGAGGGCTCATTTACCATTTGCTTTTTTTTATCACTCCTATATTTTTCCCTTTTCCTTTTACCGTTCTTATTTGTTTTTCTCTACATTAACAGTTGGTTTTTCGGGCTTTTATGAATATAAGGTTTTTTGTTCTTTTTGCAACACATAAGTATTTGCAAATTTAGTAAGTATAATCACCCGCTTGTTTAAGTTAAGTGTCATTCAGAAAAGTTCATTAACTTAACAGGATTAGGGAGACAAAAAACAGAAATGTTTACTAAAAAAGTTAAAATTGTGAATTTAATTTTAGCTCAAGGATGAATCACTATGACAGCATAAGTGTTACATTAACATGTGGTCGAAAAAATGATTATTATGATGATCATCAAGATAATAAGGATGTAAAAAATACCCAACAAATCAGGTAACAAAGGACCTAAAATAAACTTAAAATGGGATACAAATTTTGAAAATGCGGGGTCCTTGCAACTTTCTAAAAGAATAAAATAAAATGTTTTAGGAGTTAAAAGCAGAACATTTAAAAAAGCAGTTTTAAAATGGGAACGATAATAAAATGGTAACGATACGAAAATATTATATGTAATAGAGTCTCTGTTCAAGGTCCCTCCTCAATTATACTACAAGACAGTGATCTTATGCAGTGTTGCCCGACGAGAGAGGATGATTCATGAGGATGTAAGGGGAGCTTTTTCACTGAAATTATAAAAAAATCAATGCAATATCACCCTGTGTTGTTGTTGTTACTTTTCTTTTCTTTTGCTCTCTTTGTTTTATTTTTTGTAGATACTCGTGTTGTGTACAAAAAAAGAACCCGATTGGCGTTCGTCCCCTGGAGACGCTCTTGGCTTACATTAGTTTTACGTAAAGTGTAATTTTTTTAAATATTTTCTTAAATAAATTTTAAAGTCTTAGGTAGCTTCCTAATAACAAAATAAATAAATTTAGTTCATTTCTTTTTATTTTCAATATCCTACTAAAAAGTCTTAAAGAAAACTGCAACATCATCATATAAGATATTGTTCCCTTCAAAACACCATCTAGTTTAATTTCTATTGTATTAAAAATGACGAAAGAAAAAAAAATATATTTAATGTACAGGAGAAGAACTAAAAGAAAAACAATAGTATTAAAACTAATTGAGTCAGGAAAACAAGGATGACACAATTAAAGTTACTTTGTATGTTTAAAGGCAGGATAAAAGACAAAAATGTTCTTTAAGCAAAAAGAAACTTTTATCTCTGTGAATGCAGGCAGGCAGTTGCACAAAGGTGAACATAAACACATACATACATACATGTGCAACTGTGAATGTATTCTAGTTAAAACAAATGCAAAACAACAATTTTGTTTTAGTTATAAAACAAATGATATTAATTAAGAATATAATACTTTTTATCTGTTTAGTTTGAATATTTTTGGTTATAAATAAAATGTAATGAATATTTTTGGTTTTTAGGTTAAAAGGTCTTTTACTTATTGACACAAAGTGCCAAGGATAAGCATTTATATAAATTGAAATAGGGAGAAGGATCAAAGGAATATATGAAAGGACTTTAATATGTTTGTGAAGATAAAAATATATTTAATAAGAAAATCAATTATATTAGAAATAAATGAAAAATTTTATATAAAAACTTAAAAATGCCTAAATTAAAAAATTATTTTGCTCTGAAAATAATTTTTTTTATTAAAATACTGTGCGTCAAAGTAAGAAACTCTTCCCGGTAGACTATGAAATGAGTTCTTAAATGCTCAAGCTTACGAGCATGGAAGCTGAAAGTTAGATTTCTGCAAGAGAATCGGATTGAATCATACCATGTTTTTGTCCACTATAAGACAGTTTTTAAAGCCACATATCTTAACATTATATCCCTGCAAAATAAGTATTAGTTTTCAAGATGAATTAAACTGACACATGATCCTTAGCTAAACTAGAAAAGAGCATATCCGAGCTTTTCAGTACTAAATGAAATTTGGACAAGGAGACAGTTCATTGCGTGATCTTTTTAATATCGTTTTGTGTTTAGAACTGGCTCAACATATACCAAATAACACATATTACTCGCTTGCGCCAGCAATATCGACATCACGGGTCGAACAGTGTGAGCAGTAAGTAAGTTGGCACGTAGAAGGGGCCAGTGTTGTATATTAGAGGTGATGCATCATTCCACTCGGTGACAATATTCCGCCTATTGTGCTGCCCTGGGAAATAAAAAGAAAAAGAGAAGGTCAGTATTAACAGAAGAAAGAATAAAGCTGGGAAGTAGTAAGGAAAGATACCGTAAAAATTAGAAAATTGACAGAAACGAAAAAAGCTAGGTACCGCTCGTTGACCATTTAGGGCTTTAAGTTTACTCAAGCATATTATAGAGATTCCAGTTCAAAAAGATCGCTAAGTGGTCTGTATTTCCGAAATAACAGTGCCGTTTTCTAGCAAGCGCCGGATATTGGGAGCGGTAGTACTAACCTTGAATTGCAATGACAGGTGAAAACACTGGTGTGCAGTTTCCGGACTTGCTTACTCAAGAACAAGAGTACCTTCGCCCTTTCGGCTGTTGACCCATGGCCTGATCGCATTGTTCTTGAAATGTCCTCGATCCTTTCATAGAATTCACACAGTGGGGAAAATAAGGCACTTGCCGCATTGACCTCTGCTCCAGAGTCGCTACGCGCCAATATATCTGCAGTCTCACTTTCGAATATCCCGCCTTTGACCTCACCAGGTCAGAGCCCAGTGGCCTAAGGGCAGCTTAGCCATTCACATAGATAGTGATGCATTTTCCTTCAGACCGCTGTTTCAATAATAATATAATGTTAATATATTACAGTTATCCGAAAACTCTTCAATTTCAAGTGATTTACCGCATATATGCGCTCCAGTCTCAGTGTGTGGCTGAGACACATCAGTTTACATGGATGTTCCCCTCAAGTAGTAAATGGTCATTTACCTATGCCACGCGTCGATCTGCTTTAGAAAACTATATTCCAGCTGTGTTTGAAGTACAGATATGGTGACATGTAGTCAGTCCTACCAGCTATAGCTTGCAGCCATTCAATCGTTCCCATTTCTGTAAGTGTGTTGGCATGCCCCGAACCGAATTCGCACCATTTAGCTGTTTTTTGAGCCTCAAAGCACTCTTTATGGCAGAGTTCTTCAAAAGAAGCTCCAGAGGTTGTAGAACTTATATTTTATTGAGGTCAGCTTGTGGAGCACTTCCGAGAGATCCCGTTACATAAATTCAGGCAGTACTCTCCCGCAAAACAGCATGTCGCCAGACCAAGCAACCAAAGGTAGTTATTGGTCGGACTATCGCTGTGTTAATCCAGTGGATGGAGCTAGACTGTAATTCCCAAATTTTTCCATCCGCGTTCCTGTAGGCGAAGATGGCATTCAGCCCCTTTTTTTTCTTTTTGCGATTTTTTTTCTAGGTTGTGAGCATTAACTGCCACCTTTGTAAGTCGATAGAAAAACCCAGTGGAGACATAACCTCCAAATTTAGTGTTAGAAATTAAGAGGCAGTTAAAGATATTAAGGCGTCTGGAGCTCTATTCCACCTTCGGCTAAAAACAGTAAACAATTTGTAATAGCCACCTTAGTAAGTGCATTAGCAAGTATGGGAAAATCCTGATTAATTACTAACATTTTGAAATGGCATACCTTATGTCAATAACAAGCTTGCGTTACATTTTCAATATTTTAACAAAAGAATAAATGTAAGTAAAAAAGTGGCGCCCCGTTAATAGTCTAACGTACCAATTGACTTTTTAACCACATTTATTGACAAACCATACAAAGCCCAATTAAAATAAACTTAAAATTTCAGCTGTCAAGCTTGCTGACAGCTCACACCTAAATAAGACATAAACTTACAAACTTATTATCTCAAACTTGTTTTTTTTATGTGACATTTACATATTTTTTTTTGTAATTCACAACCTTGTTGGCTTAAAAATGTAAACTGGATAAATGAAAAGGAAACTATTGAAAATTATAATTTTGCCATTACACGTACAAGTTTTTGTTAATTCTAAAGCACGTAACTGAATATGGAAATTATATTTATAAGAAGAAGAAGAAGTCGAAAACCGGCCATAATTCATTGTGTGTGGTGGCGTATTTAATAAAAAGTAAATTATAATTAAAACAAGAATTTAAGTTAAATATTTTTTGTTGTTGTATTTGGTCAATTCCACGTAAAGGGGATCCAATTGGGAAAAACTCGGTTTTTTTATAAAAAAATATCGATGAGTTTACATCTTAAAGAAACGAAAATTAAAAAAAATTGTTTAACAATTTATTTTTATTTAATTCGCATCAGCTTAAATGACCACATACTGAAAAACCAGCCCTTCTATTTAGTTTTTAATTAAAATGTCACACCCGTCACATTTCAAAAAAAGGTTTTTGCTTAAGCAAAAATATACTTTTTGGAGATATAATAAATCAAATACGATTACAACACTTTAAACTACCGTAGAAATCTAAAAAAGATAAATTATAACCGTTTTTAAGAATATTTAACACAACTCCATCTTAAAGTTAAAATTCTCTAAAATTCAAATTTGCAAGGTCACACCTGTCACAGTTCTTAAGTGATCATTGTGAGCAAAATAATTTTTTCCTCGCTTCTTCTTAAAATAAATCTCTTTGAATCATATGATCCTTGAAAATCATAGCCTTTTTTTAAAATAAAAATTTTTAGTTGCTTGAGCTATAAGCAAAAATATGAGCAAAATGATTACACTCGTCGCGATGGAATTGGCCATTTAGTTATTGTTAAACAAAAGGTGTGTGTTTTTCTAATTAAAATAAATAAACAATATTTAATAAATTATAAATGAGTAAATTAAATGGGAAAAATATGCTGAATAGTTGATTAACAAATTTGTATAAGGGAATGTGTCCATACTTACATATCGATGGCTTAATATGAAAATGCCGTAATATGATTTTTGTGTTACATACTTAACAGGGAAAGAAAGTTTAAAAAAATTGAAATTAAATTTATGATCACCTTATATTTTTTTTGCCAAAATCAGCAAAAAAAGTTTTTTTTAAAAAAACGAGTTACATTTTTTTTATTAATACATCCATATGTAGATTTGTGATAGTGTTTGTATTTTTAAATATTAAACAAAGCTGCAGGTTCCTAAAAACTTGCTTCTCTGTTCTTGTACTAGTTGTTGCGTCAAACACTTGATTGTACGTGAATTGTTATTAAATTTACCTTTCATGTTGCTTAGAACAAAGAAAAAAATTTTTAATGATAAAATATTTATGAAATAAATTAATGTTACAAAAGTACAATATCGTTGGTTTGTTGTTTAATTTCTAATAAAATATTTATGTGAGAATTTTTTTCTGGCGTTATTTTGGAATTAACCCATTGGGTGTGTAATGATGTGGTTTCTACACCACCTTAGGTCTACTGCTACGAGTTTGTTGTATAGGTAGAATTATTTCCACGTTAAAAAAAGTTTGGTGGATCAAAAACTATTGCATAACAAGTAAAAAATCCTAAAACCCGTATCGGAGTTACTTACTCAGTAGCATTTAAAAACATCAAACAGGGTGTCTGGTGGCAAATTTTTATTTTTAAACTTGAATAAAAAACGTTATTATTGACATAAAGTTTTGTTAAGAGCATGAAACTGCGACTGAACAGTTTTTGGGGGAAATTTTTCTGAAGCAAATTCATCGAAGCTCTGGCTGTGTGTGTAGTCGTCCCCCTCCTGTTGAAACTACGTGTGTAAAGAGTACGATTAATGATCTAGCAGGCTTCTCAAAAAGAATTCCGTAATCAAGGGTGGATAATTTATACCGCTGACATTTGCGTCTGGTTACGAGAATTTTCTAAAAAATTGTCTAATTATCTCTTGCGTGGATAAAGCACACCTAACAGTTACCCTAGGGCAATGCAACGGTTTTTGAAAATTTAATCGACAATTGCCAGTAATGGCAGTTTTCTTTTTTGTGTGGCCGTATAAACAAAAATGAGCCTCGTGGCTCCGAAAAATGCGATTTACAGTGCAAAAGCGTACAAAATCGTTTCACAAAAATTTTGGCGTAAACCAGAATCATTTTCTTTCAGTTTTTTAACGATTTCAATTTTAAAAGGATGGAGTTTCAGATCTTTTTTTAAAATATCATGAACAATCTTTCTTGGAAATCTCAGTGAGTATGCTCTTTATCGTGTCAAAAGTCACGGATTTTCGTGTAAACTGCTTTTAACAAGTTCAATATTTTCGGAAGTCCTTGAAAATCGACTGGGCCCTGGCCGCGGGACATTTATAGTCGAAGAAGTTCTGCAGAATATCTGCACCCACGAACGGATAAAATTTACACTCGGTCCAACACGTATTCGCCTAATACGGAATTTGAACAAAATTGTCGTTGAGCTCAGTCGACTACTGTGACGTGGTTGACAAATCCCTACTATCAATAGTTTCAACGCCTCCCACCGCACCGTTTATTACTTTTTGTTATATTTATAATTAAAAATATAAATTTGTACAGGGTGCACTTTTTGTAAGTTTTTAAGGTGGTAAAAACTTAATTTTTCGAATATTTACTACTTTTTTTGCTTTATTTTAATTTTAGAAATTTAAATATATTTTTAAGGTATCAAATTAAGGAAAATAAATGGTAGTTCTTCAATATTTTTGTTATATATTTGCGTATTTTAATAGTTAAAAATTAGAGACTTTAGATTAAAATTTTTAAAAAAATAACGCAAATTTTCCTTAAACGCTAATAGCACGCTTTTGAATTAGTTCTTTGTTCTAGCTAATATATAAAACTTAGCCTGCGAAGTAGTGGGTTAACTACTAGTTAAATATAAAATACTACTAGTTAAATATATTTCAAATTTTACATTTACACACTTACACTCAAATTTCAAATTAATTAAATATTTTTTGAAAGTTCCAAAAGGGTTAATTTAATATGTGAGAGTAAATTGAATTGCATTAAATATTTTAAATATTGTTTAAACTAAACTTGAATATAAATTAACTTCCAAGTAACTCAAACGCCATCGATAATCGTGCTTATCAGAAAACTAACAAAACTCAATTTAGCCCAACATTAGTGTGTGCGCTCCCAATGGATTCCAAAGATAGCGACGATTACTGAGAAATTTATGATCATTAATAATATCGTCAGCAACCATATCACCATTACAGAAGTGTTGATTGTTGGTATTTTTTGTTGTTGTGTGAGGTTTTTATACCCTTCACATAAGTGATAAGGATATATAGGTATATAAGTTTGTCATTCCACTTTTCAATTTCTTTCATCAGGGAAGTAGATTTAGCGATGTCCATCTGTCCGTCAGCCCATACATGGTTGAAATCGGCTTTTGGAAGCCCCTCGAAGCCCCATAGACCCGTACGTAGTATCAAACCTTCAAAAATAGTTGCGATCAAATCGGTGCTGAAAAGTCAGCAAAACCACCTGATAACTGACTGAGATAAAAGCCAAAAGCCAAGACTGCCTCTGTTTATTTCTTTAAAATTTGTACATAAAAACCTTTACCACTGCCCTAGAGTTGCTCTTACATGGATGCAATGTAAAATCCACTCCCATTAGTTTTTTCCCACGAACATTTTTGTGGAACGTGCTTATACCCTATCTCCGCCAACTAACAGGGTTGCCATACAAAATTTGAAAAATATAGGGTAAAACCCCCTACAACTTCTCCGGAGTCACTCCTGGAAGAATAAAATAAATTACAGGCCTCCATTAGTTCTCCGTCTCAAACATATTCTTAGAACATACTTCCCTCCTAGCTCCATCGCTTAAGGGGGCTCCAATACAAAGTTTGGTTAATTGTAATAAGTCCTCCATACAGCTTCCAGGGTGCCCGTGGAAAGGTCAAATGCAAGACTGACCGCAAATCATTTTTCCTTGCAAACATTTTGCTTTCATATACTGCCCCCGATTTCCACCGCTAAGGGGGTTGCCATGCAAAATTTAAAAAAAAATAGTATAAAAACCCCTACAATTTTCCTGTCGTCATTCTAAGAAAGTTAAAATATGACACCGACCTCAATTTAAAAATTAGAAATATTTTACAAATAAAACAAAATTGATAAAAATTAAAAAGTTCGGTGTTTCGAAAGGCCAATGTGAAGGGCATATAAAAACCGGCAAAGCCGAATATAGCGTTCCTACTTGTTAAGATTGCACTTATACTTAAACATTGCTTCTCGTTGTAGTTATTGTTGTTGCTAACAAGGACAAGAAAAGGAGTCATGTTATAATGACTATTATTGTGCATCTGGAATTATTAACGTGTGTTGAAGTTGTTGTTGGTTGTTTCATGCATAAATTCATATTGCTACTGCATGTGCCAATTTGTCTTGCTGTCCGTCTTCTTTTAAGTGTGCCTAAGTGAGCCGTTTGTATCTGTTACTTATTGACTTTTGTTTAATTTTTATTTTTGTTATTTAAAAACTATTGTTTGTCTGTGCTATTTTAAATTTTTCCTTATTTTCAAACCTTTAGTTTCAGACATTTTAATATTTGTCAGACAGCACTTAGAGACTTCACAGAAATCATCAATGATTGTAAGGCTACTGTCAATTGGTCTTACGTTTCCAATTTTAAAATTGTCAGGGAATGTATTTGTATTAGTTTTTGCGGTTTTTTTTTAATTTTTCAATTATGATACTTTGTTTATGACATCGTAAATGTGTTAAAATCCATAATCAACGGTTTGCTTTGTAGATAATGTAAAAGAGCCTCTGCGGAAGAACAGTGGAAAAGTTGAGAAAATTATTAAAATGTAAATAAGAGGCACCAAATGTGATGAAATTTTATAAAGAAGACAAATGAAAGTTTATGTACGTATGCCTTCAGGTAAATGCACAGAATAATTAACTGAAAGGCAAAAGGATCAAAAACTTGATCTGAAACGTAAGATCCAGAAAAATCGATAATTTGTTTGGCTTAACCCACTGTTCATAAATATTTTATATATCTTCTTAAACGTCAACAGTTTATTTTATCCAATTATACTCTTAATTTCGTTGTAATTATCATAATTTATAACTATGATATTTTTTCAATAGATTATTGAGAAAAGAAAACAAAAATATTTTAAATCAATAATATTGAAACAATAATAAATTATTCAACTTAATGATTTTTGTTTACCCTTTTGTTTTTTAGTGGCTACTGTTGAGTGTCAACTTTAAATGTCTGGATGTAATTTGTGGTACGTGTATTTTAAAATTCTTTCCTTTTAATATTCTAGAGAGAAAAACGATTATTTTATGTGAGAATATCTTTCGTTATTAAAATTTTATGATTTAATTTTATAATCATAGGCGATATTTTCAATGTTTTTATAACTTTTATTTTCATTTATAAAAATTTTTTCTTCAAAACATATTTTATTTTAACTTTAGAGCCAAAGAGGTTTTATTTTGTCACCAGTTTTTATTGCAGCCACTGTTATTATTTTTTATATTAAGTGCTAAAATGATGCCGAAAAGTCGCTTAAGGATTTTATTGTAGTTTTTTATTGATTTACTACATCAGTCTGAAATGTTTTCGATTGGACTTAAAATTGCTACAATAACAAAAAAGGACGCAAATAAAATATTAATAAACTATTTACATTTAGGACATTTAAGCATATTTTAAATTTAAAAGTGGTCAGTAGTCCCATAGAAGAGCTTTGAATAATAAAATTTATGTTTGAAATCCCAAAGACCCTTCCAGATTATAGACCTGCGAAAAGATTTAGTTCAAAAACAACTATTGATAAAATAAATTAGTTAAGGTTAGTCAGAGCATGCAGGTGTGAAGTATGATAATAGCAAAAGAGAGAAAAAAGGAAGGAAAGGAAAAAAAAACCCAGACTAAGAATACTTTAAAGTCAAAAGTGGAGGCTAATTTGTGTGGTTGACCAAAATTTCCTCCTATCCCCTGAAAGGAATTACAGACTCGATAGAATAATGTTACCTACAACCGACAGGGTGACCATTATTCTGACCCTAAAGTACTTGACCTAAACAAAATTAAATAAATGTTTTAATGTCCATTAGTCAATCAAACTGGTAAACGATCAATATTTAAAAAAAACTTGCTTGATCCAATCTTCTGTGTGTCCTTTTGCCCACAGCACGTATTTTATTGTGATGTTAAGCGCCAATTTTTTATCAGAAAATATACTTAATGTCACGTTTGCATGCATGTGTCGCGTACGCCATACGTATGTAAGTACCTACGCCATTCCCGCCTTCGTGTTGCAAGTAATATGTGATAGAGTTAGTGCTTCTTCTTATATTATATGGGGAGTAAAGGGACAAATCTTTTATTTGATGGTGAACGTCACTTACTTTGGGCACTCTTTTTGCTCAGTGTCTTTAAATCCAGGTTATTCCACTAGGAAATAGAATTTAAGGTAACAAAGAATATTGGTAATGCCAGGTCTTTTATAAAGGCGATGGGCCTTAGTCCCATTGAATCCAAATTTCTGAGCAAACCTTAAATTCTAAAAAAATTAAATAAATAATAACTTGAATATAGTTTAAATTTTTATACCATCAAATTGAAAAGATTTGCTCACTTTTCTTTCATTAACAGCAAAAATTTTCGTTTACAACAACATCATTAAAAGTGTGCACTAATCTCCACCCCCTCCAATCCCAAACAAATAAAAATTTGCTTAAAAATGTATTAAAAAAAAGTTACATTTATTTCAATGGCATTAACTTTTATTCACTTTACTGCACTCAACGCTAAGTAACACAACTCGACTGGCAGTTAAATGGCAAGAAGATGGGAAAAAGAAATGAAACTTTACTTAAAAGTAAAAACAAAAGGTACAAATGAAGAAGCTGACAACGTAAACAACAAATCAGGAATGTAAAAAAAAATTGTAAGTATTTACATGACTACTGCAGGTATACACGGTATTAATAGAGAGCCGGCAGGACGGACTTACAATTGGGGAATGGAACTCTGAGAAAAAGAATAAAAAAAACTGAAACTTAAACTTCCAGCTACTGACTGTTACACCTGCTACAGTCATAAAATTTGTTTTTATTTCATCTGTAAAATGTTTTTTTATTTAAATTTTTTGTTTTTGTTTATTTTGAACTTTGAGTAGAACATGTATTTTGTATTTTTACGACTTTAGTGCAAAATTATATTTCAGTGTTATTTGTGCTCCATTTGTTTTTAAAATACTGCCACCGTACACTGTGCATAACATTGCTATGGCTAAATATTAAAAGTAACATCTTTAGCAGTAATAACATTCCATTCAGTGATTCTTAAATCAATAAATGGTTTTTTTTTTGTGTTTAGCAATTCGCACTAAGCCTTTGTTATTTAAATAACCCTAAATCAGGTTTTTGTATTTAAAGAAAACTTTTAGCAAAATTTTGAAACCAATTTTGTTTCAACTTAAACTTCTTTTTATATAAAACAATTTTTTAGAAATATTTTAAACACCAAAAGTGATCTGAAATTATTCTGATTAAAACATTTCAAAAAACAGTTATTCAAATTAAGCCTTTTTAAGACATTTACTATAAATTTTTTCTGCAGACGACCCTGGTTTAAAGCCACCGGGTTAACTCGAGGCATCCTAGCAAGAGAATTGGGGAGGATTTTGAATATCTAGACTATTAAAACCAGCGAACCCTAAGAGGCCGCAGAACGCCTTCGGGCAGTGGGAAAAAATATACTGATTGGGGTTATAAATCTAACCATAAATGGCTGGAGAGCACGCAGATTTGCAGGGCTGTGTATAATGCTAAGTAGCGCTGCCCCCCTACTACTGGATGTAGTGCCCGATCTAAAACCTGTTAATCTTGCCGCAGGAGGCATTGGAAAAATTGTCTTAATTGAGGATAATTTATTTGGGTGTTATATACTCATATCATAATTATTTGGAGCCTAAAATGAAGCAGTGACTACATCATCCCGTAACAGAGTTGGAGCTATGCCCGCAAGACCTTTAACATGTTTATGTATTTTGTAAGAAAAAAGCTGTGGTCGGAGTCAGACGCCGTGCCTTTGTCCTCAGCCGGTCGTTCCTTAGGCGAGTTTTGGTTAAAGACCTGCCTATGTTCCTGTAAAGAGTCCATTGCGTGCATCAGCTGCTGCCTGTCGACCGCGAAACGCTCCTAACTTTCGCCCAAGCCATCCTTAATCTCGAGGCCGAAGTGGATGATTTTTCGACCAAAATTCTAGCTCATTTCCCCCTCAGCAGGTACGTGAACAAGCAAAGTTCTTGCTTCTGGGGCATTGAAAATCTAAAAATGATGCACGAAAAGCTATTACACCCGCTCAAAGTGACCGCGTGGTGCGCTGTTTACGTTGAAGGAGTCATTGGCCATTTTTTTCGAGGACGTCGCTGGTCAAACAGCAACAGCAGATGGTGCGCGCTATAGGGCCATGTGAGCCGCAATTAAACAAATTAGGACTGGATGATATGTGGTTTCAACAGGATGGAACACTGGCACACATTGCGCGAGCCACAACCGATATTATGTAGGCGGCGTTCCTGGGAAGCCTCATCTCTCGTTTTGGCGATTTATATTAGACCGCAAGATCGCCCGATTTAAATATTTCTGATTTTTTTTGTAGGGATTTTTTAAGTCCCGTATTTACATAAGCAAGCTTAAGACCCTGGAAGCCCTCAAGAACAACATTCGACATGGGTCACATGAAGCTCTCGCCAAAGTGATAAAAAATGCCACAAAATGATCCCGTATAGCAATCAATTGTGTCGGCTCTCATTTGGCTGATATCATCTTTTTGTCTTGACTAATAAATTCCTAAGGTTCGGGTAAACATAATCGAAAACAGAATCAAAGTTTTTCATTTAAAATAAATGGGAGCCAAACAACATCGGATGACTTCTTTTGGACCACCAGTATATGAGAGACAAAACACTGCAGGGTATTTGAAAATGAATGGAAAAATATTATGATGATTAAAGCTTGAGAAAGCAGGCAGTTGACATAGGATATGAGAAGCCTTTTGTTACATTGACGGCCGAGTTGAAAGGGTAGGGGAAACTATTAGCAAAATTCGAAAATGTTTTGTTGTGTCCGAAAAGGATAAGACTAAGGTCATCCCGAAACTCAAAAAACCTGAATTGGGCTAGATCATAACTTGGACGGCTGGCTCCTAGGTCACTCAAACTTTCAAGCACATCATTATTTTTAAAACTTTTTAAAAATGTTTTTTTAATTTTATGAAACTATATTTAGTTGGCAATAGTTTCCAAAATATTCCAAAATTTAAAATTCAAAATTTGGGAACTATTGTTTTACCTGTAAAAATATAAATACAGACATTTTCATATAAATATTTAATTTGAATGCGTTTTCATTTCATATTCAATATGGTTGAATTGTATCGTTCGCTCGTGTGCTCATTCACTCACTCACACTTTGGCCATAAATTTTCTTTGTTTTTTCTTCGTTTCACTTTGTCTTATATTTTTCAAAATAAAAACAACGAAAGGAATTGCAAAGAAAAATCAAATAATATTCCAAATTTACGAATGTGTTTGATAGCTTAATGTGATTGTTGTTGTGTTTCTCTAAAGCAGACGACATAAGTACGTGTAACGGACATGAAATATTTGAACTTTGACAAACGGCCATTAAAAAGGCAATAAACACTTTACAGCGTTCAGGCATTTTTTGGCAATGAGTTGAGTCGTGAGTTCAGTCAGCTAAAGAAAAAAATATTTTATTGAAAAGACAAACAAATGATAATTAATTTCTTTTTTATTATTATTTATTTGTTTATTTATTTATTTATTTTTTTTGCTAAAATTATCGATAGTTTGTTTTAGTGAAAACATAGTTGGTGGCTTTCTCTGCTGTCTGGTTTAATTCTACCAAGGAAATATGTGTCTTTTTAGACACCGAAAATTTTAAATTGGCAGCACTGCTTTTTGAGGCAGCTCATTATTTACCAGCTCGTACTTGTCGTAGCGTAAGTTAATTCGGATAACTTTAATTATAGCAGCAATTGCCTATTTCAAAAATTTGTTTTTAAGAAAACTAATTTACAAGCTAATTTTGAAATTAATTTAAAAATAAAAATTAACATTAACATTAAATTTTCCAAGACAAAAAACTTAAAATCTCAAAATGTTTTATCTGAGTTATTTTAATTAAAACTAATATTTTTAATTAAATTAAAAAAAAACTCAAATTAGATTCCACCACCAGGTCTAACTTACATATAGAATAAAACAACAAAATAAATCTTAAGGGATTCCAACAAATAAAAGTAAATTCCATTTTCATTTCTTTTTTAACAGACAAAAAAACCTTAAATTATTAATAACTTGAGATATAGTCAGTTTACCTTTTGATAACATAAATTTAAACAAAACACATTACAAAGACTAAACACAATGTACTTCTGTTCTCTTAGATATTTGTTAAATATTTACTTCAGTGCTGTTTTATGAAAATAGATTTTCTCTAAGAAGAATACACGCGACTGTAGTTGGTTGCTGTGTTTTGGGTCATAAAATATTCATATGAAATAAACTTTGTGCCATAGATGAATGGCCAAAATGTTAAAGAAACAGGAAATAATGCTTAAATATAAAACAATTGGCAGGAAGAAACAAAAAAATTACTGAAAACAAGAGCAATAAAATTATAAATAAACAAACAGTTGCAAAAAAAAATTGTTTAAAAGTTGTAGTGTAAATAGTTGTAGTAACTTAAACGAAAAATTCAATTACCAAGTTCATCATTTAATAGAAAGTAAGAAAAATATTACAAATTTTTCATAAATTAAATAACTAAATGCAAAAATATAATTAATTTTTAACTTCTTTTAATATAATATTTTAGTCTAACCTTTTTTTAATAACAACCATTGTAAGAAAAACACATTAAAGCTTAGAGTTATTTTCAGTAAAAGCTAGAATTCAAAAGAAAGTTTCCAAAACCCATACCAGCAGGCCCTTGGGGTTTGCTTTGTATTACCCAGCCTAGTTTAGGTTCATCAGATCAGATAGCAATTAAAGGAAAAGCCACAGTTAATTTGGGTCCGGTAATTTGGTCTTCAAGTATTATCTTAAAAGAAAAATGTCAAATGCAAAAAGAAGTGAAGGTGACATGTAGAAAAGGATTAAAAAGAAAGGAAAACAGGACGAAGCAGACAATCTGCAGTGTCTGGCTGAAGTAGAAGTCCCGACCACCAGACAGGTAGACTGTCAGGTCCTGCTGGATAATGAAGAAATCATCTTATAGCCTAGACCTCAGTTATAACTGTTCCTTACAAATTCTGTTTATTTTTTTAACTCTTCCTACTCTCCTTTCACCATGACGGCGTTGCACAATGGTAACGGTGCTCGCACTCAAAACAAGCAGCCCAACTTTGAACCCAAGCCAACCAAAAAAAAATTTATTTTTATTTTATTTTTTTAACTTGTTAATTAGAGACCTGCATCAAGTCCTATTTCAAGATATTTAAATTCTCAAGTGATTTTCTAATTCTTAATCTGTTGTGTGATTAAACTGTTTAAGTGCTGTAATGTAGTGTAGCTGACACAGTTTGTGTGTTGCAGTGTAGTGTAGTTAAAAATAAAGATTGGTGTCATGCACTGTTGTTGAAGCAACTTATATACTGTCATGATGTGTGGTCGATAAAAAAAAGAACTGTGATGATGTGTGGTCAACAACAACAAAACTGTGTGTTTTACACATGATGTTGAATGGATACATACACAAACATATATTCAAGAAGGCAAATCAATATTAAATTCATACGTAATTACATTACATTATATAAATAGATTAAAAATCAACCCCCGTTTTTAAAACTATCACACCAGGAACATCTTGTCAACAGTAAAGTTTCGAGATGAATTGAAATTGAAGTGTGTGATCATGATGAATTGATGTGCCGTTGTTGTTAACTTAAGTGTGAGTATTTTTTCCATTTAAGTTAAGTAAACAAAAGTGATGGCGAACAATACAACGCAGCACTTATTGTTGTGTGTGCACACGTAAGGTATATGAAATGAATTTAAAATTTGAGATGATGCCTTATTTAGTGCCGTCTTGAGCTGGCCTCTATTTCTAATTCCCTCCAATGAATTTAAGATCAATTCAGGGGGCAATTTAGGACATTCGATTTAAATCGAAATTTAAAAATTCTTATTTAAATTCCTATAATAAAAGTATTGACAACTCGATCGATCGAGTGGAAGTTTGGTTCGAATCGAACGCCACCAGGGGTACCGTAAGGCTCCTTTCTTAATGGCCTCCTATACCGAACTTTAAATCCTACCTATTCCTCTGCAGACGACAGTAGCATATGTTATTCATACCCATTTGCCTAAAGGCCGAGCTATTTGGAGATTGGGGCTATGAGGCAGAGTATGGACGACACCCTTAACCGTGATCTGAGGCTAATCTTCGATTGAGGCCATTCGAAAAAGATCGACTTTAATGGCGGTAAAAGCCAATCCGGTTACTTTAGTGATCTTCGCCTAGAACACAGGACGTTATGATGGAGGGGAATAATAGTCGTGGTCTGCTATCGAGAACATATAAAAGTGCCCTTAGGACTTCCGGGCAATTCCAACCTTCTTCAGTTAGAGATATTGACAGCCCCATAAACTTTCGGACGACTGCATCCTCCTTCAGGCCGAAATTGTGGCAGTCGAAATAATAACTGGTCTTACCCTGTCCTCTCAAACTGAGAATTCTCAGTTGAACAGCCTTGTTGATTTTCGCGAGGCAATCAAAGCAATCTTAACAAACCTTGCCTGCCTTTAACTTTTTAGGCTTTGAGGAAATCCATTTGTAAACTGTATGCAGTGAGAAAGGTACAAAGATGCTGGCTACGTAGACAAAGGGTCATTGAAGGAAAAAAGATAAGGGTCGAACAAGCAAATATACGTACTTGAAACTGAAGGTATTAACTTTGCTATGAGGGTCAGATGTCAAAAAAAACGATGATTGCAGCCTCTGTAATGTAACTGAAGATAGGAAAACTCTTAAGCATATTCTCTGTCACCGGCTAGCATTCGCGTGCTCCAGAGCTAATTTCTAAGGGTGTCATTTCTTTTATAGTAACTTTATAGGATTAAAGGACAAGACCTCAAGCGTTAAACAAAAGACCGTTATGCTTCGTGAATTTTTTTAACGTTAACTTAGTTTAACCAGAAACACTGTTAAGAAAATAAGAGGATCTGGGTGAAATCTTCAAGGTCAACTAGTTAAGCCTAAGCTAACCTTTAGGTGTGGAGTCAAAAAATTTTCTTTAAAAATATTTCTTTTAAAAAAATATTTTAAATCCTTTGAAGTTTAGAAGAAATTTTTTTAGAATGATAAAATTAAAATTTTTCATAAATTCTTAGAGTTTTTTGTGACAACAACATCCCCATCATGCTTCACGTTATTTGCAATTTGTGCTTTAGACCGTTAACATTGTTACATTGACAGTTGTTGTCGTCTGTCATTGTGTGCAATATATGTTGGTGCAAGTTGTCTTGTCCCATTCAAAGTGTATAAATTGTAAAATTGCATTTAATTAGAATCATTTTCAATTGGTTCAGTTTTATTATTTTTTTCCTTGTTTTCTTATAGATTTCGTGTAATGGAGTTCATCTTTATCTTTTGCCTACATTTTCTATTAATTAATCTCTTGTTTAAGAAGTCTGCAAACCAATAACATAACAAAGAAGAATCTGAAGTGAAAAAAAGCATGCCTGATATATGACTGGTTGGCACAAAAACCAGTTTATTAATCACAGTTCGATTGTAAACGACTTTACGTTTTCTTTGATTATTAACACGCTTACGCTTCACTAACCATATAATTAACACAAACATTAAAGAACACTTGCCGTAACAACATGGCCCACAATGATATGCATATTTGCAACAGACACTGACTTTGCTACAAATTGTTTTCTTTTTTTTTATTGTGTAGTTGGTGCAGTCGCTTTATAAAGCTTGAGTATGAGCTGTTTGGCATTTTGTTGTGCCTTCAATTAACTTTTGCCAGTGTTGTTGTCTTGTCTTCTTGTCTTGTGGAAAATATGTTTCATGGGTTTTTGTTTTAATGTGTGTTTTACGGTTTAAAAATGTAAAAAACAAATTGTACCCGTTTCCTTTTGTGTAAAGGATTTTAAAGTGTAATTCTTAAGAAAAAGAAAAAAATAAATATAAAAAGAAGATACAACAATAAGAAAAAAAAATTATATATTAATTTACATACACTGAGAATATTTTAAGAGTTAAAAATATATAAAATTTCTTGATCCAAAGTTTTTTTTAAATTATGTTAAAGATTTTATCTAATGCACAAGGGGGTGAACTAACTCATCGGCTGCACAATATAGCCTTTGTACTTTGCGCTTGCAATAATATTGCTTTTTCCGAAAAAATGTTTTCTCTCAGTGTTCATCAAATCCAAGTTTTTTTAGTTTCTGGACTTTTTTTAAACCTTAAGACTTCAGACTTTAAATTTAAATGAGCAGGAGTTTTTCTTACTCTATGTCGTCTTTATTTTCATCTTTTCCGTGGTTGTGCCTCATTGATTTTTCGCCATGTCTTTGAGGAAGTGTCTTTGTTGTTGACGACATAACGGCGACACTTATGGCGGTCGGTGTTGTAGCGGTTTTTCTAAAATGTTGTTGTTGTAAAAATTGTTAATTATTATGCTGATTGCTTGTTCTCAAGATTGTTAAGTGCTGGTGGCTATGCAATTTGCATGATTGATATTACAAAATCAGGGATGGAAAATCTACTTTTTCTACGAAAAATTACACAGAGAAAAATGCTTCAGTTGTAATAAACAGCTTTATAAAATTAGCTATGACATCTGAATCTTATGATTGTAGCTAAAGAATTTCTGGGGAAAAATTTAATTATACATTAAAAAATAATTATAATTTTTACATCAAAAATTTATTGACAAAAAAAACTTCGAATCTCTCACGAAAAGTCTTCTTGGTAATTTGCAAGAAAAAAAATTTGTTTTAAACTTAACTTAGTTATAGGCAACCAGTTTTGTCAACTTATTTTCCAACTCTGGATGCCGTTTTTGTTTCTAGTCGAACTTGTACTTGTCCTGTTAACATCTAACACAGCTTTTAAAATGGTTACTGTGGGAATATTTTACAAAGAAAATATTTGTTATTACGTTTTGAAATTTAGTTTTTTAAAATAAGAAAGTTTTATCAACTAAATTTGAGTCGTAATAAAAAAATATTTTTTTCATTGAAAAAATTTAGATTTTCCATCCCTGCCTTAAGCACTTGCTCTCTATCTCTTTAAAATAATTTTATGAATTCAAATGTATGTAATTTGTCGTAAGTAATTGATTGACATGATTTCAAATATCTGGGACTTGAAATATTTTAACGTTTACCGTTATTTAGCTAAACGGTACAGTGTGTGGCTTAATTTCACACAATTTTTCTTTTGTTGGTTTTAAATGATGCGGCGCTTTGTTAATGTTATTTTAAACTTAAAATGCCTCATTAACCAGCTTTTAAAATTAAGTGTAAATAAAAAATAAAAACGAAGTATTAAGTAGTTAATGATGCATGAAAAGTGTTTTAAGTCCTTTAAAGCATTTATCCTTGACCTTTACACTTGACTACTTCTGCCCTGTAGATGTAATTATGCATCAATTGTTATTGCATTCAGTTTTTTCCACTACAAATAAGTTTTCACTTTACAACTTTTTAATAGCAAACAAACAAATCTTAATTGCTGTTCAGTTGTTTTTGCCACATAATTAAAAATGAAAACTAGGCGCCACTTAGTGAACAGATTGCCACAAAATAATTTATAGTGTTTTTTGTGGTGCATTCAAAAAACAGCAGGGCCCTTGTCAAAATATGATTTGGGTATCGAAAAGAATTTGCAAAAAAAAGACACAAAAAAAGTTAACGGGAAAATGTTTGCAATTTTTTTTATTACAAATATGTTCAAGAAAATCGAAGAAGGAAAATTGTTTTATTTACAGTGACTGCCAACCACCCTTCTCACGTAATTTCTGTTAAGATACTATACATGTGTATATAATTCAATTGAGGAACCGCATAGTGTGAGGCAAGGTATCTCTCCAAATGTGGTCCCCTTGCTGAATTAGTCGATGTTAGGTTAAGTGAGGTTGATAAGGGTGATAAAAAAAGAGGTAAACCCTCTCACAAATCAACACCCGGGTACCTTTAATACTGAAAATAAAGGGAACGATTGAAATACACGTATGAAAATTTCCCATTCCTCTAATCCTCCCATAATAGCGACCTTTTAGTGGTCTCACAACTGTCATCTTGTCAAGCTTGTCAGCCATTTCATTGGCAACTATATCGCAGTGTCCCGGAACAAAACAGGAACTGACGCTGAAGGTGTCCACAATCCCAACAAGGACATTCCTACACTCCTTCAGCAGCCCAATGGGCCCAAAATGCCACTTAAATATCAACATAAGTATTAAGTTTCTCAATCACTTGGAACACATTTCACTTTAAGGTTTATTGTAGTACATAACATGACCAGTGCCTGGAATACAATACGCTCATCAGATGTTCTATCTCATAATAGAGATTCCATCTCCGGTGACTATATATTAGGTCCGTCAGCAAAAACTGTGCAACACAGATCCCAACCAAGAAATTCTCTTCAGGGGCCATTATCGGTGGTGTTCTCTTTAAACCGACCTCGCGGAACATATATTCCTTTTTAGATCCCAGAAATGAACTAACATTCTCAAGAACAATCTCTAGTAATATTCTAGTTTGACCAGTATTCAGAAATTTTCCCAACCTTGGCTCTCCTAGTCTGACCAATTTCTTGCTGCCATTCCCATCACCAAGTATTTTATAGCCGTTTCGAAAATAACGTTGAGCACCGCTAGGGATACCATAAGGCACACCTTCCTATTTTGGTAAGGAAAGATTAACTTGACTCTGGCTAAGTCTTAAGAGCTGAGTGTTAGCCCAGTCAAGATTAAGGTCTGTTTTTCCACCAGGAAAAGGAAAATAGCGATTTAGAATGAGCCTCATTTCTCGAGTAGAAAAACGACGATGTTCAAGAAGGCGTAGTATCTGGAAGTTATCCTGTATTGGAAATTGAACAGAAAGCATTACTGAGAGAAAATTGGGATAAAGGTTTTATTTCGAGGAATACAGGAGCCTCAGTCTGAAGACGTGCTATACAGAAGCAAACATTCATTTAGTTTTAATGGAGGACATCAACATAAAGGAATTGAAACATTATAATCTAAAAGAAGGTTCAACTTTAATGTTGTTAAGGAATAAGCGGAACAACAAGGATTAGTTTGACGGGGGATTTGCAGACTATTTTAAATATTGAGCATTTTGAAACCTGCCTACGCAATGTGGTGGCACTTGGAGTTAAATGCCTACTGACAAAGTGGGGATTGATGTGGACTTAAAATTTAACTTTTTGTTCATTTTGGTACCACTGGTGGGTTAAACAGTAATGTGCAATTGTTCAATCCTTTAGGTCCAATGAAGGTAAAGGCTAACTGCGCTAAGCTGCAGGAAAGGACATTTTCTTACACTGACGGCCCTAGGGGGATGGAAGTGTATAGCCTATTTTTGCTGGAAACCTAGAGAACGAGAAATACTTTCACCTGTCAGACTACAACTGTGCCCTTTATAAGGATTTCTCGATCATTACGGAATGTTTTTCCTTGCTTAGGGTGCACGCAGATACAACGTAAGTGAACATCTCTACTAGGACTGACTTAGTCAACAAAAGGGATGAGTGTGCTAAAAGGTCTCCCATATTTACGAGAATGCCTTCAGGGGATGGGAGTAGCGGATAACAGTGATTTTAGGGCATACAAGAAGGACATCAAATCAATGAAGCGAATCCTGTGTTATGTCTGGTATTTCACCAGATGCATCTTCATTGAGGAGAACAAAATGGGGCAATGTTAAGAGAATTCGCATCTGTTTACTTTTTCCTTCAAATTTTTTTCCTTAGGTCTATGTCCTAGTAGCGTTTTTAAGGCCACGTCCCTTCAACTTACCAAACCTGAGAAAGGACCATTACATCTGAAAATATATTTATTTTTAAGACATTAACCTTAACACAGAAATTTTTAAATATAAATCTTCTATAAATAATTTAACTTCAAAGCTTGATGAACTTAACACACCCTCATTCACATATAATGGGGTAAAAATTTGCACAATTAACCGCACACACTATTATTTATTTCAATGAAATAAACCATTGAGTTATGAGTATCTTGCACGCAAAAATCAAAAAATTATTAAACAGGACAGTGGGGCAAAAAGTTAACTACATTTTCCATTTGTGTTGAATATTTTTGAACACAAAATCCTTTATACGTTTTTATCACTGTAGTAAACGTTGTGTAAAGAAAAAAATAAATAAACCCAAAATGAAAAAAACTTCAATTCAATTAGCGAAAATGTTGGTTACACAGAACACAATAAAAGCAAAAACCCAACAACACGCAAATTAACAAAAAAATAAGAAGAAACCCAATGAAACAAAAATTATATTGAAAAAAATCTCAAAACAATCAGCAACAACATGCTACTGGCAGCAACACAAAAAAACAACAAAAAATATTAAATTTTAACAACAACCATGTTAAAAGATCAACAATGAAATTATGGCAACAAGTTTGAAAACAAAACTCCTGTAGTGCATCTTCTTCCAACACTTAACACTTAAGAGGATTTTTTAAGCACATTTTTATCTGAAGGGCCCCCCAAACAAGACATTTATTTAAAAAACAACTAAAAATGCAAATCAAAATAATTTTAATAAAAACATAAAATACAACACGATCAAAAATATGAAAAGAAAAAACAACATAAGATCAACAATTTAAGATCATTTTTATTATACTTCGGCTGATATTGGTGAGGATGATGACGAGAAACATTTTTGCATTTATATTGTTTGTCTGTTGAAAAAGTAAACAAAAAATGCAGCAGACTGACACAAAGCGCCAGAAAATATTTTACAAAAAAAAAAAAACTTCAAAATAATCGAGAGCATGTTATTTAGCACTTCAGTCAAATATTTACACAGCGGCACAATAAAATTAAAAAATATGTTGGTTCTTAATACCCTTCACATAAGTGAAAAAAGTTAACATAAGTTTGTCATTCCGTTTGTAATTTCTTGGTCCCTATAGATAGAAAAGTTGATTTAGCGATTTCTGTCCGTTAATGCGTTGAAATCAAGTCTCTTAATCCCCTTGATATATCTCGGACCTTTGTGTGATACAAAAACATCAGGTATACTTATGAGAATTTTACTATTGAAACTCTGAAAATCATCCGATAACTTCAAGATATACAAGGTGACTGGTGCAAAATTTTTATTTTAAAATACAATTATTTAAAAAAGTTAAAAACGCTGCAGAGGAAGGGTTGCACCGTTTGAATTATCGAATGTGCGGATCTTTCGGTCACGATGTCGCAGTGGTCGCGTGAGCATCGCACGTTCTCTGTGGAGAGTTTTTTTAAGAGCAATGATTCTTACGTAATTACTCGTCGACAATTTCGTTTAAAGTTCGGTGTTTTGCAAATACAGAATGTCACGAATGTAAATTGTATTCTTTTGTTGGTAGAATCTCTACACAATTGCTTCGGATATGAATGTCCCAAGGCCAGGGCCCAGACGATCTCCAAAGACCCCCGAAAACATTGAAATGGTTAAAAGCAGTTTACGTGAAAATCTGTGACCTTCAATACCGAAAAGAGCAGCCTCACTAGGACTTCAAAGAGCTGATATTCATGAAATTTTAAAAAAGGATCTGAAGTTCCATTCCTTTTAACTGGAAAATATTTAAGAACTGAAATAAAAAGATTTTGATTTACGCAAAAATTGTTGTTTAATGATGTTGGGGCGACGAGACTCAATCTTCGATTGAAACATCCAAAACCATTGCATTGTCCCATGGTAACTGTTTGGTTTGGCTTATCCACGAATGAGATAATTTTCGTGACCAAGCGAAGAATGTCAACGGTGAAAATTATCGACGCATGACTACGGATTTTTTTTTTTGCCAAACCTGCGAGCTCCTCCATCGTGGTCTTCACACACGTGGTTTCAACAGGACGTAGCGACTGCACACAGAGCCAGAGCTTCTATGACTCCTTCGAGAAAATTTCCTTTGAAGACATCCCATGGCCACCTAAGTCGCCCGATCTAACTTCAATGGATTTTTTTATGGGGCTACCTTAAGTAGAGTGTTTATAATGTGGTTTAAAGGAAAATATTAATCGAGGAATAAGCTCAATTTAACCAAATTTACTACAGCGTCTGGCGCAGAATACAATGCTCTGCTTTGAACAGTGTGTTTAACTCGACGGAAGACATGGCATACTCTTTAAAAAACAAATTCCGCATTTCAATTCTACCGTTAAACGCTCTTTACAAAACTTTGTGTCAACCATTATGTTTTTATTTTAGTTTTAAAATATAAATCTGCCACCAGTCACCCTGTATAAGCCAACAACCACGAATACCTCTGTTTATTTCTCTAAAATGTTTACATAAAAACCTCTACAACTGCCCCGGAGTTGCCCCTACACAGGTGCAATGTGAGACTGACTTCTATTAATGTTACTCACCAATAGTTTTTGCTGCATACTTGCACCCTATCTCTGCCCCTAACAAGGTAGAAATCCGAAGTAAAATTTTTTTTTAATATTTTTAAAATCACAGCCTCTATGGGGCTTCTACAATGGCCAAATGTAAGACCGACCCCAAATAATTTTTCCTCTCAAGCATTTCTATTGAACATTCCAACCCCCTGTCTCAAGCCCTTGACAGGGTTGCCACACAAAATTTTCCGAAACGATGCAAAAACGCCAATAACTTCCCTTGAGTCGGCCTCAGAGAAATAAAGTGTACTACCAAACCTATTAGCTTCCTCCCCCAAAGATATTTCTACTGAAAACATACCCCTTACCTCAATAGCCTAAAGGGGCTCTCATACAAAAATTGGGAATTTGTAATAAATCCCCCCCCCCCCACATACAGCTCCTAGGGATCCCATGGATAGGTCAAATGTAGAACTGACTCTAACACATTTTTTGCGCAAACATTTTCCTAAAATATACTTACCCCATACATCCACCCGCTTAGAGGGTTGCCATACAAAATTTTAAAAAATTAGGGTAGAAACCTCTACACGTTGTAAAGGGTATATACGATTCGACACAGATGAACATAGCGCTCTTATTGTAGTACTTAAGGCTGCCTTTTATTTATATTTTTATCTTGACTACTTGAATTTAAATATTTTCAGCAAAGTGTCTGATTTTCTTGAGGTATGTAAGATAACAACAGGCTGGCCACAGTTTATTTTTTAAACCTGTTGTTCAGAATTCCCATTAATTTCCTCTTATGTATTTGTGGTGAACACATGATAACTAAAACAACAGAAATGAAAACAAGACCAAAACCAATTTATTATATTGCTTTTTAATAAAGCAGTAAAAAACTTCTTTTGTTTTAATGGACTTCATTCAGCCAATTAACACGAATTTGGTTAAATTCCCTTTAAAGAAATTTTTTTATTAAAACTTTTTTAGATAGAAAAAAAAAATATCTAAAACTTTGTATATTTTTTTCAAATTAATTTAAGTTTTTCTTTAGTGGTAACTGTTTATCATCGGTTATGTAAGATTACAACGTTTTTTTCGTTTTATTGTTTAAATCTTACCTAATAATTTGACTTCTTTTCAACATTTATTTATTGACATTTTCTTTAGTGTCAACACGCTTTTTTGTTGTAATTTCTTTTGTTTTTGTAACAAATAACAAGCAACAACATCTTTGGTTACGACAACATTTTTCTATTATCATATCAATTTGGTTAATTTATGCAGAGAAAACAACTTAAGACATTTTTATTAGCATAAGGAAAATCTTGTTAAACTGAAGTTTAAAGACTTTTATCTAAAGTTGATTGCATTTTTTTGTTTTTGTTTTTCATTTTAATTTCAATACAATCAAGTCTTTATCATTATATACTTGTCATGTCATTTTCATATACATTTTTGTATCAAAGAGTTATGATGCTCGTTTTCTTATCTTTGTTATCAGTTTTCTTTTTAAAAGCTTATTATTATAAATAGTGTCGGCATCACTGTATAACTGTCAAGTATTTTTAAAATAATGCAAATCTGTTGATAACAGTTGTATCTTTTAAAACAGGCATGGAAAAACGAATCTTGAAAATAACTTTAGTTTATTAAAATCACAATTAAAGAGGGCGGTGTTAAAAAAATCTAATTTCTCTAAAATTTTCAACGCAGTAAATTCAAATCCGCTTTAAGATTTTTTATCGAATTAAGATTTTTGTAGGGCCCCTACTAAAAATTATCCTAAAATGAGGTGGTTATGCTAATACATTTCACCATAACTTGAGAGTGATCGAAATAAGTTATTAGATACAAAGTTTTCTTTAAATCATCTAAATTATATTTTTTTATATTTTAAAGTGCTTCAGAGTTGTTGTGGCAATAATTTTTATTAATGCAAAATTAGTAATACTTTTTGTTTTTAAAACGTTTTTGAAATTTTTGAGGCAAACATTTTAGATTTTTATTACTTTTTATAAAGATAGTCATGTAGTAAAAAAATTTAGCTATAAACCAAAAAATTCGGTTATTAAATATTGATTTTATTAAAAAGTTATTCCAAGTTACAGACATATAAGGTCAGTTCCAGGTAAAACGGCTAAAAATTAAGATAAAACGCTTTCTTCTTAAAAAATTAATTTAATTATATTTCAAAAAGAATAAAAAAGATCAAAATATTAAATAATTGGGTTATATTTTATTTTTATTTATTTCGAAAGATTTTAAAATGGTTGCATACTGAGTCACACCCGTCACGTCTAAGGAAATATAATTTTTTGTATAAAAAAATTATTAAATTCAATTAAAACACTTAAAACTACCATTAAAATTACAAAAAATTGTCCGTTTTCAAAAATATTTTACACAAGGCGAGATTTTACTAAAAATTTCTTAAAATTCAAGTTTGTTAGGCCACACCCAACACAGTCTTCAAGTGGTCATTGTGAGCAAAAATCATATTCTTTAAGTTTCTACTTACTTTTTATTGCTTGAAATTAATAACCTTTTTTTTTAAATAAAGATTTTAAATGTTTTAAGTTATAAGCAGAAATTTTGGAAAAATGGTCACACCCGTCACAATTAAACTGCCAACAATAAGGTCCATTTAAAAGATTTGAGCACGATAGCAAAAAAACTAAAAGCTGATTTCACTTTTGGCGTTAAAATCATAGTTCTTTTAAAAGACGATAAAAATTTTGGTTTTTTTTGCTGACCAGTGTTATTTGATATTTTGTGTGTCTGTATGTCATTGTTGATCTCTGGCTTAATATAGTTGCCAATGCCAGATAAGCTTGTAAGATCTTGAAAAAAAGAGAAGTATTTTTCAGTATTTTTCTATATTGTGCATATTTTAACACCATTCTCAACCATTTCCAACTGAAATAAATAGAAAGTTATACTTTTCTAGTAATCAGAGTTGCATTTGTTTGTGTTTGCTTATGTGCAAGAAATTTTATTAATTAAGTGGTGCTTATCCATGCCTGTTATCGGATGTAGGTGTAATATATGTATCTAAAAAGAATTATAAAAAAAATAATACATAAATATTCATAAATGAATTTAATATTTTTTAAAGATTAACACGGCATTTAGACTATGTTACTTGTAACACGTTACTGTAACATGTTACATTTTTTTGAGAGCGAATTGGGTAGAGAAGGCAGAGACGTTACAAAAGTAACACGATCTCTGTTTTCAATGTTACTTTTTCACGTTTCTCTTTTGACGTTTTGGTTTTTTCTTCTATTTTTCTTTTTTCTCTTTCGTATGGTACCTTTAAGGTAATTGTAAGGTAATTGTACCATGGTCAAAACGTTCAAGAAGAAGAGTAAACAACGAAACCGAAACAAAATTTAAAAAAGAGACAAGTTTGTAGTAATATAATGTAAATTCTTGAAGTTTTTGGAAGTTACTTTGAAACGAAATAAGAAAAGAGTTATGTTACAAGTAACATTGTCTAAATGCCGTGTAGGTAATAGTTTAACGTTTTCAAAAATTTTTTAATATATAAAAAAAAAAAGTAAAATTTTTCTTAATAGAAAATCTAAATAAATAATTTTATCAAATTCTGTTACAAAGGAACTAAATTTTTTATTATTTAAAAAAAAAATCAAGGTGTAAAAAAATAAAGGTTACAAGGAGGTATGAAGGCAAGCAGACCCACTCACTCATTCATCCCTACTTAAGAAAATATATGAAAAGTACATAATGTTTTATGGTTAAAGCTCTTTTAAATTATTCAAGAAAATGTTTCTTAAATTTTTAAAAATATTTCTTACTTATAAAACATCTAGAGCCATTCTTATAACTCATCTTCTTTGTTTATTTTCCCCAAATTTTTATTTTTTTACAAAATTTCTCTTAAATTTAATTTCAAAATTTTGCACGCAATGCATAAATAAAAGCTTTTAAAGGCAAACAAAACATTGAGCCAGCAATGAGTTTAATTTCAAACATCCTTTTGTTGCACAGACAAGACTTGCTTTTAAACATAAAACCCTTATAAACTACTCATATGTCTTTCTGTCTGTCTATCTTTTAAAGTTACACACACACGTATTTGTAAAAATAAAAATTTTAAGATAAAAGCCAAATAAAAAAATCAATTGAATTCTGCGAATTTGTTGAAAATAAAAGCGTTCATAAGAGGCTAAAAAAAACTTATTTTAAAATTGGTTCATACAAAATTTATTGAATAAAGCTTAACACCAGCAATGAGCACAAGTGGTATATAAAAACAAAAAAAAAATTAATAAAAAAAAAGAACGAGTCACGATTTTAAAGCATTTATATCAATATAAATAGAGGAGCGATATATTTTGAATTCAGTGAAAGGAAAAACAGAGCGAATTTAGGGGGCTCTATAGTGTTGTTTTTTTCAAAAGAAGAACTAAACATAAGACTTAGTTAAAATTAATTGTAAATGTTAATGTAGTCAATTGCGTATCATGAAAAAAGATCAAATCCTAAAAACTGTTGTAGTCCTACCAAATACATTAAACAAATTTATATTAAATGGGGGAAAAATTTAAGCCTTAGATTTTCGTATTTCCGCTGAAGCATATTGTAACATCTTCAGCTACCTGAGCGACTACACATAAATGTCTGCTTTTGAAAATTGTGATTTAATCTTAACCAACTCATACCAACTCATTTTTCCTTGCAAACATTTTCCTTAAACATGCTTACCCTCTTTTTACACTCCCTAAACGAGGTTGCCATACAAAATTTGAAATAATTAGGGTAAAAACCCCTACAGGTTGTGAAAGGTGTATTATATGCGGCACATCCGAATATAGCGCCCTTACATTTTAGGAGTTACACACATCGGCACAAATGCATTATACCGCTACCACGTAAGTGGCGTTTGTATACAAATATTAAAAAACGTACCTTTTTAACAAAAAGTACTCCAAAACTTTAAATAAAGTACATTTTTGACCTCATTTATCGTTTTGCGTTTCTATAAGGGATCCATTAATACAAAGAGATTCCAAAAGTGTTAAATTATAATATTTTCGTTTTTTTCTTCTTAACTTTCTCTTGTATAGTGATAAATTTTAAACCAAAATTAGATATAGATTAGTCCATCAAATTTTGTTGGACCCAAACCTATTGCTCATGAAAGTAAACCAATTTAAAAGGTTAGGTTAGGTTTGGTTGGCTTAGGTAAGGTTAGGTTAGGCTAGGTTAGGTTAGGTAAGGTTAGGTTAAGTTAGGTTATGTTAGGTTAGGTTAGGTTAGGTTAGGTTAGGTTAGGTTAGGTTAGGTTAGGTTAGGTTAGGTTAGGTTAGGTTAGGTTAGGTTAGGTTAGGTTAGGTTAGGTTAGGTTAGGTTAGGTTAGGTTAGGTTAGGTTGAGTTAGGTTAGGTTAGGTTAGGTTAGGTTAGGTTAGGTTAGGTTAGGTTAGGTTAGGTTAGGTTAGGTAAGGTTAGGTTAGGTTAAGTTAGGTTAGGTTAAATTAGGTTAAGTTAGGTTAGGTTAGGTTGGGTTAGGTTAGGTTAGGTTAGGTTAGGTTAGGAATCACTTCGTTTTATTTTTTATAACCATATTTTGAATTTTCAACTAACAAAAAAATAATTAAATAAATAATTTACTTAAACTCACAATTGTGATTTGGAATCCACGTGATTTTCAGAACATCCCTTTTAGTCAAAAAATTGGTTAGGTTAGAGGGTGATGTGCACAAGATTCTTGCGGTGCTTTACACTATGAAAATCACGTAAGATTTTTAATTTGTTTCTACATTTTCTAAATTTTTAAGAAGTGTCTTAAATATGTTAAATGGTCATAGGAAATTAAAAAAAGAATACTTTCAATTCCGTTGACTTTTAAACCTGATCAAGTGCTTTGACATGCTTATTTTTTCCCTCTCAAAGTTCTGTATTAATTCAATTGATTGTCGTTGCGATTTAAGCCTCTTTAAGATAAGACCACCACTCTTTTTCCTAAAATTTAAAAAGAAGAAGTTTTTAAACTTCAGATTTAATTTTACGCCCTCACATTTAAAGTTGCAATGAAATATATAATTTCTATAATAAATTGATTAAAACTTTTGACTACTTCCTAATCAGACATTACAAAACAAGAAATAATTTTATATGATTTTAAAATTAAATTCAAAAAGAACTACTTTTTCTTGTAGATCATCCTTTAGTCTTTTCCATTTTGGTAAATGTCTGTTTTATGCGTCTGCAACTACCATAAGATGGATGCGTTGTAACTCATCATAATTTTAAAATTTGTTTTTTTTGTTTCTTCTTAAAAGTTTTTTTGTTTATAACAAGACAATAAATGGTTTGTCAGTTGCATTACAAAGGCTTTCCCCCCCATTTTTGTGGGTTTTTGTTGCAATTTTAAATGCTTTTTAGTTTGTTGCACTTGGCACTTATCCTGCTGGTTTAGTGTCTGTTTAGTTTAAAATTTTTTAAGTATGTCTGTCTTATTTGTAACTCTGGTTTAACTGACTGCCTAGCTGACTGACTGATTGTCTGCCTGTCCGTTTGTCTTTCAATCTAGGGCTTTGTTTTTTTCATTTAAACATCAGTCGGTTGAGCAGTGGCCTGTAAATAAACATTCGCACGATTCTTAATAAATTGCTTTATATTTTTGCTTACATTTTGTAAAAAATAATGGTATGTTTAAGTTACAAAAGCCCGAACACATACACAAACAAACATTCACTTACATTTTTAAGTAAATATCTACCCCCAGTAAATCGAAATCAATCTTATGGCAATTTTGGTTTAAGCTCTTTTCTCTCCTGCATTAATTTTAATTTTTTTTTTTATTTTTATTTTTATATGTGATGAAAAAATATTACTCCACTTTTAATCAGTCAAAGAGGATTTTAGTAGCCGATGATCTTGTTGTGTCATGCCGTTAAGCTTTTATATGTTTAAGTGATTTTTTTCTTCTTCTTTTCAGATTCATAGTTGTGCCAGCGGTTTTCATCGTCTGCAAAAATTGTTTTTGACTGTAACAAGGGCTACAGACATTAATTTTAAATTGTTTTGAAATCATTTTAAGAACATAAATTACATTTTTTGTTTTCATTTAATTGATAAAAAAATGTGCGCATGCTCTGTTAATTGCATGATGGTTGTAAAGGGGATCTGAAAGATTTGTAAAATACAGGACAAGGTTATACACTACATAAGTTATTCAGAAGTAAAAACCCATAAAACCGTAATAAGTAAAACTATTGAGTTAAGGTCGACAAAAATAAATGAATCATATTCGTAAATGCTACTAAATCTGTGTAGACTTTATCTTATAAAGAATAGGCTAAAGGCTAAACATATCCTTCGAAGAATATAAACTTAAAAACTTGTTCAATTTTACACTTTGATCATAACGCTTGGAAAAAATGAACCCGGGAATAAGAAAAACCATGGTGCTATTGCGGCGGAGATCAAAAAGGTAAAGCCTCAGGCCAAAGTTCAAAGGCCTTTTTTGTAACTAGATTACTTCTATTGATACTCCCTTCACTGTTTATATCATGGTCATGTTTCTGCTTTTGCTGCCGCCTTAGCACGGCTCATCTTACTTATTCTGTCTTATATATGAATTCAAGCGAAGAATGTGCTCAATGTGCCTGAGATCTTAAGATTTTATGCCTTTGGACCAATTCTTAAAACCCCTACCTTCAAGATGGCTTCGACTGAGCCTAGTTTTTTTCCTAAACATTAAGCAATCACTTCTCTAATAAAACAACTTTAACTGCAACATTATTTATCAATCCAATATTGACCTGATTTGTTCTTCATTCAAGTGTAAAGAAGATTATTTTTATACTAAACTGAGTATCTGACCTTTTTTTATTGCGACAAAACAAAGTTAATACTTTCTATAAGTTAACTTATTGTTTTGTTTTTAGTATTTTTTCTTCATTTAAAGCATTTTATATAACTCCACTTGTTTATCTTTAGCAGACTTTTTTACCCTGTTAAAGTCCTAAATCACTTTAAACATTGTAATCTTAAACTGTCTTAAATGGTTTATAAATTATTAGCCATAAACGGATGATAGTCAGTCAGAAGTTAAGACACTTAACTTTGGGTTTAAATTGTCTGTCTGCATAGTTTTTGTTTATTGTTTTGTATATTTTGATTTTTTTTTAACAATTTCTTATCTTAAGACAATGTTCAATAAATGTTTAATATAAATTTTTTTTGTGTATCTTGCTTTACGAAAAAAAGTTCCAGGTATTGTTTGTTTAGTGTTTTGTTGTTAATGGAAAAAAATAATGAATATTAAATAAGAACGAATTAATAAGAAATAATGTGTATAGGGAAGGTGATGGAATAGTAAAAAAAAATAAATTAAAAATATTATTTTTTAAAACAAATTTTTGGTTATAAAAAAATATATACGAGGGCGGTTCAATAAGTCCGTGACTTTTTGAATGAATTATTTTCTTTTTGCAAAAAAATGTTTTTCAACACTCTCCTTTAAGCTTAACACACTTAGTACGACGTGGTTCTTGATAGGAGCAGTGTTGCATTTCATATAACTACAAGGGATGTTCAAAAAGTAACCGACTTATTCACTCGCCCTCCTATAAAAAAAGAAAATTTTAAAAAAATGTTCGCAAGTATTTTTTAGAGTTAAAATATTTAATATTTTTTTAGGAAACTTAACTCAACTATTGTTAGAGTCCTCGTATTGGCCACTGTATCCCCCATATACCTACAAACATACATACTTGAATTGAACTGTCTTAACATTTTTCATAATTATCTTTATGTTAAAGTTCGTTTTCCGATGGCCTTTATTTATTTAATAATTATTTTGCCTTCTTTGTTTTTTCCATTGACTGTAGGTGCCCAACCCAGTTTGATCTCAACACCACTTTGACTTTTATATATAGATTTCAATGCCATTATCCCAATCACCACATATTTGTTTAAATGCAAACTAAAGAAAGAACAGTGCCAGTGTAATTTAGCTCAACAAGACAAGTAAAATATAAAAATAGTTTTCGCTTATTCTAACCACTCATGCATACAAATTGTTAATTGTTAATATATGGTTAACAACTACAAATGGCCAATGTTAAGACTTTTGCAGGAACAAGATAACAGTATTACTAAGGGATTTAATAGGGAGGTAGATAATATATTAAGAAAAATAAATATTATTAGGTGGAATTTTTTAGATATAAGAAAAAAGACTAAAGGGATACAATATGATAGAAAATTAAGTGAATTTTAGATTTGGAACCAAATTCACTGCCATTAAATTACTAATATGGCTGCTATTGGGTTAAAAGCTAACAAATGCACGGCTCACAACAAATGGTGTACTCTTTAGGTTTCTCGTGCTAGTAGACAAAAAGGAGAACCCAGGGACTTTAATACGACTTGTTTGATTAGGTTAACTTAAGACGGAGCAACTTAGAAAATGTCTGCAGTTCTATAACAAGGAGTGTCAGTAATCAGCCACAGCTAATTGCTCCTTGTTTTAACTCTTAAGACTTTAGGCAGTGTTTGCTGCGACGCATGAGCGCTGGACAGTAACATAACATGCCTTACAGTCTCACCCTTCTCCTGTACAACAAAGAATCTGCAATAATCCCTGGCCAGTTGTCCACATTTTTGTTGTAAGCTGGTGTTCAAAAATAACCTGCTACCAACTCAACTAAGATTTCACTAGGAGTCACTTTTCCGCAAGGATAGCAAAAGCCTTGTCACCCCCAGGTCGTTTAACATCCACATATTTTTTAAGACTTAACACAAAGCTGCAGAGTCGGTTCCACTTTACAGGGCTAGAGGGGAGTTTTTTTCCATAAAAAATTAATCCCTTGCTACAGCAATGTGTCAGCCAAGCCACTTCGCTCAATGCCCCTATGTCCCCGAATCCACAAATACAGCAAATCTCTTACGGTAGTTAAACATGATGATTTGTGTGCATGAATGATTAAAAAGTAAGTCAAGTGTGCTGTAATAGACTCAATCGCAGTTTGACTATTCATTAACCAGTTTTAAGAAATTGATTTTTGTTGGTTATAAACAGAGCTCTCTAACTAAGAGGATATATCCTGTTTATCGGCCATCCTGGCTGCTGGAACTTCTGCCTGAACGACACTACAGTCATCAAAAAGGTTTGAAGGAAACATAAAAGCTCAGTTCTCCACAGAAAACTTGCAATCCCACTTCCCATACAGTTTGGAAAAGTTTTTAAAGAAGCCGTAGTACTCCAAAAGTACACCCTGCGTTTCAATATCGCCCCGTTTCGGTACCATATAACCATAGGAACATTTTCTTCTCTCAATAATCCTCATTCTTCCATATCCATATGATACCTGCTTGAATTGTTCAGTTGCCACAAGTCAAGTTTGCAACACACTGCTTTCAGATGGCTAGATGACATTAAGCGACAGTTAGATGGTGCTACATCGAGTGTAAATTATACACAGCTCTGCAGGGTATCGGACGCTTCTTGAACGTCTTCCACTACCCTGCTTTTCCATTGTTGTTCGTGATTACTGTCCTTCGTGCTAGTAAAGCACATCGGTTTATCACCGAAGCTTGTGATAAATCTTTCGGTGTTAACGTTTAAGAGATGGTTATCCTGATTATAATTTTGGTAAAAAGAGGAAGAGCGCCTTAAACAGACAGAAAGTCCTCTAGAAAAATTGTTGTCAATAAGATTTTAAAAATTTTTGGAAGTTACTACAGTATAATTTAACTATGCTATGTTAGAAAAAAGATTTATCCAAATGAGGAATAATTGGTTGACATGCAAATGCAAGAGGCTTTAAAACATAATTTTTTGTATTTAAAATGCTTCCTGAACTCCGAAATACAAATGCATTAAAGCATAATATCATCGCTAGCGCCGAAAACTGGGTATATACCTTTAACCCCACACGTAATTGGTAAAAAAAAACTAGCAAAATCTATACAAATATCAAATATCCATGGCATATAGGTGAAGCTTAGCCGCATGTTGAATTATTTGTCTAAAACTCTTTACACAAAAGCATTTGAAAAGCTTAGCCTTCCCCTATTTATAGTCCAACTTAGGATACCCGGTTTTGAAGTTAAGCCTCTCCCAGACTAACCAACTCAAATAAATTTTGAATAGTCCAGACCTTGGCCTAAAAGTCCAAAAATTTTTTGCATTGGTCGATCTGGGAGAGGCTTAACTTCAGAACCGAGCATCCTATGTTGACAAAGGATTTGCTGTTTTTTCTCTTCTTGCTTCTTGATTTTTCTTCAGAATCCGATTAATAAAACAACTGAAAGCGTATACCCACCACATTATATTATATCAGGTAGAGGTTATCAGGTAAAGGTATTTTGCTTAATATAATTTTTTATGAAAAAAATTCTCTCTAAGATTTTATTATTTAATTTCTATTTGCCGCGTGCTGCTTCTTGTATTTATTAATTTTTATTCAAGAGTCGAAAAAGTTTTTCCGTGAAAATCATCTTAAGTTTAAGTTAAATCTTTTTTTGTTCCAAAATCTTAGCAACCACTTGAACTAATTTTCTCTTGCTAAAACAATTTATTAGTTTTACATCTACTTAAAGTAATTTGCACAATTTCTTAAGATTAAGCTTTTCAAAAATATTTTTCAAAAAAATTAAACTAAAACAAAATATCTTTAACTGTTACAATCTAACTATCTTGTTACATCTTCTTAAATAGAAATTCAATAGTTGGCCTTTAACATTAATTATTTCATGAAAAAGAGGGAAAATAATCATGTCTTTAACATTAAAAACAGCAGCGGCAATTCAATTACTTTTCTAAAATTTTAACAAGACTTTTTTATTTTACTCTTTTTAAGTTTAAGGGCTACTTCATTATAACAAAGTTTGCTGTTGTTGTGGTTGGCAATAGAAAATATTTTAGAAAAATTTAGCCACAACAAAAATACTTTAAGCAAGTGAAAATAAGGCAGATTCTATTAAGAACACAGAATTCAAAGGTTTCTCTTACGTCATTACGCGACTCTGCGAATGAAAACTTTTAGTGTGCCTTTTGCAGGTGATGGGATCAAAACAAGACTTAATACGATGCTGGGAGTACACAGTTGTAAGCAAAGTGCAATTAAACTTTGAAGGTATAATGTAAAGCTAATTAAGAAAATATTTTGTTTAACCTAAAATTTCACTGAGCCTTTCAGTACCAACCGAGATTTCTGACAAAGGGACACTCTTTCGTGTAATATTTTTAATATCCTCTTAGAAAAGGTTAAACGAGACGCAAATGTGAAATAAAGTGGTTTACAATACACAAGACAGCACATGCTACTCGCTTACGCCGACGATATCTACGATATCATGAGGCAAACATTTCTAGCAGTAACTTCCACCTTTAAAACCGTCGATAAAAAATTAGCCAAAGTGGGTCTGATAGTAAATGCAGATAAAACCAAGGTGATGGGATCAACGCACAAGACATCCAGTAGACTCGATCAGACAGTGAAAGTTGAAAGCTACAACTTTTAAATTACAAACGATTTAATCTTCCTCGACACTGCCATAAACAAAGCAAACATCAGTTTTTACATTAAAAAAGAACCATATTGGCCCATAGATGCTACTTTGGACTAAGTAGCAGTTTAAATGCAAAGCCACCTCCCGACAAACAAAAATCACTCTCTAACAAGATACTGATCCTAACCTGTGGTTTTTAATGGTTCTAAAGTATGGGTACATCCGAAAGCAGATAAGGCAGTGCTAGGAATTTCCAAAAGGAGGAAGATTTTTCGGAAAATCTATGGACGTATCTGCGTTGACGGACAATACCGATGTCGTATGAACCGTGAGCTCTTTACCGACATTAACATAGTTACGCTTATCAAAATTCAAGGTTTTCGTTGGCTAGATCATGTTGCGAGAATGAATGAAGATGCTCCAGCTAGAAATTTATTTGAACATGAACCTGGTTACGGATAACGAAGAAGAGGAAGACCGAAACTCCAATGGAAAGATTAAGTGGAGGAAGATATCTTGCAACATGGTGTCAGAAACTGGAAAAAAAGCGCAGCAGAGTCGAAGCGCCTGAAAACCGATTCTATGTTGGGTTTGTGGAACAAATGTTCTGTAATTGCCGCTTAAAAAATTCCTATGAGGTCGAAAATTTTAAAAAAGTACCCAAAAAAGTACTGAATTGCTTAAGACCAAACAAACGCAACTAAAATAATGCTTTATTAATTTTTTTGATTTAAAAGCTAAAAATGGTACCTCGAAATTGCCATAACATTAATTTTTATCCATCTTTTACCTCAGAATTTAAAAATTTTAAAAATTTTTTTGAGAGCTGTTAATCAAAACTTGTTTTAAATTTGTTTCTCTATTGATTTAGAGGTTGCAAAAAGTCCCAAAATGTTTTCTTCCCCTTATTTATCTCTTAAAATCCAAAATTTCCATAAACGTTTCTTTAAAAAATGTATACTCTATTGGTTCAAAATTTTTAAAAAGTACCCAAAATATAACAAAATGCACTATTTATTTTTTTTTGAGATCCGTCGAACTCAGCTTTCATTATGTTTTCAATCGTCTTTAGTTCAGAAGTTTTAAAAAGTAACAAAATATAATTTTCCCCCTTTTTTACGGTCTAGAATTTCACTTTTTATTTTTTAGTAGCTTTTATCTTTCTAAAATTTTATTGCAATAGAGTGCACTATTAAATACGACTCTTATTGCGAATACTGCAATGCCAATCTAAAACCAATATTACATTAAAAATATAACGAAAAATTTCCCTTTTATTATCTTTAAGCAGTTTATTATTATGCTTTGGCCGCAGCGAAAATATCAATATCCAAAATCATATTGAAAATAAGAGTTCTCACAAACTAAAATGTAGAATTGATTTTGAATTTCGTACGATTTCATTTTTAAAGACCAAATTAGGTCACTACAACGCTATTTGCCGCATCAGTTTATTATCTCTCATTGCAAATATATTTCTTTAAGCTTGTTTGTTTGGTTTAATTTATTCATTCATCCGATTCTTCGGTCCGTCAGTCAGTCATTACTCAAATATTAAAAAAAAGTAAAATGAATGTGGTTTTTTATTTATGTTGATTTTGTGTGAGAAAGTGTTGATGCATTAGCTGCTGCCACTGCTGTTGGTGGTGCATTCATTGCATTTGTTTTTAAATTTTGTTCTTATTGGTGCTATCATTGCTGCTTTAGCTGCTTATCATTGTAACTTTGAGGTTATGGTTTAAAAGCTATGGCTTATGTAAGTTGTTGAACTATGCATGATGGGGAAAACTGTAGCAAATTGCAATTATAAAGGGGTTGTTTATACTAAAAATATTTCTTGATGACCTTTATTTTTTAATATAACTATTTTTTTTAATATATATTTAATAAAAACAAATAAATTATGTTTCAAGTCTCAAAAAATATTTTTGCAACTCAAAAAATTTTCCATTTGCATTTCATCTCTAGTGTAAACCATCTCTTACTCTGTTATATATTTCTGTTATAAATATGTAAGTTAAGTTGTGCCAATAGAATCGGTTTTATTTGGATACAACTGGCATATATATATGTTTTAATCACCATGTAGTGTTTATTCCACAAACATTCATTATATTTTGCATTTTTATTGCGATTTTCGCAAACGATATTGGTTTGTTTCAATCTCATTTGGACCTAGTAACACTCTTAAAATAGTGGCACACATATACACATACATATGTAGAAATGTATGTGTACACATACGTACAAATACAACAAGACTTAACCACTGACAGTGAATTATTAAAACTTTAGTTTGAATATGAAGAGAAAAAAGAAGAATATTTTTAAACAAGTTAAACATGGAATGCTGCCATTAGAAGGTTAGGAAAGCAGTAATTTGAAGCACAAAAGAATTGCTTCACCTTTTGGCTCGAGTCTTAGTCTTAGTCTTAGTCTTAGTCTTAGTCTTAGTCTTAGTCTTAGTCTTAGTCTTAGTCTTAGTCTTAGTCTTAGTCTTAGTCTTAGTCTTAGTCTTAGTCTTAGTCTTAGTCTTAGTCTTAGTCTTAGTCTTAGTCTTAGTCTTAGTCTTAGTCTTAGTCTTAGTCTTAGTCTTAGTCTTAGTCTTAGTCTTAGTCTTAGTCTTAGTCTTAGTCTTAGTCTTAGTCTTAGTCTTAGTCTTAGTCTTAGTCTTAGTCTTAGTCTTAGTCTTAGTCTTAGTCTTAGTCTTAGTCTTAGTCTTAGTCTTAGTCTTAGTCTTAGTCTTAGTCTTAGTCTTAGTCTTAGTCTTAGTCTTAGTCTTAGTCTTAGTCTTAGTCTTAGTCTTAGTCTTAGTCTTAGTCTTAGTCTTAGTCTTAGTCTTAGTCTTAGTCTTAGTCTTAGTCTTAGTCTTAGTCTTAGTCTTAGTCTTAGTCTTAGTCTTAGTCTTAGTCTTAGTCTTAGTCTTAGTCTTAGTCTTAGTCTTAGTCTTAGTCTTAGTCTTAGTCTTAGTCTTAGTCTTAGTCTTAGTCTTAGTCTTAGTCTTAGTCTTAGTCTTAGTCTTAGTCTTAGTCTTAGTCTTAGTCTTAGTCTTAGTCTTAGTCTTAGTCTTAGTCTTAGTCTTAGTCTTAGTCTTAGTCTTAGTCTTAGTCTTAGTCTTAGTCTTAGTCTTAGTCTTAGTCTTAGTCTTAGTCTTAGTCTTAGTCTTAGTCTTAGTCTTAGTCTTTGTCTTAGTCTTAGTCTTAGTCCTAGTCCTTGTTGACTAGGAAATGAACATCGTCTGAAATGATCCCTTTGAAGTGATCCCTTTTGAGCATAACCACAACATCTGTAAGGCAATTGGCTTCAAATCCTCAGCCAGCCAAGGCTACTAGCAAAACGCGTGTCGGTAGTATCGCACATAAGGATAAAAAATATACCCTTTTAGGGTTCCACAAGTCCGCAGGTTAGCTTCCTGTTTCTTATCATGTGACAAATACATCTATGTTTTAATATTAAACTTTTAAACTTGGAGCTGTTTTGCAAATCCTTTTTTATTTTATTACTTTGAGATTGAATTTTCCTATATTATTAATTAATTATTTTTTTCTAAACTTTTGAAATTTTTCTAAAAATTTTCTATTTACTTTTCTGTATATTTTTTTTGTATAAAATATTAATTTTCCAGATGAAAAAAACATGACGCGAAAAACCTGTCATCAAAGCATTTTTCCTTTAATTAATGTTACACCATGCACAGATCCTTCAACGAACATTATTTATGGCATCACCTTTCCCTTATAATTGCTGCCAATACATTTGTTGTTGCTTTTGATTCGTTGCAAAAATCAAATCAAGGCGTATTTTTTGCTAAAACAAATCATTTTTAAAGTTCTTGTTTATAGATTTAATACCGATTTATCGATCGTGAGATGCAACATTAGAAAACTTTAAAGCAATGGGGAGATGAAGATCATGTAATTATCTATGGCACGATCGAAACTATAGTGTTTTTTATAATGAACAAACACTTTGTGTAAAGGAAACTTTGTAGACAAAGAAGAAAATGCTTTAAGACAGGGGTTCTTAAGCGTTTGAATAAGTGGACTCTTTTAAACATATTATTGGCCGAATCTAGCCGAGCAATAATGTTTAGTCCATAACTTCTCTATTTCATCCTTCTTGGTTCATATTTTTTGCAAGTTTAAAACTAATCAGAATATTTGAGAACCGCTTTTCTTTAGTGAAGTTAATCAAAATCTATTTCATTAAAGCTACCACAAACAGTATTTAACACAAACCGACCTGCAACATATTCAATAGTTTATGATGCAGAAACATATCAAAGATTTTTAATTACAAAAAACACTAAATGACCAGCCACTGCAGCTTTTGCAAGGAAAAAGAGCAGAAGGCGTTTACCAAAACTAAATTGATTTTGAATGAAATGCTTAGATTTCTTTTAACTTTGTTTCTTTTCTTTTTGAAAAAAATGGTTAAAACTCGTGAGAAATCTTCCTCCATATAAAGCTCAACCACTCAAAATATTATTTCCTGTTTTCCTGCCAGTTTTCATTTAATGAAGAAACGTTTAATATATTTTTTGAGTTCATCACGCACGCGTTTTATAAATAATTTATTAAATGTTACAGCTTCAACAAAAAAAAAACGCTTTAAAGATCGTAATCAACGTTAAGGAAAACAATCATAAATTTAAAAAAAAACGCTTAACTCATAAAGGCTTTTTAAAATCAACCAAGGCAAGCAAACATTATTGCAAAATGATTGCTTAAGATTATAATTTAAGTTTGTGATAAGAAAAATCAAGGAGGCTGGAAATGTTTATTAACTTTTAAGGATAAATTACTTTGGCAGGCAGCAAAGCAAAGCACATTTTTAAATACAATTGTTTATCGAAAGACTTGAGTTTAAGTCATATGTTGTTTGTAACTCTTAATGGCAAGTACTTTTCTCTTGTTCTTCCTGTAAAAGCATATGTGTCAGTCAGGTTCATTACATGACTGGCTGTCTTTTTCTAAAGTTTTTTTTCATCTTTGTATCTGCCAATATTTTTTTTAATTAAACCATTTTTTTGTTCATTTCTTGAATAAAAATTGTACATTTATAGCCAACATGGTGGCATGTTTATAGAGGGTAATTTATAAACGAGATTCAAAATAATTGAATGAAAAATTTTGCTACAAAAGGTGGATTAACAAAAACAGAGTAAATTAAATATTTATTTATGTTTTATGTTTTCTGGGTGTTTTAAAAGATTTAGCTGATAAATGCAGTTCGTTTGCTAAAGTTGAAATTTTGGCTGCAACCATAAAATTTAATTAAAAAAATACAATTAAGCAAAAAACAAACATATAAGAAGAAAATTGTTGGCAATATTTGTGACTAAAAATTATGTAGTTAAAACTAAAAATTTTTTATAAGCAGTAAATTAAACTAATCGCTAAAGAGTTTATTAAAAATAAAACCATTTGGACCAGCAGGAATTAAAAACACATGATGTGGAACAATAGAATTTTTATTGTAAGTCATTTATTTATTTATAGGGTATGTTCTAAGTTTGCCCTTATTTCATTGGCTTTTACACTAAATCATCAGCAAAAGTCTAAAAGAATCTCATAAAAATGTTCTGCCTTTATATAATAACTTTAATAAACTTATTGAGAATTACTGTAAATAAACAAAAACAAAAGAAAAGATAAAATAAAACAAGTAAGAGCGTTATATTCGGCTGTGCCGAATCTTATATACCCTTCACATTGGTCTTTAAATATACCCAGTCGAGTATTTTTGTACTGCAAATATTATAATAAAAATCCTTGCGCGAGTTTTAAAGTCCATAGAAAACTTCACAAAATTTTAACGTTCGTATGAATAATAGAAATAGATGAGAAACGTTTGAGGTCGACAGTAATGCAAGTTTTTGACATTATTTATATTAAAAGGTTAATAAAAGTTGTTAATTTTTACGGGATGTTCTAGTCCCCCTGCTCCTCTCCAACTTTTTTTCCAAAATGTATGAATTATTTGATTATTACTTTTTGTGGAATATTCGAAGTCGATAGTTGTTATAGTTTTTCAGATGTGGCGTATCGCAAATTTCATAAAAATTCTTAGTTTCTATTAGAGCTACCCCTTCCCCTGCCCTTGCCCAAAAAAACTTTTTTTCGAATGAAGGTCTTATCCTGTTACTTTTTGCAGAACACTTGAAGTCAATTTCTGTTATAGTTTCCTAAATTCAGCATATCGAATATTTCATAAAAATCGTTAATTTGTATGGGAGCTACCCCCTTTTTTGCCCCCACCTAAAAAATTTTTTCTTTAAAGCGTAGCCCTTATTGCCCAATTACTTTTTGTAAAACATTTCATTTCGATATCTGTTATATTTTCCGAGATAAAGCGTATCGAATATTTAATAAAAATCGTTAATTTGTATGGGAGCTACCCCTTTTTTTGCCCTTACTCAAAAAATTCTTTCTTTAGAGCGTAGCCCTTACTGCCCAATTCCTTTTTGTAGAACATTTCATTTCGATATCTGTTATAGTTTCCGAGATATAGCATATCAAAATTTTATACAAATCATTAATTTGTACGGGAGCTACCCCTTTTTTTGCCCCCACCCAAAAAATTTTTTCTTTAAAGCGTAGCCCTTACTGCCCAATTACTTTTTGTAAAATATTTCATTTTGATACCTGTTATAGTTTCCGAGATATAGCATATCGAAAATTTTATACAAATCGTTAATTTGTATGGGAGCTACCCCTTTTTTTGCCCCCACTCAAATATTTTTTCTTTAAAGTGTAGCTCTTAGCGTATTATTATTTTTTGTAGAACATTTTAAGTCGATATCTATTATAGTTTACGAGATATAGCGCATAAAATATTTCACCAAATTGGTGCAATTGTAGGAAAAATACCCCTTTCCCTGGTCCTATCTGAAAAAACGTTTTCCAATATTTAGATCCCTTCCTTAGGAGTATCCGTGCCAAGTTTTGTGGCAAGAGTGACCATACTTACTGAGATATATAGGGATATATGCACGAATTTTGTCCTAAAAAAATGGGTTACTTTGGGTTTTTGCTTATATCTCGGTCAATAGTGAACCGATTTTGCTGATTTTAAATAGCGATTGTTAGCGGGATATTTCCAATAGTTTGACACCATTAACTGGTCTGTATCTTTTTATTTGACTCCGGAAACTTGATTTCAACAGACGGACAGACGGACATGGCTATATCAACTTCCCTATCTATAAGGATCCAGAATATATATACTTTATGGGGTCGCAAATGAATAATAAAGAAATTACAAACGGAATGACAAACTGATATATACCCTTTCACTATGTGAAGGGTATAAAAATTAAAACAAAAAAAAAGTTTGTTGGGTTTTTAAGAGATTTCTCTAATGCACACACACTTACGTGGTAGGTGTAGTATGCGTTCGTGAAGTTGCTTGTAATGCCTAAAAGTGTTAGTCTGAGGTCCAACTTCAAGTACAATGATCGGCTAAGAATAGCTTTCAGAATCGCCTAAAGCATGCCCGTCAGTTTTGCTTGGTGTCGTCGTATTTTTTTTAAAAAGTACAAATCACATTTTGAAAGATATTTAAAAGAACTCTGGCACAATAATATCTTATGCATAGGAACAAAGCCTATAGAAAATGGTGATGATCGGTTTATTTTTCTGAATAGCTCCCTAAAGAAGTTCCCCCAAATAAACATTTTAGGCTTTTACTTCCTCAAGTATTATATTATTTTAGCAAATCAAATGTTGCTCTGAATCAAAATATTATCTTTTTAATTTATCGCATGGCTTCTATGCAAAATTTTTGGTGCCCATCTGACTATCATCTCTGACAGGATGGAGCTGGCTTTGAAGACGATTAGTGAGTGGATAATAGAGAATGGTTTATCTACCAACCTTACTAAAATATAGTCTTTGCTGTTGATGAATATATAACAGATTCCTTTTCGTGATCCCCTTGCACTGAACGGAGCTTTATGACTTTATCGAATAGCATGAAATATCTAGGAGCCATTCTGCCAGTAGGAAGCAAAACGTGGAAGCAATAGTGGTCAAGGCCAACACTGTGATGGGTGTTTGCAAATATTTCACTAGTAAGACTTGGGACCTGCATCCGCCGAACATCAATTTTCTTAATAAGATCGTAGTGATAGAGTCAGTTGTCTTTATAAGACCGTGATAGAATCAGCTCTCTCCTACATGAATCGGCTACGAAGATCGCGGTACTGATAACAGGTGAAATGGGTATAATTCCAACTGATACACCCTTGACCCTTTCCGACTGGCTTCTAGCGGACCTTTAAGCGAAGAAGCTAGCATTTAATATCAGGGGAAGACTACATGCTATATGTGAATTGAGACACAGGGCATGGGGCAACTCAAATATTATCGACATCGTACGATTTCCTTCACGATCTAATTGACTACTGCACATGGAACCCCTTCTCCGCAGAAAACTCTTTATTATTATTATTTAAGAAGGTCAACCTGGAGAAAGGAACTGATGGATCTAGGGGGAAAGTTGGTGTTGTCGGGGTTATTTTCATAGCAAAATTAGGAGCTCAGATTTCAATTAGCCTTTCAGATGAATACAGTGCTCTACAGGCTTAAATGTTGGCGATTGGCAAAGCATCTAACTAGATACGCTTTTAAAGAATATTCGGCAGGAACTAAGAGATATTTTCCCTACGGGCGTATACTCTATAACCCAACTAGTTTGAAAATTTCATACATCCTTGAAGCGAATTGAAATACACTCTAACATTACTCTTTATTTCCGATATCCTTGCAAGGAATAGTAAAAAATTAAATGATGGAGCAACCGACACTTGTGGCATTAAAATTTCTTTCTGTAAGTTCCGCGCAGATGAATACGCCGTCATACAAGCAATGACCAAGTTCCTCTAGAAGCGAAGATTTGGAAAAACTAAGATTTGGAATCACTACGAAAACTTGGAAAATGATATATAAAATCTTTTCTTGATATAGACAAACGGAGACCACAGGACATCCTGACACTCATACCAATTTATTAGGGATTAAATTTCAACGACTTACGTAGAAGCATAAGAGATTAAAAGTATGCAGCACCTCACATACTTTTATCCTACACAGGACCGAGATTGCCAAGTTTCTTAAGAACAAAATTACCACATGAGGAGTCGCAAAACAAAACAAGCTTTTTCATAACAGTTTTTTTTTTGTTGTTTTTATTTTAATTTCAATAAGAAAAAGTTATCTTCTCGTGAAACTCAATATGTACAAAACGACGAGCTTATAACAACTCGGCCCCCAACCGAATACAGCGCTCTTAGTTGTTTTGATGTGTTATGAACCCCTAATTTCAAAAACCGCCAAAATTCAAAATAGTTCAATGGTCCGAATAGTTCAATTTTGTTGCAAGAAATGATTTAAACCTTTAATTTAAACGGTTTTTTTAACTTTCAATGTATTTAAAATCAATAAGACAGTCCCTAAGGAACTCAATTTTGTTTAATTCAGATAACATAGCTTTGTTGTAAATTAAATCGAGATTTGTCCATCGGTTTTTACTAGAGAAGACTTATAAATGTGTATAGTTTTATGATCACGTAATAAAAAGGGCAATCTTTTTAATTTTCTTTTTCCTGAAAATTTTTTAATTTTGATCATTCCGGGTCAAATTATTTTGAAACCATTAAAAATTAAAGGCTAAGGTTGGGCAGCTTCAAGATAATTTCATTTTTTTTAATTGGGTAAGGCCTTGCCGAGCTATGATATTGTCACTGGAGCAGAGGAGCCCGTTTAGAAATCTTAAATTTTAGGAAAAAAAATTTTTTTCAAAAAAACTTGCCCAAAAAATTTGGAATTTCTAGTGTTTTTTAATTTATTTCTTATATGAACTTTAATGTTTTTTTTTGATATAACAAAAAGTATATTAATATTTTAAATATAAAAATTTTATGAAATATAGGATTTTTGTATAAATTACAATTACAAGATTAGGCCTTTGGTCAAAAAATTTTAATATAAAAAAATTAAATTAAAATCAAAAAATCAAGAAAAAAATTAGAACCTTGAGTTTAAAATCCAAAGTTATAATTGAAAATATTACAGAAAATTTAAAAGTCCTTAAAATTCAAAAAGACATTTTACTGTAAATAATTAATTTCGCAATTCTGTTTACATACATAAGCATTTATCAGTGAATAGTTTTGTCTCCCTTTATATATTTCGGTTTTCGTGCTTTTAATTGTAAAACTATTTTCAAAGCCTTTCGGTAATTAAAAATATATTTCATGAATTTTTTTCCTCATCTAAATGCATACGCATATATCTTCAAGACTCCTAAAATTACCTGCCACATTCAATAAATTATCTTTTAACATTTCTCTTGTCTATTTTTATTTTCACAAGAGACACCAACTCTTTGGCAGATCCTTTTCAAATTTATTTTTATGGCAAAATATTTTCTGTTTTAAAAGTACTTTCCACTATTTATACGCACAAAGCAATTAATTTTGATGAGTGTGCTGAATAAAATAATAAAAAAGGGACTGAAAAAAAGTTTCTTAAAAAAAATACTTCACAAAATGATCGGTGTTGCATCAAAAATAAATATAAATAAAAAAAATAAAAAAAATTCTTAGATCTGCAATGAGGCAAATGTTTATGCTCATGACTTGTACTGATGATGCTGAAGCTGATGCAGGCAAAATGCAGAACTAAGAAAACAAGTTCACACATTGGGTTCTTTAGATCATTACAAAATATCAAAGGAAAATTTGCCGGCTGCCAGTAAAGATGACAAAAATTATGACGAAATAAAAAGAAAATAACGAAGGGTTTTAAAGTGATACACAAAAATAATAAAAATAAAACCATAAGATAGAAATTTATTATTTTCAAAAACAAAATTTGAAATAAAAAAATATGAAAATATATTTTTAAAAATGCTACCAAATGTTTAATAAATATAAAAAAATATTTATAAGCCTAAAATTAATTTTAAATTTTTTTTTAATTTACAATTCTCACTGTAATAAAAATCTTTTTATCCTGTTTCCCATTTGTAGCTTATTTTCCATTAAAAAAAAATTTTTTTTGTTTCACTTTAAATATTTTATTATTTATAAACTACAATTCCATGTTTTCCAATTATCTTAAACTAATTTGCTGCAAATAGAAAATTTTTAACATACTTTTCAGGCTTTCAAAATTTAATTCATAATTTATAAGATGAATACAAAGCAGAGATGAGAGAAAATGTAAAAAAAAACAAAATAATTACAAGTTCTTATAGCGCCTGAAAATATGCCAACAATTCTTGGTTGGATAGAAACGCAACAAAACAAATTCAACTGAATATTTAAATCCACAAAATTGGTTTCTTTAACAAAAATAAAACAAAAAAAATATATAAAAAATATTAAAATATGAAAATAATATCACCCGCACAAATTACTAAAAATACCCAGGGGAATATAAATAATGGCTTGAAAAACAACATGAAAATCAAAAATAAATTTTTAGTTTTTTTGTTAAGAACTTTTTAATGTTCACTATTAAGAGTGTGAATTGGTGATTTGGTTTAAATATTTGTGAAAAATTTGCGAGAGGGCCATTACTAGTTGTTGCTTAATAGCTTAAAAAATTAATTTGCTTAAAGTTTTTGAAAGCCGACTTATCTCTTTTAACATTTTAAATAGTTTTTGCAATAGAAAGTCGCTTCTGGGTTTCTTTATAAAGCAAAATAATAATGTGATATACAATCAAATCACAAAAATTAACATTAAAATTAAAATTAAATTTAATAAAGGTTACCATGATTTTCGAGCAAATCCTATTGCAAGAGGTCCTGTTAGCAAGGTACGAGGCATTTAAGGTCCAAAATTCCTTTCCAGCATGACATTTGTATGGTTGATATATTAGATAATAATAAGCTTAACCTCTACGATCTTAAAAACCTTTGTCAATACACCAAAAAAAATCATAAAAATATCTTTAAAAATTCGACCTGTACTTTGATTAAGGAGCTAATAGACACGTAGCCGAACTGATGGACGAAAAAACATCAGCTTAAACGCTTGTACCTCTACCACAGAGATAGTTTTATAAAATTTTTACTAAATGTCTTAGACAATTTAAAAAGATTTAAAGATATACTTGAGATCCTGGAAAAATTCCAATTTCTCAACAATGTCAAGTAAAAGATTTTAAAACTGTTATATTTAGCCTGCCCAACCTAAGAGCAGAAACATCAGCTAGTAACTAGAGCTTTCATTATAAAAATATTGTGTAACATTAAACTCTTTTCTAAAAAAATTATATTTTTAATAAAATAAAATTAAAAGTTTTTTCTCATAAAAAATCTTCGCTATAATTTTCTTACACCTGTTTCCTGAGACTTTAGTTTTTTTTTAACAATAATACTTTTTTTTGATTTAATAGCATTTGTAAATAAAACACTAGCGATATTATTATTAAAAATTAATTCGAATATTTTTGGCTTAAAATTTTTATTTACTTTTTATTTTAATCCATTTTTTATTCTTGGTCTATCATCAGGATACGTAAACAGGATATGAGCGGAAATGTTACTAAAAAAATACTAAAATAAAAATGCAAAGTTTTTTTTTAAAAAATTACATGCAGAGATACTCTAAAGCACACATCCGGTGTAGAGCAATTTGTTGGTATCACTTCTTTGTTGCTTATGTACACTTTTGCACATCCCTGGATATTAAAGGATAATTTAGATATGGCTTTTTTGGTTTGTTAAAAGTATGGGGAATAAAAAAAAGGAAATAAAAAAGTTTGTTTCTTGTTTCATTTGGGTTTATTTTATTTATTTTAAATATTTTGCATACTTTGAAATCTGAAGCGGCCCACATACAAACTTTTAAGCAGAAAATGCTTTTATTATTATTTTTACAGGTTTTTATTGTTGTTTTTTTGGATAGAAATAACCCAACAAACATTTTTAAAATATTAAAAAAATATATTCCCATTTTTTTTTAAATTAAAGATCTTTAAACGCGATTCTCTTCATTAAAATTAAACATTTTGATTCCTTATACCGATTTCTGCTCAAACAAGAATATTTTAATTAGTTTAAGGGACTTTTAGTAAAAACATTTTTTGGTCTTAGAAATCCTTCAAAATTTCACTGGGTTTCATATGCAAAACTTTACGTCATGTAATTTCATTTTGTGCTCTTAACATTTTCTCTTCACCTTATGCGCTCTATCTTGTAAGTGTATTTCCAAATGGCATATAAATTGTATGCTTCTATGATTGTTACAACAACTTTTAACACACACAAACATATGCATTTAACGGTTTCTTTGCATATTCCCCTCATCTTTGGAGGTCATAACTTTAAACAACAAACAAAAAAGTTTTTCTTTTATTTCTTACGTTTGTAATAAATTGTAATTTTATTTCTTTTACTTTTTCCAAGTCTTTATCATTTCTTTAGTAGATTTTTTTTTTAAATATCATACGTTGCAGGACTCATGTGTGTTTGGTTGTTATTATTGTTGATGTTGTATCATCAGAGGAAATTTGTTAAGTAGGAAATATGTTTAAGTTTTAACGGAAGGCAAAGTTTTGTTACTTTCTTTTCTTTTAAATCCTGTTAGTATTTGATATAATTTTGTAAATTCATACTTCTTTTCATCTCTTAAGAATTATTATTAAAACATAAAGTTTATTTCTGGGGAAAAAATGTTTCACCAAATTTGGGTCAAAATTTGTTTGATATTTTAAAGCAATAATAAAATTGTATATTTAACGGATAATAACTATGCGGTTGAAGTTAATATGTTTTAACAGCATAAAAGATTTGTGTTTGATCCTTTGTTGTATTTAAACATTTTAATTATCTTTTATTAAAAATTGTTAAAATAAAAAAAATATTTTGAATTGAAAACATTTTTTCCAGCTACTTGTGGTTTGACTTTGTTATTGCAAAAAAAAATACGGGAAGCTAAAAAGTTTTTAAATTTTGTTTAAAATTTTGCTTTAAAATTGTTTATTAGGAATTTTTTATAAAAATTTTAAATATAAAATTGAAAAAAATTAATGCAAACAAAGAACCAAGTACAAAGGTGTTCTATAGACATTAAGAAGCAAATTTTCGCTTAATTTTTTATTTCATTTTTACAAAGATGCTAGTAAAAATTAGGACCACAAATACAAAACCAGGACACTTTGTCAACTAAACTGACTTCCAGCTTTATTCAGGGCCAGCCGTTCTTAATTTGATATAAACACAATTCTCAAAAAATGCTAAAAAAGTTACATGTGTAAATGTAAAACAAGTCATTTTTGTTCACTAAGATGGCTTTTGGCTTGATTTTGGGGGTAATAGTCAATAATTTTATATTTTTAAAATTAAAATCTTAGAAATTAAAAAAAATCCAAACATGGGGAACAAGTAATTTTAGTCGACTTAATTGACTTTCGATCTTAATCTGAGTTAAAATTTATCAAATGACTGTATCTAGTAGAACCATAAAAACAATTTTTAAAAAAACTAAAAGTTTAGAAGAAATAATTTTCGTCTTTTGGTTCACTTCTTAGCTCAACCTGGGTCAATAGTCCTAAGTTTCTTATCATTATGGAGACTCATTTCTAAGAAAGCAGAAAACTACCAAAAATATAAAAAGAGCAGTTTTTGCCTACTTAGGTAGCTAGCAACTTCAATGATGTTAATTTTATATTTCTAGAGTCAGAATTTCAATAATGCAAAAATAAAACTAAACACTTTTAGTACACTTAGTTGACATTCTACGTCAATCTGGGTAAAATATTTAAGTCTGAATTTAACATGTCCAAGCTTGTCACATCTAAAAATTTAAAAAGTTTGAGAGATAAAAAAGTACCATTTTAAAATAACGGCAAAAATTAAAAAAGGTACCAAATTTTTTTCTATTTTGCTGTTAATCCTTTTTGTACTTTTTTTGCTCCTTATAAAGGCTTAAAATTTTTTCCTCAAGTAGGATAGTGTTAAATATATTTACTTTTTCTAAAATTGCTTAAAAATTTGCTTAGTTAAAAAATATACCCAAGTTAGGTAAAAAATTTGTCCCTTTAACATTTTAGTTGCAAAAAGTACCAAAAACGTATTCATTTCCCTTTTGAATAGCTTGACTTAGGAGGTACCAACAGAACCTAAAAAATACTATATTTAGTTCCTAATTTTTCTCCATTAGTATACTGAAAGCCTAGTCGAAGTTTTTCAATATAACAAAATATTTAAAACACATTTGTATTGTGTTTTTATTTTTATTGGTTTAAAAGTAACAAACTAACTTTGAAAGTAATAAAAAAAATTTTTATTCCTTTAGGTTTCGAAAAATATTTTATCAAAAAATTCGATGCCTGTTAAATTTTTTTTTCTACTCTGTATTGGTTAGGAGAAAGCAAGTTAATCTTTTTTTCCTTAACGACCCTTTCAGGGCTGAATTTCTCAAAATCACTTTCTGCAAAAAAAAACCAAAATTAATTCTGCTCAAAAAGATTGATTACAAATCCATGAAAAAAAATTATTTCTGCGGAAAAAATTAATTTCAAAATATAATCATTTTATTTTTAATTTGTATTTTATTTTTTTATTTTTTGGAAATAACTATCACACTACCTGGCATTTTTTACATACTTTTATTATCTTTCCAATTGCAAGAGGTTTTTCAATAGACTTTATAGTAAGTTCTTTAAACATATACTCAAACATTTTAATATATCTGCTTATCATGTTTTAGCATCTCTAATTCTTAATACGATCATGATAAGAAACAAAATAAACACGAAAGCAAACAAAAAAAGCTCAACTAATTTTCCATTAAATTAACCTCATTTAATCATAAGCAAATACATGCATACACACATACACATGCGGCATTTATCCAAGACAAAGTACCAGAAATAACAACAACCATCATTTTCAGGCTTTTAAAAGCCACGCACTTTGAGTTTTCCTTCATGGCTCATTGTGGGCTTGACAATTGTCAGTTGCACTTTTTTTAACATGCGGCAGTGTCCTTTTTGACGTTGTTGTTGTAATTGTTGTTGTTAAACAAATAAAATAATTGTTATTGTAGTTGTAGAAAAACATACAATAAACATGTATATTTTTAACAACATGCAAAGCATAATTGTTGCTGTTGTAAGTTGAGATAAAAAACGAAATACAAAATATACAACAACAACAACTCCTATTAAAAGTCAATTGTATGTTGTAGACATAATTTTTATGCGCGCATTGTCCACTGTAATTCATGTGTAAGAACCAAATGATAATTTTTTAGCTTTTTCACGCTAGCCAGGGATGGAAAACGCATTACTATTGTAAATTTTTGTAGAATTTATTTAATTAACAAAAACTTTTTTAATTAAAAATTTTTTTTAAGAAAATATACTACTAAATCCCTTGCGGTGCCAACTTTGAAAGCATCAAGATTTTTAAGACTTAAATTTATTAAGAAAGTGATAAGTAAATAATAAAAAATAAATCATGAAATTTAATAAATAAAATCAAAATTATCCTGAATATGAAAAAAAAATAATTTTCAAATTTTAACACACATACTAAGCTTACAACAAAAACTACTAATTTTAGAATTTAAGTTTTCCATGCCTGATTTCTTAAAAAAAAAAAATTATAATTTCGACCCCAACAACATTCCCACTTTTTTCCTTTAGAACATCTAAGCAAATCTAAAATTTTCCTTGAATGCTTTTCAACTATTTCATTCTCTATTATGACGGGGGTCGCTTTTTTATGCATTAACAAACATGAACAAAATTAAAAACATTTCTAAAGCAAAAAAAAAACACTTGAATATGGAAAATGCTTTCAAGTTAAGGGTAGTGTGGAAAATCATGTGTAAATGTGCGTTTTTTACTTAAGATTTTTATGCAGTGGCATTGTGTTGAGTACATCATCAACAGTTCTTTTATTCTTAACATAATAACTAGCATTTCACTTAACTAATTTTCGACGTCTGTCGTAAAAATAACATTGAAAAGAAAGTCCTTAACATCAGCAACAACCACTTCAAGAGGGGTCACGTGACCGTAAATTCTTTTAGTCATTTTAATTTTTTGAAAAAAAATTTTTCAAGTTGTGTTGAAAAACCTTGGAGATGTCTTTAATTTCTGAATTCTTGCAATAAAAAGTTTTTTCAGTTAGCAGGAAACTAGCTAAGCGGGAAGCAAACAAAAACTAGTTCAAATTCATTTACTTAAATATTTGTTGAACTCCTTAGAGCTTAACTAACTCTTACAATTGTTGATTGGTGCTGCATTTAAATTCTGCATTTAATTTAATGAAATAAAAAAACATGAGTAATTTCGAGAAAATACAACCTTTGTTATTATAACAATTACATTGGCCTGACGTTTCTTTGTTTATTCATTTGTAAAATGTTAAACAAAAATTTTTTGCTTAAAAATTCATTTCCCAGTAACCCCATTTATTTTTATTACAAAACTATTTATATATAAAAGAAACAATTCATTATTAAATGTTTCAAAAACATTAAAATATACCGAATGTGTTCGCATTTGTTGTAAATATGTATAGTAAGTACGTATGTATATGTTAAACCAAAATACAAAAAAAAAACAACAGAAATGGAAAACTATTAGGAATGGTGTATGTGTGTGTGTGTGTTTGTGTATACGCGCTTGTGTGTGAATGTTGTTTTTATGATTTATATAAGGAATTTAACGTGCACCGTAGCAAAAATAATTTATATTTAAGTATACTTTTATGCACACATTCTGCGGTAGAAGAAAAAAAGTCATAACTCGAAATGTTCGAATTTTTTGGAGTCTCTTTACTTGCCAGATACCAAATCATTTCTAAAGTTAAACTATTTTTTTACTCTAATTAAAAGTCAAGAATTATATTTAAAATAAAAATGTTGTGCGAAATTGATTTAAAAAAGGATTTTTATGTGATCAAGTTCTGCTAAACCAGTGCGTTAAAAGTTCTTGCTGCACTTCTGCACTAGTAGCATAGGTACTGCGATTGACTTTTGGGGACCATGGAGGTTTTAATAAATACCATCTTTTGTAGGGTACCCAAGTATATTTTACAACCCAAGAGAGACGAGGTTGAAAAGGCTTCAAGTTTAATTGAATTGTTTAAAAAAATTGTTCAAAATTTTAGTGGCTACAATTTTCTTAAATATTGTTGATAAAATTTTTTTTCCAAACATGCTGAAAAAAAACTTTTGCCTTAATTTGAAAATAAAAAAAGTCAAAGAAAAATTTTTTTTTTATAAAATGTAAAAATATTTATTTTGGTAAAGTCTTCTCTACAATAGTGCCAATGTTAATTTGGGTTTATAACCAAATCTGAATCAGCTTTTTAATTAAAACTAATGAAACCAGTTTCTGAAGGGTCCATCGATTTTCCGAAGCTTTGGATACCAATTAAAAGCAAATGGTCACCAATCTTGCCAAACAAAGTATAGATTCTTACTACTGTTTGATAGTAGAACCAAACCTATATTTTTTACTCTTTGTATTTCTCAAAGAATTATGATTTGTTGCATATTGCTATAGAGCGTGAAAAAAAAAGTTCAAACTACATAAATCTTTTTCAATTTATTGAATGGTAAATATTTCAAATTAAATCGAGCTCTGAATTAACGAGTATCGAATTTAAAAGAGTCAGCTACACCATATTCGTTTTATTCCTTTTTTAACAAACACGAGCTATTACGTATAATACATATGCACACATACACACAAACTTATATAAGGTGGCAGTAATCTTTATATGCATATTAGTGCGTTAATCCAACCTACTCAACGCAGATTTAATACACTGACAAAATAGCAATTTTAAAAGGGATCACTTAAAAAACTTCTTTGAAACTAATAAGAAATCAAACAATTTTTTGATTTCATTTTTAATTTCCTTGCTACGAGCTAACACGAATTTATTTTTTTTTATTTATTTTTTATTAACTTAATATAAGACTGGCATAATGCAATTCTGTTTCTATTTAAAATGTCTGCAAAAAACTGCTTTGAAAATCCAGTGAAATCACGCGATAACTGACAAAGATATAAGCCAGCAACCACGACTACAAATTTCTCCAAAATTTGTACATAAAAACCTCTACAACTGCCCTGGACTTGCCCCCCCATGGGTGTAAAATACGACCGACTTCCATTAACTTTTCCTCACAAACAGTTTTTTGGAACATACTTGCACCCTATCTCCTCCCCTTAGCAGCTTTGCCATACAAAGTTAAATTTTTGTTCATTTTTTTTAATCGCCTCCACAGTTTTCAGGTTGCTCCTACAGAGGTCAAATGTAAGACCAACCCCAATTAATTTTTCTTTTTAAATATTTTTGTGCACAATATTTGGCCCCTATCTCCAGCCCTTAACAGGGTTGCCATTCAAAATTATAAAATTTTAGGTTAAAAACCCCTACAATTTATTCGGAGTCGCCCTTAAAGGAATAAAATGTATCACAAACCCCCATTAGTTATTTCTCCCAAATATATTCCTAGAACATACTTACCCCCTATCACCATCACCTAAGGGGGTTGCCATACAAAGTTTACAAAAATTATGTAAAAACGCCCTTAACTTCCCAAAAGTCAGCCTTAGAGAAACAAAGTATACGGCCAACCACCATTAGTTTCAATTCCCTAACATATTTTTTTAGAACATACTTGTCTCCTATCTCCCTGGCCTAAGGGGGCTCACATACAAAATTTTATTAATTGTAATAAGTCCCCCCTACAGCTTTCAGGGTGTCTGTGGGTACATCAAATATGTGACTGACCCCATCTCATTTTTCCTTGCAACCCTTTTCCTAAAACATACTTACCCCTTATCACCACTCTCTAAGGGAGTTGCCATATAAAATTTAAGGAAATGGGGTAAAAGCCCGTAGAAGTTTTGAAGGGTATATAAGATTTGTCACAGCCAAATGCAGCGCTCTTGCTTGTTTTAATTTGTCTTTCTTTTTCACATGTATGTATATGGGTTTTACCTACCAAGTTTTAAGATAGAAGGCCCTGTTGCAGTTTAACAAAGAGGAAACTGCATTTATTTTTCTCTGTGTGTATAAAAAAATTAAAAATCAAAGGAATGAAAAACCACAAGTTTACATTAAAGTATGGCATAAAAAATGTTTACTGGAGCAAGAAATAGTAAAGTGTAACCAACAATTTATACATACAAACAAACGAAACTGTTGTACTATGAAGTAATCATTTGCATTTAAAAAATGCCAGAATTAAATAGGGACTGTATGAAATAAGGTTTAAAGGCATGAAAGAGCAGAACTTCCTTCCTGTTTTGAAGATTCGGAATTTTCGAATAAGGAAGTTTATATGACATTTTCTGTTTCTAGACCCTTATTGCCTACTGGAAAGTGAGTTTCGTTTGAAAAAAAAATCGCGTTTTCAAGGCTTTTACGATAGCGCTAAATGTACGCTGTGAAAAATGTTTTTTTCAAAAGATTTAAAGCATTATTATTATTATTAGAAATTCACCATACTTATACCCATATTCATAATGGGTTCATTAAAGGCTTTTTTGACAGTCATCTAAAGGAAAATTGTAAAAAGACTACAAAGAAACTGGATTAAGCTGTACCTCATTTCTTATATCCGCAGCTGGGTGTTTCACCTAACCTAGCCATTGGGCTACCATTACCCCTGTTCTAATAAATTTTTTTCCAAACTGTAAACATCACTCTTGATTTGTTTTGTAGAAGTTTTGAAGTTATTAACTGTAATAGCTTTAGAAATAAAGCGCATAAGAAATTTGATGAAATTCATGGAATTGTAAGGGGGCTATCATTATCCTTGCTACTATCCCAAAGTTATTTACCTGCCTTTAAAGTCTCCATACCAAATTTTGTGGCAACTAAGGTACATAGGGATATATGCATAGATTTTGTTCCAAAAAATCTCAGGCTTTTCCTTATATATCAGCTTCTCGTTGGTCGATCTTACTGATTTCAATTAACTATTTGCTCTTAAGTATTTGGAGTTAGAGTTAGTCAGCTTTCTAAATGACAAAAGTAAGGAGCTTTTCAGTTTTGAAGACTACCCAAATATAAGAAATGTTTTCATTAAACTTAACACCAGTTTGTGTTAATCAGGACCTGTAGAAATATTGTTTTCTTTAGAGGCTGCTTATCTGATGGTACTTTTAAAAATCTAGTGTTCATTAAAAGGAAATTCTTGTTTTACAGATTAGTGGTTATAAATGTGTTTTGTATTTTGTATTTCAACTAAAAGATACTAAAATACTGTATTTTGTATTTTGTATTTTAAATACTCGATTTGTATTTGATATTTGAGTATTTGGTATTTTGTATTTTAAATACAAGCGGAACAAGTATTTTGTATTTTGTATTTAAAATACAGCTAAGCATGTATTTTGCCCAACTCTGGCTATATAGAAAAAAAAACCATAATTTTCATGAGAGTCACCTTTTATTATTTAAAAAAACTAGTTTTTGTTGTATAAGCAAATCTAGCTCAAATGTTAAAATGAAGATTTAAAATTAAGTTTTCTAAAATACCAATAAAAATTTCGTGTTCGCTATAGATTTGATCTGAAAGCTGGCTAAAGAAAAAATTTATATTTCTGTTAAATTTTGAGTTGTGACTGTTTTTGATTAAGTGTGCGATACTGAACTTAAACTTACAATTGGGCTTAAACAATTACAATTACTTGAATACACTTTAATCTACTCTCTAACATACAAAAATGCAAAACAAAACACATATTTACACTCTAAAGTAAAACGCTCTTGTAAAATCTGTTTAACACATATAAAAGTTAATAAAAAGAAATGAAATAAAATGAACAGATTTCCATTGACTTGTATTGCAGCTGTGTGCATGTTTCAAAAGAGATTAAAAAAACTTCTACAGCAACAACTACGAATTCTATGATTTTGTTTGTTTCAATGTTAAATTACAATTAAATTCATATAAAACAATATCCTGTTGAGCATCGTATTTCTATGGCATGCAATTCTTATAAAAAAAAAAAACCTTGTGGAAAAATGTTTAATAGAATTTTTTTTTACATAAATAAAATGCAGCAACACACACACGCACACACTTAACAGTGGATATTAATTAGAAATAAACCAAACTTAAAAGAACAGGAAGAGCTCATATGAGCTGAGCTAAAGCTAAAAATAACAGTCCTTCAATAAAAGGACTATTTTTAAGGCAAAAACTCATAAATACTCGTCTTTAAATTAAAACAACTAAAAATTGTCTCTTAAGTTTTTTGAAGTGCTGAAGTGCCTTCACATTGGCTCTAGTTTTTGAAATAACGCATTATCTTGAACATAACATACATATATGTATGTGCATATTTGAAGAACAGTTCATTTCATTGGATTGGTAAATCGGGTGCTTATGACAGTCAGATAGACATGCTGGCATTTTAGCAAGAGTCCGAGATAGTTGGATCCTACGGCAGTTGGGTTAAGCAGACTATATGATCGCGAAACTTGACCTTGGGATCTTTCAAAGTAAAATGTCCGGACAGGGAGTCACTGAAGGGATCAGAGAAACTGTTTTTGCAACCTTTACTGATGAATTGAAGATAGGTGTGGGCACCAAGGCTGGAGTTTTTTTATTGGATGTGGGAGAAAAGATGTCATATAGACTTCCGGAGGAGTGTAGCGTTTTCCAGCCTTAAGCTCTGGCATTAATGACGGCCATGAAAAGGATATGGTATGACCGCAAGGGAAGAGGGGACGTGACAGCCAACAGCGATAATCAAGCCACGCTTAAGGCTTTGGAGGGGCATTACATCAGGTCTAGACTTGTGGGCGACTGTAGACGTGCTCCCAAGGCGATCTTGGCAGCATGCAGAGAAAAACTATGTTAGGTGCCAGATAATTGTGACATTGAAGGTAATGAGACTGCTAAGGAAATGTAGAGAATGAAATCGGCACGAGATGTTAGTGTTGGGTTTCGTGCTAGTGAGGTCACCAATGGGTTACGCTTTTGAATTGATAAGGATTTGCGCCATAAGCAAAGTATTCTAAGCATGGAGGGACGGAGCTGCATATGAGAAAATAGCCACAGGCCTGCTGCTCAAAGAGAGCAATAAGGTTTTTAGGTGTATAATTGGGGCTGTCACATTGCACTGCCAATTTAGAAATATGACTAGTAAATGGGAAAGGAATTCTCCAGATATGCTGGTTATGCAGGAATGAGGAAGAGGTAGATACTGTGGAACACCTTGTCTGCCACTGCCCTAGGCTGCAGGCCCACCGGCAAAGGTGTCTGGAAGGGGGCGCTTCTTACATGGACATGGTGAAGTCTCTGGCTGTGGGCTGGGGAATATCAAAGGATGAAAAGTTTAAAAATAGCCCAAACTACATCATTGCTACTTAGGCTCAAGTTTAATATTTACTTAATTCTCATTTATTTTTTTTTTTAATGAAAACCAAAAATTTTACTTTTTTCACAGATAAATAGCTAAATAAGTTTAAAAGAAGTTAAGCCACATTTTGTAAAAATCGATGCACACCTAGGGACTCTATTTAAAATTTGGGCAATTTATTTGTTATTTTTAAACACTGTTACAGAAACACACACAAACACATAACCTTAAAAAAGTTGTAACTTTGTTGTTGTTACTCCGGCCACTCAACAGGAATTCGGCGTTAATATTCATTTGTACAATCGTAGTTCCTGCTGTTTTGTTTTTCATTCTAATACAAAAAACTCTTTGCAAAGGTATACTCAATGCATGTGGAAGTCGCTTCTATGGGCTAGTTGTGAGTGTATTAGTTTGTTAAAAAAAAACAACTAAAACAAAATCCGTACAGCATAGTCTTAGGATTTTCTCATTTTAAGCAATTTGCTAATGTACAAATATGCTCAAATCTAGCTTAACTTTATGTAAAGTTTTTTGCTTTAAAAGGTGAATGGGCAGGTATACCCTGAAAAAAATATTGGACCACATGGTGCATATGAGTTGAAATTGACCGATAAGAATATGATTCTACGTCCTGCAGTGCTGGATCATTTCATTGTCAAATAGAAACGAACTTGTAGTTATTCAGCAGGTGTTTGGGTCTTAAAGATCGCATATTGAGCTGTCGTACTTAAAAAAACTAGTCCCCTATGGTGTACCATATAGTTGATTTGAAACTACTCCAATGTGATGCAAAAACGGATAAGATAGTGTGGCCCTAGCACAGCATAGTGCTAAATGGACCATTCCATATACGCATGTAGTGACAGGGTAAGTACATATATGTGGGCATTAGTTGGAAATCTTGTTGAACGTATAAACTGAAAAGTTTTCAGTTTTGAATAAAATTTAGCTGGCGCAGAGGTTTACTATCATTAGCTTTGAGAGATTATGAAAAGCGGGATTAAAAAAATTAATATCTACTAAAGCTTAAAGATTTTAAAAAATTTTTATTTCTTTAATTTTTTAAAAAACGATAGTATTGATTTAGAAATGTAAGGTATTATTAAACAAAATAAACACCCACTTAGGTTCTATAATTTTATTTAAGGATTTTTAGCAAAACTTTTAAAACGTCAACTGCCATCTAATGGCGTAATTTTATTCCAGTTATTTGCTTTAATGTGGGAAACAGTTAAACTTTCTTTGATTGGAAGCATTTTTGCCATTTAAATAAATATTTAATGAAATAATGGTAAAACAAAATAATGTGTATGAAACTTAATAAACTTTCGACATAGAATTTTTTTACAAGCTGCCACTTCATTCAAAAACACTTTTTTCTACTCAACCAATATTTACTACAAATAAATGACCACTTTTTATATTTTTCTCTCCTTTCCTTTACTATGAAAACTGCAGAATTAAAAGAAAAAAATGTAAAAGCAAAAAAATATTAAAGCGTAACCAAACAAAAATATTTTTATGAATTTCATTTGTGACCACAAAGAACTTGATTTCAATTTAATGCAAAGGATTTTTGTAGCCATTTTTCCTCGTTTTTTTAGCGGCATTAAAATCACTCAATTGTGAAAAAATTTATTTATATAGAGCAATGTTTATAAAAAGTGTAGAAAAGGGTTTCCCAATTTTTTTCAATAGTGTTCATTATTTTTTTTTAATCTTTCTTCAAAACTGTGGCCACACCCAATATAAAAAATTATCTGCAGCAAAAGACAAGCTGACGAGCGGACATTTAAATTTACTTGAGACAGTATGTACGTACAGGGTGTCTGGTGGAAAGTTTTAAACTTAATTAAAAAATTTAAAATTTGACACAAAGTTTTATTGATTGCGTTAAAAGGTAGATTGAAAATTTGGATTCTATCTTTTATATAGTATGTCATCTAGATATCTTCCGTTGAGTAGATCCACTGTTCAAAACGGAGTCTTGTGTTCTGCGCCATGCGCTGCAGTAGACTTTGTCCAATTGAGCTGTTTTCTCGAGGAATATTTTCCTTAAAAGCTACAAGAAATTGGGCGTTGTCATAATAAACCCTGTTTTTAAAGTAACTCAATAAAAAAACATAGAAGTAAGATCGGGCGACCTCGGTGACCATGGAATGGCCCCAAAGTGTATAACCAGCTTTTGGGCGAATCTTTGGCAGAGTGTGCAGTCGCCCCATCTTGTTAAAACCAAGTGTGTAAAGAGTACGATGGAGGAGCTCACAGGTTAGAAAAAAAGAATTTTGTAATCATGTGTCGATAGTTGTTATTGTTGGCATTCATCACCTGGCCCCATGCGTGAATAAGGCACACCAAACAGTTACCCTTGGGCAACGTCCAGATTTTTGATATTTCAATCGAGGTTTTCAGCTTCCTGGGGACCAGTAATGCAGTTTTGCTTGTGGACGTGGCCGTTTAAGTGAAAATGAGCCTGGTCGCTCCAAAAAATTTGATTTACAGCGCAAAAATGCTTCAGCATGGTTTTACAAAAATTTTTGCGTAAATCAAAACCACTATCTTTTTGGTCTGGAACGATTTAAATTTTATAAGGATGAACCTTCAGATCCTTTGATAAAATTTTATGAATAATCGCTCTTAGAAATGCCAGCGAAGCTCTTTTTTCCCGTATTGAAAGTCACGGATTTTCACGTAAGCTGCTTACATCCAGTTCAATGTTTTCGGGAGTGCTTGAAAATCGACTGGGCCCTGGCCGTGGGAAATTCATAGCCGAAGCAGTTGCGCGGAATCTCTGCTCTCACGAACAAATTAAATTTACATTCGGTCCATTACGTATTCGCTGAATACCGAAATTTGAACAATATTGGCGCCGAGCAATTACGTAAGAATCATTACTCTTAAAAAATGTCTCCAACGAAAACGCGCGATGCTCACTCGACCACTGCGACATTTTGACTGAAGAATACGCATAATCGATACTTCTAACGGCGCCACATTCCTTCTACATATTTTGAAATACTCGCACTTAAAAATATAAATTTGCCACGGGACACCCTGTATATTTAATATAACAAAAATATTACAAATATAACAAATTAAGCGTTTTCAAGCCAATATTAAGAAAGAAGACATTTCAGTGAATTTAATAATTAGAACCACTCTCGGGGAAAACTTTTTATTGCAGAAACCCAGTAAGTACAATAATTCTTAATAAATCTTTTTTAAAACAAACCCACTGTTCATTCTATTTTATGTCATTAACAAATTCGCTTAACTCCAGTTTACCTTCTTTTAAATTTATTATCTCTTTTAAAGAATAACAAATTTTTGCGCTAAAAAAACATAATTTAAAAAACTAAAAAAATTTTTTTGGACAAATAAAGAAAAATATAGAAAATTATTTAAGTAATTATTTTCGTCAACATTTTGTAAAAAGCAGTAGATGGACAAATCTTCAAGAAATCATTTTTCTTCATTTGATAAGTTTTTCTATATTTTTGTTATTTTTCTTTTATAAAAAGCAAACAGACTCAATGATGGGGAACAAATTTTATTTTTCTGCTTTTTTTCTCCTCTTAACTTATTTTTGTGAATTTAATCAAGAAGAAAAGTGAAAAACCACAAAATTTCAACGTTTATTTTTATGATTTTTCTTCTTTATATTTTAACAACATGAAGTATTCAGATCTAAAGTATGAACTTAATGATTTTTCAACAAAAATATTTTTTTTTAAATAGTAAAAAAGTACATTTATATTAATGCAATGTTTATTCATGTGCAATTTTTATTTTAAAAGAAATATTTTTAAGTGAATAAAATAAATTTTTATTTTTTATTGCTTCAAGAAGAACTTAAATTCTAAAGGCATTTTCCATTCTAGGTTTTATATAAATAAAGAAATTTATCAATAAAACTTAAATATTATTTTGTTGGCTTATTAGTTTTTATTTGGAACAAAATTATTTAAAAAAAAGAAAAAAAAAATTAATTGTAGAGAAATTTAAATGTATGTAAGTCCGTCTGACAGTCAGTCCTACATATATAAAGGATGAAGAACAAATGCATGGCAAAGAAAAATTGGGTTTCGCTGCACTGCTTATCTATTTATATAAAGGAATAGCGTTAATGACTGGCCGACCAATTCATTATCGTAAAGCCCAAACTCGACTTGAACTTTGCACTGCAGGTAGCTTTTTCGAATTTTTGATCCACTTAAAAGGGATTTTGGAAAATTATCACCTAAATGTGGTAAAAACGGGAAAGTTTAATATATATGAATATATTTTTGCCACTTTTATGAAATTTTGATCCCAAAGAGATAAAAGATGGTAAAAAAAGAGTACAAAAAGTACCTAAAAGTACAGATATATACTTTTAGGTACTTTTTCCAACTCTCAAACTGATAAAGATAGAAATTTGATTTAAACTGCGTCAGGCAGGTCTTGAAAATATATATGAAAATATTTTTGGCCCTTTTTGGAATTTTGATCCTAAAGGGATAAGAAAGGGGAACAAAAAAGCAAAAATTATGTATCGGTATTCCTAAATTCTTTTTGCAACTTTTAAACTGATAGAGATAGAAATTTGATTTAAACTGCGTTAAAAAGGTCACAAAAATATTTATCTGAGGAACCAGACAGCGCTACAGCTGTATTTTGTTACTCTAAATGTCTATTTTGTAAGTTTTGAGTCAATAAAGATAGAAACAAAACTCAAATGGCATTCCACAGGTCTAAAAAATATGAAAACGAAATTCTGACTGACGCTAGGGGGTAAAAAAAGGGCAAAATTTATATATTGGTACTTTTTTCAAATTTTTAACCAATAAAAGTAAAAACATACTTTAAATTGTATTCAACAGTTTCCGAAAATATATGAATACATTTTTGGTAGTTTTTGAGATTTTGACCCAAAGGGGTACAAATTATATGTTTGTATTCTTTAGAACCATTTTGTAACTTCCATGTCAGTAAACATAGAAATATAATTGAAATGCTGATCGACATTTTTTGGAAAAAGGCTAATATGTTTTAGCACTTTTTTTAAGTTTTGTTCCGCTTAGGTTTCGAAAAGGGGGGAAAAAATTATTGTTTTATTTTTTAAGCAAGTTTTTCCATTATTAAAAATTTAAATATTAAAGTATTAGTGTAAGAAAAATGTTTTTCTCCCAGATAATGAGCCTTAAAATATGAAATTAAGGACAATACCCAGATTAATGGAGGAAGTTAGCAGAGTGGCCAAAAGTACTTTTTCACATTTTAGTACTTTCTGAATTTCCTGAGATTATGAGTCATAATATAGGAAATTAAATACAGATTGAGGCTAAAAAAGTGTGCGAAAATTATTTTTTTCCAATATTTTATACTTTTTTACTTTTTATGAGTTAGAGAGTCTAGAAATTTAAAAATAAGAAATACTTGTCTATTTTGAAGTCACAAAAGTCTAGTAAGTGTTCAAAGACTACTTCTTTTATTTATATTTATGATTTATTTATAATTTTATTTTTTCTTTATAAGATAAGATAAGTAAAACTAGCTAGTACAGTTTTGTAGATATATTCCAGTGTCACCGACCAAATTAAAGGAATGTCCTTTTAGAGAAGAGCAATAATATTTTGGGTAGAGAAAAAAAAAACTAAAGTGTTCTGGGCAATAATAAATGACAGATAAAGATCTGCAATATTCTCTTTTTATTCTTCAGTAGGATTATTTTTTAATATTTAATATTTTTTTGATGCTTAAATAAAAGGTTTCCAGTCATCACAAAACTTCCGTCAAATTTTTTTTTTTTAATTTTATTTAAATTTTTTATAAGAACGAATGTTACTTCTGACACCTGACACAACAAACATGAAAAAGCATTACAGTTGTAACAGTATTTAAAAAAAGGATTTAATAACAAACACTTCAGATTCTCAAACTAAATCCCCCTTTATTTCTTCACACACTTTGTTAATCAAAAAAGAAGTTTGACAAAGCTTTATAATAGAAAATCTTTGTTTTGATAATATGTAGGAAATTTCTTATAACCATTATCAAGGCTAATATTTAATTAAAAAATGGGTGGAGGATATGACAGGAAGAAGGAGGCTTTATGCGTTATTAGGCGTAAAGGCATTCAGTTTACAAGCACAAGCAATTAGACGATTTCAAGGTGTGATTTCATAGATTAAAACTAATTTTAACGAAAAAGACAAGCTGTTTACGACAGAAGTAACATGGGATGACTTATCAAGATAATGCGCAAAAACCGTAACACAATAAAAGTATATAAAGGATTTGAAGTTCTTTTTATAAACAATGACTGGTGTTTTAAAAAAACTAATTAATAATTAACAACCCAGCATACCATTATCGGAGCGCTCTTATATATGAGCTCATATATGAGCGATTTTATGAGCCTCTGTGAGTGTTTCCTGCGTGCATATTTCTGAGCTCATAAACGATCGATTTTATGTGCTTTTTATGAGTAATTTCTGCACTCTGACAGATAACGGTAAATTCCAGCTAAGCAGAAGAAAGAAGTTGCTCAAATTGATTCATTAGTGAATATTTTTGGAAGCGTAAAGACAAAATTGTGAGTTATCTTATAATAAATACAAAAATAATACATAATTGAAATAATGAAAAGAGCAAACTAAAAAAAAGATAATTAATAATAAGTGAACTTCGTTTAAACAAATTAAGTAAAGAAAATCCAGCATGTAGTATTAAAAATAATAGTGTTGTTGAAGAAAATAGTGAGAGTGAACGTATTTTAGAAAGAGAGAGTGTAAACGAAAACTGGAATAAGAGCTCAAAATGCGTTTTAAAAAAAATAGTCATAAAATACTCTTTTATGCATAAAATTTAGAGCTCTTTCATGAGTGACCAGTTTAGTGGAAAAAGCCACTCAAAAATGAGCGTTTTATGACTGTTTATGATTATTTTATGAACTCTTTATGAGCGTCAGCGTTCCGACAAAAGAGTCTTTATGAGCTCATTTAGAGCGCATATGGTATGCTGGGAACTCTTTACGCTTGTACCGAAATCAGTTTTTTTTTAAATGACAAGATGCTAATATTTCTCTTAACGAAATAGGTTAACGTTATTAAATACAAAAGTACCAAGTAAAGATGTGTATTTGGGGAAATGGGTCATGTATCACAAATTTTTTCTTTATTTTCTATTAAATAAAAAACAGTCATAAATTTTTATACAAAACCAAATAATTATTCATATTTTGGGAGTGAAATACCAGAAAATAAAAATACCAGAAAATAAAAATATTGCAATCACAATTCCACAAATCATTAAATGTATTTTTTCAAGCGAAATGAGCTATTTTTTCTCTTTGGCAAAAAGATTTTTTTTTAATGATTAAAAAAAATTTATTTTTTATATTTTTTTAAACTATTTTGATAACAATTTTCTAAAGATCTTTGTAGAATATTATTAAAGTTCTTTGCTGTTCAATGATATTTGATGTTGGTTTTAATGACAATAAATAAATGAAATATTTGATAATACTAAATCAAATTACAGACGAAAAAAATTGTCAATATTTTACACAATGCACAGTGGGTTCGATGACACCGAAAGTGGCGATTAATTCATGGGAGCCGTAATTTAAATTTTTTTTAATTTTTTTTTTTCAAATCATTAAATATGCATAAAAAGGCATATTCTGAAAAAAAGATACAAGGAAAAAAATTTTTTACGTTTTTATTTATTTTTCGGAATATTATAGTTTGTTTCAGAATTTTCGCAGTAATTTTAAAACGGAGAGTGATTTTCTTAAAATGTCTTCTTTCTAAAAAACAAAAAAATAAATATGTATTTAACATATTTATTTAAAATATCTTCATTCGACTTTTTTCGGCTGCATTTGCCAGCAAAGTGTTTCCTATAATTTTTAAAATCCTTATTTCTGGCTTCCTGAGCTTCTTCTGAAAGTTCTCCAATCGTTAAAAGGGTATATTTTATGATTTCGGCACCATGAATTAAAAATTAACGTATTGTAGGAGTCATACATAACCATTTTAATACTCTCGTGAATAAAGATGACTGAAACTTGTTTACGCGTCTATCTCCGACAACAATAACAACAATATTAAACATTGAACGAACGTAAGTTTTGTTAAACACATGACTTTGAAAAAACACGACTTCAAACAGAAAATTGTTTATAGCAAAAAATTTAGCAACAAAACCGCAATTTTTTTTGTAGTATCAAGCTAAGACTTCATACATTTAGAAAATATAAGATTGAAAACCCTATTAGCTAACTTAGAAGTAATGGTTCACGAAACATCAAAAATAGGCCAGTTTTGGACCTTTTTTTAAAAAATCGTCAAAAATATTTCCACACATATTTTTAAAAACACTACATCATTTTTGTACACTTTAATACCTCTTGAAGGTTCTATTCTTATAATAATACTTTGTTAATGTTAAATTTGAAAATTACGAACTCGTTTAATGCAAAATTTTACTTTTTTCGCTTTTTAAAAAAATTGCAAAAAATTTTGTATTTTGACACGTCACTACGAGGTCAGCTGACAAGATAGATGCTTGAAAATTTACACAGTGATGTAGAATTTTATCTAGTTTTATTCAATACCAAATATTAATACAAAAACTTTATTTAAAAAATTCAATTAAGCGTCACTTTCGACCCATTTCAACCCAATGTGCAATGAAAACAAACAAAAAAATTGTAGTCAGTCAGGCCCGACCATATTATGCCCTTCACCACATTTGTTTAGGGCTTTTTGAAAAAAATTACGATTTAGTATAAAAATTGTTGGCATTGAATGAGACACATGTGAAAAATTTTGAAAAGATAAAGTAATAATCGAGTAAGTTTTAGCCAAAAATCTTTTTTTATTTTTACGGGGGATACATTAAAAAAATGGACCCATATCTTCGTTCTGTATACTAACAAGTGGCATAAATTAGGACACATATGGAAAATTTTTTCAAACTACAATAATATTCCAGTTAGCTGTAGACCAAAATGCCTTTCCCGGGAGGACATTTTTATGGACGTTATGTCAAAAAAATATGCCAATCATCACCATAAATAAAACGCATTGTTTTACTGCTAGAAAACTTATCTGTTTCAAATTTCATCAACATATCTTCAAAGTTAAGACCTGTACTTTGGCTACAAGGATATACAGGCATACAGCTGGACGGACGGACAGACGGACTGACATGATTAAATCGACTAAGGAAATGTTTCTAAGTCGTTTGGTATACTCAGAGGTGGGTCTCGGACTATTTGGTATGTATGTTACAAGCATCTGGGGTGTTAGTATAATTAGATATGGGACATGTGAGATTGTAAAGCAAGTGTGAGGCCCAAGATACAAATATGCAGGAATAGAAAATCAAAGTACATATATAGTAATATTATTTAGTAATATTGAATAAAACAGACACTTTAAAATTTACATTATTCTATTTTAAATTTTTGCATTAATAATTTGAAATAAAAAAAATTAAAAAAAAATTATCTAAATATATAAAAAAAATAATCATCCATATACAAAGATTTGTATACATAAGTCATTGTACATTAATGTCTTTATAAAATTGAATTTAATTGAATTCTTTGAAAATAAAATAAGATTTATTTATCTATAGTAACAATGATAATAAAAATGATAACGAATATAATAAGCGGTTATTTTAAAGTATACAAAATGCAGCCTTAACAAAAGAGCAATAAATTTCAATTATTTACATAAAAAAAGAAAACACATGTATTCAGTTGTGAACACATACAATGACAATCGTATGAATATGCTTACTAGTACATATATTAAGTTCTTTAGAAAAACCCATTTAAATATTTTATGTAAATTAAATTGCTTTTTAAAAGGAGTAGGGGAAGAAAGTTTGCAAAGCAGTGGAGAAATTAAGAGAAAAGGCTTTAATTAGAAATTCTGTTTTTATGGAATCGTAAGACTTTATTTATCTTATTATTGGATGGCAAATTTTATTTATTATGATTGAAATCAAAAAACGTATAAAATGAAAACTTTTTGCAACAAGCAAAACATATGAATAATAATGAATAATGGGAAATTAAAATAAGTAGGCAGAGAAAATTTATATATAAAATAATAACAAAAATATTAAAATTAAGGCAAAGCGTGGCCAATTAAGTAGCAACTGGAATCGGAGCAAACTTGTATTTATTTAATAAGAGTTAAATGACGGTGTTTCAAATAGTCAACATACATTCTTGTATATTAAAAACATGCGATTCGTAGCATCCAACAAACTACCAGTTTCTTAAGACAAGAACTCATTGTCATGTATTTAGTATTTAAAAAATTTTAAATTCTTTGAGATTCTTTTTAATTTCCTAACATAATTTTTTTATTAAAAGGGCCTGCATTTAAATGCCAAATGCAATAAAGTTTTCTTTAGAAATATCTTTTAATAAGCTTCATCAAAGTGTACAATTTTAAAAACCTACTTCAATATTCAAATTAAGAGTTTCTTATTTTAATTTAAAATGTGTACAATGAGCACTTTACCACAATTCAAACAAATGAATTAAATACCATGTTCTGTGCACTTACTTTAAACATAAAAATACTTATTTAATGGCCAAACACTACGGGTACCACCTTATAAAATTAACACATCAGAAAGCAGACCTTAGAACAGAGTGGAGGTTATAAAAAATTAAAAAAATTACAACAAGGGTTGAACCACAACATCAACATTGAAAACATAAAAGTTCATATCTAATGAGGTTAAAGAAGGATATATGTACGAGGGTTTAAACTAATGCGAATTTTAATAAAATTGTACACAATTAAAAAGCTCGAATTAAGTAAAAATCTTAAAAAACAATTTTTTTTAAACATAGAATTAAATAGATGTTGGTATATCCCCAAAATACTCGTCTAAGACCAGCCCTAAATCATACCTATTGACTCAAAATAACTTTTTGATTGACTGGATCATGTCCTTTAGCTCCTGTGTCCGACTTGGTATCCATAAATTCTTGTTATTAAAGCACAAATCACATTTTTAAAAACATTCCATTAACATTGGACAAAAAAATGCCTGTGGTAATTATATCAGACTTATTGGTTATAGGGCAGATCACTCACTTGTTTGGCATAGCTCCCATATAATTGCTCTCTAGTATTAAACTTTTTAGGCTATAGCTGCCTCGAATGTTACATTATCTTCACAAAATTTTGCGAATGTATATTTTACACTTTGTCCCCAAATGGTTAATAGAGTCCTTCAACTACATATATATATATATATTATGTGCTTTATAAAAATCCCACTCCTGGAAAACACATTTAACCTCTGGAAATGTAAAAAAATTTAATTAAATTTGGTTTTTTTTATTTTATTTTATTATTTTTATTTTATTTTTTTTTTATTTTATTTTCATTTATTTTATTTTATTTTATTTTATTTTATTTTACTTTATTTTATTTTATTTTATTTTATTTTATTTTATTTTATTTTATTTTATTTTATTTTATTTTATTTTATTTTATTTTATTTTATTTTATTTTATTTTATTTTATTTTACTTTATTTTATTTTATTTTATTTTATTTTATTTTATTTGATTTCATTTTATTTTATTTTATTTTATTTTATTTTATTTTATTTTATTTTATTTTATTTTATTTTATTTTATTTTATTTTATTTTATTTTATTTTATTTTATTTTATTTTATTTTACTTTATTTTATTTATTTTATTTTATTTTATTTAATTTTATTTTATTTTATTTAATTTTATTTTTTTTTATTTTATTTTATTTTATTTTATTTTATTTTATTTTATTTTATTTTATTTTATTTTATTTTATTTTATTTTATTTTATTTTATTTTATTTTATTTTATTTTATTTTATTTTATTTTATTTAATTTTATTTTATTTTATTTTATTTTATATTATTTTATTTTATTTTATTTTATTTTATTTTATTTTATTTTATTTTATTTTATTTTATTTTATTTTATTTTATTTTATTTTATTTTATTTTATTTTATTTTATTTTATTTTATTTTATTTTATTTTATTTTATTTTATTTTATTTTATTTTATTTTATTTGATTTTATTTTATTTTATTTAATTTTATTTTATTTTATTTTATTTTATTTTATTTTATTTTATTTTATTTTATTTTATTTTATTTTATTTTATTTTATTTTATTTTATTTTATTTTATTTTATTTTATTTCATTTTATTTCATTTTATTTTATTTTATTTTATTTTATTTTATTTTATTGTATTTTATTTTATTTTATTTATTTTATTTTATTTTATTTTATTTTATTTTATTTTATTTTATTTTATTTTATTTTATTTTATTTTATTTTATTTTATTTTATTTTATTTTATTTTATTTTATTTTATTTTATTTTATTTTATTTTATTTTATTTTATTTTATTTTATTTTATTTTATTTTATTTTATTTTATTTTATTTTAATTTATTTTATTTTATTTTATTTTATTTTATTTTATTTTATTTTATTTTATTTTATTTTATTTTATTTTATTTTATTTTATTTTATTTTATTTTATTTTATTTTATTTTATTGTATTTCCATATATGTATGACACATTGAAAGTCTCTATTTTTTCTTTGTTTATGCCTGCAATAAAGTGGCATATTAAGGACCTTTGCTTTCATTTGACTCCTTAATAAAAAAGATATGTGAAATGATTTATTTATATTGTTATATATCGCTTTTCTATTACCTCATATTTGATTTTATTACTAAAGACAAATATTTTTGTATTTTTGTTGAAAAATTGCCAAAAAAAAAAATTTAATCAAACTTATTTACCAACAAGATTTTTTTAAATCATCATATTTTGCTGATCAAAACTCACATTTTTTAAATATTTTAAACAAATTCAGTTTTACCAGCCTTGATTTACATTTGGGCATAAAAGCACTTACTAATGCAGTATCTTAGTAAAAATTGTTTAACTTTTAAGTTTTTTTTTTATTTATTTTCTTTTGTTGAAGTTATATTGTATGACTTAAGTTTGTTGTTTTGGCTTCAATGCAATGTATGGTAAAATAATAGACTTAAATGACAAATGAATATGTTTTATGACACGAATTAAAGCTCAGCATCGTTTTTCTAACATATATAACTTCTTTGACTTCTTCCTAATGCCATTTCGAAAACAGCAGGCTAGCAGAAATATTTTTCTTTAGTACAATTGGCCACAAAACGCAACAGGACTAAGGGTAATCTTCTACAGGAAATGTATGATTTGTGAAAGTACACTTAAAAAAAATTTCTTAATGTCAAAGAAAAAACAAAGGACAAATGTACTAATAAATGAAATATTTTGCTGTTAAAAATCTTAACGGTCTTATAAAAGGAAGAAATTAAACTAAGGATTGGGTTTTCGTCATTTCGGCACAGAAACACTAAATCAGGTTAGGAATCTCGTAAGACACAAGCAGGCCGTTACCAGAGAACTATTTAACATAAATTTTTATTTTATTTAAACTTTAATTTTTCTCACTGTATATAGACATGTTTTGTTTGACTAAAATAAATCTTGGCAAAAGTGATATTATTTTTGTCTTGTTATCCTATTTGCTTAAGAACATATATTTGTTTGTGACACTGCATTGCCACACATACACATACAGATGTACATATATGAGACATTATTTTCAAATCTGATTTGTTATTTTTGTTCATGTTCTATCTGTTATCCTTTAATATTTTTATTATTTAATAAATACATTTTTCTTATTTCTATTTCTAATTTTTTCAAGTTTTTTTCTATTTAAGTACATTTGTTTTGACGTTGCATATGCATACGTAAACGTATTTGTCAAAACATAAATAAGAATTTGTCTTGTTTATGTTATTCTAAGTTTTTGTATTGTTTTTGTTTTTGTATATGTTGTTTTTTTATTGGTTTTGCATTCTATAAACTTCAAATAACAAAATACTTATTTAAAGATTATTGGCTTATGAACTTAATAAATAAAAGATTTAAGATACTTAAGGTAAACCAGATATTCCTTAAAAATTTTATAAAAATTTAGAGTTAGTTGCAATTTTTTTTAATCATATAAAATTTATTGAAACAAATTGTAATAAGGACAAAATGAGCCCTTTTACAATCACTTTTTACAAAACTGTCGTAGAAGACATGTTTGTACCTTAAAACCAAATATTATGCTCTTGAGCACTATTTAAAAAAAATGGCGAAAGAAGTTTTTAAAAATGTTGATAGTTTTAAATATTAAAAAGAATAGAGGATAATTCAAGCTTTAATGAAGAATTGATTTACTTTTTCATATTAATTTAATAAAATTATTAAAAACCTAATAGTAGAGTCATTTTTAGCAGGCTCAACACCCTCCTTTGCAATTCCAAATGCCCCTCATTCTAATTTAAGAACAAAATATTAAAAATTTTATTTAGAAAATTGCATTCAGGGTTTATTTTATCACGTTTATTTCAAACTTGATAGTTACGGTCCTTACTTTTATCGTTTCACATAGTTCTCGTTATATCCGCTTGACCCAAAGTGAAACAGATTTTCATAGTCCTTAGTAGGCTGAAAATAATTTACGTCAAAGGATTGTAAACCCCTGTCTTATATAAGGCCTTAAAGCTAGACGATGATGATTAAATTTAACTTAAAATAACCTAAAGGCATTTTAATTTTAACTAAATAATAAAATTAATTATTCCTTATTCATCCAATTTTCTTCATTTTAGCAAATTAACATCCTTCTTAAATGAAAACAAATAATTTGTATTTAATCTTAAACACATACTTGTGTAAAGCAGCAAAATTAGCAACTTTTAAGAAACGAAAATCCAAATGAAAAAGTACATGCTTAAAAAGCAGCTACCAAACACTAGTGTTAAAAATTCATTTTAAATGAGTTATAAGCAGACGCATATGAATACTCTTATATAAACGTGGATTTTCATTTATATAATAAATGAAAACTAAAGATAAATAGGTCTTTGAAATGCAGTTGGAAATTTAAAAGACATATTAACACTTAAATACATACGAGTGTATAATCCTTCATATGCAATTACAACTGCTTTATTTAAGCTTTCACCTTCTTTCTTTAGGAAAAAAGCGTTTTTAATTTTAAATATCAAAACCTTTTTGGCAACTAAACTAATACATGCTGATGTTAAGAAAATACTCGTTTGTACGTGTGTGCAATACAAAATGTTTTTTTCTATAATTTTAATTTTCATCTCAAATACATAAATATGTTTTCACTTATTTTTTATCAAAACTAGATAAGCTTACGTGCATCTTTATTTAAAATAATTACGCAAAAAAGGCTTCATTTTGTCTGCTGGAAATGAGAACAATATATTTACAAGTGTTGGTAAGTGCAAGCAAGTGTAAAGTGTGTGTGTTGTAGAATTTTCTAAGGACCTTGACTACTTGTAAACTTTTTTTAGCTGTTGCTTATACATATAAATATGTATGTATTTGTTTATTTGCTGCTCATGAATTTACGTAGTGTGCAATTTAAAAGCGCTGCATAAAGTATATTAAAAATGTTAAATGATTTTTTTAGTATATTTCTGAAAAATTCAAAAGGAATGTTTTTACTTTTGTATATATATTGTTGGGATTATTTGAGATCATAAGCTTTTGTATTGAAAGAGGGCTAATAGCCTGATCTTATCCTATTTAAAACTTTTTTTCTCTGCTTTCTTGATTAATAAAATAATATAAAAAAAATATTTAAGCCAACCACTGCTAAAAATTATTTATAATTTTTATTATCAAAGGTTCTTATTTAATATAAATGAATATCAAGTTTTAAGGATTTTTTTAAAATTTTAAAATAAACACCTACACACACATCACTTCCTAGAGTTTGAAAAGTTTAACTTAAAATTAATTTCATATAAAAATTGTTGCGCCCATGTACACATTACGTGCTAAGTTTATTAGTGGCTGTATTGCTTACGGCAGTGGTACCCAAAAGTTCCTTATGGAAGTGAAAACCGCAATACATTTAAAGAAAAACTATTTTTTTTCAATATTCGCGGTATTATTCATCTGTGCGGGAATTTGTGGCACAAAAAAAATTTTAAGACCAAATTTGAACTATGATATTGGACTCAAAATTACTTTCTGAGTCAAATAAGTACTATCCGTTCTTCCGTCTACCTGTCTGGCATGGTTTTCTTTAACCCAAATGGGATTTCTGTTTCATAAAATTTTATGCAATTTCTGTTTCATAAACTTTGACAAAGATATATTTTTCGAATTAAAAACTTTCCGAATTTTACCTGGTAATGGTAATGTGCATAGACTTGGTACTTGTCTTCGGAAAATATGTGTAAGAAGACTTTGCACTTTTGCTAATGCCTTGCCAAATGTCATATGGAGTTTTACCTTCTGACAAAAATTTTATAAAATGCATAAACAAAGGTTTCGGGGTATATGTATTCAAGTTTTTTTAGAAAAACTATCCTATTAAATTTTGCAATAATCGGTCGACTATGGACCCAGCCTACTATGAGAGGTCTTTAAATAAGGATTATATCAACTTTCGTTCATCACTTTTAAATAAACCGTTCGTCCATATAAGCACCAATTCCCGAGTTTACTCTATATTCGTACAAGTTTAAGAGATACTTATACTAACGAAACATTTAATAACTATACTTTAGGATAAAATATGGCCACTTTTGAACGACTTTAACTTTTACACTTCTTTAGGCTGCTTATATTCAATTGTGGTGAAAAATTAATTTTTTTTTACATATAAAAAACTGACATAAAACAAAATTAATTGTAGTGTAGGGTAAAATATGATCAACCTTCACCGGGCTTTTTCTTTCATACTTTTTATAAATGTTTGTGTGCACCCATAAAAAATTTAATTAAATTTAATTCTCTATGTCTGAAATAAAAAGTTATGACATTTATTACGAAAACAAATGTCAGCACATAAATTCTTATAAAACAATAGGTGTGTTCGATAATTTTCGATAATTATTACTAGTAAGTGTTCACGTACACAAAAAATTAGCAGCTAGAGAGCCAAAAAAAAGCGTAATATATTTAGAAACCAAAATGTTTCTGATTATTTCTACTAGTAAAAATTTTACTATCAGAAATTATTCAAAGAGTCTTTCTGTCATTATGCTTTGAAAAAAAGAATTAAGTTTTAAACTCTTATAAGTTTACAAACACAAAATATATTTGGTTGCAAGTTTTGACTGTAAAAGTGTTCATTTACTTTTAAATATTTTTGAGAGCAATTTTGAAATTATTTCTTTTTACTCTCTCGTTGCTAGTAATTACTGGAAAGTTATTGAACACAACCAATATTTTCTTTATTGCTTTATTTTTTTTTAATTTTTGTTTAAATAAAATCAGTTAATTTTTAACCTGCAATACTGAAACGTAAACTTACAAAATTAAAAAAAAAGAATTTGATTAAAGTAAAGTGATATACAAAAAGTTGTTTAAACTAAAATCCAAAAAAAAATCATTTTAAATAGACCGCGTGTTTGAAATATACACTAAGCGTCAATCGCCAAATTTTAACAAAATTTTCTGGTAAAAACAAAACAATAATAACTATAATTTGTTCGGATATGAATGCTAATATTTGCAGCGAATATAATATTATTTTAAATTTAATATTAAATTAATATCAATTTAAATCTTTGCATTGCGAAGTATTAGTTGAAAAAATATTTTGACTCAATATTTTCGCAGTTCAAAGTCTCATCCTACATAAGTTTTGTATCCTTGAAAGACCTTAATTTTTTTTATTTTATTTTCTTTTTTTAATTTTTAAAGGTTTAGCCTGATTAACACATAGCATGTATGTTAAAGATCTTTTGGCCCTAAGCAAGTAACAAATAAGTGAAATGCCTTACATTAAAAGAACTAAAGAGGCTGTACAGGGTTATGTGAATTTAAGTAGTTTAAAAACACACATTAAACATGACTGTTATTCTCCTCAAGTACGTGTTATTGTTGTTGCCTTTTCATAAGTGCAACAAAGAGATTTTGCCAAGAGAAAAATTGAGAGGGTGTAAACGCATAAACATATTTTACATATGCTTGACTCGAATTCCCAACAGAACATTAGCGAAGAAAACATGGTGGAAAATGAAAATCATATTTTTCTCTTATGGTTGCTGTTATTTTTTATTGTAATTGTTGCTGTAATTTCTATATTATACTTTTATTAGTATTAGTATATATATGTGTGAACATTTGTATAAAAGAGCTTATTTGTTTGCTTCGCTGATAGTGTGGTAGGAGTTATTTGGCATGGTTGGTTTGGTTTGGTTTGGTTTTGTCAGCATGGATGCTTTTCTTAATATCGCTTTTATTTCTTTTTTGTTATTTTATATTTTGTTTGTTCTTGTCGTTGTCCTCGCTGTTGTTTGGTGTTACGTTTAGTGTCATGCTGTGTCACGTTATTTATTTATATTTTATTATTTAAACATGTTATTGCCTTTATTTTTATGATTTTTATTCTTTTTTACAATATTTTTTCAGTTTATTGAAATGGTTTTATAATATGTTTAAAACTGTTTTCTGAATTCGTTTTTGTATTGAAATATTAAGAGAAAATAATTTTTTTATTGAATTTTTTTGTTTTCTTTAATTTACAAAATTTTGCGTTTAAATTTTTAAAGACTTTTGAAGCTGTTGCGTATGAGTAATATTTAACCAAAGTTTTAACAAGCAACAATAAGCACACCGTTTTCTTTTTCTTTTAATCTCTTTAAAATTTGAATTACCAATTAAAAATAAAAATTTCAAAAATATTAGATCTAAAGTAATTATATTAAGTTTTTTCTTACATTTTCAAGTATCGCGAATGAATGTTTTTTGAACAAAAGTAAAATTTGTTATCTTTAATTGATTGCGCTTTTCGTTTTATACCAATTTTCTTTTACTAAGAAGATACAATTAGACCAAAAAATTTTGCAGTAGAAAAAAACTTATTAAAAAAATTATATAAATTGAATCTTTTGATTATTTCAAGGAAAATTAGAAAAATGAGAGAAATTAACATAAACTTTAATTCAATATTTATTTAAATTGATTGAAACGACCAGTACTTTTGTACATATTGAAGATATTAAAAACAATTATAAAGATGAAAAAGAAAATATAAAAGGGATAATAACAAAACACAATTGTAATTAAATGATTTTACAGGTGGAAATAATAAATGAAAATAAATATTTTTTTTTATAAGATTTCAATTAATTGTAAGAACAAAAAAAGGAAATTACAAAAATTTTAATTGTCAAAATAGATTTGTAGAAGGAATATAAAAATTTCAAACTAAAGTTTTTTTTACTAAATAGTATTGACAAAATATGAAAACAAAAGTACTAACTTATATTATCAAATAATTTTAATATAAAGATATTAAAAATCAATAAAAAAAATCATAAAAAGTTATCGTAATTTTAACTAATAAAGAAGCTTTTTTAAAAATTACATTTTATTATCAGGGATTGGAAAAGTTCGTCAAAATTAATATAAATAAAGTATTTTTCCTTTTTGTACTTGTAGTTACCAAAAATGGAATGCAATTTTTAAATATCAAACAAAATACTTTAAAAAAGTCTGTGGTTTTCTGCATGGAAGAACCTATTTATAGAATCAAATATTATACTCATTAAATTGGTTTTGAAAAAAGGTGTGTTTTAAAAATAGATTTATGGAAACAAGTTGTAATATATGTCGAGCGGTATTAAAGAAGTCAAATTTTTTCGTTTAGTTTAGGTAAGGTTTCCAAAGACATTTCAGAAGGATATTCGTCTCTTTCCAATGAAAACCTGCAGGCCTATTGTGAGTCATTTTCAGGAAAAAACATTGGTCTTTAAATATATCTAGCCATATTTTCTAGCCGAGTTATCTTGTATTGCAAGTAATATAATAAAAATATTTTGTGTCAGGTTTAATGTCCATAGAAATCCTAGTTTTCGAAATAGAAAAATAATAAAATTTAAACGTTCATATGGATAATAGAAATAGATGTATAGTGTTTGAGGTCGAGAGTTTCAAAAGTTTTCGACGTAATTCGTATTAAAAGTTTAATTAAAGTTGTTAATTTTTATGGGAGTTTCTAGTCCCCCTGCTTCTCTTCAATAATTTTTTTTCCAAAATGTACGAATTATATGATCATTACTTTTTGTAAAACATTTCAAGTCGATATCAGTAATAAATTCCCAGATAAAGCGTATCAAAGATTTCTTAAAAACGGTAATTTGTGTTAGAGCTAACCCTTCCCCTGCCCTCACCGGAAAATTTTTTCACCAAAGTGTAGGTCTAATTGTCCAATTGTTCTCTGTAAAAAATTTGAAGTGGATAGCTATTAGAGTTTCTGACATATAGCATATCGAAAATTTTATAAAAATTTGTTAATTTGTATGAGGACTACCCCCTCCCCTGCCCCTACCCAAAAAATTTTTTTTCCAAAGTGTAAAAGTAGTTGGAAAATAAGATCCAACTACTTTTTGTAAAACATTTTGTACCAAGAGCTGCTCTAGTTTTTAAGATATAGCGTATCGAAAGTTTAAAAAAAAATTGTTAATTTGTATGAGAGCTACCCTTTTCCCCGCCCCCACCAAAAAAATTTTTTCTTCGAAGTGAAGGTCTATTTGACCAATTATCAAGTGCCAAGAATGATTATTATTACTGAGATATAAAGGGATATATGCACGGATTTTGTCAAAAAATGGGTTATTTTGGGTTTTCGCTTATATCTCGGTCAATAGTGAACCACTTTTGCTGATTTTAAAAAGCGATTGTCTCCAGGATATCTCTATTAGTTTGACACCAATAACTGGTCCATATCACTTTATTTTTTTTTTCATATTTTTATCTTTGCCAGTGGCGCACTAACAATAAGTATTCAAATCTTAAAACTAGGTAGTTAGTATAAGTCCAGCCAATGCCAGACTAAAATTTAAGTTTTCATATTAATTATCAAGCTTCATATAAGCGCAATAGCATCCATCCTTTTCAGACGGATGTGTCCACTATGTTGCAGTAAGTTTCGGGCGAGCGGATTTGGGTGAGTTTCCAGCTTTCACTTTATTTCACTCCGAAAACTTGTTTTTAACAGACGGACATAGCTATATCGACTTCCCTATTTATAAGTATCCAGAATATATGCAAATTATGGGGTCGCAAATGGATAATAAAGAAATTACAAACGGAATGACAAACTGAAATATACCCTTATCACTATGTGAAGGGTATAATAAGAAAGGAAAGTTAAGGAAAAGATATGTAAAGATTGAAAAAAAATGCTGTTAAATAGAAGAGATTGTGGCCTTCCTAGCCAGCTCACGACATTTTTGAATCCTGTGCTATTTCCAACTTAATATATAATTGTAGCTTGAAAATTTTTCACAAAAACCTAAAGCTGATTGAAAATAAAAATAACGATTATTAAAAATTAATAAATATTTCCTGATGATGCCACAAAAGGTAGTGGCGAAATTTAAAAAAATAATTATGAAAAATTAATATATGAAAAACACCTAAAACTTAAGTAAAAAAACTTATTAACTTACAACTATGCCTACAACTTGTTACTTAAATCTCGTTTTTCTTTAAAAAAATATATTTTTTTTCTTAAAAATTTAAAAACAATCCCAAACCGTTTATTTCATTTCAAACCCCATTAGGCTTAAAAAAAATAACGTAAGCCCTTATTTCATTTACCCAAAATCTAAAATACTGTGGTCAACTTAGGCTACTAGAAACATAGTTTTCTTCGACCGCATTAAGCTTTTAAAAATTCTTTAAAATTATTTCCAAGACCAAAGAAGAAAGAAAATAAATCTTTTAAGTCAAGCACCAACTTTGAAAGGGTGTGTAACGAATTAAATGTTCACACAAGCCATACGGCCGCAAACAAAAACAAAATAATAGTAATTCGAATAGAGACGATAGAGTAACAAATCCTGTAAACTAAGAAAAATACATTAAATAAATGTGCGAGACCCCAGTAATGACCCCAGAAAACATACGCAAGCACACACACATTGACTGTGTTTAATGCTGCATAAATAAGTCTGCCACAACCGTCAAAAGGACCTTTATTTAGTGTAAGTTTAAAGATTGGGCGCATGTAGGTTGTGTGTCAGAATAACTGTAGTTTGGTGTTTTAATTTTTTTTTTTTGGCAACTGTGTGGGTAATTTTACACAACTCTAATAAGCCACACATGAGTGATTGTCAAGTTTATTACTTATTTCTTGCAAAGTGTGCCTTCATGTAACTTGTTTCTATTTAAAATGTTTATTTTTTTTTGCAAAAAAAAATTTTTCTTGTAATTGAAAAACAAAAGTTATAATAACAAGTCATTTAATACGCTTTTATTTTTAATTTCTTGTGTTAACTTAAGTGAAAGGAACATCTAGACTTTTGCAAACTTCATTACCACCCTTTACAACTTTCAAGTTCATTTGTAAGAGTTTTAGTTCATTTGGAAAAAATTTTTTCTTACGAAAATTTTAAAAGCTTAAGTTATTTTTGTAAATAATATGATCTAATGGGGATAGTAGAATATGTAAAAGGTTTCCCCTAATACTCTTGAATTTGTATGTAATGTGCCGCATTAAGGAATTTGGTTTTTTAAGGAAAGAGTCAAAAGTAATTTAGCTTAAGCCACAAATAATTAAAAATACCTCAAAAATTTAAGTAAAATGAGTTTAAAAGAATGTTTATCATTTAACTTTGACAGTTAAAGGGTGAGATAATTAAATTTTTTGAGGTTAAACTTTTATGCTCAAAAAGATTTTAATAAGAAAATGTCAAGAAAATTCAAAAAAAAAATTAAGGAAAATATAAGAAAAAGCTAAATTATTTTTTAAATCGGTGAAAAGCTATAGTTTGTTAATGATAAATCTGAAAAATAAAAAAAACTTTTGATGAAGTTGTTCTCTTTTCGAAATTGTTTTTTAAATTTTAATTCAAAACACATTCGTTTGGAAACTTCTTGCGACCTATTTTTTATACCCTTCACATAAGGATAAGGCCTACATCAGTTTGTCATTCCATTTTGAATTTTTTTGATATTCATTTGTGACCTAAAAAGTATTTATATTCTGAATCCTTATAGATAGGAAAGTCGATTTGGCTATGTCCGTCTGTACGTTTGTGTGTCTGTTTAAGAGCACTACAGCCCAGGTGTTAATGTGAAACTATAAGAAACGTATATCAATCTTTCTAAAAGGTATTTTTAAAATTTTTTTTATTAAAAAACAACATTAGTTGAATAAAAGCGCAGAAGTAGCTTTGCCCCTACAGAGGTTTAAATTTTGTAAAATTTTAAATTTAAAAAACGAGGATGGCTATCGACCTCAAAGCCGCTAAAGAGTAACTTTATAATAACATTTGCAGGTCAAAAGCAACTTAGCTAAGCTGAATGGCTGGGTGTTACAAGATACCAATGTGAAGGCTATATGAAGCTCATTGCAGTCGAATAAAATCTTCTTTAATGTTTTTTTGAAATTTAAAAATACTTTTTTTTACAGTCTTGCAGCTTTTAGTGCCTGCAGTTGCCAATTGTTACCTAAAAAAAATACAGCCAGCTGCATCGCTTTTAAGCTTTCTTCTTAAACAAATTATAACATAACGCCCTGATTGATTATTTTCAATATTTTAATTCTATTTATCACTTCTACCACCCTATAGGCAATTGCCACCAATTCTGAAAAAACAACAACAACAAAAAAATGCATAAAGTTAACACAACATGTTGTTAAAGTTGTCACAATTTTGTTTTAATGTTAAATATAAATCTCAAAACAACAACAAAAGAAAAAGAAAATAGAATTAAAAGAAACTCTAACAAGTCGTCTATTAAATTTGTGGGGATTGCAGCTAATAAAACTAATATTATGATAATTTTTTATTAATAAAATAAATATTAAAATCAAGGCAGGCAGGAGCTCTTATATATAAATAACCAACCACCACCATACCCGCCCCTTTAAGAAATTTTGGAAAAGGAAGGTATATTTGAATTCAAGTAAAGAAGCAATTCTAGCAAGTAAGGAAAGGAAAAGGAAATATTTACTGAGGTTCAGGACGAATCTGAAAAACACTCTATGGAAGGAAAAAAATTTGTTAAAAACATGATTTATAAAAAGAGTTTAATAAAGAAAGTTCTTAACGAAAAAAATAATTTAATCGATATATAAAACTTATATTAAAATTTTCACAGCAACTATACTGTTAAAGTTTTGCCAAACAACATTACAATTTAAAAACTAAAATAACCCAGCAAACAACTTCCAGTTTAATGAAAATTTGCCATCAAAACAAAGTTAAATTTTTGTTAATAATTAATTTCATTTAACTGTATGTAACCAATTGAAGTCACTTTAGCATTTCATTAAAGCAAACGTTTCTTAAAAACTACATGTCAAGTGACAAAATCATATGCCCATAACATTTCGCTTTAGAGTGCAAAACGAAAATGCACAAAAAAATCTTAAACCAATAAAGCAGCGGGTGCTAAATAAAATTATGAGCAAATGCTTTTTGAATAATTTTGCAATTGAACGACAAAACACACACAGTGGGTTTGTATGAAAATAAGTTTTAAAACTTTTAACTTAAAAAGTTAAAGAAATAAATTGAGTTGTTGATACATTTTTTAAAGGCTGCTTAAGACACATTGGATTGAATCAACACTGTGCTGTGCTTCACTAACTACAATATTGTTAATTTAACTTTAAAAAAATTTTTTTTAATTTTGTTTTATAATAGTGTGTTAATCTTTATTAATATAATATCCAGCACTATACAAGCATTGTTGTGCTGCTAGAAGGCAGCAGGATGTAGGATATATTGAATAGTGCTTCTGGAATTAAATTTGAACTTCTCAATACTAACAGTGACAGGAAAGATATCTTTAGGAAGTTTATTTCACATACGAACTGTGTTATTAAAAAACAAACTATCTCTGTTAATACATCGGGCAATTGACTAACCAGTCGCCCACAAATAGTTGTGCTCTTCTTGAAACAGGCGTATCGTAAACAAAGTTTCGGGTGTCAGGAAAAGGTTCCCTATTTTCTTTAGAGTCAATTCCATTGTAGTTGTAATAGAACAGCGAAACATAACCCACACTTTGATAGTGCTCAAGCAAACTATTAGGTTAGATACACCAAACGTCATTTTCTCCCATTCTTGTGTGCGGTCAAGTAACTCCAAAAGAGATTTTATAGGACATTCCCTATACATGGAAGTTGTTTTATTTAATTTTCTGTCTGATATAGATAGTACAAATATTGGTAACAATGGATGGTGTGAATTATTTTCTTCACCCTCTCAAAAAACCAAGACAATTGGAGGCATCTTTCAACACAAAAAAAAAACGTATTCCATCCGAAGGTCGTCGCCTTTGATTTTTGCGGCACTAAAGGCAAGAGGTTTTGTCTCGCAAACACTTAAACATTCCATATAAACATACGATACAGCATGGGCCACTATGCGCTTATATGTCCGCTTATATGTCAGCAGACAATTTTGGGTCTTACGGGTATAAAAATTGACTCTTATATCATGGTCCCAATTGAGTATTAGCATTAGATCATTCATACCCTGTCTCATAGCCCCAATCTTCAAAAAGCTGGGCCTGTACCAAAAAAGGCATGGCTGCTTTTTGCAAAAGAATATATAGGATTTGAAGTCTGAAGTAAAAGGTCGTGAAAAAGATAACAGACAATGTTGTCCTCAAATGAGACAATTGTAATAAAGGATACCTCTAATTTAGTCTGGCACTGACTAAAAAATTGTTATAAAATTTTATTAATTTATATACACATAAATAAATTTTTAAATTTAATTACATATTTGTCTAAAATCTATAAAAAATTAAAATTCAATAATAAAAAAAATTTTGGAAAAAAAAAATTTTTTTATTGCTTTTTTAAGTTTTTGTCCCACTGTTTCTTAAAAAAAATTTTTAAAGCCCTTAAACCTTAAGCAAAAATAAAAAAATTAACAAAACCACCCCAGACGAAAACACTAAAGAACGAAAAGGTTGTGGAGGTATTTATTAAAAATGTAACCACTAATTTGTTACTTGAAAATTGGAGCCAAACAAAATTTCAACTTAAAATTAAAGACTGCTTGGTAATAAGAAGAAGAATGTTTTTTTTCTTGTTTAAAAAAAAGGGAAAATAATTGAAATCAAAACAAGATGTTGCTTATTTTATTATGACATAATAAAATAAGATTTCTTGTCACAAAAAAAAAATAACAATTTTCGAATTTTTAAAGGACAATGACTTTACAAGAGAAACGAAGGGTGAAACGTTAATGCCTACAAGGAAGCAGAAATTATGTGTTAATTTTGTTTGTTTGTTGTATTTGTTGTTGTGTGCTGCTGTTTGGGTTAAAGAAAACAAACTCCATCCCCCAAAATTTCTGCAGGCATTACTTATATTAACGAAATCAGTGGCTGGCTAATTTGCTTAATTTTATGGCTGGATCCTTTTTGTAGTCTTGCAAAAAATTTCAGCAGCTGTGAAGATTTAAAATTAAATTAAAATATGTCAAGTTAACTTTTAATTGGAGCTAAAGAAAATACATTGGCAGAAAGATGATGTGCTTAATAATATTTTACTAGAACTATAAGACTTATATGAAAATTTTGTATTTTTAGTTTGGTTTGCTATAAATTTGTATTGAAACAAAAAAAATTTTTAACAAGTTAAGCCGAAGCGTTTGATATCAAGTCCCACTCACAAAATAAATTTTGCCTGAAAGTTACATTCGATTTTTATTTTTTATTATATTTTAAAATTCTAATAATTTATTCTTGGGTAAGTAAGTTCTTAAATAACAACGACAATAAAATTTTTTTAAATTTTGTTAAAAAATCTTACAAAAAAACGAATTTTTAAAGAAAATTAACTAATTTTTTTTGACAATGATTTTAGTGTTTTTTACAAAAAGTGAAAGAGTCACTTATCAGTTTTAAATATCAATTTGTTTTTATTTTGAACACTGATATAGGTATTCTTTTTTTATTTATTTTTCCCCTTTTTGTTTTTGTCAAATTATTTTAATGCATTTTATTTGTTTTAAAAAAATTTGGCAAATTTTTTTTTATCGAAAAAATTATAAACTTGTATTTAATATGACAATTTTTCAAGGTCTTCTGCTTGAAATTTTTAATTTTATAAAATTATTAAAAATATTGTGTTATTGGTAAATGAATGTAACCAAGATAAGAACTACATTTAAAAAAGTTAGAAAAAGACATGAAACCGTGTACTATTAAAATGAAGGTTGAGGTCAATGCCATCTTACCGGATGCCGAAACTATTAAAAAACCACAATTGACAAAAGAATTGCTGGAGCTGGATCTGTATTTAATTTTTATAATAAAAATATTCTATGTGTAAGAATCAGGCATAAAGAGTTTTAGTTAACGGTTTTGGCTGCATGAATTTATATCAAGATTAATAAACGGTGCAAATAAGGGCATTAAATTCAGTAAAAGGTGCCATTGCCCTGGGACATTTAGTTAGAGAAATTGTGTGTATTAAGATAAGCAAAGAAGTTTTTAAACAAAACTCGTTAACTTTTAATTTTCTCACATAAATAGTTATTAGAAAAATTTAAATAGACATAATTTTTTACACAAAATTAAGTCCTACATTTACTTATCTACTTCTAGACTGGGGTTGGACCATGATTTGGGATCATAAAAATAGTTGAGGACGATAAAATAAATATACTAATAAGAGGATAATTGTTACTGTGAGCTTATAAGCAACAATTTAACAACCATAAAACAAATTGTATGTGTTTGTCGAAAGATAAACAGTAATGACCAAACATTCCCCTGGGGAGCAAATATGAATAATCGGCTATTATAAGTCCAAAAATAAATACCCTGCTTGTTTCTAATATGCCTTTGTCGCTTGTTTTTAACACACTTAGCGCAGAGGCAGCCATATATTTTGATTGAGCATTTTCTTTTCGTAGGCATCATAAGCAAATAATCTAAATCTTGACTATGGTAAAATTTGTTATGTTTATTAGTAATTGATTTTTTACCATCTCCTGTATTTTTTTTAAATATATTAAATAAAGCCTTTATAAAAAATTTTTAAATGTTGAGTTAGGCTAGATTAAAAAAGCTAGCCATAAAAACCAATGAAAAAGTAGGGTGTCTCAACACTTTCTTGGCAAAAGCTCGGCTTAAAACTTCATCGAATTATGTTCAGGTCTTACAAAACATTAGCGCAGTGGAGATGCCAAGAACAATTTCAAAAGATTCTTAGTCTCCCAGTGTACCGCTGATCCTGCAGTTAGTGCTATCCAGCCATTCTGATTTTTTTTTTTGGAATAAGCCCCTGTTTAACAATTCCTGTTAGAAGTCTAAAATTCCTGCTCTCCGAAGATAGTCAATCCCTTGCAACTTCCAGATTATAAGAGCCCCATATGGTTCTAGAGTCCCCATATGAAGCGGCATTTAATTTTAAAGCAAAATATAAGCAAAAAGGGGGAAAAAGTTTTTCGTTGTAAATATTTTGTTAAAATATTTATTTTTATTATTTATTCTGCAAAAATTTACTTAATACAATAAGTGATCGTATGAGCTTTAATATTTTCAAAAGTTAATTTTCCTCATGTTAAGTCAAAGCCGAATTAATTGGTATTTATTTCTGTGTTACACAGTTTACTTTAAAGACTTTGATGACAGCCAAAAAAGTACTACAAGAGAAAAGTAATATTTCCAAAAGCAAAAACCGAAAATTGCATTTTTTTTCTCCTTTAAACACTTGTCTCCCCAAATTAAGTTGATGTGGGTTTGCCTTACGGCACGTAGTCTACGACGTATGCCTGAATAATCAAGAAGCATGTAAGGTCTGGGAATATTGCCTTGATAGCCGCCCGAATATGAACAAATATATTCACCTTAGATTTGGGCTTCTTGACCGCTACAACTTCTGCCTGGAAACACACTGCACTCATCGGAAAGTTTTTAAGAGTCTCTTATGAATACTTTTGCATAGAATGCTGTAGTTTGGACCCCGTCTATTAGAAATTCGGCAGTGATTGTGGGGGAATACGACCGGTTGGCGGGCTCTCAATCAGACTTCAGAACTTACAGCTACGTTGCAGATGGTTCTAAACCATGGAGGTGGTTAGAACTACAGTATTTTATTTTCTATAAAAAATCAAAACAGTTAATATTTTAACAATCTAGTAAATTCCTGCATATCTTGAAACATACTTTTAAAAATTAACAATTTTCAATTGATAAGATTTTTTATTTGATTAAAATTAAAAGTTACTTAAATTTTGAGAAAACAAAAATAATTAAAAAACAAGTTTCCTTATCAGGGGCAAATTAGTATCAATTCATACAAGAATCAAGTTAAAATAATTCAAACTGAAAGATGCTATAAAAATAAACGATTCTTAGCACCCGTGCAACAATTATAAAAAAGAAACACTGGAACAAAGGTTGCTCCTAAATATGAAAACAAAAATTGGTAAATTTTTTAAAAAATATTTTTTAACGAAAAAGTATTGCATTTAAAAGGTTTTAAACTTATACATTTGTGATTACAGTTATATCCTTCCTATTGGTGGGTTATGTCATTTCAACTTGCAAGACAGCTGCTTTGGATACAACTTTATATCAACGTTATGTTTGCCGCTCTAGAATTGACGGCTTTAGAGTAATGGTGCCTGGTAGTTGCTCCCAATACTACGAGTGTAAGGACAGCAAGGCTCAACTCATTACATGCACCAACTTTTATGATTCTTTAAGTAAAACATGTGTAAAAGAAAACCCTGGTTGTGTAGAAACAAATAAACGATTACCAGATTGTGAAGGTCCTTGTTGTGGCATTGCTGATGGTGATTATGCGGTGGAGCCAAAAAATCAAGCAGTTTATTATATTTGTAAAAATAATGCTATAGCTGAAACTAAAAAATGTAGCGATGGGGAAATGTTTGATTTGGTTAAGTTAGGATGTGATTTGGCATCAAGTTGTTCTGACTGCACCACAGTCAAACCACCATGCGAACCAACCACAACCACTTGTGGGGCCACAACTACAACAACTTGTGCAGCCACAACCACAACAACATGCGCAACGGTAACAAATGAACCAACAACATATACGGCAAGTCCTGCTACCACAACTGTTTCTACAGATACCACTAAGACTACAACTCCTTCAACGGGAACTTCTAAAACAACAACAATTTCTACTGTTACTTCTAAAACTACAACTGTAAATACTGTGACCGCCGAAACCACAACTGTTTCCACTGCTACTGCTAAAACTACAACTGCTCCTACTGATACTACTACCCCTACTCCAACAACTTCAACTGGTTCTACTGAAAATGCCAGCACCACAACCCCCTGTACCACGACTACTTGTACTACAACTCCCTGTACCACGACTACTTGTACCACAACCACTTGTACCACAACCACTTGTACCACAATTACAAGTCCCACAACAATATCTACTAAAACGCCTGACAAGGAAACAACAACAGCTTTCACTGTCACTACCAGTACACCAATTACTTCTACTAAAACCATTACCATTACAACTACACCAATCACTTCTCCCGAAACTACAACAACTACAATAATTACTACTACAACTACACCAATTACTTCTACTAAAACTCCTACCACAACACCAAACACTTCTACCCAAACTCCAACAACTACACCAAATACTTCTACCAAAACTCCAACAACTACACCAAATACTTCTACCAAAACTCCTACAACTACACCAAATACTTCTACCAAAACCAATACACCAACTTTTACCTCAACCACTACCCCAAGCACTGCAACTACTTCTACTATAACTACTTGTGCCACAGTTACAACAACCGCTTGTACGACAACAACTTGTACAACAACAACCTGTAGCACAACTTCTTCTACTAAAACACCATCAACTGAAACTACTGGCACTATAACTAATCCAACAACAACCAAAAGTACAGAAAATACGTCCACTCCAACTACTTACTCTACACCAACAACTACAAAAACACAGACACCAACAGGGCCACCAACAGAAACAGCAACCATTACCACAACAAGACCTACGACAACTCCTACTACGACAACAACTCCCTCTACAATAACAACAACCACAAATACTGGCACAACAAATGACTTTTCGACAACCACTTGTACTACAACCACTTGCACTACAACAACATGTACTACAACCAAGTGTACTACAACTACTTGCGCCACCACGCCGACACCCTGCACTTCCACTAATGTGGTTACGGAGAAAACAGTTGATAAATCCGCCTTTCAAAAGAAGCCTTACTTTAAAGCCCTTATAAAGGATCCATCTCATTATGTCTTACCCTTAAATATGACCAACCAGGATATGGCCAATTATATTCGTTATGGTTGCGAAGATAAGATCAATGGATACTTAATGCCCTCCTTGAAGAAATGCAATGAGTATTTTATTTGTCGCAGAAATATTGCTTTGCCGGTAACTTGTGGTAAACGTTATTTTAATATTCTGAAGAAAATTTGTGATTTGCCTCGTAATACTGGTTGTATTCAAGCTTAAATAAAATTGATAAAAAGGCAAATTAAATTTTTAAATTTAGATTAAAAAAATGTTTTTTTTATTGCAAATAAAAACAAGCTCCTTTATAATATTCTTTTAAAATTTTATAAAAAACTGATAAATCTGATATTCATTTTCGCAATTTATCAATACGAATTCACAATCAGCTAAAAACTGCCTTTGTTAGTGTACACTGAAATTGTACCACTACTTACATAAACCAAATGAGAATTTTTATTGTATGTAACACCTACTGCCCGTGAGAGTCCACATTACATTGAACCGGTATATGTCATGTACGTGGATGTTTATGTACGTATGTTATGTTCTACAGTCTGGGGCGTCAATAGCTGCTATAGATTCCGAAATAAAATGGTATATTTTCTATGGGGATCACCACTTCTTCTGTTCCTATCCAAAATATTTTTTCAAAATAATTATATTGCAGTAATATGACTTGGTGATAGGCCTGGCTTTTATAGCTCCCATGGATTCAGAATTAAAATGCCTCAAAAATCGTATTAAGTAAGTCAAGCTAAAGGGACATACATAAAACAGTCTAGAACAAGTTCATATCCTTGGTTGCTACTAAGACTCGATATTCGAAAGCCAAAAAAATTTACACAAATTTTATAGCTATAATTTTACTTAATTATTATTTTCGCTTTAAAATCATAGTAACTTCCAATACTTTATTTGTTCCCTAATAACATAGTTTTCAAAAAATTACCTCAAATTACCTAATTGTTACGTTTAGCAATTATGTTTAAAGCCTAAACCATTTATCACCATCACAACACTATAAGCATTTTAATAATAATTCTAAAACCATATTCATATAAAACACTTTGTTTGTGCTATTTAACATTATTTATATCGTTTGACAAAGGTAGTTATTATTATCACCAGCATTAGTATTAGCACTAGTATTATCATCAACAAACCACTAACACTTATTTTATGCAGGCCAAAACCAACATATGGCCATAACATTTATACATTTCTGTAAGATTGTCATTTGCAATTGCAGCCATTTTGTTTCGTTATTCAAGTGGTCAGAAAGTGTCACCACATGCTGATGTTAATTTATCAAAGGAATTTTACAATTGTTCAATTAATTAATTAAATACTTTAACAAATGTGAACAAACATGCTATAAAATACGTTCTCTTACATTAAGGTCTTACAAATACAATACTAATGCATAAACAAAGTAATTAGGGGCTTCAGTATGAAGAGAAATAAGGCAAAAGATTAATTAACATTATTCCTTAAATAGCCCTGATATATTCACAATTCATTGTTATGAATAAATGCCAAAGTAAGTCTTTTTATTTGATTAAAATTGTTTTTTTGGGACACCCTATATATTCACAAGTAACATGTTAACTTAAGATGCTTGCAATATACAAATTTAATGTAAGCAAACCAATACGGATGTACTTAGAAACTTTCAAAAGTTCATTTTAAACAAAAAAGCTGTGTTGGGAAGATATTTTGAACATTTAAAAGCTTTATTTACTTAAGGACACAATACCAAAACTGGTATATGTGGACCCAAGTTTAAAGACTGAAGTCTACTTCTTATGCTTTCAAATAATGCTTCATTGTTATTTCGAATGTTTTCCCTGATTGCATAAAACATATAATTTAAAAACGAAATAGACCGCGTAAGCAATCACCCTAATTTTTAAAATCATTTAAGCACAAATATTAGAACTATTATCATCAGTTTGTGAAAAATCATAAATACGCATACTTTTACACAAACACTTAAACGCATTCAAAAGTATATGTTTGATTTTTAATGTATATGTGGGTAAATACCATTTTCTCAGTTTGTCAATGCAATATCACTGATTTAGAGTAACTCATATTAATTTATTTGTTTGTACTTAAACTTTTGCTCACTTCTGTCGAAAAGACTAAGGACATCTTGCTATCATTGAATCGGCACTTAAAGGAGAAAAAAGTCTAAAATAATTCAAAGTAACAACCATATAATATTAAGCAAGCAATATGCCATACTATTATATAAGAATCCTTTGGGGTATAACAGATAAGGTTAAGACAAAGGGCAACCCTAAACTAAGGGATTCTCAATTAAATAAGATAACGGTTGTACTAACGGGTTACTAGTAATCTACAATCATATCACCATCGGATAAGGTTTTTGATGACGTGGGCCTCTTTTGATGATTAAACGTAATCAAGAGACTGTATCAAGAATTGTTGTTAGTTCTAACGGATTACTGGGTGTAGGGTTAATACGCACACTATCAGGGAAAAACGTTACTTACATTCTCTGCAATTTTCCTGTGCAGTTATGTATATAACAGGCAATCAATTAGACCAATACTATGCAACCGAATTTTTTTTCTTTTAAAATAAATCACTAAACTCGTAGGAGTACTATAAGCATTAACAAGTATAATATCTTTTGTTTTTATTATGGTCTCAGCTCAGATTAAAGATTAAAGATTAACATTCTATTTTTAAATTATTACATCCAGAAAGTCCTTTTTGTCTTTTTGTGTTCCTTTCGGCTTTATTAAGTTCTAAAAAAATATTATTTTATTCGACAGTCATAGACCAAAAAACCATGTAATGAGAAAGGTGCATATTGTGCTAAATTTTGCTTCGCCGGCCTAATCTAAGTCAATAGTCCTTAATTTTCAATTAAAAACATTAGAACTACCAAATTAAGTACCTTTTTTTTTGTTCATTTACGTCCTAAAAAATGATTATGGTTCTAGGCTCATAATGTCAAAAAATGTAATAAAAACCAAAGATATGAAAAAAGTACTTTTTTTTCCTTTAGAAAAAGCTGTAAGAAGTAATATTTGTCTACCGTTTTAGATCTCAGTTGTGTTCTAAAGCTGCCTAATAATTTTGAATTATGTTTCTCTCTTTATTGATTTAGAAGTTACAAAGAGTGCCTCAAATTTTTATGCCTTTTGTCCAATAGGGTCTAAAATATCAAGAAAAATTCAAAATATATACATATTGTTCTTCTTTAAGTTGGTTTAGAAGTTACTAAAAATACTTAAAAACTTCTAAAAACAAAACTTCTTTTAAAGGTTTTCTGGATAAGGGTTGCTTAGCTTTAATTTAATTTGAGAGAAATACTAAAAAAAATTTTTTTCGACCCTTAGGATCCCAAATTTTCAAAATTAAAGTTTTTCTGAGAATTATCAATCGAAATTAGTTTCGTGTTTCTATCTTTATTCGTTCAGAAGTTGCAAAAAGTACCTAAAATGTACCCAAAAATATTTCTTTTTACCTTTAAATTTGGATCAATGTTCAAAAAGGTACCAACACCTAATTCATATTTTTTCGAGACCTATCAAATGCAACTTTAAATTCATTGGATAATAAGTTTCAGGAAGAACATAAAAATTGAAAATATTTTCTTCCAACAATTTTTCCACTTTAGGTCCAAAATTAAAAAAAAAAGTACCCGCAACGTATTTATTTTGTTGCCAAAATCTGTGTTATGCACTTTGAGTTACATTTTTTCTTTATTGATTTTAAAATTTTAAAAAGTAGATAAAAAGTACCAAAATCTCAATTCACAAGGTATCTGTAAAATTTTATTGTCTATTAAATTAGTCAAATTTACTTGTAAACTAGAATTTTATTCTTATCTAATCGCACCATTGTTGTATCTCAACACGTCAAAAACGAATAGATAATTTATGAAAAAAAAATTATTTGGATACGAATTGCTTTCAAAGCCCCCGGTTTATTTGCAATTTTATAAAACGAAAATTAAATTTTGGATTATATGAACTTCTTCAAAAAGGGAAATTTGCACAAAAAATTGAACACATAGATCAGTCCAAGGTTTGGTCTCAATACTATTTTCCAAAATCAAATAAAATTATTTTTTATATTTATAGCTAAATCTAATACGAAAATAACTAACAAAAACTATTAAATTTTGTATTATACATATATTTAAAATAGTACATTAGTATGTTAGTCGTAGCTTGTATATTAAGCAAATGTTTTTCTATTTTTACTCCCAAGGATTAAAAGATTCAAAAACGACCAAAAACTTATTCACAGTTTTTTTTTATTTTTTTTTGAAAGCAGATCAGCCGGTCTATTGGTTTAAAAATTATAAAATAAACCCCTAAAGGTGATAAAATTTATTTCTTTTTTAAATTTTGGTTATATTATGTATAGTTGTAGTTGTGAGATATCAAGTAACAAATTTTTCCATATTTGACTTATTTTCAATCCTGCAGGTCTGAACTTCATGAATTCTCTTCTTAATTAATTACCGCTTTGGGAAATAAATACTTGAGTTTAACAATTATTAAACATTCTGCTAGTCACTAGCGCTGTTTCTTTTAAATTTTATACGCAGATATACACAGATAGAAAAACACATTTTAAAATCAAGAGTTTTTGTCTTGAATTTATCCAAAAACGTACTTGAAATTTTTAAATACGATACATACTTTAGTTTTCTTAAAGCAAGTCTAAGCAGGATAAATAAAAAAATCAAGCAGAAAAACTTGCTGTTTTTTATATATTTTAACATTTAAAAAACAAAGTGTATTTGTGGCCTCGGTGGTAGCGTTCTGATGCTGCAGTTTGAAGAGTACCAGATATATAACCTAGCTACAAAAGTAAAAAATTTTAAATATATTTATAATAAAAATAAAGTATTAATCTCTGCTTTTTTAATAAAGTTCCTAAAGTCGAATAAAAATATTTCTCATTTTTGGGATAATCATTTACGCGTAAATCAATCTGTTGAAGCTTGCATCAAGCACGCTTTTCAACTTGAATGCATTTTTGGATTAAATATGGCCTAAAGTAGAAATTCATTCCTTGTTTAAATCAAAAAATGTTTTATTCCTCCAAAGTTTAATAGTATATTTTTAAAATAAAAAAATTGCTCATCATTTAATTCCTAAACTTTTTTTTAATTTTATAACATTTTCCATTTTCTACTTTTCTAATTTCTCAAATATTAAAGTTTCACCTTTGGGATCATTGACACATCTATTAAATATACATTTTACATTCTTCAAAAACTTTCTTGCAAAATTTAAGACTTTATCAACTTAATGTGTTTTAGTTTTTAGAATTCCCTAAACAAAGTTATACATTAAATTGAAAAATTTATTTTAACAACTATTTTCCAAAACATTGTTAGTGTTTGTCTGTCTGCCATTGCAAAACTAATAAATAATTTACGTTGTCATACGCGAAATATAAAATGAGCAGAACAAAGAAAGTTTTTTTTTGGTTTTTAGTTTTCTACGCGGAATATGTTTTTGTCAAAGTGATATATATGAAGTTTACTTCTTACCAGCTTTTGTTAGGCAAAGATCAGGACTTCTGAATGAGTAAATTTTAATCTAGACTGACTAAGGAAAGTTGAATAAAAGACTTGAAAATTATGTTTGACAAATATTAGCTCATACGCCTAGTATCTAAAACACTTATTGGAAATTGTTTTGAGTAAAAATATTTTTTTCTCTAATTTTTCCGTAAGAATTAAGAAACACTGATAGGCATTGAAACATTTCATAAATATTAAAATAGATTTTTAATATGTAGAATTTTTAAGTTTTATTAAAATTTCTGTCTCAATAAATATTTTAGACTTTGTAAGAACTGCATATGGGCAATTCCATTGTGCCGGGTGAGATCATTTTGCTTAAATTTTTGCTTATAACTCAAACGATTTAAATTTCAATATAAAAAGGCTTTGATATTCAAGGAAGGTATGTTTTAAAGCGATTAATAGTGAATAGACACTGAAAGAAAATAATTTGAACTCACAATTGAGTTTAGGAGGATTTTAATTATACCCTTCACATAAGTGATAAGGGTATATATAAGTTTGTCATTCCGTTTGTAATTCCTTTATTATCCATTTGGGACCCCATAAAGTATATATATTCTGGATCCTTATAGATAGGGAAACCGATTTAGCGATGTCTGTCTGTCCGTCTGTCCGTCTGTCTGTCTGACCGTCTGTCCGTGTTATGGTTGAAATCAACTTTCTGAAGCCCCCCGATATCGCATAGACCCGAATGTGGTATCAAACTGTCACAGATAGTCGCGAGAAAATCGGTATTGAAATTCAGCAAAATCGCCCGATAAATAACCAAGATATAAGCAAAAAACCACTACTACCTCGGTTTTTTGAGTCTAAAACAACAACAAAGAACATACTTTTACATGTAATAATAAAAAAACAACAAAAAAACAACAAAAAAAGAAAAAAAACAGAATCAGTCATGTTGATATTATTGAAACACACCCAAAACAAAATTTTTATTAGTATTAGTGTTCATACATATAACAGCGTTGCCATACAAAGCTTAATTTAAACATTTTTAAAATCGCTCCTACGGCTTCCAGGGTTCTCCTACAAAGGTAAAATGTAAGACCGACCCGAATTATTTTTTCCATCCAAACATTTTTGTGGAACATACTTACCCTCTATCTCTAGCCCCTGACATGGTTGCCATACAAAATTTTAAAAAATAAGGTAAAAACCGCTATAACTTCCCCGGACTTGCCCGTAGAGAAAAAAAATGTATCACAGACCTCCATTAATTTCTACTCCCAAACATATTCCTAGAATATACTTACCCCCTATCTCCACGCCCTGAGGGGGTTGCCATACAAAATTTACAAAAATGATATGAAAATGCCCACAACTTCTTTAGAGTTGGCCTTAGACCCTATTTAAAAATTAGAAATATTTCATAAGTAAAAAAATGGTTATAAATAAAAAAAGTTTGGGATTGCGAAAGGTCAATGTGAAGGGTATATAAGATTCGGCACAGCCGAATATAGCGCTCTTACTTGTTTTAAGATTGATTTGTTAAAATATTTTTGAGAACGGGCTTAAATGGTTTAGTTTTAACGGAAGTTAAAATGTTTTTAATCGTATTTGACGTTCTTTTTCTTCAACAAACTATTTTTTCTTAAGGCAGCACATTTTAGAAAATGTGAAGGGCGTAACATTTGCACCAAAACGTAAAAAATAAAAGCGATTTATTAAGTTTATGTTAAATTTTTTCTCTTTCAAAATAAATAAAGATAAAATATGAACCAATTTATTTTTATTTTAATAATTTTGTTTTTCTTTTGGACATAAATTAATCAATTTAAAAAACAACGGGTTGTCCCTATTTTGGGCCGTTTTATGTAGAATTGAACAATAACATACATATTATTGGAATTTAAAGAAAAAAATTTTTAAAAATTTTAATTGAAAAAAAAACAGTTTTAAAACAGTTGGTATACAAGCTAAGGAATTAAATTTGGTTTTAATTTTTTAATTTGAATCTCTGAGGGGCAGAAAATTGTCAACTTAATATCAGGAAATTTATTATTATTTTAAGTTCGGATTTGTTTTCTTAACTTTTTATATTTTATCTTTACTTAAACTATTTGTTTTTCATTTTTAAACTCAATTTCTAGCCAAAAAAACTATTGGTTTTAAATTTAAAAATTTCAATTAATAAAACTATCTTTCTTAGGAAGAGGGTTGGAAGTATTAATAATTAAGAACTTTTCCTCCTTATCAATGTTAATTTAGCTTTACTGATATATTAATATTACCTAATTAGCCCAAGAAATAAATTTTTAAGAAGAATTCATTTACATTTAAAAAGCACATTTTGACTAATTATTTTTTTTTGTCCACATTATTTTTCCAGACTTATAAATAATTTCTAAATAATTTTCCAAGTTACAAACACTTTTTTTGAAATAATTTTAGCCAAAGCTCTTTTTCATGTCGACCGACTTTATTATCCTAAAATTTATGTCAAGTGTTAAATAAAAAATTCCCCTTTTTTATTTATTTTGTGACAATATAATTTTAACCTCTTTACTTCGGGCAGCATAACATATACAACATACAACTTTAATGACTTCCTGTATACAAACACGCATACAAATAAAATACCTAAGCACATACATACATACATACTTACATACATAAGAAGGTTAACTACTGTTTTAATCCTCTCTAACCAATCGATTAATAAAACATTTGCGTCATCATCATTAAAAGCCTTGTACAAAAACATTAACACATTTTTGTTGTAATTGAAGCAGAGACAGACAGACATATTTACCTTAAAAACAAACACTAAAAGTCAGAGTATTACAACGTTTACAAACATTCATATACATACAAACATACAAACATATATTAATATAAACAAAGTAAAATGTATAAGGTTGTACATGTGATATTATAAATGTTAATAAAATCTTTTAAATTTACCTTTTTTTTCTCAACTTACCCTACGGCATTGCATGGAGGGGATATAGTGGTTTGGTAAGAGAAAAAGTAGAAATAAATTGACATTAATACTTAATGAGCTATTCTTGGAAACCACATATACATACAGAAAGATATATACATACTTAAATATTCTATAAATATATGTGAGATATATAGAGATATATTTAATAAACGTCTAAATTGACATACAAACATCTATTTTGTTTTGTGTGCCTTTTTTGTACAGTATCGTTCACAAGTATGCAAACAGCATAACCAAATGTTAAATTACAAAGAGCTTTTTGTGTATTTGATTTCAATGCGATTTAGTCTGACCTTAGGTAAAATATGCAGCCCTCTAAGACAAGAATATTTTTAGCTCAATGAGGTCCACCCACTCGGTCGCCTGTTTTGCCAACAGAAAAAAATATAGGAGGAGTTAAACCAAAAGTAAATCTTAAGTTAAATTATAAAAAATAGAAATATGGAAAGAAGCATCAGTAAAAGACTCTAGTCAGAAACTAATTCACTGTCGATAATCAGACAGATGTCTGCCCTACATTTTAACTGCTCCACTGAGTCACAAAAGTTGAAAACTCAATACAAAGAAAAAAAAATTAATTAAAATAATTACCTTTTTACATAAAGAGATTTTTAAGGCCAAGACGTTTATATCCTTTATAGGTTTATTTAAATTGAACTCACTGGCCCTAAAGTTCTCTTAAACTCCCTTTAAGTACTGAGTATTGCCAAACAAGAAAAATCAATTAATCGGTTATTCGAGTTTAACTTTTTCGATGTGGTAAGCTGTGTTAAAAATTTAATTAAGAACAGGCCGTTCACAATTTGATAACGACTGGTAGTTTAAGGGTTTTCGTTTTTGATTTGACAACATTTGGTGGTCCTGTTTTCCCTCTGTGTAGCTTTTTTTATAAATTTGATTTAAAATTTTCTTTTCAGTGATATACGAAAAATATTTTACAATTTTCCCGCACTGTATCTACGTAGCTTTAATTCTAATTTTGTTAAATATGTTTATACCTTCATACATGTATCATAGGTAAAGAACTGGCACAGAAGCCTAAATTATAAATGTGTGTTTCAGAAAACAAAACTCAAGCAAAAGTTTAACCCTCGTTAGACCTAAGAGTCAGAAAAAAAGGAAAACACAAACTGGATTTTATATGCTTATGTGCGTGTATATGAGATAAATTGCATAAAAGTGTGCGTTACTTTACCATAACTACGGAAGAGTTTTTGCTTAATTTCCCCACGGAAACGGATATAACACCTACACGCACACACATACACACATGCACTTGAAGTTTAGGCTTATACTTATGCTTTTAAATATTTAAAACATTTGGTTTTTATTACCCTTTCCTAAGTTACCATGTTTCTATCTCTAATACTTTTCCTAAACTTCTCAAGTTTTCTATTTAAAGCTAGAAAACAAATCTTAAGACCGAAGTAAGCAAATGTCTAAAATAATGTTAGAGTTTTTCTTTATCAAGAATTTACTTTCAAGAGTTATGGTTTGTTGAAAAGAGGGATGATGGACTATAGTATGTAGATAATCTAGTCTTACAAAACCAGTTATAGCAATTAACGAATACGCATTACACCTAGACACGCATTTAAAATGTAATTGTATTGTGTGCTTGCGTGTATGTGCAAATTAAAACACATGAGTGTTGTGTAGCATACATTAAGGCTGCCTTTTTTGTTTTTTTGTTTGTAATTACTTTTTATATTCATGAAAAATTTTTCGGAAATTGTCAACATATTTCATTTCTACATGCTTTTTGTGTCTGCATATACATATGTATATTTTTTGGTTAAATTTAATTATAATGTGTTTAGCTTGTGAACTATGTAATTGTGGTTTGTTGTAAGGGAGAGACTGGGAGGTTGAATAAAAAAAGTGTTAATGTTATTTTTAGTTACTTAAGTATGTCAAATATATAATTTCGATAGCAGAGTGTTTTAGATAAAAGGTAAGCATAATAATGAAGGGTTGTTAAGACCCATCTAAAACTTAAGAAACTTTAATTTTTTAAAGAAGCCTGAAATAATAAAAAATTGCATTAAAATCCGTAAATATTTTCAATATAAAAGTGTGCGGATTGAATTTTTCGAAAACAATAAATTTTTGCAAATGGATTTAAAGTGAATTACGATCACGATATAAGCAAAATAAGGACTCTTAACTTTTTAGCCTGTAATGTAATATTCGAGACATTTTTAGCCCAATATGCTAATTACGAAAGGACATTTGTATGGGGTCTATATCAAAAAATTAACCGATCATACTTTTGTTTTAGGGCACTACTTAGTTACCTTGTCAGTTAAGGCCCAAAATGCCTATTCGGGAGAACATTTGTATGGAGGTTGTTTTAAAAAATTACCAAATCACCACCAACAACTACTGGTTTCATAAGGGTACCAAAAAAACCATTTTTATCAAATTTTGTCAAAATATATTTAAAATTTTGACCTGTAGCTTGTTCACAAGGATGCATTGACACCCAGGCAGGCGGATGGACGGACATGATAAAGTTGACTCAGGAAGTGATTCTGATTTGATTGGTATACTTAAAGGTGGTTCTCAGACCCATACTTTTGGCCGTTACAAATGTCCATACAAACACAAAATACCCCTACTTTACAATAAAGTAAAAAAATCAAACAAAAAGGCACGTTTTTAAAGTTTTAGTGATCATATGGGCAGCCGAGCCTCCACATAGTGATCCTTATAGTTTTTCTAATTCAGTTTATAATTTCTAAAATATTCACTAGCGATCCAGTAAAGTATATGTGTTCTAAGTCCTTATAGACAGGTAAATCGATATAGGCTTTTCCGTCTGTCCGTTTGTGTGTCTGTTGAAATCAAGTTTCCGAAGTCAAGTAAAGTACCCTTCACATAGTGATAAGGGTATCTAAAAGTTCGTTATTCAGCTTTGAATTGCTTTAAAAGCCATCTGTAGTCCCACCAAGTATATATTATCTTGATCCTAATAGGCAGGGAAGTCGGTTCAGCAATGTCCGTCTGTCCGTGTTATGGGTAAAAAAAACTCTTTTTAAAGGCCCCCGACATCCATAGATTCGTATGTAGTATCAAACTATCAAAAAAGTCTGCACAAAAAATTGCTTTTGGAACCCAAAAAAATTGCGCGATAACTGACCGAGATGTAGACCAAAAACCAAGACTATCTCTATTTATTTCTCCAAAATTTGTACATAAAAACCTCTGCAACTGCTTCGGAGTTTCCCTTAAACGGTTGCAAGGTAAGACCGACTCCCATTGATTTTTTCTCACAAATATTTTTGTGGAACAGGCTTACACCCAACCTCCACCCCCTAACAGGGTTGCCATACAAAGTGCAATTTTTTTGAAATTTTTATTAAATCGCCCCCCCCCCCCTTCAAGGTTCTTTTACAAAGGCCAAATGTAAGACGAAGCCCAATTAATTTTTCCTCCTAAATATTTGTGGAATATACTTACCTCGTAACTTCAGCTCCTAACAGGGTTTCCATACAAAACTTTAAACAACTACTCCGGAGTCACTCTTAGAGGAATAAAATATATTACATATCCCCACTAGTTTTCCCCCTCAAACATATTCCTAGAACTTACTTACCCTCTTTCTTCATTAGCTAAGGGAGTTGCCATACAAAATTTACAAAAATTATGTAACAATGCAAATAACTTCCCCAGGAACAGCCTTAGAGTAATAAAGTGTAATACCAACCCCGATTAGTTTCCCCTCATACTCCTAAATAATACTTACCCCCTTTTCTCTATCGCTTTAACGGGCTCCCATACAAAGTTTGTGAAGTAATTAATTCCCTCTTCGAGCTTCCAGGATAGTTAAAATGTGAGAATGTCCTAAACTCATTTTTCCTGGCAAACGCTGTCGTAGAACATACTTACCCCTTTTTTTGATTACATAAGCGGGTTATTCACACAAGATTGTAAATAATTAGGGTAAAACCCCCTACAACTTTCCCGTAGTCATCCTAAGAAGTTTCAAATATTGTATATATTTTCTAAACCAAAAAATGGGATGAGAATAAAAAAGCTCGGGGTTTCGAAATGTCAATGTGAAGGGTATATAATATTTGGCACAACTGAATAAAGCACTCTTCATTCTTTTTAATTAGGTTTGTATGAAAATCACATTTCGAGCATATGGAAGATCAATTTATGATCGCACACGCTCCATACATTTGATTTTCGCGTTTTTTTAAGTCATCGCTTTCTAAGCATTTATGAGACTAATTTTCCAGTCTTTGTGTGATAGTTTTTGTATCTGAGTCAGTTTTTAATAATTTTGGTTAGACTTGCAACTCACTTCGGTAACTTTTCACAAAACCATCTCTAAAATGCTATCTGGGACTTAACATATAAAATGAAAACATACGTATTGTAGTGCATACACGTATACAAGTGTAGATGTGTATCTGTAAGATTAATGTATGTAGGTAAGCAAAACTTTTTTTGTATGTCTCCTTAGAGACATTATCAATTATTCAACATTATTTCAAGTAATGTTTTAAGAAAATAACATAATAAGTCTTCTGAAGATCCTTTCTACAATCCTTGTAGGTACTTATCATATAATACTCCTTTATATTGCTCCATTGCCATTTCATTTTCATTAAGATTTTATTTGCCAGTTTCTTAAAATTTTCTTATTTCTATTCTTTAGAACATAGTTTGTATATTCGTTTATTACCTGTTAGAATACCTAAGGACTTGTTTACTTACCAAATGGTCATAATATATGATTTTGTTGTCTTCTGCTTATATGCAAGCATCCAAAGACAAATGCTTACATTTATGTGCTTTAATTTCATATATTTACAAATGTACTTAAAACTACTTTTAGCAACATGTCTCATTTAATGCTTTGAATTTTATCAGTTTAAAGGTAGTTTTAGTTTAGTTTATACTTGATTCCTTGTTAAATGTTTTTGGAATTGGGAACAAATGTTTAAATACTATAAGACTTGTTAGGGGTTTCTTGACACGAACTATATTTCGTTACATTTATATGTAAGTATGTTTGTGCGTTTGCATGTATTTAGACGTTGTCACTTTCGCGTGTGATTATGTTTGCATTTTTAATGTGCACGAAAACGTAAAAAAGTCCATTAAAATGTACTCCCCAATATCGTAAAAATCTTGGTTTGTAAAGGTAAAGTGATGTCTGTACGTATGTCTGTATGTATGTATGCATGTGTATTAAACATTAAATATCAAACAAATTTTTGCCTACATATGTACATAATATGTAAATGATGGTAACGTAAAGTATATATATATGTAGTTTCGTAAAAAGGTAAGTATATGTAAGAATCTTTGTGTGTTTGTGTTAAAAAGGTTTTATTTTTTCCTTTTAAATAAAACAACAACTACAAATTAATTTAGTTGTAGAATTGTGTATAAGAATATATTTATATTCAAAACTAACTGGAGCAGCATATAAAGGAGTGACGAAGAAAAAACCCAAATTGTAAGAATGTGTGGGTGTGTGTGTGATTATTTGTATAAATAAACGTGTTATATAGCATCCCTAGTGTCATTTATTAATGACAGAAATTTTTAATGAAAATGTGCATATTTAATTGCAGCCAAGCTTAATTATTAATATAATAAAGATTATAAAACAAAAAGAGAATCAAAAGTTCTTTTCAAGAAAAGTATACTAAAGGGGCAACTAAATTGTACATTATTTTCAGAAAGTCCAATTTTTTATAAACAAAATTTCAAGGAGGCTAAAAAAAGACCGACTTAAAAGCACTTAAAAACTTTTTAGAGTTAAAAAGCACTTAATTTCAGGTAAAGGCAGTTAAAGGATTAAATTGTATTAATAGCATAAGTGCAGATGTACTTTTTAATTGGTTGTTTTAATAAGCCTTTAATTTAATAATTGTATTCTTGACGACATTATCCTAATACATCCTGCTAAAAAGGGCAAATAAAAAGACGATATGGAAGAGCTCATTTTCTATTTTATATTCAATACGATGTATCCAAAAATTATATCAAAAATGTTATTTTTATTAAGTTTTAAACCTTAAATGAATATAATCTGCCATTTACCCTGCCCTATTTTTAAGTAAAATTTTTTATTTATATTGACAATTAAGTGGCTCAATTTTTCATAATTTTTTTGTTCTTTAAGGTCCCTCAAAAGGAATTTGATTTTTACTCGGCAGGGCACAGACCTTTTGTAGTAGGTCCTGGCATGTTAAGGCTGCCTTCTGGCGCTGTCTGGACAAAAAAACCTCTATCTTAGAGCCTTGCTGCTGCTATTATTCTGTACCCCTTCTGATTTACAGGCAGAGCACGCACAGCTACGTTAAATAATCTCAAAACTGTTTTACACCTGATATTTTTATATAAAAAACAAATTCTGCAAAAAGCGCAGCAAGGCTTAGTGCATTATGATGCTGAACATCAATATTGAACATCCATGCGAGAATCGTGAGAAAATCTTCATCGCTCAAAGACAAGCCTTCTGACTTCAATAGACCCTTAAAAAAAATTGAGTGGGTTATCTGGTGCAAAATTATGACGCCAAAATAACCAAGCATAATGTGACTCCGGTGTCTACCCGGAGAATCTTAAGAAAGATATCTCATATTGTCTGCATTTATAAGACAATATTTTTCAGACCAAAATAATTGTTTTGAACGATGCGCGTAAACTGCTTTAAGACAGGAATATTCGCAGCATTCCCCTTTTTTGTCGATATTCAGGAGGTTTTTCTTCCATTTAGTTTGCATGCTACTAACTGCAACTAATTTTTAAGCCTGAGTCTAGTCAAACAACTTTCCAGGTCCTTCTTGTCCAGGGGGAAAAGAATATAAATTCAGGTTCTCCTCACTTTTCTTCTCAAAGATTCATAGGCACTGCTGCAAATGGCCTAACTTTTAGCCTAAAACATCAAAAAAAAAAATAAAAGCACCAGTATCGCTATTTGATTTCTAAGAACCATCCTTGTACCAGACCTGAACTCCTTCCTCAGGGCTCCATGACAGCCGGGCCAAAATCAGTTTTTCTATAATCTTTTAATGTCCACAAGATCTCCAGATTTCAGGCCAATAACTTCCAGAAGTTGTAAAATACTAGAGCAGGCACTTTCCATAACAAATGTAACGATGGCAACCCGAATAGGATTCCCTGAGCGTCTGTCTGTCCTGCTGGTACCTGTAATACCAATACATGCAAGGCGAAGAATGTTTTTTAGCACATTCTTAGCACCGACTTGTTCAACCATTGGCCACTATGCTAGTGATGCATAGAATTTATAATTGAGTAGATGATTTTCGGTTTAAGGCCCGATGTCCTTCCAAACAGTCCCTGATAGACATAAAAAGCCCTATTCGACACATATTCCAAGTAAACATTTCAGACCAGTTTCCTTTCTGTAACAGATCCTAAATATTTAACACTGCTAGAAAACTCAATAGGCAGGCAATCCAAAATGAGCCCTTTTTGTCTACCATTTCTTCTCCTCGTAAAGGGTACCAGGAACGTTTGTGCGGTTTTTATTTTCCTTAAAAATAAACGGAAGAAATCGTTCAAAACTAGAAATTTACAATGTTTTCAATGAGCACTTTCTAATTATATTAATTTTAAAGTAACTTATTTGATCGTATATGATTTTGTAGATATTTTTATGGAAATTTCTAAAAAATATGACTTTTTTTGCCCCCAAAATGTTTTCTAAGATCGTAGTGTTCTACCGATCGCTAGTGGTCCCTCAAAGATACGACCAAACAGGGTCAAATTAAGGAATTTTATATGAAAATAGTGGGCGTTTTAATGGTGAAACATAACTTTTTATTCAAAACAAAGAAATATTGTTTTTAAATGTCAAATTGCTTAATATCACGTTTGAAGAATGTTTAAACAATTTTTGCTCACTTCTTCACCACACTTACTGCATTATTTTAATTTTTTTCGATTTTCGAGATACTCACAAAAAATGTATAAATAATTGCAATTTGCTTCCGGTCTGTCTGTTTAGCAAAGTGTTCACATACATCACTGAACAGACACAGACAAACGTTTACACTTGTAAATGCAGTTTTAGTATTTTTTTTTAAATAATGTGAGCGATGATGACAATGATAATACTTGTTGAGTAAACCTTTTATGAAAAAAGCGCATTAACTCAAACTAGACTATTTTGGACTATTTTGTGTAAAAAAAAATCTCTATAAATAGATTTGTGTGATGTTTAATGCAAATGCCACCAAAGTTAAAACAGTACTTCCGTTATAACACAAAAATTGTTTATATAAATGATTGTGTTGGTGTGCAACAATACTGCATGGTTTTGTGACATTCAAATAAAAAAAATTAAAATTATTTGTATGCCACTATATTTCTGTTATTTTTTTCACTTTTTGTCATTGTGACAGCAAAGAATTTAAATGGTTACATTTTTTGTTTGCAAAATTGAAAAATTCCATTAAATTATGATGATGGCTTTAGAGGGGACCAGCAATGTTTTCCAAATCGAAGAAAAATTTTATTTCTTCAATATGATATTTTATACATAAATACTCTTTTTTCAAAAATTAGTTTGGGTTTGATAGAACAGGCAACCGTTGTCAAAAAGGACACAGTTTACTTGAGTCCGTTAAATTCGGCCCCTCTCTATTATTTGGAGAGGCAGATAGAAAGATTGAAGATGGAAGGAAAGGTGAAATTTAGATACAAATTAGAAAGAAAGGAAAGTAGGATGAAGCAGACTAATCAAAATCTCTGCTAGGAGTTGAACCCACAGTATCCAGACCGGTAGACTCGAGCATTTACCAAGGCCCTACCATCCGCCTCTCCCCTTTAACTACTGTGGTATCCCTTTCAAAAAAAAATAACTTGTTTTAAATTTTTATACATTTTTCCCTAAAATTATCAATTTGCTATTACTGGTCCCCTTAAAACTCTGTTCCCTTCTATTGATTTAACTGTTATGTATAACTGTGAATTCATATCCGCCTTTATGGCCATATTTCCGTTTTTTTATCAAGTTAGCGACGAGAATAACGCTAAAATAAATGGCATGTATTTGGTTTAAATTTTTTTCTTTTGCAATTTTGATGTTTTTTATGTCATATTTTTAGTTGTTTTTTAATAAATGTCCATTCGCTTGTAGTCCACACCTTTGTAGTAACAAATTACAAACACACAAATAAATAAACTCATGTCCATAATTGCGTATGTAAAATAGGATCATAAATACATACATATATCAAAATAATGCCAGAAATTTAAATGAGTAAAAGAAATTTTCAAGAGATTAAGGAGGAGTAACCAGTATCTTTATTATTATTTATTTTTGTCAAAGTTCATCTGCTGAAAACAAAATCTCACAAAAATGTTAAAGGAAAATCAAATTATTGTAAACTTGATTAATATTTACTTAATAAAAACTTGATATTCTTTTGAGTCATTACTTAAAATTATTCTTTTTTTTTTGAATTAAAATACCCATTTATCAATTGGGTGTTGTCCGCTTATTTGGTTTAAGGGTTGTGTTAGCAAAATTAAAAAAAATTGCGTAATTTGTTTGTTATACGGCTTAAAACTAAAAGTTTTAAACTTAAAGCTGTAACGTCTTAAATTTCCTTTTTTTTTTTTCTCGTTATGACCGTAAGTATCAAAGAAACCAGTCTCCCATCAGGCACCGGACCCACAATCACTTAAAGACCACTAATGTAACTTTAAAGAAGGTCAGTTTCAAAGCAAGAAAGTGCTGGCTAAATTATAATCAAATTGATCTCTACAAAAACTTGGAAGTGACTAGGCATTACAAATTTCTTACTTTTCATCTACTATAACATACCATCTGTTTTACTTAGCAGTTGTTAGATAAAGAGTTATTTCTTATACAAAATTAAGGCAGATAGTTTCAGTATGACAATTTCCTAACTTTTCTAAGTTAACGTTTTAAGGCAGTTTTAACCAAAACATCAAAGAAAAACTTTAAACGCAACAATAAGTAACTAGGGTCCCCAGGAAAATATCTCTGAAAACGTTTCCTTAGCTTTTAGAGAATAATTATTGCTTGAAAGTTAAAAATTTTCTTGTGAAGATGAAGGTAAGAAAACATATTAAAATATTATTCAGCTACATGTTATGTCTATTATTCCGGGTCTAAATTAAAAAAAATACCAAAAGCCATTAAGCAGTCTAAGAAGGACTTGAGCATTAAAATAATATCTAAAGCAGGACAAAGAAAAGTCCAACAGATGCTTGTAAAGCAAATAAATTTAAGCAAGTAATTCGAAGAGCACCGAACACTTTTAACAGAAAATCAGCTTTAAAAGGTAAACGTTTAATTTTGGCTTAAGTTGTATAAAGTCTACAAAGCTTCAGTGTGAAAACCTTCAAGGAACTTGCAGGCAAAATACGAGCGAAAAATAAGATGTTAAATTTTATAAAATGTCTAACCATATTGGTATTGAACCCTTATAAAAAAAGGAGTAACGGGTCCCAGGACATTTTAAATTTTAAGGGTTAGTGTGCTTCCGTTTAAAGAAATAACGAAGGCCCAATGATACATCTAATGGCATCAATTCTGAAAAAAGTGGTTAAATTTATAAATACGTATCTTCATGACAATTTTTTAAAGTTTATGGAATTTTTACAAAATCGGAAAAAATTAACGTATTTTTAGGTGTTTTCCTATTAAGCAGCCTAGCTTTTATTAAACAAAATACAAATAGAAAGAAAAAAAAACCAGGGATCAAGATAACTTATCTAAAGATTTAGACCCCAGGTATGAAAAAAGCTTTTTAATCAGAAATTCGTTGTGTTTATTACTGGTGGTGGAGTCCTTAAATTTAGATAAGATTTGTGTTTTTGTGTGCTTTTTAACTCACTCTTTAAGAAACTTTTGAATCCTTATAAAATAGTCGTTTTTAAACTCATTTCTTAAGTGTTCCAATTTTAATATTTTTTTAAATTAAATTTCAAATTCAATTGTGCTGAGTGGTCACATCAAAAAATCATCAAGTAATTAATGTTTTCCTTTCTCAAAAACAAAACAAATCTTTATTAATTTTGTAAACAATTTACTTGATATTTTATTTATTACATTAACAAAAATTTCCTTAATTATCAATTGGCTTAAGTAACAAAACAGAGAAGGAAAACAAAAGGTAAGGCAAAGTAAGGAAATATTTAAATTGTTTTTAAAAGTTTCTTTATTTCTAGCCTTAAGTTTAACTGAATTATTTAAAAGGATTGTTTTAATGTGGCAGCAATCTTGTTAAATTAACTTTTAACGGATTTCGGCACTAGCTGACAGTTTGTAAGGTTTGCTTGTTTGTTATCAAAGACAATAAAATATTAAAAGAGTTTACATTAGTTCTACATGCAAAAAAAATTATATTAAGGAAGTGACAGATTGAAATGCTAAAATAACTTTACATTTTGGTAACAAAATTTTTACAAAAGCAACTGCAGCACTTTTTTTATTTAAGTATTAAAATGTATTTGTATTTTAATTTAAATATATCAGTTATTTTATATATACCTACATCAGCAAACATATTTGCAAAATACATCTGTGTGCGACATAAAACCTTTCCTTTTATTAATATTACTTATACGCATTAGGAATTTATTTTGTTTTTATTAAAAACAAATCTTTTAATATTTTTAAGTAAACAAAAAGCATTTTTATGACATTATTTTGCTAACAAATACAGTTTCTAATATTTTATGGTTTACATATCAAAAAGGGTTACTGTTTTTAACATTTTACTAAAATAAATAATTTTTTCTTTTTGTCTTAATAGAAGTGAAAGAAAAAGTTTTTGTGAAATCCTAAGAAACTCTTACTAACGTACATATATGCCAATAATATTTAATAAAGACAGATTTGCATAAATATATACAACTTACATACAAGTATTTAGATTTTATTATATTATTGTTGTTGTTATTTTGAATTTATTAAAAAAAAACAAAAACAACAAACATTTTTAAGGATCTCATATGTTGGGTTTTTTTTAAATTTTTTCTTGCATCTCACATTATTCATACATTTTTTTTCAATATACCTTTACAACAAAAACAATAAAAAATTTTACCATATGCTTTTGCGTTAAAATTTTTTCTTAAATTTTTATCATTAATTTATTAGGTCAAAAATATTACATTTCCATATTGAATTTTAATTTATTATTTTAAAATAAAAAACAGTTTGTTGCAAGGGGTTTTTATTCCTATTAAAAGACGTGTGATACAGTGTAGGTAAACATTAAATTAAAAATTACTTTGTAAGCAAAAATAAAAAAAAATTAAAACACAATATTTACGCTCATATTCATTATACTTAATAGATATTTGCCAAGTAAGCCCTTGCTTTCATAGATAATGGCCTCATAACGGATAATTAATGAAGTTTATCAATTTGACATCATTCATACGCTACGGGTCCTTAAACAGTGTTAAACCCTTTTTTTCAGTGTTTGAAATTGGCTGACAATTTCTACATCAAGCAATCTGCACATAATCGAGGGTCTGTAAACATTTCTAATAATTTTCGTAGAGACTGTTTTGTTATTTGCAATAAACTTCGTTTTTTTTCTCTGATTTTTATAAAGTATTTTTGAATCTGTCTTATACTTAAACAAGTAAGAGTGCTTCATTTGGCGGTGCTTTATCTTATGCTGAGTACAAACTATGACATTTTTTAACATCGTTAGCAATCTTGATAGTGTGTGTTGATGGCAACATCTGAATTTTTGCAATTTTTTGGTATTTATTATTGCGTTTTTAACCATTTTACTCATTTAATCTGGACGGTTGTCGAAACACAATGCAGGCACTACAAAAAAAATTACAGGGTGTTGTCATTTTTTCACACATTACAAACAGTTAAAATTTGTCGTCAATATATGACGGCAATGAAAATGCCTAGTGTGTACTATGCATTATATATCCTTTGCAACGTGTTGTTATGGAATAAGGCATAACTAATTGGAGTCTGTGTTACATATTGTTCCCTTTAGGGTGACTCCGGGAAAGTTGTACAGGTTTTACCCATAATTTTTTTAACATTTGTATTGTGACCTTGTAAGAGGCTGTAGACTGGGGCTAAGTATATTCTACAAAAGTGTTTATGGAGATAAATTAATGGGAGTAGGTCTTGCATTTGGCCTTTGTATGATCACCCTGGCAACTGTGGGAGCGATTTACTAAAAAATTTACCTTTGTATGTCAACCCTGTTAGGGCATGAAGATAGGGTAAAGGTATTTTTCACAAAAATGTCTGGGAGAACACATTAATCGGAGGCAATCTTACATTGCACCCGTAGAGGGGAAACTCCGGGGTAGAAATAGGCAGAGCTAAACGTAGTTGCTTGCCCATATCTCTGTCAGTTGTGGCGCGTTTTTGCTTTTACTTACACAGAAAGGTTAACGAAAATATTTCTAATGTTTAAATATCACAAACAAGTTCGAGAAATATCAAGTGCCTTAAGAAACTCGATTTCAACATACTAACAGGCAGATTTACTTTCCTATCTATAAAGATCAAAAAAAATATTCAATTCATGGGGTCGTAAATAGATTTGAAAGAAATACCAAATCAAATCACGAAATTATATATACCCGTTTCACTATTGTGAAGGCTATAAAAAAGTTAATTTTGTTCTTTCTGTGTGCATTTTGTTACTACTCTACTACCGAAATGCATTTTGAATTGTTAGCTTTTCTTGCAATTAGCTCTGTGGTCATTTGGAAAAAATTTTATGTTTGGTTTTGTTGCTATGGATAATGCTTTAACTTTTTTCATTCTACAGGTTTTTTATACATCAAAATATATTAAAGATAAAAATTTATAACTTGGTCATTTAATGAATAATCAAAAATTACTCTTTTTACTCCTGAGCAACAGGCCTAAATTACTTAATGTATTCAATTTTCATTAAATTCTATTTAAACATTTACTTCTCAACTTCTAAATACCAACAATAATTCCACATTACATTCACATAAATATGTTTCACATAATTTATGGTAAAAGTTTTGCCTAACAAGTAACGGTACAATCGCAATACACTTTTACCTCTACTTTTACACTGTCTCTTGCAAAAACCCTGACTTGCCATTAGCGTTAAATTATTTTCATTTGTAAATGTGTGTGTTTAATACACAGGTGTATCGCTTTTTTATATAAAACTGATTGTTTTTATACATTTGGCTTATGTTTTCAATTAAATTTCCATATAATTTTCATGACATGATAAACTACCTACTACACAAGTCATGCATCATCTATTCATTCATAAGCGATTATATAAATGTACGTACGTATATATGCACACAGTGGCAGAAACACGCTAAAATAAAAGTTTTTATAAAATATCAAGAGTGGGTAAAAGCTGCTGTTACTTAGTCAGTGCAAAAAGTTATGAAAAGTTTATTTTGTTGTAACTCTACCTCGTATTTATATAGAAATGTTACATTTTACGAGTGTATATGGCAGTCAATTTATTATATAAAATAAATATATAAAAATCTCAACGGACGTTAAATATTAATATGAAGTGATATGGAAAATAAATGTTAAATCAAGAAAAAAAAAACTTTAAATAGGATTGTTTTCCCAAACAGTATAAGATGAGTTCTCAAATCAGCTTAAATCAAATGATTTTGGAACTGTTATTAAAGGCCAAACTTTTTTTGACTGTAAAAAATAACAACTCTATTGCTTACTTAAAACAAACACTAGTTTTTTTTTGTTGTTTTATTTAAAAGAGACTGATAACCAGTGTATTGTTTTAAGCTTTATCTAACCTGCTCCCAACAAAGATATAAAAATTTTTTGTATTAAAAAAATCCCAATTAATGTTATGTTTAAATCAATATTTTATAAAACCACAGTCAAAATAAAACAAAGAGACCGACAAAACATTACATCAAAGCAAAAACAAACCAATTTTTTATCATGAAAAAATTTAATACAAAGTGTACTTACATACCTGTAAGTAAAGTTAAATTACAAATGAATGACATGGACTCCAGTGGCAACTGTCTGTCTCTTTTTGACTTTCACTCTGTCACTCATGTTGTGTTCTACTCTTAACAATCTTTACTTCTGTTTTGTACATACAAAAGTTCTTTATTACGTTTTATATATTTAAATATAAATTGCTTAACATATTTTTTCATATATAAATACTTCGTGTAAGACCTACATGAAAACAAAATTCGAATTGATAATAGAAATTACTTTATGCTTTATTTTATCGCAATATTTTTGTATTTAAGCATGTCAGAAAAATGGATAACTTTTAAAAAAAATTTTGTTTTTATTATTAATCGCTCTTAGAATGCCGAAAAATTTTATTTGAATTGCAATTTTAAGGAATTTTTTTAATTTAAACATATGGACAAACAAGACCACATAAAAGATTTGTACAAAAAAATAAAAAATCCCAGGTAAGGTCTCAAAATTTTTTTCAAAAACACATCAAAATTAATTTGTATGTTTGCAGCACATTTTAAAAGAAAGTTGCAAAAAAAAATCTAAATTCTTTTAATGGAAAATTCTACCAAAAGATTAGACACCAAATTGAAAGCTTTTAGGAACGATGAAGATACCACTAAGCCTATCGCAGAGGATGAAGTCTATACCCCCTAGCGAGAATGGGGCCAAAATAGCAGTTAACCGACTTTAGAATAACAAGGCATCAGACCCAATAGGCTTCTGATAAAGCGTATGCATCAGCTTTTTTGTACAACCTGTCTGGAGGAACATATACCCGAGTATTGGAACATCTTTGCGTGCAAAAAGGAGACAAGACAGTATGTGACATATACGGAGGAATAAGCGCGCTTCCCACTGGTTACGAAACTTTAACCAGCGTATAGTGTAAAAATTTTAAGTTAAAAGTCGACGAAATAATTGCGCCATATCAATGCGGCCTTAGACCTAGAAAACCCGCTACACACAAAAAATCATCTAAGAAAACTTTACTTAAATCAAGCCGTAGTGGTGTCAAAAGTACGGTGAGTACGGTTTTTCTTAAATCAAGTACGAAATTTCTTACTCCAAGTAAAATTTTTCAAGTACGAATTTCTTACTTTTAGCCACAATTAAGCCAAAAAAGGATTGATTTAAGTTCGGAACCGTACTTGATCTAAGCGTAAAAAAGATTGATTTAAGCCGTAAACGGGCTTAATTCGAAAATGAAATGTCATTTTTTGACGTCTGGAGCTTTATTAATTTAAGAAGAAGAATTTTATATATTATTTTTATTTTATAATTAATTTATAATTTAAAAATTTAATTTTTTGAACTAAACGAAGCTGAGATTCGAACCAGGGATTTCTGCACTGCAGTACAAGCACGTTACCTCTAGGCTACCGAGATACTTTGCTTTCAAATGTAAAATAATATATTAAAACAACAAGCTTTTCTCTGCTTGATTTGTTGAAGCAATCCGAATAGGCTTGATTTAAGAAAATGAAAGTAAAGATCGCACTTAAAAATTTCAAGAAAGATTTTGGATAAATTCAAGAATAAAATTCTTGATTTTAGAAATCGATTTTTCTTTCTGTGTAGCAATCACATAAACACACTAACCCAAATCTTCTTAATGACCCCCGCGAAACTAAAACGACTCTACAGGATGACCCTAACTGAATCAAAATTCCCGGTTGAGACAGGCACAAAAATTTCTAAACCTTTAAGGAGACAGCCTTTCGTGTGATATGTTCATTATCCCCTTAGAAAAAGTTATACGAGACGTAAATGTGAATAAAACTGGCACAAAATTCCCAAAACAGCACATTTATCTCGCTAACCCTGATAATATTGACACCATGGGGCGAAAATTGTGAGCAGTAACTTTCGCATTTTAAAAAGTGGAGAAAGCATCAGTTAAAGTTGGTCGGACAGTTAATTCAGATAAAACTAAATTGATAGTATTAACGCACAAGACGTCCAGTCGACTAACGCAAATCGTAAAAATTAAAAACTACGATTTTGAAACATTCAACCATTTTATATAAAAGTAAGAACAGTATTGGCTAACAGATGTAAACGGAATAAGCAAGGAGTATGCAAAGCCACCTCCCGACAGATCAAAATCACTTTCTACAATACTGCCCGTGCTAATATATGATCCTGAAGCATGGACACTTGCAAAAGCAGATGAGATAGTGCTTGGAGTGTTCAAGAAAAAAACTCTTCAGAAAATCTATGGACCTATCTGCCACAACAGAGAATACTGGCATCCTATGAAACATGACCTGCACAAACTTTATGCCGAGACGTAGTAATGCGAATCTAAATTCAATGCATATGTCTACAAGGTCACGTTTTAAGAATGCGTGAAGATGTTTCAGCTAGGAAGTCATTAAAATTAAAACCTGGTGATGGGTCACGAGAAAATGGAAGACTGAAACTCCGATGGAAGGATTAAATAGAGAAAGATATCTAAAAACTTGGTGTCAGCAAACGGAAATCGATTGTACACTTGGCTTATGAAACAAACGTTATCATCAAACCACCTTAGTAAGTAAGAAAGTAAATAATAATATTTGTTAAATAATGCACAGAATTGTGAGTTAGTTAATCAAAATTTAATAATATTTTGAATATCAAAATAATAATTCAGAGAATATAACAGAAAAAAAAATTTTATTAACAAACCCAAATTTTGAGTTTTTGCTAACAAAAAAATTTTCTTTCTTTTCAAACAAATTCAGAAACGGTTCAGCTAAAAGTTCATTTTGTTTTGGACAAAAATTTTTTGAAGGGAATACGTGTATGTAAATCTAAGCTTCTTTATGTATATAAAGCTACTTGTGTGTATATGCATTTGCAAAGAAATAATTTTGAAATTAAGGTGAAAACTACCAAAATTATACCAAAAATACTTGCATGAATTTTGGTTAAACAACTTTATAAAAACTCTAGAGAATAAAAGGAAATGTAACCAAAATTATATTGGACCAAACTTTTATCATCAGTTGGGTTATTTTTTTTCTTTTTGGCCTTACATTTTTAGCGGTAATGAGAAACTAATGAAATTTCTTTAAATCTTCTTTATTATTGAAATGTATAAATGATATTTACATTAGAAATTCAAACGTAATGTATAATTTATATCACCGTTTGTAAATATTAATATAAAGGTTTAAACCTAACCTTTGGTAAATATTTTGTAAGAAAATTAAATTAATCCTCTAATGAATCCTTATTTTTTACAGACCAAAGTATTAAACAAAATTTTTATCTTTTGAATTTTTTCTTACAGTTTTTTTGCTAATTGGTTCATTTGCTAATTGGTTCATTTATCAAATTAAAAATGAACCAATATACTTAATGCAAAATTCAAAAAATTTAATTATTAAAATAAGAGCCAGCAAAAGCGTTTTATTTGGCTGTGCCGAATCTTATATATCTCATTTAGCTAAATTGTTTTCAAACAGCCAATTTTATAATAAAATTACTGTGGTCAATAACCATTTTCTTAGCCAGATTAATCAAAATGTCTTAAAAAAAAATTTAAAAAAAAGTAGAAGAAAGAAAGTTTTGTTCAACTACTCATGTATGGACTTTGTTCTTAAAAAACTGGGCAATGGTAGTATTTTGCCCACATTTCAATCCGCTTTTAAGGGAAATTCTTGACTCTGAACAACGATCATCTTAAGAATATTTCGGGAAGGCTAAAGTACCCGGCCCGTAATATTTCAGTTTACTCCGAAATTATGATTTTAGCAGACACGCTGACGAACAAATGGACATGGCTAAGTCGAAATGGATATTAGAGAAATTACAAACGGAGTGAAAAAGTATAATATATTTACTCTTATCACTATGTGAAGGATATTAAAAAAATATTTTATAAAAATATGGTAAGTTTTTAATGGTAGACAATTTTAATTTTTATTTAAGAATAATCAAAAATTTTTAAAATTTTAAGGATACAAAAATGTAATTTTAAGAATATTTTTTAAAAATAAAATTTTTTTTCAGACAACTTAAAAAAAACTATATTGCAATTTTTTAATTGACATAGCTTTATTAAATTTGCTGTTTGAAAATTGTTTCTCTATAACTAATCTTTAAATTTTTTCAGAACATATTTTAGGCTCTTAATGGGTTAATTCAATCTTTTTGAATAAGACGTATGTATATACTTCTGTCATATCTTAAAAAATATCATTCGTCAGCCACATTTAGAAAAAAGCACTTTTTTTTTGCTTTAAGGACAAAAATTAATATACAAAACCCTAAGCTCCCCTACATTCTATCTAAAAAAATTAGTTTTTTATATTTAATATTTAATATATTTATACGTCCTGTTTTTTTTTTTTTCTTTTTTGCCTTAAATTGAAATAACATCTGTTGCAGACATTTGATTAGATTCATATATTTTTTTATTTTTTTATTATGGCAGATGTGTGTGTTTCTGCTTATAAAGTAATTAAATTATGTTTTTACTTTTGCAGTTTTTGTTGTTTTGTTGTTACTTTTACATAAATTATAAATGAATTGTAATGCCAAAGGCTAATTGATGTCACAAGCAAGAAAAGCTAAATGAAGCAAAAAAGTCAAGTTTAATTGAAAAAAAAATATTTTACAAAAATATTAAAATCAAATAGAAAATTTATTTGTTTATATTTTATGTGAATTAATTTATGGTATAAAATAAATAGTTTATATGTTTAGATTTAATATATTTTTATATAAAAATAATTATTCCTTGGATAAAACTAAGAAGATTTGTAAGATCTTACGACAAGTTAATTTTTGAAAACAAAAATATTGAAGAAATATATATTTTTTTAATATTTGTTTAAATAAAACCCCGAACCCTCTCTAAAGGCCCATAATATGATCGATTAAATTTAAAAAAAAATATTTTTTGAAATAACTTATATTTAAATAGAACTAAGAATCTATATAAAGAAGTTACCAATTTGCTTATGTCCTTCTCAATAAATAATCGAACTTCCTTTGAATTAATATTAATATTATAATCTTCGAATGTCTCAAAGGTTTAACCTAAATGTTCTTGGACATGCTTTTTATAATATATATATATATATATATGTTTTATATTACTCTTGTAATGTTATTCTTTTCCCTATGAAAAATTAAAACAGATGTTTTAAGTGAAATATAAAGAAAACTTATAAGCAGGTGAAAGTTGTTAAAAAAAAATTCAAGCCATAAATCATAGGCAGTCAAGAAAACTTTTAACTATGTCACACTAACTTACACACAAACACATATGTTTTTGTAAAAAGCTTTCTTGGTGCATGCATTTATTTTAAAAAGTTATATTAAGAATATTATTAATATTGTTAAGTTTTGTATTCAGAAGTTAAAATAAACAAAACTTCTATTCAAGGTAGCATTAGAAAATTAAGTTTTGAAAACTGACTGGGAAATTCGCAAAAACAAAAGTTTTTTTAAGAAATAATTTTAACTCTCCTTATACACTCTACGCAATAACACTTGTTTAAATGTACATACATTTTTTAAAGTATATATCGCATATTAAATTAAAGGCAGACCACATCCTCTACTAAAAATTTTAATAAGAAGCTATTAGCTTTAATTTTTTAACCAAATACTTAAGGTTCAAAAATGCAAACAATTTGTTCAAAAAAGGTTTTTTATATTTAATTATTAATTTAATAGAAATATTTACTATCACCACCCCAGTACCGAATAAAGGATGCTGACGAGAAAATGTAGTGTGTTCCACTCGGCTAGTGCCGGAAAAATAGCTTTCTTAGTATTATTCTTAAATTGAAATTATTTATGAATTATTTCATTAGAAAGCATGCTTTAGAAAAATTGAAAAAAAATTAGTTTTGTCAGGCCCAATTATATTAATGAATATATAAACTGGTCTTAATAAAAAAAAATTATGTTAATAATTTAATAAAAAATTTTATTTTTATTTAACCAACAAATTTCGTTTTTACTCTTTTGAGTTTTTTGTTTATAAGTCAAAAATATTTTATTTTTTGGCTCTTTTTTATTCTAATTTCCCTTTTGTTTTTTTTAAAGTTGATTGTATTAGTCTTATACAGTTTCGCCCAAAAAAAATTTTTTGCTATTATAATTCGCAAACAGCTTTAAACTTAAATTTTAAAATAGGTTCAAAGTACTAATTTAATAAAAAAAAACTTTTGTTTTAATATCGGTTGATTTTCTTTAAAAATTTTTCAACCTTTTTGGAGCCCCCTGTCCGTATACGTAATAAACAATTAAAACTTGGTCTTCTCTACATATACGTTATAGAAAATACAAAATTAAAAAATTGTTAAAAAATTTGTTTTTCTTTAATTATAATTCTTTTTATTACTTTATTTATACTTGCCTATTCTTCCTTCATATAAAGTCGCTAAATATTCATTTTGTGTATTTAGTTTCTATTTGTAATAGAGTTAAAATAAACAATTTTGACTACAATTTCCGTTGTTTTTGCTTAACAATTTAAAATAAATTTCCGTTATTGAAATACTATATATAACAAAAAACACAATATTTTTGTAGCTGTTGTTTGAATTTAAAGCAGGTGTGCACAACTAAGGGTACCTGAATATTACTTAAAAATTTAAGGACAAGTGACTGAAATTGTGCCAACAACATTTTGATTTTTTTTAAGTATAAGGATTTATATAGAGATGTAAAAAAAAATTAAATATAAATAATTTTTTTTAAATCTCCATAAAAGTGTCGATTTTTAAAAAACAGGCAGCTGATATTAAAATGGCTCCACAGCAAAAGATTCATTTACCTTGCAATTTTATAGTCATTCTGTTATCAGCAGACTTGAAAGCAGATAAGACTTCTCCTTCAAAATATTTTTTCAGACTTAAGATTGATTTTAGACGAGATTAAAATATGAAAGCCGCAGCATTGCACTATATAAAGATAATATTATTATGTCCAATAAGCAGCCATAAAAGCATTTTCGCGAAAAATTTTTTCTTCCTTTCTTGCTTAAGATAACACAATGGTGGTTTTGCAAAAACGAGTACAGTAAGACTTTTGCTTAAAGAGTCAAATCTAGACTTTTTGTACACTCTTTCAAGTTAGGTTTAAATTGGAGCCATCTGTCTGTTTGCTCTCTACAGCAAAATCTCTGTAGGGAGGAGAATCAGTTTTTTTTTATTTATCTTTTTTATTTAAATTGTAAGCTATTTTAGCAAAAAGTGCCAAAAGTTAGGAAAATACATTAGTTCTGATATTTGTGGCTTAGATATAACACTCAGGAAGCCAAGAACGCACCCAACAAACGATGTTTTATTCCCGTTTGGTATACGGCTACACTACATGAGTAATATATGGGATCCTTTGTATCCTAATAAGTATAGCTACGTCATGGAAAATGGCTTATTTAACTAATTTGGAAGAATTTAACTTAAGGCTTTAAAATAGGAGAACAGGAACTACTTATTTTTATTAAATAAGCAGACTCAGGTACTCAATTTTCTTTAAATACCCATTTTTTTAACATGTTGAGATATAAGGCAGTACTTTATATGATTGCTTCTTAAAGCGCCAATCTAGGGGCTTATTCCTAAATTTTTCTTTCTTTTTTTGGTAAAAAGTTTAATTTAAATCGAATGACTTATTATACTATATCGTTTAACCCTGGTATTGGGGCTGCCCATATTGCCACCAGGAGTGTAGTGCCATGCAGGCTCTTAAGCCAATCGTGTGTAAGGGTCATTGCACCCAAGGTCGATCATCAGACCTTCGTTAGCGTAGCAGGGAATACCAAGTCTAATAGGACAGTAGGTAAGGTTAACATTTTGAAAGGATTGGCCATAAGAACAACAATTCTTATATTGCATACGCTTGACTTTTCCCATTAGCCCCCCCAAGGTAATAATATGGAAAGTACTTTTTTCTATACCAAAAAGTAGTTAAAATAAGATCTTATTTAAGGACCTTTTTGCAAAAGTTATCTTTAAAAAATATGTAGGTTCTTTACTTTAATAATGTTACCAAGCTGGTAACCGGTTTATAAAGCCTCACGGCTATTTCTATAAAATACTATTTAGCTTATGAAATTTGCAAGGAAGCATTTTTCAAGGTTGCATTATTTTAAAATGTTTTTAAAATATTAAAGGAATCAAATATATGAAACGAATTTTTAACTCCAACACCTATAACATTTACCAATCCTGACTAAAGTCAAAATGTACAGTCAACTAACTTAATCGCTTCGCATCTAGTAATATTTTCACTATTTCAGTTATATGTCACTAATACCACACATTTATATGACAATATTCGGTTGGAAAAATGTCAATCAAATGTATATTAAAAGGAATGATATGAAACAATCAAACTAGAAAAAAGTGAGGAAAATGGTAAAACAAAAACAACTAATAATTTAAAAGGTTTTTCTGATAAACAAAACTAAAACCAAAATGTCATCAAAAATAACGGAAATAAACACAAGTTTTGTTTTAGGGTTTATAAACTGAATTCTATTAACAAACTAATACTTTGTATGTGCTGGTATGAACAAAGTATGATACAAAGTTAAACAAAAAATATTTTATTGAAAAAAATTTCTTTTTTTTCTTTTTTAAAAGTGAAGTGAATATGGGGAAAAGAAAAGGAAAAGGGCAATTTAATTGTCGAATAAAGAAACCATTTTACTTCAGCTGTCTCAATAACAGCTTATTAGCTATCACTCCCACATAACTTACATTTTCTTTTCGCTTGGTCTAAAAACAATAAAATATTTAATCGTTTCTTTTTTTTACTTGTCCAAAATGTGTAACTACGAAAGTTACAACATTTCTCCAAATTTTATTCTAACTTCCTTCCTTTTTCCCAACTCTTATCAGAAAGGCAGTGAAAACGTTTGTATGATTTTCAATGCGAATAAATTTTTAATGCTCTAAAAGCTTTTTATTGAATTGTAATACCTTAAAAGATATTATTTTTTAGAGAAATTAAAAAATAATCAATATTTAATAATTAATAAGCATGAAAGGAAATCTATCCGTCTGTTTTTAAATTGAAATTGACGTGAGTTTTTATTAAAATTGACAATTTAATATTTAGAGGAAGGTGTTGTAGAAGAAACTGATTAAACACAAATATTTTCTTACTTAAATTTTCTTCTGTTTTCCCAGTGTTTGTTTGTGGGTATAGAAAAATGTAAAATACAATGCATTTATTTAAATTACTAAAAGCAAAATTACATTTAATATTTATTAACTAAAATTAGCATTCAAGAACTTAACTAACTAAATTGTTCATATAAACATTTTAATTTAAGCTGATGGAAGCAAATTCATATTCCCTAATTACTTCAAAAGTAATTTTTTCTCATAAAAGAAAAACTTCAATTTATATTCATTTCGTTGCGCTAGTAAGAGCAAAACCTCCCACTAGAGGCACTTCAAAATTATTATTTAAAAAAAGAGGAGGAAAAATCATCTTATTTCATAATAAAATATTTATAGAGAATTTATTTTCTTATACATATTTGAGTAAGAAAAATTTTATTTGTTTACACGGCGCTACAGTAAATATTTAACTTTTGTTTAAAGAAAGGTTTCAAATAAATTACGATTTTGTGTAAAAGTTTAAGTCATAGTAATATTATGCTAAGATATTCATACCGATTTGTTGCAATGAGACATAATTATGAGCCTTTGACTCTGTTTTCAAAATAAAAAAATTCTAAACGAAATTCTACGAATGATAGCTGCAGATTCTTGGAATTTATAATAAAAACTTTTACAAAGATCTTCAAGTTTCAGTAAATAATTAAAAAAATTTTACTGCACGGGCAAGTACTTAAACAATTTGAAAACATATCAAAAGCCGCTTCCTGGAAATATCTTTCAGCATGGCAGGCCAACTCGCTTGAAGGGAAAAACATTTTTTTGCTCTTAGATGAATATATTTTAATTAATGTTTATTCAAAAATAGGCACTTAATGCCTAATACTTAAGATTAGTATTCTTATGGGTAATCAAAAAATAAAATAAAAAAAGTATATTTTTAGTTAGATTTTTTGTGTTTGCCGAAGATCACCGGGCACTTAAGTAACTACAGAGCAACCACTAGCCAGAACTTGTTTTTGTTTAAAAAACAAAATGTTCCATTAAGCTTAAAAATCTTAGTTAAAACGGTCATTTAAATCCTTAATAACAGTAATTTTTACAGGTTTTATTTTTGATTGTCTGTAATTGGCTCTCGCCAAAATAATTTCAAGTACAAAACAATCAATGATTTCGAACGAAACGAGTAGGAAATTTTTTAACTGTTTTCCGGGAAAAAAATAAAGCAGACTTGCCAGGTCATGGCTTTTAAACCAAGCCTTAAAGTTTTATTTGAAAAAATATAATTTAATATGAATTTTCCATTAAAAATTTAAAACAAAAATAACTAATTCAAAACAATAAACTTCCCATCCCTGCCTGTTATAAACACATTGTTTGTTATTCATAATTAAATCAGGGAAAGTGAGTTTTTTAGCTAAGTCCTTTTTTAAGTGCCGGTTTTGGGTTACTTTTTTTGCATTTCATTATTATTGTAAAATATTTTCTCTTATTTTTCAAACAATTACTGCAATTTAAATTTTTCATAATTTTATTTCTAAAGCAGAGGAGTTAATATATTTTGTCTAGGGAATGAGATATGATTGTGGTTGTATAAACTTAACTTTTGCTAAATGACTGCATTTAGCGATTTTTATTTTTTAATTTTTAAAAATTGCTTGTAATATTTTTCATAATTAGGTTAAATTAAGAACAATTATTTAGTGAATAAATTGACTAACTTTTGGTATTTTAGTTGCTAAATAAGTGAATTTTAAAATTTAGTGAAAAACATCATTTACTTTATATTTGCGTGGTATTTAAGTTTGTAATTATATATAAAAACAACCATTGCAAGATAGAGTTCATCTCAAGGGCAGAAACTTTTTCAATTAGATTTTTACAAAATAAATTCAAAAACTTTATTACAGATTAAACTTAAGTTAAAAGAAAAAAATATTCCTCTTTTAATTTTTTTATGGTAAATTTAATCTATTATTGTAAATTTTAAATTTAATGTACGTAAATTAACAAAACATACGTAAGGCTTATACAGGGTGTCCGCTGGCAAGGTATACTAATTTGTTTGTTTATAGTTTTTGATTAAATGAGAGAATGGAACTCGGATTGGTAAATCTTTTATTTAATGTCGGCCATTATGTATGAAATACGAAATCAGATAAATGTCTGCCTCTGTTAGCCTCATAAAGGCGAACACATTTCACCCGGTATTTAATTAATTTTATCACGAATATTTTACGAATATTTTACTCCACTGTCGTCTGAATTGACTGCTTCGGACTTTCTTTTAAGGGGATATCTGAAAGTTAGGGTTTATGATAGTAAACCAGACATATGAATAGGACACCCCTTGTATTTTATACAACTGCAAATTTTCCGATATTTGAGAATAATTAACAATGATTTGTTTTGCATTTTAAAGGTGTAAATGTTTACTTGCACTTAGATTAAAGTTTTGTGTCCTGGAAAAGTCTATTTATAATTTTTTATAATTTTGTTTTGTCATTTAACAAAGTTGTCTAAAGTTTTGCCTCACTTTATTAGAACCCTCAGATAAACTTATGGACAATTTTTTTGAAATGGGTCGAGGAAAAACACTTAACAGAAGCTGCAAAAATGCAAAAAATAAAAGTTTAAATTCATAAGAATCTGAACAATCGAGCTGCAAAATTGCAAAACAAATGAAAATAAGTCGAAATGATTTATACAGCTCTTTACAAAGTCAAAAAGTATAGAAGGCCAACATAGAGCTGCATCAAGTTTTCATGACTCGTCTGCACAAGTTAAAGCCAAAACTGGTATTTTGGCAAGCGTAAGAACATTGCCACGTTTTATTTTAAAGGCTGGAAATCAGAAGGAATTCATTTCACCATGAACGCTAATCGCTATATTGGAGGGCAACAAGAAATGTTTTCCTACTTTCAAAACATTTTGGAAAGCCAACGGAGGATATTCCAGCATAACAATGCACTAATTCATATTGCCCGGGAGGTAAAGTCCTGGTTTTGCGTCAAAATGCTTATTTGCTCCATTGGCGTCCCTTTTATCCATTATTGATAATATTCGGGTATGGCTGGCTCGTAAAGTGTATGATTCTGAATAGCAATATCCTACCAAAAATGAACTTATTGCAGGCACAAAAGTGGCGTGAACAACCATTTTTCTCGAGTACATAAAGTCATTGCATGATTCTATTGCAAACCGTATTTACGAAGCAATTAGTTTAAATGGAGACTTTACGCGTTATTAAAAACGCTTTTAAATGTAAAAATTTTATTAAAATGTTAATAAAAAAAATTTTTATTACAAACATTACATGAAAAGTAGAGTCCTAGTCATGTTACGCAAATTTGAGAGGAATTTTTTTAATTGGTTTACAAAATTTGTAATAAAAATAAAATTTTAGTTGCTTTCAATGACAACTTAATTACCTTTAAATTAAAACAGAAATTAAGTCGGTAGCATTTTTTTTTTGTAAAATTAGCCTTTTGAAAAATTTGTGCAAAAGGGTTCCATTCATGTAGCAGAGAGTGTATGCACCCAAAAACTCTATCAGTTTTAATTAGGGACTGTAAAAAAAATATAAAAATTATTTCGAATCTTTGAGAAAGGTATATGATTTCCAAGGAAGCATCAGAAAGAAGTTACTATATATTCACAAAAATTATAAAAATAAAAAAATAATTACTAATTTTTAAGATTTTTTCACAATTTTTACGGCCCCTGGTTTCTTGATTTTTTTAATTTATTTAATCCTTTCTAATCTTATATTTATTTTCATTTTATTTTTTAATCCAAATATTTTTATGAAAACCTGTAAGCTTTAATTAATAAATAAAATCATATATCCATAAATTTCAAAAACAAATTATGAAAAGATTACTTAAAATTTAATAAATATTATTTGTTTTTAATTTAAATAAATCCGACAGCTTATGAAAAAAAATGCACATTTTAAAATGCCATTTCCGGTTTGTGAAAATAAAAAGAAATAAAAACAAAACTAGCTTCTGTAGCTTAAATATTTACAGAATAATAAATTGAAATGTAAAAAATATAATAATTATTTAAAATATTTATAAACATTCCTCAATGCATAAAACTATAAATCTGACTTTTTTATTTAGATTTACAATTGGCACCATTGCCTCCTCTTTGTTAAATAATTTTAATTTTTTTTCATTAAGTATTTTTTTCCTTTATAAACTTGTGTTTTTCTCTAAACTTTTTAGAATTTTTATTTTTAAATTTTTTGTTGTTACAATGTGTATATTACTGTATTCCCATCTGAAAAAATTATATAAATAAGATAACGACACACGCATCATAACCCATTAGATGACATATACTTTCAATTTTATAAAAGTAAACTATAATTGTTAGCATGAAGTTATGTTTTTTGTGATAGTAAGTAACTTTACAATCGAAAGCTTTGTCACAAAAAATAACAACACAACATCAAACACATAAACTTTAAAGCTCAAATTTATTGACCAATAGGAAAATATTATGCGTCATATCAACGATCATATACTTATGCGCCAAAAATTTCAAACGTTTGCTTCTCTTGCCATAATCTTTAATTTTATCATCCTCGCCACCTGCATGCAACTACTTACACATGAACTTACAAAACTAACTGTCACGCCTAATAATACAAATATTTTTTACATAAATAAAAAGTTTGATTCATAAACATTTTAAAATTATTAAAGCAAATATTATTCAAAATAATAAATAAACTAAACAATTTTTAAAACAACAAAGCTAGGTCGCACTAGGAAGTTGCACAGTGGTTTCGAAGCTAAATAGAAAAATGATCCTATAAATTTTTTTAGGGTCCTTTATTAATTTCATATGTTTCAAAACACGAGTATTTATTAAAAAACATTTAAAAAAAGTAACCATTTGTTACATTTTTAAATGGCAATCCGTGTTAAACGGCCCAAAGTTTTTTAAAAAGATTAATAGGTCAACGTCTAAAAGGTAACGAAAATGTTTTAAGTGTAAATTAATTGTTACATATCAAATTCTTGTTTATTTGACAAGAGCTTTAAATGATCATTGGCTGAAAAATATGGATCTTTTTTTTCGGAAAATGTCACACCCGTCACTTTTTCTTCAAAAAATTTTCTTAGGAGAACACTAAAAAAATATCAAATAATGCTTATGTTCATCACAAAAAAAGTAAGAGCGCTATATTCGGCAATACTAAATTTAATATACCCTTCACAATTGTCTTTTTGTTTACCCAGTCACCTGGCCTAGGCAAGTTCTTTTCGATCCGTAAGTAATATATTTATTTGAGGTAGGCTTAAAGTGCATACCTATCATAGTTTTCGAAACAGAAAACTCACAACATTTGAACAATTATATCGACTTCAAGGACATACATATGTATATACTTTATGGGGTCCTTAAGGGATACTAAAAAAAAAATTACAAACGAAATGGCAAACTAATGTATACCTTACGACTATGAAAAGTATATAAAAAAAGTAAGTTTTAAAAGACATTATTTGACAAATGTCTATGAAAAAACTGTCAACTAAACCCTTTATAAATCTACTTTCATTGTTATAAATATGAGCGTTAGTTAACAAGTATTCTTTTTGAACTTTTTTCAATAACAAAACAGTTTTTTTAAGTGAGAATCTCCAATTAAAGCTGAAAAATATTTAAAAAAACTATCAAAAGCAATTTTGAAAATCGAACAACAGGATGATAAAGGATATATGAAGGGCCAAAATAAAATTGAAAAAAAATGGATTTAATATAAGCATTTGGTAGAAAATTTAAATGGAATGAAAATGTTAGATTCTAGATGAATCTTGCTTAAATAGAGGATATTTTTCTCAAAACATTTTTTTTCTTGATTATTTTATTTTCTTGATTATTTTATTTTATTTTATTTTTTACAGCAATAATTTTCATAAAATTTTGATTGAATAGTAACTTTTTGTTTTTAAATAAGTTTAAAATATAACATTTATTTTTGTCAAAGGAAAATAAAAACCAAAAAATAATCATATCCAGAAAAAAATTATATAGAAAAATAATATTTTTTTTAATTTTATTTCAAAAATTTACAAAACACTTGATTTTCCAAAAATCTACTTCAGTGCCATCAAGATGGTGTAGTTCACTTGACTCTCCGACGCTTCTTTTGCAATTTTTTTTAATTCGAAAATAATTATTATTAACAGTCCCTTATTTTTATTTAACATGCAGTAGTAGTATCGAATAGAAAGAGTGCTGGGGCCAAATCATCGCATTTGATTCGAATCGAAATTTTAAAATTCTTATTAGAGTTCCCATACTTAAAGCATTGACAACTCCATCGATCGAGGGAAATTTCGATTCGAATCGAATGCGACGATTTGGCCCCTGATAATAAAAAAAATTTATTTTTAAAATAGTTCCATAAACGAGATTTTTATACAAAATCACTATATTTAATCTAATTAAATTTCAATTTTTTTGATATGTTACCATGTTCCTTAAATTTTAATTAAAATTTCGATTCCAATTTGACACAGTTTAAAATTACTTAAAGCTGAATTAAAGGAACTTATTATAAAATATCGAGATTTTTTAAATTTTGGGGTCAGTGGGTTTAATTCCTTTTACTTCTTATATCTTCTGCTTGACAAGCTTTTCCTCTTTGCATATTTTATATATAAAGACAGATGCCTGCTTATAATACTTCGTTTCCCACAGACATGAATTTCAAGCGTTATGCCTGACACAGCACCAAACGTGACGTACTTATTGGAGAGGCATCAAACATAAGGTGTCAAAACAAAACTACAGCAAAAGGCTATAATTTTTTGTAAGAGGAGCGATCCTTACTGTCTTCGTTCAAAGCCACTAATCGTTTGTGGTTAATACCCTACTGAATATAAGGGCTTTGAAGAATAAGAAAGGTATTTTAAGTCGATCGGTTAAATTTAAGGTGGTTCTTTATCTTTTACTTTTTCGCCATTCTGACCCAAAATCTCTAATATGGTAAAATAGTTGTTTTTATTTATTCTTGCTTTACTGTCATTTTTTTAAATATTTTTTTGTCCTTTGTCAATATTTTTATTTTTAATAAAGTTCTATACAAAAATTGAGTAAAATGAGATAAAAATTTCTATATTTTTGCAACATATACAAAACTAAACATGCATTGATGCTTACAATTAATGTGGCTCAAAGCAATAAAACTGCCACTAAATACTTCGTTGCTTTTTATTTATTTTTTTTAATATTCTATGGCAGAATTTAAAAAAACTAAATTTTTAACATGCCATATTTTTAATAATAGTAACAGCCGGCAGAAAAAAAAATAACAAAATCTATTTGTATTGGTTGGCATGCTTTACCTAAAACAAACAGGTACTAAAAAGAGTAACTCCTCTCACATTTGTGGAAATTTATGTTTGTATGTATGTGTACATATTTGAATATAGTTTATATTTACAAATGTTTACAAACTATATGAATTTCATTTATATTCACTAAAAATTTATTGTATTCCTGCAAGTTTTATATTTTTATTTTCATACTGTTTTGTTCTATTTTTACATTTTATTTTTTATTACACACTTCTGTTACAGATGAGGTAAATGTTCGTTTTAAAAATAAAATAGAAATGGAAAGAATGAAAAAAAAACTTTATAATATTGTCATTCAAGTATAAGTTTCATTTTGTTTTTTTTTTCAACTTTTATTTCGGTTATTTTGTTAATATTTTTGCATATTGTATTTTTGTCACATATGCTAGTGAATTTTATTCATATAAATTTTTTAAATTTCTGTAAAAAAAATAAAAATAAAAACTAAACGTAGTTTCATAAATATGTATGTACATATATCAGTCTTTATAAGCGTATGTACGTGTTTTTCCTATTTAAATGAGAGTGGAAAGGTTTGCTTGTGTGTGTTTATTTTTAAGTGCTTATATGAATATGCCCCGAACTTTATGTGCATTCACGTGTTTGAATGTGTGTATGACAGCATATTTTGATTGTAATGGACTTTTAATGTTTATATTTCTTCTATGATTTGAATAATAATAAAAATAAAAATTGAGTGTGTAAGCAAAAATAGAAAAAAAAACAATTATTTACATCAATAAATAAAATAAATTAATTGTGATTTCTCATTTAAAAAAATATATTTTTTAATTAACTGTAAAGATTTTGTGCTAAAGTTGTTTAACAAAAATATCCTTTAATTACTCTTAATTCCAACTAAAAGTAAAAGTAAATCGTAGCTTAACCAATAATTTGCCTAAATTGATTTCGAAATTATATAAAATATTACGGAACTAAATACATAAATTATTGACATACTGTGTGGGTCTTAGGGGCCCACCTTTAAACGGACTACTTCCACGATTTCTATGGGCACTAGTTGTCAACGGACTTTTTACAGAATCACCGACAAGTAAGTATGTACGATTACCCTAATAAGCCAGTGAGCAAAAAAAGTGAAGCAAGAGCATAGTTACTAGATTTTTTTTTCCAGGAAAGCTAAAATAAATTCATGGACCTCGCAAAAATTGGATAAATCCTAGCCGGTAGCGAAGGAGCTCATATATAACCAGACACAGTAACTGGCCAGTTCGCAGTCATGTAAGGTCAATATAAAGAAAATACCAAGAAAATGATCAACGCGGCCTATGCATTTAAGTAAGTAATAGACATAACTTTAACTTCAAGATCCTAAGTGGTTACCCATATTTAACTTGATTGGGTACATGCTTAATTGCCCACAATCAAAGCGTATGTTATCCCAAGGTGCACGAAAAGCGCTTTCTATAAATGATATTTAAACTTAAAGACTCCGCTGGGTATAATTCTGGACTTGAGAACAATTATGTTGATATCAGAGTGTGCTGCGAAGAATTTTGCAGCTCTATTCAAATCAATTCATTAAATGACGCCTTATTATAATGATAGAGCTTATTAAGGCCCAAAAAAAGCAGCCATTTCATTGTACCGTCTCTTAATTTCTTAAAGAAGATATTTTTGTTTATAGAAAAATACGGCTGATAACCGGGACACGACACATGGATGTTATTATTTTCCAACAAATTTTTTAAAGTTATCTAGATGCAAAGTGGAAAAACCATGCCATCTGTAAATTTTTAAGCCTTTTTTTACTGGTCTTATGGCTGCAATCGGATATTATACAAACTTGGCCTTAGGAATTTTAATATAAGTCGGTGATCAAAAATGAATTATTTGTCTAAAGAAGACAGTTTTCAGAGAACATCCTAAGGAATAATCCGTGAGCGAGAGTCGATAGCCTGCATAAGAAGACTTTAGTTTTCTTTGAAATTAAGAAAGCTGTGGGCAGTGAGGTTGCAAATTTTTATATTATAAAAAAGAACATTAGGTTGTCCTATAGACTCTTTGATGACTTAATTGCATTCCGAAAGGAGACACTCTCCATTTTGAAGGCAACAGGTCTTATAGTCCCAAGAGATAGTGAGGTCACTACTACTGTGTACAGTTAGGCAACCCTTATGGCATTAAAAGCCCACTACGTTAGGTAAAGATTAGCAAAGAATTGTAAAAGTGGCCTTGGTGGGACTAAAAGCACATTCAGAATTGATCTATGCTAGCTTTCGTTGAATTCGTTCGAAGTGTCCCTCGAGTTAGATTTTAGCAGCAAACTGTAAGACTACCAATATGTTACTATTATGGAAACAAGGAGTAATGTGCTCAACATGATAAATTTTAAATGGATAAATCAATGTCTTAGACTGTATCTTTGCTTCTTTATACTTTTTTTTTGTGTTAATTGATGTCTTGTTGCCTAATTTTTTTTAAAGGATGCACAATAAACCCAAGAAGATTACGAGTGCAAATACAATATATGAGCTGTGGCAGTAAGAAAAATATCCCTGATAAAGCTCAAATGACAATCAAATATTCCCAAAAGTAAAGCAGCAAAGAGCTTGTGATAAAAGCGGTCCTGCTAATAGTTTTGTGGACCAGAACTAAAAATATTAGTGGATAATGGCTTTCTGCGAGTAAATTTTATGAGTCTGGAAACGTAAATAAATACATACGTTTATAGACAGACTCATATGGTGTTGAAAACCCCCTGCAATTTAGGAAAACAGCAGTATTTAAAATGACGTTTTTTGACGAGAAAGATGATGTTTTCACACTGTGCCCGCAGGATATTGAAACAACAGCATATGTTGTTTATAACTGTCCATCCTAAAAAGTTAAAAGACTTACACTAACAGGCTGCAAATACTTATAATTAAAAAAAAATAAAAATCCTACCCTTAAAAGAAATCTGACAGCCACGAGGAGCTTTTTGCTAAAAAAGGAGTTCCAGAACTGTAAGTCAAAAGCTCTAAATCATAAAAATTTGAGTAAGGACTTGTGACTTAGCAACTTACTGGCAGATTTTTATTTCGCTCTGCTTTTGGAAATTGTTTAAAAAAGGATTAAAAAAAGGATCCAAGTTCAAATTATTTGCCTCAATGTACTCCTTCTTCCGGGCTATGAGTGTAATAAAGATTTGTAAAAGCTTGGGCTTAATTGTCATTGTTTTTATTTGCTAACTTGCCCACAACTTTTCCTCTACTTTTTAGTTTTTTTTTAGAACAACTTAAAATATGACATATTTTTTGTTTTTTGTCACCATCTAAACAAACCTTTAGCATTTTAATCGTTTCACGTGTCAGGCTCTTTAGTTAATTATTTCCGTATTTTGCATGAAAAATTGAACTAAAAACAAAGTAAAAACATTAAATGAAAAAGTAAAAAAATAATAAACCATAAGATAAAATCAGCATAAGTGTAATTGAAAGCTTTATAAAAAATATTTTTTTTTACCAGCAGAAAATTATGCTTAAGCAAACAACAAATATATTTAACTTTTTTTTACTTTTCTAATAATGCATTTCAATCATTTATTTGATTTTTTAAAACTCCGACCATATATATGAATTGATCATATTTTTAGCTTATATTTTTCCCACATCCTGCCTTCCCCAAAAAAAGTGGTATTAAATTCAGTTAACATAACATAATACAATTTCAATTTACCTTTAACTTCTGCCAGAATTATTTTGTATCATGACTGACCAACCAATTATTTTTAACGTTTTTATTGAATTTGTTACTTGACAGAAATTTTTGTTTGTTTGTGGTTCTATTCCCTTAACACGCTTGTGTTGTCTTTTGTTTATTTTATTTTTTTTTATTTTCATGTAAATAAGCAAGTGTTAATTTAATAAAATTATTATTGCAATAGCTCTGCGTATTGTTTTAATATTCGATGCTGTTATTTATTGTAAAAATAAAATTAGTTATCAATAAAAAAAAAATAGGGAAATGGTTTACGTAAAATATGTTTTAGCAGAAGAGTACACCATTGCTGTAAGCGACAAGGTGTCCTGATCCATTCGTTTCTATTCAGTTAGTACTGAAAATTATAAAAAGAAGAAACAACTGCAGATATCGTTTTTGGGAAACTCGAAGTAACCCCCCCCCCCTCACCCTTCGACGACGAGTGTAATCACTTAAGTGAAATTTTAAGTTAAATTAAAAAAAAATTAATTTGCAATTGCAGAAGTGCAAGGATGGAATTTTTTTTTGAAATTTGTATTTTAGACACTTACAACTAATAATTTTTGAATAGGATGGCTAATATAAATCTCCCACAGTCAAAAAGCTTCTGACTTTGTAAAAATTTAAATTTCAAATAATTTTTTTTCCTTTAGGCAACGCTTCGAGTTTTTTTATTGTAACAGACAGGATAAAAAAATTATTAAAATATCTATGATTTCTAAATCTTCGTCATGATTAAAAAAAATATTCTTTAATTGGCCACTTGTAGCCCTTGAGATGGTTAAACATTATTACAAAAAATTGACAATATTCGATCTAAGAAAAAAAAGGCAACTAGACTACCTGAACCCCTGTTTTCCATTGGTTTTCTTTAGCCAGTTGATTCCCATGATAAAAAAATATTTTTTAGTTTAGACCTCAAAGCATCACTTAGTTTTTTTCGTTTTCTATAGTCTCATGTGTATCCTTTTTTTCTACACAGTAGCCAAAAAAACCACGTTCTTATTTTCTCTCAAGCCCTAATCCGAAAATGTCAAGGAATGAACCCAATCAAAGTCCTCAGGCCCAACTTTCTAAATTATTGTGTAACCTAGCATTTGTCAAGCTAAGTCTCAGTCTCATCTATATCGTGCTAGTTACCCTACAATCACTCCTGCTCCCTCGCTTAATATTCTAAATGTTAAGAACCCATGTCCTAGTATTTAAAAATTAGTGAACCATTTACGATGTCACAGTTATCTCTTTTATGTCAACTCAAGGAAATATAACTTTAACTTTTTCCTAAAAAGCCCTTCTAAAACTCCTTTCCGCCCTAAACTTAAAGCAGCGTGCTTGGCTGTTAACAAAAATAATGGCCTTTCTATTTCTTAAAACCTACTTTACTTTAAGATCTGTTGCTCCCTTAATATCCAGCACCTTTTTTTACTACCTAGAACACAGTTCATTTATCAGACATATAGATTACAGGGCAATTTTACGTCCTCTCCTATTAGGCAGACAATGTATTTAATGCCCATATTCGGGCTATTGGATCCCAACTAACATTCCCTGCCAAAAATTTTTATAGGCGGTATTCTTGACCAGATCTCTGTCAAAAAAAAAAATTATTTATTTTTTATACAAAGCGAAAATCGAACAGATTCAGTGCACAACCAAATAGATTGTGTTTATTTAATTCAAATAATGTAGCATATTTTAAGGTGCCATGTAAAAATATTTGATGTGAAATTTTCAAACAAAATTTTCGAAGTTCTTTAACTTTTTCGTTAAATTGGACAAAGTACCAGTCTTTACAGCCAATCCTAATATGATAACGGGGGTTTCTGGAAAGAACCCCAAGCGTTTCCGTTGGAATTTTTATATTGAAGATGCTTATGCACCGCTTGACCCTTTCCCTGTATACATTGAACTGTTATATCACAAATCCATTTTCGATTAATTATTTATTTGAAACGAATTTCATAAGACAAATTTTTCGTTATAAGCGTATGTGCCCAGAGTATGTATAAACATTAATGCTCATAATAATTATAGGAGGGCTAGTCAATGCTAATTTGACAGATGTCAATGGCATAATTGTCAAATAAGCCCTTCATAAATTTACCGTAAGTTTTATGAATATGGGCATTAATTCACATACTTACATACTTTTTTCTACACTCGCATTTTATTTAATATTTTCACTGTGGTCATGTTTATATTATATTTATATGTATTGATGCGTTTTTTACCCTTCAATGATAAACTCCACTATTTGGTAGTAATTAAACGTAGTTGTTAGTCATGTTTTTCATTGTTTTTTTATTATTTTTAAATATCTTCAACATTGTTGTAAAAATGTCAGTTTTAATTAAATAACCATGGATACCATGGTATCCATGTCCTCGGTTGCGGAAATGTTAAAATATTTATTGATGTGTACATATTTCGATATCATATTCGAGCGCATATTTACAAATTTACATGTTTTCCTGTGTTAAATTTCACATAAATAAGTTTATATGTAGATATGAATGTGTATTTTAAATATTTTAAATATCAAAAACGTATGGAGTTTTTATCAATACAAGCGTATCAGCCTATACAAAATGTGTTTACATGGAAATATAATTGCATCCATACCTTACACACTTTTGTTTTCACAAATGTTTATACAAATGGAACCTTAACATCATTCCCCTCTCTTCCTCTAAGCTCTGCGTGGATATATATTCCAGAAGCATCGCAGAGGCTAGAGCCTCTAACAAACCTAGATCTCAAACATTTCGAAAACCTGGCCAAAATTATTTTCAGAATGATCCAAGTCCCTTTTCGATCTGGATAAACGGAAGATAAGGGACACCGTGGCTGCAATTACCGGCTATTTGGTACCAATGCTAGCAGCTCACGTTAGCCTTTCAACGAGATCTGTAGAAGCTGTTAGGATGCCTAGGAGGCTGAGATTATGCAGCACCTCTTGTGTTTCTGTTCGGCACTGGATGATATTGGAAGGAAACACTTTGGAGCTGACAAACTAGATAGCAGACCTGACCAGTCTATATTCTTTTACCAGGGACCACTGTTGGTTCGAGTACAAGGACCACTACGTGGCGACTTTTACCAGCCATATATACTAGCTTCCTACTTCTATCAAAATTTTTTTTTAAATCAAGCTAATCTAATCTTAATTAATGCTTTTTTCTCTTCTAATCTTCTTCTCACCTTGGTGCCACAAGGGGACTTAAGAAACGGATTCAAGTATATTCATTAAAAGTATGATGTGTGTGAGCCGTACACAGTTTCCTCCAGAGCACTTTGGTAAAAATCAGTCAGAAGTCAAATCCGTAGAGAGTTTGCAAAAGTTCCCTTAGCCATCTTTTAAAACACTTTTAAAGTAATATCTCGTGGATGGCAGTTGATTTGCATTCTCCAGACAGCAAAAGAAACGGTAGGCCTACAAATCTTAGAAAAAGAAAATTAATTAAAAAACAATCGCAACAGCATCAAGGGAAATGAAATAAAACTATTGTCAGAGCTTAGCCCTAGCGAAAGAATTTCGTTAAGGCCCTTTGGTTAAACTTGGACCCATAGAGGTATATATATTTAAAAGTATTTTTTCATTCCGGCCAACCATACTATTTTGTTGATTTCAGTTACATTAAAAAAATAAATAGCAAAGGTTCTTAAAAACATATGACAAAAAGCTTAAATCAGCAAAAAGAAAGCCTAGCTCAATGCACTATTTAAGTCGATTCCTAGTTGTTTTTAATTTTGTTTTAATATACGCAATTATTTAAATAAGTTAAATTAAACTTTAAATTAAAAAATTTTTTTAAGTTTTTTAATATTTTTTATGTAGAAAAATTTCGCCTAAGTTGAACGTTTCAGGGCTTTATTTAGCTGTATTTTTTCATCTTTTTACTTTAAAATTTTAAACATTCCCTATATTTTTTTTATAATTTACTATAAATATTTCTTTTATGTTAAAATTTAAAAAAAGTTATAAATTGCAAATTAAAAGTATATATGTATAATTTATTTAGTGTTCATATGAGTTTTCATTTTACAATTTCCATATTAATTAAATATCACTCATACGCCATATGTTCATTAAGTTTTGTTAACATGTAAGTACAAGTATCCATACATATCGCATTCTAAATAATAAGCAGTCAATATTGAGAATCACTAATTTGTATGAAAGAATTTTTCTCTTGTTTTTCTAAAATGCAAACAATATTTGAAAAATTCGTTAAAGACTTAGCTAAAGGAAATATTTTAATAAATTTTAAGTTCTAACTATTTATAATTCATTTTGCTTTATCAAGGTTTATTCGAAATTGTGTGCATAAACTTTGTAATATATATGTATTTATGTTTTTAATTGATTTATTGCTGTTTATATTGTTTATTTTTATTGTTTTATACATTTCTAACAAGTTAATTAATATTTTAGGCACATCAAATGAATATATAGGAATTTCATAATATATTGTAAAAGCCATTTTTAAAACAACAACAAAATCTTAGTATAACAGATTTTGCTATGTGGCAGCAAACGTTAAGCCAAAGAGATTGACCGACTAATGATATACATATATTGTGTTTGCATAAAAGTATAAATAAAAGTACATAATCGTTTAGAGAAAAAGTAAAAACTTAGGAAACTAAATTTAATCTGTTATAAAAAATAAAACAACTTAAATCATTTCAACAACTTGAGCAATTTTTTATCTGTTTGATAAACTTAAATTTTTATTTTTTAAATTTACATTTTAGCGGTATAATTTTCATTTTACCTAATTTATACTAAGCTATCCAAATGTAAAGACAATAAGTTGTAAATATTTTTAATTTTAAACAGACAATATGGCGTTTGCCAAAACATAAACGTATTATAACCTCCATGGAAACAAACATTTGTTCACATATGTGTAAGCAAACACTCACACATTTGAAATATGAACACCTTTTCGCAATGACACTCTTCTGCAGTACACACAAATACATCAATCAATAAAATTTATAATGCTTATTGTATTGCTATAACTACAACAATTTAGCCAGCAATTGTTGACCATAATTTTGAACACACACACATGGTTACAGACACACAATTCATTTATTGTAGGGAGTATTAAGCAGTTGTTGTTTTGATGATGTGTAGGCGTAAATGTGCAAATGTTTAGCAGAAAAAAAAATCCAATTAATTTTCAATCATAAAATATATAAGCATAATAAATATTTTTTTTAAATACAATATAACAAAAGAGTTTAAATATGTTCGAAAAAAATTCAAGTTAAATAATTTATAAACAAATATGGTTGTAATACCAGTTTAGAAAAACAATAAAATTATTAACAGCAGGTAGCAATTTTGAATACCGTTTTAATTGAAATTTAATTATTTAAAATAATTTATTTTAAAATAAATAAAATTCAATAAGCAAAAATTTCTTATAAAATATAATATAACATTTTTAAAATAATAGAATGTTAAATAAAAATGTTTTTATAGTATACAAGAACCCAGAAATTCGGAAGTCTTACAAGAAGACTAAACTATTTAATTTAAATTACTAACGGTAAAGCTGACAATACATATCGTTAAGTTGTATTTTTACTTGGCTTTAGCCAACACCTGTTTTCTACTGACCAATTTTTGCTCCTCACTGCATCAACAGTTGTATTAGCTGCCTGTGGTTTAAAGATTAATGTAAAATGTATATAATTATACATTTTGGTTTGTATGTTATTATTATAACAGTCCAATATAATTACAATATTATTATTATTATTATTGTAGTCATTATTTTTCACTCTAAAAACTATTGTGTCCAGCATTAGAGGACTTTGTTAAAACAAAACACGTTCAACGCTAGTGTGGATAATTGTTGTAAAAATAGATTAAAAAAAATAAATTCCTTTATAACTAAATAGTTCAAATTACACTTCGCTACACTTGGGTAAGGTAGAACAGGCATCCGTTAAAGGAAAGGCTAAAGCTCACTTAGGTCCGCTTAATTTGGTCCCTTTACATTACCTTAAGGGGCAGATCGAAGGGATTGAAGATAGAAAGGAAGAAGAAATTTAGAGAAGGATAAGAAATAATAGAAAAATAAAAGAAAATAAAAGAAAAATAAAGCAGACTTGCCAGGGAATCTGGTGACTATTGACACCACAATCATTTTAATTGTCTTTTAGATGTAATTTAATCCATGTTTTAAAAAAGAAGAAAGCGAATTTTCCTATTTATGGCGGTGTTTGATTTAATAACTTTTATAGTTATAAATTAATTCATTTTATATACAAGAGTTGCTTTTTTACACTTTTTTCCAGAATTTTGAGTTTGAAACTTATCTGTTGATTTAAATTCTTTGCTTGCATATTCTTTCAGTACGCCAGCATTTTTGCTTTATCTATTAATTTTGAACTAAGGTAACAGTTTCTATACATGCTAAATTTTTTTTTAATTATTACAATGAAATAATCTAATATTTATCAATTATAAATGACCTTATGGTGTCATTCGGCTTTGATGTATCAAGTTGGATGTTAAAGTGTCTTAAACGACTAGCAACTAGGGTGTTACTAAATTTATTTTTGTAAATTCAGTGGTCGTATCGTCATAGGGACATCTAAAATAGATCTGTTCCCAAACCTCTTTTTTAACATAAAAAAAAATTCTCTTACATTATAACAAGTAAATTTAGATAAACAGACATACAAGCCTTCCAGTAATAGCATATTTGCTAGAGTATCCACCCAACAATAGATAATCGAATAATTTTCAGTCGAATAATAGCTCAGTAAAAAAAGCTGCAAATTTCAAATTAACAATAACTCGAAAAATTTACGTCGATTAATCGACTTACTATTTTACTTTTTGCTCGCTTGTGCTAAAAGAATAATTAAAACAAGTACTCCGTGATCATAATCCTATAAAAAAACTTTCTGTCAAATCTTTTTTGGGTTCCAAGAATACATACACATATCTATGCTTTTTCCATTCCTGACCCTACAAGAATTTGTATTGTTATTGACAGGGAAGTCTAATTCAACTTGTCTGTTTCTTAAAATAAACTTTTCCAATAACGTTTTACGTATCCATTTTTAATACAAATATGTCCACTAATTAATCCCATTAAGTGAATGTCTGGCAGAACAAGAGCTGGAAGAATCATTGAAAACTGTTAGGCAGCAAGCTGGGAAGCTGGAAACCGGAAGAGCTTAAAAATTTTTAAATGCCCCAATTTTGCTTAAAAGTTATTGAATTATTTAAAACTTTTAAGCAAATTGATGAGAAGATTTATTTTGATTACTGGGATACATTTGCTTCAGAATATGGTATTCGAAATTGTTTTGACTCATTTTCGACCCTAGTGTATAGGAAGTTTCTCTGGTTCTTATAAGATTTATTGTTGATTAATAATAGAAAATAACTCGACTAAATTTAAATGGCACAAATATTTCAAAACAAGATCTAAAAATTTGAAAAAAATTCCAATTTCAAGCTGTACACTAACTAGACTTAAATAATGTTACGGGTCGTGGTATTAGAGTTAATTGAGTTAAAGGCCCTTTCTACTCAATTATTCTACCAAAGTGAAATAAATATTTTCTCGAACATAATCAAATTCCGATTGCATGGATACTCTTATATCTCCAGAGTATATATTTTGCTCTTTTAATGGAAATTTTATTTAATTAATTTACTTGCGTATTGTAACACGTATTGCTAATTAATTTTTGAGGTTTTGTTTGTTTTTATATTAACCAAATATTATTACTGCCACAAATAAATATTAAAACCCGGTTTATGTGTTTGTGTGTAAACATATGTAAACAAATAGTTTTTTGTTGTGGTTTTACTGCTGCATCTCTATTAAGTTTTTTTTAAATATTTAAAAAGTTTTTAGAATTAATTTTCTTATATTTTTTTTATTAAAAAAAATTAATAATTTTGAAACCAAATTGAGTCAGTTGTTACACAAAAAACTCATTTAAGCATTTCCGCTGCCATTAGAGTGATTATTTTAATCAAATTTATAGCAAAATCCAAACAGCTCAAATTTTTAACTTAAAACAAAGATAAACTTTACAAGGATGGTATTTTCTTAAAGGTTTTATTATGGCAAAATATGGAAATTACATGACATCTGCTCAAAAGACTGTGATGGGTGTGATAGGTTATTTTTTTTAATATTCTAAAATTGCTTATTTAGGTAAAGTTTTGCAAATCAAATGAAAAAATATAAGCTTGGTTTCTAGAAAAACAAAAGAAAACAGGCGAGTAAGAATTAATCACAAAAAAATATATGTGAAAGTAAAGATATTGTAAAATATAATAACATGTGTCTTTAAAATGAGTTCGTTTTCACTCTGCCAAAAAAAGGCAAGTTTCACTAAAGTAGAAGTTCTTGCTTACAACATTCCCCTTCTATCAGAAAAAACTTTTTTCATCGACATCCCTAACATGGTACAAATGCTGCCTTACAAATACAGTGGAGACTTTCTAATATCAAATGTTTCTCATCAAAAGTCTTATTTAATGGTACCTCGGGTTTTTCTGTACTCCGCGCCCCCCTCTCCACTTAAAACAAGGATAATCTTCACAGGGATGGTTTTTTCTTGAGGGTTTTATTATGAAAAAATATTGAAATTACATGTCTTATGTTAAAAAAAAAACTGAGGTGGGTGTGATATGTTGTTTTCAAATATCTGGAAAATGCTTATTAAGGTAAATTTTTGCAAATCGAACCTAAAGATATAAGCTTGGCTTCTATAAAAACAAAAAGAAAAGGGTGAGTAAAAATTAATGAAAAACTATGTTTGAAAAATAAGAGATTTTAAAAAGTAATAACATGTGACTTTAAAATGGGTTTGTTTTTATTAAAAAAGGCAAGTAACGCTTAAAAACGAGCTCTTGGTCATAACATCCCCTTGTATCAGAAAAAACCTTTCTTTTCGGCATCCTTATCAAGGTTTAAATGCTGATTTAGGAATAGAGCGGATACTATTTTAACAGTATGTCCCTTACCACTATCAAATATTTCTCATGGAAAAACTTTTTCCATCGAGCCGTGTCTTTTCCCTGCACTCCGCTTCCCCCTCACCGCATATATTGCGCAACTTATGCAATATGGGTGTCTCTGCTTGAAAAATTCTTTAAGACTTTGTGTTCATTGTGGCATAAAAAATAAATTTTTTTCTACTGTTGTCTTACTTTAATATTATGTTTTTAAATCTACAACGTTCATTACAACAAAAAAAATTATTATAAGAAATCGCAATAATTCTTGCAGCTCTTAAAAAAATTTCCCAAATGCATAATATTTACAATATGAATACAAGCAATTAATGTTCTTCACTGTTTACTAGCAACATTCTAAAGCACTTTCCTTCATAAGTTGGAATAAAGTTTTCTTAAGCCAGTCATTGTTCAAGAGTATTGTTTCATAGTAGTTGTTTATTGTTTAAGACTTCATTTATGTAGTGCTTAACCGCTGCCACTTTCACACTTTTTTGAATTATTTGTTCTAAAAGTAAGTTTTCCCTTTTGCTATTATTTTCTATACGTTTTCGTAATTTATTAAGAAATCTCAAAAGTATAATTCATCGTTTAATTAAAAGAAAAACAAAAGGGTTTTGCGAAAAATCAACGGAATATGTTTTTTATTTTAGATTTAGTTTCAATTTAGCTGCATTAAATATTTGTATCTCCAATTTAAAAAATCTTAAAAAAAGTAAATAAAAACAAAACTCCAATATAGAAAACTTTTGGCCAAAAACAAAGAAAATTAAGATTTTAAATTTAAAGTCATATACGATCGCTTATAGTAATAACTTTTTTAACAATAAAAAATGTAAAAAATCAAATGACTTGTTACCTCTTTTTGCTGCTCTTTAAGCTTATTTTCTATTAATTAAAATTTATTTGCTTTGTTTCTCTCTTCTCTGCGCATAACAAAAGCATACGGGTGGTATGAGCAATTAAAATCACTCATACGCAATGTTACAAATGTAAATACTTTTTCTACGATTCCACCTAGAATGACTAAGAAATCATTCACCTCAAGCATTGAGTTCTGTACTTTAATAAAATGGTTAGATATATAAATATTATTAGGGCAAATAAAAAGTTCCATATACAATTTACTATATGACAGAAAAAATAACTCAATTAAAACATTATGTTTAATAATTTTATTACAGTTGCTTTGCTAAATGCTATTATGATTTAAAATGGGTTTATGGTCCAAATCATATGCTTTTTTTTCCTTTTTTTAAGCATTTTATTAAACTTGCTTTCAGTAAATTACTAACAAATTGTTTTTATATTTCCTAATTGCTACATTTTTTTTTAAAACGGCCTAAAAGTATGCAACAGATGTTACCACAAATTTTTTTCCGCAATATTTATTGAATTTTTACCAAATGCATAAGCTTGTTCAACGATCGGTAAAGTTAGGCGTATATTTCGAGTAGCCTTTTGCAGCTGTTAAGCTTATAAAAGCCTTTTGCAGCTGTTAAGCTTATAATAGCCTTTTGCTGCACTCTTTTTGCTTTTTTTTTTTTTTTAAAGATCTTGGTTGAAATAACATTTTGACCAAATTTGTCTATGGTCTTTAATATTTAAAACTGGCTACTGTCATTGTAAATTATTTCAAATTTGCGTAATTTTTCAGTTACTAATAGCTTTCTCTGTTGGAGGATTTGTTCTCACATTGTGGCCAAATTAATCCTCTTAAAAATAGCACTCACACTGAAACCTTAGCACTATGACAACTATGACAACTACAACAAACTAATGTGCAAGAGAAAAATTATTTAATGCATTTTTAATATCAGCCTGTCAACTTGTATGAAAAGTAGTAATTTTCATTATTAAATAAATAATTATAATGCCATGGAAGCAAAAAGACAGTTAAGACTACTACTTCATACAAAGTTGCAGCAACAACAGCAACAATTTTTATTGGTAATAAATGAAATTCAATATTTCGTTTGACACATAATATCAGGCAATGAAAATTCGTCGCTCAACAAAATTAAATATGCCAACACGTTAATTAATTGTTTGGAAATTATAATAAACTTTCCATCAACAAACACTGAAGCAAAGTCAGGCACATATGTATATGTAAATTGTATACAGCAGCATATAATTTGAAACTCTCTACATATATATAAAACACATATGAAAACGTTCGTATATATACGTATCAGGAGCATTGCACTAACTGAGTGCTGGTTGACATATTCATACGTTAAACATATTAATGTGAAGATTCCATAAAAATGTGTCATTTTTAATAACCAAGGAAAATGAGGAATTTAATTTCCAATAGCAACAACATATCATTAAAAAGAATATCGATACATATATGCTTATATAAAGTGGAAGGGGATATTATATGTTCGTATAGGTACTTAATTCAAAATGGGCCATATTAACAGAAAAACTTTTTAGCCAAAAGACTAGAAGCAAATAATGGCATTCAATTTGAATCCAAGTTTTAAAATTCTTGTTAGAACTTCCCACTTACCGCTTTCAGGGTGCCCGGGGATAGATGACCCCAACTCGGTTTTCCTTGCAAAAATTTTCTTAGTATATATTTACCCCCTATTTCCACCCGCTAAGGGGGTTGCCATACAAAATAAGTTATCGTAAGAGGGAGATAGATCAATGGTAAGCCATGGAAACTTGACAAAGTACTTTATAAGACTTAAAAACAGAGTGCAGTTCTTAGACAGATGTACATAAATTTCCACAATTTGTAAACGTTACTTTGGTGTCAACCTAAAAGTGAAACATAATATGATAAAATATACTAAACCATTTATTATGGAAATCTTTGTTGAGTTAATTAAAGAAGTTTGAACCACTCATACATCCTTTAAAACTCCTTATCCCCTTTGTATATATTTTTGTCCAAATCAAAATTATTAACAAATGTTTTACTTAAAGTTTAAATACATTAAAATGTCCAAATTGCTCTCTCATTTCCTTGACATAAATTTAATTTCACCTTATGAACAAACGAAAAAAAAACCATTTCTTTTACCATAAATAAGCATAAGAACAAAACGACAGTAACGTCTTTAAAAAAGTAATTTTGTTCAATTTTCTACCTGAAGAAACATTGGTGCCCTACAAAAAGGCAAATGGCTAATAACTCATGAAGAAAAACCACTTTCTTTTAAAAAAAATAAAAAAAAAAAAAAACTAGTGCAGCAATATAAAGCACACAAATAGTTAACGATAAACAAAAAAGCAAAAATAAAATAAGGAGTCTTAAAATTACTACTAAAAGCCCATTAAAGCCACACAATCAAGCAGGAGAGGGGACCAAAGCCAAGCAGAACCAAGAAAGGTGGCAGCACAACAAAGATCCCCTCTGTAAGAAAATGGCAAGAAGCAAATTTTTAAAAATAAACCAAAAACCCAAAATGCCATCAACCAAGGCTGAAAATAGTTAAAACCAATAAAACACCAACAACAATTTTAGAAGAAGAACCAGACATAAAACGAAAATTTTCCAAAAACTTTAGAAAACAACAACGAAAAATCTGGGACAATAATGTTTTTCCATTTTTAAGTGTGAAAATTACACGCCATTATAGAACGTTTAAAAATTTTTTGCACAAAAAAAATTAAAAAAACATCAACACTAAAACACACAAACCTTAAGACATACATATTCTGCAGGAAGTGAGCAAAAAAATTCAAGTGAAAATACAAATTGCAAGTTGTATCTGTAAGAGAAGAGTTTATTGGGAAACTAGCTTTTTTACAAGTACTAGAAAGGTATTGGTGCCAATAGCATGCACTAATACCACCACAATTATTTTTAAATGACAATTTTTTTGTGTCAAATATTACGAGAAAATAACAGGAAGTTGTTAAGCCAAAAACCACTTGTAAAAGATACCACTTAAGCACAGTGATTATACATTGACAACGGAAGGGTGTGTGAGTGTAAATTGTCTAATTGCAGTTTAATTGATTTTGCAGAAAAAACCTTTTAAATTGTTTCTTATTGAAGATTGTAATTTAAAAAATTAAAAAAAAAATAAGTTTTAAAAAAATATGTCTCCAGAGGAACTCGAAATTTGCATGACTATAATATTTCGATAATATTTTTATTTCCTTTTTTTAAATTGACAGGCATATAACCTCTTATTTTTCTATATAAGAGGTTGGAAAATGGCAAAAAGAAATGTTTTAGTCAATTTCTTTCAAGGCCTTAAATTGTTATCATGCACTCGTTTTCGTAGGATTTATCAATCTTTTTTAACTAACAGGAGGTCTGATTAAGATGTTTTAAATAATAAAATATTAGACTCCAAGATAATAAATGTCTTGACAGCAACCTAAGATAACTTTTGCTGATAAAAACTAGAACATTCTTAAATACAGTTGCACTCGGGGACCTTTTAAGTTAATTGCTAATCCAAGCGCCATTTAAAAAATAAGATTTTTAGTAAAAAGTTTAATGAGCTATATGGAGCTTTCAATAAAAACAAACATATTTTAACACCGAAAACATAAAATCAAGCCAATTATCCGTGTAAATCAACCCCTTTTATTTGCAATTCCCCAGCCACAGCCACCTGATTGCCATATTGTACGCAATAATGTTTTCTAATATTGGCCCCAAAACATCGCTTTTGTCTTCGTGGTATTTCTTTCCTTCCAACGGGCATCATGCTATACAATTTTAATTTTTTTTTTATTCTCGCGCAATAATCTGAATAGAAAAATGGTGACCTTGTATTCATCATTTCGGTGAAAATAAAGTGGTGGCTCTAGATATTTCTAGGGCATTTGATAAAGTCTGGCCTGGTGCGATTTTACCTAAATTTACTGCTTTAGATGCCAGTGGAAAATTTTCACGACTTATACCGAGTTTTTGTAAGATTACACTATTCGCTTTTTAAAAGGTAAAATATCTTCCAATGAGCTTAAGGTCAATTCAGGGGTACCGCAAAGCTTCGCACTCTCTCCTTCTCTATTTCTTACCACTCTTAATGACCTGTTGGGACAGATTTCAAATCCTATATGTTCCTTTGCAGACGACAGCAGCATATATCATTCATACCCATTTGCCTAATGGCCGAGCTCTTTGAAGATTGAGACTTTGAGACAGAGTAGGAATGATACCCTCAACTCTGATCTGGTGCTAATCTCTGATTGGGACCGTGGGAATAGGCTTGACTTTAATGCCCGTAAGACCCAATGTTATCTTTTAACACATAAACGCACGTTAGACCACACTGCATCAACTGTATTAATGGATGGTATAAGTATTGGGAAGACAGAAGCTGTTGATATTCTGGGCATGAAAATCCAGTGCGAAGTTCGCTGGATGGAACACGTTTTTTTTGTCGAAGGAAGCATCTATGTGTCTTGGCCATCTGATCTTCTCAATTTTTATATCACCTATATTCGACCGAAGATAGATGTTAAGGGTTTTACATGAACATCTACCCTGCGGGCAATAATTCACGGTTCTCTTAAAATTTGGTTGAAACAAAGCATCCACCAGCGCCCCCAGAATGGCTCACCCTTCCACCCAGGTTGCAATTCTCTGCCATGACTCTGTATAAGGCATAACAGACCCCTTGCTGAGGAGTTGTGCTATCTAAACCCAAATTGCGTCTCTAGTTCTCGATCTTTCGTAATCAAAACAGATCCGCGCCGACAAGACACATTTCCAAACGCTTGTGAAACAGTACCCAACCTTAAGCAAGAAAGATTATGATTATCATGTCGCATCCAACAAATGCGACACCTAGCTCTATTTGAAGGATCTTTTCATATTCAGACAAATCAATTTCTCCACTTTCATACGATGATAGAATATAATTTTGTTATCTGCGCAGGTGCTCCAAAGTATATTTTAGAGTTACTTGACCGCGTACAGGAACCGGCGAAGGTACTCATCGATGACCCTGCGGTATCTAACGGTCTTGATTCACTTGAACATCGTCGCAATGTGGGATGTATATCACTTTTCTGTTGATACTTTAATAGGATGTACTCCGAATAAATCAGAAAACTTGTTCCCGAAACCCGTAAGAGCACGTGATACTCGTCTCTTTAGAACACCACACCCACTTTTAGTCGACTGGCCCGTAAATCGCTCTACGCAATACAGAGAGAAATCATTCTTTAGTCGCACAGTCCGTATGTGAAACAAACTACCTGAATATGTCCTTCCTGTCACAGTTCATAAATGAAATGCCAACAGGCACTACTACTTATATCCTCCTTCTCATAACCTATATCCGTGATACCAACACGCAATGCACGTTTAGGGGCCATCAGCTGAGTGCTGGTTATTAAGGAAAGAAAAAAGAGATGCCACGGCATTATTTTGTCGACCAGTGTACAGCAATGGCACCAAATTTGGCTTGAATACATGGTCAGTTCTCGCTTTCCAGTGAACTCTCGTCATGTTAACCCCCGGTGCCTTAATCTTTCTTAAGTAGTAAACGGAAATGGCTGTAAAAACAGGAGACGAAAATCTAATTCTAACTACCAAACCCCAACACTGTCTTACAAGTAGAGGCGCGAGCATTCACTGATTGTTTGTCCTAGCTAAGGGCACTTACTATAGGATAGTCATGCAATGTTAGAAAATGTTGTTTATATTTTCTCAAAATATGACAAATACCTATTATAGGATGCTTAGACATCTTAAGGTGGCCTTAAATGAACAGGAAACTAATCTGGCAACATACGCTTTGAAACAGAAGGAAATTAACCTGAGCTGCTTGTTGCAAGAAGTGCAGTTTTTTTTCTTATGTTGTACAAGATGTTGTAAGATTTAGTGGTAAGAAATAAGAAATATTCAGGAATTTTGCATCACTAAATTTCGTACCTTCATTCAGCCTAAACTCTTCACTAAAGGCTGCAAATCTCTCCTACAGACGATGCGATCATAAGAATCAATTCTTTCAGAGGTTTTTACTGATGGTATCTTTTTTAAGGGGGATGTCTGTAACCTTGGCTGACATTGTAATGCACCAACCAGACACACAATCTGATATGTCTTAATACAAGCAATAACGGTGGCAGAATTGTTGCGTCAATATGCTAATGTTTTTTAATTTTTTTGTTAATTTCTTTGATTTTTTTTTTGTGTTGTTGCTATTTGTTTTCATTTTGTACAAACACATGTATGATATTGACAGCTTGTGTTAAAAGATTCTTGCTCAGCAATGTTTTATACTACTTATTGCTAAGTATGTATTTTAATTCAAATTTATATAGAACATGTGTTAATATCAGGTGTTGGCAATAGAATTTAACAGTTGCCATGGCAATATTTGCCTTGTTCATTGCTCGTGTAGTTGGTTATTTACCACTCATTTTTCAATAATATCCCAGGCCTGCCAAATAAACAAATAATTTTTTTTTCTTTTTTTTTACATATACCTTTCGTTGACTTCGAAAATACATATATTTTAGACGTCTTAAGTAGTGTTTACTTACCCTAAAACTGTTTTTGTATTACCTAAAACAAGCCAAATGATAGACAATAATATCTTTAGCTTTAACTTAAAGCGTATAAATACTGTAGCTCTTTGAGTTAAAATATCATTCGTATTCAAGTCAAGTCAAAACTTATACCAAAATGAAATTTCTTGTGGCTTTTTTGTTTCTATCGTTGAGTTTATTATTTGGCATTATGACTGCTAATGGTCAGCCTTGTAGTCGAGTATGTACTGCGAGCAACGCTCCAATTTGTGGGATCCATACTAGTCGACGGGGTGTAAGAACGCCATGTATTACATCAAATGCATGTATGCGCCATTGCTTACCAGACGCAGGTAATTTAATAATTGTTCGCTTTTAAAATTATTTATTTAATTTTTCTTGTTTGTAAATAAATTTTTCCTTTTTTTTTTAGTGCCAACTTGGAGTCAAGGATGTACAAAAACTTCTCGTTTGTGTCGTAGTCACTGAACCTGTTAAAAATCTTTTATATATATTTTACTTGCTACCTACATGTAATAGATGAGTTTAATAAAAACAGAATTAAGAGTAAAATTATTCCTGTGTTTTGATTTTGTTTAATTATATTTAAGTGAGATTTGTAAATGCAAGTGGCGATTGCGCTTTTGCTCCCCAAGATCTTTGATAAAGAGCTCTTTAAATATGTGATATGAAATATTAAGAATTATTTAATTCGAAAATGCATTATAATACTAACAGCCTTGGAGATTTTTTTCATACCCTTCACATTTACAGCTTCAAGAGGTAAATACAGGGTGTCTGATGGCATATTTATATTTTTAAATACGATTTTTTGAAAAAGTTATTAAAATAGGGAATAATTTTTCCCCAACCTATGAGCTTTTCTTGTCAACTAGTGTACAGTAATGACACCAAACGTGGTCCTCAGACCAAACCTTATTATGACAATGCACTTTCTAAGCTTGGCTCTATGATTAGTTCTAGCCCTCCACTGAAGTTTTGTTATGTTAACCAACTGTGTCTTAACTTTTTAATATATTAAACTGGATTTGGCACTCTTGTTAAATAACAGGAGACCAAAATCTAATTCTAACTACGAGACCACAACACTCTCTTACAAATAGAGATGCGAGCATTCACTGATTGCTTGTCCCAGCTTAAGGCATACGCAGTTCCAATGAACGTTAAAATATGTGTGGATAGCCAAGGGTTTGTAGGATAGATTATGTCCAGGAGCACTCAATTTAGGACAGTCTTGCAATGTTAGAAGATGATGTTTATCTTTACTCGAAATATGACAAATACGTATTTTATGAGTGCTTAGCTAATGTCCTGCGGGCTTATATAGACGCAAGTTTCTGTGCCTACATTGAGCTTTAACCCTTCACTAAAGGCTGCAAATCTTTCCTACAGACTATAAGATTAAAAACATTAATTCCTTCAGAGGATTTTACTGATGGTATTTTTCAAGGCTGATGTCTATGACCTTAGCTGAAATTGTTATGATTAATTTTCAATAATACCCCAGAGTTGCCAATAGCAAAAACAAATATTTTTTTTTCTTTTTGTATTTATACCTTTTGTTTAATCGAAAAATATATTTAAGATGACTAAAGCAAACAAACGAATTTCTTTAAATAGATTTGTTATAAAAAAATGTTTATTTACCCTAAAATTGTTTTTTTGTTACCTAAAACATGAAAAATGTTTGAAAGCAATGTTTTTAGTCTCAGCTCAAATCGTATAAATACTGCAGCTGTTTGAGTTGAAATATCATTCCTTTTTCAAGTCAAGTCAAAACTTTTATAAAAATGAAATTTTTTGTTGCTTTTTTGTTTTTATCATTAAGCTTATTGTTTGGCATTATGACTGCTGAAGCTGGGCCTTGTAGTCGAATATGTACTGCGAGCAACGCTCCAATTTGTGGGTTCCATACTAGTCGAAGTGGTCTAAGAACACCCTGTATTGCATCAAATGCATGTATGCGCCATTGTTTACCAGAAACAGGTAATTTAAAAATTTTCTTTGCTTTTAAAAAAACTTATTTAATTTCCTTAATTTGTAAATTAATTCTTCTTTTTTAGTGCCAGTTTGGAGTCAAGAATGTACAAAAACTTCTCGCTTGTGTCGTAGTCACTGAACCTATTAAAGATCTTTTAAATATTTTTAACTTACTTACCCGCTGCACTTTGCTATCTGCACCTAAAAATGAAAGCTTGAGTTTAATAAAAGGAATTGAGAAAAAAAATAATTCTTGTGTTTTGATTTTGTTTAATTATATTTCAGTGTCATTCGTTATAACATAAAATAGGTGGCAATTGCAGTTTTTCTCCTCAAGATTTTTATAGAAAGCTGTTTAAGTATATAAAATTAAATGTTAAAAAATATTTTATTAGAAATTTATATTATAAGACTAACAAAAAAGTATGCTTTTTCCTATATTAGCCATGGAATTTTTTCAAACCTTTTACATTCGCAGCTACAAAAAAAAATTCAATACAGGGTGCCTGGTAGCAAATTTATATTTGTAAATGCGATTATTTATAAAACTAATAGACAGTTTGATTAAAGGGCCCCCAAAAGCATTGTATCTTTAAAAAAAAATAAATCATTTAAGAACTACCTTGAAGAAGCTTGAGATCGAAAGTTCTGAAACTTTACGAGATATTTCTCATCAAATATTTTATAAAAATGGTTCGATTTATTACCAAAATGTAGATATTGCTGTTTTATAAATTGAAGGATAGTTTAATGTCGATAGCTCTTACAGTTTACAATACGCAACGCCTTGAAATTTCAATATAAATGATTCTTTGTTTAGTGGGGCGAGGTCTACCGTTTTTGCTGCTCTTATTGAATTAATTTTTTTTCAAGACGTACTATGTGTCTTTGTATGATAATTTGGTTATGAATATTACGTTGATAGCTGCTACCATTTCCACATCCAAAACTTTATACAAATGTTTTTTGGGGGGATTTATCTTCTCCTTCTCCTATCCATTGTATCAAAATAACACTTTGGTAGTTTGAAGGTCAAAATGAACAGACGAACAGACAGACAAAAATACCAAGCCGGCTGCAGGCAAATGCAAACATATATTTCTATCCCTCTGTGAACAATAAGTTTTAGTAAATTTTTTAAAACAAAAACCATTTGCTTCAATTTAATTCCACGTTTTTTTTTTCCTTGCTTTTAGGTGTCTGAAGGTCATTAAACATTAATTAACCTTCTCGTTGTTTGTTTTGTATTTAAATTTAACTTAATAATTAAGCGTCTAGAAGAGTTTATATTTATTATTATTATTTGTTTGAATTTCATATTTATTATAGAAAATTCAGAATAGTCAAATAAACGTCTTTAAATAAAATCAAGTATTTGATAAAACATGATACCTTCACTAACATTTTGAGGTGAGAGGAAGGTGGTTAAAGCTGTAGTTTTTTTCTTATACCTGGGTTTCAGAGAGACCTTCAAACTTTTAAATGACCGAATAGTTTTCTAGAATGAATTCGAGCACCCAAAACGGGTGTTTGCCTTGAATTGTTCTTTCAAATTGAAAATTGTTAGTTAAACATATTTATTTTATGTCTGAAAGTAATTCAGAATATTTCCTTAATGGAATGATAGGACAGATAAGCTTGGCAAAGCAAGAAGTTCATTTGCCTAAAAAAATGCAATGGACGATGATTGTAGATACTTTATTTTAGTTATAAAATATGGTCAGCGCCATCTAGTTTTGGATAAATAACCCTTTTTGTAAAACCTTAAGGATTATGTGGAAATCTAATTGCCCGGCGGCGACAAGACTTCCTATGTCTTTGCGCAATAGTGTTTATAGACTCCTTATGGGGATCACAACAGTTTACTGTTGGCCAGATCATTATACCAAAAGAGCACGACGACTTCCAAGCGTTGACTACAAGTTCTTTGGGGCAAAGGGGATAAAAAGACTGTTTAGCATATTTAATAGCTGACTTTTATGTAAAAACTTTTTGAAAACCTTTAAAGGAAATATTAGGGCCACAAATTTATTTACAGTGTTATAATTTTTTTACCTATGCGCCAAAATAAAAACATTATCCTTAAAATAATCTGGTAGTTGGCTTTAACTATTCAACTTTCAGAAAACCTTTGAGGAATTGTTAAAATTGCATTTAAAAATTCATCTCTACCTTCTTTTAGTTATGCTATTTAGATTGTAATAAGGGTATATATCAGTTTCCTATTCCCTTTGTAATGTCTACAATATTCACTTTAGACCCTGCTCTTATTTGTTTTTCTTTTTTTTGCTTCTTAGAATAGATATTTAAAAGTAAATAAGTTATAAACTAACACGCAATTAATTATCATTTTAACATCAAAGTGCTAGTTGTTTACCTAAAAGTCTATTTTTTGGATAAATTTTTAAAACTTTTAAAAAAATATACTTTTTTTGTTTAAGCACCTAGACACTATTATTGAATAAAAACACTTAAGCAAATAAAACAATTAAGAAAACATTGGTCGGTAAGGCTCGACCATATTATATCCTACACGGCAATTATATGGGGTGGGTGCAAGAGCTAATGGTATAGACATAAACATTTATGCAGAACTTTAAAAAGGTGAATGCCCTAAGCGCCTATTTAGGGAGTATATTTCTATGGGGGCTGCGTCCAAAAATTGACCCAAAAAAATGCTTTGTGTCAGCGGCGAAAACCTTTTTTGTGTCAAATTTCATTGAAACATCTTCCAAATTTCGATTTGAAGCGTGTTTAACAATAATACATGGACACCCAGCCAAACAAACAGACGGATGGACGGACATGCTTAAATTCACTCAGAAAGTGATTTAGAGACGGTCGGTGTTCTTAACGGTGGGCCTAAGACCATTAGTTTTAGGCATTATAAACAGCTTCACAAACGCAAAATCCACATATGTAGGTGGCGTGAGTATAACTAAAAAAAACAAACAAATTAAAATTGGGCATATCAAGGACACGCACTGTACTCAACAAGAAAAAAAAAACAATTGAATTAAATAAATATTTTTTTTTTTTTTTCATTTTAGAACATATATCTATAGTTCTAATTCAAAAATATAGTTGAGAAGTCTAAGGTAAATTAACGAATTTCTTAAAATAGCTTTAATGTAAACAAACATGTTTATTTGCTCTAAAATTGTCTTTTTTTTTTAAAGAAGTTTTTTTTAGGTAAATATTTTCGAAAACCATGCAAAATGTTAGAAAACAATATCTCTAGCTTAAACTTAAAGCGTATAAATACTACGGATTTTTAAGTTGAAATATCATTCGTTTTCAAGTCAAGTCAGAACTTATATCAAAATGAAATTTTCTGTTGCATTTTTGTTACTTTCGTTGAGCTTATTGTTTGGCATTATGACTGCTGAAGGAAGGCGTTGTAGCCAACCATGTACTACGAGCAACGCACCAATTTGTGGAATACATACTAGTCGCAGTGGTGTAAGAACACCATGCCTTGTATCAAGTTCATGTCAGCGCCATTGTTTACCAGAAACAGGTAATTTAAAAATTTTTTTCTTTTTTAGAAATACATAAAATATTTAGTTTTATTCATTTTTAGTACCAGCTGGAAGTGAAGAATGTACAAGAACTTCCCGCTTGTGCCGCAGTCTCTGAACCTATTAAATATTGTTAACTTGCTTACCCGATGCAATTTGCTATCATCATCTTATAGATGAAACCATAAGCTTGAGTTTAATAAAAGGAATTGATAAAAAAAAATATTTCTTGAGTTTTTATTTTGTTTTATTATATTTAAGTGGTACCTGCGGTTTTGCTCCCCAGGAGCTCTAATAGAGAGAACTTTATCAAATATTTAGAAATTTTAAATCAACATTGGCTACAAGCTTGCTGCAACACAATTTTTTTTGTTATATTGAAATTAATTTTCTGCGAGTTATTAATCCATTTCAAAATTTTATATATATTTTTTTTATTGTCAAAAAAATTATAAAATTTTGCAAAATTTTTTGCCAATTTCCCTTATTGCAAATTGTTGCCAGATTGTTTTTAAAATTTTTTCATTCCAACGCTTTCCCTGGTGCTATTAAAAAAATCTCTATATTAATTTGCCGTCTTAAAAGTATCTTTGTCAAGTTTGAGAGCTAACCTAAATGGTAAAAAAAGCTCCTGGTGTTGGTAAAATAAGCAACAAAATGCTCTTAGAACTACCTTTAACAGCTTAAATAATTATTATTTTTTTGTGTGATCATTCGGTTTGAACATTTCCCGCCTTTATGGAAAGTTGCCTTGGTAAAGATGACTCAAAAGCCTGGCAATTATCCTTTGAAGGTGAAGTCCTATAGGCCTTTAATTTTGTTACCCAAAATGTCAAAATTGATGGAAAAACTGCTTAAAAAAAAGCTGAATCCAATCCTGAATGATAATCACTGCATTCCAAATCACCAAATCGGCTTTAGAAGTCAACAAAGTATCATCGAACCAACTCACAGGTTGGTACAAGGCCTTGTGAAATCATATAGTGTAAAATAATTGAACCAAAAAATATGGCTGTTGTGAACAACTCTTCGTAAGTGTCGTATTCAAAATCTAAATCAGCTGATACGACCAAACGATAAAAAACAAACACATACAGTGGTTCAAACGTATAATTGGACACTAGGTGTGCGATTATTCAAATGCCAATTTTTTCACTTCTACGACAATAATTTTAAAAAACTTTTATACCGAGTTATAGGTTATTGAAAGACCTTTAAAACAATATATAATACTTAACACATTTTATCCAAAAACATTTTTAAAAATAAAAAAGAAAACAAAACCATTAAATTTTATGTCAAACGTATAATTGGACAGTCTGTAGTTTTTGGTCTTGGAAGCAAAACCTTTTGCTTTTTTTACTGTTTTCAACCGCCTGGGTATCGATTGCACGAGTTTGATAAAAAAATCCGGAGATATGTTGCTCCACTCACGCCTTATTCCCTGCTTCAACTGCTCCACTGTGTTGAAAGTGGACTTATAGAGTTAACGGGCAAGTTCTTCCCAACGGGCAAGTTTTGCCAACTTCCCTTATTGCAAATTGTTGCCAGATTATTTTTAAAATTTTTAAAAGTTCTTAAATTAGTCAATAGTTTTTTAAAACAAAAAATTATTTCATGCCAACGCTTTCCCGTCTTAAAAGTATATTTGCCAAGTTTGAGAGTTAACCTAAATGGTAAAAAAAACCTCCTGGTGTTGGTAAAATAAGCAACAAAATGCTCTTAGAACTACCTTTAACAGCTAAAATAATTAATATTTTTTTGTGTGATCATTCGGTTTGAACATTTCCCGCCTTTATGGAAAGTTGCCTTGGTAAAGATGATTCAAAAGCCTGGCAATTATCCTTTGAAGGTGAAGTCCTATAGGCCTTTAAGTTTGTTACCCAAAATGTCAAAATTGTTTGAAAAACTGCTTAAAAAAAAGCTGAATCCAATCCTGAATGATAATCACTGCATTCCAAATCACCAAATCGGCTTTAGAAGTCAACAAAGTATCATCGAACCAACTCACAGGTTGGTACAAGGCCTTGTGAAATCATATAGTGTAAAATAATTGAACCAAAAAATATGACTGTTGTGAACAACTCTTCGTAAGTGTCGTATTCAAAATCTAAATCAGCTGATACGACCAAACGATAAAAAACAAACACATATATATAAATCTGGTGCTGCTCTTAGCTTAACTTAATAATTTTTAGAAATAAGACACATGTAGACACCAAATGGTCTATATCTAACCTGGTTAGAGTCTCTAAAATTTATTAAAATAAGCAACTATTTTTGGCACAAACTTTTAATAAAAAAAAAATTACAAGAATTTTATTATTTTTTACGTAAACAAAAAACAGCTGATGTGTCAGAGAGCAGTGCCGGCTATTTTTGCCGGCGGAGGCGGCTAAGGAATCTTGTTCGGCGGTGTTGCCTAAAATTTTAGTATACATAGATATATTAAACGGATGTGAGTGCTATCAGCTCTTAAAATTAAATTAAAAAATTCGCCGTTTGCTTTTTAACCCTTGGCGCAGGACTTTTTATATAGTATGACATCACAATAAACATAGCAAACAAAGTTATATTATTTCACAACAGCAAAATTTCTATGCTATTGTGAAATTATATGGTAATAACATAATACGCTTTCATATCGTTCCTTGTAAGTCCACCAATTATTTTGTCGTCTTAAGAGTATCTATGCCAAGTTTGAGAGCAACAGGGGCTATATTTAAAGAGATATGTGAGGGTGTATATATAAATGCTGTCCCTAAAAATGGCTGATTTAAACTTTTTGCTTATACTTTGGTAGGAAATCGATCTTACTGATTTCAAATATTAATCTGCCTAGGAATGTTTTTGATTTCGAAAACTGGATTTCAACAAAAGGTCAGATAAACAGATGTACAGATGTACAGATGGACAAACAAACAGACGGATAGTCAGGCAAACTGACTAAATAAATTTTCCAGAACACAAAATATGTATACACCTTCTAGGGCTGCCAATGTTTATACAAATAAATATTCCTATCACCAAATAAAGAGCAAAGCTTAGAGCATTTTATAAAACTAAAATAATTTCCGTTTGCCTCAATTCCATATTTTTGTATTCGCCTCTTGGTACATAGAGGTTATTAAACATTTATTAACCTTACTGTTATTTGTTTTGTATTTTAATTTTAAAAAATTTTTCTAACTTGTAGAAAATTTAATTTTTATTATTATTTTTTTTTTATAAAAATTTTAGAGTAATCAAATAAGCATCTTTTAACACCCAACAATTTTAAGACATTTGTTTACTTAAACTTAAATTCACAATAAGCAAATATTTGACAAATAGAGAGTGCCCACTAAAATTTTTAGTTGCTTATTTAAGTAAGCAAATAAAAATAAAAAAACCGATAATAAATTTTTTAATATTTTAAAAATTTTAACTCTTGATAGCTTTTGTTTTTAAAACTATTTAAATATTTGCTTAGTGTTAACTAAACTTTTTTCTTTAAATAGATAAAATTCTTAAATAAATTAATTTAGGGCCTAACAAAGAGAAGTTAATGCTTTCAAAAACCATTCAAGATAGTTTTCTTTGTTTTATATAAATTTCTTATATTTTGAAGACGATTTTTATTCGTGTTCAAACCAAGCTAAAACTTATATCAAAATGAAATTCTTAATTGCTGCTTTAATTCTTTGTTTGAACTTGTCCTTTTTCATAATGGCTGCTAATGGAAATCTTTGCAATAATGCATGTACCGAATACAATTTGCCACGTTGCGCCATTGCTCTTCCTAGAAATGGCTCCAGAATACCATGTATATTAGGCAGCAGATGTATGATACAATGTTTACCAGCAACCGGTGAGTTGTGTTTTTTAAATTTTACAGTTCATAACCTAAAGTAATTTGATGTCTTATTTTTTTAAGTGCCGGCCGGAACTGAACTCTGTACAAGGAATTCTCCTTCTTGTAATGATATATGAATCTCTTTAAATATTTTTAAAATAGCTTTAAATTAAAATAATTAGAAAAAAGAAAATAAAATAAATTTGGGTTTAACTTGCCTTTTTAAAAAATTATGTTTTCAGATATAAAAAATAACCCAAAATTTTTTCTGAGTTAAAAAAATAACCACAACAACTGTTGATGAAAAATTGGACTTGGCAACCAAATTGAACTTTTGGTGTGATATTTTAAAATCAATATTTTTAAACCCTTTTCATTAGTAATAAGGATATATTCGGCAGTTAATACCCTTAATAAACTTCTAAGACCCCCTAAAAAAATTTTCTTGGTCCTAATTATATATTATAATTGAAATCAACTTCATGAAGTTCTCTGATGTCACATAGACCCGTAAATTCAGCAAAATCGATCCATAACTCACCGAGATGTAAGCCAAAAAGCAAGACTACCTCTGTTTATTTCTCTAAATTTGTACATAAAATCTTTTGCAACTGCCCCAGGGTTTCCCTGTACGGGTGCAATGCAAGATCGACTACCATTTATTTTCCTCACAAAATTTTGGTGGAACATTTCTTCATCCATTCTTTACTTCCCGAAAGGGTTGCCATACAAAGTTAAATATTTTTTTATATTTTTTTTTTAAATCGCTTACACAGCTTCCAGGGGGCTCCTACAAAGGTCAAATGTAAGACCGACCCCAATTAATTTTCCCCCAAAACCTTTTTGTGGAACATAATTACCCCCTGTCTTTAGCCTTTAATAGGGTTGTCACATAAAGTTTGAAAAATTAGGGATAAATCCCTTGGAGGAATAAAATGTATAAGAAATCCCCATTAGGTTTCCCTCCCAAACATATAACTAGAACATACTTACCCCCTATCGCCATCAGTTAAGGGGGTTGACATAAAAAATTATTAAAAATGATTTGAAAAAGGCTCATAACTTCTCTATAATCGGCTATTCAGAAATAAAGGGTACGACCGGAACCTATTAGTTTTCTCTGGATACATTTTCCTATAATATACTTACCCCCTATCAGCATCACTTAAGGCGTTGATGTTAAAAGGCCAAAAAAATCTCCAGAGTCCGGGTTAGAGAAATAAAGGGTACGACCATTAGGTGTCCTTTCTAAGAATATTCCTAGAACATAATCTCCATTGCCTAAAGTGTTCCTATACAAAGTTTAAAAAATTACATCAAATCGCTACCTACAGCTTCTAGAATGCCCGTGGAGAAGTCAAATGTATGACTGGCCCCAACTCGTTTTTCCTTTCAAACATTTTCGTAGAACAGACCTACCCCCTACCTCCGATTCCTAAGAGGGTTTCCATACAAAATTTGAAAAATTTAGGGTCAACCTCTTACAAGTTGTAAAGGGTATATAAGATTCGGCACAGCCGAACTTAGCACTCTTACTTGCTTTACATGTATTAGAGAACCCTAAATAAAAAATCAGTTTAAATTCAAAGTTTTTGAAAAATTATTTTCATATGAAAAAGACACCAAAAGTGCCTTTTTATACCTGGAGATCACAGTATTTACTTTCGACTTCATCCTGGATTAATGTTTTTTAATTCAAAATTTTTTAATCTCATTTTTAAAAGGTACCAAAGATGTGAAAAAAAGAATTTTTTGTCCATTTCCACTTTAACCTGGGTCCATGCTATTATATTTGAGCGGTTAATTTGTGACGAGTAGACCACTTTGTTATGATGGCTATGTCTAAAGATGCTATGATATCTAAAGATGCTATGTTTTTAAGCGAAAAAATAGTATGAAGACACCACAAGAGTATAGTTTCCTGCTCCCAATGATCACTTAAAGACTGTGACGGGTGTTACGTTACATATTGGAGTTTAATAAAAAAAATCATTTTTTTTTTAAATTTGGCCCGTTTTACGTGAAATTGGCTATTTCTTGACTGATAACCCTAAAAACTTCAAACAGTGCTCAAATTGTGAAAAAAGACTTTTAGAAAACTTAACTGACTTTCGATTTCAATTTGGATTGACATTCTTTAATCTCATATATTTAAACTGGTTATACTAAAAAATTTTTTAATTTTTTTAATTTTTGGTAAATGTTAAAAAAAACCCCCTTTGTGGGTTGGTAATTTTTTTTTTTATTTTTCAATTTACAATCCGCAAAAATTAAAAAAAAGTACCAAAAAATTTAAAAAGTACTTTTTTCTTTTACATTTTTTTATACTTTTAAAAAAATTTCTTTTTATTAAGCATATATCCTGATTTTTGATTTATTTATTTATATTTTTTTAGTTGACCTAAAGTTGACACCTTCGTATGTACGTATGAGAGGCCGGACGTCACTAAATCTTGATTCTTCACTTCATTTCATATACCTTACGTGTGCACACACAACAATAAGTACTGTTCTGTATTGTTGAAAAAAATATTCACACTTAATCACACTTAAGTTAAAAACAACGGCACATCAATTTATCATGATAACACATTTCAATTTCAATTTATCTCGAAACTTTACTGTTGACGGGATGTTTCTGGTGTGATAGTTTTAAAAACGGGGGTTAATTGTTAATGTGTGTATGATATGTAATGTACTTACGTATGAATTTTATGTTGATATGCCTGTTTGAATATATGTTTGTTTATGTATCCATTCAACATTGTGTGTAATACACACAGTTTTGTGGTTGTTGACCACACATCCTCACAGTCGTTTTCTTTATGGACCACATATCATGACAGTATATAAGTTGCATCAGCAACAATGCATCACACCACTCTTAATTCTTAACGAAACTACATTGCATCACATAAACTGTCTCAGCTACACTTCATTACAGCACTTAATCAGTTTAATCGCACAACATTACAAGAACTAGAAAACCATCCGGGTATTGAATTAGCTTGAAATAGGACTTTATGCAGGCCTCTAGTACGTTCATATGGTTAATTCCACGCAAAACATCCCGAAATTGGGAAATATCATTTCTTACTTTTAAAAAAAATTTCAAGGAATATTTGGGCAAAGAAATATAACGGAATTGGTTAATCTTTAATTTTTATTAATTTTGCAAGAGTTTTAAATGATGAAGAACTAAAAAATCGGTTTTTAGCATTTCGATGAAAATAATACTATTGTCAAATTTTTTTAAGAAAAATGTTTTTTTGTAAGAATAAAGTAACAAATAAGAATCAAAACCGCGAAAATTTTAAAAATAGTCCCCGTTCTTAAAAATTTTTATTCATAACACGATCTTAAAGTCAACATCGTAAATAGTTCAAATTTGTAAGGTCACCACCGACACAGTCTTGAAGTGACCATTTTGAGCAGATTGTCCACTTACGCTTAAAAACAAAATATACTTAAAAACCAAAGTCTTTTTTAAATTAAAATTATTTATGTTGTTAGCAAGAATATGAAAAAAATGGTCACTGCCATTACAATGGAATTGCCCATATGTAAGTAAGCAATATATTAGTACAGCTTTTACCTGCTTAAAATTTCAATAAATTTTAGAAAATATTCCATTAAAATTTTCTGTATTTGCTATGTTTGTATTTAAAAGCAAATAAAATTTTGTTTATACATTAACAAAGCAAACAACATGTGAGTAAATAAACGCGTTAAGATATCTTTTGTTAGTGTCTAAAAATATTTCTTTTTAAAAATTAAAAAAAAATAAATTCGACAAATATGTGTAATTAAGTGCCTTAACGCTTAGATATTGTTGTTTTTTTCTGTGCTTATATGACATAGATACACTTTTTTAAGAATAACAACAATTGAACAAATTTTTTCAAATAGAATCAACTTTATTAAATATGCCTATTTACCGCGAGAATTTTTTTAAAAGCTGAGTTTAAGACTTATTGACAAAACGTTTCAAGTTCAAAAATAAACAATAAATACAAAGTAATAAGATCAGTGTGTTTAACACTCAACTACTAGTTTTCCAAGAAATCTAAACCACATCAATTATTATCTCTACTTCAATTTTTCTTTACATTTTTTTTGTCCCTTTTGCTGTTGCATATTAAAGTCAAAAATGCACAACAAACTGTTTGAATTAAATATTTCACATACGCCACGTATCCTTGTCAACTATCGAACTTCAACTCATACTTACACACTCATACTCTTAAACTAACTTATTATTCAATCTTTACCCATTCAGTTAAACCACTGCCATCATTTTTTGTTTTATTACTTCAATATTGTTTGATAACTAACTTTTGAAGGCAATTTCAGTTTTATATTATTAAATATTTAAATAACCACACAATAAAGGAAGTACATATTGTCAATTTTAATTAGCCATTTAACCACATATCAATTACGTTATTAATTGCTTTTTAAACTCATTTTAAATTATTGATAAATATTGCAACTGTGGCGCAAAAAAAAACTGCTGCAATTGCAGCTTGATGTAATTAAAGAAAAAATTATACTTTGTGGTGGTAAAAGAGGAGCAATTTATTGAAATTAAAAAAAAAGACTAACAGAAGGTAGTTTAATATAAGGCTGGTACTTATGGCCATAATTTCAAAAAATAGATAACTAAATGGGCATGAGTATATCAGATTTTTGTAATATTAAAAAGTTTTATACATATGTACGTTGTCTAGAAAGATTTTTAATATACTTTTACCTAATAGGTAAAGAAAACTATTAGGTATTTACACCAGCAAAAATATATTTTCTAGAATTACTGGTATTAGAGAGAACACATTTCCTTTTGTTAAAAAGGTTTCAATCATTAATATCCCCTCATTCTTTTATCTATGAGGGGTTGAGCGAGTGCTTAAGACATCTGATCGTAAATTAGGCTCAATCAAGTGTAATAAACCATTTTGAAATAAGTGTCGCCTTTGTCCAATGCTGTCGGATCAGGAGTTTTTAAAATTTTCTTCCTAAGGATCACACTCGTCTTAAAAGAAGTCTGGCACTGACTTAGCTAAGACAGGGTGCCTGGTGGCAAATATTTATTTTTAAATAAGATTATTTCAAAAAGTTCTAAGCGGTGCAGAAGAAGTGTGGTGCTGTTGGAATTATCGACTGTATGAATTAGTCAGTCATGATGTCGCAGTGGTCGAGTAAGCATAGCGCGTTCTCTGTGGAGACACTATTTTAAGGAGCAATAATTCTTAGGTAGTTGCTGGTCGAAAGTTTTGTTCAAAGTTCGGTTTTTGGTGAGCATGTGATGAATCAAGTGTAACTTTAATAAGCTCATGGGTGCAGAGATTCCAGGAAATGAATTTTCAATGGCCAGGGTCCAGTTGATCTTCAAAGACTCCCGAAAACACTGAACTGTTTGAAAGCAGTTTACATGAAAACCCGCGACTTTCAATACGGAAAATAGCAGCCTCGCTAGGACTTCCAAGAGCGGTTATTCATGAAATTTTAAAAAAGAATCTGAAGTTTCATCCTCTTGAAAATTCAAATCATTATAGAACTGAAAGAAAAAGACTTTGATTTATCCAAACATGTATATAAAACGATATTGGAGCTTTTTCTCACTGTTAATCCCATTTCCTGCATCAACGAGGCTCGTTTTTACTTAAACGGCCACACCAACAAGCAAAAATGTCAGTACTGGTCTCCAAGAACCCGCAACCCTCGAATTAAACCTCAAAAGCCATTGCATTTTTCCAAGGTAGCTGTTTGCCGTGCCTTATCCACCAATTGGACCATTTTTTTTTAAATCCTCGAGGTCAGGCAATAAATGTCAAGGGTAAAAATATTCCGGGCATGATTAGGGCATTCTTTTTGCCAAACCTGCAAGCTTGTCCATCGTACTCTTCACACACGTGGTTTTAAAAGGATGGATGACACACAACTAAGGCTTTGATGCATTTTCTTCGGGAAAATTTCTCCCAAAAACTGATCAGTCGCTTTGGAGATATTCCATGGTCACTGAGGTCGCCCGGTCTATTTTCCATGGATTTTTTATCGGGCTACCTCGAAGAGAGGGTTCATAATGACAACTCCAAATCTTTTGTAAAGGAAAACATTTGTCGAGAAATAAGTTTGATTGAACCAAGTAAACTGCAGCGGGTGGCGCAGAATACAAGGTTCCATTTTGAATATCCGGACGATGTACTGTTTAGAAAATTAATTATGCATATCCGTTTTATCGCTCAAATCTCTTGATAAAACTTTGTGTCAATAATTGGGTTTTTATTAAAGTTTGAAAATATAAATCCGCCACCAGACACCCTGTATTAATTTTTTTTAAATTTGAATAATTATTTTTAGTTCTCATTGTCAAAAATTTAATAATAAAAATATGAAAATCGTTTTGCTTCCTTAATTTGCTTAAAGTAACGATCTGGCATCACATTCACCAGTTTTCGCCGCTAGACCCACCTCCAGGGCCAAAGGATGGACTCCTTGTCCTTTAGAGTTTTAAACGTTTTCGCGAAAATGGTAAAAACCAATACAAGTATGATTGCCTTACGGCGAATAGTTTGGCAGTTATCTGCAAAATATTTATAAAATCGGTCTAGGGCTTTTTTGGCGAAGTTTTTTCTTCTTCAGCCGGAAATCCTGGAAGTAAAGCTTTATGCATATGCCACTTATGATCTTATTCGCTGTGCTAGTAATAGTTATACCCATATTTTTGAGACACTCTATTACGCTATTTTTAAAAGAATATAAACGATAATACTTTCATTAGGCTGGGGAGGTCCAATCTTTTAGTACTACAAAAATTACTGAATAAGAGTAGAAAACCCCCGATGATGTTTGTCTATTTGCCTTAAGCATTTCGGCTGCTTTGTTTTCTGCTCTATCAGCCTTAGTTACCTAAAAGGTATTTAATGAATTTAGTATTTTGCTATGGACAGATGAAGTGGTTGCTTTATTATGTCTGGCCGTATAACTAACACATATATAACTGTTCCTGAAAACTGTTTTTACTAATTTATTTTCTAAGCATTTTTCCTATTGAAGTGGCAATATGGCATTTTTTCAAGCCCGTTTCAACCTTTTAATTTTTGCCTTTAAATAATTTAACTATTTTTTCCCACCAAGCTCTTTACATAGAGGATTCTAAGTTCTTTCTTTCAATAGAAAAGAAATGAAAAAAGACATTTTAAAAGCATTAAAATTAATAAAAAAGCTCCACTAACTTCTTTCGAAAGGAACTACAAATTGCTTTGAAAACTGATATGAAGATATGAGTACATTAAAGAAAATACAAAAATAAAAAGGAAACAGAACATGCTTAAAAGGTTTGAAAAAATCCCACTATTTGCCTAACAATGGCACTATAAATTTGCAATATTCGCAGAAACATAAAAATAAATAAAAACTAACAACTCAGAGGAGACATAAAAATTTATAAAAATAAAAGAAAAATTATTGAAGTAAGTAAGAGGTGATGTAAGGAGAATTTATTTTAGCAAGCCAATTATATATATATGTATATGGTCAATTCCACGCAAAACGCCCCGAAATTGTTAAAAAGCATTTTATCCCTTTGAAGAAAAATTCGATTAATATATGCTCAAAATTACAAACACTTTTTTTAATATTATTTTTATAAATTTTGCTAGATTTTTAAATAATAATAAACTGAAGAGTCAGCTCTTGTTTTTTAAAGCATTTTAATAAAAATACCACACCCATCACATTTTCTAAAAGGGTTTTCTTTTAGAAAAAATAGTTTTTTTTAGGAATTAAGCAATATTTATTAAATCAAAATACTAAACTGCCATAAAAATTTTTAAACTATTCCCGTACTTAAAAATATTTAAGACCACACGATCTTAAAGTCAAACTTCTCAAAAATTCAAATTTGTTACACCCGTCACATTCTTTAAGTGGCCATTTTGAGAAATTATGTTCTTTAAGTGATTACTTAGGTTAGGTTAGGTGGAACAGGCAGTCATTAAACAAAAGGAGAGGCAATTAGAAAGGGTGGAGATGGAAGAAAATAATTGAGTAAAGGATAAGAAAGAAAATAGGATGAACAGGCTTACTAGGGTCTCTAGTGGGAATCGGAACCCCCAGACTGGTAGACTCGTGCACTCATCACACATCTACCGAGGCACCCCATGGCTTAGTAGCTACTTATTATTAAACGCTTAAAAACATAACATCCTTGGAAATCGTAGTCTTTTTTTTAATAAAAATTTTCAGCTGTTTGAGTTATAAGCAAAAATATGAGTTAACTAACTAGTCGCACCCATCACCATGCAATTGCCCACATGTAATTCTATTAGATAAGCTTAAATATAAAAAGATCCATCAAAAACATAGACATATTTCTATTGTATTAATATATTTATTTCATTAAACCCAAAAATGTCTTTAAGGCAAAATACCCCTGGAACATTTTATCGAAATCCACAGAAAATTGCCCCTAGTAGGGTGTTAAAAAAAAAGCTTTGACTATTTTCTAGGAATTTTGTTAAACAAAGAACAAAAACACGCCACTCTATTATGCATTAAAAATAAAAAAAACTACGTTATATGCAACATAAATATAATAAAAGTTGCTGCAACAGCACTTCTTCTCTAACATTTACACATATAAAATATCAAAACCCTTAAGCAATATAGTCATGACATAACTCGTTACCACCATTACATTACATTACATTTATTTCAACAGTGGCAACATCACCATCCAAAAAACAACACACGCCTACACATAACACACTGTGACAACAAAGCACAACCAAACCATCAATAAAAAGAAACAAAAAAAAACAGAAAACTTCCTACAAACTTAATGATAAAGTGCGATGAAATAAAATTGAATTGAAGTGATCGAACATAATGTAAACTCTAACACTATTACAGCCATAAAAAACAAATTCTACCACTTTATTACAATAACAAAGTACACAAACACACACACTTACACATTCTTACTAGATAGTGTGGGTGCATATTTGCCACTAAATGTATATGTTGCCATCAATATATAAAAAAGAGACATTATATTATAAATGAAAAGAAAAAACTTTTTTTTTGTAGAAAAAGTCTATAAAGGCAATAATGCATAAAAAATTTATGTACTTCGTTATTTTAGTATGTGTAACATATTTACAGTGTGGTTCGTTATAGGCGAAGTTATAACATTTTTTTATCTGGACTTATGGGTAGTAAAGTTATTATACCCCTTACATTAATGATAAAGGTAAAATAGTTTGTCATTCAATTTGTAATTTCTTTAGTATCTATCTGCGACCCTATAAAGTATATATTTTCTTTGTCCTAATAGTTTGGGAATTCTATTTAGCGATGTCCGTCTATCCGTGTTTTGGTTAAAACCAACTTTTGAAACTCCCCGATGTCATATAGAACCCTATGTGGTACCAAACTATCAGAAATATCAGCAACCAAATTGCTATTGAAACCCAAAAAATCCGTTGATAGTTGGCCAAGCTATAAGTCAAAAACCAAGACTACCTCTGTTTATTTCTTTAAAATTTTCACATAAAAATCTTTACAACTGCCCCACAGCTGGCACTACGTGGGGGCAGACGTTAAGGGTCTTACGTGACACCTGCCATGCTGGCAATAATTCACGGTGCTCTCAACACTTGATGAAAACAATGCGTCCACAAGCGCTCCCAGAATGGCTCACCCTGCCACCCAGGTACCAATTCTCTGTTATGACTCTGTCACAACAGACCCCTTGGTGAGGAGTTGGGCTATCTAAACCCGAACTGCGTTTCTAGTTTTGATCTCACTTCTTTATAATCAAAACAGATCCGCGCCGAAAAGACACCTCTCCACACGCTTGTGATGTTTAACAAGAAAGATTATGATTATCATGTCGCACCCAACAAATGTGACACCCAGCTCTGTTAGAAGGATCTTTTTCTCATTTAAACAAATCAATTAATCCACCATTATCAATGCTTCATAATCTTCTCACCGCCAGTCAGGACCGAGTCACGCACATGCTTCAACATGCCAATGCCGGCCTTCTAATTATTTGCTAATACTTTGACAAGATCTTATTTTAGATCCTAGGGTCCCCAGCCGTAGCCAGTTTCCCTATTCACCTACTTTCAAACACACACCTTTTTAGCTATAGCCTACTTTAACAGTTGCTTATGTGCCTGAGTGGACCCGCCAAAACTTGAAACTCTTTCTTGTGAACCTAAAGTTCATATAAGACCGCTTACGCAGTCTTTCTGTGGCCCGTATAGTACGGAACCCCCCATATCAACTTCGTTCTCAGTTGCCCCGTTCGGGGATAAACACAGCTACCACGTGAACTCGCGAAAGAGACCTCACCATTAATCAGTTCATGCACTGGTAAGCACATGGGGCCAACTGATTTCCGTGGTACCAGATAGGACTCTGGTCAACCTCGGAAATCCACTTTCGCATAATTCCTACCAATTTCTATTTAACACAGATAAGGTATTGGTACCCTTAGAACCTTATATCACTGTGCCACTTAATGGCGATCTACATGACACAGCGCAACAAGGACAACCTGTATCAAGCCAGACCGGTGAATCACTGATCACACATTTTCCCAAGACACATTGTTTTCGTCTCAGGCATGTCTGCTAGCCTTTCAGTAACTGAAAGTTGCCCGGTTGATAACGCTAGGAGGTAGACTTAGGCACTTGTGTTATACATTTATCAACCACTACGCGGGGGCACCCGGGCACCCTATCTCCGCTTGCTTACAGGGTTGTCATACAAAGTTTATTTTTTTTCAATCGCTCCCACAGCTTTCAGGGTGCTCCTACAAAGATAACATGCAAGACCAACCCAAACTTATTTTTCTTTTTAAACATTTTTCTAGAACATACCTACCCCTATTTCCACCCCTAATGAAGTTGCCATACAAAATTTGAAAAAATTACAACTTCCTTAGTAACCCTAAGAGGGTTAACCAACCACGATTAAAAAATTAGACGCATTTCATTATTAAAACAAATTTATAAGAATAAAAAAATTCGGGGTTTCAAAAGGCCAAAAAAGGAAGGACCCAAGAGGAATACTCGATTACTACTTCTTTCTAAACTATACATCTAAGGAATAAAACACTTATACGCGTAAAGAAAATTGCTTTATTTTGGTGCCTTTCGTCTGTTATAAGCGCTGAACTGTGTGACAGAACCGAAAATTACTTGTTTTACTACTTTGAAAGTTTCCTTGTCTTTTCTAACAATTAAATAGAGAAACAAGATGAAATTTATATTCACCTTCTTGGAATGGTGTCTTAATAGATAATTTCAATAAAAATAAAGTCAGATAATAACAAGCTTCTAGCTTTTTATCCAACCACTTTTATTCTTCACTGTTCTCCGTAAGCCATAAGTATGCGACACATAAATATTTTAACCATAATGTGAATACATCGATGATGATGTTGTTGGTGAAAATATTTTCTTTTCTTCATGCGTTTTTTTATTTTATTTTATACATACATATTTTTTTATTGTTCATATTGTTAAACATTTTTAAGTTGAGTTATTGAAAGTCTGTTAAGAAACCTTTTTATCATAACAATAGCGTGTCATAAAAGGAAGAACTTCAAGTATATTAGACATGTCAATGTATGCAAAAAAAAAATTACCATGATAAAAAAAAAAAAAGTGAATTGTAAATACATATATTGCCATTGTCCTATTTGATAGAGTACCCTACATGGAACACAAACAAAAACGCTTTAATGGTCATAAATGTGCGGTCATTGTCAATAAAATACATATTTTTATATCAATGACTCAAATAAATGAAAAAAGTATTTGACAGTTAAAGCTGTTAAAGAAGTGGAAAAAAAATTTTTTGAAAGACTGAATGTTTTATTTTAATAAATTTTTTTAATGATTGATTAAAGCTTGCCAACTTAAATATTTTGTAGGTTTTGTTAATTAAAAAAAATTTCAATTTAAAGTTTACCCTTTTAGAATAGCTAATTGTGTTCTCCTATGTTGCATACTTCTAGGATGGCCAAAAAATTTGTTTTCCTTTTAGTACTTGTTTTAGCGTTACTAAAAGCTTCCATTGTGGTTGCATGTTTGCTGCATATTATTTATAAAATTGCCAAAGGGGCATTTAACTCATCCTTGGCAGCAGCAATCTTTGCAACGTTATGCCACATAATGGAGTTAATTTGAGAAAAAAATGCCATTGCCACTGAAAATTAGTTTCTATTGTGTTTAACATGTTTAAATTTGAATGTGCATAAAATAAAATTTTTCATTGGTATGATTATGTGAAATGTTTTAAAATGTAGTCTTTAAGCAAACAAAGGATAGTAAATTCTCAGATTGTTTTATATTGAAATACAAATTTCTTTAAAGCTATCTAATACAGTGGTTGTAAGGCTATCTTAACTTTTTAGATTTCTTCCTCTCTCTCTGTCTCTCTTTGCAATTTAACGAAGGGCCACTATGTCAGATTTGTTATACCAAGACTGCAGTTTTTAAACTGGGGACAGTTTTTGAAGTGATAAAAGACAGAGTGATCGTTTATATTCGGTTTCAGTTATAGTGACACGTGGCATTTAATCGACATAAGTATTGCTTTGAAGGTCTTCTTGTGGATGGTCGTTTTTATATATCTCTTTTCCTTACCCCTATTTATTCCAATGTTTAAAATATAGCGTAGGTTCTGTATAAGACTTCTAAATTGGGTTAAAATTTTACGCTGCCACGAATATGATAAAATTTCATTCAGGCGTAACTGATCCATTGCTATTTGCCCCTTTTCAGCAATTGTTTGTTTCTTTTCTTTTTCTTCTTCTTCTTTTTTTCTTCTTCTTCTTTTTCTTCTTCTTTTTTCCTTTTTCTTTTTTTTCTGGCTTCTCTTATAGATATGTGTGTGTAACCTCTCGGCTTTCTTGTGGATTTAAGTCAAGCACTGTCTCTTTACATTTTCTTTGCCTATTTGCATTTTAATATCGACAATGACTGTTTGTTGTTGGAGAATAGAGTGCAATATTTTTAGGCCTCTTTCGAAGTCGTTTATTGCATTTTCGGCTTCCCGTCAAGGGACAGGCGTAACAGTTGTTTGTTGGTCATCTTTCATAGTCGTATATTGCCAACAATTTTGGGTAAGAAAATCTTTATAATTTAACAAGGGTAGTAATTAAGGAATAAGTGAATGGTATCAATATTTTAGAAAGCTGCGTTTAATGATTCAATGCCGTATAAGAGGGTGTGTTAAAATGACTAAAAGACTGCCTGTTGGCATTTTCAATGCGGCAAATTGCATTATCAGTGGGATCTTTACTTGTTTTTATGATGCTATTTAGGAAGCACAATAAGTCAACTTCTTCTAGTAAATGGTTACGGATTGAGAAAATTTGGTTGTTATTTTGTATCTTCATTATTTTGATTTTGGGGAGGATAATTGACAGCTTTCATTCACTATCTTGTGCTTAAATTGCTATAATATTGCCTCCACGTCAAAAAATTTAGGTGTCAGTAAATGGGAAGGGTGGCAGTGGGCAACCCTGTCGGGGCAAGTCACATGCAAAGTGTGTATTTCACATTTTTTTATATAAAGATTATTACTCGTCTCTTAGAAAGCATATGCTTATACATATTCTCAGTTCTTATAAAACATCTCTGCTTCAAAAATTTCCATTAAAAAAATTTAAATATGTTTCTATGCAAATAAAGAAAACTACTTAAGAGGAGTGACCAAAAATTGTTAACGTTTTAAATTTACATATATACTAAACACTTCTACATGTTGATGTATTTCATAATTTTATTAATGTTAATAATGATGACGTTGATTTTTACAGAAAATACTTAGTGGTAACAAGTTGACTTTTTGTTAGCAAGAAGAACAACGGCTGCTAAATATAGCGGCAAACTTAAAAGTTTCACCTTAAGTGCAGCAAATATGGAGCAAAACTAAAGTAAGTATCAAATATTTCTAACAACTATTTTCTATAAATTTTAAAAACATTTTTAACTGCCTTCTTAGTTAACTGCATTTGCACTAAAATTTACGTGTAAACATAAAAAACATATAGAAATAGCAACAACATTATTAAATGCATTACAAGAGTAAAACACATTTTGAACAAGAAAATAACAACGACGAACGCAACAGCATAAAACAAAACAGAAGCAACAACTCTGGGTGACATAAAATATGGCAACAATTTTCTGCAGCCACTTAAAATGCACTTAAGTTTTTAAAGTGTTTCTTTACTACTTTAACCAACTCCAACCAAAACAGTTAACAACATGATTTTTACAGCAAACCGCCAGCAAAATATAAAAAACACTCTCACGAACACCCCCAGTATACTCCACAAAAACTCTCCAGTTATGGGAACGATATTTAAAATAACGGTTTTGCTTTCTGTGTTGCTTTTATGCTGATTGAGATTAATGTGCTGTTAAAAGAACACAAAAGGAAAAACGTCTTGGACTTGTTGTGGGTATTTGGTTAATGTAGCAAAAACAAAACATATATATCCCGATCTCTCAAGCAAGGTGTCTTTACGGCTTAGCACTGATATTAATTTATATTGGTCCTGGTTTTACGCATTATACATCCTCTGGTAGTAAGACCACCTTGTGACGACATAAAAATCGTGCCTCATTTTTATGGCACACCATAACAATAACACATTTGTAAAATATTCTTGTATGTATATATTTCTCAGACACATTTATATTGTATATCCTAAACATTTACAATATATTATTTAATCGAATTAATTATATTCTTATATAAATGATGGCTATTATAAGTATTTAATTATTAATTTGAATTGTATAAAAGACATTATAATTACAAGTTTAAGTATTTAATATAAAGCACGGCTTTATCATATAAATAGTATTAATAGATAAAACAGTGCGTGGCCGTGTCGGTTTGCACATCCAATTAAACACAGCTCGATTTACACTTTGACAAGCACAGCACCTCTCGGCCAATGCGGTGACAGATACAGCAACACGCTGTTTGTTAGCGTGTATGCTGTGTTTGTTGATGTGGGTTTGTGTGTATGTGCAACCGATATGAAGAGTATAAAAGGCGGCCTCGCAGTAGTAATTATTGAATTGTTGGCTGGCGGTCAAGCAGGTAAGATCATATAGTAGAATAGTAGTAGTAGTTAGCTAGTTGCTTTGTGAAGTAAGAGCCTCCGGGGTTATACTAAAGAGTCTCTTGCCTAATAAAGAAACTATTGTACTTTTGCGTGTAATGTGGTTGACGTCTCAGTGGTTATCCCGCAGATTCGTCCACGCACAGTGCCGTAATAGAAGTTAGGTAGTAGAGACGCTAGCGTCGTTGTGAAGTAGACGTTTCAGTGGTTATCCCGCAGACTCGCCTACCTAACAAATACACTAGTGTGGCTTTGCGTGTAATGTGGTTGACGTCTCAGTGGTTATCCCGCAGATTCGTCCACGCACAGTGCCGTATCATTAGTTAGGAAGGAGAGACGCTAGCGTCGTTGTGAAGTAGACGTTTCAGTGGTTATCCCGCAGACTCGCCTACCTAACAAATACACTAGTGTGGCTTTGCGTGTAATGTGGTTGACGTCTCAGTGGTTATCCCGCAGATTCGTCCACGCACAGTGCCGTATCATTGGTTAGGTAGTAGAGACGCTAGCCTCTTTGTGAAGTAGACGTTTCAGTGGTTATCCCGCAGACTCGCCTACCTACCAAATACACTAGTGTGATCGTGCGTGTAATGTGGTTGACGTCTCCGTGGTTATCCCGCAGATTCGTCAACGCACAGGATCGCAGCGTAAGTAGGTTGAATAGGGTTGAGGCCAGTAATCGTGTGAGGATGGTCTGTCTACTTTCGTTATACCTGCCCAAGCCATAATCACGCCAACGTTCAGCCGCCATCGTTAATGTATCGTACCGTATAAAGTAGCGTTAGTAAATTAAATAAGAGAATAAAAACATTGTGAACTTGCCAAATATCCTGCTTTTTCCTTCTAAGCGGTCACGAGAAAATAAATTTTTGTGACAGAACGCTGGACAACGGTGAGTTGTACCCCAGCTGAGAAAAAAGGTTCGTTACAATGGCGCCCGAGCAGGGACCGCTTAGAAAAGCAGTGATCAGTGAGTGAAAAAAAAATATATAATAATTAAATATACCGTCGGAATAAAAATAAAGTCTAATGTAAGAAAAAAAAAGGGAATTTTAATTAAAATAAGAATAATTGGGAAAAATTTTTGACAAAAAAAAAAAGAAACGTTGTTGAAAAAGAAATTTTAAGAAAATATAAAAAAAAAAAACTGTGAAACAAAATTTTGAGGAAAAAGTAAATTAATTAAAGTAAGAAATTGAGAAAAAGGAAAAAACAAATTTTTTGTAAATAAACGTGCCCGTGCCGTCGGAAAAGTTCGAAAAAAAAAATAAAAAAAAAAGAGAAATTTTAATTAAAATAAAAACACGTAAAGAAAAGAAAAACTAATATCAGAAATTAAAACGCTGAACATAACTAAAAATAAGTTGTGGAAAAAAAGAGTAAAGAAACAAAAACTGTGAAACAAAATTTGAATAAATAAATTAAATAATTGAAAACTATAAAAAAAAACTGAATGGAAATTATATATACAGAAACATATATATAAAAGAAACCAAAAACAAAAAAAAAGAGAGGAAAAACAATTTTTTTTGTATTTTAATAAACGAGTCTGTGCCGTCGGGAAAATTCGGGGCAATTTAAAAAAAAAAAAATTGTGCCGGCAGTGATAATAAAACTACCGCGTGTAGTGAAAAAACATTTATCGCTAATAGACGATTTCGTTAATCGGCAGAATAATCGCGCGGTTGCCGTCGGTAAATAGTAAATCAAAGAAAAAAAAAACTAGTTAAATAATCGTTGATTATGATATAAACTGGTGAAAAAAAAAACTATTTATTGTAAAATTTTTATCATTTTAATTGTTATTTCTCTCGTTTATAATTATTATATTGGCAAACAAAGAAATATATCACTTAAAAAAAAAAAAGAAAAATTTTCTTACAATAATAATAAATCTGTTTAGAAATTCTTGAGCAGTGTGACGGAGACCCGTAAAGATTTAGAAATCAACAATAAGATGTTACGAACAGGCTGGATATACCCGCTAAAACGAGATGAGTTGCTGGCCTATATGAGCGAGTTCGCTCTCGACACTACCGGTACGGTTGAGGAACTACGCCGTAAATTTGCGCAATTCATCGGTAGCGAACACGACTTCAAGGTGACCACCCGGCTCCAGGAATTGCAACAGAAATTTGAAACCGTAAGTACACTAGAAGTGCCCGGAGGTAGTACTACCAATACCTCCCCGTCGAGAAGTGAACATCAGCAAAGGGTACGACGCCCATCAGGAGGCGTTCCAGCTCCTATTGGCTCAGGGGTAGAAGCACGAATCAAACTCCTCGACCAAGTTCGAAAGTGGGGTCTCACGTACATTGGCGGCAGTGAGCCGCTGGCGTTTATTGAACGCCTTGAAGAATTGGCGCTAATCTACGAGGTCACACTTGACCACCTGCCCCGAGTGATGCCCGAATTCTTATCCGAGCGAGCTCTGGTTTGGTATCGCAACAATAACGCCCACTGGGAGTCATGGCAAGTATTTAAAGCTGACTTTCTCGCTTTCTTTCTCCCTAGTAGATACTTTGAGAAACTGGAAGATGACATCCGTGCTAGGTTGCAGCTCCCTGGAGAATGTTTTAAGGACTACACACTCGCCCTCCAGAACTTGATGAGGCATGCAGAGATGACCGAGAGCCAAAAGTTACAACGTATCTTCCGTAACTCGCGCGCGGAGTACCAGTGGTATATCCGTCAAAAAGATTTTGTCTCCCTTACAGAACTAATTGGGATGGCCGAAGATCTGGAAAGCATTCCAGGGTCCGGACTCCCGGCGCAGCCCGGGGCCGGTCGCTCGACGCCAAATATACCATCCAACAGCCAAACTCGTTGCCATCGCTGCGGAAACCAGGGGCATCTTGCCGCACGTTGCCCTCAAAACGACAACCGCCGAGCGGAAAATGCCAACGGAGGCCGACCGAATTGAGGATGGTCGGGCCTCCCCAGAGAAAACGTAAATCCTCATCACGCCCGACACATTTACGAAGCGAAGAGACCCGATTAACCGCATCAATGCGAATTGCAAATACACTCGTAACGGCCATCATCGACACCGGGGCAAGTCACAATTTTATTCATCCTGCTTTCGTTCGCAAATTGCGGCCGCCACCGCGGTTAATATCCGAGCAGCTAGACGTCATCCTAGCCAACGGCTCCACCTGTAAGGTTTCGCAAGCCGTGGAACTGCGGATCCAGTTTGGAAATCTTACGAAAAAGTCTCGATTCCTTATTTTACCAAAGCCAAATACTGAAGACATCATCATAGGCCTCGATTTTTTACGGCAATTCAACACCACCATACAAATCGCTGGATTGACATTGGACTGCTCCAGAGTCGAAGCCCGTAGATTGGCAGTCGACGAGTCGTCCACATCCAGTTTTCCTTCCCAGCAGATTCCTCCACCCAGGCAGACGCCCCCTGCAGATACCAGGAAGCCTCTAACAGTCGGGGATAAAAAAATAAGTAGTGATTCACCGGAGATATCAGAGCAAGCCGCAAACCTAGCTTTATGCAAAGCAGCGCCAAACGGGTGGCTGCAGAAAAAAATCAAAGAGGTGCACGATCAGCCACAGAAATACGCCGATTATGCTGTTATCGACAGCCAATTGTATCGACGTTTTCCCCGGCAAGTCAACAATAAAGAAGATACGCCGTGGAAAATTTGTGTGGCAACCGCAGATCGAAAACGTGTCATGAAAGAGAACCATGATCGATCCGCCTCAGGACACTTAGGCGTCCGAAAAACGATACAGCGGGTCGCTAGCCGATACTACTGGCCAGGGATGTTTCGAGACATAAGAGGCTATGTGCAAAAGTGTCAGTCCTGCCAGAAATTTAAAGTAAGCCAATTGAAGCCAGCTGGAGAAATGCTAAGCAGAGTCCCAGAGGAGCCATGGGCCACCGTGTGTGCCAACTTCGTGGGACCGTTGCCGCGGTCCAAGCATGGTAACACAATGCTACTTGTTTTTGTCGACCGATTCTCAAAGTGTACAGAATTGGTGCCGATGCGCAAAGCCACCGCAGAGGGAGTCATCAAGGCGTTACGAGAACGCATATTGGCTAGGTATGGGGTGCCCAAGGTCCTGATCTCCGATAATGGCACTCAGTTCACCTCCCGGCTGGTCACACGGTACTTGCAGGACACGGGGATTCAGCAGCAGCTAACTGCACCATATATGCCGCAGGAATACCCCACCGAGCGCACCAACCGTACTGTGAAAACCATCATCGCCCAACTGTCAGATCAACGGCACAATACGTGGGACGAGTACCTCCCCGAAATAATGCTAGCCATAAACTCGAGTGTGCCAGAATCCACTGGGCATTCACCTGCCTTCCTCGCGCAGGGTAGGGAACCCCGTTTACCAAAAACCTTGTACGACGAGGTGACGGCAGACACAGGAGCAGCAATAGTACGACCAGAAGATCGTCTTGCAGAAAGGCAGGAAATCTTCAACATCGTCAGGAGAAATCTAGTTAAGGCCTCTGCAGATCAGAAGCGCCACTATAACCTACGACGACGTCCCTGGAAGCCGCGAGTAGAAGATACCGTACGGCTGCAACAGCACCCCCTATCAAAAGCGGTCGACAAGTTCGCCGATAAATTGGCTCCAAAATTTGGAGGCCCCGACACTGTGAAATCGCTTAAATCACCTGTTATTTTAGATTTAGAACATATTTTCAATAAAAAGAAAATTGCTCACATTAGTGACATTAATTCCTACCATTCACAATTAGGTTATTAATATTTTTCATTTCATTCAGTCCCAGATAAGAAATAAAAAGAACAACAAAGAGTGACATGGGCCAACAACATTCAAAAAGACGAGAGCGCAGATCCGACAGTGGCAGCTCCAGCCTCCCATCCTCATCAGTAAGTCATACAGCTATAACACAGTCAGCACATCCCTAGTTTTCCGCAACAACAACTACCGCCACCTGTATAGACTTCCAAACCAGAGGCAGTCTCGATAGCATAAGCGGATATAGTTGATTCCGCTTCGGCAAGCAAACAGCAAAAGCTCACGTTCAGGCTACCACCCAAAATGTACGAGCTTCGCTAACCTCGGCGAAGTAGGGAAGGCGTGTGACGACATAAAAATCGTGCCTCATTTTTATGGCACACCATAACAATAACACATTTGTAAAATATTCTTGTATGTATATATTTCTCAGACACATTTATATTGTATATCCTAAACATTTACAATATATTATTTAATCGAATTAATTATATTCTTATATAAATGATGGCTATTATAAGTATTTAATTATTAATTTGAATTGTATAAAAGACATTATATTTACAAGTTTAAGTATTTAATATAAAGCACGGCTTTATCATATAAATAGTATTAATAGATAAAACAGTGCGTGGCCGTGTCGGTTTGCACATCCAATTAAACACAGCTCGATTTACACTTTGACAAGCACAGCACCTCTCGGCCAATGCGGTGACAGATACAGCAACACGCTGTTTGTTAGCGTGTATGCTGTGTTTGTTGATGTGGGTTTGTGTGTATGTGCAACCGATATGAAGAGTATAAAAGGCGGCCTCGCAGTAGTAATTATTGAATTGTTGGCTGGCGGTCAAGCAGGTAAGATCATATAGTAGAATAGTAGTAGTAGTTAGCTAGTTGCTTTGTGAAGTAAGAGCCTCCGGGGTTATACTAAAGAGTCTCTTGCCTAATAAAGAAACTATTGTACTTTTGCGTGTAATGTGGTTGACGTCTCAGTGGTTATCCCGCAGATTCGTCCACGCACAGTGCCGTAATAGAAGTTAGGTAGTAGAGACGCTAGCGTCGTTGTGAAGTAGACGTTTCAGTGGTTATCCCGCAGACTCGCCTACCTAACAAATACACTAGTGTGGCTTTGCGTGTAATGTGGTTGACGTCTCAGTGGTTATCCCGCAGATTCGTCCACGCACAGTGCCGTATCATTAGTTAGGAAGGAGAGACGCTAGCGTCGTTGTGAAGTAGACGTTTCAGTGGTTATCCCGCAGACTCGCCTACCTAACAAATACACTAGTGTGGCTTTGCGTGTAATGTGGTTGACGTCTCAGTGGTTATCCCGCAGATTCGTCCACGCACAGTGCCGTATCATTGGTTAGGTAGTAGAGACGCTAGCCTCTTTGTGAAGTAGACGTTTCAGTGGTTATCCCGCAGACTCGCCTACCTAACAAATACACTAGTGTGATCGTGCGTGTAATGTGGTTGACGTCTCCGTGGTTATCCCGCAGATTCGTCAACGCACAGGATCGCAGCGTAAGTAGGTTGAATAGGGTTGAGGCCAGTAATCGTGTGAGGATGGTCTGTCTACTTTCGTTATACCTGCCCAAGCCATAATCACGCCAACGTTCAGCCGCCATCGTTAATGTATCGTACCGTATAAAGTAGCGTTAGTAAATTAAATAAGAGAATAAAAACATTGTGAACTTGCCAAATATCCTGCTTTTTCCTTCTAAGCGGTCACGAGAAAATAAATTTTTGTGACAGAACGCTGGACAACGGTGAGTTGTACCCCAGCTGAGAAAAAAGGTTCGTTACAACCTTTACATAAATCTCTTAAGAAAGGTGCTCATGTCAATATAGTCACGAATAACTGAAAAAGTGATAAACGGATTTTAGAACGAGCACAGTACTTATCCCAGATAAATAAAAATTAATAAACTGGAAGTCTTAATAACAAAGTCAAAATATAAGACACTTTCAGGAACCCGTTTCAAACTTTTTCGTTTACCTTTGGAGAGCATTTGCTTAGCGTGTTAACTTTTCGCTACGAGGAGTGCAGCAATGATTCTGGAGAAACGGGATTAATATATAAACAACCTTCTTTAACATCCTAAATAAAGGAGGCAACACTGAAACAAATACGACAATGCTGTCGTTAATATACATTAATAAACAAAAAGCTGTCAATAAAACTGATAGCACTGGCCTTAAAAGTTTGTTTTATTTTTCACTTAAAATAGGATTCATGTACTTGTTTGCCTAAGTTCAGCACTTTGGCTTTTAGGTTTAGTTTCATAAAATGTTTAGTTAAATAAAAATGTTGATAAAACGATCAAAATAATTTAAAATGAGTTTTAGGAAACTCCTGTATTCAAATTGTTTTTGCTCAAACCCCTTTTAAGTAAATTAATTAACTAAATATATTTATTACTTACTTTCATATCTCTTCCCACAAAAGATACATAAAATAATAACTACGGCTCATAAGGAAAAAATTACATAAAGTTAACACTAGTGGCTACTTACAAAGAATAAAAGGGCTTTTTTAAGCTTTACTGTCCATAAAAAGAATATTAAATACTCATGACACTTGCACTAAAATAAAAACTTACCACAACCCCAGCGAAGGCAAGGCAAAGTTGATATAAAAAAAGTAAAAAAGAAATATTCAGTGGTTATAAAATGGAGAATAACATATATACACAAATATATACACAAATATAAAAATGATTTGTTATGCAACAACAAATAATAATATGACGTTTTAACAGGGTGATCAAGTACTATAAGAGATAATGAAAAATTCCTTTAGCATCTTCAACAAAGGGGAAATTTTTAATATCATAGTTTGTTTGCATCAGAGTAAAGTTTTTTTATCAAAAATTTAATTTAAGTTATTATTTTTGCATTTTAATATTTTCTTGTTAATTTTGGTATTAAATATTTTTTTTTTAAATTCAGTATAACACTTGAAATTCGCTTACAATTTCCATATCTAAATACTTACAAATTTTAAAACTCTTTCTGTTTACATGGACTACCCTGTCTTAGCAAAAGCATTTTATTCATCATATATAACCACAAATTTAATGTAAAATTACATTAGGAAAAGTGCATTAATGAAATTATTTACATAGATACTAAAAATCACAAGTAAAAAAGAACTACATAGAGGAAATCAGGTTAACAACCAACTAGTCAGCTATTAAAGCAACACAAAGAAGATAGACAGTCCTGTCCTGTCATAAAGTTTATAGACAAAAATTGTCGTTACACTAGATCTGACTTTTAAGAGCTATATTTTTACAACATAGCACGTAAGAGGTATATAAAGGTTTAATATGTCGCCTGTCGGAGTAACAGAAGTGGTAACATTATCATAATAATAAACATAATTTAGTAGCAATAAAATGATTTTCATAGATAAAAAACTTATAGTAAAGGAAAAACTATGAAGAAATTAAAAAAAAATGGTGTGTGCTGAAAAGCATTTCCCCAAAAATTAATTTAAAATTTTTATCAAAATATTTGGCCAAAATTATTACCTAAATAATTATTAAAAGATGTAAATAATATTACAACAAGCCCGTAAATATAACACCTTTTACATAAACAATATTCGTACGGTTGCAATCCTTAAAAGCCTAGCACAGACATAAGCTGCCCCAAAGGCAGGAATGGAGAAAGGCGTAAATGCAGTGAACATCTGTTAAAATACCTTGGCAAAATTAAAAACTCTGCGGATACTCGTTGCCAACGAAGTTTTCAGATGGCTTTAGAGTGGAGCCGCTAGAATAATGAATATAAATGATAAAGCAATTTATGCAACCGTGGGGTAATTGAGTGTATTTTACTACATTGTATAAAATAATATAGTGGAGGATGCAAGTTGGCTCAAGGTATGGAATGGTAATCTTGGTAATCAGAAGGACATATATTGGTCCTTGTAAATAGCACCAGTCTAAAACCAAGAAAGCACCTAAGACTTATAGTAGACAGCAAGCTGTCTTGGAAGAAACGATCAAGAAGACACCCTTAGCTTAACCAAGAACATTTTTATTTAGAATCAGGTGGCGATCAAGGAAATTATCTTCAGCCTGTCTTGTTTTCAATTGTTAAAGCATGCAAAAAAACCCAGGGAGGTTGAATTTAATTAGGGAGGTGCACTTACATATACTCTGGGACAAAGACGTGTTGAGAATAATAAAAAGCCTTATAAGTTGTCTCTGTAGAGAGTAATAGATTTTCTTACTTTAGTTTAGTTCTACCGTAGGAGTATAGACATAGCGAGTATGGCCATAGGCATGGGGCCAAATATCACCTCCTGTAGAGTCACGTGAAGATTTTGTGACGCGAAACATTTTTACTTTCAAAAATTTCCTTTATAATTTATCAGGCTAATTAGTTCAATTTTATTGTGATAAGATTTTCATTGAAGAAATATTTGGAAAAAGTTTAGTTTCCCGACACTAGCCGCGTGGAATGCATTTTCAGAGCCCGCTACAACTCCTCATCAGCACTCTTTGTTCGGTACTGAGCATTGGTAGTAAATATCATCTATTTAACCCAAGTTTTAATTGAAATTTGAATACGGAAATACTATTTTGTATTTTACACATACTCCTATTGACAATTGTTAATTCTTGGGTTAGAATGAAATTTACGGCCTGCCATTTATTTTCCCATATCATGGCAACACCTTTTCTTTTATATATTCTTCATCTCACCACTTTTTAATTTTTGCCTAATTCATCTCTATTTAGATGAGTATGAAGGCAGCATGCTTTTGCATGCATTAGTTTTGTCTCGCTTTTGTTATGTTTTCAAATTTTAATTTGCTGACGATCAGGTGTCAGCGAGTTGTTGAACATGTTTATTAACTTTGCGGACGTATATTTTTACACCATTTTTACTTTCTTTGCGAGGGAAGGATTGCAGACCCTTATAGGCAGTGACAGTGGCTTATGCATAAAAAACAGAATTGGGTATTACGGTACCTTGGCTATAATCCAAAGTTATTCCTTAAATGTTTCTCACCTCCGTCAATATTCTAGCATGCATTTAGGTGCATAAGATAAAATGAACTTTTAAAAATTCTTTTTTTTACGTATAACTCCGACGTATTTTGCCTCCTTTTAAAAAATGCTTTAGCTCTAAATTAAGAATCGGTAAATGAAAGTTCACAATCTTATGATTATGAATTAAGAGTACTAGCTTAATCTTTCTTGGGCTTATTTTGCGTCCATTGGATTACCCCGGCATTACAGTTTTCCTAACCCCCAGCATATGATAAGTTTAATGTAGAAAAAAATTTGCCTCTGCCCAGTAACAACACGTCATCTGTGTAGGTTACAACTTCTCCTAACCCATTCTTGAAGGTCTTTAGATTCCTGCTGATAGTTTTGAGCCACTGCAACGAGGAAAAGATTTTGTTGTGTAATCCTGGTAGTCACCCTGGTGGAGCCACATTGTTTACCTTTTTTTGTTAGAACCATATCAATCCAGTCTATCAGACAGGGTCACACATTATCCAGCCTGCACTTAACATCGACGTACATGACTTTAATTATGATAATTTTTTCTACAAAATATTACCTACTTTTTATATTTTAGTTACTAAAATACTGCATTTTTCTTCTTTAAAAGAAACTTTAATATTTCTTTCACTATTAATGCTAAATACACAAGTTTAACATAAAGAAAAATTCTTACGACTTAACAGGTAATAAGAAATTCTATACTCTATTAGAAAAAACAATAGAAATTAACCACAATTTTAAAATAATTTTCTGAAGATCTTATTCTTGCTACTGCCTCGGAGTACAAAAAAAGAACATAAACCCTTCTAACAAGTTCCTTTGTATATAAACACCAGCACTTGTTAAGAAAAAACTCTAAAAGTTTTAAAACAACAAGGACAGCCAATAAAAGGAACTGCTTAACATAATATGACAGCTGTAGGCAATATAAAAAAATACGAAAAATAAACACGAGAAATAAAGTAAAAGAAAACATAATTACAGAATAAGAAGTACTACAACACAGACAGTTACACTGAAGCATTAAAAGAAATATTAAATGTAATTGTCGAGGAGCAAATTACAACAAAAACGTTAAAGTAAACGAAACTAAAAATAGTAAAAAATGTCACAAGAATAATGTTAAGAAATGAACATGGTAAAAATTTAATAATTAAATGTTAAAGAACGGTTTTTTTTGTTTAAGAAAAAGAAAGAGTTTAAAAAGATATGAATGTTATTATGTATGTATGTAAGTACCCAAATCACCACATGTACAAAGTACAGGTGTACTTGAATAAACTCAACCACACAAACTAAACGTCTTTTTAAAAATGTTTGTCGTAATTTAGCATTCAAATGGTGTTTTCTCATTTTTACTTCTTCCACCACTACCTTTCGCTTGAATGAAAGTTTGTGTGTGTGTGTATGTGTGCTTGTGCACTCTTATTTTTTAATTAGTTTAAAACAATTTTTTTAGAGTTACAACAAATAGTACTAACAGCAAAAAAGGCACTCGATCAGTGTTCCTCAATATTTTTTTCTTACCCTTAAGAATTTTTTTAATTTTGTTTAACTTTGATATGCATTCATATGGTCAATTACAAAGCCCATCAGAAACCAGCCCTGGGCATTTAGCCCTAACAACTCTACCATGGTACAACTACCTTACAAGGTAGTATCGATTAAACAGCTGACTATTTTTTGCTCGAGTTTTTCCACTCTCTAAATCTGTCAAACAGTCCGTTTTTTGACATTAGCGGGGATGCTTTTACAACAACTTCATAAATTTAATATCGAGTTTGTTGCAGTTGTTGCCGTAGCGATAGTACCTTGTAAGGTAATTGTACCATGAACTCTACAGTGACTTCTAATCTACCACTGAAGATAATCTGCTAGTGGCCAAATAGCGATTTCACTGTTTCTTTCTTATATACCTTAGCCTATGAAAAACCTAACTAAAACATACTATTTTGTAGAAAACGTGAAACTTCTTTTTTGTGTGTTTTCCCTTCAAAGCAATCGTTGTGCCGTTATTCTGCTGACGTTGTTGTTTATTTATAACAATACCAACTGCTATATTGAGGCGCAGCTTAGGAGCATTAAAAAAAGCGGAGTGAGAAGAATTTGATCAACCGTCTCTGAACTGGACATCTTCCTTCTTAAAGCTCAGGAATCTACGTGCAAAGAATATGATGCCAAAACAAAGGAAATTTTTAAAAGGAACCACCCAAGAAAAGCTACACTTTGCACTATTTTAGACATTCATTGTCATCGAACTTATTATTTGACATTGGTAGGAGGCCGCTAAGCCTTTCGTGTATGCGAGTGATGTCACGGCTATTATCACTGCAAAGTTCTTCAATTCGATCAGCTCTCTGATGGAAGCTATACTATTCGCCAGTAAGCAAAAAAGGCAGCGTTCAGGATTGATTTTACGCATGAGATCTGCACTGCAGTGGATAAACCTATTTTAGCTTATGGGTACTTGTGTAGTAGATCGCAAGAAATAAACAGATTATCCAAAGGCATCTGGAAAGCGTGCCAAGACTTGTTAGACTATATTTAACTGGCGCCTATCGTAGCACCTCTTTAGTGTCGCTGTACGCAATCTTATATATGAACACAATTGATCAGGTTGCAGATAGTGTTGCGATAGGAGCAACTTATTACTTAATGCAGGACATATGAAAATGACAGGATTATTGTCCCTAAACTGAGATTTTTAGCAAAGCCAGGTATGACTCTGAGGGAACACGGCGGTTAATCGGGTGTTCGTCCAGACCACATCACCTGTAAGTTCTTTACAAATGGGTATAAGATGGAAGTCGGAGCTGAAGCCTTTTGTCAAAAGCTGGGCATTGATTAGTGCTACAAACTTTCTGATAACTGCATTGTTTTTAAGACAGAGATTATGAGCAGAGAAGAGATTTTGTATTTCTAGTGGTGTCTATAACAGGCAATTATTTGACAGCGATTCATACCTAAAGGGCACCAGTAATTTGGCCAGCGAAAGTTTCAGTTTCTGTGGAGAACTTGGTGGTATGGAAATAAGAAGGTAAGATGGTGGGATATGGTATATCTACGTCATCTAACGAAAAATAATGCGCGTGACATAATCTTTCCTTAGTAATTCTTGGTGGTAGGCACTGGCATCTATGGTGATATGAATTATCAGGTAGATGCATCAGGAAGGGAGTTATTGACTATCCTCCTTTTTTTTAACAGCATGATGGTAAAATAATTTTAACCGTGTTGTCAAACTCTTTATATAAAAAATTCTTTTTCTGATGCGTCCACCTGATAATTAATTTCACCACGCTGACACCAAAAAAACTTGCAGCAACCCTTAAGAAGCACTCGCTAAACCTTTACAACTCACCAAATAGTATATCATCATTTTACAAAAAAACTTGAAAACAATATTTCAAAAAACTTTGTAATAAATTTTACAGACAAATTACATGTAAATTTAAAAATTTGGAAATCTCTGACCTAAAGAAACTTAAAATTTTAACTGACAAAAGAAAAAAATTTTTTTTAATTTGTAAAAGTTACAAAAGAAAAAAAAACAAAAATAAACAGTATTTAAGGTTACAAAAGGTGTTAAACATTAACATGTTCCTTTTAGCTGATTTTTGTTTTTTTATTTTTTTTTTTTTTTTTTGCAAAAAATTTTCTTTTAAAGAAATTTCAAAAGAGAACTTCACCTTTTCCTACACTTGTAAAGTCAACATCTTTTTAGTTGAGTTTCTGTTATTAAGTTTTTATTACAACATGCTCTTTTAACCGGTAGCATAGCACTGTGGCAAAGGGCATTATGAGTTTGTGGCAAAATGTGCAATACAAGGAAATAATATTACAAATGTTGGTTTTGTTATTTTTTTACAAAAAATTTAAGATTATTTCAAAAAACAAGTGTTTGAAGAAAAATGATGTTTGTGTTGCCAAGAAAAGAGAGGAAACTTTCTAAAGTTTAAAAGTGGTTACAATAAAGACATATATAGGTAATTACTGAAAACATAAGAGATACTAATTTCCTTTATACTGTTGCCTTTCAATATGAAATAAAAATTTACATTAATTTTAGCATTTCATGTCAAATGCCAAATCCTTATCAAGTTAAAAATTCTGTCAACACAAAACAAGTAGTTTATTCTTAAAGCATAAAAGTCACAACCACCTCTTACATACCTAAATACATACTGTATTAAGATATAAAAAGAACCTTTTTTTCTTAATTAAAAAGAGTCACTGTAAAAAATTTTCTTTCTTAAAAATATTCGTTAATAAATAAAAATCCCAATTGAAATAACATCATTTTATTAACACAGATTATCTCATTTGCGGTATTTCCCAAATGCTTTTAACTTTTTTAAAAATTCATTGTAAATATTCTCTTATCAAAACTCTTCTCGCATTCAAGTTGTAGTTGTTGTTACTGAGCTCAATTTGAAATTCAAGGTAAAAGTCAAATTAGTAACAACAATACGGAGTTGTTTTATTGTTTTTGGCTGTGTGAGAATTAAGAAGAGTAACTGATGGCATTGTTTGTTGTTTTTTTTTATCTTAATTTTTTTTAACCTTTTGTCACATTTTTTACTATCAGCGAGATCCGTTCTTGTACTTGGTTTTTGTTGCATGTTTTTTGGCATATCTTATATTTCATTTTAAAAATGTGCTTGTGTTTGCATGGAATGTATGTATGTATGTATTTTAAAGAATTGTAAATTGAGTAAATTTGACAACCGCACTAATGTATATTTCATGTTTGGATTTTTTATCTATAGGAAAAGGAATAATTTACTACAATACACTCGAAAAAAAAGTTTGTTTAACATACATATACCGGACTTTCACTAAATTTTGTGTTTCTAGGTAAGGGATGTAGTCTACAAGCAAAATTTTTATGGAAGTAAAAAAAGTAAAAAATCTTAAGAAAATATAAAAAATGCTTAAAAAGTAATGACAAGTATTTCAATTAAGTAAATATAATTAACATGTTTAATTATTTAAATTAAAGACAAAAACATCAACAAAGTAAAACTTTTTTTAAATTTGTTTACATTCATTTTTTTATAAGCGTAAATTATTTAGCTCTTTTAAATGTTAGTGTTATCTTAAGTTCAAATAAGTTACTTTTTTTTAATTTTTCATTTTGAATGTTCTTTTTAGAGTTTTTGATGACAGCTGTCAGTCACTGCTGTACTTTGAACGAAATAGCAAAAAAAAACAGACATTTCTATGTTTTTTTTATGTCAATGCAGAGTAGAAATAATTGAAGAGTTTTATTTAAAGTTAGAACTCCTAAGATTTGTTCACATTTTTATATTTTGCCGTTTTTTAAGAATTTTTATTGCCGTAGTGATATGGGTTAGGTTAAGTGGTATCAATAGCATTGATAAATCAAATATAAATTTTTCACATGCAGTTTTTATTAAGCGAAGAATAAATAAGGGAAAATTAGTAGGTTAAAAATGGTAAAATACTTAAAAAAATTATGCAAAATTGTTTTTTTTTTTTTTTTTTTTGAAGCCAAAATAAGTAGATTTTATATATTTAATTATCAAAATTTTAATTTTTGTTTAACATTACAAATCTAATTATTTGTTGTTTTTGTTGTAATTTTTGTTGTAATTGCAAAAAAGTAACTTTTCCATAAGTAAGATTTCACTTGCGTCAAGGTTTTTTCCCAACAAACAGTGTTGCGGATAGCCGGACGCAACCAGAATAACTTTAGTGGTTTTGAACTGCCGACTTCGCTCTAGCCTTGAGATGGCCGCATGGGCTTAAAATTTGTGCTTCTTTTTTTGTTTGAACATAAAAGGCAAAAGGTTTATAATCAGAAGCCAGGGTCAGAATATTTTTAAGGCAAAACCAAATAAATTTATTTTTACCTTATTTTTTTCATTTATAAGCGAACACAAATTTGCACTAATAAATACATATATTTGTGCAGACTCAAACGAAAAACCGCAAAAACCAAAAAATGTAATCAATACGCAAATAAAAACTATTCAAATAATTACCGCAATTAAAAAAATCAAACGTATGAGAAAAAACTTCAATGATAAACTAAAAAAGTCCTTAAATTAAACCAACTGAGTTCAAAACCCAGAAAAAATTAATTGACAATTTTTATAAAATATAAAACATGTTACTCCTCTACTAAAGACAGATTTTTGCTTAGAAAAACACTAATAATTTTTGCCTAACAAATCTTACCTAAATTTTTAAAAACAAAATTTTGCATAAAATATCTTTCAAAATTTTTAAACACTCAAAAGATTTGTTTACAATTACTGGAACATACAAGCGGCATTTTCTCTTTAAATGCAAAAAGTTGAAACAATTAAAAGATAAAATTATTACATAAAATCACCAATAATTCTACATTGTTAACTCTAAAACATAATTTTTTGCGTTATGGCGTTGTTCCGGCAATTAAGCGATATGTTCAAATCCTTGCCCAACAATTTACAAATTATATTTCAACGTTTTTGCATTTATTTTTTTTTCATTTGTTTTTTTAAATTTTTTTTTGTGGTTTTTCTGCATTCTCAGCAGTAAATTTGCATATAAATGGGGTTAAATCAGAAGCAACATGCTATTGCAACTATGGTATAACAACAGAAGCAATTTATAGTTGTTATTGTAGTAGTAGTAATAGTTTTTGTTTTGGCCAATGATGAAGCAATTAATTTACAATTAAAATGAAAAGTATTTACAATATTAAGCAACAAGGGTAACTGGAAAAAAATGCACAGCAAAAACAACAACAAGTCAAGAGCTCAAGTGGATCAATATGGACGCTGTTGTATTGCAAAGTAAAAAAAAAACATTTTTTTTAAATTTTGTTGTGAAAAAATGTAACTAACACAAAAACTACAAAAGAAATGCCAAACAAATGTTACCAACTGTGAAAATGAGCTTTTCTATAATATACGCGAATGTGTGTGTAAGTAAGTTGACCAGTGCTTTCAGCAGGTTTTTAAGCAGCAGTGACTAAAATTATAGCAAAGAAAATAATAAAAAAATTATTTTATTACAAATAACTAAAATTTATTTCAATATAAAGTATCACTAAAATAAACTGATGACTTTAAAAATCTTAAAAATTTATAATGAAACAACCAAAGCATTAACGCTAGCAAAATAAAAACAATTTTTCCCCATTTTTTGTTTTAATCCATTAACAAGTTATTTACAATATCCTGCGAATGAGTGATATATGTATCATAAAGTATACGCTACCATTGGATATTGTCATATGTTTGCAATTAAAAAAATTTGTTCAGTATGTAATAAACTATAAAAAGTTTTTTACCAAAAACTTAAAAAAAATTTCTTAAAATTTTGAAAATAATTTTAAAAGAAAAATATTTCATGAAGTTAAAAATTATTTGAAAATATTTTTATTATTTTTTTTTTAACTTATTGTAGCTTAAAGGCAAATTTTGTCAAAATGTTATTTTTGTAATTTCAATGAAAGATCTTATACCCCTGTAAAAATGCTAAAAATATATTTTATCCAAATATATTTTTTAATAATCAGCGAGGCGAAACTATTTTATGCACAAAAAGCATGCTGCCTTCATACTTATCTAAATGAAGAGGGGCACGACAAAAAATATGGTGATAAGAAGAAGAATAAATAAAAAAGGAAAAAAGTGTAGCCATTAGCAAACCAAGTAGCAGGCTGTTAATTTCATACTAATTCAAAAATTAAAATAGTTAATGAATGAACGCTTAGTATCAAACAAAGAGTCCTAGTGAGGAGCTGTAGCAGACTTAAATAAAATTTTATCACAATAATAATTAACCAATTATCCTGACGAACTATAAAGAAAACTTGGATATTAAAAATTGTTAAAAAAAAGAGCTAAAATTAAATTCTGTTTTTTAGTTTTGGTTGGTTGGATGATCAGTTTTGATTGTAGATTCCTTTTTGAATGACGATACCGCTTGATAAATTTACTGACTCTAAAATATCTCAACAAAAGCGGTGTCACATAGAGCCCATCGTACGTTCCCGTTCCCGTTTTTAATTGGCATTAACGTGCCAAACTAAGAGATATCCACATAGAAAACTTTGTTAACGGATATTAAATTAGTCACGAAAGTATAAAATTAAATCAAATTAATGTAAGATTGGCTGCTACCAAACCACTGCATACGGTCCCAGACAAAAGTAAATTATACAGTCAAACTAGCCAATTTAATTCTAATTTTCATTGACTGAGAAGTTAAAATTCTACATCCTTACTTAGTGTTTGACAGAAGCACTACCTGGCTGTCAACAAAAATTTTGGAACTGTCATAAGTATTTCTCTCGTAAAGCAACCTACACGTCTGGCAAAATGTAAGTATTTTCTCCCAAAATACTATGCATTCATCTGGACGACTATACAAAAAACTTAATCCATGATCAAGGGAGATGTCCCCATAATACTATCGAGGGCGAATTTATAATATGGGCAGAATCGCAATGCCCTGAGCATGCACTAAAATATAAAATGCCTGCCATGTGAATATTTATCGGGGTAAAACATACGGTTAAACAACCATTATGCCGTGTAACTGTAATTCTAATGCATGCTGCTCTTTAGATTCTGCAAAGCTTCTCCAATAAATATTTATTTCTATCTCCCTATGTCCCATATTTCTATATATAAACTGAACACACTATGACCGAGCATATCTATATTAATATGCCGGACTTTGTTGGTTTAACTTTCTAAAAATAAAAAAAAAATACCATATTTAAAATTTTTTTAATTTAAATATTTTCTACGAGTTTAGAATCCTCTTCAAATATTTGCAAAAAAAATTAGTTTTAAAAAACTTGATTTTTTTTTTAACTAAAAAATTTTTTTGCTTTTTTTATCATCAAAACTTCCAATTTTGCATGTTTTTAATTTTATGTTTTTGCTATTTTTCGCTAAAATAATTGCCTTAGAGCCGAATTTTTATACCCTTCACATAGTGATAGGGTATATATCACTTTGTCATTCCGTTTGTAATTTCTTTATTATTCATTTGCGACCCCATAAAGTATATATATTCTGGATCCTTATAGATAGGGAAGCCGATTTAGCGATGTCCGTCTGTCCGTCTGTCCGTCTGTCCGTCTGTTGAAATCAAGTTTCCGGAGTCAAATAAAAAGATACAGACCAGTTAATGGTGTCAAACTTTCAGAAATATCCTGGCGACAATCGCTATTTAAAATCAATAAAATCGGTTCACTATTGACCGAGATATAAGCGAAAACCCAGAGTAACCCATTTTTTTAGGACAAAATCCGTGCATATATCCCTATATATCTCAGTAAGTATAGTCACTCTTGCCCCAAAACTTGGCACGGATACTCCTAAAGAAGGGAAAAAAATTTTTTCAGATAGGTCCAGGGGAAGGGGTATTTTTCCTACAATTGCACAAATTTGGTGAAATATTTTATACGCTATATCTCGTAAACTATAACAGCTATCGACTTAAAATGTTCTACAAAAAAAAATTGCTCCCTAAGGGCTACGCCTTAAAGAAAAAATTTTTTTGGTGGGGGCAAAAAAAGGGGTAGCTCCCATACAAATCGACAATTATTATCAAATATTCGATACGCTATATCTCGGAAACTATAACAGATATCGAAATGAAATGTTCTACAAAAAGTAATTGCACGCTAAGGGCTCCGCCTTAAAGAAAAAATTTTTTGGGTGGGGGCAAAAAAAGGGGTAGCTTCCATACAAATCGACAATTATTATCAAATATTCGATACGCTATATCTCGGAAACTATAACAGATATCGAAATGAAATGTTCTACAAAAAGTAATTGCACGCTAAGGGCTACGCCGTAAAGAAAAAATTTTTTGAGTGGGGGCAAAAAAAGGGGTAGCTCCCATTCAAATCGACAATTACTATAAAATATTCGATAAGCTATATCTCGGAAACTATAACAGATATCAAAATGAAATGTTCTACAAAAAGTAATTGCACGCTAAGGGCTACGCCGTAAAGAAAAAATTTTTTGAGTGGGGGCAAAAAAAGGGGTAGCTCCCATTCAAATCGACAATTACTATAAAATATTCGATAAGCTATATCTCGGAAACTATAACAGATATCAAAATGAAATGTTCTACAAAAAGTAATTGCACGCTAAGGGCTACGCTTTAAAGAAAAAATTTTTTCGAGTGGGGGCAAAAAAAGGGGTAGCTCCCATACAAATTGATAATTATTATAAAATATTCGATAAGCTATATCTCGGAAACTATAACAGATATCAAAATTAAATGTTCTACAAAAAGTAATTGCACGCTAAGGGCTACGCTTTAAAGAAAAAATTTTTTCGAGTGGGGGCAAAAAAAGGGGTAGCTCCCATACAAATCGATAATTATTATAAAATATTCGATAAGCTATATCTCGGAAACTATAACAGATATCAAAATGATATGTTTTCCAAAAAGTAATTGGGCAAGAAGGCCTACGCTTTAAAGAAAAATTTTTTGAGTGGGGGCAAAAAAAGGGGTAGCTCCCATTCAAATCGACAATTACTATAAAATATTCGATAAGCTATATCTCGGAAACTATAACAGATATCAAAATGAAATGTTCTACAAAAAGTAATTGCACGCTAAGAGCTACGCTTTAAAGAAAAAATTTTTTGAGTGGGGGCAAAAAAAGGGGTAGCTCCCATTCAAATCGACAATTACTATAAAATATTCGATAAGCTATATCTCGGAAACTATAACAGATATCAAAATGAAATGTTCTACAAAAAGTAATTGCACGCTAAGGGCTACGCTTTAAAGAAAAATTTTTTTTGAGTGGGGGCAAAAAAAGGGTAGCTCCCATACAAATCGACAATTGTTATAAAATATTTGATACGCTATATCTCGGGAACTTTAACAGATATCGAAATGAAATGTTGTACAAAAAGTAATTGCACGCTAAGGGCTACGCTTTAAAGAAAAATTTTTTTTGAGTGGGGGCAAAAAAAGGGTAGCTCCCATACAAATCGACAATTGTTATAAAATATTTGATACGCTATATCTCGGGAACTTTAACAGATATCGAAATGAAATGTTCTACAAAAAGTAATTGCACGCTAAGGGCTACGCCGTAAAGAAAAAATTTTTTGAGTGGGGGCAAAAAAAGGGGTAGCTCCCATTCAAATCGACAATTACTATAAAATATTCGATAAGCTATATCTCGGAAACTATAACAGATATCAAAATGAAATGTTCTACAAAAAGTAATTGCACGCTAAGGGCTACGCCGTAAAGAAAAAAATTTTTGAGTGGGGGCAAAAAAAGGGGTAGCTCCCATTCAAATCGACAATTACTATAAAATATTCGATAAGCTATATCTCGGAAACTATAACAGATATCAAAATGAAATGTTCTACAAAAAGTAATTGCACGCTAAGGGCTACGCTTTAAAGAAAAATTTTTTTTGAGTGGGGGCAAAAAAAGGGTAGCTCCCATACAAATCGACAATTGTTATAAAATATTCGATAAGCTATATCTCGGAAACTATAACAGATATCAAAATGAAATGTTCTACAAAAAGTAATTGCACGCTAAGGGCTACGCTTTAAAGAAAAAATTTTTTGAGTGGGGGCAAAAAAAGGGGTAGCTCCCATTCAAATCGACAATTACTATAAAATATTCGATAAGCTATATCTCGGAAACTATAACAGATATCAAAATGAAATGTTCTACAAAAAGTAATTGCACGCTAAGGGCTACGCTTTAAAGAAATTTTTTTTTGAGTGGGGGCAAAAAAAGGGGTAGCTCCCATACAAATTAATAATTATTATAAAATATTCGATACGCTTTATCTGGGAAACTATAACAGCTATCGACATCAAATGCTCCACAAAAAGTAATTGGACATTAGGGGTTACGCTCTGAAGAAAAAGAAGGGGTAGCTCCCATACAAATTAACAATTTTTGTAAAATTTTCGATACGCTTCTGGAAAACTATTACAGCTATCGACTTCGAATATTCTACAAAAAGTAATAATCAAATAATTCATACATTTTGGTAAAAAAGTTGGTGAAGAGCAGGGGGACTAGAACATTTAATAAGTTTTATTAACCTTTAAATATGAATAATGTCGAAAACTTTAAAAACTCTCGACCTCAAATCTTCTTCATCTATTTCTATTATTCATACGAACGTTAAAATTTTGTTATTTTTTCTATGGGCTTTAAAACTCGCACAAGGTTTTTTATTATATTATTTGCAGTACAAAATTACTCGGCTGGGTATATTTAAAGACCAATGTGAAGGGTATATAAGATTCGGCACAGCCGAATATAGCGCTCTTACTTGTTTTTATTCTTTTTTGCTTTAGTTCATATTTTGCCATACAACCAAAGAAAAAACAATTACACCCTCATAGTATAATGTACAATAATAAAAAAGCGTTTCACGCTATCTGATACATGGATGAGGCTTAACCTTTATTCAAGCGTTGCCAAAGAGACTGTAACACAAATAACATAGCGTATTTGGAATATTTGTTTATACTAATTTATAAAGTAAAAAATTTCTGTTTACCTTTCTGGATAAAATATAAATTAAATAGATGATGTTTACAGCCAACTTTTTTACTGTTTAAAAACTACTGATAATAAAACTCCGCAACTGGATTCTACTCGGCTTATATTGGTATAAAAACTTTATTTTTGAAAATAAATTTTTTTGTTTTAATATTAAGAGAAAATATTAAATTTTTTTAAGTTAAAACAAATTTCATATAAGTTTAAACTGAAGCCCAAGGGATTGTCTAACTTTCTTACACAGGAAAATTAAAAAAGATAATTAAGTTAATTTCGGTAAGATTTTAACCTATTATAAAAATAGCATTTTGTGCTATTTTTATTCAATCTTTATGCTAAATAAAACTGCTATTTTCTAAGCCATATCTGTTTGTCAGCCCATTACATTCAATCTACATACATTAAATACGCACACACATACACGTGTTCTTTTTTACACACATTTGTTTGATCATAAGTAAATTACTCCAACATTTATAACAACATACAATTGCACAAACGGACCACCAGATATAAATGAATTGTAGGTTGAAAAAGTTGAATCTATTTACAAACTGCATGCCTACTGTGCAACAGAATTGAATAAAAACAAACGTTAATAGTTGGGGGTTTCTTTATTGGTAAAAATTGCTTTAAACCCGTTTCAATATGTTTTCATTTTATAAAAATTTGTTTTCTGTTGTTTTTGTTTGCATTCAACAGCATTGATTTGTTTTTGTTTTAATCGAATGTTATTTCTCACACACATTCATACATGCATATGCATGTGTAAGTACACATGTTAACCATCTTTTTTTTTTGTTGCTGTTGGTATTTTGTGTAGCAGTAGCAGTAGTAATATGTTTTTCATTATATGGTGGTTATTCAATTAAAAATTACTTTATTTGTAATTAAATCGTTGCTAACAGCTACCAAATCATACTGTTTGTCATGTTGGCAGATATAAAACAGTTTTTTTAGCAAAGATTTGTATCCCCTTAATGGATGATGAATGATTGTGGGGGAGCTTATGAAATTTTGTGCAAGGATTTTGAGATATCTTTATAAGCATAATTAATTAAACAAGGTAAGTTATAGTAAGATTTTAAGTTGCAAGTTTTTCTATTTTTCAATTTAAATACACCTTAAACTAAGACCAAAATACAAGTAAGAACATACATTATTGAGAATATGAATATTCAAATAAAAAATTAAAAGTAAGGAATATATGTAGATCAACATTGGAGTTGAAAGTCAATAAGTTGGAAAGAAGAACTTTTTCCACCTTTAAGATGCTTTTTTGCATTTTTCTCCCAAATAGGGAACTAAGGACTTTTGGCCCAAATTAATGTCTAAAGTCAACTAAGCGACAAAAAAGTTTTTTTATTTTCTCGTACTTTTTTTCGTGTGTTGAAATTGGGAGTCTTAAAATATGAAATTGACCACATTTTGACCTCTTTTTGTATTTTTTCTTTTTTAGTTGTCACTCTAGAAATATCAAACCAAGGGGATTCTTTTTATCAGATAAGGGACAAATGGCAACTAAATAGACGGTAAGTACTTTGAATAGTTTTGTAATTATTTTTTAGAGACCATCAGTCTAGGAATATAAAATTTAGAAATATTGATCTAAATTGGTGCACCAAGAGCACGAAAGTACTTCTGGGGATTTTTTGAGGTATAATAAGGTTGACCAAAAGTACTTTTTTAAATGTTTGGTACTATTTTGCATATATATTAGATGGTAAGTATAGAAATATGAAATTAAGTATCTCACATTGGCACTGAAAAGCAACTAATTGGACAAGGAGAACTATTGTTCATATTTTGTACTTGTTTGAATTTTGTTGTATTTTATATGAGGAAATATGAAATTGAGGGCTACTGGCTCAAATTAAGGTCTGGAGTTATTAAGTAGTCAAAAGTACTTTTTTACATTTTTTAAAATTTTAAAACTGGATTTATGATGCAGTAAGGTCACAACAATTGTGAAAATATTTATAATGATATAATAGGTTTGTATTAAAAATCATGCAATTTTTGCATTTGGCACTGTTTTCCAAAAACTAAATAAAACTGCGTTTACAAAGTAGCGGGTTAATTGTTTTACACATATGCTTTCCACTGTTACTATTAGCATATTTGTCAATCTTTTGTTTTATATTATCTTTCTGATTATATCTCTCCATATTACCATTAAGATGGTCTAGGAACTTAAATTTTTAATATAACAAACCCTAATTTTAAATTGTTTCGTCATGAAATTTGGAAAACTTTAAAATACCTAATGAGTTATACTCCTTTTTTTATATTATGTTTTTGTACCTTACTTATCCAACTTGCCATAATTTGTTGTTTCATATTTTTCCTTTTATTTTTTTTTTTATATAAACTCGTTGGTTATGCATATCTTCTGTTGTTTCGTAAAAGTAATTTGTAAAATAAATGTGTCACTTGTTATTCCATCAGGTAGAATTGTAATAAAATAACAGGAATATGAATAAACATACACTAACCTATGAATATTTGATTTTATAAGGGCATGCAAACGTGTATTTGTTTGAAAGTATGAACTTGTTTGCTTTTTAAAATGGGAAATAGTCAGAGGAACAATATATTATATTACAATTTTTAAAAACAAGGCTAAATAGTATTTTCTAACAAATGACATTATGAAGCACCACATTGTTGCATAATGCAAAACTGAAAAAAAGGTAAAAAATTATTATTTATTATAAAAATACTCAATACAGCCTTTCATACGTTTACACTAGGGTGTTCGATGATTCGAACTTTTCCAGAAACCGGGTTTCAAATAACTGAATACTTATATACATACATATATAATGTTTTGGGATGTGCACAAAAAAAATTAAAAAACAAAATATCAAAAAGTTTCAATTTTACTTAAAGAAAATATTAAAAAAAATATTATTATACTATTTTTGTTGAAGTATTTGACGTCTGCTTTTTGACAAAGCAGCGTACTTTCATGAAAAATTTATATTTTAGTAATATTGGATATGGTATGATGTATGGTTTTTTATATAAATTCATATATTTATATATGATTATATCATATTTAATAAAGTTTTTAATGCAACAAAAACGTTATCACAACCTTACTTTAACAACGACTAATACAGCTGCAAAATATCACGTAATATTGTTAAAAACAAAGTTTTTCTAGTTGAACTTTGTTGTAACAATTTTTAAAATATTTACATTTTCATTAAGTAAAATAAAATATTTTTGCAAGCCAAATACATGCTAAACAAAGTAATACAGTCATGTGAACACAACAGTAAAGTGGTAACACAATCTACATATTTGCTTTCAAAGTTGATTTACACAAACAAACAAACAAACACACATTTGTATTACTATTTAATACAAATAGTTTTTGCATTTTTCTTAACCCAAAGGCCAGGATTTATTTTTGTGCTACAATAATAAAAACAACATTAGTATCAAACTCCCGTATTCCACTCACCAATACTCGAGTAACGGTAAAAATACTTACTGAATGAGTGAAGAGAAAACAATAACAAAAAAAATGTATGGTGGGTATGGCATACTTTTAGGGGCATAGTAAAATGCAAAACCAGGTTGGTAGTAAAGAAAACATTAAAATTTAAACTTTTTACGAATTTATAAAAAAAGAAAAAAAATCGCTATAGAAAATTCTTTTTAAACTTCTAATGACCAGAAATTTAGTTTTTAAAAAAATTTCTAAAATTTTTTAACACATCAAAGAAGTGATCCCTAGTACGTTGCATATTCTTTAAGTGTCTTGAAGTAATAAAGGATACTTTAAGGCCTCTGTCGTCTCCAACAGCTGCTCTTGTACACTATGGTGTTGTGTTTGTAGGCATACGTGCATATTATAACAACAACAACATCAGCAATATAGCATTGAAAAAGAAAACAAATAAAAAAAAGCAGGTGGCATCAGGTGTTGCACGTTGTACAAAAGCTTATCTCAAATGATTTATAAACTACGAACAGTGGTGAGGCCAAAGCCATTGTCATTTTTTAAAATATGCCAACAAATATTGTACTGGATAAATATGTATAAAAGGGACTGAATGTAGAGGTTTGCAGAAACAGCTATAGAGGGTGTTAGCTTAGGAGATGAAAACTATATACACAACCACTTACATATCGTAAGCTAAATACTAATTTGCTGTTAATTGACATTAAAAATTTAAAAAAAAAAAAATTTTAGTTTTTTTAATGAATTTTTTTCACTTTAATTTTGTCTTACAAAAAAAATATACGTTTCAGTCCAGTATTAATTATATTTAAAAAGCGATATAACAGCTTTTTATTTTAATAAAAATATCATAACAACACTCGTCACACACACTTAAATATTCTTAAAATAACACCTGTTTTGGGTCTGGCCTATACCAGCTTCCACTCGTTCTCTTAATGGCTGATTGTAGCAAAATATTTTTTAAATCATTTTTTTTGTTCCTATATAGTCAACTAAAAAAACATTTACATCAGGCCAAATACCACGAAAATAAGCAATGAATATGAAAATATTTACTCTTTTCATAAAGTGTAGCTGGTGGCATACAAAAAGGAACTAAAAAAAATTTTATCAAAATGGCATTTAATAAATGATATTGAAAAACCAAAAGAAGTAAAAAGTAGGTAGGTACCTATAAATATTACAATATATGAAAATTCATATACATATAACGTGATATGTCGATACATACAGAAACATTTTGTTTAATTTATATGTGTATGTGTGAACTATATACTACAATATGCTGCATTTTATATGCAAATTGCGGTACTTTTTTATTAAATAGTTTATTTTATGAAATGAGAAAACTAATTGATTTTAAATTTAATAATTTGTTTTTATCACATAGATTTTATGAGGTGAAATATACAAGAGCGCTGTATTCGACCGGGTGGGAGCTTCACATGGAAAACAAGAAAACCAACTCAGTACCTTTTCGTGCTCTTTACATTAGTATTAAGGGTATATCTAAGTTTGTCATTCCGTTTTTAATATATTTAATATCCATTTGCAACCCCATAAGGTATATATTTTATAATCCCTAAAAATAGATTTAGAAATGTCCGTCTGTCCATTATTCCGTTAAAGTCCAGTTTCAAAAGCCCCTTGATATTTTTTCGGATCCGCTGTGGTATTTAAATCTCAGGTATACTTGCAAAGATTTTGCTGTTTTAGTTCAGGGGAATTACCTAATAACTGACATAGATATAATCCAGCAACCGAAAATACCTCTGTTTTTTTCTCTAAAATTTATACATAAAAACCTCTAAAACTGCCTCGGAGTTTCCCCTTTACGAGTGCATTGTAAGACCAACTTCCACTATTTATTTCTGACACCTTATCTCCGCTCCCTAACAAGGTTGCCATAAAAAGTTTAATTTTTTTTTTTTAAATCGCTCCCACAGCTTCTACAGTGCTCCTACAAAGTTCAAATCTAAGACCGACCCCAATTAATTTTTTTTCTAAACATTTTTACCCTCTATCTCTAGGCCCTAACAGGGTTGCCATACAAAATTTAAAAAATAAAAGTAAAAAACCCTAAAACTTCCCCTGAGTCGCCCTTAGAGGAAACAAATGTATGACAGACCCCCCCCCCCCCTCTTAGTTTTCCCAACCAAATATATGCTAAAAACATACTTACCCTCTATCTCCAGGCCCTAACAGGGTTGCCATACAAAATTTACAAAAATTATTTAAAAACGCCCATATTTTCCCCAAAGTCGGCCTTAGAGGAATAAATTTTACGATCGACATGCATTATTTTCCCCTTCCAAACATATTGCTAGAACATACTTATCCCCTATCTCCATCGTCTTAGGGGACTTCTAACAGCTTCCAGGGTGTCCGTAGATAGGGCTGATGCAGGACTAACACTAACTAACGTTTCCTTGCAAACATTTTCCAGAATATACTAACCCCTTATCTCCACCCCCCAAGGACCATACGAAATTTTAAAAAATTAGGACAAAAATTCCTACACATTGAGAAGGGTATATAAGACTCGGCATAGCCGAATATAACGCCCTTACTTGTTTATAAAAAAAATTTTTATGATTTTACTACAAAATTTAAATGCACTTAGATACTCAATACTCGAGGGTTTAAAGGTATCCAGCGAATATATATTTGTGTCTTCTGAAATCGCAAGTACCATTCCTCATGACGCAATCCGACTAAGTATTCCCTATAATTTTGACAACCACTTAAAAAAAAGAAAGGACCATGATTTACAGATGTATCATTGAGACCCACAAGTGCTACTGGAGTCCAGCGCCTCTTTCTTATTAGCTAATGTCCCCGAAAAGTTCAGGGCTGGCATCTCCGCCATCTAGAAAACATGATGGAGGGATGTGGCATTAATAAAATTAAAGACAGCTGCCATGAAAATAAGTACTAGTTAGAATGCGAGTTCATTGTGAACAACTGAGTAAATCACCTCAAAAAATTTTACGAGAGAAAAAAACGTCAAAAAAACTCTTGTCTTTTCTGGCCAGCTAAAGAGCAACACTTAGTAACATACAAGGACAATAATTTTTTTTTTATTCTGGGATCAACTGAAACCTTCATTTATGAATTAATTCCTTTTTGCACTTTAGCTACTTACAAATCACTTAACTCAAAATCCCTTTAAATTTTGTAATAATTAATAGCTTCCAACAACTGCAGCGTTTTCACCAAAGCTGTGCAGCTTCAACCAAGTACCTTTAAGCTCCTACTTACTTACTTTTAAGATATTTTACAAAATTTATGATAAATTTTGCCATTAATCTAATTTATTGTTTTGCTTTCTCCTAGAAAAGATTTTAAAGGCTTAATTTAATTTCAATAATGAATTATTGCCATTGAATCACTTATGTTTCATTCAAATCTTAATAACTAAAAGTGTTACAATTCATGGAAACCAAAAGAGGCATTTAAAATTAAATAAGCATTTTATATACAAAAGGCTTAAAATGCATTAATTAATATGTTTAATGATATAAAAAATTTTAAAATATTTTTTCCAATATATTTTAGAATTTAATTTTACATTCCTTTTTAGAAATAGGCCTTGTCTCTTTACTGATAAAAGCATTTGCTTATAAAATATTAACTAAAGTAAAATTTAATTGAAATCAAAAAATATTTGTTCATTTTTAGAATTTTAAATAAGTCAAAGTACAATGCAATACTTGTAATAAATATTCTAAAACTGAAATACATTGAAACAAACAGCAGGTAAATAACAATTTAATAACATAATCCCTTAAATGGGTCTTAAAAAACAATCAAATGCACTTGTGCAATAAAAGCTTTGACTAATTAATTAATATTTATCTCTACAACACAATCTATGTATGTAAAATGCAAAATGTGTGCATGAATAGACAAGCACATGCACGCACTAATTCTTAAAGTTAAAGTTGCATTTACTGTTTTCCACATAAACATATACAGAATATACACACTCTCATATGCAATACACACGCATACAAAATAAAAATTCAACACTTTATTAAGAGCAGTCAAGCTACAGAGAAAGAATTTGGGGATGCAAAAGCAAATAAAAAAAATAAAAACCGAGCGAACGTAGAACAACTAGGTTATATCTTTGTTTGAAAAAGATTCAAAAAATTAAAATTAAGTCACGCAAAATTAAAACCGAAACACAAAACCAAAACGCGCCGAAACTTAGCTTAAACGCTTTCAGAATTGAATCAAGGTTTAACTGTTTAGTAACAGTTTCGCTATTGCGTCATTCCCCATTGTATTTCACAACTTTCTAACTGTATTTCAGAATATTGTATTTTAATTTCAAAAAATTCAATTTAAGAATTTTCTATATGTATTTATGGATTTTTTAATTGTATTTCAAAATTTTCTATTTGTATTTTAGAACTTTGTAATTGTATTTCAGAATACAAAAAAAACTTCAAATAAAAAGTTCTGAACAACCATTAGAAAATTCTGAAATACAATAAGAAAATTTTGAAGCAAATGGAAAATTCTTAAATACAATTTTAAAATTCTGAAACATAATTAGAAAAGTTAGAAAGTTGTGAAATACATTTGGAAATGGTGCAATGGTGAAACTGTTACTAAACAGTCAAACTTTAATTTAGTTCTGGTAGAGTTCAAGCATCTCTATAAGACTACTTAAGCACATACAAATGTATGCATCTAGAATACATCTACACTAATACAAATACATTTCCTTGCCTACGTTTGCATTCTCTGCCAGGGTCTCATTTTAAGTACTAGGAAAATAATCTTTAAGGTATTAAATTCAATTTGTGGTTTTACTAGTTATTTGTAATTTAAGTAACACTTACGCAGCTTCTAATACAACCACCATAGTTATTTCTATTGCCGCTTTAATTACATATACAAATACAAGGCAAACGGAAAAAGTTTATCTAAGACCAACAATTAATAATTTTTAATTTAACCATAAAAATTTAAACCGAAAGTTATTATCTCCCTAAGCAATAGCTGTATGTAAGTCACTGCAGGTTAAAAAAATTTGTCATTAGTCGAACTTTTTAAATTAATTTTTAAACAATTTTTGTACAGACCTCGTATATTTCAAGTAGCTTATCTATAACATACTAACTTAATACGATACACAATGATTTTGGCTTAGTAATATTTTGTATTTTAATATGTATGTGTATAGTATACTGTGTTACCCTGTGTGCGAATTTGTAGCTGCGTTTAAGTATTTTTCAGTAAGTTTAAGTAGTAAAAGTAAATATGGAAGTACATAAGTACTAGATGTAAGCCTGATCAATATGTAGTAAATACATTAACAGAAGTATGAATTTACAATAAAACACTGAATATAATATTCAAAGCTCGTAAGTTGGTATATAATATATCAAGTAGATTTCTGCAATGATCTTGAGATTAACGATTCCTATGCTCGAATTCTTATAGTGGATTATTCCTGTTTTTCTTCTCCTTTATTCCATATTTAGCAACGTGTAAATAAAAAAAAATATTTTTACAAAGCAACCTTTGATTTCTAAAACTTAAGCTTAAATAATTTTTTTTTTGTAATTTTATTTTGATTAAAGGCTAAGAGAATGTGTATGAAGTCGTTTGTTTTACACTGTCAAAGAGGCTTTCATCTTTATTATCTTAAGGTTTGCATACATTTTAAAGGAGTTCTTACGTATATATCACCATATGTATGTGTGTATGTTAATCCCTTTGCACATGTGTAGCAATCATTATTGATTTCAAAATAGTTCTAAGTAATAAAGGATAACACAATCTTATGTACAACATGTTGCATTCATCAGTGTGTTTCAGTAGAATTTTGTTGCTTTAAAAACAATTATTATTTGTAACTTAATTGGTGTTAAGATGGTTTTATTGTCTGATATGCACACTGTAGTTAATATAATACTAAGTATTAAACTAATTCCCAGTTATTAATTATAAAAATTATGCCTCTCAATTGTTTTGTTAAAATAATTTATAAGATATATAGGAATAAATTTAATAAAAAAAATATCATACAATCTTTCTAGTTAAAGAAAAAGAAATAGTCAATTAGTAAGTTCACAATTTCGCAAACTTTCTATAGGTACCCCCTTAGGCGATGGAAATAGGAAGTAAGTATTTTCTAGGAACATGTTTGAGAGGGAAAACTAAGGCGGGGACGGCCCAACACTTTATTTATTTAAGGCCCACTTTGGGAAAGTTATGGGTGTTTTTACAACATTTTTGTATGGCAACCCCCTTAGGTTATGAAGACAGAGGGTAAGTATGTTTAAGGAATATATTTGGGAGAAAAAACCAATGAGGGTGTGTGACACACTTTATTCCTCTTAGGGCGAATCCGGAAAGTTGTAAGGGTTTCTTGCCTAATTATTTTTTAAATATTGTATAGCTACCCTGTTAGAGGCTGAAGATAGGGGTAAGTATGTTCCGCAAAAATTTTTGAGAAGAACAATTAGTTGGGGTCGGTCTTACATTTGCCCTTTGTAGAAGCACCGTGGGAGCTGTGGGAGCGCTTTAAAAAATATTAAAAAAAGCTAAACTTTGTATTGCAACCCTGCTTGAGGGCATAGTTAGGGTGTAAGTATGTTTCAAAAAAATGTTTGTGGGGTAAAATTATTGGGAATCGGTCAGTTGTAGAGGTTTTTATGTACAAATTTTAGAGAAATAAACAGAGGTAGTTTTGGTTTTTGGCTTAAATCTGGATCGATTTTCACGCGATTTTGCTGGATCTCAATAGCGACTTTTTCGCAGATACTACCTACAGTTCTATGCGACATGGGGAGGCTTAAGAAAGTTTCAACCAAGGACAGGCAGACAGATGGACATTGCTAAATCGACTTTCCTCTTTATAAGGGCCAAAAAAATATATACTTTGTGGGGTCGCTAATGGATATTGAAAAAATTTCAAACAAAGTGACAAACTTGTCAGCTTTCCCAAGTACCCATGCTTCAGCCCCATATAAAAGCACTGGAAGTCTCAGTGCCTTGTAGAGAGTTTTCTTTTATGAGGTGGCATCACTTTTTATACTTCCAATGATCCTCCAAGCCTACTAGCCATCAATTTGATTTTATCTTCATTTACTGCCAGACCCACTTTGGCTTATTTTTCTAGATTTTTTAAAGGTAACAATTCCTTCCTAAAATGTTCACCCCATGATGTCGATATCATCTGCGTATGCGAGTAACCTGGTTTTTTGTACATAGTTCTCCAGTTCTGATCACATTTGTTTCTCATATTACCTCCTCCAATAAGATGTTAAAAAGATCACACGAAAGGCTGTCTCCTTTTCTAAAACCTTGTCTAGTACTGAGAGGCTGGAGGTATTCTTTCCAATTTTAACTGAGAATTGTGTATCAAAAAGTCATTCTCTAAACTCAGGCATAGCGTGAAAAAACTTTAACCGTATCGGGCTTTGGAACTTATTTCCTTTGGTCTTTTACAGGATTTGGCGTAGTGTTTATATTTTAAGATTTTCCAGGCTTAAAGCCGCATTGATATGACCCAGTTATCCCGCCGACTTAAGATTTTAATATTTTAATGTCATGACGAAGGTATCGGTCATATGTTGTATTTAGGCGCTGGTAAAATATATCTTTTGTGTGTTCGTCATTATTTTCAGTCTAGGCATGGGCACAAGAAAAACACTGGTGTTAAAGAATTTGGCTTTTAAACCGTAAATCTAGTACAAGGGAGGCTCGTGCCCACAGTAAAGATGAAAGAGGGATCTATACCAGTGGTCTTCACAAAGAGAAACGCACTTAAAATGAGAGTATTATTGTCAGCGTTGCCATTATTATACCCTTCACATAGTGATAGGGTATATATCACTTTGTCATTCCGTTTGTAATTTCCTTATTATTCATTTGCGACCCCATAAAGTATATATATTCTGGATCCTTATAGATAGGGAAGTTGATATAGCCATGTCCGTCTGTCCGTCTGTCCGTCTGTCCGTCTGTCTGTCTGTCTGTCTGTCTGTCTGTCCGTCTGTCCGTCTGTTGAAATCAAGTTTCCGGAGTCAAATAAAAAGATACAGACCAGCTAATGGTGTCAAACTATTGCAAATATCCCGCTAACAATCGCTATTTAAAATCAGCAAAATCGGTTCACTATTGACCGAGATATAAGCGAAAACCCAAAGTAACCCATTATTTTTAGGACAAAATCCGTGCATATATCCCTATATATCTCAGTAGGTATAGTCACTCTTGCCACAAAACTTGGCACGGATACTCCTAAAGAAGGGACCTAAATCATGGAAAAAGTTTTTTCAGATAGGCCCAGGGGAAGGGGTATTTTTCCTACAATTGCACAAATTTGGTGAAATATTTTATGCGCTATATCTCGGAAATTATAACAGCTATCGACATAAAATGTTCTACAAAAAGTGATTGCACGCAAAGATCTACACTTTGAAGAAAAAATTTTTTGAGTGGGGGCAAAAAATGGGGTAGCTCCCATACAAATCGACAATTGTTATAAAATATTCGATACGCTAAATCTCGGAAACTATAACAGCTATCGACATAAAATGTTCTACAAAAAGTGATTGTACGCAAAGATCTACACTTTAAAGAAAAAATTTTTTGAGTGGGGGCAAAAAATGGGGTAGCTCCCATACAAATCGACAATTGTTATAAAATATTCGATACGCTATATCTCGGAAGCTATAAGAGCTATCGACATAAAATGTTCTACAAAAAGTGATTGTACGCAAAGATCTACACTTTAAAGAAAACATTTTTTGAGTGGAGGCAAAAAATGGGGTAGCTCCCATACAAATCGACAATTGTTATAAAATATTCGATACGCTATATCTCGGAAACTATAACAGCTATCGACATAAAATGTTGTACAAGAAATGATTGTACGCAAAGATCTACACTTTAAAGAAAAAATTTTTTGAGTGGGGGCAAAAAATGGGGTAGCTCCCATACAAATCGACAATTGTTATAAAATATTCGATACGCTATATCTCGGAAACTATAACAGCTATCGACATAAAATGTTCTACAAGAAATGATTGTACGCAAAGATCTACACTTTAAAGAAAAAATTTTTTGAGTGGGGGCAAAAAATGGGGTAGCTCCCATACAAATCGACAATTGTTATAAAATATTCGATACGCTATATCTCGGAAACTATAAGAGCTATCGACATAAAATGTTCTACAAAAAGTGATTGTACGCAAAGATCTACACTTTAAAGAAAACATTTTTTGAGTGGGGGCAAAAAATGGGGTAGCTCCCATACAAATCGACAATTGTTATAAAATATTCGATACGCTATATCTCGGAAACTATAACAGCTATCGACATAAAATGTTCTACAAGAAATGATTGTACGCAAAGATCTACACTTTAAAGAAAAAATTTTTTGAGTGGGGGCAAAAAATGGGGTAGCTCCCATACAAATCGACAATTGTTATAAAATATTCGATACGCTATATCTCGGAAACTATAACAGCTATCGACATAAAATGTTCTACAAGAAATGTTGTACGCAAAGATCTACACTTTAAAGAAAAAATTTTTTGAGTGGGGGCAAAAAATGGGGTAGCTCCCATACAAATCGACAATTGTTATAAAATATTTGATACGCTATATCTCGGAAACTATATCAGCTATCGACATAAAATGTTCTACAAAAAGTGATTGTACGCAAAGATCTACACTTTAAAGAAAAAATTTTTTGAGTGAGGGCAAAAAATGGGGTAGCTCCCATACAAATCGACAATTGTTATAAAATATTCGATACGCTATATCTCGGAATTTATAACAGCTATCGACATTAAATGTTCTACAAGAAATGATTGTACGCAAAGATCTACACTTTAAAGAAAAAATTTTTTGAGTGGGGGCAAAAAATTGGGTAGCTCCCATACAAATCGACAATTGTTATAAAATATTCGATACGCTAAATCTCGGAAACTATAACAGCTATCGACATAAAATGTTCTACAAAAAGTGATTGTACGCAAAGATCTACACTTTAAAAAAATTTTTTGAGTGGGGGCAAAAAATGGGGTAGCTCCCATACAAATCGACAATTATTATAAAATATTCGATACGCTATATCTCGGAAACTATTACAGATATCGAAATGAAATGTTCTACAAAAAGTAATTGGGCAAGAATGCCAACGCTTTGATGAAAAATTTTATTGAGTGGGGGCAAAAAAAGGGGTAGCTCCCATACAGATCGACAATTGTTATAAAATATTCGATACGCTATATCTCGGAAACTATAACAGCTATCGACATAAAATGTTCTACAAAAAGTGATTGTACGCAAAGATCTACACTTTAAAAAAATTTTTTGAGTGGGGGCAAAAAATGGGGTAGCTCCCATACAAATCGACAATTATTATAAAATATTCGATACGCCATATCTCGGAAACTATTACAGATATCGAAATGAAATGTTCTACAAAAAGTAATTGGGCAAGAATGCCAACGCTTTGATGAAAAATTTTATTGAGTGGGGGCAAAAAATGGGGTAGCTCCCATACAGATCGACAATTGTTATAAAATATTCGATACGCTATATCTCGGAAACTATTACAGATATCGAAATGAAATGTTCTACAAAAAGTAATTGGGCAAGAATGCCAACGCTTTGATGAAAAATTTTATTGAGTGGGGGCAAAAAAAGGGGTAGCTCCCATACAGATCGACAATTGTTATAAAATATTCGATACGCTATATCTCGGAAACTATAACAGCTATCGACATAAAATGTTCTACAAAAAGTGATTGTACGCAAAGATCTACACTTTAAAAAAATTTTTTGAGTGGGGGCAAAAAATGGGGTAGCTCCCATACAGATCGACAATTGTTATAAAATATTCGATACGCTATATCTCGGAAACTATAACAGCTATCGACATAAAATGTTCTACAAAAAGTGATTGTACGCAAAGATCTACACTTTAAAGAAAAATTTTTTTGAGTGAGGGCAAAAAAAGGGGTAGCTCCCATACAAATTAACAATTTTTATAAAATATTAGATACACTATATCTCGGAAACTATTACAGATATCGAAATGAAATGTTCTACAAAAAGTAATTGGGCAAGAATGCCAACGCTTTAAAGAAAAAATTTTTTGAGTGGGGGCAAAAAAAGGGGTAGCTCCCATACAAATCGACAATTATTATAAAATATTCGATACGCTATATCTCGGAAACTATAACAGATATCGAAATGAAATGTTCTACAAAAAGTAATTGGGCAAGAATGCCTACGCTTTGATGAAAAATTTTATTGAGTGGGGGCAAAAAAAGGGGTAGCTCCCATACAAATTAACAATTTGTATGAAATATTTGATACGCTATATCTCGGAAACTATAACAGATATCCACATCAAATGTTCTACAAAAAGTAATTGGAACAAAAGGCCTACGCTCTAAAGAAAAACATTTTCGGATGGTGGGTGAAGAAGGGGTAGCTCCCATACAAATTAACAATTTTTATAAAATTTTCGATACGCTTCTGGAAAACTATTACAGCTATCGACTTCGAATATTCTACAAAAAGTAATAATCAAATAATTCATACAATTTGGAGAAAAAGTTGGAGAAGAGCAGAGGGACTAGAACATTTAATAAGTTTTATTAACCTTAAAATATGAATAATGTCGAAAACTTTTAAAACTCCCGGCCTCAAACCTTCTTCATCTATTTATATTATTCATACGAACGTTAAAAGTTTGTTATTTTTTCTATGGACTTTAAAACTCGCACAAGGTTTTTTATTATATAATTTGCAGTACAAAATTACTCGGCTGGGTATATTTAAAGACCAATGTGAAGGGTATATAAGATTCGGCACAGCCGAATATAGCGCTCTTACTTGTTTTTTTTATAAGAACTGCAAATTTGGAAAAAACAAATCTGCATTTTAAGTGAAAAAACAGAACATAACAAATTATATATAAAAAAAAAATAAAAACATAGCACAACATATCGCGCTCATTCAGTAATACAGTAGTAACTGAAAAATGTAAGAAAAAACCAAAATAATTAATTTTTATAAAAAAATTAAAGTATTGTTTTTACTATACATATATGTTTTTGGTTATCAGTGTTTTGTAAGCTTATGTTTTTTTTTTTTTTTATTTCAAGGCAAAATATAAAATAATTAATATTTAGTTTTATTATAACGATATTTTTTAGCTAATTCTAAGCTGATGATATGTGAAGCCTTGATTTGGCTATCTGTATTGGTAGAGTTATTTGAGCATCTATTTTGGATACAAATATTTTTGAGTCGAAAATCTTCTATTAGTTTTTTTTATTAATTGATTTCTCTCATTTCCTGAAACAGAATGAAACTCAATATGCATTGTATGCCGCTTAAGGTACGATGCAAACATATTCTTTAGTAACTGGTTGCATACAAGGCACTCAGCCTCTTTGAATATGTTTAAAAAAAACAAAAAAGATTTTTCCACTTAATATCCCACATAATTATTTTAAATATTTTTTTCTAAAATGCTGTAAAAAAATTTATATGTATGTCCGTAGGTTTTTACCTGAATTATGAAAAAGTTATCAAATTGCATATATTTATGTAGCTTGCTATCAATTTCTTACTGTAATTATCAAAAAAATTTTAGCTCTACCTATATTGCACACATAAAGAGCTTCAAATTATTTTTGGATAATTACACACTAATTGGCAACGCTGCAGTGCAGAAAAAACATTTTTAGCTCTCTCTGAAAAATAAAAACATGCGACATACACCTACTCTGTTTGAAAGCTAACAAGCTACTAATTGAAATTTTTTATTTTTCATATGTTTGTTGTTTTAATTATGATTACCATTTGCAATGATGAAAACAAAGCGTATGGATTTTTTATTAATGAAAGATTGTGTAATGTTAATAATTTATTATGTTTTCTTAAGTTTACGATCAAAAAATAAAATAAAAATAGCTCGCCATGAATTATAAAAGCAATATCAGTAAACAAAATACGATATTTATTTAAAAATACAATTTAATCAGGATTAGTTATTCAGTTGCTGTTTGCAGATTTTAAGAAGCATTTTGGTAGGAAAACAATTTATTTTGGAAAACCCTGGTTGTAATATTCACGAAGAGAGTAAGTAAAATTCCGAAAATCTTCGTTAGCTGGGTAACACTGTTGCCAATTTAGCTATTTTCTCGTCAAATCTAGCGATTTTTCTATACACGTTGCTATAAAATATTTGATTTAGCCATTAGCGGAAAATCTAGCGATTTTTTAAAGTCCAGTTCCAATTTTACTTTAACGTAATTATTTGTCAACATTGTTGTAGCTTTATTCAAAGAAAGGTAAATTCATAGACACGTTGATTTTGTGTCTTGTTTTTTTAAATACTGAGTTTGACACTAGGAATACATATTTAAAGTTTTCATATTAAGTAAATTTTGAAAAGTAAAACTCGAATAATGGTATTTTTAAACATACAATTACATATGTACGCATTCTTAAAACCAATTATGTATCTAGGTATGCATGGTGGTGTAAGTGTATTTTACAAGTAAATATTAATTACAAAATATCTTTAAAATAAAATGGGTCCCAAATATTATCAAAAGTTTCGACGTTAGTGGCTGAATCATGAAAAACTAAAGTCATGGGTGACGCAGGATGAAAAAGATGAAACAATAGGATATTGCAAATATTGTAGATGCTCCTAATCGGGAAAGTTATATAATCTTTTAAATCATGCAAAAAGTAAAAAACACGAAAAGCCTCTGCGCTCAGAAGGTCATGCTGGGGAAAGACCTATGAAAATTCAGATGTAGAAGATTGGCTTCAGATATTTTATTAAACAAACTATGATATCTAATTTTTTTTTCTTTTTATTGGTAGTTATATTAACTGCTAGTTAACAAATTTAACTAATTTTTACTGCCAAAGACTACACAGAAAAAACTGAGTTGTAGAATCAGTAACAAATTTCAGAGAATCAGTAAATATTTTGTCTGGATGAGGACCTACTTCGAAAGTTGTAAATTTAGACAAACAATTTTGCAAGAATTTTAGTTTCTGTTAAAAAATTTTGTTGAGCTGGTTAAATATTTGAATTGTCTAGGCGAAAATTTTGTTTGATTTAAAAATCAAATAAAAATATTATTAGAGACTATTAAATAAATTGACTAAAAAAATAAATTATTTTGAACAAGAATTTGTTTGAAAAATTTTTTTTGTAGTTTTTTGTGTGTAGATATTCTTTTAATTTACTTTTTTTCAAATGTTTAAAGCACTGACACCTGTGTTTATAATAATTGTGGTAGATTTATTGATGGCTTATTTGACAATTATTCCATAGAAATATTTTAAATAGGCCCTTAATAAACCTTTAATAATTATTTTGAATACGGGGGATAAATTAAATACATACATTATTTTTTTTAAAGTGTTTTATTTCTTTCGTGCCCTGAATTTCTTAAAACTTATATATTATTTTTATATTTTTCTTATAAATAAAATTCTTTCAGATACCACACTACTCTGAGTTTTTAAGTATGTATTTAAAAAGTTTAAAACTGTTGCCATTGTTTAAACTATTGCAAAATTGCAAGATATATCTTTTTTTTGCAACAGTGTTGCCACAAAGTTTAAAAAACAACCTTTTGGCTATTTATAGCTAAAATTTTTAACAATTTTTAATTTTAGCTATTTTCTAGCGTTTTTTTACTATAATTTAGCTATATTTTTTCGAAAAAAGTTGGCAACAGTGCTGGGTAATATGGGTGAAGACCACTGATCTATACTAAGGCTTTGCTAAGTTTAAACCAATTGGAGCCGTTACTTGGTACTTCTACTACGTAACACGCATTCTGGATTATATTTTGTTTAATATTTCATAAGAATTATCGTTTTCTAGGAATAAATTAATAAAAAATTATAATATTTTGTTGTTTTTTATTACAAGTTTATAAGTTTGTGATATTGTTTTAACTGTTTTTTACTTCTACTAACAGCCTTTATTCAATTATTCTTATGTAATTCCAAGCAACTTCTATAAAACAGAAAAAAAAACAATAATAAAAGACCCTCTATCATATACATATATCTATTGCCTTAAGTATTATTTATAAATAATTAATGAGTTTCAATATATTTGAAATAGATATGGTAATTGCGGTTTATTAAACAAAATACTTAAAACCGCAAAATTTAAAGTGAAACAAACAATTTTAAACATTTCTATTGCTTTTGATGTGAAGAAAGGTGGAAAACGCATTAAAATAATTGATACATCCATTTTGTTTTAATTAAATATTATATTAAATACTTGAATGTAGGTTTATAATGAGCGTTTTTGTTATTTTAAAGCTTCTAAAAATTATAGTTTGATTTACGTAAGGTTCTGGTCAAAAGTAACACTTTACTCACTGAATTCCATAACAATAAAATTTGGCAAAATGCTTCTCCCCCCTACTCTATTAAAAAACAATTACATATAGTTGCCAAATTCCAATCAACATAATGATTAAATTAATCGACATTTACATATTTGCATATTATTTGTTATCTAAATATCTAAACAATAAGCAATTAATTAAAAAGTTTATTTAATAAATTACTTAATTGCAATGCAAACATTACAAAACAACCTCAAACTGCACATGTATGCACTATGTATGTGTGTTACTATCAAAAAAGTAAACAAATCGCCACTTAAAGAAAACTAAAGCATAACTAAAGGGGTTTGAAAAAGCTTTTATCATAAAAACTGTGAAGAAGCAAGACAACTGTATTATATTTTAAAGCAATGGACTTTATATATATATAATTTTCTTTTTTCTGTTGTAAATATTTAAAAGCAATAAAAAGCCTGCGAAAATTTGTTTAAAATCATTTATATTAACTTGAAAGCAGGGATGGTAAACAAATATTGTTTTAAAGGAAACATCGGAAAATTGAGAGAAGTACAACATATTTTTTGAACTAAGTGGATTTTTTGCAAATCAAGGGTTTTTTAAATTTGTTGTCAAAAAAGAATAATTATTTTTTGATTTTTATTTAATTTGTTTTTTTTTTTTTTTTTTTTTTTTTTTTGTTAAGAAATGGATATTTTTTTATTTATTTTTTGCAGAAATAATTATAGTATTTTTAATTCATATAAAAATCGAAAAAAGTCACTGTTATTAATATTATAATTAATTTTTTAAATTATTTAAAAATTAAAAAAGTTTTTTACAAAAAAAAAATATATCAAAAAATTAATTTTAAAAATTGAAGTTACTTCTCATATATTTAGAAATGGTAATTATTTGTTGAGAACAATTATAAAATAAAAAAAATTATTATTTCATATTATCTATTTAATAAAAAAAATTATTACCACCTTTACAGACAATAAGGAAAACAAATGTAAATAATTTCAAACCTCAAATTTTTTCGTTTTTGTTTTAAAATAAATTTATTTTTTTTTATATATGTATGTATGTAAAAGCAAAAATACGTCACTAGAAGGAAATATAAAGAGGATTTTGAATATATTCTTAACATATAATTGACAGGCTTAGACCACAAATATTAAATATTATGTATTAATTTGAATTATATTAAATTACGTTAAGAAACATTTTTATTTTTAATTTATAAATTTTTAAATTTTCCTAAAAGTTAAATTTTCCTTTTAAGTAAAAAAGAAAACACATTCTTCATATTACCCAAACCCTTCATACAATATTTCCACTTTTAAATATACATAATTATGTCCAGATGAAAAATGTAAAAATTGTATAAACTTATAAGCTTTTAAACTAAATACAACCAAATAAAAAACATTATAAAATTTTCATTTTAACAAACACGGTTTCACTCACAAAAGTCATTACAAATAGAACAACAAAAACCACATTTCGCAAGCACAGCCAAAACTGCACTAAAATTATCCACTTAAACAAAAGCAACAACCATTCCAACATTACACCAATACTTTAACAACAATTTTGAAAATAAAACAACATTATTTATTATAATCCACTAAAAGGAGGGAAAAAAAATACAGAGACGTAAAAAGAACAAGAAAAAAATCTACACAAACTACTTGCAATATTAAATCCCCAAACAGCCAACATCAGCCATGTTAAAAAAAATCTTTTAACACTACAAATGTAAAAAGAAATATAAAAATAAAACACAAACATTTACACACATTACATACATTGATAGAACAAATCATAAAAAAAAAACATTTTCTACTTCTAATAAACATATGTATGTACGTCTTTGTGTGTGTGTGTGTAGTTGTACAAATGCATTTCTATATGTATGTGGTATTTGAAAATAACATAATAATTTGTATATTTTTTTGACCTTAACATGCTTTTCAAACAATTTTTCATTTAGAAGTAATGAAAACCAACATAACAAATAGAAAAAATAAAGAAGAAGAAGCAAAAACTAGCTTTAACCAGAAAGGGCTAAGATTTATTAAAATTAAAAAAAACCAAAACAACTGGATTGAGAAAAATAGTTACTTAAGACATATTTTTAAAAAAGAAAAAAAATTCAAAATAAAATTCAGGATTTATTCCTAATTTTCTTATATGCTGTTTTTCGAAGCCAATTGAGTGGTTGTCTCAGACGAATTATGTGTATTTTGTTTTAGTTTGAGGAAGCCCCATTAAAAAATCCGTGTGAGTTAGATAGGGCTACGTCGGAGGCCATGGTATGTCTCTCAAGCGACTGATTAGTTTTTGGGGGACATTTTCCCAAAGTTAGTTTGTCAAAGCTCTGTCTGTGAGTGCAGTCGCCCCATTCTGTTAAAACGACGTCTGTAAATAGTCCAAAGGATGAGCTCGCAGGTTTGGCAAAAAGAATTCCGTAATCATGCGTCGATAATTTTCATTGTTGACACTCGTGGCCTGGCCTCGAGAATTTTCGAAAAAATTATCTCATGCGTGGATAAGGCACACCAAACAGTTACCCTGGAGTAAATCGATAGTTTTGATGTTTCAGTCGAAGGTTGCGGGTCCTTGGAGATCAGTAACAGCAGTTTTGCTTGTTGACGTAATGGTTTTAGTGAGAATTAGCCTCGTCGCCGCAAAAAATGAGATTTACAGTGCGGAAACGCTCTAACATCGCTGTACAAAATTTTTTGGGTAAATTAGACTTACCTTCTTTCAGCTTTCAAACGATTTGAATTTTAAAAGGATGTAACTTCAGATCCTTTTTTAAAATTTCATTAATAATTGCTTCCGGAAGTCCCAGTAAGGCTTCCCTTTTCCGTTTTGAAAGTCGCGGATTTTCACCTAAACTGTTTTTAACCAGTTCAATGTTTTCGGGAGTCCTTAAAGAGTGTCTGGTACCAGGCCTTGGGACATTCATAGCCGAGGCAGTGGCACGGAATCTCTGCACCCATGAACGAAACAAATTTACACTCGCTCCATCACATATTTACCAAATTACGTACGAATCGTTACTCTTAAAAAGTATCTCCCAAAAACGCGCAATGCTCACTCGACCACTGCGATATTGTGACTGACAAATGGCCACAATCGATAATTCCAACGGCACCATTCTCCTTTCGTTTTTGAAATATTTGTATATAAAAATATAAATTTGCCACCAGACACCCTGTATTTTAATTGTTTTAATATATTTTTAATATGATCTCTATTTCCAATTTTAAATAAACTATTTATAAAAAACTTCTTTTTTCAAATTTGCTTTCTTCCCCCTCTTTTCTAAAATAAGTTTCTTTTTTTTTTCATTAAACACACAAACTCAAGTGTTTTAGTATGAGTAAGTACAGAAGCAATGATTTCTATTATTAAACATGTATGTGTATTGCCCTTGCAGTACAAAAAAATTTTTTTCACAAGATCCTTTCTTGTTGTTGTTGTTCTTTTTACCTATATACATACGTTCGTTTTCTTTTTAAAGTTCATGTGTTTCTTTCTGATGATTGTACAATTTCAAGCTTGGCATAGTGGTTTGCTTCCAAGCCGAGTCATGAGGATAATGACGTTGCTGCTGCTATTTCTTTTTTAGCTCTTTAACTGGCATATGACCCTGATGTCTTGCCAAAGTTTAATTTTACAATTTCATATCTTAAATTTTTTTTTATTCATTTTTTTCCATTAAATCTTTCAAGCTGTTGTTTAGTCGATGATTTTATAAATTTCTGTTCCTGTTGTTTAATTTTAAAAGGTCTTGTGCATTTATTTATGCATGTTTTTTACTTGTATTCATATATGTATGAATGCATATACGTATGTATGTTTTAGTTTATATCTTTCGTATATTGCTTGTTGCTTTTGTAATTTCTTTTCTTAAGACTCTTTGCATTTAAATCTTTTTATGAATTTTTTGGTTAGAAAATAATGTTTACTTTAAGGATATTGTTTTGAGCCTTAAAGTTGTTTTCAGCATATGTTTGTTCATATTGAGATAAATACATTTCTTAGACATTTAAAATTTTAAAGATAAATGTGTGTCTTTAAAACAAAATATACAAGTGCATACATGCATGTGTATGCATTTACGTGCATATGCATGTTTGTATGTATTTTTACAAATGAAATTATTGCCTTAAAATTAGAAAAATATTTTTCTAAATGTTTTAATATTGTTTTTTTTTTTAATCTACATTTACATTTATTTAAATTTAAGTTTAAAATTTATTGAATAAAATTTTGAACTTTAATATTTTTTATTTTTACAAAAATAATAACTTTTCCTACAAATATTGCGCAAAAAAACAATTGAATTCTTTTTTTTTTTTTATTTTTATTTAAAATCAATTTTAATTTCGTAGCTATAAGTCTTTTATATTCTACAACAATAACAAATAAAGGCAATAATTTGACAAATTGCAATAACTCAATAAAATATATTAATTTTTTTTTTTTTTTGAACAGAAATGAAAACAGAAAACGCACGACAAAAAAACAGTTCTTACAGTCCACATTAGAAAAATTAATCTCAATAACAATAATAATGGCACTAATAATGTCAACAATACAAATAATAACAGCAACAACAAATACTTTTTTTTATAAAATAGAATTGGAAAACATGTCATTAGCCTTGACGTCTTTATGTTTTATCAATTGTTAGAAAAATTGCCAAAAATATATAAAAATAAAAGCAAAGTTTCCAAAGAAAAGAATAAAAATTTTTTTTTTGGAAATACATATACATAAGCTGATTGTAAAAAAGGAAGCTACAAAAGTCGAACATTTAAAATTGGGAATTTCTAAGGCATTTTATTTTCTGCCAAGCTCTCTATTACTAGAGATTATTGAAGGACATTTTTTGAACAACAATTTAATTTCAAGAAAGTAATATTTGCAGGTCAAAAAAAATTAAAAATTTCAAAACAGAAATATTTTAAAAAATAAGGAAAATCTTTGTAAAACATATGAGCAGTTTTAAAAATATTTTTAAGAGAATTAAGCTTTTTTTAAATATTTGTAAGTGTTAATCAAGATTAAGTTCGCTTATGGGCGATTCCACTTAACGCGGCACAAAACAGGAAAAATAATGATAAAAACGTGATTTTTTTTTACTTCAACTACAAAAATATAAGATTTCAGAGCTTTTTTTCTTTAAAAGACGAGTTTTTTATTTTATGCAACCCCAGGAAATCCGATTATGGCGCACTTCTTACCAAAAATCAAATTTATTATTTTACTGTAGCACTTTTCAAAGGTTATAACAACTTAAATATTTAAAAATCACGTGTAAACATACTTACATACATTTGTACCGAAATCTCTTCTTTTAAAGCCAAAAAATGTAACAAAGTTTTACACAAAAAAAAAACAAGAAAAAAAACAAAATACATATATTGCCAACTATTTTTGAAAGACATATAATTTTTTTTTCCTTTCCTTTAATGTCATCTCATTTTGTTATTAAAAGTTCTCATACTAAAGTGCACTCAATCAAACATTTTTAATACGAATACTTAGGACAGTAGAAATGAATAGATTTATTCCAGATGCCAGACGGACAATTCCATAAATATAGAAAAAACCATAAAGTAATCCTTTTGTAACATTTCTTAAATAAAATACAATCACAAGAGTAAAAGCAGGAATTTTTTAATGTTTAAGTATTAAAATAAAATCTTCCAAAGACTGAATAAAACATAAATATTGGCATAAATCCAATAGTAACTGAACTAACAAGGAAACAAATAACATAAAGCACTGTGAGACTGATAGTTAGAAATTTTATTAAAATCGAAGAATTTGAGAAAACAGTTTTACGTTGGTTGTTTTCGTTTTCAAAAAAAATTAATCAATTTTAGGTGAACTAATTAGAATAGAAAATTAAAAATTCTTATTAGAATTCCTATATTAAAAGCATTGAGAACTCGATCAATCGAGTAAGATTTCGATAAAAATTGAATGCGACGATATGGCCTCTGACTTAAGTTCATTATTTATTTTCTTTTTGTTAGAAGAAATTAATTTTCCATTAATGTGGAAAGAAACATTATTTAAGAAAAGTAGGGTTTTCTACCGATACTAGCCGAGTAGAATGTATTTTTAAAACCAGCTACGTAATCTCATCATCAGTAGTCCTAAAACGGTATTAGTGTTTTAACTTACATACATGTTATCCAGAATGATAAACGCCAATATTTTGATTTTGTAAGTTAGGACAATGTTTGAAATTTACAAATACACTATGCCTTTTGTATTAAAGTCTGTTTGGCAACACTTGACAAATGGTTAAGCATTGTCCATCGTAAATTTTACAGGCAAAAACACACACATTTCTATTAACAAAGCAAAATATTAAAGAGTTCTTTCAAAAACCCAATTAACCATTTTTCGCTATTAGCTGTTTTAAAGCCTACTGATGATTTGGTGTAAGAAATAAGGAAAGCATATAGACAAACTTAATCTACAACAAACCCTGTAAATAAACTAATCAAATCGAGATCAAATCCTGAATAATATTGGGAAATAGTTTTAAATTAAAAAACATTAATTTATTTTAAGCAAAAGTAAATTTTAAAAAAAGTAACTAAAATCAAAATAATAAAAAGTTAAATTGGTCTAAATCAATGATTTGAAAAATTGTCGTAAGTTATTTTCAAGTATATAAATATAGAACTTTAATGAAGCTTGGAAACCACAATAACCATTTACATATAATTTATTATAACAATTGCAATCTAACCCATTGTGCACTGTGCATTGTACATACTTAAGGTGACCATTCGTACTGATTTCATTAGTACATGTACTGATTATTCATTTGGTGTACTGATTTAAAATTTGTGGACTGAAATGTAATGATTTTTATAAAGAAGTACTATTTGTACTGATTTTAGGAAAATTTAATATATAAAAAAATATAGAAAAACTCAATAATTAAACATTTTTCTAGTAGCAGAAGAAATATTATGAAAAGATTTTTTTAAATATTTGACGTTTCTCATAAATAAATGTATTTAAAAGGAATTTTAATTTAATACTTTTAAAAAATTCGAAAGCAGCAATATTCTATAAGTATTTTAGGACGACAAAACTTGGTGCGGATACTTTGAAGGCAATAAACCTATTTGGAGGAATTTTTTTATATAGAAGCAACGCAAGTGGCAGCTTCCCTTAAATTGCATAAATTTTGGGAAATTTTTCATGCGCTACATCTGGTAAACTATTACAGCCAAGCAAGCCTCCCACGGAGTAGCATTTGTATTACTTGTACACTTGTAAAAAATAAATTGGTTCGATGAGAGCAAGGGGAGTCGTAACCTCCATACATCTCGGAAACTATTACAGCTATAAATTTCCAATTGAATACAAAGTAACTGTATAAAATTTGTAAAATTGTATAATTAAGAAAAATAACAATATGCACCCAAGCTTACAAGCACACCTTTATCGGGTTAGAGTGGCGAATAAAAGTCAGTGCAAAGCATGCAGCGAGGACATCGAAACAATGAAGCATTTCCTTTGTCACTGTCCAGCTGTTGAATAGAGCAGATCCTGATGTTTTACCAGATGTAGCTCACTTGGACGTTTTGGAAGGGGAAATGTTAAGGGAATTTTTTAGCATTAAAAAAATTTCTGTGATCTTCTTTTCCAAGATTATTTTTCTCACTGACTTAGGCGTATGTACTATAAGACTTAAGGCCCTTCGAGATCTCCTGTTTTAGGCCTTATCTAACCTAACTGTAGAATGAAATCTGCATCATGAAAAAAATACTTGGATAGAAGCAGAGAAAATGGTAGCCCCCAAGCAAATAGGATAATTTTATGAAATAACTAGCTAAGCCCCGGGATGCTTTGCTACCCCAATCATACTAAAAATACCAAAATATGTAGGCAAAAGCATTTATACATTTTTTAATTTACTGGTTGCCCCACATAAGTTGCAACAAATTATAAGTCAGCCCTACTATTTAATTAACATTTAAAAATGCGGAATTTACTAGGTTTATAGTTTTGGAGATATTCAGAAAGCTTTATGTAGCAAAAATACTTTTACAAACTTCTTAAAAATATAATTCTAGAACTTTAGTACCCTTTAGCGCCTAAAGTGAAAATATGTACCAAAAACATATCAACATATTTTGGTAACCTGAAGAATGCAATTTAAATTATGTTTCTATATTAATTGGTTTTAAAGTTACAAAAAGTACTAAAACATAATTTTAACCCTTTTTCCCCTTTGGGTCCAATACTTAAAAAAGGATCCAAAAACGTACTCATATTTTTGACGCCTGTCGCACCAAATTAAAATTATGTTCCTATCTTTATTGGTTTAAAATTTATAAAACATGCCTAAAAAATCAAAATATGTGTTTAACCCTTTTTCCCCCCTTTGGGCCCAAAATTGAAAAAAATACGAAAAACGTAATCATATTTTTTAAGATCTTTCGAACGCAATTTGAATAATGGTTCTATCTTTATTGGCTTAAAAGTAACAAAAAGTAAAAAAATAAGTACCAAAATAATATTGTAACCTTTTTTCCCCCCTTTAGGTCCAAAATTTAAAAAAAAACACCAGATGCCTGTCTGTTCTTTACGGGCCGAATTTTGAAAAATTAATATGTATCTTAACAAACATAGAAAGCTTAACACGTGTTATAAATTTCATGTATTTAGCTCTACGCGTTTGATCAGTGTGGTTATGATTAATTTTGTTAGACAATTCATAACCTGACCTCCCACACAAATGGGCGTAGTGTGGGCATGGCAGCAGACTTGAAGTAGCTCCCTGTACAAATTTCAAAATAAACGATATTTATTGCAGTTACAGTTTTATTTTATAATATTTTCAAAACTGCGGCCTGTAGAATTATTACAAAAATTCATTAAAACCCAAATGGATGGGCAAATATGATTTTTCCGACTAAAAAAAAAGGAAAAAATGGCCACCCTATACATACTACACATATACTCACAAATAGAGAATAATAAATAAAACAAAACTACACAAAAAATATACCAGGCTTAGAAAAAAACAAGAAGACGAAGAAGCGTTGGCAGTGACAACAGTGTAGACAGCATGTAAAATGGCATGCAATAGCAGGAAAACAAGGAAGACCAAGGAATTATATTTCTATATTCATGTGTAGTTTTGAAAAAGTATGAGATTGCAGTAAAAATGTTTTTATTTAGTTAATAAAAACATAATATGCTGTAAATACTCATTTAAACACATCCTTGCAATCCTACAATCCTTACAGATGCTTACAACATGTTACTTAAACAAAAATGTTTATACAAAAAACCAAAGTTTAAGTTTGTTGGTATGTATGCATGATAGTATGTATATATATGGAGGTATGCATGTATGTATGTATGTATAATAAAAAAATGGCAAGTATTTGCAATAGAACAACAACAAAAGAGGAATTTTTTCTTCTTTTTTTGGCAAAGAATAGAACAACAGGAAAGAAGTTTAAAACATGCCATTTTACTCATATTATGATAAAAGAGTTTAAGGTTTGCTTTCATGTTTCATCATTATAATCCTTTTACGTTTCAAGAGACAAGTTCAAGTATAAAAGCTTGCCAAAAAGAAAAATTTTTCAAAATTTTAAAACAAAAATATTAAAACCAACAAAAAAATAAATATTTTTGTTTGAAAAAAAGAAATCAGAAAGTAAAAAAGATTTATTATGTTTAAAGTTTGAAAAGAGACAAACTTAAAGGATTATTTTGTGGCCTGGAAAAATAAATTTTAAATGTCTTATAAAACAAACTTTATATTTGCTTTGTTGTGGTTTTAAAATGCAGTTGCTTGAAGGTAAAAAAAAATATAAACAAAAATTTAAGTTTTTAACAAAAAGATGAGGTAATTAATGTTGATGTTTTTAGCTTAATTAAAAGCATTTTTCCCAAAATCAGCTTAAAAAAGAATTTTGAAGTTATAAAGAACTGTGGTCAAGCACTTGTTTAACTTACCAAGAACAGGAAAAACATGTTTCAAATTAAGGTAAAATCAAACCGAATTTAATTAAGTGTATTTAAAATGATATTAGTGGTATGGGTATAGAAACATCATGTTTCGCGCTAATCATTTCATTACCGTCTTTCGCCAATTATCATAATACTTTGGCAAAATCCGAGGTGCCCATAATTTTCTTATTTGTTGCTGCTTTTTAGGGCGACATATTAGGAAATAGAATGAATCTACGTACTGCCTACCTACTTCAGATTTTAGCAAATCCTACTTATTTGATACCATGGTGGGGCTTCAACTCTACTTATGCCAGCACAGAGGGACAACTCATTTCAAAAAAAATCGATATTAACACCATCCGTTTATAAAGGTGAGCTTAGCGCGTTCGTCCTTTATTCAAAAACGATTGGTCTCAACTTTTTTGCAACCCTGGGTTTCTTTTTTGACAACAACCATTTTTATTTGACAACAAAGATTTCTTCATTTAAGAACAAGGCTTTTTAAATCATCGCATTCGATTCAAATCGAAATATCATTGGATCGATCGAGTTTTCAATTCTTTTTATATGGGAACTCTAATAAGAATTTTTTAATTTAGATTCGAAATGAATGCGACGATTTGGCCCCAGGGCGTTCACAAATTGACAATGTCGCCTCACTCGATACGAGTCGAAATTGAAAAATTCTTATTAGAAATCCTATATTAAAACCATTGACAACTTGATCGATCGAGTAAAATTTTGATTCGAATCAAATGCGACGATTTGGCCCCTGGTTTTTTTCCAATTTTTGGTTCCTTATTTCACCACCGAACGTTTTTGGTTTGACTATATCTGGTATTTTTTACTATTTGGTTCTTCGTTTGACAATATTTGGTTTTATCCTTATGACACTAGCGTGTCTGATTAAGAAACTCCTTATTTTTTTCGTGAAGTAAAGTTTTTCTTTTAAACTTTAGAGGTTGTCTAAAGCGGCTCAAGGCGATAGCACTAAGACTCTTCCAAGGCAAGCATTAGTTTTCAACTTCTACCATGCACATCCTCGAAAAATAACTCAACGTCAATCAGACTATTAGGTATGAAGACTTTTTGACTTCCTTGCGATCGTAAGTCAAACGAATTTTTCACGCGGTCAGACTGTTAAGGAGATTGTCTAAAGGAATAAACATGACAGTTTGTTCCATCTTAAGGAATAAACATGACAGTTTGTTCCACCATTCGTCCAAAACATTCCTTGGCACGTACACTTATGAATTGGAATTCGGCCTAAGGCTGCACTAAGGGAAAAAACATGGTTGAAAATATTCCCGAGAATATTATTACGAACAATTTCATCATTGTATGGTTACGAGGATGATTATTATGACTGCTGCAATCATATTATAGTTGTGGTAAGTTTTTAGCGAAAGATTCAATCATAGTTATGATTAAACTTATCTTTACATGTTTGTGGTAATCATTATTTTGGTCATGGGCAGTCATTATTTGGAATATGGGTTATTGAACATATGATGCTCTTAGAATATGGTTATCAGAATCAAGGAGCAAAATATGTATGATAACCCAAAATCATGATTATGGTTGCATATAATGAAAGTTATGATTACTGCAAACATATAATGGTAATTTTAATTATAACTATGATTGAATTTTTTGCCAAAAACTTACTACAACTACAGTGTGATTGTGGCAGCCATAATAATGCTCTTCGCAACCATACAATGATAAAATTGTTCGTAATCATATTCCGGTGATCATACTCAGCCATGTTTTTCCCTGAGCTTAGGAACTGCCTTATCCCCGATGTAGCAAAACAAAGAGTAGGCTTTAGCTTTACAAATGCGCAATATTCTGCGCTGCTTAAACGTTTTTAATACTTCTTTGGTTAGAAAGAGCTTACTTAGACCTCTCAGCGATATTTTAAATGCATGAGAAACATATTTGTCTTGTGGCAAAAAATTGATACGAAAGCTACTCTATCTTCTTCAATATATAAAGCTGCAAAAGTTTTCTGATTGTCTAATAATACATTTATTGTTTATATAATATACATATATAGCTGGATTTGATTTAGATAAAAACTTCGAAATTTTTTTAAATAGGAATTCTTAATTTACGGCAATTTGAATATTAAACGAATCAAACTACAAAACCTTGTCAAACTTTATCATTTAATCATAAGCCAACCAACACGTATGCACTAACAACCATTTTAAATAAGCCGAAAACGTAAAACTGCATACCTGTTTAAAAATGTACAAGGACTCATCATAGTCTTAATCAGCAGCATCATTGCCATCGTTATAATCAACACAAAAGCATTTCCATGAATTATTAAAAAGTCATAATGAAACGAACAAATCGTTAGCGAAAAATATTTGTGTTTAAAGAACCAACAATGCTAAATGCTATTTTCAAACAAAATACACAAAACATTAACCAAAACAATAATGAAAACCGCAGCCTATTGCAAGGAAAGTTTAAGAATGTGGTTCTTAAATATTTTTTGAAACCAAAGATATTTTTTGTCTCCTTTTAAGGGCATTTATTAGTGCAAAATAAAAATTAAAAAGATTTTTAAAAGTTGGTATCCTGCTGTGGCCTATGTTAGTCTAGCAAATCTAGATAAGGGGTTCTTAAAAGTTTGTTTTTCACTGGATTATTAGTTGAGGGTCTGCGAGTAGTACTTGAAGTGATAATGCAGGGGGTATGGTGGCAAATTAATAGTTTTGAATAAGATTTTTTCAAAAAGTAATAAAAGGTGCGGCGGAAGGGTGGCGCCGTCGGAATTATCGACTGTGCGGATTTGTCAGTCACGATGTTGCAGTGGTCCAGTGAGCATTGTGCATTTGCTGTGGAGACACTTTTTAAGAGTAATGATTTCTTACATAATTCCTCGCCGACAAATTTGTTCAAGGTTCGGTATTCGGCGATTACGTGATAACTGAGTGTAAATTTAATTCGTTCGTGGGTGAAAATAAAAAATATCCCACGGTCAGGACCCAGTCGATCTTCAAGGACTCCAGAAAACATTAAACTAGCTAAAAACAGTTTACGTGAAATCTTCGGCTTTCAGTAAGGAAAAGATCACCCTCACTGGAACTTCTAAGAGTGATTATTCATAAAATTTAAAAAAATAATTAAAGTTTCATTCTTTTAAAATTCAAATCATTCAAGAACTGAAAGAAACAGGCTTTGATTTACGCAAAAATATTTGTAAAACGATGTTGGAGGTTTTTTGATGTGTATATTCCATTTTTTTGGATTGAAGAGGCTCATTTTCACTTCAGCGACCACGTCAAAAATCAAAACTGCCGTTACTGGTCTTCAAGAATTCGCAATTCTCGACTGAAATATCAAACACCATTGCATTGCCCCAGGGTAACTCTTTTGTGTTTCTATCCATGCATGAGATAATTGGACCTTTTTTTTTCGAAAATTCTCGAGGCAACAATAATCCACGCATGATTACAAAATTCTTTTTTGCCAAACCTGCGCGCTCATCCATCGTACAATTTACACACGTGGTTTCAACAGGATGGGGCGACTTCACTCTTGGCCAGAGCTTCGATAGGTTTGCTTCGGGAAAATATCCTCCAATCACTGATTAGTTGCTTTGGGCACATCCTATGGCCACCGAGGTCCCCCGATCTAACTCCCATGGATTTTTTTTATGCGACTTCCTCAAAGAGAGGTTTATAATGATAATCCCCAATCTCTTGTGGCTTTAAAGAAACCATTCGTCAAGAAATCAGCTCAAATTAACCAAGTTTACGGCAGCGTGTGACGCAGAACACAAGGCTCCGTTGTGAACAGTGTGTTCAACTCGACAGAATACATCAAGATGACTTACTCTATACAAAAAACATCCGCATTTTCATGGTATCGTTCAATGCTTTTTATAAAACTTTGTGTCAATTATTACGTTTTTTATTTAAGTTTAAAAATATAAATCTGCCACCAGACACTCTGTATATAGTTTGAGCCAAATAAGAAACTTTATTTTATCTTGCGTAAAAGAGTTGAAAATTTAGACTCACTGCCTTAAGCCCTTATACAAAACCACTCAAACTCCTTCTTCTAATGTGTTATTATAAGGAAGTCATTCGCCACAAAAAAACATGGTATAAGCCACATGAGATACCATTTGGACTTGTACTTGTAGTCGTATTTTGAGTTTCGTACTTATTTTTACGCACTTAAATGAAGCCGTGCAATTAATTTTCAAATAATTTTGGTCATTCTTTTTTATATTCTGCCATTTAACGGCTCTTTGTTGTACTTAATTTGTGCTCTACAGTGGCCAGACAATAATAAAACCTTGTTTGAACGTAAACTTGTTTGTCTTGTAGAGTTTGTGTATAAACAATAAAGATGGGCAGGTTAGTGTTATTAACAAATTTGTGCACAATATTAAAATAGGGGATTTAAAAAAGAGGTGTTAAGTGCTCAAAAGTGTCAATTATTTTTTTTTTTGAAATCATATTCATTCTTAAAAAAAAAAGTTAACGATATCCTTATTAATTTTTTGGCATTTTATTTAAAAAGCGAAATTTAAACTCTCTCCTTATTACTTACCCTTTTAATGCTCAAATTTACTTTTAAACTCAAAACACAAACTGCAAGAATATTTAAATATGCATGTGTTCGCCATATAACTACACATGAGCTCAAACCAATAACGTTAAACGGATACGGAAGCTAAAACAAAAAAAGAGTGAATAAAAGACAAAAGGACAAGAACGAAAGATTATTGCCACAGTAGCTACCTTTATCCGTTCTTATTAAATGGAATATAAAAACATTTTAAAGCGGCCGAAAACAATTTTATAGCGACCACAAATGTCAAAAGCAATATAATAATGTGGTGTAGAAGCAAATGCAGCAGCATCAACAACAACAACAATTTTCAATTATATAACAGCAATAACTGTATGCTTTCATGATAAAGACACTCAAGGAATGGTGAACAATATGATCTCTTATTGAATTATTCTTCGAAGTACGGAAATGAGCAAAACGTAAATGACTTTGAAAAGTATTTTAAATTATATAAAAAAGGAGTTTTTGTTAAAAATTTGTTTTTATAAAAAAACTTTTTTAAAAAAATGTTTTAAATATCTTGTTTTAGAGGAAACTTGATTCCTCAAATAAAAAAATAAGTAAGAAAGATTTAGTCGGTCAATCCCTACCATAATACCCTACATCTAGACCAATGCAAATTTTATAAATTTCTGAGAAGGTAAAGTAATATTCGATCAATTTATCCCAAAAGGGCAATTGTATCGGGGATATTGTCGAAAAAGCCAGTCATTACTACAAACAACAGGACTCCTGCCAGTCCAAAAAAATTGTGGACTATAGTTTGATTTAAAGAATACATGGCCACACAGCCGGATGGAACCTCAAAACCCTCCTGCTCTCCTTGAGCAGCAGGTCAGTGCCCATCCTGTCCAGCCTAGGCCATAAAAGTCTAGAGATCCTGCAATCAGCCCTGTCGTTCCAGGTTTGGCCAACCTTGTTTGTAAACGCCTTGTTACAGATGAAGTTCTGACGATTCTGGAGTCAATTTCACTTGATAATACTGTTGACACTAATATTGAAAGTGAGGAGGAAAATGAGCCGGGTGGTGACGCATTGAACGAGTATTTACAGGAAGTGTTAGACGTGAGATATTTAATCCAACAATCTTAGAGAATGTAGGATGTTACAACGCCGTAATTACTTTATAGAGAACGAAAGTCATTTTGCCTAGCAGCAGCCAGCAAAATATAGATCCAGGGCCCAATCGCCGATGGAAATCGAAAACATATGAAACAATTATTCCCGAGTTCTGCCTACAGGAGGGACATTCCTTCTAATGTTTTGATAACACCGAATACTGAATATTTTTTTTATTAATTGACGATGTGGCGAAAGATATAACCAAAAAGCTGTTTCTAGGAGAGATCGCACTGACAGTTTGAATGATATAAGCTGCCCAACGGTTATTAAGGACTACAATTCTTTTATGGGAGGATTCGATCACGCTGATCAATTACGCAGTGCCTACGGTCTTGACCGAAAATCAAAGAAATGGTGGCACCGAATTTTGTGGGGTCTATGACATTTCTTAACTCCTACATAGTTTACTGTCAGTCCGTTTAAAAAGGTACTGTTTTGAAATTTAGGCGCTCTGTAGCTATGTGCCTTTTGAATCAGAATAATCCAACCGTAATCAGTAAAAGTTTAAAGCGATATCCACAGATGACCAACACGTTCCAAGTTTTAAGAAACTCCGGGAAAGTACGAAATCAGTTCCAAAGAATGTTCAATTAGGAAATCTTAGAACACATTGGCCAACTTTTGTCGAAACGTGAACAAAAAATCAATGAGTTTTTTTTAACTTTTGGCGCATGTCTACCCGACGGTACCTAAAAGTACCAGATCCTTTTCGAATCCTTCAAGGACCCTCACAGATTTCACATTTTGTTAATAACTTTCTGAAGCCTTTGTTTTCAATATTTTATTAAAAAAATTAAACATTTTCAACGGTTTCGAGCCTTGGTCCATAAGGGGCTTAAAAATGGGCCTAATCAGTGTCAAAACATAGACTTTACCCTTTTTTATTAGGGTTCAATATTCCAAAAGGGCACGACAAACATAATAATTTTTTTTTAAACCATTCGAACACATGTTGATTTTGTTTAGAAGTTACAAAAAGACTTTTACTCTATTTTTACCCTTATTGGCTTAAAATTTAAACAAAATACAAAAATGTCTTAATATTTTTTTAAGCTGCCGAATGTAGTCTCAATTATGTCTCTATTTTAATTCAAATAAGTTACAGTTGTACAATTGTCAAGTATAACTAGGGCACCATCAAAGTTTTGTTTTCCCCTGTTTTACTCCTTAGAGTCCAAAATTTCGAAAAAGTGCCGGACAAGAGTCCATGTATTTTTTAGGCAAAACACGATATTTTTATAGTTTTGTCTCTTTCGCTTATAGTTTAGGAGATATAACATTTTACGCCTCTTGCTCATGGTGAAATAGTTTTTAATTTACATACCTTTTAACAAACAAATTTACCTTAAATTTTGTTCGTAACTGCCTGTTGTGATAACAAAAACAAAACCAAGAAATAGCTTAAACACAATGTAAATTCATAGTAAAACTACATAAAACCACAACAAAAGCATTTCGTTACATAAATGACCGCACAGATACATACATCAATAGAAAAAAATAATCAGAGATGATGATATTTTATAAATGTTTCCCAAAAAAAAGTGTAATAAAAAATTTGTTAAAAAATTTATCCATCCGATTGCCAAAAAAAAATGTGAAATTTAAGCTATGAAAAACGGGTTACGTTAGTAAGCTTACAGGAAACTGCAGAGTAGTCCAACAATTTTCAGTGTTGAGTGATAAGATTAAATTTTTACAAATGAGATTTGGAACCTGTATTATTGTATAGAATAAAAATATGTTCATGTCTAAGAATCTTAAGGAATAAGCTGCCTTGTGGCGCAATACTTTGAAGGTTTTATAAACAATTTTGGAATTGTAGGATTTTTTTTTGTTTAAATAAGTAACTGGAATAAGTTTTTAAACAGATTTGTTACCAAAAATTATTTTGATGTTATTTTATGAAATAAAAAAATTTTAAATAAATATTTTTCGTACAAGTCCTTAGTTTAAAAGTTCAATGGTAGCAGATTATATATTAATACAGTGTCTCTTTCTCTCATTAATTATGTGAACAGTTTATGTTTTTTATGATTTATTTTAAATTGCAAAAAGAATTTATTTTTAATAATTTTTTGGTTTATTTTTCTGCATTAAAAATTTATATAAAAATTATTATTTATTAACTTTTGGCATCTAGAAGTACATACTTCAAAATATATATGTACATAAACAACTACGGTATAAGTTGCGTGTCCTGAAAGCTGTACGATGATAGTGACATACACTACCACACACACACACAAACACATCATAATTCTTATAATTTCCGTTAAAGTAAACGTTTATTTTTACCATGTACTTACACATTCTTATATTTATTTATACATTTTGATGAAAATATTTATCTGCTTTAATTCGATTTTGGTTAGCGTGAAAAAACCTTATTTGTACAGGAAGGATAGCAATTCTTCCTTAACTCTTTTTTATTTTTTTGTTTATTTCGAGCAATGCGATATCGCGATTAATACTTTCATATGAAACGTTTTTTTTTGTTTAATATTTTATTTTTGACCTTTTGCCACACAAAGTGTTGATTTATTGTATTTCTTTTTTTTTTTTTTTTTTTTTTTTTTTTGTTCGAGAAAAGGGTTTACCATAAAGTGCTCTGAGGATAATTTTCAAACGAATTTAATTTTTTAATTATAATTTTCTATCATTTTATCAATAAGATAGTAAAGTTGTGTTTTTCCGTAATGTATTTTGAGAATCTATATGTATCGCATATAAGGTTTGGGGTTTTACTTTCCGATGTTGTTTTTGCCTGCTTTTTTTTTCTTTGAAAATTCTAAAATTATTATTATTTTCGGCTCCTGATAGATTTTTTTTGTAATATAATTTGTTCAGGAATTTTTATGTACCTTTAGGAATTCAAAAAACTCCTACAAGCTTAAAACCCTTCAATTATAACAAACAATGCGCCTGTGCATTAATGCGTTAATCGTATTGACCACCAGCATATAAAGATGGAAAAATCAAAAAGAAACCGCACACAGCTGCAAAAAAAAATAAAAATAAAATATGCATACATATTTCATTAAATAAATAATGAAGTCGATTTTTACAACTGCATATAAGTATGCATATTAAATGTTGCATTTTCAAAAATTGCATCATGCTTCAAAGCAGCGTTGTCCAACGAAAGAGCATGATTTATGGGTGATTTTTCACTGTGCTTATTAAAAAAACCCATTCCATATCCCTCTGTGTTGTTGTTACTTTTCTTTTTTTTTTGCTCTCTTTATCATTGTTTTTATAGATACTCGTGTATACGTAAAACCCGATTAGTGTTCGTCCCCCGAAAACACTCCTGGCTTACATTGCTTTAAAAACCTATGAAAGAGCCCCCAAAAAATAAACATAGAGTTGCACTAGTTTATGCCTCAGTGTGTGTGTGTATTCGTAAAAATTTACATGCATTCATTGAATGTACTGTTAATATAAAAAATGTTTATTTATTTTCCCCCAAAAAAATAACGCTTTAATCTGTCTCACGAGAGAATGTAAAGTGCCAGATTAAAATTGGTTTTAATAAAGGAAATTGTACTTAAGTTTTATGGCGATTTTATTTAATTCGCGCTTGGAAAAAAGGGTATTTGTTGTGTGTGTTTGTATGTACCTAACCATATATGTATATGTAAGTATGCTTGTTCTTATGTAAAGATAAGCCAAGGTTTTTTTCTAACAAAAAAAATTATTGTAGAAATAATGTATCAAATAAACGAAAGAATTAACCCCGTTCTCAGGAATACTTTACACAACTCGATCTTAAGGTCGAAATTCTATTAAATTCTTATTTGTAAGGCCACAACCGCCACCGTTTTAAAGTGATCACTGTAACTAGAAATTATGTACTTGCAGTGTCTTCTTCGTGCTAATTGCTTCAAAACATAGCATCCGTGGAAACTATAGCCTTTCTCAAGCAAAAATTTTTAATTTTTTGAAAAATAAGCAAAAGTGTAAACAAACTGGTCACACCCATCACAATAGAATTGCCCATATGTAAAACTTACTTGCTGCACTGCAGCGTTTAAATACATTTTCTCAAAAAACTCAGTGCCATGCTCAGGCTTTTGGCTACTTGATTTATGTTTCATATGTATATGTTAACCTTTTTTTATTTGATTTTATTTTCTTTAGATGAAACTTCAATCAAACTTCTACTTAAGTCATGTACTTAAAGCTGTTAGTTTTTTTACATTTTCATTCAAATATTTTCCGCTCTGTTTAAATGTTTATTTCAGTCACCTGAGGGTCTTTTAATGGTTATGAATTTGAGCATTCACCTGATGAAAGTTTAAGACAGAGATTCTTAACTTTAATTTGAATATTTTTAATCAGCGTTTACTTAATACATCGAATTTCTGTGAACTTCCCCCGAGACTCTTTTTCATTGCTAGGAGCGCACAACAAACCGATCACTAGCTTAGGTATAGATTCTACGGGACTTAGGGACTTTAAAGCCTCCCACTTTCAACCTAACCTAACCTTCACTTAATACAAAGAAATTATTACAAAGAGTTAACTTTCTTTAAAATATTATATCCCTTTTTTATTTATTTTCTTAAAAGTTTAAAAGCACCTACTGCTTTATATCCCTAGCTGGAAACCTCTGCAGGAGAAAATTTACCTTAAAACACTCACCAAAAAACTATGTAAAAATAATATTTTCCAGGTAATGGACACAGTTTGTTATTAAAATTAATTTAAACAAATTTCGCAGAAGCTTGAATTTTTTATCAGCTGTAAAGTAAAAATAAAAAAGTTTAACTTTATTTTTACAGTTTTTTTGAACATCTTAATATAAATATAAAATGTAAAAATATAAAGCTGAAGTAAAAAGACATAATAAGTAATGCGTGAAAAATTTGAAATTTCAACACCGGCACAAAGAATAAACAAATAAAGGCGGAAGGGAGAAGGAAGGTATTTAACTGAATGCAAAAATCTGAGAGAATTATGTTTGTCGATGTTTTGGTATTACTGCATTTGTATTGAGGTGAATGTGTATGTGTGAGGTTTTTCCTTGGCAGCAGGCATCTAAGTACCCTACACCAGCTATTAGAGGAACTTTTTCATTTTACTTTTCTTTCTTGGTATACAATGCCTACAAATTTTCTACTTCTTTCTGCAGGCAATGGGGTAAACTAAGCGAAAAAATGTTATATCCTACATCACTTAGTTAAAAATGGTTGGATCTCCTTCTGCAAATGTTTGCGACGCCCAAATAAAAGTCAAAAATCCGCCCAGCTCATAGAAACATCTTCTCTAGACACAAGATAAGCCGCGATAAACATCTAATGGGTCTTTTAGAAAAGCATACCTTGTTTTTTTTTTAAATAGCGTTTTTTGTTATGAAAGCAAAGAAATGTCAAGTTCATCCTAATGCCCTAAACACAACTGGGGCAAACGACGAATTTTGCACTACACGACGAAATTTGCTGTTCGTTGCGTAATTTCGTCAACTGAAAGATATTTAGAACGAATAAAACAGCTGTGATGGGGAGACCATATTTCTTAAAAAAGAAGCACTATTTGAAAAAAATAATAATTAAAAAAAAAACTATTTAAAAAATATATAAATACAACACTTGAAATACACTAATTGTATTTAATGCAACAAATAAAAAGTGAAAATTATTCTTAAAGTATAAAATAACATTATTTGATGACAAAATAAAAGAAAAGTGGTCACCCTGTGCCAAATTATTCGTCGTTCGTCTGCGTAAGAAATAGAAATAAACCTATCGCAGAGTTTGTTACGCATGACGAATTTTAGTCGACGCACTGTTTGTGTACATTTTTATATACACAAATGTATTTTATTTTTTAAGACGAATATTCGCAACGAAAAATTCGGCGTTCGTACTAGTTGTGTTTAGGGCATAAAACAGCTTTTTAATTAAAACAAACTATTTAAAAATATAAATCAATCATATTGTGGTTGGCGTTGGCGTAGTCGTTTTTAGTTTTTTGGTACCGTCTAACAAATACGCCAATATAAAATTCGACACGACAACGCCAAACACAATAAGGCTGAATATAACATTAAAAATACATTAAGTGTATTTTATGCAACAAATAAAAAGTGAAAATAATTTTTAAAATATAAAGTGATATTTTTTAATAACAAAATAGGAATAAATTAAAAGAAAATTAGTCACCCTGTGACAAATTATTCGTCGTTACTCGGCGTAAGATATATAAATAAACCTATCGCAGGGTTCGTTACGCATGACGAATTTTAGTCGACGCACAGTTTGTGAGCATTTTCACATGCACAAATGTTTTAATTTTCTAACGCGAATATTCGCAACGAAAAATTCTTCGTTCGTCATAGTTGTGTTTAGAGCATAGTCTGCTTTTTTTTTTGTTTAAATTAAAATTAAATTTGTTGCTTTTTTTTTATAAAAAAATTGCATTAAGACTTTTTTATATGCAAAATCTTGCCAATTTTTAAAGGGTTTTTTTATTCCCTGTTAAGTAAGAAAATAATCGAATGGCGCCCTTTGTACATATATTAAGCCATCGAGGCATTGATATCGACAAAAAGGCATTTCTTAAACTAAATTGTGGTGAAGGGTATAAAAATGCCCGATTTGATCGACTATAACGTCCTTACTCGTTTTTTTCAGTTAAACCTCAGTGTGATATAAGAAAAATCAAAAGGTAAACTTTTCGAAAAAAAAGAAATAGTGAGGTAATGTATTTAACCCTAAGGCTGAATGGGGGCAAGTTTTAAACATGAATGCTTGCGACCAAGCACATCCTGTATAGCGGCTTTACATTACTGTTTCATAAAGTAGCCATTTTTTTTTTTGCTTAAAACTTTGTTGTATTTTTTTCCTGCTTTAACATTTCAGTTTTTCTTTTGGTTTTTTTATTTGTTTTTTTAGTTGTTTGTTTGGCATTAAACTACCAAAATGGTGGACGTAAAATGTTTTAAATAAAAATTATGAAAATTTTTAATTGAATTTATTTGCCTAAAGGTAGATAATTTTTTTAAGTAAAATGCCAAAGTTGAGTTAGGTGCATCATGTTATAAATAAATATTTGTAAAAATATAATGAAATGTTTGCTAAAGTTGCACAAAAAAATTTTGTTTTTGTTATTTTACTTTTTTATGTTATTTTTTTGTATTGCCAACCAATTTCCAAAAAAGCTCCCTTCCTCCTGTTACAGACAGAATATTTTTTATTCATCCATTTCCATGTATTTTTAGTTAATTTTAAGTTGTATTCATCCAAGAGTCCTCCTTAATCTGTGCTATACTAAAACGCATCTTTAGTGGGGCCAAAATGTGTAAAATCAGCTGCTTACATTCGCTACTGGCAACCGGAGCTTTTGGAAATACCAATGAAGAGTTTATACGCTTTAGTAATACATGCACATTGGAACCATCATAAGGTAGACGACCAAATATCATGGCATAACAAACAACACCACAGGCCCAAGTGTCGGAAAGAAATGGATCATAAGCAACACCTGTGGACACAGGAAAAAAAGTATTTTTTTTAATTTTCTTTAAAATATTTTTTTAAAATTAACAAATATCTAACCTTTTAATATCTCCGGGCTGGCATAGGCATAACTGCCGCAAAATGTTTTCGATAATATCACCTGTTGATCGCTTGTTTTAGTGTCTTTGCGTGCAAAACCAAAATCAATCAGTTTTAAATTAAAATTTTCATCTAATAAAAGATTTTCACATTTTATATCCCTGAAATGATTCGTAGGGAATAAAATTTTTTTTACTTTTAAAAAATGTGGTTTTGTATGTACCTGTGAACTACCCCCTTAGAGTGTATGTATTCCACAGCATTAATCAGTTGCTGAAATAACTTTCGCGCCTCATTCTCATCTAAATGCTTTTTCTCCCGCACATAGTCCAAAAGGTTGCCATTTTCAGCCAACTGCATTATTAGATAAACTCTGCAAAAAGAAAGGGAAGGCGAAAACCTTTAAGTCAGGGACTGTAATAATTATTTTAAAATGTTCAATTAAAAAAATCCTGTATAACGAGTTTTGGAAAAGTCAAGCAAAGTACACCATCTAGAAGGTATTTAACTGAATTTTTTTAAAATCAAGTGTTTTTAAATTTAGGATTCTTAAGTTTTTGTCAAAAGATAATATTTATTTTTTATTTTAATTGTTTTATCAAAAAATAAGATTTCTTTTGGTTTTTATTTTTTCTCAGAAATAATATTGATATTTTTAAATAAATAAAAAAAATAAATAGATTAAGCATTAAGATTATATATTATAAATATAAAATAAAAATAAATAAAATACTTTTAATTAAATCAATTAAAAGGTTTATCATTTTGTTGAATTTTGATTAAATTCCCCAATTGAATCTAAAATAATAATAATAAAAATAAATAAAGTACTTTTAATTAAATCAATTAAAAGATTAATAATTTTGTTTTATTTTAGTTAAATTTCTTTATTGAATCTAAAACAGGAGCAAATTTTTTAAACTTGCAAGTTTAATATTTATTACTGTCAATTTTTTTGAAGGCTGTAATTCAATACAATATTAATTTTGATTACAAATGTCTAATTGAAAATAACTTTGTATTTTCTCTGTGTATAACTAAACTTAAAAAAGATGGGATCAAATCCTGAATAATATTTATAAATTGCTGTAAAATTAAAGATAATAATTATTTTTGCCAAAAAGGTAAATAAATATCAAAAATAATAATTATATTTTGAAATTTTATAAAAAAAAAATAAAAACCATTATTTTTTAAGATTTGTTTTTTCATAATTATTACGGTCCCCGGTTTAAATCTCAACTTTACTTCACAAAAAAACAAGCATTTTGTGAAACAGGCGCAACAAAAATATTCACTAAATAATTTCTTAGGACGTAGATTTTCAATTTTCCCTTTAAGAAAAAATCCCCTAAGCACCTTTTAGCCAAAAATATTTTTAAGAAAACTATGACAAAAATCTTTTAGAAATAAAAATTAAAAAAAAATTTTAAACATCACGCCTTCATTAGTAATGAACTTGGTTTAAATATAAAGTTGCGCTAAAGGATTCCGCTGGTTTATGTTTCAGTCATGTCCTGCCATCGATGGCTAAACATGCAATTAAGCAGCCATGTTTGCTTTACATGCTTTTTTCTGTATGACAATGAAAACAATAACAATAACATTGAAAATCACGCCAGTACGGCATCGCCATCTAGAATTCCGTTGTTTAATGGCTAATGGAGACGAGACGTTTAAAAATGTATTCACAATGTGTCCAAAGTTTTACCATACACATTTTTCTAAAAATTTTATCTTCCCTTATTTTTCTTCATATTCTTACCTATGACTTGTTTCGATGCTTTGATAAAAAGTTATCAAATTTTCATGATGTAATCCCTTAACCGTTTCTATTTCTCGTGGCAAAAATTTCTGCGTATAATTAGAAGGAGCCCTAACTTTTGATATGATTTTAATGGCAACACGTTTGCCATATTCTTCAGAATAGCCTATTTTAACCTTGGCATAATTTCCCGATCCAATTACTTTGCCCATCAGTATGCCATGTTCCTCCAAAATCGATTTGGTTTTCCCCGCTTTATTAGTGCCACTTGCTTGCGGTGAAACTTGTTCGGAACCTTGTCCGGCCTTAGCGGCACCACTAGTTTGGGGAACATCATCGTGCAGACTCGTTTTTGTAGAATTTTAAAAACTTGAGAGTAAAAGAATATTTGGCTTTAGCTTAAGCTGGCGGTAAATTTAAAAGGTGTCTATAAAAGCAGTTCTTTGTTAAAAGAAATTTTCTCGAATTTTCTTTTTAATTTATTGACTGCTTCACTTTTATGGAGGAGTTTAGAGTTTCTTGGAATTCTCGGGCTTCTAAATTTTAAATTTCACAGCAAATTTTGTAAGTTTGAAAAACAAATATATTTAATTACTAAAATTTTTTCGGAAACTAAAAAACTTTTGAAAGGAATGTGACATTAAAGTGGGGACAACCATATATACATAGTTTTATTGCCATATAAAAAAAATAATGTGAATTAAGGGCAGGGTAAACTCATGCAGCATGATACAAAGAATCAGGTAGTCTCGTCGGCCCAGCTGATTAGTGCCAAAATGTCAAAATTATGCTCTCCCTGTGAAAATAAAACAACAAAAATTATTACTCATCGTTTTTTTCTATTAGCTTTTGTTTGACACGTTCGTACTAATATGTAGTTGTTGCAGGGACGAGATTGCCTGATTAGTTGCATCATGCTCATGCAGGTACTATCAAGAGCCCAGCTGACATTCACCTAAATAAATATTAAATTTTGTATGAATTTTTAATTTTTTTTGACACGTTTAAACACAAAAACAAACAACATTCAACAAGGTAAACCCAAAGTGAATTCAAAAAATTCGCCCTCTACATTTACTTTTTGTGTTTGAACGGTAGAATATCAGAAAAATTAAACACTTCATTTAAAATTTAATGTTTATAATGTGAAAATATCAAATTGATTTTAATATTAAAATTACCTGGTTGAGTGTGCCTGCACAAAAAAAAAATGCAGAGGGCGAATTTTGCAACACGCTTTGATATTACGTGGCTTAGTGTACCCTGATTAGGAGCTGCTACAGAAACAAATTTAAACATATTTGGCTACCTTTTGCATATTTCTGGTACTTTTTTGCAATTTTTTTGATATTTCGAGTAAAAAAATAGGAATTTTGAGGCTGTTGGTCCAGACTTAGTTCGAAATACAACTCTTTTGCAATTTTTGGGATGCGAGTCTAGTAATATGGAATAAAGAGCTTTAAGCCCAGATAGCGGTACAAAGCCTAACAACAAGGAAAAAGTACTTTTTTACATTTTGATAAGGGCTGGTGACTTAAAATTTAGTTCGAAATTTAAATAAGTAGTCAAAAAGGAGTTTTCCGTTGGTAATACTTTGTTGCATTTTTTTTTCTTAACTATGTCAAATTAAGAACTTTTGAACCAGGCTAGTTTAAGTAGAAGCGGCGAGTTGTTAAACGAAAAAAATAAAGCTCTCTTGGTCCACTTTGTTCCTTTGTAATACCCAGAAAGAAACATAGAACGAGTGAAAATAGACGTGAAGCTAAAGTGTAGACATACTATTCTATTTTTTCGAGAGCTCTAGATTGAAAACTGATTTATGTTTTTATGCTTATTATTTTACGTCTTGGCGAGACTAATTCATACCTAGACAAACGTCAAACTCAGTATTTAAAAAAAAACCAGTATAAAAATACCGAATTTTTTTTTAGTGGGTTTTGACATTTGTTTAGGCATGAATTCGCTCGTCAAGACGTAAAAATAATTAGTAAGTCACAAAATGATACCAATTTTTTTCGAACGCAATTTGAATTATGTTTTATCTTTGTTGGTGAAAAAGTTACAAAAAGTACCAAAATATAATTTTTACCCTTTTTCCCACTTCTCAGGGCAAAATAATAATTTTAAGGTTAGGTTTAAAGGAGGCTTCAAGGCCTGTAGGACATACACTTAACCCAGTGATCGGCTTGTTGTGCGCTTCTAGCAACGAAAAAGAACTCTGGGGGAGAAGATCACAGAAATTCGGTGATGTGCGCGAGTTCCATCAATACCTTCTAATATACACCTTACAAATGAGCCACATCTGGCAAAACATCAGACATAAAACCTCCGACTGGGGCCTGCGCAAAAGACGGGCAATGACACACAGGAAATGCTCCATCTTCGATGTCCTACCGTCGCTTTCCTCCGTCACTCTGATCCGATGAAGGTGTGCGCATAAGTTCGAGGGGCCCGTCAATACACTCATCATCTTGCCCAGTTCAGACTTCCTAAGTTTCAGAATGCCCCTTCTTCTTGTCAATCTCCTAACTGTCTCGTTCTTCTATTTCCCCCTCTGGGCATTTTTCCCCCACTCTTTCAACTCGGCCTTTATCGCAGCAGAAGGCTTGGGTTTCATCAGGTCAACCTTCCGCTATATACTAGTCCTAGTCGCCAGACCGTTCGCCCGTTCATTTTCGACTACCCCCTGATGACCAGGTATCCATATTATGCAAACCAAGCCGTATAGAAAAGAAAGAAAATCAAAATATTAATAATATTTCTTCACCAAAAACTTAAAATCAACAAAAAATGTTTCTAAGAAGAAATTAAAAATCAAAAATTAAAAAATTTCAAAAAATCTAATTTAATATCATCAAAATGGTCTACTTCACTACATTATCCCATATATCCTTGTACATAATCTTATCTTTATTGGTTCAGAGGTTACAAAAATTGGTTTTGAGTTTTGACTACTTTGGATTTCAGGTGCAATATATATATGTACATAAGTACATATGTATGTATATGTATATAAAATGCTGCCCCTACGAAATAGTGGGTTAATGGCTAGTAAGTAAGAAGGTAAACAACTCTGTCTTAGCTAAGCTCACAACCCCAATAACGATTCTTTGCTAATTGTTTGTATATGTTTGGGGTGGTAAAAATCAAAAAAACTAACCCTTACGTAGCCACGGTTACCAAGTTAAAACAAACAAAGATTTTGTGTCACAAAGAACAAATTTAAAAACTTTAAGCTGCGAAATAAAAGAGTTAAAATAAAAAGAAACAAATAAATGTAAAAGAAAGTTACAATTTTTGGCAAAATAATTAATGGCGGAAATTTATGCAATTGGACAAATCTTAAAAGCATTTGATTTTCAAGAACCGCATTTATTTTGCAAGTGGAGTTTACAAAGTGGTAGGTAAAATGAAAGTAATTTTTGTTTAGCAAAAATATTTACATAAATTCAGCTGTACAAATAAAACTCGTTTTTATTTTTTAAGGGACTTCTTGGCGCATTATCCAAGGCGAAGCTAGTGGTCAAACTTTTGTTTCCACACATCGTTTAGAATCCTGCTCGGATTTTTGCCAGCCTATAGATTTGCATTTAGGTACTGCTTCAATACAGGGTTGGCCCAAATTTCACGTTGAAATACATGCAGTTAATATTTTAAAAAAAAGTTGGCCTGTCGGTTACGGTTTCGTGCATTTACCTACAAAACCAGGATTTCATCGTTTAGAGATTTATTGTTGGAAAATAGCACCTCGTTCTTGGTACGATAGTATAAGAGAGAAGTTTGGTGGTGGTGGCTTAGCATTGTGTAAAGAAGATTTAATATATACAGGTTTGGAAAGGTAACATATCTATTCCGATTCAGTTTTAAATATATTTTGAAAAAAAAAAAAAACAAATTTTAATTTATTTTTAACAGATATAAATTGCATACATGCTCTTCGGGAAAAGTTATAATTGAGATTAGTTTGGTATTTCGCAATTTTGCTAAATTTGGCATTGAATTTAAGTAAAATGGATGTCAAAAAAATGTTGCTACTTTTTTGCCTTTTAGTGCTAACAGTACTTTCTGCCAATGCCGTTAAAATAGGCATTTCCAAGCCCTTGCCTTTAACAACAACAATAGCTCCGAATACCACTTTGCCTGAAACTACAACGGAAGAATCTAATACAGAAGACTTAAGCTCAACAACTGCACCAGCCACAACAGTCATACCTAATGTTAGTTCTACAACAATAAATTCTGCTTCTACTGAAGCCGACTTATCACAAATAACCCCAAAAAAATCTGCAAAATCAACCACCAAGAAACCAATAATAACAACTTCTAGGCCCATTACAACTATAAAAGCTAAAAATGTAACAAAAAGCAAAGATGCTTTAGATCAACCTAATGCAGCTTTTCCTTCAAAAGGCCCAAATGATTCAACTTATTGCTTTTGTGACCTTACCGCCGACACTTGCAACATCAACTGTTGTTGTGATAGTGATTGTTCGGTTGAAGCCTTAAAAGTTTTTGATTGCCTTAATGAGACTTCCACGGAGTTGATGGCATACGAAGGACGCTTTGCAAATTTTGAATTTAAACATGGTCTGCCCTCTTGTGAGGTCAGTGATGGCTGGTTATGTGTTTTTAGAACTTATAAGCCGATTACTAAGGAGAAGGTCAGCCAGCATACATACATATATATTTTTTTGTGATTTTTTTAAAAGAAAGTTTTTAGGTAACATATAACTTTGAGGACTCTTCTCAATATAACAAATGGCCAAATTTTCTACTAGAATCCGAAGAGGTAAAAAGCCAAGAGTTTTATAAATATGGTGACACTTTAAAAATCATAAATGTAGAAACAAAGGAAATACAAAACTTTGGTAAGTTCAATCAATAAATGAGATCAAAAAAGCAAATTTTTTATATACCTGTCTATAAGGCTAAGCTGGGGAACTCGAAGAAATGAAATATGTTCTAAAATGTTTAGGGGATGCTTTAAAAGCTGGTTTTACCCTTCACCACCTATGAAAAATTATTTTATTTGTTTTTACTGGTACCTATGACACCCATTGGTACGAGTTTAGCTATGAGATGCTTCTCGAAAAAAAACGGAAACATGTCTGGTTTTTTTTGCAATTTAGGACCCTAAAGTATTCAAAAATGGGTAGAAATTATATGTTAGTTAGGGTGTCTGGTGGCAAATTTATATTTTTAAATACAATTACTATTTCAAAAAGTAATAAGCGGTGCGGAGGGAGGGTGGCACCGTTGGAATTATCGATTGTGCAGATTTGTCAGTCACGATGTCGCAGTGGTTGAGTGAGTATCGCGCGTTCGCTGTAGATACATTTTGAAAACATTGAATTGGTTGAAAGCAGTGGACGTGGAAATCCGCGACTTCTAATACGGAAAATAGCAATCTCATTTGTACTTCCAAAAGCGATTATTTATGAAATTTTAAAAAAGGATCTAAAGCTTCATTCCTTTAAAATTTAAATCGTTTAGAAAATGAAGGAAATTGATTTTGAATTACGCAAAATTATTTGTGAAACGGTGTTTGAGCGTTTTCGCACTGTAAATCCCATTTTTTGAAGAGACGAGGCTCCTCTTTACTTAAACAGCCACGTCGACAAGCAAAACTGCCGATACTGGTCTCCAAGAACCCGCAACCCTCGATTGAAAAATTTAAAAACCATTGCATTGATCCAGAGTAACTGTTTGGTGTGCCTTATGCACGCATGATATATTTGGACCATTTTCTCCGGAAATTTTTGAGGTCAGGCAACGAATTTTAACAGTAAAAATTATCGACGCTTGATTACGGAATTCTTTTTGCCTCAACTGAGAGCTCATCCATCGTACTCTTCACACACGTGGCTGTAACAGGATGCGACGACTGCACATACAGCCAGAGTTTCGATGAATTCGCTTCGGGAAAAACTGATCAGTCGCTTTGAGGACATCCCATGGCCACCGAGGTCGCCCGATCTAACTTCCATGTTTTTTTTATGAGACTACCATTAAAATAGGGGTTATAAGGGCAATCTCATGTGGCTTTAAAGGAAAATATTCGTCCAGAAATCAGCTCAATTGAACCAAAGTTACTGGAGCGTGTGGCGCAGAACACAAGGCTCCGGTTTGAACAGTGTGTTCAACTCGACGGAAGGCATCTGGATGACATACCCCTTAAAAAATAAAATCCGCATTTCCATTCTATCGTTCAATGCTCTTAATAAAACTTTGTGTCAATTATCACGTTTTTAATATATATAAATTATACAACTAAGTGACCAACCACAGCCAGCCAAGTGAGTTAGTTGAACTCGTTATTGTCGAAGACAAGGTTTTACTTTATTATTTTTTATCTTTTTAATATTTAAGCCTATTTCTTTTTACTAAGAACTAGTTATAAATTATTACTTTTTACAATTGAAATGAAAAAACTTATTCATCTTTTATACATATAATATAACATACTCATTCTTAAACCCAATTTTTCTTACCAACACTAGCCAAACAGAATGCATTCTTGAAACCAGCTACAGATTTTCTCACAGTACTCTTAGAACGGCAGTAGTGCTTGGCTGTTAACAATATATATTTAATTAACATGATTTTAAAAAGGGCAAACGGGATTGCTTTTTTTTATAAGCGAGAATGAAGTTAACGATTTCTCAACAACTAACTAAGAGTGAACACTCGTTTCGAAATCCTAAAGAGGCTTTCAGTTTCACAAGAAACCCCTTGAAATTGCTTAAAATTTTAACAGGTGTCACTACTGAAACAAAATGAAATCAATAGTGGTGTATGGTATACAATGGTCGAACTTGATCAGCTTTAACTTATTTGTTTTATTTTTAATATTGTTGTTCACCTTTAAAGGCTTTGACTCTTGTTTTTAATTAAAAATTAATTAAGATTAATATATATAATTTTTCTTACAGATCTTCCATCATCGTTTGAGTCCTCCTTCTGTCTTATACAGGAACCCATTTATCATTTAAAGCCATTAGAAAGATATTGCCATATTTCTTCCTTTCATAGTTTGGAAAAAGTCAAACAAAGATTTCTACAACTACAAGAAAGCTATAAAATTTTAAACAAACCCACTGCAACAGATGATTTAAATGATGATAAAAATTTGCACAGTTATATGGGGAATATAACAGTCAAAAAATGCTTTGAAAATGAACAAACTTGCACCAACTATAGCCCAAGCGATAAAGAGGAGGATAATCTTAACTTGTATAAAGTTAAAATAAATTTGTTGCATAATTTTACAAATATACAAGAGATTGTAGTGGAGCTTTGGTTTAAGAATTTGGAAACTAATTCCAAGGAATATTGGCTTTCATATGAAGTAGAGTTTTTAAATAAAACCTTAGAAGATTTGAATGTTATCAAAGTGCCTTTAATTATATCTGGACCTCTAGGTTATTTGCAAGGTAAACCCATAATATTAGGCCGCTATGAGGCTTTAAATAAAAAATTGCCTCTGTCATCTAAAAATCAACAAATCAATTATTTTAATTCTAAAAACAACGAGACTCACACCTTAGCCCTGTTTGCCAAACAAAATGGTGAATGCACACGTTCCGCAGTTGCTAAAGATTATATTCAATACGGCATTAATGTGGCTAAATATTGTAAATTAAGACTTGAAAATAAAACATCAATATGGAAGGATTCAACAAAGACAAACTTTACAAAAATATGTTTAAACTTGCAACAGAGTATACATAAGCAACTGTTTGGTCAAGATCTTGTTATAGGGGATCTTTCTTCATATCTTATATCACAGCTTGGCAAACCAGAAAACAACTCAAAGAAATGGCTACAGTTAAAAGTTTATAATACAGACTTTGATTCTGTTATGGGTCAATATTTACATGAGAGTAATACATTTATATGCCGTAATATTCTTTTGAGTTTAAGCTATGAATTTTATATGGCAAGAATTTCAGTCGATGATGTTCCTCGTCAGAATGTCATTGAACATGCTGCCTTACATTTGAGCGAACGTCATGATTTGGAATTTGCTTTGAATGAGAACTTAGAGGTGCCCATCACTATGACAGTACGTTTCTATGACTTAAAGGAAATGTCTGCATCAATTGGAGTCATGTTTGCGGCTTTCAAATATTCAACTTTGGTTTACGGACTGGTTTTAAAATTAGTTTTCTTAAGTATTTAGTAATGTATTGGATTTTTGCAAGTATGTAATTATAACTAAGTAATAAAAATAATAAAATATATACAAAAATTAATTAGAGCTCCTTACTTTAGGAAACAACCTTCTTTGCACAGATGCAATGTTCAATAACAATTATGGTTGTCCTTCTAGCCACCACACAATCCACTTTACGGAATATGCTTTAAGAAATATAATTGTCCTAATATTACTCTATCCTGATTACATTTTATATAAATATTTAATAATATAGAATTACATTCATATGTATCCAACTCAAAAGTCAGTCTCAATATTTGCTCAGCTCCCACAAAATAAGTCTGCTCTCTAGAAATCCCAATTAACCGCATAAACTGTAAATTGTTATTGGTATGAGCCCACCACAAGCCCTTAATGCATTTCGGCATTCAAACAAAATTTTGGCCAAAAGGCTGTTAAATAAGAGGAAATATTTAAAAAAAAAACTTGTTAGAAACTGGTCCAAATTATTTTTAAATATGTATATGTTTTTGAATGTACAACACACCAGCAATTAACCTGCTATTTCGCAAGCGGAGCTTAAAATATTATCTGAAGCGAATTAATAAGTGCGAAAGACTACTTTGGTTATAAAACAAGTAAGAGCGCTATATTCGGTTGTGCCCAATCTTATAAACCCTTCACATTGGCCTTTCGAAATCCCAAACTTTTTTTATTTTGATCCATTTTTTGCTTATGAAATATTTCTTATTTTTAAATAGGGGTCGGTGTCATTTTTTAACGCTCCACGGGTGACTACGGGGAAGTTGTAGGGGTTTTTATCCTAATTTTTTCAAATTATGTATGACAACCCCCTTAGAGGGTGGAGATAGGGGGTAAGTATATTCTACGCATATGTTTGGGAGGGAAAACTAATGGGGGTCAGTGATACATTTTATTCCTCTAGGGGCGACTCCGGGGAAGTTGAAGACTTTTTTACCTTATTTTTTAAAATTTTGTATGGCAACCATGTTAGGAGCTGGAGATAGAGGGTAAGTATGCTCCACAAAAATGTTTGGGTGGAGAAACTAATTTAGGTCGGTCGTACACTTTATTGCTCTAAAGCCAACTCTGAAGAAGTTGTGAGCTTTTTTTTTGGCAACCCCCTTAGGGCGCGGAGATAGGGGGTAAGTATGTTCTAGGAATATGTTTGGAAGAAGTAACTAATGGATATCGGTCGTACCCTTTATTGCTCTAAGACCAACTCTGAAAAAGTTGTAAGCATTATCATATCATTTTTGTAAATTTTGTATGGCAACCCCCTTAGGGCGTGGAGATAGGGGGTAAGTATGTTCTAGGAATATGTTTGGGAGAAGAAACTAATGCGGGTCGGTCGTACACTTTACCATTTTTAACTGCTTTAAAAAGGTCGTTTCAAAATATACAAGCTTATTTTTTCGAATTTATATGATTTCTTAAGTCTGGACGAAAATTTACTTTGTCATGCACCACCTAACGAGGAGCAAATCGTTTCTGAGCTCCAATCAAGCGGAGATGATAAAATGATTTTGTCTACTTTTTTATATGCACCCTTTATGCATATATCAGAGTTTTTATATATGCACTGCTTGAAGCATATAAACGAGTTTTCTTATAAGCACCGTATATGCATATAAACTAGTTTTTATATTTGCATTTCTCGCTTATATGCACAGAAAGCTATGAATTTTCAGAAATGCATATAACCGATAAATACTGTAGATAGATTAGGTCCTGCGTTGTACTGTTTTGTAAAGTTAAATGTTTGTTCAAAATTCCTCGAAACCCGGCCTATATAATTTTAACATTTATGGTAACAAAGCTGTAAAAAAAACTTTAACAAGTTAATTTCCAAAGTTTTTAGTTTCTTTCTTAGTTAAGATAACGATATGTAAAAATAAACACAAAATTTCATTTCTATTTAAATATTTTTAAAATTAAAAAAAAAATAAACTTAAATTAAAAAATGTCTCGCCGACCAACAGCTTCAATTTTTAGTGGGGCCGGACAACAACGATACACCGCAGCCTCCATTTTTGACTTTGACATCGAAAGTCGTCGTACTACTATATTTTCTCAAGCTCTTATAAAGCCGGAAAATCGGGAAACCATAGAAAGTATTGATAGTGTGCCTATAACGGTAAAAACTTGCCAGCAGTCCACGGATTTTGCTGTGACCTGCAAAGAACTAAATATACCAAATGATAAATTACCCAGTTATGTGTATCAAATAGAAACCGCCCAAAAATGGTTGACGTTGGAAGGTAAAAATGGTAAAATACATAAATTCCCTTTAAAGACCATATTGCCCAAGGTACAAATGACTAAGCATGTACCGGCCAAACATTTGCCACGTGATGTAGAAGTCGATAGAAGAAGAAGAATTTATAACAAGGTAAACTTGATACAGGAATTGGAAAAGGCAGGATTAAGCGATCAAGATCTGTTTCCCACTGAAGAACAATATTATATATTATCGGAAAATGCATTTAAACATTTTTTGCCTCTAAGCTTTTTTGATGATACAGAATATGATTGCCATTCGCCCGAGTTTTGGTTAAAATTGGGTGAAATAGAGACAGGTGAGAGGTATGCCTTGCCTGCCAAAGCCTTTCTGCCGGTCGATCAAAGCTTATTAAAATACCAATGGCAAAATGCTGCCATAAGTAACTATGACCCCGTTAAAGGTAAATGGCTAGCAATGGGGCTAACAGATGAATTCACTTACGAAATTCCCAAAATACAAATTATGTTTATGGCCGAAAATCCTTTTCAGTTTGTGGAACGCCTAAGCCAGGCGGTGGACAGGCGCAACAATGCTGAGACTCTTATTAAAATTCAAACCTTAGTGGATTGTGTTTTATGGCAGGATATATCAGCTAAACGATTGAATCCCCCAAAAATGGTAGACAAACTAATGAAAAACATTCAAACTGATACTGTATACGATGAGCTGCTACGCCTGGAGATCTACAAAATATTTGAGTATTTGATGACTTGCTATGAACTTGAGAGGTTTATCAAACTGTTACCTAATGAATTCCCCAGTTTTAAGCCAGAGATTTTAAAAAATTCCCTACCAAAAGCCTTTCCTTCGATCAACAGTGACAAGGAACGAAAAAAGCTGCAAAATTTTAAAATTAAAATTCAAGAAAGAAAAAATCATCTACTAAATTATTGCCTCTTTTATACAGGCAAAGGTATTGAGGCCATGTCGAATGTAGCCTTAGAATGTCAAAACATAGAGACTTTGCATATATTTGTTTGTGATTTGTCAAAGCCCTCATCTTTAGGCGATTTCTTAAAATCCCAGCATAAACAGTCAACCAATACCAGTAGTTTTTTGAAAAAAAATTGGCCTACAAAAATTACCAACGGCATAATAATGGTTTTAAGAGCACTTGGCAAAGGTTGGTTAGATATCAGTCTAGACAATTGGAAGGTCTTTCAAATGTGTAAGATTTCACGCTTTATATTACAAGTAAAGTTTCGCATGCAGGAATCAATGCAAGTGCTTCTTGAAAAATCCATAGAAACTATTACTAAACTTCTGTCTGAACCTTGTCGCCAGTTCTTGGAATTGGATTCAAAATATCAATGGTCGAGTGACTTTATTACAACAGAATTTCCCTTTGACAATTCCATATTTTCTATAGTTATATCAATAGCTGAGAATCAGGAGGTGGTGTATTCTACACAACCTGAAGAATTTGTTAAAGCTCTTAAAGATTTATTTAAGAGTGGATTAGAAAAAACCAGCGGCGTAAGACAAATTGATGCAGAATGTTTAACAAATCTAAGGTTCTCTACAGATTTATGTATATTGACCGTTGAATTAATAGAAGATTTATATATGCGATGCGATCAGCTGTTGCAAGACTGTTATACAAAGGCCGTGTATCCCTTAAGATCATATGCCCATAAATTCGATCGTTTCATAGAATTTTATTTGCTAAGTGTACCCAACTATATGGTTGAATATAAGGCGGCCATAAAGTCTTCCATGCAAATAAAGGCTGATATTTTGGAGCATAAACGATGTAAAGAAGAAATGCGTCTTATACTACCGGCTAACATTACCATAGGTCCATTCTTGGTTATTGTAGATCCAATAAAACAGTATTTGATTAAAAAACGCATTGAAATTATTAGAAAGATATTTGAATACTACATTGATCGTATGTACGATACAAATGATCGTCTATTAGATCGCTCTTTGGAAATATATCAGAAGATAAATGAGCGCCCACAAAGTATAGAACATTTATATGACATTAGAAGTTTTTCTGTGACGGTGCCAGAATTAGTGGAGCGACTTAAAGCTGATATACAAATAATGTGGATTGAATATGATATGTTAGATGGTTTTTTGTATAATCTTTCCAATCACCAGTTTGCCATGAAATGGGAGGTTTATGCATGGCCGAAAAAAATTCTAGAGCGTTTAAGTACTTTGAAAGAGGAACAAAAACTTGATATCGAAGAATTTAAGCGTTTGCATTTGAGTGAATGCATAGGATTTGAGGAACGCTTGGAATCATTAAATGATGAAATTCAACAGTTCTCTTTGCAGTTTAATCCGAAAAAAGTTATGGAAATAGCAGTGGAGGTAAATATGGCATTCCTAGTACAAGGCCAATTTAAATAATATTTTTTGATTTATTAAATTATTTTTCTTCAAGAAATTATATACTTACACAAACATATAACAATAATTTAATTTTTTTTTAACGTTCAGATCAAAAAAACTTGGAAAGTTATACAGGACTTGCAAAAACTAGGCGAAACTTTACATCATCGCCAACAAATTTTTGAACTAGATGAACTTTCTTTGGAATTTCTCAATAGCATTATTCAGGGGTTTTTGCCATACAAAAGTTTATGGTATGCCTGCCAAGATATGGTTAAACTAGAAGAAGCTACTTTAGGTAACCCCTTGGTTAATATAGAGCTTAACGATGTTTTTAATGCCCTGGACACGATACGGAACTCCCTTAATAATTCGTTAAGTGTTTTCACAGAAAAACCCGAAATACAAGATGTGGCCCGGTATTTTCTTAAAAGTCTAGATGAGTTTGTGCCCAAATTTAATGCTATTAAAGATTTGAAAAATGAAAATTGGCTCTTTATGCATTGGCAAGAATTGACTTTACGTTCTGGCATGGATATTAAATATTCTATGGCCATGAATTTTCAATATTGTATGCGCAAAGGTATAATGGAACACTTAGAGCTGGTACACGAGATTTCAGAAAAGGCAACGAATGAAGCAGATAGTTTGCGTAAAGCTTTTGAGGAGGAGGAGAGGCGTAGGGAGGAAGAGAGGTTAGCTCTTCTTATGCACAAAGCCAATCGAAAATGTCGCACAGATATTTGTTGAAATGTTAAAAAAAAAAAATTTTTTTAAAAAATTTAAACTTTCAACCCTTAAATAAAATTTTTTAATTGCAATTCGGCATTAAACTACCTAACTAACAATCAAGATGACAGCATTTGCAAAATTCACTACTTTACATGCCGTACTACAGTAATTTGAGAGTAAACTGCCACACAATATAGAGTTTTGCAGGAGTATTGAATATTTAAGAAGAAATTACGTGTAACTTACCGGGTTTTAAATGGTATTAATAAGGGCTTAGGAATTTTAAAAAAAAAACAAATAAAATGTCATATTTAACATTTTTTTATTTTTTGTATAAGCGGAGCTTGCAAGTAATTACTCAATTCTAGATGAGTGTGCATGAAACTAAAGAATTAAAAATTTTTGCTACATTAAAGTTAATATCATACAACGAACAAGGTAAAGTCAAAAACGCATATGATAATATTTTGCTATTTATTTTTTTTTTGGCCAGCTGTCAAACTACATGCATCAAAAAGTAAAAGTGATTAGAATAAACACGATAAATAAAAATCACGAAATTTTTTTGTTGCAGAATTGGAGTTAATAAATCTGCTTTGTGTGTAACATATTGAACGAACAAATAACAAGGAGCAAAAAATATGCTAAGATGTGCTAGCGAGGTTACCTTGTGTGTTATAACACAATGGTTTTGCTATTAGTTCACAGAGAATGTCATAAAAAAATATAAATGTATAAACAGCTGGTTGTTTATTGCTATGTACTTATGTACACGTTTTTGCCAATCTCATTTATCGCGTTTCCGTAGTGTAGTGGTTATCACGTGTGCTTCACACGCACAAGGTCCCCGGTTCGAACCCGGGCGGAAACATTAAATTAAGTGCGTTTTTTTTTAATTTTTAAACATATTTTTATAATTCAGCAAGATACAAAAATAATAAAAAAAAGGTGCATTAAATTTTAGAGAAAAACCAAATTCAGTTTTTTGTAGATAACTCTTAAACTTGCACTGGCAATCCTAATTCAGTTTTAGAAAGCTGAAATAAGCAAAAACTGTATACCTAAGTAGATAAAATACTAAACTTCTGTAGTTTAAATTTTTTTGAAACGTTTTCTTTTTTGATAGACTATTATGTACATAAATCTGTGGACTTTTGACAAAAGCACTTATTTGAAAAAAGTGAATTTTAAAGGAGAGCAAAAAAACAACTTTAACATCGCAAGTACCTGCGAAAATTCAATATTGGAAAATAATTCAGCTAACTTACTTTACATTTAAGGTTTTAAAACTTTTTAGATAATAATCACGACGTTTTTTGCGATGTTAAAGTAGTTTTTTTGCTCTCCTTTAAAATTCACTTTTTTCAAATAAGTGCTTTTGTCAAAAGTCCACAGAAATATTTGCATTAATGGAAATGGGATTTTTTTTTATATTCAGGCATATTTTAAATACATAATATAGGTAATTATACATTAACGTTTTAAAGTAAAATTTCCTGCTAAAAAACAATTTTATCTGAAGCAAAAAAAAACAACTTAACACGGGAAAGTCTTTATGTACTTATTTATACTGATATAATAAAGAGGAATGGTGGATGATTTTTTCAGCAATGTTATTTTTTGCTTCCTGAACGGACATAGGCTATAGTTATACATAAAATTAGTCTTTATTTATATATGTAAGTATACAATTTTTACCTAGCTATATACATATATAATAAAATTAATTTAGCATTCCTACTTATTTACACAATAACTAAAATTTTGGTCACTAGCATTTTCCTGTCATACACAGTTTTACGAATTTTAAACTTTGTAGCCTTTTTGGTGTTCTCTTCTTCTTATTCCCTCTTTTTTAACTAGTTTTTTGAACCTCTTCCATCAAATAATTAAGATTCAAATATTAGAAGCGATATTCTAGAGCGGCGCTATACAATTGGAACCATGTTTTTAAAAGAAGAAAACAAGGCTCATTAGATAAACCATTTGGAGTTGTGACTGTTTATAATGAGGGGATTCACAAGGTGTTCTATTTTGTCCTATAAGGTCCACATTCTTTTGTGTGTATGAACTTTTTTACTTAATCTTTTCGCTTCATAATGCGATAAGCCGACTTATGCAACTTGTAGTTCACGCAAATTAATATTATGGAATAGGTATTCACTTTTAAATTTTTTTATCTTTATTTTTTAAGAAATTGTTAGTTTTAAAATATGTACCTTGAACTCTTCCCATAGTAAAAGATATGTTAACACATGAAATGACCCGAATAACTGACAAGATTGAAGACAAAAATTATCTTATACGGTTGACATACCAGGAGACGGGGATTTCCCGTTTTTGGATAAAGACATTGTAATCAAATTTAAGAAAACAAATAAAAGTTGCGATAATAGAACCTCGTTTTAATAAACTGTAGCGATTATAGGACATCCAATGTTAAAATATAAGCTGTCGCGATAACCGGACCGTCGTGATAATAGGAAGTCGCGAATACCGAGCTTGCACTGTGCATAAATTTTACTTCAATTCATTCGTATCACTTCACATCATGTAGTCAAAGTATGTATTTGAAACAAGTTAATAAATTTTCTGTGACAAAAACTTTTTTATTATTATAAATAAATAAATTAATTTATAGATGATAAAACAAACATAAAAATCGATTAAGTATACACATATGCACACTATTGTTTTAAAACAACCATTCTGGCAACGCCGCCACTCATTTCTTATAAATTTTCCATCCACAACAGCTGTCAGCTGGCACTTCTTTTGTACACAAATTTTCTTTTTCCAATCAGAAAAAAGGCGTAAAACTTTATTAAGAAAAAATGGGATTTATAATAAAAATAGTGTTATAAGTGATTAGAGAAAGATATTTAACATAATTTAGAAAAACAAATCAAATTTATTACTTTTCTAGTTAGTTTTAAAACGAAAAAAAATTAAATTGTTTAAAAAAAACCTATAAAAATAAAGAAAATCTTAGTTGAAAAACGTACTAGCTAATTGAAATTAATTAACGCTAATTGAAGAAAAAATTTAGAATCAGTGTAAGTGATACATGATATTTTTTTAATATACTACATATACCAGATTTAAAGTGAAAAGATGTAAATGAAATTTCCTTTTTTTATAAATTAGAAATTATCTTCAATTGCAGAATGCCACCTTTAAAATCATATTCCCTACAAAATGAGTATAACGGTAATGGAAATAATTCACCTACCGACGCTTCAGGCACAGAATCATCAGTTTCAAGCTTCTCCAATACCACAACCTCGTTAAATATAAACTCTCAACGTACCACCACTAACAAACCACCGCCGTATTGTAATGGGCAATATCCTTTTAAGGTCCTGACAAATCTAAATCAGCTACGTTCACAGCGACGGTTTTGTGACGTTGATATAGTTGCAGGTGGAGCAACATATGCAGCTCATCGCGTTATCTTAAGTGCTGCTAGTGCATATTTTGAGGCCATGTTTCGTCCAGAATTGGGTTTGAACGAAGTCAATCAGAAAACAGTTGTGCTGCATACAATTGATGGAGAAATTTTAAATAAATTATTAGATTTTATCTATACTGGTAGATGTGAAATTACACAGGTGAGTGATAATGTGAAATTCTTCAATAACACCATATCATATATCAAAAAAAATTGTTAAATGTTTTGATAATGCTTTTAAGTAATGTTGGAAATGGTGTAGCAATATTTTAATAGTCTATGTACATACACACATGCTTCAGTCAATTACATTTTGCCTTCTTTTTTCTTGCATTTCTCAACCATAAAGTCCAATGTCCAAGAACTATTAGCTGCTGCTGATATGTTGCAACTGCACGAAGTTGTGGATGGTTGTTGTGAGTTTTTGTGTCGTGAACTACATGCCAGCAATGCTTTGGGTATTTTACGCTTTGCTGAAGCTCACAATTGTGAAGCCTTAGCAAAAAGTGCATTGAACTTTGTTCATACCAATTTTCCAGCAGTAAGTAGTCATAAGCAAAATGTATTTAAAATAATAGACGAGTTTATTTAAATTTTTTTTTTAGATAACTCAGGAGGACGAATTTCTTGAAACACCGCAAGGTTTATTATCACAACTGTTAACCTCAGAGCTGTTGCGCGTTGATTCAGAATCTCAAGTATTTCAGGCAGCTTTGCGTTGGATTAAACACGATGTCACCCAAAGAAGATGTTTTGTTTTTGATATTCTGTCTTTAGTACGTTTGGCTTTGGTGCCGGTTAAAGTTATCGATCAAGCTCTTAGGGATTGTCGTGATATGTCTGTAAAAATTGCTTTGCGATCTATATGTCGTGATATTGCATCAAAACGTGGTCAGCTGGTGCCTTTGCGCGTATGTCCTCGTCAATTGGCCAAGAAAAATATCTATATTATTGGAGGCTCTCGTCGTGAGTCTAACTCAACATGGAATCCAGCAGATGATATATTTGATACAGTGGCAAAATTTGATATATTTCGTCGAGAATGGACAGAAACAGCACCCATGGAGATTGGGCGTATACTGCCAGGTGTAGCCGCGCTTAATGGGAAAATTTATGTTATTGGTGGGGAGAGAGGAGCGCAGATTCTAGCCAATGGGGAGGTATATGATCCTCTAAATGACTGTTGGTCTCCCATAGCGCCCATGATAGTTCCACGTTGTGAATTTGGCTTATGTGCAATGGACAACAGTTTGCTAGCCGTAGGTGGTTGGATTGGAGATGATATTGGCGGGTCCATGGAACGCTATAGTCCAGAAAAAGATGTATGGCAAATCATAGGCAGTCTACCAGAGCCACGTTTCAGCATGGGCGTTGTTAGTTTTGAGGGTCTCATTTATATAGTAGGGGGTTGTACCACATCCAGTCGTCATTTACCAGATTTAGTGAGGTTTGTAAAAAAAGTTTAAAATTTTATAGTTGAAAAATAAATTTTTCCCTATTTAGCTATAATCCGGTTACACAAGAGTGGCAACCTTTAGCTAGAATGCAAGTAGCACGCTGTCAGATGGGTGTGGCAATATTAGATCGTTATTTATATGTAGTTGGAGGAAATAGTAGTTCGCAAGCGGTTTTAAGTTCAGTGGAACGTTACAGTTTTGATGAAAACACCTGGTCGACAGTTTGTGCCATGTCAGTACCAAGGGCTATTCCGGCCGTAGCCGCAGCTGATGGCTTACTTTATGTAGCAGGTGGAGATCAGGTAAAACATATAATCATTTTCCCATTGTTTTTTTAGTCGATGTTATTGTGGCTATTAAACAATTTTTTATTTATTTTATTAAAGTTTAAATATTAAATTTCTTATAAATAAATATTTTTTTAGTTACTGAAAGCTAAAAGAAGTAACTTGAAAGCCAAATAGCTTATAAAAATGAATTTGAGTCATATTAATAAAATATCAATTATATTTTTTTAGCCCTGCGAAGCCACCTTTTACCGCGCGCAAGTTACTATTAGCGCTGTCGAGTGTTATGATCCTTTAACAGATACTTGGAAAAATTGTCCTGACCTTCCCGTTAGCCGTTCAGAAGCTGGCGCCGTAGTTGTTTAACCCTCAATCTAAAAGAGACGTTGGAGAATGTCGCTCTATACGCTGCCCAAATTTTATAAATTTTTTGTTTTAGTTATAAAGACTTTCGACATTCAATAATATTCAGTATATATACAAGTAATTTTTATTTAATGTAACTAAGTTTTTTTTTATATCATAATTTCAAGCGGGAAAAATGTTACGCAAATCAAACAAAAAAATCTTTAAACCGTTAATAGTGTAGATTTAACCCTTCAGTTTAATCAAAAAACATGTAAAAACAAAAAATAATCTCAAAAGAAATTTGTACGTATTCAACTTGATGTAATAAAGAAGTAAAACAAACACAACATACATATATAAATAAACTAACTGAATAACAAATTGTGTCCAAAATAAAACACTTAAGTTTTTGTAGTTTTTAAGTGCCCTTCCTCATAATGTGAATGTCAGATATGTAGGTATAAATTAAGTTTTGTGTTGTGCCGAGTTTACGTATGAAGAGGTGACGGCACAAGAGTAATTGGTAGTGTATTAAAATGCAACAATAGTGCCCCTAAATAGGCAAAACGCACCTCTAGTAAAAATACTATTATATATTAGGTACATATTTATATTTTGAGCTAGTTAGCTTTGCAATTTACAATGTATATATTCTGGAGGCAAATTACGGCATTCAAATTGAAATTCTACTTAAACGATCGAGTTGTCAATGCTTTTAATAAAGGAATTCTAATAAAAATTTTTAATTCAAATCGAATGCCGTAATTTGCCCCCTGTTTCCAATACATATATATCAATTACACATAATATTTTTTAGTGTGGCAGCACTAAAAGTTATGTGCAAAAATAATGTCACATGGAATTGATACCACTGTTGTTTACAAATAACATTGTTAGTATTCCAGATTTTAATATTTTAGTAAAAATGAACACTTTACGTCCTTGCGGCTGTAAGGGAGTTCGCACTTGCCTTAAGTGTGAAACAGATTTCAATATCCAAAAACCAAAATTACGACAAACATTAAATCAACTAGATCCTTGGTCTTGGTGTATAAAATGTAAACGACTGTATAAAGGGTGGAATTGTCAAAAGGTGCAAAACGAACATCCAGAGCATAATCTGGAAAATGGCTTAGAACTGCCAGGTGTATTTGTCAAAGAAAATTTTTTAACCCCGTCTGAGGGCCACAAAATATTAAATCGTTTAGATGAGGTACCCTGGAGTATATCACAAAGTGGTCGCCGTAAGCAAAACTATGGGCCGAAAACTAATTTTAAGAAAAAGAAAATACGGAATGGTGGGTTTAAAGGATTTCCGGATACTACACGCTTTGTACAAGAGAAACTAAGAAATGAATTGTTATTGAAAACCTTCCAAACTATAGAGCAATGTTCTTTGGAATATGATCCAACAAAAGGCGCGTCAATAGATCCTCATATAGATGACTGCTGGGTTTGGGGTGAACGTGTGGTAACGGTTAATTGCTTAGGTGATTCTGTTCTGTCATTAACATTGTACAAAGAGTTTTTCGAAAAAAATTTGTCAGATATTCGAAAATATAATTTAGATTTGGTAACAAAATACGAAAGAGAACTAATAGTGCCACTTTTAAAGCCAAAAGACTTGGGGATATTTGCGGACAAAGTCATAAGGATAATAATGCCAAAGTAAATTTTTTCAGTGTTTTACCAATATTATATGTCTTTTTACATATTTTTTTGTTTAGCTTGTCACTTATTGTCTTATATGGTCCTGCACGTTACCAGTTTGAACATTCTGTCTTACGTGAAGATGTTTTGGAGAGAAGAGTATGTTTGGCTTACAGAGAATTTACTCCAATGTATATGAAGAATGGCGAATTGTACGAAATAGGCCGTGAAGTAGCAGAAAATGCTTTACATTTCTGGCAGCATAATGGTAAAGGATAAATGAACACAAAAAATGAGATGTTTTAAACATTGGCACCTATTCAAAAAATAGAAAAACAACATCCCCATGAAACCAAATTTCTCCTATGTGTATAGGATGTTTTAAAAAACCTAAATCAATTGATGTACTTGTTCCTTATTTTAATTTAATAAAAAATAAATAACAAAGAGGTAATAATCAACTTTTTATTTTTATAAACTTATTGTTCTTATTGGTATTACTTTAACTGGACATTTCTACACAATGTCATTTTTCCAAACATATTTCTCATTAAAATTGATATCGGCCATTTCAATATCATCTTGTAAAAATTCAACTTCATATTCTTGCAAATTGTCTTTAGTAGTCGCTGATTTGACAAAATCTATTAAAGTTACTTTAGCCGGCAGATTTACTCGATGTACTTTTTTTATGTGATGCCTTAAATTTGTACGCGAACTAAACAATTTATGGCAAATAGCACATTTATTTTCCGTATGGGTTTCGCGTATATGCTTGAACAAATCTCCTGTTACTTTAAAGGACTGGGTGCAAAATTTACAAACATGCGATTTTTGTATGTGAGTCTGAAGATACTCGGACTTCGCAAAAGCCTGAGGACAGTGCTGGCATATATAAACTGCAGGCTTATCAACTTCAGCTGAACTTAAAGGTAAGGAAGGAGATTCAATCTTTTCCAGATTTTTAACTTTGACCATTTTAAGGTTGACCGTTAACAACTGATGAACAGGTTGCTGACTGTCTACTTCGTCTTGTCTGTTGCTAAAAGCATTTCCTTCGGTGCCTTTTAAGGCTTCGGGAACGAATTGTGCTATTAGAAATGCATCATTTTCATCTACGATCACATGTTTTTTAGGATTGATTTTATTCGAAATAGCTGCTTTATTTGCGTCATTTAAATCTGTACTTGGATTTTGTATTAGCGTTTCCTTTTCAAATATTTCAACATTTTTAATTTTGTTAAAGTCAGTTAATTCTTTTTCTTCGATTTCTGTTAGATGTTCTTCTTCAATACATTGGCTTAAAGCTTCTTGGTAAAGTCCATTTAATTGCATATTTGCTACTTTGATTTTTTCATAAAAATCGTAACAATTTCTCAAGTCCTCCGTGCACTGCCAACATAATAAAGGAAATTCTTCAGTTAAATGCAATAAATCCTAAATATGTGCATTAAAAAAGCTTAGTGGCAGAAGGTTTTGTATTTTGATTATTTTAATACTTACTTGTGCGTTGTTAAATATATTCATCAATTGCACTATAGACTTTTCAATGGTGTTTTCCATACCCGAGGAATTTTTCTCCATGTTTACTCCAGATTTAAGTGTAACTTTATAATTTCTTATATTTACATCACCGTTTTGTAAACAGATGCGACAGTATTGTTTAAAATTTTGCAAATTAACATTTAAACTCATACTGATATTTATTTTTTATAATAATATACATAAATAAAATTTAAGAAAATTCAGGAAAAAAACTTTGGCAATATGTTATCAGTTTTTAGTGAATTACTAGCTTAGAAAACGTTAAAACCAGAGTTGTTAGAAAAAAATGGCTAGGTAACTCTATTAAAGAATTACCGTTAAAAAAGAAATTCCATTAAATTTTCGTTAAAACAAACAAGTGTTTTAGAGCAGATATTTTTAATCACTTAAAAATGAGTAATTTTTCAAGTATTATTGAATGTATTAAAAGCTTGTGTTCCGAGGATGCAGAAGCTGATAGTATTTGTAAGGAAATTGAGGAGCTTAATCAGGAAAACAATAAAATTGAAAATGAAATAAAGGGTAAGTTTTAGAATTATGAAAACTGAGGTTAGAAAGCACAATTCTGTCATTAAGCTCAGTTCGATTCTGCCCTAAATAAGTTTTGGTTCTTATCTTGACACACTGTAAACAAACAACTTTGTCTAAATTGTAAGGGTTGTGTGTAAAAGAAATGTTAAATGTTTCAAAGCTAACTTAATTTAGGAAGGCAGCCAGTATTTTAATTTTTTTACATTTTTAAAGATCTTGACAGTGAACACGTACGTCTACAAATCGAGATTTTTAATCTTGAATCGTTAGTCTCGCAAAATGACACGGATGTTAATGGCCGTTTGCAACAGAACTCAATGAAGATGTTTAAAGATTGCATCGAGTTAAAACATCTTATAGATAAAATAGATTTTACAAAAATTTTGCAATGTCATCACATGGAAATGGAAGCAAAATGTCGCAAGGAATGGCAACCGATGCAGGATTGCATTGCAAAAAATTTAAAGTGGCACGCTCAAATGGAACAGCGATTTATAGTGCAAAAATTTCGTCGTGCCGAAGCTATTCAGCGAGAAGTAGAGGAAGAAAGCCAAAAGGAGCTACGCTCTATGGAAAAATCTTTGAAACAGACAACAGACCTTATTAGGGAGGCTACGGATGAATGCAACAGATTGATTGTGGATTTGATTAGAGCAAGCAAAGAAATGGACGATATGGAGAAAGAGGTATTGTGGTTTTTATTTTCGATTATTTTTGTTTTGCTTGCTTTTTTTAATAATAAAACAATTAAGCCTTTAATTTAAAAATTATTTGGGAAAATTCTTAAACCATTTTTAAATTTAAAATCGATTTTTAATACTGATTTTGTGTTAAAACTTTATTAAAATACCTTTTTTTTTAATTTAAAATTTGTTTATGAATAATTTTTGTTTAAAAATATGTATAAAATGTATTTTTTACCAAACAAATTATTAATAAAATGATTGCTTTATTTGAATTCGTTATATGCACTAAATCCATTAATCTCTTATTAAAGATGACAAAATTTAACCAATACCAGCATCATTTAGAAGAACTATTAAAAGAGAAGTTAATGTTAACTAAAGAGCTAGAACAGACACAGCTACAGGTATAAGAGCTTTTTATCGTAAATAATATAAAACTTGGTTTAATATTATTTATTACAATAATATTAAATTTTTTTCATTATTTTTCAATAGAGTTCTTAATATTTTAGGCTTTTAATCCCCCTCCAAGCACATATTGCTCCCGCGATGTCTGTACCAAATCTTTTAACAATGTTGAAAATTCCAACAGTTTCACAATGCCCGAGTTGCCTTCTTTTATGGATATTTTGAAAAGTTTCAATCAAACCGAAAAAAGAACAACCACAATTACTGCTATAGAAAATGGCACAAACATTTGTGTAAAATCCATTTTACGCCATTCCAAATGCAATCAATCAATAACTACCAAGCAAACTAAAAATGTAAGATTTAAATTAGAATTAGAAGAATATCAGGAGGATATAACTGAAAATATAATAAGCACTGAAAGTGAAACTGAACCCGAGACCGAATTTGAAGTTTCGGAAGAGCTAAAAACAAGTGTAGATAATATGAAAAACTGCGAAAAGGAGCAAAATTCTTCTGATGAAATAAATAGTTTGGAAAAAGTTGCCGATGTAGATGTTATTGACTTACTAACACCAGCTGATGTAGAAGAAAACACTCAAAATGTTTTGGAACCTTTAAACATAAAAAATTCTGCAAAAACTCAGAGCAATAAGAAACCAATTATCGAAATTCAAGAATGCGTTATTTTCAAAAAACCATTTCCTGTGGAGGATGTCTCTGTTGTTGAAGAGGAAGAACAACTTTTAAGCCACAATTTAGCTAGCAGCTCAAAACAGTCTGCAGATTCCTCATCATCTTGCTCATCCAGCACGGATATAAAGAAAATTTTAAATACCACAAAAAAATGTTTCTATGAGGAATTTTTAAATGCTTCAACTTCATCAGCTGATATTACACCGAATCCGACTATTGAAAGTAATAGTATTTCCAAATTTTCAATTTCAAAGGAGTTTGAGTCATTTTTTAATGCTAATGAGTTTTTATGTGGTTCTAAAGAATCAAATGAGGAGAAGCAAGTAGTAGAAAAGCCATTAGATGATGCTAACAGTGAAGTACAAGACTTTTTTGATTTTGGATCTAGCAAAAATTTTGCATTTGACTCCGATGATAACATGAACGGTAATTATGGCGGTGCAAGAGATATGGATTTTATGTGAATTATAAGAAAATAATGAAATAATGAGAATAAAAGTTTATTATCTTACAAATTTTTGTTTCAAAAGTAAAAGCGAACCGGTTTTTATACATAGTAGGAAAAAATAGTCGAATTGAATACATACTTAATAGTGTAAAAATTTAACCAACCTGCATAAAGATCAAAATCTTTATGGATTTATGCAAAATAAAGTAGAAATAAAAGGAATTTTCAGGTAAGAAATATATATTTTGGACACGATAAATAGGCTTGTAAATTTGTTCTACAACTCTTAGGAAAACAAGGTTAAGCTAAAATTAATTCGATTACTTTTACCTGAATGTTTCTAAATCTGTTAATTATCATATTAAAGATATACGTACTTTTTTCTTTCGAATAATCGATGTGATTATCAAACGCAGTAGTTTAAAATAAACATAAAAAAATTTACTTATTTAATTAATTTATTTTTAACCATTTTTTAAATCTACATATGTATTTGCATTTTGCTCTTTTTACATAATTAAAATTAAAATGAAATTGCTTTTACCGATGCTTATCATCTTTATAATATAACACATTCCTTAACAGTACAATAAATATTAAAAATAACTTTAAATAAAAAACTTATATTCTAAGTTTAATAACGATACTTCATTTAAGAAAAAATTCCAAAATTAGAATCATAAGTCATTCTGGACAACTTGGAATAGCACAAAACATTCAGGCTGTTTCAAATGTTAATCTTCTTTTCATTGCGGGATGAAAAACAATATTCCCCTCTGTTCTATGAGCCAAAACCAATAAATATCTAACGTTGTTCTCTAAATCGAAAGATTTTCAGCACTTGAAAAAATTTTTTTGTTACTTCGATTTGAAATCGAGCCAAATTTATGGATTCGGGTTGAAATCAAGAAAAATACTTGGATTCGATTTACAGACAAGAGGGATCCGTTGTAATAAATATATTTTTTAATATGTATGATATAGGTACATACATATGTATATTATACACATCGGTTCTAAAATTGAAAGATTTGTTCGACAACTCGTAACGAAATCTGACCAAAATCGGAACATTTGGTTAAATGGTTATGCATATTTAGACTAAATCGATATATACAGTATCGGCCAAAACCTAAGCACCCCCTCAGTACATTTTTTTTAAATGATAGTTTTTTTAAGAAAACAAAGATATTAAAACTTATTTTTTTATTTTTTTATTTATTTATATCCTTTTTATTGAAAAACACAAACTTAAGGAATTCTGAATTTAATAAAAAAAAAGTTAAAGTTCAAAAAGTATTTGAAGGTCCAAATATAAGCGGACTAAACTAAAGCACCCCTAATATAAGGTACCAAAAAAAACTGGAATTCAATATTTCGTTGCGAACCCCTTATTCTGAATGACACAGGCACATCTTTTAGGCATAGAGGATATTAAATTATTAATTACGTCAGGTGATATTGATTTCCAGGCTATTTTTGCGGCTTCAAATAAATTTTCTTTGGTTTTGCAATTTTCTCGGTTGATTTTTGAATTAACGATCTCCCAAAAGTTCTCAATTGGGTTAAGATCGGGGGATTGGGCAGGCCAACGGAGAACTTCTATCGAATTTTTCTCGAACCACTCTTTAACAACTTTTGACGTGTGTTTTGGGTCGTTATCTAGCTGGAATATCCATTTGAGTGGCATCTCTTCTTCAGCATAAGGCAACATCTCGTCTTTTAATATGTCACGATACATAAAACGATCCATATTTCCATCAATTTTATGAATTGGCCCAATCCTTTGCCCAGAGAAACAACCCTAGACCATTATGTTGCCGCCTCCATGCTTTACAGTAACTTTGCAATATTTAGGATTTAACCTTGCCATTTGGTCAGCGCACACGTCTTATGCCATCTGAATCCTTTAAGTTAAACTACGATTTGTCAGAAAACAGCACAGTCCTCCATTTTTGCACACTCCAGCTGAGATGGGCCTTGGCGAATTCAAGTCTGGCTTTTTTATTTTTTGACGATATAAAAGGTTTCTTTACTGGTCGTCGACTGAATAGTCCGGCCTCTACCGCCCTTCTGCGAATCGTTCTTTCGCTAATTTTCAAATTTAGGCGGTTTCGTATGTAAATAGAAGATGCTGTAAGATCATTTTTAATTGTCCTTTTAATTAAGGAGTCTTCATGTCGTGAAGTTTCACGTGGCCTTCCGCCAGAATGAGTAGGAGATGTGCGACCAGTCTGCAAAAACTTTTTAATTAGCCTAGAAATAATTGATCTGTTGATGGAATATTTTGCACTTAATTGATGTCTTGATAAGCCGGCTCTCCAATCATCAAGAATTGTAATTCTAAACTCACTTGAATAATTATTACGTGCCATTACTCTTAACTCAATGAAAACTTTAAAACAATGACATTTCTCGCATAAATTTTAACAAGTTCTTCTTCTTAACACTGCAACTTAGTAGCTGCTGCATTTTTGAAGAGTACCGTTAAAGAATACAGTAATGTCGCAGTAGCGTAATAAAATTTCCAAACACAATATTAGGGGGTGCTTTAGTTTAGTCCGCTTATATTTGCAACTTAAAATATTAATTGAACTTTAAATTTTTTTTATGAAACTCTGAATTCTTTAAGTTTATGTTTTTCAATAACTAAGATATAAATAAATAAAGAAATAAAAAAAATATGTTTAAATATCTTTGTTTTCTTAAAAAAATTATCATTTAAAAAAAATGTACTGAGGGGGTGCTTAGGTTTTGGCCGATACTGTATGTATATGTATAATGTAACTATAATCAATAATATAATATGTATGTATAAAATTAAAATTTATCTAATAATCAGCTAAATCGAAATCGTCATTATCCAGTTCGTCGAGTTGCATACTTTGGAAGTCCACCTTGTAACGCAAAATACCTAAAGAGAAGAAAGAGAAAAAAAGAGAAAAAAAGAAATTTGCAAAAACATAAAATAAACGAAAAAATTAAAATTCAAAGTAAAAAAAGAAACTAAATAAGGAATGAAAATTTAGGTGGATTAAAAAATAAAAACTTGTTTTCATTATAAGAGTTAATTACTACTTTTAGAATGTTTTTAAGGTGTGTTTTTTGAAAATTTTTTTTTAAATCTTTAATTATTTTAGTTAAAAATATTTTCTTCTAAAACCTTACCGCGAAAAATTCTTTGTTTTTTTATGATTTAATGTCGGCAGTAAAAATTCAAATAAAGTTAACATACCATAACGACTTGTCAAAATTTTATGTAGAGTAACACGTGGGGTATTGTCTAAACATTTTCTCTCAGAATTTATGTTTGAAGTCTAATCTAAACTTTACTAAAAGTATCTACATATGTAAAGTGAAATACTTTCTTAACTTGTAAATATAATTGTTTATGTTTATGTTGTTGTTTTAAACAGTATCTTAAGCTAAAATTTGCATACATTTAAAAGCATATATCACAAAAGGACCGAGGAAACGGACCCAAGTGGGCAGCAGAACTATCACTTCATCACTTCCGCAGCCGCCTGTTCTACCTAACCTAACAGCATAATAGCGGAAATTGCTGCTCAGACTTTTGCCAGCGGATCTGCAGTCTAGGGCAGCAGTTAACTTAATATGTAATTTGATTCGAATCCAAAAATTTCCGAATTCGTTCAAATTTCACTATGAACGTTAATTGCGAACATCGCTTGATATTTCCCTTAAAAATTCCATACAACTCTGTGCTTCTTTCAAACGTAATAGAGAATACAAAAGCCTTTTAGATTTGATTCGCGGTACATAATCACCCCCCGTGAGGTACCCTTTTTATACAATCCGGGCAAGAGCAGTTTGGAGATCTTTCAATATGCCTTGTTTTCCCAGGCGTGGACTACACTTTTAATGGGTTATAAAACTCAACGTTGCCTTAGCGGCTAACACTCCAACCCAATACCCCAGGCCCTTTCTCTTAACCCGAAATCTTTGGCAACTTAAGCAGAGCTTAACATTGCATGCAGCTATGATCACCATGAGAGAGATTTTACATCTTTTACAAGTTTAGACTTGGCGTAATGCGTCTTACTTAAATAATATTGTGATATGATGTGATATTAATTGTCACATACTTTTCTTCTTTAGCATTCTACTCTCATCACCAGAATTTCGGCCTCAAAAGCTCTACATTTATCTTAAGGACTGTACAACATCCAAGTTTATGTATACAGGGTATTAACATTAGTCCCCGATGCCTATATTCATCTTCGGCCCATCATTAAAATCACTCAAACTCTTTTTTGTATCCTTTCTAATCCTCCCTTTTAGGGAACACTATCTGGGGTGTTCCCAAAGTTATAGCTGTCAATAATCCATCAAACACAAATGCTTCGGGAATCGTTCAGGGTGATTTAATATTAATCAGAATATTATTAGACCATTTCCAATTGTATGTAAGAAATTTCTTATTGTAGTGCAAAATTGTTCATTTGTATTTTACACATTTTATTTTGTGCTTCAAGAATTAATAATTCAATTTTAGAACTTTCTAATAGAGATTTAAAATTTATTATTTCAGAAAATTTTAAATTAATTCAATAAACTTCTAATGTCAGAAATTTTAAATTTTTTTACTAGCTTTTTAATCGCACCTAAAGTATACGGTAATAGCTGTGGCTGATAATATTTTTAATAGTTATTGCAAATATTACAAATATTACAAATACAAAAAGTTGCTTAGCCAAGGTTAGCTTTCTGTTTTCGTTGTAGTTCGCTAAACGTAAATTAGCAAAGTAAATTTTAATATAAAAATAAACGCAATTGGTACTTCAATTAAATTTTTTTTATTATGATTTTTTTTGTTTTTGTTTTCAATTATATTGTGGATAGCAGCTTGTAGAATTTAAAAATTTTAATTTACAAACTAGAAATTACAAAATTACACACACTAATTAAAAAAAAGGAGATTTAAGACATTTTAAAAATTATGAAAGTAGAAAAAGAAAAAACTAAACTGAGTTTGTGGAGAGTGAAAATATTGGTTGCAATTACAAAACATATTAAAAGCAATTTAATTTTTGATTAAATATTTGACTTTAAAGTTTTTCAAAATATTATAAAGAATATTAAAAAAAATTAATTTAAAAAACTACAATACTAGCCACAACATATGTATGTTTATATGTATGTAGGCAAGGTTTAACTACATATTTTTTTTGTTATTATGTGTAATAAATATTTATGTTAGATGAACAAGCTATTATTCTCTTTGTTGGATTTTTCAAATTATAAAAATGCTGAAAAAAATATAAAAGTGAATTGCATGACAACAACATATTTAGTAATCGTCAAGATCAACATCTTCTAAAGGTTCGTCAGCTTGTAGGGATTGAAAATCAACTTTATAGCGTAAAATACCTTTTGTTTTAGCAGCAGGTATAAAAATATACATTTCATTTTTTCAAATTGTTTTACGTTAAATAAAAAATAAAAATTAAGGATTTTAAAATGAAGCATTAAATATAATTTGGGAGAGAAGAGAAAAGGAAGACAAAAGCATTTTATTTAATAATATGTTTTAAAAACACTAGCCTACGCACATTATTATGAATACCAAAAATCGGTTGAAATACTTACCCCCAATGCCACCAAAGCCTCGTACAAATTGGCTGCCCTCTTGAGATTTGTCGGTAATTATTTCTAGAGTAGCACCAAACATTTTGTAACTGTTCGCCAGCCATTCCAACAAAGGCTGGGATTCAATTAGTTCCATTTCTACGCCAGTCTAAAACACAAAACAAATAAGTTTAACATTTTCAATTGAAAAAATGTTTTTTTTGTTATTTTTCTAATATACATATTTACTATCTTTTATTTATTTGTTAAAAAAAAATAAAAAAAGAAATACTTCTTTATCCGTAAAATGCGACTTGTCTTTTTCCTGTTCCGGGGTTAAATGCAATACTGTGGTTGATGTTGAGTTGGCATGATTTTTCAACACATAACGTTGTATATCCAAGTTTTCCCAACATATCAAAGTCTCAACAGAGCCTAATTCCAAAGCACGCAATGTGTCCTCAACGCCAAAACAATATTTGCCAGTGTCCTTTGCAAACAAAAAAAAAGCACAAAATCCATTTAATAATTAAAGTTTAAAAATCCAAAACAGTAATACTTATTGCATATTTCAGTTGTGTTGTATACATACCTGAGATATCTCATCAAAATAACGACCAATAAGTTTTTTTTCCTGAATAAATTTAACATTTTGTAAAGATTCGGCTGCCAATTCAATTGCTTGATTGAAACCATTTTCGCCACCATAAGAAACGTCAACAAGTTTGATAACTTTGGTTTGAAGTCTCTAAAAAAGCAATAGAAATATGCTTTTTTAATAATTCATATTTTCCAAAAGATGCTCCAAGCAATTCAACTTACCGGATCAAACATGTCGGATTGACTCAATTCAGTTTTGAAATCTGCACTACCTGCCAATATTAGTCCGGCTATGTTGGGCTTGTCATTTGTTATAAACAATTGTGTAGCGACTTCAGCAACTTTGCGCACGTAATTATGACGTTTTTCCATACGTAAACGGGCAAAACGCAAAGCAGATTGACCACCGCGACCGTGTTTTTTCGGTAAATCAACGGTAAACTTGTGCAAAACTTCGCGCGTGTTACCCTGCAACGTACCGAACAAGGCACCATTGCCATCCATAACAATAAAACCAAACTTGTTGTCATCGGCCAAAAGGGCGGTCAGAGCTTCAGTATGAAACTTATTGTCACACAAATACAATGAAGTATTAATGGGCTTAAAAGGCTCAAAATCTATGTTGACCTTCTTTTCTTTGCCCTCTTCGGTGACAATAGTACCACAGTAAATCACCAAACCGTTGGGAGGCACTGTTTTATAACAAAAAAAAAATATTCTTTAAAGTTTTTTCTTGGATATTCTAGGCATAACATACCTTTGGTATATAGTTTTAGTCTATGTTGAACCGAGGTAATGGCCCCCAAGACAGAAAGACGATTAACACGGGATTTAATGTTGGAAGCAGTGCCAAATTCATCAGCCAACATTTTACTCACCCTCGATATTTGATCCTTGGGTGGAATAATTAATGAAATCATGCTGGTGCCATTGCTGTTAAGAAAACATAGAGACGTGTTTAATTTAAAATAATCTATATTAACCTTGTTTAACATATTGCAAATTTATTTACTCAACTAAGGATTATGGGTGACAAGGCCATTAACGCAAATTTGACTTACCCTCGAGCCATTTCCAGGCTTTTAATTAATTTTTTTATTTTCCAAATCTCAACATTGCGATCTGCTGACGTTTCTTCCCCAGACATGTTTTAGCTATTGCTACTACTAACACCTCTTTTTAATTTTATTGATATAGAAAGTAGTTGAAAACTTTTACTCTAACACACCTCCTTTTTAACAAAGGCCCACTGGTTAGTAAGGTAGTGTTTTCCAAAATATCTTGTAAAAAATGGTTTCAAATAAGTTTTTTTCTTAATTTTTTTGATTTCGTTGTCTGACGTCCTTCTACTGAAACATGCAAAAAAATACCATGAACTAATTTGAAAGAAAAAGGCGCAGGTCTCATTGTTGTATGTACATTTATGTATGTATGTATGTTTGTTGCAAATTGTGTGTTAAATAAATACTTATGTATAATCACGTTTTTTACAAAAGTAGAAAACTTAATTTTCTTTACTTAAAACACAAATAAATAAAAATCTTTTTTTAACAAAAACTTACTTTAAATTGAAGAAAATGTGAACAGGAATTAACTTTTTAAAAATTCAAGGATTTTGTGACAAATTTTAATACATTATTTAAAGGATAAACAAAGAAATCAGCCACACGACGAAATCAATGAAAGAATTTTGCATTACTTTTTTACTAATAGTTGGCAAATCAAAAGAGCTATTGGCAGATGTCAAATATGACAAGGAATAATAACAGCTATTTGAGTGGCAATAAGGTAGTGCTGCCAGATTAGAAATATTTATTTAAACAGTTACAAGGCTTTGCAAGTTTTTAATATAATTATATGTATCTATAATAATTACCTTAGAAAACAGAAAGAAGAAAAATATGGTTGTTTGTTTGTAGCCAAATCATTTTGGAAAAAAGCAAAGAGATAGCAAGGATAAATCAAAAAGTTTTTAATGTCTAAAAATTGTTACAATAAACAATTATAATGACTTTAATATTTTTAAATGCTAATTTTGTTCTTTTTTCCCCAAAGCGAACTGCACTGTCCTTGTTACACGATTCAAATTTTAAGCTTCATATATGTTATAATCTTTAAAAGATCCTAATCTTCAAAAGCTCCTCTTCTAACATAGTGAACTAAAATAACGAAAAAAATTAATTATGACGAGTTTTGTCGTTTAGTTGTTTTTTTAATCAAAAAATGTACGTTAAAAGCATACAAGTTTAAAAATCCCAAAATGCAAGCGTAGAAAATAACGGCCAAACATCGAGAAAATAGCAAAAATAACATTTTTATCGTTTTGGATAAATACTAACTTTTGAAATATGTGAATGAAAAAATGCCTAAAAGCAATTATTCTTTAACTTTTTAACTTCCTAAAGACAACCTCAAGCATGTGAAAATACACACACACACCACAAACGTCAACACGGTTTAATTTATGTAATATTTAATTTATGTTTTTAATTCAAATACACCTTATGCTTTAGTTACTTGCACATAAAATACCTAATACAAAAATTGCCCTTCTAAAGAAAATTACACACGACAAATAATGGTTAGTTAAACAATGGGTCCCAAAAAAGTAAATATTTTTGATAAAGCTCGCTTAACTTAAATTCATTTATTCAAATAAAACATTGATTTGTTTACTATATATTATTTTCTGCATAATTTTATATAATTATCTTATATCTTGTTTTTCCTTTTTCTTACTTTTTACTTGATGGGATGCACAATGGACGCAGGAGGTATCCGAGTTTTGATGCATGAGAGTGTTTACCACTTTTCATCACCTTGGTTTACTCATTGGCGTAGCCATTCTGGGACCATTCTGCACTCCCAGAGTTAACTATCCCTCAACAAATTTAAGAAAATTTTTAGAAACAATTTTTTGGGCCGTGCTCTTTAAGTTTCTGCCCCTAGAAAAGATTTATAGCTACGATAATGGTTATACTACAAAATACTATTTTTTTATTTAATTTTTGATAAAATGTTGATTTATTTTCTATTAATATCCTTAAGCAATTGTAGTTGTCTGTCCATCAATGAAAACAGTATATCTTAACCTATTGCATAGTTCGCTGGATTCGACGAATTTTACCTGAAACACTGACGACGAGATTGTAGTGTAACATTAAAATTAAAACAAACCACATTACACATTTATTTTTTTTTTAACTAAAAAGTTTGTTAAAAATAAAAAAACTAGGGTAAATAAAAAAGTCCGTAAAATATGCCTTAAGAAATATTGAAAAAATAAATAAAAAATATTTACTTCTGCAAGGAAATATGTATATGTATGTACATATATATTTGAAAGTTTAAAAACAATTTTTTATGGATATAAAATAAGCTCCTAACACATCTATTCAATTTTATACAAAAATTATTGAATTTGAGAAAAAATTATTTTACAATTTTTATATTATAAGCAAATTGCTATGTTAATAATTTGGCAACTCTTAGACATTCACTTAAGTTGAGAACCCAAACATTCTGAGGGTAGTTCAAATAAATTGTATGAATGAGCGCCAAAAAGAAGTAGAATAGTTTTTGTGTACAACTAAATTTGCAAAATTTGCGGCGTTTGCAGGAAAGATCGAAAATTTATTGTGAGACTTATTAATTTAGTCTGAAAACTTGAAAAAACTAAATCTTTTATTATAAAAATAAAATCAACAAAATATAAATAACGTGGGAAAAAATGCCACCCAAGAAAGCAACCTCAAAAAAATCCACAACAAAAGTAGCCGTACTTGAAGCAGACGCTGGAGTAACGCAGAACGGCGAAAAAGAATTGGTAGAAGTATTAGCAGTTGATGCTAAAAACGCATCCAATGGCTTTGCTTCTGTAAACGAAGCCAAGGAGTCGTTAAAACCAAAGACGACAAAACGCGGTGTCGGTCGGGGAAAAAAGGCTGCGCTCGAGTTGGAAACAGAAGCTCTCCAAAAAAAGCCGGCTGCAAAGGGTAGAGGTAAAAATAAGTCGATTGAAAATGAGGTTATAAAGAATGTTGAAACAAGTGAGACACAATCGGAAAAGCAAACTGAAACTGATGAGAAAGAAAAAACAAATGAAAATGGTGAAGAACAGGTTCAAGAAGATATAACGAAACCTAATGGTGGAGTCGTCAGCAAGAAGGTTGCACCTAAATTGAAAAAGTCTGCTAAAGCTAAGAATAGTAAAGAAGAAACTAAGTCGACGTCAGAAAGTATACCAGAGGAAGCGGAAAATGGGGTGGTAGAAGGAAAAAAGCTGGAGAAGAAAATCAAAGTTGCTAGTGGACAAAAAAACAAACAGGAAGTAATTACTAAAGCTGTGGAGCAGCAGGAAGTAGAACAAGAAGGTCAAGAGGAGACATTAAAAGAAAAAGGTATTTTTATTTTAAAGTAGTGTTCAGTTTTTTTAATCTTTAACAGTTTTTGAAATTTTTGTTTTTAAATTCAGTTTGTTTGCTAATTTTTTATATGTTTATGTACATTTATAGGGTTTGTTGTTGGTTAAGTTTGTCTATATGCATTTCGTTGGTTCTTACACCAACTCATCAGTAGACTTCAACCCAAATTCTTAAAAAACTCATGAATATTTTCTGTCTTTATATAATAATCTCATCAAACAAAATGAGAATTACTATAAAAAAAACCAAAACGTTCAAGTTTTTTTAAGAATCCAACAAACCATTATTCGCTATTCGCTTGTTTTGATTTTCTTTTTCCCCTTACATTTGAATAACCATTGGTTATTACTAAATGTATTGAGGGGCAACCGAAAACAAAACCTTGTTGTTAAACAACACAATTTTTAAATTATTTAGGATTTAATCCCAATTTTCTTGTTAATTTATAGGGTTTGTTGTTGGTTAAGTTTGTCTATATGCATTTCGTTGGTTCTTACACCAACTCATCAGTAGACTTCAACCCAAATTCTTAAAAAACTCATGAATATTTTCTGTCTTTATATAATAATCTCATCAAACAAAATGAGAATTACTATAAAAAAACCAAAACGTTCAAGTTTTTTTAAGAATCCAACAAACCATTATTCGCTATTCGCTTGTTTTGATTTTCTTTTTCCCCTTACATTTGAATAACCATTGGTTATTACTAAATGTATTGAGGGGCAACCGAAAACAAAACCTTGTTGTTAAACAACACAATTTTTAAATTATTTAGGATTTAATCCCAATTTTCTTGTTAATTTATAGGGTTTGTTGTTGGTTAAGTTTGTCTATATGCATTTCGTTGGTTCTTACACCAACTCATCAGTAGACTTCAACCCAAATTCTTAAAAAACTCATGAATATTTTCTGTCTTTATATAATAATCTCATCAAACAAAATGAGAATTACTATAAAAAAACCAAAACGTTCAAGTTTTTTTAAGAATCCAACAAACCATTATTCGCTATTCGCTTGTTTTGATTTTCTTTTTCCCCTTACATTTGAATAACCATTGGTTATTACTAAATGTATTGAGGGGCAACCGAAAACAAAACCTTGTTGTTAAACAACACAATTTTTAAATTATTTAGGATTTAATCCCAATTTTCTTGTTAATTTATAGGGTTTGTTGTTGGTTAAGTTTGTCTATATGCATTTCGTTGGTTCTTACACCAACTCATCAGTAGACTTCAACCCAAATTCTTAAAAAACTCATGAATATTTTCTGTCTTTATATAATAATCTCATCAAACAAAATGAGAATTACTATAAAAAAAAAAAACCAAAACGTTCAAGTTTTTTTAAGAATCCAACAAACCATTATTCGCTATTCGCTTGTTTTGATTTTCTTTTTCCCCTTACATTTGAATAACCATTGGTTATTACTAAATGTATTGAGGGGCAACCGAAAACAAAACCTTGTTGTTAAACAACACAATTTTTAAATTATTTAGGATTTAATCCCAATTTTCTTGTTAATTTATAGGGTTTGTTGTTGGTTAAGTTTGTCTATATGCATTTCGTTGGTTCTTACACCAACTCATCAGTAGACTTCAACCCAAATTCTTAAAAAACTCATGAATATTTTCTGTCTTTATATAATAATCTCATCAAACAAAATGAGAATTACTATAAAAAAAACCAAAACGTTCAAGTTTTTTTAAGAATCCAACAAACCATTATTCGCTATTCGCTTGTTTTGATTTTCTTTTTCCCCTTACATTTGAATAACCATTGGTTATTACTAAATGTATTGAGGGGCAACCGAAAACAAAACCTTGTTGTTAAACAACACAATTTTTAAATTATTTAGGATTTAATCCCAATTTTCTTGTTAATTTATAGGGTTTGTTGTTGGTTAAGTTTGTCTATATGCATTTCGTTGGTTCTTACACCAACTCATCAGTAGACTTCAACCCAAATTCTTAAAAAACTCATGAATATTTTCTGTCTTTATATAATAATCTCATCAAACAAAATGAGAATTACTATAAAAAAACCAAAACGTTCAAGTTTTTTTAAGAATCCAACAAACCATTATTCGCTATTCGCTTGTTTTGATTTTCTTTTTCCCCTTACATTTGAATAACCATTGGTTATTACTAAATGTATTGAGGGGCAACCGAAAACAAAACCTTGTTGTTAAACAACACAATTTTTAAATTATTTAGGATTTAATCCCAATTTTCTTGTTAATTTATAGGGTTTGTTGTTGGTTAAGTTTGTCTATATGCATTTCGTTGGTTCTTACACCAACTCATCAGTAGACTTCAACCCAAATTCTTAAAAAACTCATGAATATTTTCTGTCTTTATATAATAATCTCATCAAACAAAATGAGAATAATGGTTTGTTGGATTCTTAAAAAAACTTGAACGTTTTGGTTTTTTTATAGTAATTCTCATTTTGTTTGATGAGATTATTATATAAAGACAGAAAATATTCATGAGTTTTTTAAGAATTTGGGTTGAAGTCTACTGATGAGTTGGTGTAAGAACCAACGAAATGCATATAGACAAACTTAACCAACAACAAACCCTATAAATTAACAAGAAAATTGGGATTAAATCCTAAATAATTTAAAAATTGTGTTGTTTAACAACAAGGTTTTGTTTTCGGTTGCCCCTCAATACATTTAGTAATAACCAATGGTTATTCAAATGTAAGGGGAAAAAGAAAATCAAAACAAGCGAATAGCGAATAATGGTTTGTTGGATTCTTAAAAAAACTTGAACGTTTTGGTTTTTTTATAGTAATTCTCATTTTGTTTGATGAGATTATTATATAAAGACAGAAAATATTCATGAGTTTTTTAAGAATTTGGGTTGAAGTCTACTGATGAGTTGGTGTAAGAACCAACGAAATGCATATAGACAAACTTAACCAACAACAAACCCTATAAATTAACAAGAAAATTGGGATTAAATCCTAAATAATTTAAAAATTGTGTTGTTTAACAACAAGGTTTTGTTTTCGGTTGCCCCTCAATACATTTAGTAATAACCAATGGTTATTCAAATGTAAGGGGAAAAAGAAAATCAAAACAAGCGAATAGCGAATAATGGTTTGTTGGATTCTTAAAAAAACTTGAACGTTTTGGTTTTTTTTTATAGTAATTCTCATTTTGTTTGATGAGATTATTATATAAAGACAGAAAATATTCATGAGTTTTTTAAGAATTTGGGTTGAAGTCTACTGATGAGTTGGTGTAAGAACCAACGAAATGCATATAGACAAACTTAACCAACAACAAACCCTATAAATTAACAAGAAAATTGGGATTAAATCCTAAATAATTTAAAAATTGTGTTGTTTAACAACAAGGTTTTGTTTTCGGTTGCCCCTCAATACATTTAGTAATAACCAATGGTTATTCAAATGTAAGGGGAAAAAGAAAATCAAAACAAGCGAATAGCGAATAATGGTTTGTTGGATTCTTAAAAAAACTTGAACGTTTTGGTTTTTTTTATAGTAATTCTCATTTTGTTTGATGAGATTATTATATAAAGACAGAAAATATTCATGAGTTTTTTAAGAATTTGGGTTGAAGTCTACTGATGAGTTGGTGTAAGAACCAACGAAATGCATATAGACAAACTTAACCAACAACAAACCCTATAAATTAACAAGAAAATTGGGATTAAATCCTAAATAATTTAAAAATTGTGTTGTTTATGTACATATTAATTCAAAAATTTTAGCTACTAAAAAAACTTTGAAAAATTCTGAAAATTCTCCTGCAAAAGCTGAACCAGTTAAGAAAAAAGGTAGAGCAGCAAAAAATGAAAAATCCAGTGAAATCGATGAAGTCAAAGCTACTGCAAACGAAACAGTAGAGATAAAGACTGAAGAAAAGAAGCCCACTAAACGAGGACGTGGACCTGCTAAAGCTGCTGCTGCTATAGCCGAAATACCTGAGGCTAATGGTGACTCAGAGGAGCTAATACCTAAAAGTATGAAATTTTTTCTTAACTTAAATCTTTTGCGTCATTAATTTTTTTGTTTATTATTTTAGAGCGTTCCCGCAAAGCTGCTAGCGTTGAAAAGGAAATTGTGGCCGTAAAAGCTAAAAAAGGTCGCGGCAAAAAGGCAGAAAAAACAATTGAAAAGGTTATAGGAGAAAGTATAGCGTCCGAACAGGGAAAAGAAGAGGTCGTAACCAAAGTAACAAATGGTGAAATGGAACAACAGAAAAATGGGGATATTCAGGGTATACAATTAAAGATACATTAAAATTTTAAAGTTTAAGAAAATATACAGCTTTTATTATTTACGAGCCTTTTTCTTTTTTATATAAACTGGTTTTATAACTTTATATGAAGTGGATTTTAACTGTCTTATTTTGTTTTTTCCTTTTAAAGGAAGCAATACTTTGTAACAGTATGTTGTATAAAACTATTTGGGTTAATGCTTTACTTTATAGTAACAGATTAATATTTAAATCAATATACATACCGGTTCTCTATTTGATATTGATACTAAGCTTTACTAAAAAAATTTAATTCTTTCGCATCCGTTTGATACATTATTCCTAGTAAGGATCTGATTACTTAGCGCGGGTCTTGTCGCGATTTTTTTAAACTATTAAAAACGTATTTGAACAATTTTATTTTAATTTGTCTAATTTTTCTCTTAATTATTCAAAAATCTCTTCTTAACCGCGACCATCTTTTTCAGAGTGTTCAAGCTTAAATAAGAAAGCTGAGGATCCTGCACCAGATGCAAAAGTAAAAGGTGGTCGCAAACGTGCCGCACCGTCAACTAACAACAAGAAAGCAGGAAAAAAGGCTGCGGTAGTTGATAATCAATTAGACGACGGTGTGCATAATTGTATTGAATTGGACGAAGACGAAGCAGACGATTCAAAAAGTAAGTTAGATACGACGTGCGGCACGCAACTGAAAAATCTCTTATTTTCCTGTTTTACAGCTTCTAAATCGAAAAAGAAGAAAACTGACTCGGCACCTCTTAATGCCACAGCCACTGAATACAATAAAGCAGACTTTGAACTAGCACCACCAGCCGATGGAGAAACAGTGGAAGAGCCTAGATTCAATTTAAAAATTTCTAGCTGGAATGTGGCTGGTCTCAGGTCATGGCTCAAAAAGGAGGGTTTAAAATTCTTAGAATACGAACAACCCGATATATTTTGTATGCAGGAAATTAAATGCACCACCGATCAAATGCCAGAAGAAATCACCCGTATACCGGGCTATCATCCGTATTGGTTGTGCATGCCGGGTGGTTATGCTGGAGTGGCTATCTACTCGAAAATTATGCCTATTAATGTCGAGTATGGTATTGGTAATAAGGATTTTGATGAAGTTGGTAGAATCATTACGGCTGAATATGAGAAATTCTTTTTAATTAATGTCTATGTACCCAATTCGGGTAGAAAACTTGTTAATTTAGAAGCTCGCATGAGATGGGAAAAACTTTTCCAAGAATTTGTAAAGAACTTGGATGCTCGTAAGCCGGTGGTTATATGTGGTGATATGAACGTATCACATCAGGAACATGATTTGGCTAATCCCAAAACCAATACCCGCAATGCCGGTTTTACCAAGGAGGAAAGAGATAAAATGTCTGAATTGTTGGCCATGGGCTACATAGACACTTTCAGGCACTTGTATCCTGACCGCAAGGGAGCCTATACATTTTGGACTTATATGGGTAACGCGCGGTCGCGAAACGTTGGCTGGCGTTTGGATTATTTCATTGTATCTGAACGTTTTATTAAACGGATTGTCGATAATTGTATTCGCAGCCAGTGCTTGGGCAGTGATCATTGTCCCATTACTTTATTTATGAAATTGTAATCATTTTATTACACAAGAATAATCTATATGTCTTAAATGTTTAATGTTTGTAACAGAAAAAACAAGATATTGCAAATTTTTCTTTTGTTTGTTTTAGAAGAAAAACATTATTTATTTGAAATTATCATCAAATCGAAGTTGGTTTCTTAAAAGAAAAATTATAAAACTAAGTTTAATTTTTTTGGTTTTAAAAATTCTAACTTGGCTCTTTAGTTTTCTTTTCAATGTTGTTTTTAAAATATTTATAAAATCAAAAATTTTTTAAAGTCTTAGGGTTTTTGGCATTTGTTTAAGTTTGTGTATCTTTGGTTTTATAAAAATTGTTTTTTTTTTATAAAAAGTTTATGGTATTAATTTACACGTGCTATAAGTCGGATGCACTTTTTTTGAGAACATTAACGTTTGTCATCTCATTTGTGATGACTTACAGGGTCGTTCTTAATTAATTAAAATACATACTTACTTTCGTTTACATTTTATATTCAAATATGTATACTAGTATTAAAACTAAAACAAGTAGTATTTTATCAATAAAATAAAAAAAAAAACTTAACAAAAATTCTTTTAATTATTTTAAACAGTGGCGTATTTTGATTTCATTCGAATCAAAAGGCTTTCGAAAAAAACTTCGAGTAGGAATAACTAACTTTTTGTTATTATAAGAAATGTTAAATTAAAAAAAAGAAATTAAAAAAAAGATGAAAATAAAAAATTTTCCCAAAGTAACTGCCAAATAAAAATCAAAGGAAAATGGCCCTAAAATGTTAAAAATGTCTACGTTATTACTTAAATGTCTTCGGCCGGGGGCAAAGGAATCGAATTCTCGTATATTCAAACTGAAGGCTTCGCTGCAGTCTTCGGCAGGGCGTAGGTTAGGTTACGAAAGCTAGTGGCGAGTCAAAGCTCGAATTACTTTATTCACTCTAAAATTTTCAACACTATTTTCTCTGTTTATTTAATCCATTCTTAATTGGGTTTGACAGTTGTTTGTGTATGTTAAGAAAAAAATTAAGCACAAACACATGCTAACGCACACACACAATAGTTGTAAATTATAATAGATAGGTTACCTCTATTGAACAATTTGGTATTAAGATTACAACCAATCCTGTATCAATGTTATTATTATTTTTTCAACATTGTTAGTTGGGTTGACAAAAACATAAAAACATACAACTCGTCAATTCTAGTGTTTCGGTTTGGTAGTAATCATGATACCAATTAAATTGCAACTAAAATAGAGTTAAGTTGTAAAACATAATAAGGAGTGTATCGAAAAAAATTTGTAGTTGCATTAAGTTAAATAAAACTCAAATCATGCAATATAGACACTTTTTAATAAAAGCAAATTTATTGGCATATTGAAATCTCAATTTATTATTTCGTATTTATAAAATTTTCGACTTTTATCGGAAGTCCTTTCTTTTAAGATTTTACAGTTGCTTATGTTACGTTTTTGAAGGAGGTGGTTCATCTATAATTAAAAACGGGCACGTTTTGGAGCACCTTCCTGTTTGCTTCAATTCCTTTTTTACAAGAGTCCAGTACCTTCCCACAGGCCTAAGTTCTGGACATTTAGGTGGATTTGCCTCTCGTGGTACAAAAATTACATTATCCTTTGAATACCACTCAAATGCCTTTTTTCCAAAGTGACATGATGCCAAAACGGGCCAAAAATATGTAGGCACTCGGTGCTGTCCCAAAAAAGTAAAAGTCGTTTTTGTAGGCACTCCGTGATATAAATTTCTGTGTTAACGTGCCTGATGCCACAAATGCTTGGCTTCGTTTGCCACACGAGAAATTTCTTAGGAAATTTTGTTTTTTTTTTGTCCAAAAATCCTCCTGAACATTGGCCGGGAAGTTGAGAAAAGTCTGCCAGTACGTAGGTTTATTCATCCATCACAAAACAGTGCCTGTGTTCTGTAACTTTAGTGAGAACTTTTCGCATCGAAAAGTTTATAGTCGCCTTGTAAAAGACAGGATGAACACGATAAACCTAATTATTTTAACTTGTAACGTATAATGAGAGTTTATGTATTATCTAAGCCACACTGTTAATAATCGGAAGACTATGACAATAAAAAAAATTTTCTCGCTGCGAAAACTTCTCGCCAGTTACAGAACAGGGGGGCAGGTGTATTTTTTTTATAAAATCTACCTTAAATTTTTTAGCTCGTTTTTTTGCTTCTAACCTCTTTACCGAATCGCGATCTGAAACTTTATGAACTTTGTATGTCTTCAGCCCAGCATAAGTTTTGGTCCTTTGAACAAAACAATTAGAGCATTTCACCGCACGCGCTGCTTTTCTGATAGAAGTGTTAGGTGCTCTTCGAAACCTTTGCACGACTTCTTTTGCCTTACCAATATCCCTTGGACCTTTTTTATTCCCTGATCCAGGTTTTCTTTTAATGCTCAGGTGTTCCTTATACCGTTTAATGGCATTCGAAACAGTTCGAGGGTCAATGGTCCGTCCATGACGGATTTTTTTCAATTACATTTTCACCAACTTTTTTTCGCAGTCCATTTTGATCGTAATAACAATTGAAAATTAAAAAATAATAGTATCTGACATATATATAAAAGCTAACGTGATAAAAAGAAAAATTATTTATTGCACGATTTGAATTTTATTGAACTTAATGCAACTACAAATTTTTTTCGATACAGTCCTTAGGGGCATAATAGGGGAGATGACACTGACTTGCTTTTAAAGTTAATTAGCATATTTATTCTATGGCCAATTATGTGATTCGCTCTCCCCCCGCAAACAAGGCAATTGGGATATTTCCCAATTAAGCTTGGATTACCGCTATTAATAAATCCTTTTTTCAAAATTTAACATTCAAATTAAAACCTTTTCTTTTTTACATTTGCCTCCAAACCGTTTAAATAAATTATAAATTTTTTAACATTTGTATTAAATACATATATTTATATTTACAATTATTTTTTATAATTTTAAACTTAGAACTAATTTTAAACAAAAAAATGTTTGTATATATTTGCAATCAAAAAATTATTTTAAAGAACAAATAAAATTAAAAAAATTTGATTACAGAGTATGCATGTTAAATGTACATACATACTTTAAAACTTTAAATATTTATCACAATTGTTTTTGAACAGGAACTTTCTTCACTCCTTTACTTTTCTCTATTAATGATACATTAGATCCGGCGAGTAAATATTTAGATTTGATTGCCTTTTCAAGATGTCACCAATGTACATTGCGGCGCTTTGTTTTTGCAGTAGTACAGCAAATGCTCGGCGATCAAACTGATATTGAGGATGATAACAAAAGGGACTGAACATTTGAGTCGAAGGATACATGAAATAAGTGTTGTATGAAGTTGCAAATGCTGGTAAATATGATGATAAAAAGGGTGTTGAAGCGGTTGTTGGTTCCGGTATTGATACGGGAGGTAACATATACGCAAATCTTTTAGCTCCATTATTAGTTTCTTCATTTTCTTCTGCCTCTAGCACATGATGTTTCCGTTTTTGGCGTATGGGATCGGGCAAGGCATAAGGCCTGAAAATATCAGTGGTGGATTTTTTAATGGTGTTATTGGTTTGTAGAGCTTGTTGTTCAAGTGACTGAGAGGTTTTAGTGTTTATATGGTTTTCCGCCATTGATGATAAACGCGTTCCAAATTTTTTATGGGCATAACAATCTGTTTCTTCAGATTTATGATTTGTATATTTAGCGCTGTTTTGATTTTCATTATTTGTATCTGGAGTTGGAGCCATATTTTTTGTAGTTTTTATTTTTAAGATATTTTTTTTTAATTGCCAAAGATGTAAAGATCTTTACTCAATGATGACTTAAACGAATCTGTTTCACATAACCAGATGATCACTGATTTTATACGTTAAAAAAATACCCTTTTTATTAGTGGCCTTTATTACCCCTCATATGCAGGTAGTAAAAGCAAATAGCAGTCACACATGACCCTTAACTTTTTTTTCTATCAATAAATTCACATTAACCGTAAAATTTATGACACCATTAATAAAGTTTCAAGTGCAATAAACAGGCTTTAGTCCTATTCCCTGCCTGTTTGTCTAAAAATGCTCTAGTTAATTTTGAAAAAAAAAAAACAAACTGTTTGAAAATGGTGTTGATCACAGGTAGAAAACGTCATTGACGGTTTTTAAACAAACATAAAAAGGTATTTTTCCAAAGCATTACTATATCTGTGACAACTTGTCACGTTTCTAGTATCATGTAACATTTTCTAATACCTGGGGTCCGTTTACAATCGTTTAAAGTGTTTGTTTGTTTAAACTCATTTATAAATTAATGTTCATTTATTTACCTGTTTTGTATAGAATGAATGTTTCGTCTGCTCTACAAAATTTTAGTTTAATTTACACACAAACATACTCACTATGGAAATCAATTAATTTTCAATTCAATCAGCCGAGGATTTTTTATTCAAAGACCAAAAAACCTTTTAAATTTTTTAATAACAATTAAAAATGTTTGAGGATTTTTTTAAGAAAAAGAAAATATTAAAATATTTTTCCTTAAACATTTAAATTAACTTAAATTTATCAAACAAAAAAATTAAATTTATCATTTAAATATTTTTTTTCCTTTTGTTTTATGACCAATTTCTATTTATTTTTAAGATTTTATTCAGGGGTTTCCTTAGACTGATTTTAATTTTTTTAATGTTTTTTATTGGCTTTAAAACACGAACTTTTTAAAAAAAATTTATTAAAATCGTTAAAAGTTTGTGTTTTTGTTATTAAAGATAAGTCAATCAATTTCTTTTTAAGTGTCATTTGGTAATAATTGTACCCTTTACTAAGTAATAATGGTATGTATCATTTAGTTATGCCGTTTGTTATTTCTACAATGTTCACTTCCAACCCCATAAAGAATATACATATATCCGTCTATTGTAATTTAGTTTCCAGAGCCACTCGAAGTCCTACGGATCGGGTTTTGGTGTCAACCTATAACAAAAATTATTCCGAAACAATCGCCTTTAAAATCAAGCAAATACCTGCGATAACCCATTTTATTAGCAAGTAACTATGACCACAAGGGAATTCATTGATCAGGTGGTGTTACGAGCACAGCTGATATACATTTTTCTTGCATAAATCGAGGCTGGGTTGTCAAATTTGTTTACATATCTTTTTAGACACACCAGCCAACGGAAATCACAACTAAAACGAAAATTTTCTCTGCCGCAAATTATTTGTTTTAAAATCAAGACCACCTTGTAATCAATTCGCTTTGGTTTTTTTTTAATTTTTGCTATTTGGAGGTCTACACATAGCAATATTTATTGCGGCAATTGTCAAATTTAATTGCTTAAGCAATTATTTTGTCAAGCAATCATCTGTCAGCTCAGTGTTTCGGCCATTTTAGTTTTTCTTACAACTTGTTGAAAGAAAAAGGTAGAAATATGAAAAATATTAATATAATATTAATTTACTTTATGAAAAAGCTCAATTAAACATATAATTTTATAAAAAAACATGGAGAACAAATGAAATTGCTTTTTCACGTTTTCTCTACCAAAATCATTCAACAATCGCTGTGCCGTTATTCTGCCGACGTTATTGCTTGTAATAAGCAATAAAAATTGCTTGTAATCAGCAATAAAAATTGCTACGTGAAGATGCTGCATTATTTTTCGATCATGTTTTTGAAAAAAAATCTATGTAAAGAAACAGCCACCTTTTTATTGTTGACGTGTTCATATGGACATCCATTGCGGAATATACCTTGTGTACATCCATACATACATACATATGTACTACATACATTCACACAAACAAATTCAATGTATTACATGTATTCTGTTTTTTAATGTAAAAACAAATAACAGAGGTAAACAATTCCAAGTATTTTTAATTGTTTTTAAAAATCCTAAAAATTTGATCATGTCCATTGGGCATTGCATAAATAATCCTTAGAAATTAGTTGATTAAATGTTGAGAATCCTTTAACAAACCTTCAGTAGTTAATTAAAATAGAATTATTGTGAGATAAAGGAATTTTTGAAATCCACTTGTAAACAAAAACTGTAGTCCGTCAAGCTTGATAATTTTGTTCCCTACAATAAAATAACTAAAGTTCCTAAAGTCCTTATATAGACCGAAATTTCCAAAAAAATAATAGAGTAACTTGTAGGTATGTATTAGCATATGTACCTATATTCATTCTTACAGAAATAAAACAAAAGTTAACGATATATATTTTTTATAATAGCCATCACATTAAGGGGATGGTCCCTATTTGGTATCAGAAAAATAGATAATGGGAAGGAGGACAGAGGCAGTAGTGTTTGTGGACAGAAATTAAATTTCTTGATATTTTCCACTGTGACAGGAAAGATATCTTTAGAAAGTTTATTCCCCATACGAATTGTGCAGTTTAAGGCCGGATTTTCTTTGTAATGCGTGGTGCGATTCAATGGCAAGTCGACCATTAACAGATGCACCCTTCTTGAAAGACGCGCATTATTTACAAAATTCGGAGTTTTAGAAACAAGTTCGCTGATTCCTTTTGAATACATTTCATTATAGTTCCGAAAGAACAGCGAACACCCCCCAGATTAAGAAGATATTTACGTAAAAAGATATGGTTAGATACCCCAACTCTACTGATGACTTTGGAGCACTTGTCTATATACATATGAAATTTAGTTGGTATGAATATTGAGAAGATCTTTACACCAATTAGTAATTCCTACTTCGTTATAAAAAACAAAAACACTTGTATACTTCCTTTGAGACAAGAAAAATGTATTTCGTCCAGCTGACATCGCACTGGCTTTTCATGCCCGGAACATTAAGAATTTCTGTTTCCTTAAAATGTATACCATCCAGACGAGTAGCATTGTTTCGCTATGCGTTTATGCGTCAAAAGACAACATTCGGTCTTACAGGCATTAAAGTCGAAATATTTTCACCTGGGCCTTATCGGAGATTACCATTAGATTTTGGTTAAGTATGTCGTTCATACCCTGCCTCATAGCTCTAATTTCCAAAGAGCTAGGACTGTAGTAAAAAAAGTATACTTTCAAGTTCGGGCAATAGTTGGTTGCTTTCTGGCAAATATTTGAATAGTAATTAAAGAACCAGCTATATCTGTCTTTGGGGTACGCAGACGCTGCTCGAATAGTCTTCTTGGGCACGGCAAATACAGCATTTTTTCTCTCTTGACCTGACTGCAGTTTGGAAGCCTAATTAAAGCAGGAAATCTTTTTTATCTCTTTTATACTTTCAACCATTTTTCCTATAGCATTGACATTATATCTAAGAAACCCGGGGGCAGATTACGGCATTCGATTCGAATCAAAATTTTACTCGATAGATCCAGTTGTCAATGCTTTTAATATAGGAATTCTAATAATAATTTTCATATTTCGATTCAAATCGAATGCCGTAATTTGCCCCCTGACAAAAAAAAAATTGACCGACCCTTTTAGTAGATAAAAATTTTATGCTTCTGGGCTTTGAAGCTAAAGGTATGAATAATGAAGAGGAGACGAAAATAGTGCAATACCTAAAACTGAGAGGAGCAAATCATATCGCAGGGTGCGAAGAAAAAGGTTGAATTTTTTTTAAGGCCCTTCAACGCATGAAAAATATGTTGATTTATTTTTTTAACTCAACAGAATTCCTATAATCATTAAAACATAGCAAAATAAATTACAGTTAAGTTTTAACTTACTATTAAAAACCAAAAATTTTAAGTCAATTTTATTACAAATTTACCTTACCCGGTACCTCAAAATAATTTTGTACTCAAAAACTGGCCATTAGTCATAATATCACACTTGTAACACATGCAACACCCGTTTTTTGTTCCTATTCTGCATGTTTAAATTCATTACTTCATACAAAGGACCCTATTTTACCACCATTGTTGTTCCGTTTTTTTTTGTAATTAAACATTTGCTTTAATAGTTTTAGTTTTAATAATTTTATTATTTTTTTAATATTTTAATATTGATTTTTTTATAAATGAATCAATAAGTCTACTGTCTCTCTCTCCCTCTCTCTCTATTTTACTTTGGACAAATTTCTATCATAAAACACTTAATTATCTAAATTTAAAATATTTATCACTTAAGAACTTAAACAACTATTTAACAATAAATATTTAACAAGAATTTTATCCAAGTTTTAACATCCAGAATATAGGGGAGCCGTAACATTGGGATAACCAATTGGAGTTTGTGGCATTAAAGTGGCTGCTTGCTGTTGCATTTCTGCTACGTAACGCATATAAATGGCAGAACGTAGTGTTTGCAAATGTACGGCATACGAATCGGGACTTAAGTTGGCGTAGGGAATCGCAAATAAAGGAGCCAGTGATTGTTGCTGGCATGTGGTTTGATAAGTGGAAGGTAAGGCATGGGGAGCTATGGCAAGAGGTGTAGTAGTAACAGTCTCTTTTAAAGGTTCTGATGATTTCGATAGTTTACGTTTCCTAGATGAATTGCTATCATCCAAAGCATAGGGCCGAAAAATATCCTTAGAGGAAACATCACTTTTGCTGCTTTTAAGTTTTTTCTTTTGGGGTTGTGGCAAGTTTTCTTTATTTTCCTGCTCTCGTTGCCTAAAACGTAGTCCCAATTTTTTGTGTGAATATCCCACATTAAACTTTTTATGGGTGTATCCTTGACCAAAAGTTTGTTCGTTTTGCAAAGAAGACATTTTATTGTTTTAAACTGTGTTTAAATATTTTTTGTAATTTAACTTTAAGTGTTTGTTTTACTGGTTGAGAAAAAACTGAATCCGTTTTTCAAAAATACCCTGATTTTATACTTTACTGCCACTTAATCTTTCTCACGTTCTCTCTAACATTCTTTAAATTTTTATACTCTTTTTGTATTTGTTCGCTAGAGATTCGGTGTTTTGAGGAGTTTCCTTACAAAATGTTTGTTGCTTTTGTTTTCTTTAAAGAAATAACAAATTTCCAAATCTATTCATTGTCTTTGATTTCCTATGAATTTCAAAAATAAATATTTGTTTAAGGACTATTGCACAGCAAGTTTTCGCTGTTGAATTGTTTGTGGCATATCCTGTGTCTATTTGTAGTTCTAAGACAGATTAAAGGCTACAGGCGATAGAACTGTTAAAGTAGTTGAAAAAGAGAAAGGAGGGAAGGAGGACGAACTTTATTTCAGCTATATTTGGAATACATTTTAGATTTTATAGATTAAACATGAATAAAGAACAATAACCAAATAAAAATAATATAAAAACGGTTTACGGCTGAGGCTTTGATTTGTTTTTTCCGTGGCTTTACCTGCAGAAAAGCATTCACTTTCATAATTTTGATGGCCATAAAGGTACTTATTTTACCTGAATCAAAAACCATTACTGGGTTTTAAAATCCTTTTACATTGCCAGACCGAAAATCGGATTTTCAAGGTTCTCTTACATTTAATTGTTTAAATAAAATTTTTATCAACTAATAGATATCAATTTTTTATAAACTCGATCATTGGATATGGGAAATTAAAATAATTGAACTTGGTCAACACAACTAATTTCAAAATCTCGTCCCTATTTTCGCTGGCTCTGCCTTATAGATCTCTTTATTTAAAATCTAGAACTAAAAAAAATAGTTTCGCTTGGCGTCAACTCTGTTTCATATTTACTGCCTTCACTTAAGTCAATCTTTTTCAATTTCTTTTGCAATTATTTCGAATTTCACTGCAGGATATGTGTTTTCAAAAACAACTTATTAATTTAAAATGTTGTTATTGTTGTTGTTTTAAAAACAAAAATATAGATTGTGTTTTTGCATTAATTACTCTTGCTTTAATTATAGTCCTTTTTAAAATTTTCTATTGTTATTTCTTATCCTGCACCCTGCTGCGTTCTTTTATCAATAGAGTTTTAGGGTTTTTTTTTGTTCTCATCACGAACCAGCTCACTTTATCCCCTCTGATCACTTTTTCCCACAATATGTTACGTTTCCATATCTATTATTCTCTAAACAATACATTTGATTTTTTTTTATATAATTTATTGCATATTTTTTTTCAATCTTAAAAATCAACTGTGGGAGTGCCACAACAGCAGGTGAAATTAGTAATGGTTCCTCTTCTTTTTTTATAAAAGAACTAATAAATTGTTAATTTAAAAATTATATACTAACATTTCTCTTTATTGTTGACATTGATATTGGGTTTTAAGGTCAAGTTATTATAAGAAATTATGTAAAGAAATTTCAGTTTTCCTTCTTATTCCTGGTAGCTGCATGGTTTCCATTGAGTTCAATATAAAAGTGATAATTAATTTTGCCTTTATCTTTATTACACTGATCTAAATCTTGGGAATCAAAATATCCGCTATTTTAATGTTGTGGTTAATTTTTTTTATGGTATAATTGGAAGAGGTGAAGGTTGACAAGTCTTTAAAAGGTATATAAATGAGCTACTTGATCGAAGTCAAATTCCTAGGGCACCATGTGTGTCCCAAGAATTGATGGAAGACAGTATAGAATACAAAGTAGACATCTTTAATCCCAGTTTTAATCTGTTCTTCGTGATGGCTAAAACGCAAAGACGGTAACTGAGTCGAAATCGTGAGGGCTTCTGGTGTTGATTTGTTATCAGTTAGCTTACAGCTTCTTTCATCTACGAAGTCCGCCCGGAAAGTTTACAATAAAACCCTTAAGATAGAAAGAATGTTGCACGTATCGACGAAGTTTCTTTTGCCAACAAAATCGTCAGATGGCATAGGTCGGTCAGCTGTAGGTGTCGAGACTGCCAAACTCCTTCTCTTAAGAAATTTCCTTTGATTATGTTGCTAGAAGCTCCTTCTTTGAAGTAGCAACTTTTTGAACCATGATTACTTAATTAAGATCAGCATTAAAGGCAATATCTGTCAGATTTAAAAATTTCCATTTACAACAAAAACATGAAAATTTTAATGAAAATTGAAAAGGAAGCACTGATAAATGCTTTCGAGTGCGTCTACTAATTGCGGATGGTAAAAAGCAGTGTTTGCGAGTGAAACGCCTCAGAAAATCTTCGTTATCTCCTGGAGTTCCTAAGAAGCGACCAATCGGCGCCTTTAATGGTCAAGGTCTGTTCCCAATGCAAAAAGCGTCTGGAAGCAGCTGTCTGAACTTTCAGAAAGTTTTTAGCTATATAAATGTGCTAAAAGTCTGCGTTGAGGACATACCAACAGTCGCAGTTCCAGATTGGAAATCAGCTATTAATTTCAAACCAACTGAACCGAACTTTTAGAAATTGGAAAAACAAGAAAATCAGACAATTTAAAGGCCCTATGCTTTTTCTATGACCGTGAACGCAGACGATGGCAGCGGCAATTCTCACTGGGAAGTGTTTGAATACGATCAGCTCTGTGATGGAAGCCACATTGTCTAGGATGGGCTAGTGGGTAAGGAAAGTGGTGCTGGGCATGAACTTCGAGAAAATGGATTTGGTTTTTTTACCAGGAAGACTAAGATTAAACCATAAAAAATACCGAGGTTGGATAACACCAATTTGGTACTGAAGGGACACAAAATGTGCTTAGGAGTGATACTGGATAGTAAGCTGTTGTGTATACTCAATGTGAAAAAAAAACAGCCAAGAAGACGACCAGTGCGCCCTATGCATGTAGAAAAATGCCAGGATACTCGTGTGGTGGACTGCACTGGAAAAGCAAGTCAATCTCAGGACTCTGGAGGGCACGCAGAAACTGGCAGGAAGAACTGTTTACAGCTAGTGCTCAACGCAACATCCCTACGGTAGTGTTGAATGTCAAATTGGATCTGAAACCAATAAATCTGGTCGAAAGGATGTTGCAAAGAGGTCTACAACTCGTTTGGGGTCAACGGGACAATTCACTCGGGTGCCATATATTCATGACAGGATTATTGAGAGCGTAGAATGTAGCAGTGACTACATGACCCAAAACTGAGCTTTGTTGGGAAGCCGTTATAACTATCGAGAAATGCGGCTGATCGCAAGGCCTTCGCGCAGACCTTAGCTCCTGTAGGTTTCTTAATGATGGGTCCATGATGAAAAGGGGGGGATGGAGCTGCAGTTTTCTGCCGGGAGCTGAACCACGAACCTCACCTTCTTCCCAGATGTTCAGGCATGCAAGGATCCATTGGTAGATTTTGTACCGTGCGACAAGTGCACATCTACTGGGTTCGAGGACACGGGGTTATTTAGGAGAACGTGATGGCAGACGAGCTGGCGAAGCGAGGGGCTCATTTGCCTATAGAAAGAGTAATAGACATTTTTGCTCCACTTCAGTTATACACTAGACTTTGCGGTGAGGGTCAGGGCCACGAAGGTCTGGGTGAATATCACTTCGTGTAGAGTCTCCAGGATTTTAAGAGGGCGAAGGCGACGAGGTTTCTTTTATCTTTGCAAAGGAGCGATTAAAGACTCTTAGAGGGGATGGCAACAGGTCATTGCTGGACAGCAGTTCACGCCAAAAGAGTAGGACGACTAGCCACCGATGATTGTAGATTTTGTTGTCCAAAGCTTGTGTGATCCTGTTCGTGCGCTAACTTTTTAGGGTCCTATTTGTTCCAAAATCTGGGGGAAATGTCTGTGGTTCGTAAGACAAGGCTTCTGACTTTCTGCTTGTCTGATAAAAAGTAGTCTACGGGACCTAACCTAACCTAACTTAGTAATTTTACATCAACCGGTTTCATGTAAGAAATCAAATCGATATCCTCTTAAACTATTCGACTGTTATTTAAATTTGTGTTCTAAGATAAGATTGCATTATTCGAAAATCATTTATTAATCAAACTGGAAATTGAAAACATAACTTTGAAAGTTTAGACATTGAGCAGACTCAGAAAATTCACATTTAAATTCAAAATCATCGATATTTCTTTGTTTGTTACCGAAAAAAGTTTTTTTTCTCAATTTTTTTCTTTTTAAGTAAATTTTAAATTATCTCCTTAAAATGTTTTTCATAACCCGGAAGTCATCATTGGGCAAAAACAAAATTACTTACAAAAATTTTATTTCATTTTTTAAACAATTCGACATGGCAGAGAAACAAATTTAAGATATTTGTTCTTGCATCAGGGTCTTTGTAATTTAATTTTAAATTCCTAATAAAAATTGTAACATGATACACTCTCTGCAAAGGCCAGACATAATTAAAACAATGTTTCATGATTGAAAACAAAAACAAAATATGTCATTGAATAATTTTAGAACAAATGTGAAAGGTAAAGGTCCCTTTTTTTCCTAAATAGACAAAACGGCAGAAAGACAGACAGACAGACAGACGTAAAGACAGATTAATATTGATAAAAGGAAAATACAGAACAAATGACAATGACCTTTAAATATTTAAGTGTCTGGAACCTTTTTTCTGGTGTGTCTAACGTGCCTTTTATTTTTTTACAGTCATTTGGAACCTTTTTTATATGCGGCGTCTAAATGTGTTTTTTTTTTCTATTGCTTCGTCAACGACCTTAAATGCACTTAGAACAAACAGCAGGATATTCATATGTTTACCAGAGTGTGCATGTATTAAAGTGTGACCTGATCCTTTAGAAAAATTATGTTTATATGTACATATGTATGTATGTACATATATAAGTAATGTTTAGAATCTTTAAATTTTTTTTAAGAATTATTAAAAACACCATGAAATATACGTTAAAGATCAATTCAGTCTCTAGCTCAACCTTATTTTAAACAAAGGACACTTGTTGTTGTTTTTTTAAGTGTCTATATCCTTGGGTAATAACCAAAGAAAACATGTGACTCCACCCCTTAAAATCTTTTTAATCTTTTCCATCTTTCTTAGAGATCTTTTTGCTTTGTTTTTTGGTTTGTATGCGATGCCTTTGTCTCTAGGTGCGAAATTATTGAATGAACAAATAATAGAGTTTTATGGCAGGAGGAGTTGTGTCATATGGATTTACCATTGTTTGCCAAAGGCATATAATAGATTACAATACATGTACCTACATAGATACGGTAATAAAGAAAACTAAAAAGGAAATTGCATTTAGAAAGTACAATTCCTAATGCCTGAATATGTTGTATCTGTGCGGGATTTTGGGAATTTCTTTTTTAATCTAAAACAAATGGTTTATTGTGTTCTTTTGTTGTTGTATTATCATATATGCATACGAGTTTAATATGGATTTAATAGTGCTAAGAAGAGAGGAGGAAGAATTTTAGTGGGCATAGTTTAATTTGTTGAAGGAAAACGCAAATGTTTAACATTTCCACGGCCTTGATTGGAGACAAATGTTATTTAAAGGGCAATACGGAAGACTACTCTAGGGGAGTTTCAAAGCAATAAGTATTTCTAGAATCGCCTCAATCTTTATACATAGGGCGTTGGCTTATCCCTTTTTTCAAGCCGCCCTAATAGGAGCAACATTTGTATGTATCTTGAGAACTCTTTTCATCTTAGATTTCTATTAAACTGTAGTATGATTTAAATGATTAAATGAGAGACTCATATAACTGAAGGTAACAGGTAAGGTGCTTAGGTTTGAGAGGCTAGTGGCGATAATTTCTCACCACTTTTACCCAGACGCCCATTTGAAAGAAGAAAACTAAAATCCTGTAATGTAAAAAAGAAAAGAAAAAAACTGGGAGAGGGGAAGGGAAAAAGAAAAGTCAGGGCCCATCGACTTAAGCACTATGTCCAGCTTTTATGGAAAGTTTTCTCTTACTTAGCCACTCCATACCCTTGATAAATCTAATGATATTCCTTAAACTACAACCATAAATCTTAAGACAAAAGATGTTTTAGTATTATTAAGACTGCGGACCTTTTTTTTAATTCAATTGACTTCTTCCCAACAATACCTTTTCTACATATCTTCTTCGATACTTTAGGGGGAGAGACGGATAAAAAAACCTCTTTGAAGCACTTCGATCTAAAGATATACAAAAACGGGTCTAATATTCATTTCATATTCATTTCGCGAACAGAATTCCGGGTTTCATTGAGGCTTCCCGATGATTGCAGGCTAAACTGTCTGCGATTTCTAAAGCGGTTATCTGGCTTGGGTATTAGGATATTTGGCAGTCAAAAAAGGCAGGCAAGCTGCCATTAGTTCCCACACTGATGTAGACTTTACATCACGACTTGTCCGTGAAAACCGAACAGCTTAATTTTTTTATGTAAGTGCGGGGACAAGAAACGAATGCAGGCAACAGCATTAGTGATAACTGGCGAAAGATGGTGCGAAATTCAATAATGGGGCGATTGACCACTTGTGGTAATCCCACTTGCATACCCTGCATGTATTCACACAGGCAGAAAACCGCGACTAGATGACCTTAAGGACCTAGATGTGGACCACTACGTTAACCTTGCAAAGGCCATGTCTGAAACGTTTCAACTTCTTGATCTGGACAAACAGAAACTGAGAGGTACTGTGTCCCCTTTTACCTGTCATCGTTATTTCCGCACCCATGCCAGTAGAAGGGGACTGCCTTTCAACGGCTTCTGTAGAAGCTGTTTGGAGGTAGATAAGGTTGAAGATTTCCAGCACTACTTGTGCTCTAGTCTAGCACTGAGAAATGTGCGGCTTATACAATTTAGGGCCAGTTAACAGTCCGCCGACGAACTTGGCTAACATTGCCCTATCTATTCTTTCATTCTTCATCAGGTTTAGTAGGTAGTAAGCGAATATGGACTAGGACGGAATGACCACTGAATCTAAATTAGCCTCTACGTAAACCGAAGTGATGACCACAAGTTGCTTGCACTTCACTCTTCTATTATTTCCGCAGCCACCTGTTTTATCTCCGTTAACCTAAGCCTACTGTAGAATCGCTTCTCTAACCACGCCTGGAAGCAATAGACAAGAGGTTCCACAGTCTGCAATCCCTTCTCTTACACAAAGAACTTACAGAAATTTGAAATATTCTTATCCCATTTACTAGTCAGATATCTTACTAAGCTTTGCCCCGTTAACACCCCATTTTGCGACTTAGATTCCTTCTGCTCTTACCAAGAAGCAGGTTAATGTCAACTAAGGTGTGTTTTGGTAAGAAAGGTAATACTAATACCAAGTATAATAATGATAAATTAAACAGCAGATAAACCAGCAAGCATTTCCTTTCCTCTTCAACAACTGGACACAATGTAACTTTAAGAAAACACAATTTCTAATTAACACTAGTCTGCTTAATTTAATTTCAAAATTATTAAACGTTATAAAGATTGTAATATGATGAAAAACTCTACTCATATTTCATGCAGAACTAAACAATACTTGATCCTTCAAAGGAATACACTTACAATATGCTATTAACACTAGATAATAGATCTGAGACAAATTGCAACCGGTATATCCTGTTACATTCTGTTTAAGTTCTTAGTAATTGTGATGAGACATATGTATGTGATAAATTCTTTTGTCGATCTCGATATAGAAAGACGGAGTAATAAAGAGATATGACAGTGACCTTTTTAAGTGTTTCCAACCTTTTTTTCTATAGTTTAAAAATTTGTCTTGCATTTTTGTAAAACGTTAAGGATGTTTTTTACATGCGGCTTCTAACCGTTTTTCTTCTTCCTAAAATTTGGTTTAAAATTCATGCATGAACCTAATGCAAACAGCAGGGTATTTATATACTTTTAGAGAAACATGTTGAAGTGTGCTGGAATGTGTAATTTCAAAAATGTGACCTTATTCACAAGGGGCAGTTAATTACTTCTTTTAGTTTTTTTTAAACAAAATTAAATCACAATTTAAAATGAAGCGGGTTACCAAATTGTTTAAGGTTGGCAACTGACGTTTACCGTTGCAGCTAGTGCGGCCAGGTTGTCCGCGAAGGATATTTGCCACTTTCATTCAGAGACCTGTAGGTTAATTGCTAGCCCTTCAGAGAAGTAAAATAAAGAACAGTAGGAGAAGCAAGAAACTGCAAGTATAAAGTTAAAAAGAAAAGACTACAAAAAAGGAGAGAAAACGAGTATAAATTTGGGTCCGTAAAATTATGCCAAGTTTGCAATCCTCGTCACCATTCAGAATCTCTGTTTGAGAAACGCTACATTCGTTTGGAAGTCTGCACGACCACCATACTCCAGTATCCAGTATATAAACATAGGCCCAGTGCCTATATCTTCTTCGATACTTCAGAAGAAACTGCACATATCTTTAACAATTTTTAAGAATGCCTTTCAATTTTCCCTATCCGAGAACACTACCTAAAGTGTGATCCCAAAATATAGCTCCTAACCCTATAGTCAGTTAAAACCCATTGCCACAGGAGTCGACCCACTTTGACGACCCTCACTAATATGCCAGCGTATCCAACTGACCCTGCCCTAAGCATTCCCGATTCACTAAGCCTAAATAAACTTGTCGCCATTCCATTTACGAAGTTCTCAATTAAAAGAAGATTAAAAATGGTTCTTAGAGCTGCCAGTGGTGTACTGCTTTTGATCGCTCTAATGCTTAGTAAAACACATTACTAGACCTTAGATAAAAGTTTCCTAATAATGTCTCTTTCTAAGGTCTTCCACCAGCCGAGGCTTAAATACGTAATAACGGGTCTTTCAGCGGATGTGAAAGCCCAGTTTAGGTTAGGTAGAACAGGCAGCCATTGAAGGAAAGGATACAGCTCACTTGGGTCTGCTTTATTCGGTCCCTTTGTGTTACCTGGAGAGGCAGATAGATTAGGTTGAGATGGAAGGAAAGAAGAAATTTAGAGAAGGATAAAAAAGAAAGAAAGAACAAAAAAATGAAGCAGACTTACCAGGGTCTCTGGTGGAAATCGAACCCACAACCCCCAGACTGGTAGACTCGTGCACTTACCACTGATCTACCGGGGCACCCTGAAAGCCCAGTTTACTATGATTGGTTGTAACCTCCAGTTTTTATCCATTGTGTTTCTACAGATATGGTAGACGTCTAGAGCCCTCTAAACACTATCCTGCGCATTCTCCGTTTAAGATAACCCAACTTTGTCAAGCACCGGTAAAGTGCTAGTCCGTCTTCTCTGGGTTCATTCCTAGACTTTGATCCAAACAGACAGATCGCTACTCAAAGTCACCTTGTACTTTTTGGTGAAGAGTACTAGTTCATTCCTCCGAGTTATTTTTCTTCGGTCCAAGCAGACAGTTTGTATCACCTTACTGCCGTCTGCATGAAAAACTACTTTAATCCCTTTCAAGGCAAATCTTCTCAACACCTCGGTGATCAACAAGATCCACACTATTGGCGACAAGACCGCTTCCTGTGAAGCACCTCTGAACAATTCCCTCTTCAGATATTATAACCTGTTTAAAAACGATTTGGTATGTTAAATTTTATGTAAAAAATATAAGTTTTGTACTAAATTTTATACCAAAACACATGGATCTTTTATTTTTCTATTGCTTAAAAATTTCAAAGAAATCATTTAGCCTGTTTTATTAAGGATCTTTTTACGTTTTGTTAACCTTGAAAGTAAAATTTATTGCCTTGAAGTGCAAAATCAGAAAACAATAAAATTTATGGCAAGAGGAGGTTCGTCATGTGACTTTATAATTATTTTTCCAGTAACTGCGATTGTCGGCACCACAACCATAAACTGCAAGCTGAAACTAATAAAGGACACTATATTTAAGGATACCATTGCAAAATGCCTTAATGTGCTGTCTGTGAGAGATTTTAAGAATTCGTTTTTGAGCCCAAAATTAATTTTAAATGTTTTTGTAATTTTTGCTTTATTGGCACTTATATTAATTATATATAAATTAACTAAATATTTATGACCTTCATAAATAGCGAAGTCAAAGATCCTAGGCAGCATAAGGAAACAAGGACGAATAAAATGTGAACTTTAGATGAAAAGCAATTAGCTGGGAGTTTTATAAGTTTAAGTTTTGTTTTAAAAGGAAATAAAGGCGATTTTATATTTCTTTATATTTTCTCAACCTTGACTTTAGGCAAAAGCAAATTTCTATTGAATTTGAGAAAAACCTTTTCCCAATTCCTCAAGGACAAGAAATTAGAGTTGTATAAATAACGATATTAACATACGTATGTCCATAAGGTATCATTTTAAAAACCTGATTTTTTTTACCAACAAAAAACTAAAACTCTTTTTAAAATTAAATTTAGGCATTTTTCAAACCTAATTAAAACACTATCACACCAATTATTTAAAACTGCTGTTGGAAAACCCCTCCAAAAAAAAACAACAAACCAACCATATAGCGTTGTTAATTTTCCCAAAACGTTTTAATTTAACTTCAAGGACTAATGCCGAGTAATCAAATTCTTTTTAGGCCTTATGTCTTTGAAAATTTTTGTATTAATGTTCAAGTGAGCGAAAACTCATGCGATCAATTTATCTTCAACATGCTGCTAATTACTTACAAACACATTGCGGTAAGGATTACGATGCCCTTTTTTCTAAAACTTGTAACGAGCATGAAAAAAAGGAAGACATGACAATAACAAAAGAAAAATGATCTTAAGTGAAAAATGGAAAAAAATGCGACAACTTACGATTTAAAGTGTGCAAAATTTGTTAAGAAGCCGGCAAAACATTTGTTTAAGGATGTGTTACAGGACGAAGTCCTAGACTACAGCGAACAAGTTATTAAGGGATATAAAAATAAGAAAAGATGTAAAACTAGAAAGGCTCTGTGTGTGTTTAGGTGGCAAACGAAAAACAATTTGTAAGATACACATAGAGAAAATTAAAAATGAAACAAGTAATACCATTTAATTCTAATGTGCCGAAACTTGTATACCTTTGACGTTGGTGTTGTTTTACCCAATCATCAGATCCAGCTAAGTTGTTTTTAAAACGCTAATATTAAAATAAAATGACACTTATTTGTGCCCGACTGGCCAGTGAATCGCACTTAGAATTACAGGAAGAATTAGTTCTTTAGTCGCACAGTGTGTATGCGAACAAACTTCCTTCAGATGTTTTCTGTCACAGTGGATATCGGGAAATTAAAATCAAATTTCAACAAATCATTGTTTTTCTATCCTCCTTTCCTCAATCTATTTTTCTGATACCAACACAATGCAATTAATGTAAAGGGACATCCCCTAGTAATTAGCTAAACAAGGTTTATTGCCATTTAAAACCAATTAATTTGTTCTTTAAGCTTATTAATATTTTGATTAATTTTTATTTTAGATTTAAACAAAGATTTAAGTTGGAATACTAATTTAAACAAGAAATTTTCCTCATGTAAAATTTATAAAAATTTTAAAACTTAATAAAATATTGTCGTCATTTGAAGTATTTAAACCATGAATTTTTCTCTGTGTATTTTAGTATGACGAACTTCGTTAAACCATTGCACGATTAAGTCTAGTCATAAACAAAAAGTTTTAAAATAATAAAACTGTTTTATTGTTTTCTAGCATAAAGGTAAATTCGGTTTAGCAAAGACCAGGCGAACAAATGATCTTAAGGTATCGTTAGGATTTTCAAAGCGCATATGAAAAATTTATCCTTGATGATTAAAGATAACAGACAGACATTTTTTCTAATGTGTAGGTATATCTAGCATGTAAGCAATGAAAGTAGCAGATATAAAAATACGGGCAAATATAAGAGCTAACATCATTCTATCGCCAAACATTGAAAAGCAAACAACTAAATTCATTTTGAAATAAAACTAAAATAAATTCAAAATAAATAGAAAAATGGTAACGTCACAAAATAAGGATATGGATAACTTCCAATATACTCACAAGAAATTCAATTGTAGTTATTCCCACAAAAAGTTGGGTCTATGTTTGATACGTAGAAAAAGTCAAGAGAAAGAGGAAAAAGCGCAGCCAACTAAACCCTCTAAGCCCACACTCTTTAGACCATACGATTTGGATAAAAGAAAACCTAGCAGAACAACAAAAACAACAGAAATAAAAGCAACACCAAAAGTTTTTCAAGCTCCTGTAATTGCACAAGAACCTCTTCATAATATACAAAACCCTCAGCACTACAGTATGCCTTTTTCTGTACCTCCAACAGCCATCCAACAATCTGAGCAACAATATATCCTTAAACTACAAAGACAGCGAGCCGCACTCTATATAAAACATGTTATGCAATTCTATGAAAATGGCAACGGCTGGCCCTCAGTACATCCAAATGCAATTAATAATCCTGCATTTTATAATTATTATTAAGACAAGTTTAGGAAGAAATATAATTTTTTAATATTAAGTCAACGTGCCATATCGAGTCTAGTTCTATGAGAAGTAGCAACTAATTGCTTTATAAAAAAGTGGTTGGATTTAGTATTTATTTATTGTATAATTTAGGTTTGAGGATCACTTTTCTAGTGAGAAGAAGAGATATATTAAAAATATATAAATATATTTATAAGAAATGCTAAAATAAAGAAAGTTTTTTTGTGTTTAAAATTCAAATTTCGCTGTTTTAATTTGACTCTTAAGGTTTAAAGAATGAAAATTTTAGGAACATTAAAAATATGTTCTTAAGAGTTGTAAGGACCTTTATGAATGCTCTAGGATTTTTTAGATATTTTCATAAATACTTTTTATAAAAAAATCAATAATATCTTTTAGATTTTAGAGATTTTCTTTAATCGTATTTTTAAAAAAATATTAAATCTATATTTATGGTTGACTTCAAATAAATATTTCAATACGAACAAGGGGAAGTCCCAATGCAAACGGACAATTTTATGAAATTTTAAATGCGCTACATCTCAAAAACTATTGCAGCTATCGACATTTATCCTACCATTCTAGTACTGTGTCTACGTTTGGGGAAAAAAATTAGTTGGATAGGAGCAAGAGAAATGGTAGCCTATTCCTCGAAAGCAGCTATAGACTTCAAACGTCCTGCAAGGTAGTTTTAGCATGATTTCTATACTTCGAAAAGAAAATTGTTGGATAGGAGCAGGGAAAGTGGTAATTCTCAAGGAAATAAAGCATTTTTTTGGAATTTTTCTGAAATTTTTAAACGATATATCTCGAAAATTGTTACAGCTATCGAAGTTAAACCTGCTACAAGTTAGTTCTAGTATACTTTGGTATGGCGTCTACGTTTTGGAAAAAAATTAGTTGGGTAGGAGAAAGAGAAATGGTAGCCCCCATAGTACAAAAGAACTATTTTTAAGAAATCTTTGATAATCTATACCTCGAAAAAGATTTTTGTATCAAACAAATATCTCGAAAGCTGTTACAGCTATCAAACATAAACCTGCTACAAGTCAGTTCTAGCAAGATTTGGTATGGCTTCTACACACAAAAAATTATCTAAGAAAACTTTACTTAAATCAAGCCATAGCGGTGTCAAAAGTACGGTGAGTACGGTTTTTCTTAAATCAAGTACCAAATTTCTTACTCCAAGTAAAATTTTTTAAGTACGAATTTCTTACTTTTAGCCACAATTAAGCCTAAATAGGATTGATTTAAGTTCGGAACCGTACTTGATGTAAGCCAAAAAAAGATTGATTTAAGCCATAAACAGGATTAATTCGAAAATAAAATGTCATTTTTTGGACTTATGGACCTTTATTAAAGAAGAAGAATTTTATATTTTATTTTTATTTTATAATTAATTTATAATTAATTTATAACTTAAAAATTTCATTTTTGTACTTACCGAAGCTGAGATTCGAACCAAAGATTTCTGCACTACAGCACAAGCGCGTTACCTCTAGGCCACCGAGACACTTTGTTTTGAAATGTAAAATAATATATTTAAACAACAAGCTTTTTTCTGCTTGATTTGTTGAAGCAATCCGGTGAGTACGGTTTTTCTTAAATCAAGTACGAAATTTCTTACTCCAAGTCAAAATTTTCAAGTACGAGTTTCTTACTTTAAGCCACAATTAAGCCAAAAGAGGATTGATTTAAGTTCGGACCGTACTTGATGTAAGCCAAAAAAAGATTGATTTAAGCCATAAACGGGATTAATTCGAAAATAAAAAATGTCATTTTTTTGACTTATGGAGCTTTATTAAAGAAGAAGAATTTTATAGTTTATTTTTATTTTATAGATACTTTAAATTTATAATTTAAAAAATTAATTTTTTGTATTTACCGAAGCTGCGATTCGAACCAGGGATTTCTGCACTACAGTACAAGCGCGTTACCTCTAGGCCACCGAGACACTTTGTTTTCAAATGTAAAATAATATATTAAAACAACAAGCTTTTTTCTGCTTGATTTGTTGAAGCAATCCGAATAGGCTTGATTTAAGAAAATGTAAGTAAGGATCGTACTTGAAAATTTCAAGAAAGATTTTGGATAAAATCAAGAATAAAATTCTTGATTTTAGAAAGCCGTTTTTCGTTCTGTGTACGTTTTGAAAAAAATAGTTGGGTTAGAACCAGGTATATGATGTATCTCGACAACTAATACATCTATCGACTTCGAACCTGCTATACGGTAGTTATGTTTTGATTTCTAAACTTTGGAAGAAAACATTTTTAAAATAGAAGCAGGGGGAGTGGCAGCTTCCTACAAATAAAGCAAATTTCTAAAATTTTTGGCCGCGGATACGCCTTAAATGGTCCATACGCTGGGTGCAATTTTGGCATACTTTCTCCAGCTGATGGGCCGGCATCTCACAAATAGATTCTTGAACATTGGCTTTCAGTGCTTCAAAGGTTGCGGTCTTTTATATAGCCCCACAAAATGTAGTCCAAAACGTTCAAAACGTTGTTAATCGAACTCGCTTCTTAATTGGGACATTGTTTCGCGTGCAGTGTGGCATATGACACCGTTGCGCATTGGGTTCGATCATGTTAGTTTAGCGCCACTAATTAATTTTTGCGACTAAGTATTTTTTTTTAATAAAAATTTTTATCGGCTAAAACTAGACAAAATGTAACATCGCTATTATCAAAACCTTTCAAAATGAAAAAGAGCGCCATTTTGAGCCTGATTCAACCCAATATGCGCCGTGTTGAAACCACAAGTCAGCAAAGTCCAGCTCTCCAATATTCAAAAAACTCTTATCTCGAAGTCATCTTTTTGGAAAATTAAATTAAAGTTTCCGACAAATAGGTTATAAAATATGTGTAGCAAATGTGGTGTAATATTTTGTGTAGAGCTTGAAATTCTTTATCGAGTAATGAATTTATTTATAGTCAAGAAGGAAATAAATCTTTAAAGTCTTAGCCATGAATTTTCATCTACAATTCTAAAAATTTCACATTTTGTTGTATACACCCTGTGTTGGGATATTTTCTTAGTTTGTGGCGCATTATTTAAACCATTTGAATTTCAGATACTTTCTACGATTAATAAAATTATACGTTTATTTATAATTGGTGGTCCTGCAAAATAAATATATTATATATTTGTACCCCTAAGTCAATTTCGAAATGCCCTTTTGTCCGTCCCGTAAATCAACTTTCCAAAGCCTTTTTGATGGGTTGATTTCAGTCCATTATAAATATTTCTGATACGAATGTTTGCTTTTTAATTTGGCTTTAGTTCATATAATTTCTTTTTATTAGAAGAAATTAAAATTTTCCGTTAATGTTGATTGAAACTTTTATTTGAAAAAAGCAGGTTTTTCTACTGGTACTAGCAAAGTAGAATGAATTTTCATCCTCAGTACTCTTTGAACAGTAATAGTGTGTTTTTGTTGTAAACATCACCTATTTAACTTACATGTAACAGTGAAAGGGATACGGTATGAGTTTATACGTTTATTTACTAATTAAAATTAAAAATATTGGTATATGACAATGGCCCTTCCAAAATTCAGTGCCTCGTTTGTGTAAGGTATGTGAGAAATTCTTTAGTCGAGAAATTTATAGTCGCCCTGTCAAGGACAGAATGAATCAAAGAAAACCTATTACAAATTTTAAATGTTAACTTGTAATATATTAAAATTATATGACTCGCCCTGTTAATAACTGGAAAACTTCTATAATCTAATAAAATTTCTCGATGCGAAAACTTCTCGCAAGTTACAGAAACGAGGCACAGATATATTTTTTTATTTACGTCGATAACATAAACCAAACGATCAAACGATTAAAAAATATAAGTATATTTTGATTAAATGATAAAACCACAAAATAGCTTAAAGACTTTAAATTAATAAGGAGTTTTATAATTTACATTTTTAGAGTTACTAATAGATACTACGTTATCTTGCAAACTGAATGCGATTCGAAATATTTAAAGAGAAAAGTTCTACCGTTACCATATACTTTTCATTATTTTGTAATATTCCTTAATCACAACAAAGTTTTGTTATGTTTTTTAAATAAATTTATCTTAAAAACAATTGGACATTGACGTATTAAAAATAAATTACCGCCTTTAAAAATACATTTAATTATGTGGTAATTATAAGTTTCGATCGTAAAAAATACTGTCAATTAAATGCTTGTTAATTGTAATGTGACGTTTTATTTATTTATTTTGTTTTAATGCTGTTTAATTTGTTATTTAATAAAATAAATAATTAAGCAAAAAAAAAGCTTAGAACGCCATATTTAACCAAAAACAAAGTGCTTGATAAATACTTAAATTGAGAGGCAAAACTATAGATTTTAAATGATGGATTGGTCTTATTTATAAACAGTATTTTAATTTATTTTAGTTGAAAAAAAAATTTCCATTAAAATTAAAAAAAAATTAGAGATTAATTAATTTATATATTAAATTATCAATTCAATTCAATTCATTTTGTAATAATATTGGAATCTTAACCGCATCTAATATTTGTCTCTACCATATTCCCACTCTTAACATTAGAAAACAAAAAGATTTAATAGTTTCGTTGATTTAGGGTTCAAGATTTTAGCTGTTTTCGCTTTCGGTCTTTTTTTTTTTGGGCCAAAACGCGAGAAATATTTTTTTACAAAATATATTTCGTTTTTAATACCCACTTCTTATACTTGGTAAGAGTTTCAAAGCGAACCCTGTGCACATTACCCTCGATTCAAAACTAGGCTTTTGGCGTTGTTACACCCTCCTCCAGAAGTCAATGGAAAGCTACGGTGCCAGGAATTGCACAGACTATTTTAAGGTAAGCTGTGGTGTTAGATCCGGCGTCTTTTCGGATTATTTAAGATATATATCTCATATTTTCTGCCTCGTTACTGCAGTGTATTTCAGGCAAAAAAATTTTTGAATTTTATTAGGCATATACATAAGCTGCTATATTGCAAAAATACTCCCAGGAATGTTGGAATTTTTTTTCAACACTTCTAAACCGCCTAATATTTCTGAAACTTCTTTAGTTTGACTCCCTACGAGATGAGTTGGCTAAACTTGGATATACTCTTCACACCTCCAATGCAGATTTAGTCGAAATTCCGCCATGGAATATTGAGTGGATTTTTAGACATTTTCTTAAAGTAATTTGGAGCATTTGGCATAGTCGGGACATACGCAAGTTATTTAGGTTGTTATGGCCCTCTTTTGATTGCAAGCGTACGACCCATTTATTGGGCCGTGATCGGAGGGATATGTTAAGGTTGATGTCGATCATAATGGGTCACTAGGTGGTGGGTAGACACGTAAGTAGATTTGGAAACCCTTCGAACGACCAACGTCGTAGCTGTGGAAACAGGTAAAAAGTAGGTAACGGTTTTTTTTGCGAACATCCTGCCCTAACTGTTAGGAGATACAGATTTCTGGATATTTATATACTAGATAACCTTGGTTGGGTATTGACCTTTTGAGATGAGATAATTCTTGGCTACAGGTTGATTCTAGTACTTCGGGTCCTAGTCCCGGTATGGATTTTAGAGGACAATATATCTGAGGAGTGAAATGGATAATTATATTTAAACCGGGTCATTCGAGACACTACCTGACAACTTTTGAGCAAGGTAAGCTCCAATGTAAACCACCGACTCTTTGATGGTTTATTATTCCTCATTTTTCCGTTTCTCTACTTAATGTTGTAGTTGGTTCGAGGTCTCTTTAGGGTATTAATGAGTACTGAGAAAAGCGGTATCATCAGCAAATGTTGACGTGTGTCTTTGACTGTTTGTTGACAAGTCTGCTGTTTGAACCAAGTTCAAAATTTATCCTTAAACACTACCTTGAGGCTCACCAGGCCCTATCGGGTAAGAAAAACTAAAGTGGCCGCTCCCTTTGATAATAAACTGACAGTCCATAATGTTTTTTTCTAAAAGCATATGGCAAATTCAGCTTTAGTTTAATCAAAGGACTTTTATGAAAGCTTCTTTATATAAGTTTGTAAAATTAGGTTTTTTGTTTTACTTTATTGGTACTTAAAATCAAATTTTTTAATTTAGAAAAGAAATATTTTATTTAGTTATAAATCCATCCAAAGGATTAAAATTTCTATTACGAATAACAATATTAAAACAAACAAAAAAAAATAAAACCCCAGATTTAGTAAAAATAAGTTCAAGTGGTAGTGAAAGAAGAAGAAGAAGAAGCGTACATGATAATTAGCAAGATGAATCCTTAAGCATCTTTACAAGACCTTTTTTCATAAAATCTCTCAGAAGAGAATTACAAATCTTAGTAAAACGTAAACAAAAGGGATTTACAGCAATTAAAAAAGGCGCATAGACCACAGAAAAACGAAGAAAAAAAAAAGAAAACACCTATACAAGGATTAGCACAGGCGAAAAAGGACTACTTAAGCGGAAAGGATTAAAGATTACAAGAAGTGTTAGAATACTTTGCTACGCTTGTTATTTTATGGCTACTGGTAAAATAAAGACATACCAGGAACCAGATGTCTGTTATAAACAAGCAAGACCCTACATAAAGCAGCAGGTAGTCGGATTAGGGAAAAAGGTAACAAAAACGGAACATACAAACAAAGTCATAAAATCCTTTTTTTAATTTAATTAGATTAGTTTGAAAAATATGAGAGAAAAAGAAAACCGATAGTAAATTGTTACACATTAGATAATGGAGAAATAATTTAATATTATCATAACACACTCACACATACATTCGAGCGATTTGGTGTATAAAAACCCAGACATTTTAAGACATTTGACATTAAAGGATCAAGCATCAAGGTGATAACCGCTAAGAAGATCTTAAAATTAAGAAAAAGTACTATTAAAACTAAAGCTTTTAAATAAAAGTCTATAAAATGACGAATACCAACAACGAAAACAAATACAATAATCAACCTAAGGAGCCACAGAAAATGAAACCCAAAACCCGTAAAAGGCAACGTGAAGAGGATAAGGAAAATCAAACTGAAGCTCCGAAACAAATTACTAAAAAACGACAAACAAAAGCTTTTTTCAGACCCTGGTGTGATGACAAACCTAAGGCAACTACCCGTAAAACAACTCTTAAAAAGAAAAGTACTACGGCACTCAAGACATATACTAATCAGGACACTTTAACCTCTACATCTTTGTCTCCTACACCCTCCCAAATGGCTGTGCATATACAAAATCATCTTAATGCTTACGCCTTCCAACAGGCAGTGTATCAACGCCAACTGCTAATGGCCCATATTTGGGCTCAACAGTGGCATTGTTACCAACAAATGTTAATGCAGCATCAGCCGCAACCAAAGATACAAAATGTACACGTATTTGATCCACAGCAGCAGCATCAAGGACTACAATAAGGTTTAGCTTTGGGTGGATAAAAAAATCGACAAAATTGTGATATTCGTAACGTTTTAAACGAAGCTAACACCAATACTCCGGTTACCTTCTTATGTAATCAGCTAATACCCAACCAAAACACAACTTTAAAATCCGTCCCACTGTAGTGGCCAATATTGGAATTAAGTACTGACAATTAAGCAACAAATTATGTTATTTATTGATATTTTATTACATTAAAATAAGTTTTTAGGGCCGTTTTAAAAAACAGTTTAAAGCTGTGATATTTAATTATTTTATTATTTAATAATAAGAATTTAATAAATTTATTTAGGAAACAAAAAAACCTTTTTATTATTTTGCATTGTTACCACATTTCAATTTGACCAAAATCGTATTATCTTTCGATGGAAAAGGGTACGTTTGTATATGTGTACAAAAAAACTGTGCAGCACTGTTGTAGTGATGCCAAATTTCGTAAAATAACCAAATATTATTCTTCTTCTACTTACTCTTTCATTTTTTATAAAATTAAAGCTCTGAGAATAATTAATATGAAAACTTAAACTTATTGTCATGGACTTGTTATTAAATTAATTAACTGATGCATACATTGCCAATGTTTGCTGCAGGGCTGCGGCATCCCTGCATAATAAAACGTATTAGAGTGATGCCAAGTTTTTAAAGGTGATGCTTTTATGAACATTCAGTTTTATTAATGCGCATCAACTGCATTCACGAACGTACCCGTATTCTAGGCAACATTCACTTAAATTAATATCGATGGAATTAGAATTGCCCTCCGAGGCCCCTCCTGTATTTTTTGTGCTCAAAGTTAAGGGATCAGGTGTCTGCGTATCCTACTGAATGGCAAGTTATCTTGGAGAACCGGGACTTTTGACCGGTTATGGTGAACAGAATTTACAAATCTGTTGAAGACCAATTCTTACGTACGTAGTCACGTATGGCGAAGGGTCTTAAAGAGGAATGACTTAAGGATGATCTTGTCAAAGGTTTAAAGATGTGCTGTATTAAGCATTACAGGGGCCACAACAGGCAGCGCTGGATATTATTCTGCAGCTTCTTCCCATTGAGCATTTCGTAGCTGGAAGGGTGGAAAGAAGCTTGTTTAGGTTTAGTAAGTGAAGTGTGCTTGGGGTGGGGTCAGTTGGATACGTCGGATTTTTGGGTAGGATCGGCGATGGTAGACTCCTACGGCAGTCAGGTTTAACTAATTATAGAGTCACATAACTTGACTTTGGAATCTTACCTTAGCTAGTGTTTCCGGATAGGAAGGCATGAAAGGGATCCAAGAGGCTGTTTGAAGCGTGTTCCATCTTTACTGACGGATCGAAGATGGAAATAAACACCGGGTCTGGTCTTATATAATGGAAACAGGGGTTGTGATGTCATATAGACTTTTGGACAGGTGCAACGTTTTCCAGGTTGAGATTCTGCCAGTGACGAGGGCCGTGGAATTGATAAGGGTGACCGCAGATGGAAGAGAGGACGGAAGAGAGGCCCTCCTCAAGGGTCTAGAGCGACATCATGTCAGGTCTAGACTTGTAGAAGACCGTAGACGTGCTCTTTTTATGGCGATCTTTGCAAACCCCAAAGGGTAAAGGCTGGATTAGCCGAGCGCAACCGTACTGTAATGTATCAGCTGTTGGCTTTTGGCTTATGAGAAGCAATGCAAAAGCTTAGCGAAAAAAACGTACTGTAACCGCAACGTACCATTCTGTATAAAATAGAATTTCCTTACGTTGTTGCGTGACATTTGTATACCAGTGATGGGCTACTTGTTTGTTTTATAATTTGAGGGTATTTTTGCTCTTTTTTATGGTACTTTTTTTATATACTTTTATATGCGAAAGAAAGATAAAATAACCATTAGTACTTTGCGTGTTTCTTTTTTTTATTTTATTTCACGCATTTTTGAAATGTTGTTTTGTGAACTATGAAGATTTAGGTATTTTCTTTGTACACTTGGTAATATTGTCTATTATTTAACTTTATATAATGTTTTTTTCAGTATTGTTTTTGTCTTTTTTCGCTATACTTGCTTTACAGATAATTACCACTATAATAATTATTTTCGCTTGAAAAAAATGCACAACTGGAGACTTTTAAGCATCTTGCGCATACGTTTAGTACATATATTGTGTATAATAAATGTAAAATATATAAGGATTTAAATTGTATAGAAATCTATTATTGGGTATACACATATACTAAATAAACTATAACTTGGTTATTATATTTAAATTGTAGATGCTAAATAATAAATAAAACATATATATAGAAATACATAAAAATAGACACAAAATATTCTCTAATGTCATTAGGTACTCTTCATAACGAAAACCCATTTGAAAAATTTTAATTCCCATCACTGTCTTTTAAACAGCTGTTTATTTTTCATACCAAAATCAAAAATAAACTAGTCAAATAAAATAAGTTTTTGATTAATTTATAAATTTAAAGTTTTCGTGCAAATTAAAATGAAAATGGACGACGAAAATCTAATTTTACTTGTTCAGGCAAACGAGTGCCTGTATAACAATACCTTTACTAATGCTATTTTGTTTATGAATGCAAAAACATATGTCACGTTTTTAAATATTCTATAACTGCACCAACGTGCTTACAGTACGTAACATTACAGTACGGTTGCAGCAACGCTCGGCTAACTAAGGCTTAAGTCTGTGTTGGGTGCCACGTCATTGTATCGTTGCCGGTAATGAGGCTGCTGGTAAATTGGGGTGGAGGGATTGGCTTGGAATATTGGGCTGGATCGTTAGCACGTAAAACAACCAATAGGTTTTTATTATGAATTGATAGGGACTTGCGTCCTTGATGAAAAGTGGGCCACACCTGGAGGTAAGGTGCTGTTTGTGGAATCTACAGGCTTCTATGACCCATCATGAAAAACCCTGAATTTTCTTGAAGAAAATATTTAAAATATTAAATTGCAATTTAATATTTTTGTTTTGAAAAAAATTACACGAATGTTTTTATGACAGCGGTTGTAAAAATTGCATAATTTTTGTTTTACGAGTATTAGGGCCATAAAAATAGTAATGTTTTGATTAAGGTAGCATTTTCGGAAATGCAATTACATACCATTAAAAAAAAAGATTTTTAAATATTTTATTATGTTCTTTAACAGGAGTGTTCAAAAACAACATAAAAATCTACAAACCCAGGATCATGTTGGTTTTATTGCTTTATGTGCATGGTCTTTGGGCATGTCATAAAATTAAGAAGGAGAGGGAGAGAGAGAGCACAGGTAAACAAAAGGAGCAACATTTACTTTAAACAAAATAATATGTAAGTCAGGTCAATAAAAAACTAAAAAAGGATTTTTTTGGAAAAACATTTAAAAATATATAAATATGCCAAATGTGTAGGTTTTTACAAAAAAACAAATAACAAAGTTTTTTAAAAAATTATACTGATAACTCTTTTCCATAATTAGTCAAACACAATAAAATTTTAAATATCTGAAGGAAACAGTTTTAACAACTAGGTAGCAAAAACACGTAGGCAAAAAAGGCTATTACCTTTAATATAAATCAGCTTTGGTAACAAAAATAAAAATTATCAAAACTAATATTTGTATAATAGTGGTTAAGCAAAACATTTATATAAAGTTAAGTTTTCAAATATTTTAGAATAACTTTAGATGCTAATCTTTAGCTTTGTAAACTTATGTGCTGCTTACAGAACACAAAAGGCGAACGTCTTAGACGTTTTGTATGTACATACATATGTATATTGTTATTGTAACAAAAACAAAATACACACAAAACGTCGATTACGTTTCGCCTTTCGTGTTCTATAAACAGCACATTATTTTCATTAATATACATACATATGTATGTATGTGTTAAAATAATTTTCAAATAATTCCCTAAAAAAATTATACTCGATCAAGCATTACTTTTTAACACCCTCTACAACAATTTATTTTACGGGATAATTTGTTTCCGATAACAGTACATCTAAGGTATTTATTGCAGCCTTAATTATTCCGTTAAAGACTTTAATGCGATTTTAAGTGTAAAGGATTATATTAATAAATAAAATAGAGGATTCACTATATAAATTACGATTGCAAACAAATCGTGATCAGACAGAAAATGCCTTTTTCCGAATTCCATAAAAAAAAATATTTCGGACCGTAAAATTATATATGTAAAACATATACGTTATTAAATCCATGTTTTTAAGCAATTGTGAAATTTTATAACATTATGACAATAGGAAACAATAGAACACCTTGTGAATCCTCTAATTATGGAAAATTTTATAATTTTTTAATTTTTTTTAAATAACAATTTTATGATATTAATTTAATGTGAATGCCTCTTTTCGCAGAAAATAATAATAGCATGTTCACATGGTAATATGAACCACTAGGTTGGTTCTATGAATCTAGATTGTGAACCTTAGTGTTCACACGATGGTTCTTGTTTAACTTTTACTATTACTTTTCACAATTTATTTTTTTTTCTATTTTTTAATACCTACTTGTTGATTTACACTTTTCATTTGTTGTATATTTTTTTAGATTTTTAATACATCAAGTAAATGTGTTTTCGATGTTTATTTTTTCGCGTTGGGTCATATAAACTTACAATAATTTTTTAACAAAATTAGAGATTTAAAAAAATTCTTCACGGTTCGCATAAGATTTAAAACGATTCTAGAAGGTCCGATCTTAAAATTTTGTATAACGAAGCATAGATATAGTTTTAACAATGGTTGGAGAGCGAATCTCAAATTTTGGTACCCGTGTGAACATGCTCTAAAACTGAAATATGGTAATAGAGTTACCTTCCCACATCTTATGCCAGCACTATGCCCAACAGTAAAAAACTTACTCACACTTTTTATATATTATACTGGCTAATCAGTTAATTTAGTTCCATTTGGTGTAGGGTACATTATGGTCGTGTATGGCCATCTACAAGCTACTGTTTAATTTTTTTATTTTTTATTTCTTAAACATCCTTTCAAATTTTATTCTTATTGTTAACTGTTATCAGCACATTCTACGAAAAAAACACAGGATATTTCTACAAAATGTTAATTTAATTGTTTTAGAAAAAAAAAATAATCTCAAAACCTAAAAGTTTCCTCTAAATTCATTTGTTTACATACAATTTCTTTTATTATTTCAGTATTTACTGTGGTTTTTTTCTATAGTTTACAAAAGAAAGCAAAATTTTTATGATTTTTGAAATAGAACAAAGACGCAAATGTGCACATATAAAATTGTATTGTCATGCCAGAATAAATACTATTTAATAATAGACAATTTTCATTACAAAATCTTAAAGAAAAAACACACAAACAATAGATAAGACTTGTGTCTTGTCTAACATAAAACAAAGTCGTTTACAAATTACCAGTATTCGCGCAGGCGCATGTCTTATCTTTTATTGTAAATAAACTATAACTGCACAGCAGGTTGCAATTCCTCTTGCCATTATTTTTTTCTTGGCTCACTGAGCATATATGACTTAGTCAATTATTTCCACATGGACTTTAGTTTTGATTTTCAAAATTATCTTATGTTTGTTTAGGTCTAATCAGCTTTTGAACAAAAAATCGTATGTATGAATGTAAGAATGTGTAAATTTGTATAAGAATTTTGTGAAAAAATAAAATGTATCTTGCTGTGCTTCAGTACAATACTTAGTACTTTGTAAGAAAATCATTTTTTTTGTTTACTTTATTTAATTCAAACACACTTTTAAGGTTAAGGTTGTGATTATCTGTAAGTCTACTAGTGTGGGAGAGCAATTGTCCAATTACTTGGAATTGTTATTGAATTAATATATTAAATAGACAGATTGATTTAACGGCAAAACAAATAGTTGATGATAACATGTAACAATTAGGCAATTCACAACCACCCTTGTATTTTGTATTAAAATTTACTTCTAGATAATTTACTTGTGAACATTTATCATACTGATTGTATCTCTGTAATGCAAAACGTTAAGTATTAATAACTGCCAAATATAAAAAGAAAAGAAAAAATCAAACAAAAATAAAAGTGTCAAAGTATTTATTACAGAAAAATAAGTCAAAAAATATATATGTATAAACTAACCGGAATAATTGTGTTATTTTCCATTTTTTTAAAATTTTTGTATTCCCAAACAAATTACATAGTTGTTTTCTTCTTTTTATTTAAATATAGGCATTCACATGAAATGATATTTTAGAGATAGCATACAACGTTGACAAAACGTAGCAAACACAAATGTAATATTTTATCGGATTATTTAAAGAAAACGTACAATACTATAAACATATTTAAAAGTAATTTTAATAAATCGATATATGACGGGCTGTGAATTCCCTAAATAATTATTGCTGCTAACATACATATGAAAGATGTCGCCTTCGTTGATAAAAATATGCTCAATTAATTGTGTAGAAGAACAAAATATTTAATTTGTTTTCTTTTATTTATAATTTTCGTAAATAATCTGCATATCGCTATCTCAATATGAAAAGTATAGAGTTAAATGTTTTCCCATTTAAATAAACTAATTTGCAACCTGTTAAAGGACGTTCATACCTTAAAAACTTTCAAATTTTTGGGAAAAAAAATTAAACATAAACATTTTTCTTCTATTTTCTCTAATAAAGAACTAGAAATTACAGCGTATGGATGTTGACTTAATCCTGCAGTTGGACGGAAAAGTTCTGTTGTAAGTTTCATATATATATTCCTATAGCTCCGGGCCACAAGTTTATCTATTTTAAACTATTTAGCTTGTCAAGTCAAGGTTTAATATCAATTGGCACTAACCTTAAATTGATACATCAAAATGTAACAAAATAAGCCCCATGTCTGCTTATTTTGTTACATTTTGATATTTAAAAAAAAAAAACAAATTATTAATTATAGTTAAATTAATTAAGAGGATCGAAACAAAAATCATACACAATGAGTAACAAGAATTCAAGGTGTTTTTTATTCCTATAAATTTTAGTTAGTTGTGAGATATTTGAACATTAGGTTGCGGTTTTAGGTCATCTTATAGGTCTAAATATTATAACCTCTAAACTTAATTAAATTTAAAATTAATTCTAACATGTAGTTATACAAATTAAATCAATTGCATTTAAATATTTAAGGTATTTACAATGTGTACTGAGAAGTAATTTTGCTACTTTTTAATATTTAATATACCTAAATACCCCCCACCTATTTCCGACATGCACTCTCAAAACTGCAATAAATAATGCTTTATTCTAAAGCGTTACATTTTAATTAATTTGTTACCTATTTCCCTACAATTATTTTTTAACGTTTTTTCTCACTTTCGTTTAATTTTATTTTTATAATTTGTTTTTTGTTGCAGTTGCTAAAAACTGTGTTCCACTAAAATCATAAAAGACTCAAATTAAATACCATGCCACAACAATAGTGTAATACTAAGTTTTTTTTTCTTTCAAACACAAATCACTTAATTAACTTAAAAAGAAAAATTCGCGAAAAACTTCCGCTGAAAAAAATCATTTAACAAGTTAAACACACACGAAGCAGTTGACAAGTAAAACGACTTAAATGCAAAATTAATATTTTCTTAGAAGTTTAAAATTAAAATTTTGAACCAACATTAATTTATTATTAAAAAGAAAAAAAATTATGTTTTAAAAAGATTTTATTTAAAGAAATAATAAAAAAATTACCCATTAAAAATGCATTTGTCTCATTTGTACCTCTTAATTGTTTTAATTGCTTCGTGTGCAAGTATGTGTTTAGTTCCATTGTTAATTTGCTGGTATATTTAATTTTCTTGCCGGAATTAACTATATAATTTTCATTGCAAAAGCAGCCAAGTAAAGACAAATTTCCGTTTTGCATGTTTTATTCTGCTACTGCTGCATTTATTGCCGCTTGAGTTCATATTGAAAAAATTAAAAGCATTGGACAACGTTATTTGGGTATTATAATGGATGACTTCCTATCTTTTTCTGAGTTCTAAGCCCTCGAAACATTAATATCATTATCATAAAAGTCTAAAAATATTCTCAAAAGCGGCGAAGTGGTTAACAAAATTGTATTATTTTCCTAGAATGGTCTTAATAGTTTCTGATGTGAAAAAGCTCTATACCCTTCACAAAATAGCGGGTTTTTATTCAGTTTGTAACTTTCATAACATTCATTTGCAATCCTATAATGTGCGTATATTCCGGATCTCTATAGAAATGAAAGTCGATATAGCCATGTCTGTTAGTCCATTTGTCAAAATAAGGTTTCCAAAGCCGTGTAAAATCCTACGGACAACGTTTGGTGGCAAACTATTAGAAATTCCCCTAAACTAAGCATACAACGGACCGAGATATCCGTTTTTTTTTTTGCATAAATATTACCAAAGTGCCGATTTGCAACAAGTTGTTTTTTTTTAACTACGGTAACTTCGTTAAGACAGCAAAAATAATTGAGTTGCAAAAATTTTTTAAAACGATATAAATACATATCAGATATATTTATTATCGGCACTCACTTGCGTTATGTTCATCATATGCTTGCATTCAAGCAAAGTAAACAATGTACAACTGGCAGTATACCACCATCTTGTGTAAATACACCTTGGTTTGCTTCTAAGATTTGTTCTTTAAATTTTTTCAATTTTCCAAAAGTTCCAATATTTTGGTTATGCAAAACGGCCCATTTTAATAATATTATTATAGGCTTATCAAGCGCTTAATTGACAGTTATTCCATAGAAATTTAGAATATTAAAGTGAAACCTTAATTTATTTTCATTAGCTTAAACGATTTCAAAGAAATAATTTTCTTTTTTTTTTTTTTTTTTAATTTTAGTATTTAAGCTAATAAAGCTTTCCAATTAGAAAACAATTATGTTCTGTAAAGTTAATTAACCTGTCCAAGCAGCAATTACATAAGAAATCAAAGTTGCTTCCTACTATGCTAATGAAGTGACATAATAACAGTAAAATATTTAGATTTCATCACGCTTTTAATTAATTTATGTCAAACATTTTTTTATTAATTTATTTAATTTTCACAATTTTCAATTTGCATAAAACCATCCATAACTATTTAATTGCCAACCGTTAATGTAAGTGTAATTAAACATCAGCTTAAGTCAAACATCAAATAAAACTATGACTAAGTATGCATTTACACATGCAAACACAAACAAAAAATTTTCACTCACATGTTATTACCCACCCGACCCGAGGTAAGAACGTTCGTGAAAACGAAGCTTTCTCGAAACAAAAAAATTGCAAAAAATATCGAAAGGCGAACCTTTGCCAGATTGAAACCTTCTGGATAGATTCTCGAAGTTTTTCTTCAATAATTTTGTAATTATTATTTAGTTTCAATTAATTGTTTGTTTTTAATTACTTTTTTGTTTCGCTCGAATGAAATATTAAGACAATTTTATTTATAGCATTATTAATGATTATCGATTTAACGACTATAATATAAATTTTAAATCAATATTAATCATCATGTAGTTAAAATAATAAAATTTATAAAATGGGTTTAAAAAAAAAATATGCCAATTTTTAATAAATGCAAATTTTTTTTTATATTGATATTACTTTGTAATATATTTATGTCAAAGGTTTACAAAATTAAAATTAGTTTTTAAAAAAAAATTTTGGTGTTGATATTGCCTCACTATAATTAAGGGCGGCAATGAAATGGAAATGGAGAATTGTTATAGAGAGAATTAAAACTATTTATGGTACAAAGTATGTTTGCTACATACGTATGGATGTGATAGAAAGAATTATGATGACCCATAGAAAATAATGATGAGAGCGGACCAATTTAAATAATTTTTAATACGATATACATATCTCGGACTTTCAAACACCTATAACCGTCTACAACCTAATTTCAGTATGATGTCTACATTTCGGAAAAAAACGATTAGGAGTACAGGCTAGACCTCATACAAAGGGACCAATTTTATAAAGTTTTAATTACGCTATAACCCAGAAAAGGTACAAGCTATAAACCGCCTACAAATTAATTCTTTTAAAATATATACATTTCGAGAAAAAATTGGTAGAATAGGAGCAAGGGGAGTGCTGGCCCCACACAAACGGACCAATAAGAAATTTTTAAATTCAATGTCTCGGAAAGTGTTACAGAAAGCTATCGACTTCAAACCTGGCGCAAAATATTTTTTTAAATATTTTTTTTATTTTATTCGGAGCGGTGCTACGCCCACAAAAATAACTCTTAATACTAATACTTCTTCTGCACTATTTTTTCAAACATTTTACGCATATGTAAGGATAAAAAAGTAGGTGGTGCCACCGCCACAAAAGATAATATCGCAACACGTACCTCTTCCTTAACAATTTTATTAAAACTCTGTACTGGTGGTTGATGCCACGCCCACATAAATAAAGCTATTTATTTCAGAGATTTAGCTGCAAAGATCTTTATAAAATTTTTATTGGATATTTATATATAGCTTCAAACGTCGTAATCCCAAAGGAAAAAAAGTAGGCGGTGGCGCGCCCATAAAAAATAAATAGTTAATATAAGCACTTCTAATGCTTTGATTTTTTAACATGGTAGGAACTTTTAATGCTAAATTTTTTGGCGAAAAAAAGCAGATGATTTGATGCCAATAAAAGAATATTTTCTGAATGTAAATACTTTGGCTCGACTGATTTTTATAAGATTTTTATCTTCTAAATTTTATATGAAAAAAATTCGTTAAATATTAATAATTATTTATGAAAATTTGTAGTTTCTAAGAATAAAATTTCAAAAAAAAACGAACGCAAAAAATTTAATTTTTGGAGGAACTTTTAAGACACAGATTTTAATTGTTTTTACACAGAAAAAACTAAACATGATTTCAATTAAGAAATTTATTAAATAAATCAATGAAATGTTCAAATTTATACCTCTCATTGATTATATCAATTACATAAATTGTAAAAACCGGAAATAGAAATTTTTTTATTCAATTACAAATTTTAAGGATTTTGATTACTGAAATGATCAAAGTTAAAACTTACTTTTAACCCTTAAATTGCTTGAAGAAATACAAGTTAAGAGAAAAAAAAAATATTTTGTTTTTTCTCGGCTAAGAGTTGAGCTTGGACTGCTTGGGTCGTGTGCAAACGCTTTAACCATTCCTAAGGGTAAAAAATATTGTCAAACTGAAAAAAAACTATTTTTTCCAATCAAACACTTTTATGTTTATCATTTTTGGCATTTGATTTTTAAATAAAAACAAGTAGTTTATTGGCACAAATAATTTTTTAATTAAAATCATTGAATTTTTTTAATTAAAGTGTTAACTGAAAAAAATAAGTGATTCGAGACACTCAAAAAATTGTAAATATGGGGTTTTCCACTCTAAATGGAAAACTTTATATAGGAAAACAAAATTTCCCAAGATTCAAAGTTGCGTGCGAGAATTGCTTTAGAATAAAAAACTTCATAATTGGGCTGTTTAAAATTGATGTTAGACAATAACTATTTACGGATTGTGTTAGTTGTGGCCATAATTTTTAAAATTTTGTCATTTTTGAAGAGCAAATTTTTTAAGTTTTTTTGCATTTGTTTCTAAATAACAATATTTTAAAGATGAACAAAATGCATGGAATAATAATATATATTTTTTTAAAGAATATAAATTTTTTTAAAGAATATAAATTTTTTTATTTTATTTTATTAAAAATAATTTGTGTAACATTTAAAAATTTATATTACTAAATAACAAGTTTTAACCAAATTTATTTCTAAATGATATACAAAATGCATAAATGTTAAATTTAATAAAAATAATCACACATTAATATTTGAATTTGTTTTTTATAATAAAAAATGTTTTTAAATTATTTAAAATTGTTTTTGTTAATTCATACCCCATGACCGGTCAAATATGCTATTGTAAAGGGTTTCTTTGCTGGAGAAGATGCCGATGTAGTTGGCCTCTCTGCAAACATTTTTGTTGTCAGCTCTTCTATTTGCCGGCATGACGACACTTCGGTTTCAATTTGCTGCCACGATGACATTTCTGCCTTTACCCGTTCTGCTTGTTGACATGATGACAGTTTCATTAACTCATGCAAATATGCATTGGCTCTTATGGATTGTTCAATTACTTTAAACGTTTGTTTAGAAAATTCCTTATATTGCTCTTCAAGAGCAATGTATTCCAGCTTTTTGACACGCCTGCTCATGCGACAGGCTATGGTGTTCTTGTTACGCCTTTCCTGATCCTTGGGAGAGCGTTCTTTTTTGGGGAATTTTCTTACCATATTGCCATGATATTTGCAAATGCTGCGCAAGGTGTCCGAGTTAATTTTTGGCAAAATAGCTACAGCAGGTGGTATGATTGGGGATGAGGTAGCCAAAAAGGGAGTAGGAGTATTGCGTATATTTGGAAAAGGTGAGTAAGATGATGTGTAACTGCTATCACTAAATGAGCTGGTGCGTGGCCTTTTCACTTCGGGTAATACTAGAAATTCGTCATAAAAGCTTTCGCTGGAATCAGGAGAGAAGCATCTTTTTATATTGGTTTTTAGTTGAGGGATGTCTTGCAGTGACAAGTTAAATATTTCTGTTGCAGGTTTTTCACTAGTTCCTTCAGTTTTCACTTTAATAACATCATATTCCCGAGAAGATGAACCTGAAGAATCGGTACGTACACGCTTGCTGCTTTGACCAAATTTTTTATGACGATATTCAAAATATTCCTCTACCGTGGGGGCTGTTAAGTGAACAGAACTCATTTTGCCAAATTTTAATTTTTTTTTTAAATTTTCAAATTTACAGTTTAACGTTTTGAAATTTAGTTCTACTTCTTTTGCTGTCTTCAAGTAAACTATGTGGTCTGCGATCTTCTCCAAGGTTTTTATACTAAAAGGCTTCTTAAATAATTCTTTGTTATCATTAAACTATTTTGATAAACATTTTACTTATCACAAATCACATCTCCTACTGATGTTCCTTTTTTTATGCTATATATTGTCATAGGTATCGAACCTCTGATCTGTTATTGTAAACTGTTTAACAATAAATGACAACAGGTAGTCATTTATGATTCGATGTTTGTTTACTAAATGACTGTGCACAAATAAGCAGCCTAAGTACCGTGCATGCATAATCAAAACATAATATGCATTTAATGTTTATACAACTTAAAAATTGTTTGTGTAAAAACACACACACGAAGTAGTGATAAGAAGTAAATACTTAACGCATGCTTACATTTTTAAATTTTATTGTTTTTAAAACTTAATATGAAAAAAAAACAATTAAAAATATTTTTTTTAAGATTAAAAATGCAAAAAAAAGAATACGAGAATAATTGTTGTTTGTTATAATTCTCATTTAGTTTAAGGGCTTGCTGCATTTGAACTTGTAACATGCATGTGGGTGGGTAATTTGTGGAAATGTGTAGTTGCGATCATAAAAAAGAAAAAAAAAATAAACTGTTTTCAAATAAAAATATTTGTAATATATATTAAAATTTTATTTGTTTTTTTTTTTTATATTTGAACGAATTTGTAAATATAATTAACATTTAATTAACAATTGTATTAGTATTTAATATAAAATTAAAAAATTTTGTGTGTAAAATAAAAAATTAAATTTAACATATTTAATAAAAATAAAAAAATATATGAAAGAATTTTATAAAATTTTCGTGTTTTTAATCTCCTATAATATCGATGTGTTTAAGCGAGTATTAATTAGGGTAAAAATATTTGTAATTAGCAGAAAGAAAATTTTTTGTCATTTGCAAACATATGGGTATTTCTAGTGGGAGGCCTACCCAGGTTGAAATTTTAATTGTTTTCAACAAAATTATTTTTTCTATTTTTTCATTTTAATGAAATGTATAACTTACGCTAATTTTAGAAGCTATTATGAGAAAAATGATTTCGAACTTAAAACTGTTCATGGCGCTTTCCCATTAGTATTTTTTTTATTAAATAGTAACATCATGATTAAATTTATTTATTGGAACAATACCAAGTTTACGTAATTAAAAAAGAAGTTCAGGTAACTTCGTGATCAACAGTAGATTTTTAATATCCTTTTGTTTACATTCTAACGTTGTGTTTTTTTTTCTATAATGGCTGAATTTATTAATCTTAACAACAAATTGTACGTATTTAACTTAGCAAATAAAAATTTATAAAATGATCTCAGGTAGAAATTGAACATAAACCGTTTGGCTCTAAGGCGAGCACCCTACCAACTAGATTAACAAAGCAAAGTCTTTCAAGGTTTAAATTATAAGTTTAGCTAACGTTCACGGTTGTTGTTTGTTTTTGTTCAAACAAGTTTAAATAATTTAAGCGTTAAACTACAAAGAATTAAGAACATTGCTGGCATTTAACGACTAAATACAATTAAATGTTTAGTTGGGCCAATTAAGTGTTTAGTTAAAAGGATAAAGGGTAAATGGTATTTACGTGTTAATTAAAGAAAAATTGAAAGTAATTTCTTTTGTTTATGTAAAAAGATAAATTATGCTGCAAGGTATTATATAGTCGTGTTTGACCGACTTTAACTCTCCTATTTGTTACGTACTTGTTTTGGAATTTTTCAGTAAAAAATGTTTAATTCAATCAATTATTGCTTTATTAATAGTTCATCTTATTTAAAAAGTTGCATAAATTCATTACAAATTATTAGAAGGCCCTAAAACATCAGCTATGCCGGTTTAAGGCACTAATTAAAACAACAATTTGTATATTTTGTTTTAAAATGCTTCAAAACAATTACAGATTTCACTTTAAAGTGTTTACATTAATTTGTTACATAAAAGCAATTAAACGTTTAATTAATTATAGGCGCAGCCAGGTAGTACAAACTTTACTTCACTTTCTACAACAGTATTTTATTTTAAATTGAAATGGAAATTTTTGCACAAATATTTACGTCTGTATTTATCATAACTATTTAATTTCTTTTTTTTTTTATTTGTCAAATAGGCTTTTTATAAACTTTTAATAGCTTAAATGAACATAGGCGTTAATTAGTAAATGATTGTTATGACAAAGAATTTAAATAAGTTAAAAACCAATAAAATTTGACTTTCAAACTTAAACTTTACTCAAGTGTTATATTTTTTATATATATTTTAAGTTTAGTATTAGTTTTCATTACTTATGTGTAGCAGTAAAAAGTCAAAAGTTGTATTTTGTGCAGGTATGTGGCAGTGTGGTAAAAGTATTAAGTATTTGAATACTGAATACTCAACACCATTTGGCTGGTACTTATACCTATAAATAAGTAAGAGTTGCATTCTTTAGTTTGTAAATAGAACGCTGCTTAAAAAAATCAAAGCATGGTGACAAAGTTTTATTTTTATTTTTATATTTTAGTTTTTATTTCGTATTTATTTTTATTTTCTACATAAACTACGTTATAACACATTAGTATGTTTCCATGAAAGTAATTTTAAGCACTGTTTATACAAATTTATTTACGCGTGTTTACTTTTTAAATAACCCGTTTATGTATTGAGTTATCAAAACTAACCGCTTCTTACAAAACAAGTATGTACAAAGCCCTTTGGTGATAAAGCCTTTACTTTTCGAAAACTGTATTTTAAAACCGGGCTTAGAATAATTTGAAAAATTGAAAATAACAGGTTAGTTAACCGAGTTAAGAGTTGTGGCCACACTAAGAAATTTTTTTTTTACAAAAATTATTTTATAAATGAAATAAAGAAAGGCTTCATTCAAAGTTTTAACAAAAGAAGCATTAAGAGTGGTTTTCGAGCAAAAACCCGGTTCCTTTGACATTTGATATATCAACATTTAGGAAAAATTGACAGCAAAGAATGCAAAAACACGGGCATTTGACCGCACCACTATCTCATTAGCACATTCACATTTTAAAATCAGGGATTGTAAATAATAATTATTTTCTTAGTTTCAAATAAAAACTCAGGCTAAAAACACATCAGAGAGTGTAGTGAAGTGCGCCATCTTGAGGGTATTAAACAAATTTTTTTAATCAAGTGCTTTCGAAATTTTTTACATCTCTCAAAAAAATATTATCAATTTTTTGTTTGTTATTTTTTTTCATAAATAGTATATATTTTTTGATTTTAATTTTTTTTAGAAATAATTGTTTTTAATTGATATAAAAATGTAAAACATAATATTTATTAATTTTGAAAAATCAATGGAAAAGTGTTGAATTTATTGTGTTTCTCACAACAAAAATAATTTGGTAACATTTATTGTATAGAAAGACTTAAGGCAGTGTTTTAATAGCTTACATGTAGCCACAAATCCGAGAACGCGTAAGATTTTATTTTTATTTTTTTATTATGCAAAAATGCCCAAACGTACAAATATATAATAATAATCCTCTTTTGACTCTTGGATAACAGTTTTTATAAAACGAAAATAAAAAAACTTCTTTAATACACTCAACATAAAAAGCACCAAAATTTAAAAAAAACACTAAATTGGCAAAACTTATAAAAAAAACCAATTTTCTTATACAAAAATAATTTTGCAATTAGCTTTTACCCGTTCTTTAAAATATACACATACCTGTTGTAAATAAGTATATATTTGGCGAATTCACAAGGTACGATACGATAGCATATTGTATTATTGTCATATAATTTCACAATAGCATAAAAATTTTGTTGTTGCTTTTCATACGAAACTTGTTGTGAAACAATACAACTTTGTTTGATATGTTTTTTGTGATGTCATATTATATACAAAGTCATGCGCCAAGCGCCTAAAACGAAACGGCGAGTTTTTTAATTTATTTTTAGAGCCGCTAGCACTCGCATCCGTTAAAAACGTCTATACTAAAAACTTAGGCAAAACCGCCAAAGAAGATTCCTTAAGCCGCCTCCGCCGGCAAAAATAGCCGGCACTGCTCTCTGACAGATCAGCTGTTTTTTGTTTACGTAAAAAATAACAAAATTCTTGTGATTTTTTACTAAAACTTTGCTTATTTTAATGGATTTTAGAGATTCTAACCAGGTTAGATATAGACTATTTTGTGTTTTCATGGGTCTAATTTCTACAAATTATTAAGTTAAGCCAAGAGCAGCACCAGATTTATGTACATAAATATGTGTTTGTTTTTCTATCGTTTGGTCGTATCAGCTGATTTAGATTTTAAATACGACACCTACAAATATACGAAGAGTTGTTCACAACGGTCATATTTTTTGGTTGTATTATTTTACAATATATGATTTCACAAGACCTTGTGAATTCACCAATTGTATACGTATGTTTACGTGTATGGGTATTAAAATGGATATATACTAATACTAAACAAAAATTTAAATTCTAAAACAAAAACCATCTAATTATTTATTGTATGAGGTAAGAATACGAAAAAAAAACAACGAAAGATAAAAAGTAGAGATTAAAAACAAAATTATTTAATCGTGATTTTAATTAAAGCTTTATTTCTATTCTTTTTTTTTTGTTTTATTAATTAGCTATTACACACTTTTATTTTCAGTCGATGTTGTTGTACCGCGAAATAGTATTTATATTTTGCTTTTATTCGTGGATTTTTGTCTTCCCTTATAAATGTGACGTTTTATTTTATAAACTTTAACTATTAAAAATTATATTGCCAATATATACAAGGTTGTCCAATATTTTGCAGTTTAGATGAGTTCTAGACTTGGCATAAAACGGCTGGCTAACATTTAAATAAATTAAAAAAAAAATATTTTGAACCAAAAAATAACAGAAATTAAAATAAAATCAAAATGTTAACTAATTTAAATATTTTTTTAGTTTTAAGCTTAAATATATGGATGGTGTTGACAGCACCCCAAATGCCGCCGCTTAAGGATATAACTGAATTGCGTGAGTGAAATTTTGTTTTTGTGCAAAAAAAGGAAAAGTAATTAAATAAGAAAATTTAAATTTAAATAAAAAAATTAAAAAAAAAAAATAAAAAGGGTAAAAAATTGAATGCAAAACCTTTTAAGGATATAGTTTTTTAAGTGTTTATAAACAATAATAAAAATTAAGGATAAAACATGCTTAAGGCAATTCGAGTGTTAAAAAATTAAAAAAAAAAATTAGAAAAAAATTTCAAAGAGCAAAAAGCTTCTTAAGTAAAAAATATGTTTAATTTTGGAAGTTTTGTTACAAAGTAACTGATTTTGAAAAATTTTTCTTGAATCTTAATTTCTTTTAGTTTTGTAAGTGAAACGCAAATTTAAATTTTTAAAACTACATTTAACCGATCACGCTGAAATATACAATATAAATTGCACTTTAATAAAAATTTATCTAATTTCTTTACCATGAACATACTTAAATCTTTACTAATTCAGGACAATGTTTGTGTGGATGCTGTAATAATTCAAAACTATGTTAACATTAAACTATATTTAAATATCCCTTAAACTGAGACATATTGTAAATGATTACTTTTACTTCAAAAGTGTGATTTTATTTAAAAAGCTAAAACAAGTCATGCTTATTCAAAAGATTTCAGTTTCGCATATCACAGAAAAAAATTAAAAAAAAAATAAAATATCCTTTAATTCTAATCACGTGTAAATTGAAATATTTATATTTTATATCAAGGAGCATGTAAGTCACTTATTTTTCACGCTTAGAAAAGTGAAAGGATTGATTTTGTGTTTTTTCATAGAATTCTCATTAAGTAAAGGATAGTGTTGACGTAAATAAGTAAGATTAAATAACCGGAGGTTTAGATTTATAAGTTGGCTTTAAGGTTGTTTTTAAAATTTTTCAATGATAATAAATAAATTGAAAGAAAGTAAGTAAATAATAAAACTTAAACAAATAAGAGATTTATAGTGGGTCAATCACGATCAAATTTTATCCTACACAATTAATTTAATGGAAAAATATATTTAATTTCTAAAATGTTAAATTTATAATTTAAAATTAGGGAATAAGTCCGTAACCTTTACCTGATCAATTATGGCTCAGGTGTATTAACATATATACAAGGTGGCATCACGAGGACAGCTGATAATTTTTTGCTCCTATATTCATATGTATTAAAACACAATTTCCGTGCTGCCATGCTGTTAAAATTCCATATAAAAATATTAAAAAACTTTCTCCCTGATGCTTAAAATGAAATTAAGTGCTTTTTAGCTTAATCCAATGTGTAAAGAGTTTAAAAGTATCAATTTTATGTTGCGGTTAAATTAAAATTAATTTTTTTTTAAATATTTCGCTGCTTGTTAAGTTAGGTTGGATTAAACCGTTAAGTTTTTAGTATTACCAGACAAAAAAAATGATAACCCGGTAAACTTAATTAATTTTATGTTATAAACTCGAGGGTGCTTTACACTTTTTTGACAAAAGTTGGCAGTCTCTTCCTACCAAACCCAGATAGTTCTCCAAGTCTTGAAATAGGTGAGGGCCTACACAGTTCGTTCCAGTTATCCACCAGTGTACCGCACTATTGGACAATTTAGGGCCAGGTGAAGTTTGAAAATATGATCTTGAACATGTTCAACTGATAATTTCAAGTTTAAAAAGACAGGAAAACCCAGCGGCTATTTTGGCTTTTATAAGTAGTGGTTTAGGGTAGGCAAAAGATTTTATAATTGCTTGTAAGAAGCAATAACTACAAATAAAAACAAAAAAATAACATTCGATTTCTGAAACTTTGTGTTTATTGTTTAAGAAATTTACCTTACGTAAACGTTAGCAAAATGTGAAGAAAGAAAGCACGTAACTTTAATGTTTATTTTTTTAAGGCGATGTTTATCTGAACTTAATAAAACTGTTTACATATAATTAAAAAGTTATTTTGTTATTTATTTTTTAAGTAAAAAGCCCTTTAAGTTCATTTACCTACTTACATTCGTATGTTTTTTTCAAAGTTTTATTTATTTACATACATACAAACATACATACATACATACATACATACATACATACATACATACATACATACATACATACATACATACATACATACATACATACATACATACATACATACATACATACATACATACATACTAGACATCTGCATGACTATATTCATTTAATTGCCTATACACAACAAAAACAATATTCATTCAAACATTTTTCATTCTGTGGGAGATAAATAAAGTTAAGCCAGTAACAACACAAAAAAAAATGTATTGTGTGTTACACTCAATGATACAAGAAGAACACATTCATTTTACAGTTTTCGTTTTAAATGTGTGTAAAACTCACTTGAAAATACAAAAACATAGCAAAGTCTCATTACAGTTAGAGTTTTTATAAAAACATTCAGGTGTTTTTTCGAGTTATTGAATGTTTAACAACAACAATAACGACAAATTTGCAAACACAAATGAATAATATTTTTTTACACCAATCATACAGCAATATTCACACATTCTATTCAGTATTTATTGATATGAATGTATGGGTAATATTTTGTTTTCGGTTGAAGTTGTTTTTTATTTGCTTTCGCTTGTGGGTTCAGTCATTTAGTTTGTTTAACATTGAATGAAAAACACTATGTAGTTGAAAAACAAACGAATGTATTGAAACGGCATTTGGGTGTAGTCAAGCAGACCTCTAATACATACATACATACATACATACATACATACATACATACATACATACATACATACATACATACATACATACATACATACATACATACATACATACATACATACATACATACATACATACATACATACATACATACGAGTACATGCATATTAAAATCTCTAGTCAACCATTGCAACAAAAAAAACAACAACTAAGCAAGTTATAGTTGGTCTACCTCAACCATTTTCTACTCTACCTCTTGACCTCGCAACCTCAGTCGACAAGTTTAAATTCTTTTTTTTTATATTATTTAATAAACCCACCTCTTCAAAACAAAAAAATCTTAGAAACAATGTGACCATGCAAGATCAGATTTATAAAATGATTCGGCTCTCCTGCTGTATGAGCTTTGGCTCCTTGTTGAACTCTTTAAGAATGTGATAGAGCAGTGCTTTATGCAAATAAAACACAAATAATTAAAAATAACACACACTCGTTACCTTAATAAAGAAAGGCCTTAACGTGTATTTTTTAGTTCCAGTTTTTTTTTTGGGTAATTGTGGTATATATGCAGACCATTTTTCTAAAAAAAAAAAAACGAAAATCTGGATTTATGAAAAAAACGATTTAGGGCCTTTCTATATTAAAGTAATGAAATGTCAAATTATGTGTATTAAATTAAAACTTTGTGGACCTTAGACCAAGAGCTGTTATGCAAATAATCTATATTCTATCTCTAGTCAAGCGTAACCAAAAATTTTTAAAGTAGGGGCTAAAGTTGTTTGCTTTTTTATACATTTAGAATATTTTTTTTTTTTTGCAATAAACTTGCCGGTAAAATTACAAAATTAATAAATAAATAAAAGCGACGTTAAATAAGTGCAACGTTCTGTTAGTGCTTGTTTACAATTGCTTTAATTAAAAACGTTTAATGAAATTAAAATGCAATCAATTAAATAAATGTTAAATTAGAAAGACTGACACTTTTTTTTAATTTTATTAAAATATTTTATTAACATGATCTTGACAACTAATTGTTTAAACTATTATTTTAATTTTTAAAACATTAAAAAGATCATTTTTTTTAATACTTATTAAATTAATTTTAAATAAAAATTTAAAAATACATGTCCCATTAACACAGAAATTTTTTTTTGTCTCCAAAAGAAATAAATATTTCGTTTACTATTTGTTAATAGTTTTTTAGTATTGGACGAAAAGTTGCTTTTACATATTTTAAACCTGAAAATCGGTAAGAGGGGTTTTTTATTGTTTCTGAAAATTTAAATTTTTTAAAATTACGTATCAACCTTTTACATTGAATTGATTACCTTACTCGTATTTTTAAAATACAAGCTAAAATTCTTAATAACGGGTTGCTTTATATGTATATTTATCAGTATATAACAGGCTTTTTTAATAGTTTTTTCTTTTTGCGGCCAGACAAAAGTTAATAAATTGTATAGGCAAAAATTAGCTATTTTGTGGGGAAAAACAAAGTGATTAAACCAAATTAAATTTAAATGCATGAAGTTTTAAAAAATAAAATATTTATTAAACATAAAAAAATACAATTAAATGTGTTTTTGCAGAATTTCATGTTTGTTTAGAGTTATGCTTGTGTCTTAAGTCTTTAGATCTTTACGAGGGGCGACATCTATGGTGATGTTTCAAAAGCGAATTAGAAAAGAATAGTTTTTAAAAATTTTTTTAAATTTTTAAGGCTTACCATTGATTAATAAAAAAATTTTAAGTTTAAAATTTAAAAATTTATTTTAATATAAAAACCAAATTTTTTTTTTTTATAAAAAAAAATTTAATATAAAAAAAATTAAATTTTATTGAATTTTTTAATTCCTATATTGATAAATTTTTAAATATTTTTTTCATACACTTATTTAGCTTATATAAAATTTAAGAAAGCTTAAAAAAAATTGTTTTTTATAATTTTTCTAGCCAGCGATGTACCCGTTTGCAGTATAGATGATCAAAATATCAACGAGTGCATACGCAATGGTTTTCAACAGATGATCCCACGAGTCAAAAATGGCATACCCGAAATGAATATACCTCCCATGGATCCATTGGAAGCGGACAAGGCTAATTATGAATTTGCCAGCAGTGCAGTTCAAGGAAAAGTTGCTTTAAGAAATCTTAAAATAGTTGGTCTCAGTGAGACTACTGTCAATAGCGTAGACTTTCAGCAGCAGGATGATAATATCAAACTAGAGGTCAAGGCCAAAATTCCAATGCTTTTTGTAGAGGGAAGATATAGGGCAGAGATTAAAATAAATGATATTAAATTGAACTCAAAGGGGAATTTTAATGTGACAATGAGTAAGTTTCTTTTTATACATTTTTAAATATGTATATTATAAAAAAGAAATAAAAATATATTTTATTTAAATTTAAACAGCTGATGTTGACATCATTGCCATGCCCGAAGCGGAATTGTATAAACGAGATGACCATACATATCTACGTTTGACACAATTTAATATTGACCCGACATTGGGCAACATGAAGTTTTATGCCAACGGCCTAGTGCCAGATCCTATTTTAAGTAAGTTTACAGAGTTAAATTTGAAAATTTAAAGGAAAGAGTAAAATAAAATAAAAACAATTTTGTTCTTTCTTTAGACGATGCCATTTTAGACTTTGTTAATCAAAATTGGCGCAGTACCTATAAATCTATTATACCTGATACTCGTTCGACATGGGAGCCAGCAGTTCTGAAGGCAGCCAATGAATACTTTTCACATTTACCATTTGACTTGCTGCTAGTCAAAAATTAAAAAAAAATCTTTTCAGCATTCTAATAAGCAAATTGTTATAATAATTTTTGTTGAGTGGCTTTTTTTTGTAAGAAATTTTCAAAATTATTTTTACAAGTTTTAAAAGTTTTATAACTTTCTAACCAAAAAATTTTAAACTAATTGTAAACAAGATGGTCAGTATTTTAAGAAAAATCATCAAGTATTTTTAAATGCACAAAAATATTTTTGTAAATAAATTGGTGATCAAAACAAAAAGGTTTGACATATTTTATTTGCTGAAAATTTTCGTTTGATAAAAAATTTTAATCTAAATTAAATTTTTAAAAACTTCACAAACTTTATGTGGGCCAGGCCAGTCCTATGTGTTACTTAAGTGATATATATTTTAAAACTTCCTTATAAATCCATTTTTCTTTACTTTTTTCGTCCCGTTTTTTCTTTACCAATAGAAATGCAAGTATAATTCAGGAGGGTTCCTGAAAAATCAAGTACCTTCCGATACCTCAAACCGATACTTAATAAACGTTAAGGAAAATTTAAAAAGTGTTGCCAGACCTATGTGTATGCCTAAGGGTTAAATATTATCAATGGCGCTGGATGTTTTTTCATATGTACGTAGAAGCACTAAAACTGTTAAAAATAATGAATCACTTTTTTCACACCACTTCTTTATATGTAATTTGTTAAACGTATGGTACAATCCCAAAAAAAAAGTTTTGTGGAGATACAAGGCACATTCAACAAGGTAAACTTAAGGCGAATTCAAAAAATTCGTTCTCTGCATTTCTTTTTTGTGTTTGAACGGTAGAATGTCAGAAAAATTAAAAATTTCATATAAAATTAAATTTTTATAACGTATAAATATCAAATTGGTTTTAATGCTGGGCTTTTAATATTACCTGGTTGAATGTGCCTTGGTGGAGATATTTACAACAACAAATGCGACAGTATGGTAGCCTTATAATTTGGGCTCTTTGTTTATCTTTAAAGTGCTTTTAAACGATATGTATTTTACACATGACTTTTCGAATTTATATATGCCATGTGAACGCGTTTAAACGTTGCATGTGTGAAATACATATGTAAAAGTCAAATGACAAATTCGTAATTAGAGCGTATTCTATTTTCATCTGACAAAGCATGTGTCGTCAGCTGTTTTTAGAATAACAACAAGGAAAAGTATGTTGTTAATTTTGGTTTGAAAGTTATGTCAGATGTAATTACATATGTAAGTGTGAAAGCAAATATTATAAAATATGACAATTTTGACAGACATGCGCAATTAAATGTGGATTGCAACAGTGACAAGTCATATGTAAAAAACATATCGTGTGAAAGCTCTTTTATCATGCTTGTCTTGTTATTAATTTTTTTTAAGTTTTTATATAATGCTGCCACCCTCTAAAAATAAAGATAATTTAACTTATTAATAAAATTAAAGTTAACTGACTTTTAAATAAAATTACGAAGTTAAAAGCTTAAGGGGGAGAGCAACTTACTGTATTTATTTCAAAAAAAAGCTGCCTTTTCAGTTAACGGAAAATACTTATTGAGTAATTTAATTAATAATTAGTTAAAGTTGAAGGATAAAAGGGCAAGGGAAAATATACCTTTTTAACCTCTTCTAAAGCTTGTGCTTAAACATAGTGCACATATATTTTTATAAACAATTTGCCTTTAAAATATTTGCTAAAGTGTATAACTTTTTTGTGTTTAATACAATAGATACTTACTTTTTTGTCGCATTACAAATGTTTAATTGCATTTCAAACTAGTTGTTTTACTTGAATCATTGAGGTAAGTTGTCATTGTACTACTCCCTTTAATAATGACAGCCATATACACTCTTAGAAATGTTTGTAACCTGTTAATATAAAAAAAAAATAAAAATTAAATGGGACAACTTATTATAAAAAATAATATGCATTTTTTAATAGCAAAATTAAAAACTTAAGTAAAATACAATTAAATCTTAAACCTCTGATAATGTTAAGTTGACAAAGTCATGCTAGTTAAGTTGTTTTAAAAACTTTATAGTGTATCAATAATTCAGCAAAGATTAAGAATAAATTTATTTATGCAGTTTTGAAAAAATGTTTAACAAAATCGATTTTAATAGATAAAATGCAGTTTAAATATCGTATAGACTTCAAGCTGCACGGTTTGCAATAAATTGTTTAAGTCTTAAATTTGAAACGGTAAAAAAAAATTAAGAAACATTGATTTGAAAGTATTAAGTTCAAAAAAAATGTGGCACTTACGAAATATAATACTTTTGATAAGCTTTAATTTGCTGCTTGTTTCTGCCGATAAATCAACGGCAGCACCATCAGCGTCAAGTGAGTAATTTTTTCTAAACTTTGATCGGACCTTTTGGGTATTTTTGTGTTAAGTTAAACAAAATTTTTTTAAAATATAGATTTTTTAAATTATTACAATGCAATAGAAGTGTTTTAATAGTTAATGTTTACTAGTTTAGTTAAAAAATTTATTTATCTTTTCTAGATTTTGATTTGGAAAGCAATTTAGAAGTATTCGGTTGTGCCGAATCTTATATACCCTTTAGAACGTGTAGGGTTTTTACCCTAATTTTTTAGATTTTGTTTGGCAATCTTCTCAGGGGGTAAGTAAGTTTTAGGAAAATGTTTTCAAGGAAAAATGAGTTGGGATCAAGCCTACATTTGACCTATCCACGGGCATTCTGAAAGCTGTAGGGGGGATTTATTACAATTTTCCAAACTTTGTATAGGAGGAGATAGGGGGTATATGTTCTAGGTATATGTTTGGAAGGATAATTTAATGGGGAACGGTCGTTCAGTTTATTTTTCTAAGGCCGACTCTGGGGAAGTTATGGGCGCTTTTACATCATTTTTGTAAATTTTGTAGGGCAACCCCCTTAGGTGATGGAGATAGGTGGTATGTTCGACAAAAACGTTTGGAAGGAAAATTTAATTGGGATCGGTCTTACATTTTACCTTTGAAGAAGCAGCCTGGAAGCGGAGGGAGCAATTTAGGGGACATAATTTTTTTTAATGTTATAAGAGGAAGGATTTTAATTTTTTTTAACCGAGAGAGGAATGGATTTAATAGTTTTTATTTCTTTCACCGCTTTCAAAAAGATTTTAAACATATAAAGTTTGAAATGGTCAACAGTCACGAGGTAATATTTTAAATAAGATTAAGACTCCGTGGAAACGGGCATGGAGACAGGAAACCAGTCAACCAGGGAGGTTATGAAAAGAATGACATTTTAAACTCTCGTTTTGGAGAAACTGTTTTTTGTTCAAACAAGAAGCAAGAGTTTAGCAATTTTTTTAGAAGGGCGTGGTACCTCCGTTACAAACTAAACACATTTTATGACATATTTTGCTTCTGCCTTAAAAAATGCACATGAGTGACTGATTTTTTTATTTGAGCCAAATATTTTTTGAATCAAAACTGGGGAAGTGGTACTCTCCATACAAACTTAAACACTTTTTAGCAAAGGTTGATACATATTATTTTCAAATTTGGGTTAATACACAATAAAATCCCAAGAAAAGTATTACATACAAGCATTTACATACATACTGTTTTTGTTAAAATATAATAGAATATAATAAATAAAATAAATAAGAATTTCGATATAAAAAATGCAATAAATGCAGTTTTGTGTCTGTCTTACATGAATGCTCAAAATAAAATAAAATAAAATTTATCTATAATCACTTGAAATAATAAAACGAACAATCAAATAGGTACATATGTACATGTAAAATATATAAAAACACAAAAAATTTGGCTGGTTTGTTTAATTCTTATTCAAGTGGCAATCCAGCTCAAAGGGGGTAGGGAAGCGCAACGGGTTAGCTGGGTAACATAAAGGCCCAATTTCAATAGTCGGGCTTAACCGACTATCACTTTCTTACTTGTTTACAACTTTATTTTATTTGTCAATATTTCGCCACCTTGCTGTGTGTCATAGGAAGGAAATTATGTTTTATATTTAACGTTTTAATGTTTGCTATTTTAATTAGGTATTAAAACTTTTTAATTTACAATAATAAAAACAATAATATTATAAATATACTAAGATTCTAAAAATTTCCTAAAAAGGGAGGTCTATCCTAGAAGCCCAAAAACATGGACAGTCTCCACGCAAAAAAAGCTCGAATGGCAACCCTTATGGTACATAATATTTAAACAAAACCACCTGTTAAATAAATAAACTATTTTGCATCATTTGCTGTTTTGATGACAGACATAAAAATATAATTTAATTCTAAGCAGGTTAATGTTATAAGTAAATAACGAGTTTAACTGGATCTAGAAAAAAGTAGTAAATGTGATTTTAAATAAGGAAAACAAATTATATGTCAATTAAAACAAACAACCAGATTGGTAATTGATTTTAAAATCTAATTTAGATTTTATTTATTTTTCTAAAATACCAAACATTAAATCAGGTATAAAATATAACATTAACTAAGAGACTAGTAGGACAAATTAAATCTATCACTACCTTATTACAACCTTTTAAATAATTAATTTAATTCAATAAAAAAGTTGTTGGCTAATGATAAGATTAAAAAAAAAAAACAATTAAAAAATCCTTTGATGTGTTTTTATATAAGTCACGAACTCTTAGTACAAAAAACAGAAGAAGAAGAAGCACGAATAGGGTTATTCACGTGTATGTCTCATAAATAATAACCAATTAAAGTAAAAAAAATCCTAAAGAAAAAAAATTTTATACCTCTTTAGCCAGCAGCAAAAACCAAAGCAACAACATCAAGCTTTTATATTAAGCTTTTAAAACAGAAAGTTTTATCTATTAAATTAAAAATACCGACTACTGAACTGCAGTTTTTAAATCACAAAAGTTAAACTCAAATAAAAATTAAAATAAATACAATTGTTTCCTTATTTGATAAATAATGAAAAAAAGATTTAAACTTTTAAACAGACTTCTGTTGAATACAAAATCAAATTTATTTATCACGTTTCTTTTTTGTAATAAAAATTTACAATTAAACGAAATTATATTATAAAAAATAAACTACTATTCCATTTTTTTAACTGACTCTAATGTAAATTTTGTTTTTATTTTTCTTTAACAGCAGCATTTGACATTCCTTCTTGCAATGAAAACGATGAAAAGGTAAACGATTGTCTTCTTAAGGTTTTTACCGAAATGATACCACGTACTAAAAACGGCATACCTGAACTGAATATACCACCCACGGACCCATTTGCCATAAATAAAACCAGTTATATATTCTCGCATAGTTTTATGCAGGGTAAATTGGCTTTGATCAATGCTAAAGTACATGGTTTAAGTACATTGGTTCCTAAGGCATTGGACTATAAACGTAAAGGTAACCTGACTACGTTTAAAGTTAAATACTTTTTGCCAAAAATGATTGTGGAAGGCATGTATAAAGCTAAAATGAAACTAAATGCAGCAAATATATCATCGAGAGGACCATTTAATGTAACGTTTAGTAAGTATTTCTAGATAGGTACGTTTTAAACTCCTTTTCTGCAAAAACCACGTAACTGCCACATTAAATTTTTTGGACTTTTACATGAACCTTTTTTATTTAATTAATCTACTAAAAATGTTTGTTTTAGTTGTCGATTAAAACCTGATTTTTTCCATAAAAATGCAAATTTTTTTATCTACAGTAAATAAAGTTTAAATGTTTCCCAAGGAAAGGGATGTGTGTTTGTTAGAAGCCATTAAATACCCAGCAAAAAATAATCGAGAATTTGTAAGCAGTAAATACTTTTTCTAGTATACTAATGCGCTTTGCAACAAGCACTTATCTTTTCCCTTAATAAATGCAATAGTGTATGACAGTAAATGTAAAATTTTTACTGTTATACACACTATCTTACTCAAGTGCATACTAGGAAGCACTACTGTAAGGCAGTGAGTAAAAAAAACATTCGTTTTTCGTCAAGTAACGAACATAATAACACGGCAAAACATTTATTTCGATGACGCAATAAATTAAAACAACTAAAGAAGCACCAAAACTACATGAATTCACTGGATATTCATATCGCCGAAAAAAGCACTTAACATGAAATGCAACTAAGTGGGACATCGCGAACAAATATCATGCCATACGTAAACAAGTTTGTAAGCTTTGCTGTCTTGATATTCCCTTACAAACCTACCTACGGCGAAGCAGCAGTTTTTGCTGGGTAGTTATTTTGTTTTGTACTAAATTTTATATTGAAAGTTAACTCAGCAAAACCTTTGCTTTTTTTAGTAATTTAGGGATATAGAAACATTAGTTAATTTTTGACCGAATAACTAATTATTTTTGTTTGAGATGTGCCGGAATTCACGACCCCCGCTTACAAATATGCTTACAAAAATGAACCGAATTATTAGTTATCAAGCTTTAACTCAGTAGTTAACTGAAAATTTTATGTTTTGAAACCCAAAATGTTGTACAAAATCTATTTCTTAATTCTTTTTTTGCATTTATAGCTAAAAATTAAATTACTAAGGCCTTCACTAAGAAGTAATTTTTCTATTGTAACGAAATCATTACTTTGTAGCCTATACAATAATGGGAGCCTATTACGCAAATTAAAAAAAATGTATAAATAAAACCAAATTTATTTTTAGTTATGGTCTTACGTAAATTCATTTTTTGACTTTTTCTACATTTAGCTAACATTGATGTCATCGTTGTTACTACTGCTGACTTGTATGAGCGTGATGGCCATCGTTATGTACGTATTAAGACTTTTAATTTTGATCCCACCATTGGCAATATGAAATTCTATGCTGAGGGTTTGTTGCCCGAACCATTGTTAAGTATGTTTTACAAAAGCTTAAAGTTTTCATTTAATCTAATTTAGACTTAAAATAATTTTTTTTATTTTAGATGAAGCCATACTTGAGTTCTTAAACCAAAATTGGCAGACAATATACAAAACTTTGATACCGGAAACACGTGCTGCCTGGGAGCCTGAATTTGTTAAATTAACCAATGGATACTTTGCTCATGTTAATGTGGATTCCATTCTTAAAAATGAATAACTAATGGAAAGTTAGATTCTTTTAAATTAAGGGGAAACGGGATTTTTTAACAGGGTTTTATTAATAAATTTGATTTTAATTTAATGCATGAAATACAGTAGAATCCCGGTATAACGAATGATATAATGTCAGGCCCTTTCGTTAAACCGAAAAATTCGTTATATCGAACTGGTTTTTTAAATTAAAAGTTAGTTTTACATGTTGTAGTATTAAACTCATTTATTGTCTTTTTTATGTCAGTACGCATATTACATCATAAAACACATCATTTGTTTAAAAAATCTGTAATAAATGATTGTTTGTATGAAGTTTGCAAACTTTTTTGTACTGCATCTTCTTGAAGTTCTCTTAAGACTAAAGATTTACTGCAATCAATTTCGTTTTGAGCACACCATAAGATACAGGTTTCAAATCCTTTTATAGCATCTGAGTGCTTAATTGTGGGCTCTATTAACTCCACTGGTGGATCAAAAATTCCATTTTCTTCACCTTCAAAAACGGTATGGTCTACAGCGTCCACATTCCATACGTTTATATCGTTTGCAGTAAATGTTTCCTGAAAATTTATTAATGAACTTTAAACAGTTTTTAAATTTTGAAATGTACTCACACTTGGAAATACCGCGCTTAATAAGCGAATACCACGTCGCATACACTCTACGTCATCTTGATGTCTTAAACATGATAGCGGCACATCATCCTCCTCATCAAAATCTTCATTGTTTGTGTTCATAATCTTATTCCAGCAATTTTCTAAACTTTTATTGTTGACTTTTTTCCAGGAGAGGCTAATGATGTTAACTGCATCATATAAGTTTAGATTTTGTAAAAATGCTACTACATTTTCAGTTTTTGAAGAAATAATTTTTGATAGCAAATGATTCCTATAATGCATTTTAACTATGCGAATGGCATTTTGATCCATTGGCTGTATTAACGGCGTAACATTTGGCGGCAAATACATAGTCCATATTTTTCCATCTTCTGTTATTTTAACGAGCTCTTCAGCGGGCGGATGACTAGGGGCATTGTCAAGGATCAATAGTGCATTAATGGGTAACTTTTTATTCTTTAAAAACTCCTCCACCTTAGAAAAAAAGAGAAACACAAATTCTAAGAAAATTTTAATTTAGTTGTTAAATTTCTCACCTCGGGGATAAACATTTCAAAAAACCATATTTTAAAAATTCCGGCATTCATCCAAGCATTTTTTGAGTGTGTGTAATTTACTGGAAGCACTCTGTTTCTAAACGACCGAGGTTTTTTAGCTTTTCCAATTATCAACGGCTTAATTTTTTTGGAACCAGATGCATTTGCACAAAAAAGGGCTGTAACTCTCTCCTTAGCTAATTTCCTACCAGGAGCGCTGGCTTCTCCGGCATGTACAAATGTTTTATCAGGCAATAATTTCCAGAAAAGGCCAGTTTCATCAGCATTAAATATCGCGTCTTTTGTTAAATGGTTTTGCTTAATTTCACATTGAAATTGATGTTTAAACGGATCCACTAGATCTTGCCGAGATGAAAGCTTTTCTCCTGATTGCTTTAGCAGTCTTATACCAAACCTTTTTTTAAAACGCGAGAGCCAGCCATCACTTGCAAAAAAACCGGAGCCACAAATTCGCTTCTGGATTTCTAAGGCTTTAGTTTTTAACACCACACCATTAACCGGAATATGATTGTTTCTTTGGCATAGAAACCAGTTGTATAATTCTTTTTCCATTCTGGGATATTCACCTTTTTTTAACGATCGTCGATTTTTGGTGCCGTTGTTTGTAGTTTTTAAGTTTTCAACAATTTTATTTTCCATTTTTTTTAGAGTGCATATAGAAGACTTTGGTATTCTATATTTTTGAGATATAATAGAAAGGCTTTCACCTTTTTTCAATGCTTCCAAAATTTTTATTTTTTCACTTAGCGATATTCTTTTCCTTTTAACCATCCTGCCTTAATAACACGTCAAACAAAACTATTTTGTTATGCTTGCACCTAATATACATTGTTTTCACAATAAATACAAACACAATAAAAAGAAGAAAAAAACTAGCGGTACTGTAACGACTTTTGGCTTTGCTTTTTACTTTAGCGTTCGTTAAACCGGGCGTAAAATTGTTGATCGTTCGTTATATAAGGTAGTTAATGAAAAGAATTTGCTCATTCGTTATATCGGATTTTCGTTAAAGCGAGTATTCGTTATACCGGGCTTTCACTGTACTTTGTAAGGGCCGATTTACATGATGATGCATGATATTTTTTTTGTAGACAAAAAGGGGCAATGAAGGCCCTCTTTTACTGCAATCCTCCATCTAGAAACATAAAATATCATGAAAGTGATTTCTTAAAAAATGTCATCACATAAGTCGGCCCTAATTGTACGCAAATTTTATCAGAAAGAAAAAAATAATTACCATAATATAAAAAAAGTTTTTTTAAGCTCAAAAAGCTGTTGTGAATAATGTTACCAGATTGCCAAAACAAATACAAAAAAAACTATGTACTTTATACATATATTTGTGTAAAATAAATTATATTTTGTTTCTATATGTATAAATTTTTTGATGAAAATCAATATTTGAGAAAAAAGTAAGATTGCTATATTTGGCTAAGTCAAATCTTTTATACCCTTTACATAGGTTTTTCTTAGTCCCAAATGAGCAGTGTTGCCACCAACAAAATGTTAAATTACACATGGATTATGCCAAAATTTCACATTAAATTACGAATTACACATGCTTTCTTTTTTTAAATAATTATAAGTTTTTTAAAAAAATAACGATTTAAATTTCTTTTTAATTAACGATTCATTGTTTTTTATTTCATAAAAATAACGATTAAAAACAAAACAAAAAATCCATACTATTTTTTATAGTAATATAAACATAGAAAAAAACGAAGTAAAATACATCACGCTTATATTTAGATTAAAAAAATGGTACTCAAAATCGATTAAGTTTTAAATTAGACATGAGTTACACATGCAACCAGTTACACATGGGCTACACACGAAACGAAAAATTACACATGAAATGTGTAATTACACATAAGGTGGCAACACTACAGATAAGCCAAAGACTAATGGTGTTTTCGTTTCACTTTGTAAAAAAAAAGTTGCATATTTTAAGGATAAAGTGTTTTTCTAAAAATTCGCAATTATTTAAGGCAATATTTATTGCATTTCTTGCATCGTAAAAATTTACAATGTTGTGAAATTTTTTTGATTTTATTTTTCAAAACATGTGGTTTGCTTGCCAAACTTATAAAATTCAATAAAAGTGTGGCAATATTGTTGAGAGAATATCTTTTTTCAAATTGAGAGCAAAATAAAATAAATTCTAAGTGCTTTCAGCAGCGTGATTTTACGTCAAATTGTATAGAAAAAACGTCAAACCCCAGTTCTGTGTCATCATTATGACTCCAGAATATACATATTGTAACCTTAAATCCAAAAAATGCCTTTTTTATTTAAAAGATTAAAAAGCATTTTACAAAAAACTTAGGTAAAGTATAATTTATGAAAGCTATAAACAGCTGTAAATGCGGTAAAAAAGCTTTAAAAGCTTTGAGCAGCATTTTTTTAAGTTTTTAAAAGTTTAAAACATTTCTTCCGCTTTTATCGAAATTTTTTGGTTTCCTATTGATCTTTTTTAAATGCAAACGCCTTTGTATATTTTAGGGGGTAATAAATACTTTAAGGGGTTTCAAATGTATATTGCAGAAATTAAAAACGGAATAACGGTACAAAAATAAAGTGTAGAGTTACGCTTATTTGCAATCAGCGATGCCAATTTAGCGCATTCCGCGCTAGATTTAGCGCTTTTTAACAACCCAAAAGGCGCATTTTTACTCCTCAGTGCGTTTTTCTAAAAGCGCGCTAAATTGGTGCATTTTACGTTATAATTTTATAATAAATAGTAACTTTTAATTTTTTCTAACTTTTGCATACAGATAATTTTACTACTTTTTTCTTACAGTCGATGATAGAACAAAACTTTTCAAATATTATTGCTAAAACTGACGATTACCTCCTTACACAACAAAAAATAAACTAAGTAATCTTTACTTAAATCAAACTTAAACCAAGTACGATTTGTCTAGTACAAATTGTTTGTTTACTTTTAGCCACATTTAAGCAAAGAATTTATTTAAGTTCGAAATCGTACGTAATAAAAGTTTAAAAAAAATTTATTTAAGCGTAAACGGAATTAATCCAAAAATGAAACCTAATTTTTTTGACTAAAGAAACTAACTTTATTAAAGAAAAAGAGTTTTTTTTAATGTTTTTTATGGTTATATTAGACATACATATTTAATTTGAATTTTTTTTCTAAACTTGCTGTAGCTGGCATTTGAATCAGGAATTCTTCGAACTGCAATACCAGCGCGCTGCCATCTAGGCTACCGAAAAAAATATATACAAAAACAACAAGTTTTTTCTGCTTAATTTTTAAGTAAATCGAATAGACTTGATTTTTAGAAAACCCAAGTACTAATCGTACTTAAAAATTTTAAGTGCGATTTTGGATAAAGTCAAGAATAGAATTCTTAATTTTAGAATGTGCTTTTTCTTTCTGTGCAAATGAGATTTCCGATGTAGTGGCTAGGAAGGGACCGGCCCGGGATATTGGACTTGGTTGTGAGCCGGTGAGGCCACCACTAGGTTCCCATTATGGGCTTGGATAATGGACAAGGGGGGAACTCTTGCTCTCTTTTTCTTTAACCTATGAAATGCTTCTCTTTACTTTTTTTCTTTTTCTCCTCTTGACTTTTCTAAAGGGATTAACAATAGGCCTGAGGGCCTTCGGGCGGATATGGCGATTTGGGCTAGCCACTACCCTTCTTAACCTAACCATTCTGTGCAAAACTAAATTTTTTGCAGCATTTATTTTTTTAAAACATTAAGATAACTTAGTACTACATGAAAAAAGATTTTATTAAAAATAAAGATATTTGTTTGTTAATAAAAAGTTTGAGCTAGAAATGCTTTCTTAAGTAATTTTTTTTATCTTTATGAAAATCTGTACAAGTTAAAAAAGAACAATTGTAACTTAAAAATCTTTCTCCATAGAAAACCAACAAATCACGGAGTATTTTTCTGGCAGATATTAATGAAACATAAAGAAAAATTATGTTTTGCCTCTTATAAAAACTTTTTGTAGGTATTTGAAGTTACAACAGTATTGTTGCACAAGTGCGATATGCATTTTGGAATAAATATGTATTAATATTTTTTAATTTCGTGCACATAGGCTGTGTGTAAAACGGTAGCACAGTGTGCATGTAAAATCTTGACAGTTTTGGATGTTTAGAAAGTTTAGAAATAATGGACAAAAGCAAAAAAATGTATATAAAAAGAGAAATTAACAGTTTAGTATAACTTAAAGACTGCCAAATCTTGCTGCATGTCTTTAATAGACTTTAGACTTTAAAAGAATATAATTGGTATTTGGTATATTAAAAATATGCTATTTCTTGGTAAGTTCCTACCTAAACATGTCTTGTAACGACTAAAAAAGGGGTATGTACATACATACGTGTAAACTTTTAAAAAAAAAATTTTGAGCAAAAAATTTTACGTGCATATTGACTTTGCAATTTTGGCGCTTTTTATTTAGCGCGTTTTCTCTTTAAATAGCTTGTAAAGAAATTTCTTAGCGCTTTTTGGCGCATTTAAATTAAGTGAACTGCGCGCTTCCATCTTAAAAAGTTGACAACGCTGTTTGCAATTCTGTTTGAGCGTTGCCAGCTGGTTGTTTTTTAGAGTTTTGGCACTATGAATATTTTAAAGCGATTTTTATATAACAGCAATACTTCTGATATTAGGGAGACCTTCTTATGTCACCAAATACATTTTAAATTATTTACTAATTTTTCTAAGTGTTTATTTAAAAAACTATTGAAAACTGGTTTAATTGACATTGACCAATTTTCTTGCAAAAAGTCCAATTTCATGTTCAAAACTTTAAACATTGAACTCTAAAATAAAAGAGCATAAGCGTACTCTAACGCACATATTTTCAAATGGTTTGAATAGATTAAAGAATTTATAACTCTTAGAACTATGAAATATTATATTAGACACACTCACTAATAAACAATTACATAGAAATAAATGTTTGCAAAAAAAACTTAAACCAAGTGCATTATTACAGATATTTTTTTTATTTGAAAAAATCTAGTTTTTCTTTTTTAAGTTCTTAAAAAAAAATTAAAATAATTGTTTTGGTTGGCAAAATAATCTGTAGAGGTCTTAGCAGTTGTGAAATGAACGTTGAAAGTTACAGTTAAACCAAGATTAAGAAAATATTAAGAAAAATATTTAAGAAAAATGTTGCCTTTAAAATATGTTTTAAAAGTTTTTTTTATAAGTTGTATGTTAAAGGACATAAAAAGTGAAGATGTAGAAAATACAAGTGCAACAATTGAGGAAATATCCTTTTGGGAAACATCAACTTCTTTAGGGGCAGCTGATAAAGAATTTTTAAATCAAAATACCGAAATCAATATGGAAAATGATACCAAAACCTCTAATTTAGAGGATTTGCCAAAGACCTTAATTAATTTACCGGCCACAACAATAGAAAATGATATAAATTTATTAAGTTTAGAAAATTCCACAACAACTTTGGCTTATTCTCCAGAAACAGCATCCACTTCATCTGCAGTGGTTTTAACAGATTTTGAGGAAAACCAAACTACTGCCAGTTGGGAACTTATTTACCCTGAACACATTTCTTCAACTTTAAAGCCTTTTAATAGTCTCCCCTCTTCCACATTAACTGCAGTTTTGCCAAAGCTTTTTAAAGGCAAGTAATTTTATTTTTCCATTATTTTTAAAAGTGTAATACTTTTAATATTGTCGAATCTTTAAAATAGATCTAATTTTTTTAGGTAAAAAATATGTTTTTTTCAACATTTTAAAACAATAGAACTTTAAATAATTTGTTTTTAAGCAATTAATTATTTTCTTGAACTGTGTCTCAATTTTGTGTAATAATATTTTTTGTTTTTATTTGTTTTTACATTTTAATAAAATGTTTTAGTACGTGACGACCTTGAAACTAAAACTAAGTAAAATTTTCAGTTATACACATGAGTTTAAAAATATTTTAAGATTTTTGTTTTTGTTTAAGGCGCTGGTTCTGTTTTAGATTTTTCTCATACGAATAATAAAAAAATAAGTTTTTATTTATTGTTAAGCGGATCATAAAGAAATGTTGCAGTTAAGTTTAAAAGTTTAGTTTAATGGTTGAACGGTGGAATAGAGCAACACCCTTCAGTTACTATTTTCAATGTAAGGTTAAAGACCTGGTTTGATTGACATTGACCAGAATTTTATGTTAAAACTAAATTTAGTTCAATTACATGTTTTGGGATCAGTTCCTGAAGTGAACTTTTCAAAAAAAAAAAACATCTTATAAACATGTGAAAAAAAGTGCTATTAAGTAGGTGCCCTTTGTGACGTCTCACTTAAGTTAATAAAAAATTTTATTCATTCAAAAATACATATGTGCATTAGGGTGGCCCAAAAATTTCAAGTTCACTTTATACACCTGGTTACCCAACACTGTAGTTAATAGTAGTGTAGTATAAAAATTTCAATGCCCTATGTGGGGCAAAAGGCAGTGCTCAATGCTTATCTTAAAAAACCTAAATTGGGGTTTCAACTGAACTTATCACTTTTTAACAATTCCTTTATATAATTATAAATTTTCTACTGTAAAATTAATTTTTTTTCTACTATTCAGCTAATAAAGCCTTTTTAAAATAACCTCATTTTCTTAATTTTGTTTTTAATGTTATATTGGTTTAAGCACTGTCTTCCTATTGGAATTTCATTTTTAAACTTTGCATACATACTAGTTGTATTACTAGTAAAAAAAAATTAGGGAGTGCCCAGATGTCCAAAGTAACTTTTAATTTTTATTTGAAAATATGGGCACCCTAATGTACAGGGGTAGTAAATAAAAAAATTAGTTAATACTTATATTTAAGATTTAAAAAGTAATTTAAGAAAAAACAAAAACAATTTTTTGTTTTCCGATTTTTGCCAATTTTTTAAAAATGTTCCAGTAAATTTAACAGTAGTAAGCTGGTGATAGTCTTAAGGGTTGCGACTTTGATTTCCCTATTAAAAATACAGCCAATTGATAACAATACAACATATGTAATAAATTGGTTTTTAACCACGCTTTACTTCGCTTAAACCTTTCTATCATAAGAGAATGATCGACCAAAGATACCGCCATGCGCATGATTTCCCATTATATGACAAAAAATTGTTCCATCATAATGGTTGTCAAATCCCTTTTATTTAAGAAAACAAAAATTTTTCGCAAGATATGTCTATATGTTTTTCCTTAATTGAAAGCAATAGGAAAACAGTATGTGTAAGGTTAAAACTATTAGTCAATCGGAAAACAGTATTTGTGGCATCACAGATGCTACATGAGCAAAAATTTTCAATTTTTTTCTAGTGATGGCGTTATCTTTGGTTTTATCATTCTTGCTGCCACTTATCGCCATCGAATTATAACTCGTGTTACATTAAGAACAAAATATTAGGGAAAAGATTTTTTAATTTTATTCTGGTAGATAATTTTATGACGTTTATTTTTTTAAATTATGATTTCCAGCATATTTACGCTGATGCTTTTTCCAATAAATAGTTTCAGTGATGCGTTAAACTCACACTCAAGGTGATCTTGAAAATTTTCGGGAAAATGTGCGTTACGTCAACTAATTTGTAAGTGGTATTTGTCATATGTTTTAATTTGTTTTCTATCGCTGGATTATTTTACCAGCACTTACTGGCTCCATGTTTACCGCAAGAAAATGGTTTCTTCTTTGACCTCTTGCTTTTTTCTTTTATTTTTTATTTATTAGAACTATTTGAAGTATTAGAGTCAAAATTGAAAAACAGTTCTCCATTCATAAAAAAACCCTTTATTTATTGTAAACATCTCTAATTTAAATTTTATTTTCATTTCAGTTGATGATGTTACAAATTGCCAAAAATACTTTGGAGCCTGCCTACAACAAGTACTTTCCAAAATTGTGCCCAAACTTAAGGATGGCAGCCCTTCCCTTAACTCACCCTCACTAGATCCCATTGAACTAGATGCCACTGCCTTTCAATACAACAGCGGTCCCTTTACCGGCTATATAACCATAAAATATGCCCACATTTACGGTTTAACCTCAATTAAATTTAAAAAAGTAGATTTTATTAAGCTGGAGGGCAATAGATTTAAAGCACGCTTAAGCATGCAAGTGCCAAAAATGTACGCTATTGGCGCCTATAAGGGTGATATGAATGTAAATAGCGTTAAGGTAAGACCAAAGGGGAATTTCAACATCAGCATGTCTGGTTTGGGGCTAGAGATGGTTGCCCTTGGTTTAGTGTTTGAAAAGGAGGGTCACATGTTTTTGAAAATAACAAAAAGTAATGCAACAACAACTTTAAAGGATTCTAGAATTAATGCAACAGGCATATTTCCAGATAAGAGATTGAGTAAGTTAATTAAATAAAATCTCTTAAAGATTTAATTCAAAAATGTTAATACTTTTTTAGATGAAATTGTTGTTAATGTGGCCAATCAATATTGGCGTGAACTTTTCAATATTGTTTTACCGGAGACTCGCAACAATTGGTTGCCAATTTTGTCGGATACCCTAAATGCTGCCTTTGCCATGGTGCCTTTCGATTTTTTGAAATAAATTTGGTTTTCTTTTATATCGAATAATTTTATTAAGTAAATTAAATTTTAATCTTTTTTTGCTTTTGATATTGAAAATACTTGAATTATTGTCCAAAAAAACTTTAGGCGAAATTATTTTTCTTTAAAACTATTTTTATAAATCTTTTTTTAAATATTGTTTATGACTTTGTAATTTCATTTTAAATTAATTTTAATTATTTTTTAAACGTAACTCCTTTAACTCATACTGAAAACCATTTAAATATCATAAAATTTAATTTAAAACAAATTTATAAAAAAAAAAATTATACAAAAATTTTGTATTTTTAGCAACAACTCCATCAAGTAATTGAAATTCAAGGTAAAACGTGCTTAAAATATTTCATTTAAATCTTTAAAAAAAATATTTAAAAAATTGTTAGCGTAATAAAAAAAGCCTAAGTAGTTTTTGATTTTTTTTTTTTTGGTTTTTGTTTCAGTAGTGCCAAAGTCATGGAGATATGTAGATAATATGACTTTGTAACCCATAGCTCAATAGTCAAATAAACAAAAAGTAAGAATTTGTTGTTGATAAAAATTAAAAAATAAAACATAAATTATTTTACATACAAGTATTTTTTAGGCGCAACGACCATATGTTAAGGTGGTGCAAACGTTTTAAAAAAATTAATAAAATTCTTACAATTATTATGTTGGTTGGTCGTTCAGTTAATATTATTATTAAACTTAATTGCTTTGTAGTTAACAACCCTTGTTTTTAAATATATAAGCTAAGTGAGAAGTTTATGGAATAACAATAGATTTTTGTAACAGAATTTTAAATGCCTAATTAATATGCTGCTAGTGTAAAAAGTAATAAAATTTGTCATAACGTGTATGACAATAACAAAGAAGATGTAAATTCGTATATACAAAAGAGTAATGTTACTGACTGACTGACTCACGAATTTATCATCGCGCAGTCTAAACGCGTAAGGGTAAAGACTTAAAGTTTGGACTGGGAGTACTTCTTGCAATTTTAGATTTACAAAGAAAATATTTTGGGAGATTTGGACTCTGAGTGGACAAACATGCAGAAATCGGTAATTTCGTATCTCCTTGTACTCGTTTGAAACTTAACCTAAAATTAATTTTTTTTTCTCAAAAAATAGATAAGCAAGTGCCAGGAACTTTCCGAAATTTTGAAATTAAAGAAAAAACATTTTTTTAGTACATTTTGTAACTTCTTAACTAATATGAACAAATGCGTATGTAAATAAAATTGCATTTCTTGCAAGAAATATAATGTGTTTCTGGTACTTTTTCGAAAGCTTTTTAAAATTTTGTTTCCCAGGGATAGAAAAGAGCAAATAAATTATTTTGATACTTTTTATTTTTTTATTCTTAAGAAATTAATTTGTACCAAAGTTAAGGCCGGAAATCAACTAAAAGGGCAAAAAGTATTTTTTTTTAAATTTTTGGCACATTTTTTAATTTTTACTAATAAGTACAGAAATTAAAATGTTAAGGTCGCAGGTCAACTAAGTGGACAAAAAGTACTTTTTTACATTTTCGGTACTTTTGAGCATTTTTTTCAAATTATGGGTCTAGAAATGTGAGAATATGAATCAATAACCCACAGAAGTCGCAAGTGGCCAAAAAGTACTTTTTATAAATTATTTGGCACTTTTTTGCGATTTTGATGTTGTGAGAACAGAAATATAAATTTATGGAATTTTGACCCATGCGGAGGTCAAAAGTCCACTAATGGAACAAAAAGTACTTTATGACATTTTTTGAACTTTTGTAAACTTTTTTAGATTATGAGTCTGCGAATATGTAGTCGCTAGTTTACGAAAAGCACTTTCTTAAATTTTTCGTACTTTTTGAAATCTATTAAGATTATGAGACCAGAGGGGAAAATTGTAGACTATTGAGCCATGTGGAGGTCCAGACTCAGCTAAGTAGGAAAAAAGTACTTTTTTACATTTTGGTACTTTTTTAATGTTGACCCTGATTTAGGCAAGAATTCCACTAAATATAAAAGAAGTAATTTTCCACAATTTTGACAGTTAACATATAGTTTTAGATTTTGATTTTAGAGATACGATATAAAGGTCAATAAATAGGACATTTTAAAATTTTTGTCTACTTTTTTAGTAAAAGGTATTACAGCCTTTTTTTTTTGTACTTTGTTGAATATTTTGGGGGTTAATCCTAGAAGTCTATAATTCTGATTATGGTCGAAATTCAATTAAATGAATGAAAAGTAAGTTTTTCACACTTTTTGTGCTTAAAAAATGAGTTTAAATGGTTTTCACAAATTTAATACAGTTTTAAAATAATTTTAAACCACTAAGTCAAAGTAATTGTGCACGTTTTCTAAACTATTTTACAGAATTTAATTTTAAGGTCGAATTTTTAAAAAGCCTAAATTTATAAAGGCACATCCGTTACAGTACCTTTGTTCAGTTATTATCAAATATGTGAGTCACATGGTTGGGATTGCCCTTAAGCATAGAAATTTATATTAAAAATACAAAAAAAAATTTAATATTTTGTAAAAAAATTTTCGTTTTAAAAACAATAAAATTTTAATAACTAATTTACGTGTTTAACTTAAGCAAAATATTTAATTTATTTGTACTATACAATATTACGTTTACAAATCACCATTATTTAAATTGATCAAATTAGAAATAATTTGCATTCATTAGGCGCAAGCGAAGGGTTAATTTTTTAAAACCAAAAATCCTATTTACGCTTTTAAGAGACCCAATGACGGCATTCCAAGACATTTGAACTTATTACCTGTTTCGTTTTTCTATTCATTTTCTACAAAATGCAGAAGAGAAGGATGGCATTGGCGAACTTATATTAAAGCCGTTATTTAATGAATAATAATTGAGGGGCATTATGGCCTTAATATTAAAATCAATTTTAAAATTCATAAGGAATACCAACTTTGAATGGTAGTTTGTATATTAAATAATGGAATATTAACTATAAAAGTATGTTCAAATATCTTAGTATAAGCACATATTTGAACTAATATTTTTTGTTGGGGTGGTTAAAATTGAATTTTTATACATTTAATTTATTTGCTTTTGGTTTTTTTAAACCACCGACCGAAACAAATGTTTATGCCAGTTAAAAAAAAAAATCCTTAAAAAAATTTTTTTTTGACAATGATTAAGGCTGTTAGAAATTAGAAAACTTTTGATATTTAAATGCAATTATATATAAAAAAAAATAAAATCTTAAGGCCGCTGCTGATTAAACTGCATTCAAAACAAAAGACTTAAGACACAAACATGCTTCATGGCAGAGCAAAATGGATATTTTAATTTGTTTTTATCTTTATTAATTTAACTTAAAGAAAATGTTATTTAATAACTTTTTTCAGTTTAATATAACTCACAAAAATATATTGTTTCTAGAGAATACGGGTTAAATAATGTTTACAATTAAACAATAGTGTGACATTTAAAAAACGAGCTCCTTGCAACCAGGATCAGGGTCATTATTAGTTAAATTTTTATTTGTAAAAAAAATATGTTAGGCACGCTTGAACTTTTAATGCATTTATGCATACAACAAAGCTGTATTTTGTTTTTGTAATTGAGTTCAACAAAGTTAATTAAAGAATACACAAAAGACTTAAGACACAAGCATGCCACACTTTTAATTGACATTTAGTTGTTTTATTTTATTATTTTTTAAAGAAAAACCAATTAAATTTTTTTTAATTTTTTTACAATTTACCTTGATTAAACGCATTAGTAATAAGCAAAATAAACTAATTGAAATTATATAATTTTTAATTATTATTTTCAGAAACCCCAAAACGTTACAATTGTTTAACTTTGTTTACTTAAACTAATGTAGTTTTGTAGTTTTAAAAGGAGAAGCTTTTGTTTAAGTCTAAAGCTTTTTGTCATATGCGATTCACAAAAATAAGTCAAAAAATAATATAAAACTATTAAGCTTACACAAAATTTAAAAGACTTTAGTTGCAAAGAGACAGACAGACGAATACTCTGCAAACGAATAATTACAGACAAATAATATAAATTGTTAGTTTTAAGTTGTTGGTTTTTTTATATCATTTTGCGTTGTTTTCGTATAAAACCTATAAATAAACGTGCCAAAGAAATATTTCAAGATTTGCCACAGAAAAGTGAGCATTGATTTCCAAAAAAAAAATATTTTTTTTTGCAAAAACAAAATATAAAAAACTTTAAAAAATAAAAAAAAATCTTAAAAGATAAAAAATAAAGTTCGCTATAAGTTTTAAAAATATTTAAAGTGTTGAATAAATTTGAGAAAAGTGTTTTTAAATAAAATAACTTTGCTTTGTGTAAAAAATAAATAAAAAATTTAATTCATAACAAAAAAAAACAGATAATTTTATTGTGTATAAGAAAAAAATCTTAACCATAAAAAAATGCAATTTTCAATGTTGCAATTTGTGTTTATTGCTGCAGCAATAATCGGAAGTACACAAGCTGCTATAGCAACATTGCCTAATTCACAGGAATTTGCAACATCAACCGCTGCATTTGCAAATGTTGATAGTTTACTAGCATTTCCAATACCAGAAGATGGAAGTAATCGTGCTGGCAGCAGCAGCAACAGCAACCCATTTAGCAACAGTAATACAAATGGTAAACTTTGCAAAAACAACAACTTATTTGAAAGGAAATGTTTGATTTTATTACAAAACTGAGAACTTGAATGTTAAACAAAAAAATAATTACATAATTGGTTGTTTTTTTAATTTTTATATTTTGGAAAAACCAACAGCACCTTGTTGGGGGGAGAAAAATTGAACAAATAGTTATGTATGTATATAGTTAAGCAGGTTTTAAGTCAGATTTTTCCTATAAGTGTTGGTGTGTTTTACTTAAAAATTGGAAAAAAAAGAAAATGACTTGTTTTTTTCAACAGTTTGCAAAAAATAAACACCCAAGAAATTTATTACATTTAAAGAGTTTAAGGAAAACTAGTTTAGCCAAAAAGCTGTTGTCTTTTATGACTGGCATTTAGGAAAACTTAAAATCATTAAAATTTATCATTTATCAAGACAAACTGCATACAAAACAAAAACGAAACAACAACAAATATGTGTATTAATAAAAAGTGGGTGATATAATATAATCAAATAAATATAAAGAGACGAGGTTCCCTGCACTGAACAATTTAAATTTTAAATAATTTTATCATCAGACAGATCCATTATATATTTCCAACAACTTCAAAAGGTAGAAAAGATTAACTACGGATCAATAACTACACGATTGAAGATGTCTAAAATTTATCTATACTGCCTGATTCATTCTAAATTTGTAAAGCTAGAGACTTAAGAGTTGGATTGCGGGTTCGGAAAACTAAGACCTTGAAGAAATAAAAATTTACCAAAAATGAAGACTGCTCAACTATACACAAGAAAAACAAAATTTTTAAAAGTATTGTATTTTATTCAAAAGCTCGAAGGGTAAAAAAGGCCATAATTTTTTGATACTTCTTCAGAGATAATTTTTTAAAGCTGCGCTTGATAGCTCTCTAAAAAATATAAATATAATTTGGTACTTGTTGCCTTTGTTTAAATAATGAGTCTTGAAATATGAAATTAAGGATTTTTGTGGGCCCATATAAAAGCAGAAAATCACATAAATGAAAAAAGTACTTTTTCCACAGTTTTAGTACATTTCAGAATTTTGTTAGATTTTGAGTCTAGAAATATAAAACTGAAAACTAAAAACCCGTGCAAAAACGGAAGTCAACTATATAAAAAGTATTTTTTTCTAAATTGTTGGTACTCTTTTGCATTTTTTTTTATTTCGAATTAGGGAAAATAAAATTAAGGACTTGCAAACTTTAGCACTTTATCAAAAGTACTTTTTCTACATTTTTGGTACTTTTTAAAATTTTTTTTGAGGTTTTATAAAACTAAGGTCTGTTGATCTTTCAAGAGCTTAGAAGTCGACTAGGTGAACAATAAGAACTATACCTACATTAGAAATATGAAATAAAGGACTATTGATCCGTACAGAGTTCGGAAGTTCAATAGGTAAACAAAAATTACTTTTTTCTAAATTTTGGGTACTTTTTTATACTTTTTTTTAAAGTTTATAAGTTAAGAAATATAAAATGAGGTGAGGAATGCGAAGAAAGGGAATACCATTGAAAAGAGCAGGTTCAACAAGATCTAGGTGATTTGAATATCTGGAATTGAAAAAAGGGCACAGAAAATCGTGGCACTTGGAGATCAGGCTTATCACGGCTAAAGACCTAGACAGGTTTTGGAAAATCATTTAAGAAGAGAAACTTTTTTTATGATCATACCATTTCTTCGAGTTAAATACTCTGTTTTAAAATATAACTGAAACCCCAGCTACGAAGAAGTAGGTTAGTTACTTAAAAATCGAAATATCTAACCCTAAAATTGTCACCTAATTTTGTTTTGGATGTTACAGTTTTGCAAATTGGCAAAGCAGCACTAACAAGAACAGAGCCCTCGACATGTTGAACAATATTTAAAATTCTTCCCAACCTAAAGTTGACTAGTGCTAATAACTTTTTTAACTTCCATCAGCGTGCTTAAACCATGTTTTTACTTCCAACGTCAATTATTACTATTAACCTTTTGGATCAGAATCCGGATTATTATAATGTCATGAACAATTTTAATGTCAGCATTATCTTTCTTTTGTAACATTTATCCATGCATGACATCAGTTTCGTAGTAAAGTCATTTCCACAAACTTTTTACTCCTCGGCATTTTGACACTTTTTAGATAAAAGTCTACTTCTTTAATGATGGGCATAGCATCATATAAATACTTTCAATATCAATTGCAAATAACTTTTGATTACCCTAAGGAAGCTCAAGGCGATCACTCTCAGGCAACTTGCGTTCTCAGTTGCTACGCTTGAGGATAGAAAACCATCAAAAGTACTCCCAAAGGATTTTTTAACATCAATTATCCCAAGAAGTAAAGGGGTTTTCTGATTCCTAATTCATTAGATAGTACTTTCGGAATACTAATGGTAAAGATAAGTTGAAAATATACCCTTAGCCTTTGCCATGCCTTAGCAAGTACATGATTAGGTAGCTAAGTGCAGCATTGACAACGATTTTTTGTTCCTACCGAACCATGCGCCAAACCAGAAATAGTTAAAAAATTTAAATATCTCGCCTACTAATACCAAGGTGCTATAACTGCCTGAGCACATCGTAGAGGGAGACAAGATTTAGCATGTCTGTTAGCCTTCCAGATATTCAAATTAAATGGTCTGCCAGACAGACCGGACAGACGAAAGGACCAAGTCGTTTACAGAAAAAATACATTGAACGATTTTATTGTTATCCTTGGGCTTTGCTCATAAAAAAGAATCCAATGTCTTCATTCAAAAACCCAAATGCCCATCCAACAGAAGGTGTTTAAGACTATCAAATCTAATTTTTGAATGAAAGCTAGTCCATACTCATCAAATTTCCTAGATTTTTTTTGGTGTCAAAAAATATTTAAAATTTTTTTAAAGCTTTTAAAAAAATTTTCATAACAATTCAAATTAAAAATTATTTATTGTATTATTTCCAATTCTAATTTTTTGCTGACCGCTGTTTACTGTAAACAATAAAAATGTTTTTAACTAAAAACAACAAATGTTTACCAAAATTAATAACGCAACAACATGGCAAGTTTTGAAAGCTTCATTTAATTTCTTAAGGATTCCTAAAAAAACACTCAAATTATACTATTAAAAAAATTGTTTTTGTTATTGAAAGTATAAAGGTATAACCAATCGATAATTATAAAATAATTAGTTCTTTTTAACTTTTCTATGACGTAAAACGTAATTTTTAATTTTTGTTTATCGCTCAATTAAAAATTTTATTTTATAATTCTTAGAAACTTTTACTTCCTTTTTTACTTCCCTATACAAATTTCTGTTAAAAACGGCTTAATAAGATGGCAAAAAAAATTTTGGCCAAAAGCTAAAACAATAATTTTAAACTATTTTTGTACGGACCGTAATAATAATGCAAGAAAATAAATCTCAAAAAACAATAATTAATTTTTATTTTCATAATTTTTGTCAAAAGATAATTATGATCAATTATCGTTATCAGTTTTTTTATCAATTATTTTTTAAAAATACAACAATTATTTTTTGAGGAAAAAATTAATAATTAAAAAATTAAAGAGCACTTGATTTAAAAAAAATCTTCTTTAATACCATTAGGTTGATGTACTTCACTCTATTTTTATAATTTTTGTCAAAAAATAATTATGATTTTTGGATTTATATTTTTTTTGCAAAAATTATTTTTATTTTTATTTTTTTAAATCAATTATGATAACAATAGATAATATTTATTTTGCGATATTATATTTTTTGTATTTTACATTTTTTTTTGCAAAAAAAAAAAATAATTATTATTTTTTGAGAAAAAAATTATTAAAATTATTAATATAAAAATTGAACATCACTTGTTTTCAAAAAAACTTGCTTAATATTATTAAGTTGATATACTTCAATTGACTTTCCGGTGCTTCCTTGTATGTGATTGATTTCTTTGAAAATTCGAAAATAATTATATATTACAGTCTCTTTCAAGTCAAGTTAATTGTTGCTTTTTAAAACACATTTTCATTTGATTTATTTCTGGCTTTAGTTCTTTTAATACAAATTTTTTTACAATTATAAATTTTTAATTATCTTAATTAAAAAATTAATTGTTAGCACAATTGTGTAAATTAACTTAAGCTTTAAATAAATAAAGTGAAAGTTCAAAAAATAAAGTAAAAATTCAAAAATTAAAACAAAAACGAAAAATCTAAATTATGTTTTTCTATGAGCTTTCGTATGACATATATTAGATTTGATTGATATTGCTCTTAGTAATAAAAAATTTTACGATAAACTTTTCAATTATTCAAAAATTGAGTATTTCTTTTATAAAGACCTCACCAGTGTCATTTCAAGTATTCATAATATAACATGTTTACAATATAAGCAAATGATATATCACTTCCTGACAAATTTTCAGCGGTTCAAAGAACGCAAATTATATTTTACCAATTTTTTTTAAAAACGTAACACTTCAATTTTTAATTCCAAAGTATTTAAAACTAAACCAAGCTTTTATTTAATGTTTTAAATACTTAATTATTAATTTATAAAAACGTTTGAAAGTATTACGATACATTTTAAATATGTATAGCAAATATATTTTAATAATATTTTCCATTCAAAATTAATGCAATATTTGAATATATATTTAGGTATTTTAATGAATTTTTATATTGAATGGTTCAGCACAGCCGAATATAGAACTCTCAGTTGTTTTTTTTTTATATTCTCAAAACTATTTTCCATTAAATTTGTTAAGCTTGAAAATTTTATGACAATAATAGAAAGACATTATTAGATAATTCTCCATTGAAGCTATAATTGAGGTTATTAAAAGAACTTGCTATAAAGCAGTAGAATAATTTGCTGCCATTTAAATTGAGTTAAATTACTAGCAAAACAATTTAATTGTCAAAAAAAATTTATTTTAAGAAGTAGAAAACCAGCAAAATATATCCCAAATAACAATTACCTATAAAAATTCTAAAACAACAGAAGTTTCTTTAGTTATTAAAACTATTGGCTTTTAAGTTAAGCAACAATAAAATAAAAACAAAAACTTTTATGAATTATTTTATTTGGTAAAAGTTTTAACCTTATAACTTCTTTTAAAATTCGAAATATAAGCTGCAATAAGTCTTTGTTTTTAACATACATGTGTACTTATTACACAAATTTGTTGAAGCGTTCTGTTTTAAAAAAAATATATTAAAGTAGTTTAGTTGTACGTATGAAACTTCCAAACAATAAAATATAGGGTGGCTGATGAAAGCTGCTACAAAAACTTTTTGATAAAAAGCCGCACATGTTTCACCGAAGGTGAAGGGGATTTGAATTTAGTTACAGGGTGTCCGCCGGCAAAGGATGCTGTTTTGTTTTTTTTTTCAAATTTTTGATTAAACGAAAGAGACTGAATTTTATATTGATAAATTTTTTATTAAATGTCGGCAATTATGTATGAAATACCACATGTTAACCAAGCCCAAAGCATGCAGTTGTGCCATTAAAAAGTTTTCAATTATATTACGATATCGCTTCCCATTGACCGTTACGCCGTTTTCAGTTCCAAAAAAGTAAGGTCCAATGATTCCTCCTAAAAGTCTGCACTTTAAATGTATCCAAAGGTGACTGATAAAAAGTTTTAGGGTTTTCCATTACCCAGAACCGAATATTCTGTTTATTCACGTATCAATTTAAATGTGCCTCGTCACCCATTTGGATTTTTCATCAAAATCGATGATTGATTTTAATAAAATGTTTTAACAATTAAAACACATTGGTTTACCGAATATTTTTCCATCATAAATTTGTCACGTCTCTACTGTCATATATGAACTGTCAAGTCTAATGTTTACCAAAATGGCGGCAAAACAAAGTAGTATATCTGACGGTGGACACCCTGTATTTTCAAAACCTCATGAACTATTTAAATACATATGTGAAAATTTAAATAGACTGCACTCTTGGCGTTACGCATGCGACATCTTATCAAAAAGTTATTTTCTTTTGGTAGCAGCTTTCATCAGTTACACTATATTTTATCTTGCAAAAACAATCACCCTTCTACACAATGCTATATGTTGCAATTGTTACAAATACTAAAAAAATATATCTAAAAGATCTTAAAATTTGTAAATAAAAGCAAAAGCTTTAGGGCTTTTAAGTCTTTAACACTGTGCAATAAAAATATACAAACACACACACTAACTTAAATCATTAACAGAAAATGAACTTTGCAAAAACTAAAGGCAAATAAATTTAACTTCTTAGTCTATATGTTTAAGACACTAAATGACTTTTTAAGAAATCAGTTGCAAAAGTATAATGTTAAACCTTAAAAAAATATTGATGTAGGTCAGTTAGCTGTTGGTTAAATGCCAAATACAATAGCAAAAGAAAATGAAAACGAGAATGAGAGATATGAAAAGGAAAAAGAGATAAAACAAACAAACAAATAAAATCATTTAAATAATATAAAGCTTCTGTTTTAGGTAAAAGAATTGGATAAATGGGAACTTTAAAGCCGGTTACGTTTTAAATAAAAAAAAATTAGTCAATGAATATGCTTAATTTGATGATGAAATAAATTCTTAAAATATTTTAATAAATATTTTTGAAATTACAATATTTTAGCTATAACTAGTAAATATGAAATTCAAACTTAATTAGTTTTAAAAACAAGTTGACTTTTATTTTTATCTGTATTTTTTTTTTCTTTGAAACCATACGTAGTTAAAAAAATTACGATAAATTTGAAAAAAAAATTGTTTTAAGAACTAGAAATTTTTTTTGTTAACTTTATTAAAATTAGGCAATAATAAATGCTTTCGAAAAACAATTTAAATATTTTATAAATAATTTTTCAAAAAAGTTAAAAACTTACGATACTTAGAATTTTATATTTAAGTTAATTATCAATAATCTAAAACAAATAGTTTATTTCTTTAGAAAAGAAATTATATAGCAGAACTTAAACCAAAACAAATGTCTAAAATGTATCTTTAAAAGAATTATATATAAATCCGGCTAAGAATGATGCAAAAAATTTATTTTAAGGGTTTCCAACTCCAGAAAACAATATAATAAAGATTATATTATGTGAATTGCTAAGTACATCACACTTTCAGATACTAATAAAAACTGAAATTAGTATTTTATGTTAGCTTTTATAATTGTCAAAATCTTTTTTGCTAGCTAAACTCTAAGTTGAAAAAGAATTTACGATAATACTAGAGGTAATTTTATATGAAAATTTTAGTTGAAAAAATTTTTAAAAATTGTTTTTTAAAAATTTTTGTTATAAAAAGTAAACGATAAAAAAATCTATATCCATATTATAAATTCATTAAAAATTTTAACGAATATCAAAGTAGTTATTGAAATTACGATGTATTTAAAAAAATTATGACAAATTAAAAACACAATGTGATTTGTTAGGTAAACAAATTAAAAAAAATAAACAAAGAAAACGAAAGTAATATTTTATTTAAGCTCTTATAATTTATTTAAATTATTGTTCTATTGATACTTCTAAGAGCTTAAAAATTAACGATAAATCAAATTTAAATCTCTAAAACTTTTCCTTGGTAAAATTAAACCAAAATTAGAGCTTAACTGCAACTTTTCAAAAGCCCGAAAATCATTTCCCCAACAGTCTTGCAAGTTATTACAAAACTTACGATAATGTTTGAAAAATATTAAAAATTAAAGTTAACATTGGCAACTACTTTAAAGTTGTTTATGCCGTGTAAGCTTTTCATTGCCAATTATTTTAAGATTTTGTTAAATTTACGATACATTGGTAAAAAATTCTTACGTAAAAAACCAATTTAACTCAGGAAGTAAATAAAAATGTTCATATACTCAGACTATAACTTGTAGAATTTCTTTCATTAATTTTTTCACGCTCAATATAGTAGGATTTAAAAATTTTACGATAAGGGTGTACGTTCTCATATAGATAGTTTTACTACTTTCCTATATTTAGCTAAATTCAAAACAAGTTTTTATTTAAGATTATTGTGAGCTCTTATATTTAATTAAACACTAAATCCTCTGCAAATATTTTCAAAATATTGCGAATTGAAGTTTTAACAAATTTACGATACTGCCCCTAATTTACATTAAGCTAAAAATTGTTAGATGTTTGACACACAAACATTTCTAAAAAAAATATTAAAACCAAAACAAATTCTCAGCACCTAACCAAGTAAAAATTTACGATAACGTTTAAAAAAAATTTTATTCGAAATTTATACATAAAATTAAGCCAAAATTTGTATATAATTTTTAATATCTTGTGTTATTAAAAATAGCTTTATTACAATTGTTGTAAGTAATTAAATATTTTACAAGAAATTTTTTTATTAAGTAAACTTGTGTATTTAACAACAAACTCTTTTAAATATGCTTTTGTAGGTGCAGTTTTTGTCATTCACTAAGCTTTATAACAGCTGCCTAATTGTAATGTTGAATGAAAGAGCGACTTTTTTTAGCAGCTTGTTGTTGTGTAGTTAAAATATTGTTTAACATGTGCTAACTTAAATGTCAAACATTATTTAATCTTTTATTTGCATTGATGGGAGTAAAAATTTTTAAATTTAACACTAAAATGACCTTGATTTCTTTGTAACAGCCAACAAAATACATTTCCTATCTGCATATGAAAATGATAAAAAAAATAAAAACGAAATTTTAAAAACGATTTAAAAGCTTTAACTTTTAACCAAACTTCTACTAACTTTCTCTCTCTGCCACACTTCACTCTCTTACAGAGAATAGTTCAGTTAAAAAAGTTCGTTGCTTAAGTCTTTTATTTTTATTTGCCTTTTTATGATTAAAAACCAACATTTGTATAAATGTTTTTACCATTTTTATTTACTAGTTGTCGCAAATATTATTTTTTTTTTTAATTTACATTTTGCTACAATTTTAGTGTTTTTTTATTTTTAAATCTTTGCAAAAATAATGCGACTTATTAAAATACTTTTTTGATATTGACCTAAATGTTTAATGTTCGTTATTTTTTGTGTATTATTTATTTTGGTGTACATATTTATTTAAGAGTGTATTTACCTGTTCCAAATACTAAAAATTTGTTTTTTTGTTTAGTTTTTATAAAAAATATTTGACTTTCATATATGTAAAAAAAAGTCAAATATTTAGATTATGTAAAGAGGCACATACAGGCTTGACAAAAAGCATTAGACTTAACTTTGTTGAAATTATAAAGGCGTGCAGGAAATACAAAAATTTTTAAATGGTTGACAGATGAAAAATATTTATCTAAATACTAATACTGGTATTGCTAAGCAAAGAATGCGATGCGTATTAAAAAATTTAACTCAAAATTTAGATAAAATTTTTAAAATTTTTTTCTAGATTAATTTTAATTTTACTGATGAAAAATATTTTTTTTTATAAAAATTGTTTATTTTTAATTTTCTTAAAAACTTCGATAAAAAATAAGTTTGATGAAAATATTTGTGTAAGCTTTGCCTAAATTCATGTCAAAAACATTTAAAGTAATCACATTTCTTCACAAAGTTAATTATATTTGCATGTTTTTAAAAGATATAAGATCTACTCAGCAATTACATATGTACATACAAAAGCCTAAACTTATTACGCGTAAAAGGTTAAATAATATAATAATTAAAATTTTTATTTAAAAAAAAATATGCGATTCATTTTAATTTCTTGGGGCTTTTAGAATTAAACAAAATTTAAAAGCAAAAACAATCAAATTAAGCAATTGCTCTTCACACAAATTTTTTATATATTAAGTATGTACTTTATCGTAAATATTTAAAGTACTTACAAAAACAACAACAACAAAAATGTATTGCCATATAAAAACCTATATTGAATACTAATTTTGATTTTAATTTATGCCAAAAAATTCCTTAAATTATGCTTATGTGTAAGCCGACAAAGACAAAAGAGTTTAATATTTTTTGTAACAAAGCTTTAAGTAGAATTGCTAAATATGTAACTATTTTGTCATGTTTTTAATGCTGAAATATATTTTTAAATTATTGTTTACACGTAACAAATGTAAATCTTACTATTATCCTTCTGTAATGGTATATTTTACTCTTTTTTTTTAATTTATTTTTGGAGGTTTTATAACAAAGAAACAATGCTGCGTTTAACAGCGTTTTGATTAGCTTATTATTATTTATTATTCGTAACACGATTGATATTTTTATTAAACTAAATAGCAATTACCTCGTTACTTTTTTGAGAGAAATATATTTAAAAGTGAAAATATTATTTCAATCTTTAATTGTCCATTTCTAAAAAAATATATTTTTAAATTTATTTTAGCATCTTTGTATAGTTTTTTACCTTAATCTGGTTTGAAAGAAGATTATTTTGTACTTAAGTTTTATAAAGGCCATATAATAAAAAATGTGCACATTGTTCTCTTGTTTGATTCCCTTAGTTAATGTAAGTCTAAAGTCCCTAATTTTAAAAAGAATTCAACAAAAGTACTCTCCGACCTCAATCAGAGTCAACGGCTCTTTATTTTTGAGTCAGTTATTTTTAATTTCGTATTTTTAGATTTTTAATTAAAACTGATGAGAAACTACACCAAAAATTAGAGATTGTGCCCTTTTTTTACTTTGTTGAGTTTCATACACTTATAACCTTAAAAAAAATGCGAAGGTACCAAAAAAGCGAAAAAGAACTTTTGGGATACTTGATTGACTTTCGACCTTATTCTGGGTTAATAACACTTAATTTGATAATTCAAGAAAGTACCAATAATTTAAAAAAGTACCTCATGCAAATTTAGTCGGCTTCTGAGTTAACTGTTTTATATTTTCTATTTCTAGACTTCCGATTTTAATCTGGATTTTAAGTTTTATATTCCTTAAAATTTAAAAAATTGGAAAAAAGGTCAAAAATTTTATAAAAGTACATCTTGTAAATATAATCGACATCCGACCTCTACATCAATTAATAGTCCCTAATTTAATAGTTCTAGACTTTTAACCTTAATCATAGTTATTATTCGTTTATTTTATATTTTTTGACTTAAATCTCAAACATATGCAAAAAAGTACCAAAAATTTTAACAAGTACTTTTTGTCAACTAAGTTGATTTTCGACCTCAATTTGGGTTAGTAGACCCTAATTTTCTATTTCTAGGCCCATAATCTCAAAAAATATAAAAAAAGTACCCAAAATGTGAAAAAGTACTTTTTAACCAATTGATTGAAATTCGACATCTTTCTGGGTTATTGACCTTTAATTTTATATTTCTTGACTTAAATTTTTAAAAGAGCCAAAATATTACCAAAAATGTGAAAAAAGTACTTTTTGTTTGCTTAGTTGGCTTCTGATATCTATATGGGACAATAGTACTTAATTTATTTTGTTGGCTCATAACCTTAAAAAATTACAAGAATTTAAAACATTTTAGCGAAATTTAATATCTTTATCCTTATTGATTTAGAAGTAACGAAAAAGTACCAATATAAAGTTTTAATCCACTTTTTATCCCTTTAGGTCTGAAATTAAAAAAAAGTACCCAAAACGTAGTATTAGGTTTTCAAGCTCTGTCAAACGCAATATAAATTATGATTCTATTTTCATTGGTTTTAAAGTTAAGAAAAAGTACCTAAAAAGTATGTACACAAATATATTTAAGGATTTAATTTCAAAAAAAGTACCAAAAAGGTTTTGGTTCTGTTTTTGTAGGTTTGTTAAATACAGTTTAATTTTTATTTTTATCTTTAAGGTTAAGAACTTCAGATTATAACGTGCAATTTGCTACATATTTAATTTGTAGCATAATTTAGTTTTGATGACCTTAAACAGTTTTGTTTCTTTAATTGCACCTTAATGAATGACAAAACAGATTTTACAGTTCAAAAACCTTTAACTTTACAGCTTTCGGCCATTTGAAGGCAAAATAACTTTTAGTTTTATTTTTTTGTTAAACATAAACTAAATTAAATCCGATGGCAATGAACTCTTGGGGCCAAGAAAAATTGCATTGAGATAATACATTTTACAAATTATAAAAGAAAAAACATAAAAACACAAACGAGAAACTTGGTTATTAAATGAAAAATAGTTAAACAATCGAAAATTTAAATGTTTTCCCTCTTAAAAAGTCAGTTAGATCTCAATGAGTCAATGACCATGAAGTTAAAAAATCCCATGACCTCTAAACATAAACATACACATGCACTCACATAAAGTTTAAGGCAATAAACCCTTAAAAGTTTTTTAAACATTTTTTTTTTTGGTTTTGATAAATTTAAAATATTAAACCTTTCTTATTTTAAAAAAATGTTTGAACTTTTATTTACAGCTAAAGGTCTGGAAATCACTCCTTGTTCCTTAAGTGATCACTTAAAGGATGAGTGCATTAAGAATTTAATTGCCCAAGTGATACCTGAACTTAAGGTAATACTCAAACTCATTGATTTATAATAATTTTATTCTAAAATTCTTTGAAATTTTTTTCAATTTCAGGCTGGAGTTCCTGAATATGGCTTGAGTTCCATAGATCCCTATTTCTATAGGCGGGGCATTTTTCGTTATGCCAACGATGGCATACAGGGTGGTTTACTAATCAAAAACATGCAAATCCATGGCATTTCTAATTTACAAGTCAAATCTTTTGTTGGAAATTTTACGAATGACGATTTTATTGTCAAAATAGGAGTGGAATGTAAACAACTAAGGGCCGATGGCCAGTTTAAGGCAGATGTTAAGTTTGGTGGCTTGAGATTGGTGCCAAAGGGGCCATTTAACATAACTCTGGGTAAGGGGGTGGAGAAACGTAAAGAGTTAGTTAAGAATATTGTAAATTGTTGCCATCTAAAGAAAATTTAATGCAACTTTAAATATTCATTCATTAGGAGAAACACTTTGTATTTGCAGAATAATTTTATATTTTTTAAATCAAAAAAATTCTGGTTTATATTAAGTGCTTCTTTGTAACAAATGTTTTTTTAAAGAGAAAAGATAAAAAAAAATTGCCTAATGTTAAACATTAGAGTGTTAATTTGCATCTTTAATTCGATCACATTAGCAATTTTTGTTGCAGCAACTTTCAGTTTATTGCAGCTATCGGCAAAAGCTGGGCACCGCGACTTTATGGTTTCTCTTAATTTACATACGTGTGTGCACATATTGTGGAGAGTTAAAAAACATTAATCAGCCTTTTTTAGAACTTTAAAAAGGCTGGTTGCATTATCATTTGCTAATTAAGATTCACTGACAATATTATGGAATGAACAACTAGAGTATGTTTCTTAAGAGAGCCTTTTATTTTCGGTATAGGTTGCCTTTGGCTGGCTTAGTGTAAGAGAAAAGCAAAGCATAGATTTAATTATAAAATTTTCTAACATATAAAACTTGGAATTGCTACATCAAAACTTGCTTAATTTAAATTTTCTTTCAGAAAAAAAAGCTCATTTTATCTTTTTTACTTCTTTAGACAACGTTCGAGCTATCGTTTTAACTGATGGCAGCTTTAGTAGCAGTGACGACAGTGTAAGATTGCAATTGCATCGTCTTAATGCCAATGTTTCAATAGGAAATGCAAAAATTATAGCCAATGGCATATTTTCTGATCGTAATTTAAGTAAGTCAAACATAACAATATATACAAACTATTTTTTTATAATTTCAATTTTTTATTTTTCTTTTTCAGATGCCATGATCCTTAACTTGGTCAATGAAAATTTACCCGAAATAACTCGTGTTGGCATACCGGCAACACGTGAACAGTGGGCCCCCATTTTAGTGGAACATGTGAATAATTTCTTTGCCCAAGTTCCTATAGAAAAGTTTTTAACGCAATAAACCAAAAACAGCATATTTTAATTTAATTTTAGTTTTTAATTTAAGCTTCAAACTAATACTAAACAGTTAAATTAGTATTAAAAAATATTTTCTTTTTATTTATTTTAAAATGTTATTTGGCTTAATTTTATACAAATATTGAGCTTAAAAAATGTTTTATTATTTTTAATATGTAAGAATAACTGAATAAAATTTTATTTACAAAAAGTTTTAAAAAACAAGGTTACACGTTCCAATAACAAATACAACAGGAAATCGTTTTTTGCTACACTGTAAAAGCTATGCGTTTCAGAGATGGACAACTTAAGATTTTTTATAAAACCCGTTTGCTTTATTTTTATTTTGAAGCTAAACAATAAATTAAATTAGTTTTAAATATTTTTTATACTGGTATAACCATGCTGCCGTTTTAAAAAAACTTTTAATACAGGCTTTTTAGTTATCAAATCTAAACAAGGGCTCCTAATTATTGTACGATAGCCCCATGTCGTTCCAAAGTGGACATATCAACACATGATGACATGCTCAAAAGGGGCGTACATTTATTTCTTTAATAATTTTTTAGTATAATATAATGCATCGAAGATAAAATATTTTATATGTGTTAGTATTTTTGGTACAAAAGTGGGCGGGACCACGCCCATATAAAGTAAATTTTTTTTATACTACTTACACCAAACTCTGCACACAATTAAGAGATTCTATGACTAGAAAATAAACGGTGCCACGCCTTCTTTATTTAATATACAAAATATAAACGAGCAGACTACATCCACAGGTTATTGCCCTTTTTTTCAGTTTCATGGCAATATTTTATAATTTTATGGCTGCTAATACTATTTAAAAAAACTATTTTGTCTTTTTTAGGAGAAACCATGCTTTGTTTTTCAGATTATATATACATTGTTGAGCCCAGAAGCTGGCTCTGACATTGAATTTTAAGCCATAATATACAACATTACATTGGCATAAAAAATGCTGTTGTCAATACTTGGGCAATAATTTTAAAACCTGAAAATTTTTCCAAACAAGCTTTTTAGTTTCCTCTTATAATGACAGTTTTTAATTTTGAAATAATACAAGAAAAGTTATTTTGCCGGCACTAGCCGAGGAGAAATGCTTTTCGAAACACTTCAAAATTTCTCCTCTGAACTCTTTATTTTGTACTGGAGTGTAACTATTGAATGTATTTGAGTAAAATTTAAGTAAATTGAAAATTTATTTAATTAATTTATTCAAGAATTTTTTTTTTGAAAAACTAATTTAAAGATAATTTTATAATTGTAATAAAAAATAAAAGGTAGGTTATAAAATCCTCGTACCTATATATTAGATTTACCTTTCAGCAAATCTACCACTAGCAATTCTTAGCCGATTTGAAAAAAAAATAGAATTAAATTTGGATTAATATTAGACATTTTTTCTAATCTTACAAAATTATAGTCCACGTACATAATCATTAGAAAAAAAAACAATAAAGAAATACTTTACGCTTTAATTAACAAATATTTCTTTTAGTTAACGAAATAAAAATTAATATAAAGATGTCCAACTCTGTGTTGAATGCATTGCCTACCACTTACAACAAAAAGCAACTTTAACGTTAATAAGAAATATATATGTTTACCATCAACAGCATACTTTAGGGAGCAAAACAAATTAAGCGCGTTATTAGTGATGCCATACGTAAAACTTGTTTAAAGTAAATAAAAATAAATAAATAAATAAACATACAAATTTGAAAAAAACCCCATTAGAACTACACGGAATCAGCAACGAATCTAGTTTTATGTAATTTCACCAAAGTTTTATAGTAAATTCAATTTTCTTTTGTAAATTAATATCAAATGCAGTTTAAAAATTAAAGGTAAAAAAATTTTTATTATAAAAATTTTTAAAACAAATTGTTTTCAAATATTTTTTTGTGTTTTTGTAACACTTACTCAGTTTGTAAAGCAAATTTTTTTTGAATTCAAAACTATCAAATATCAAATGGTTTAAGTGCTTTACAAATAAATTGACCTCATTTCGTCCAAAAACATTTCAAGTTAATTTGAGATAATAATAAGTAATTACAGACAGCTAAAGTCTTTTTGCGTTGACAAACAAGTGGGTGTTTGTAAAAAGAAATTTTATAACAAAATTGTTAATTACTTCTTTTTAAAAAATGAAATTTTTATAAAAGTGACAAAAGTATTTAAGCAATTTGATAATAATGAATCATATATTGTTTGGGAATATTTTTGTACGTGAAAAGAAATTGAATTCCATAGCGAGAATTTAAGAAAATGAATATTTGAAGAGAGGTTCCAAACGTTTAAAAGTTTAAGCCTTAGCTTAACAAAAAAATTGAATTGTATGGAAAAAACAGTTAAGAAACTTTAAAGTAATATTATAACAACAATTAAACGATTTTAAAATTTTTCTTTAATTTTTTTGTGTAATAAAATGTTTGGGCATCCCTCTTCTTTGAGTTTTTGAATAACACAATAAGACTTTTAAAAATATTTTTTTTAATATATTTTTTGTTAATCTTTTTTGGCCTAAGCTTTGATGAACATGATATTGCAAATTATTAAGATTGATTTCCTAAGAAAAACAAAAAGTTTGCAATTAACCGATAATATGTCAAGAGATACTTAAGCCACTTACACACCATTAGAAAATGTACGTTAAGTAGTCTTATGAAATAGATTATAACTGGAAATCCAAGGGATTGAAATATGTAATTGGCACTTTAAGTCACCTGTAAACGTTTTGAAATTAAACATTAAAGAAGAACCCAATTTGTGAGGCAAAAACACCCTTCGCGAAATTTTAAATTCATGTAATTATATCCATTTAAAAAACATTTTCAGAACGCTTAGTATAATAAAAGTAGTTTGACAGCAGGATATCGAACATAAATAAAGACTGAAAGCTCAGCTTAATTTAAATGTTATAAGAATCTTTTAGCAGTGCATGTTGGCATGTGGTTGTTACTACACAATTAGCATTCGTTGACCAGTAAGTTTAGATTTTAATTTCGATTCTACCTCTAAATACAACAAAAACTTGTAAAAAAAACTAACCGTTTAAAAAAAATTTATTTCAAAAAGAAAAAATATATGAAACCTCGTACTAATTGCATGAAGAAAAATTAAAAATATTGAAATGAATTGAAGCTATTAACTAAAAGCTTTAATTAAATTAGGCCTAAAGTAAAAATGCTTAGCTAGAGAAGGTAAGTTTAAGCGATTCAAGCCCGTGTTTCGTACAAAATGGTTATTTATCGTAAATTTTTTATCCATAGAAAAATAAGTTAACAGTTCAAATTTGAAGTATTAATTTTGCATTTAAACAAATTTTGATTTCGTTGAGTTCCTATTTTTTTTAGCTCTTCAAACATTAATTTTCATAACTTTATTTTCAAAAAAATTATTTATCGTAAATTTTTTAACCATAAAAAATTATTAAAAGTTTAAATTTAATTCTAAATTATAGAGAAAGAAAAGTATTAATTTTGCATTTAACAAAAATTGATTTCGTTAATTTATAATATTTTAGCTATTCAAACATTAATTTTCATGACTTCATTGCCAAAAAAAATAATTTATCGTAATTTTTTTATGAATTTCTAATAACAAAAATATAAAAATTTTTACGGCAAATGACAGGCTAAATAAAAAGCTAATTTCAATTTATGTTCTTTTTTTTCAGTACACAATCACACAAAAAGGTTACAAAACCATACTTAAAAAAGAAACTCCTTCCTCCTTTAGAAGAATATATTTAAGTTTATCAACGTAAAGTATGATTGTGATACTAAAATAAATCAATATTTAAAACAGAGCAAACAAAGCACAGAAACATATATTTAAGGAGAAAAAATAAATTAAAAAACGAATATTTAAAAAATGACAAGCAAATCGTGTTTCTACAAACATGGCCAGCAATAACTCCTTCAAAAAAATGCCTTTATTTTACAAAAAAAAATTTTTAAACGTTGTAATTGAGATCTGTAAAAAAACTTTTTAAAAAAAAATAAATAAATAAATAAAAACTTAATGTGTAAGAGTGTATGGATACGTATAAAGTTCTGTATTAAGCTCTGTCTGTAAGAGCATATAACACATTTGTATTCTGCTTCATTTTGCCAACCGTTTACTTCTTTTTTACTTATTGTTGTTGTTATTCACCAATAACAATCAAATCAACCAAAAAAAAAACAGCAAGAAAAAGATAAAAAAGATTCAATACGATCACATGTACATAACTGTTGTCGTAACATTGTCAACGTCCAGTCTATCAGATACCTGCGAACTTTTAACGTAAACGGTGTGCGTTACTCAAAAGCGGTTAAATCCTACATTTCTCTTATATGCAACAAAAAAGAATTAGACTATAAAGAAAATAACAACAACTCAAGTGTTCATTCAGAACAAATAAAATTAAAATAAATTATCGTCCACATAAACAAATAAAAAACAAAAAGAATTCTCACTATAAATAGTTTTTGCATATAAAAACTTTGTGTTAAGCCGGTAATAAACAAACATTAAGTTGTCTTTAAGAAATAGTTTGTTTAACTTAAAAAATTTTTTTTTGTTAAATATTTAACACAAAAATGTTGAAATTTTTAAAATTATTTATTTGGACATTAACGCTTTTGCATTGTTTATGTTGTTTGGCGGGTGAAGGTAAATTTGTGAATCTAAGTGCAAATTTAACGGACATAAACGATGATTTACAGCTGAAAAACGTGAATTTAGTGGATAAACATAAATCAGCTGTTAGCGGTCAATTGACAGCAAGTAAAAAGAAAATTCATGAAAACACAGACGAAGGTAATTTATAAAAAAAACAGAATTTAAAATAAAAAAACCAATCACAAACTTGGGAAGTATTTAACTAGAAATATTACAGGACATACGAAGGATATCAAAAATACCTTTTTATAGTGTTTCTTAAGCAAATTATGTGTACGCCTATACACTTTAAGTCAACTTTAAAAAAAGCGCAAAAATATAACTTTAATATTTAATTCTTAATCTCTTAACTGTTAAGGATGCTATTAAAATTTATAAAATTTTAAATTCCACTATTTTAGATAATTAATTTTTTCTAAATGAAATTAAATGATTTTGAAAAAAAAATTATCCTAAATTTTGAGAACATTCACGATTTAACTACCAATTCGGATTTTGCTTAAATTGTGTTTAATAAATTCTTTATCGTAATATGTGAGAATAATTTTTGCGCATTTTTTGTCTCTAAAAACGACCTTATATGATATCGTAAATTTTTAAAAATGCCTTACCATTACTTAGTAACTTTAATTTAGTCTCATTCTATACATTTAATAAAATATTAATTAGGATTTTTTCATTTTTACATAATAAATCTTTATCGTAAATATTATACAGGCTTGCACTTTAGCTATTTATTGGGGTTAAATCCTAATCAAACACCTAAACATTATTTTGCTTTTGTTTTTAAACTTTATCAAAATTCCCTTATTTAACGTTAAAGCACTGGTGTATCTTAATTATTTAATGTTTTTAGTTTCTGTTTTACAACCATAACATTTGTTCTTAATAAGAAAATCTTTATTTAGCGTAAACAAATTTTTTACGGAATTATCGTAAATTTTTAATAACTTTTTTGTTAAATTTTAGAACTGAATAAATTGTAGAAAGATTAAAAATTAGTTATACCAGTGTTTTATTAAATTTTTTAAATCACTTGTACGAGTATATCGTATTTTTTTATATACAAGGATCTCAGCTTTTAAATTGAGTTTAGTCCCAAACAAACGGTTTTTCAATACAATATTTTCGTTTTTTTTATTTTGGGCCAAGAATATGCTTTATATCGTATTTTTAAAAATATCGTATTTTTTTAAAACTTTTATAACATCAATAGAGTTCCGAAAACTGGACGACTATAAGAAAGATGTTAATATCAAGATTTAATTATTAAATTTAAGTTTTTAAATTTGGTTTTTTTTTTAAATTAAACACATATTTTACCGTAAGTTTCAAAAAACTTTGAAGTTAAGTAAAAGTTGAAATTTAGGCTTAAGCGATAGATTATTTAAAACATTAGCTTTTAGTTATCTATTTTTTCTAGTTTTTTGACCTTTTTAATGTTAATAAATAAGTCTATTTTTTTAAGCTTTAGGTCTATTTTTATGTTTATTTTTTTGCAAATTTTTCAATATTTCGCCACTCCGTTGTGTGGCATCATCAGGAGGTTATTTTAGTTAAATATTAAAGTTGTTATTTTGGTTTTAAAAATTAGCTTTTGGCTTTTCGAATAACGATTATAATATATATATATTATATATATATTATAATCGTTATTCGAAAAGCCAAAAGCTAATTTTTAAAACCAAAATAACAACTTTAATATTTAACTAAAATAACCTCCTGATGATGCCACACAACGGAGTGGCGAAATATTGAAAAATTTGCAAAAAAATAAACATAAAAATAGACCTAAAGCTTAAAAAAATAGACTTATTTATTAACATTAGCTTTTAGGTTTTAAACTATATCAAATCACTTGTAAAGTGGCAAAGCAGCAGTTTATCGTAAGTTAACAACGTTAGATATTGTTTGGGTTAAAAAAAATAAAGACGAAATATTATCGTAAATTTTTAAAACGTTTTTCCAATATAATTCGGTTTGAAGAAAGAATTTAAACGAAGTAGTATTGTGAATGTTTAAAACGATTTTCCATAAGGTAGCAATTTAAGTTAAGGGAAAGCACTTTTAATATTTAATAAATCGATTTGATTAATTTATCGTAAATTTTTTGTATGCTTATGCTTTAGCTACTAACTCGGAATTAGTGTCAAACAAATAATTTGACAAAGATTTATTTTTAATTTTTTTAATTAAATTTAGGGTCGTATATAACAGTTTGATTATATTATATCGTAATTTTTTCAAAAGTAACAGTTTTTAGTTTTTATTTGTATGTAAGTTGAAATCTTAAAATTTTTTTGGTAAAGTGTAAACGATAGTTGGAGGTAAGCAATTAAAAACAAACCAATATCGTAAATTTTTCAACAGATATCAGCTTAATTATAATTTAATTTAAAGTTTAAAACAACAGATTTATATAGACCCTGATTTTGCTTTTTTTTAATTTTGTTGAAAATTAGGTCAAATTTTAAATACCGCAAGTTTTTTAATGAGAAAAATTATAATAAAAAATTTTTTTTATATATTTTTAATAAAACTGTGTTTTTGGCAGCTCGAAAATTGTACAACATTAAATTGGCTACGAGTTTCAAATAACAGGCTTAGATAATAAATTTTTAATAGTTTTTTTACTTTAGTTAAATGGTTCTTTTGACAGCATTAAAGATTTATCGTAAATTTTATTCACTCAATGATTTGTTTAATTTTTTATGCATTTCTTTTATTTAATTTTTTTTAAGCTGTTTTTTTACAAAATTGTGCAAAAATCTAAGTTAGAGAATTCATATCGTATATTTGTTTAATAGTTATAAGAAGCCTTAGAGGAGTCTATTTAGGCGAAAAAGCTCAAAATTTTAATTTTTTTTTAAGTGTAACTTTTTTCCTATTTAGAATTAACATAAAGGCAATTCATTTAAAAAAAAGTAGAAAGTTAACTAAATAAACTAATTTCATTTTTTTTGACAAATTACTCATAAATAAATATTTACCTGACAGTAAAACATATTTCATATTTGTTTGCTTCTAAGAATATAAAAATGTACCAATTTTGAATGTTAATAACATAAACAATCATAGTATTATTTGAAATAAGTGTTTGCAATCAATCATTTAACAAAAATTTTACGCACAATTCTGCTTAAAATATTTACACTTAAACACGTTTCTATAAGTACTTGTCATATCGATAATTTATTGGAAATATGTCATAGCTCAAAAAGTTAAGCTTTAAGTTTTATGAAAAAAAAAATATTTGAACCGAACACGTCTTTAAGTATTTCATTTCAATTGTATGCAAATACACAAATATTACACACATCATTTCAACAAAAACATTTAAACATACACACATACTTTTTAACAGAATAAACAAAAAATTAAATTATGATTAGATCAACGTACGATATAAAGTGCGAAAAGCAAACTATTACATTTGAAATTAATTTTTTTCCCCAAAGAAGTTTATAATGAAGAAAAAGTTCAGCCTTAAAGTATCTAAAAAATTAATTTGCAAATGTAAACAAATGTGTTGAAGGTCGTAAGCTTATAGAAGTACAACTTTTTATACAACTCTTTAATGTTTACATTTACAAACAAAAAAAATTAAAAAAAAAAACTATAAGCACGCACAAATAGATAATTCATAAAATGTGACTTAAATTTTAATAAATTTATTTATTTATTCTTTGTATGAAATGTAGAAGACTTATAAACTGAGGAATATTTTAAAAAAGGTCAATGAACTGAAAAAGGAAAACAATTCATATTTGTGCTGAAGCAAGGGAATGAATACTTTGACATTTTTAAATTTCTGATATTAAAGTAAGCAATTGATATTATTCCAGTTAGTAGAAATACCAAAAATTATTATTTGTTGTTTTATGTAATAACTACAATTTAATTAAAATCAAAATTAGCTTAAGGGGTAAAAAAACCAAAATAATTAAAAATTTTGGTTTTATGGTTCTTTAAATGGGAAAACAAGTTACGATAAGTTCAAAATAAATAAGGAGCATTGCATATTAATAATTTAAATTTAATGAAAACCGAAATTAGCTTAAAAAGAAAATTATGTATATTAAAAGATTTGATTTTATAGTCCACTTAATATGAAAAAAAATTACGATAAGTTTGAAAAAAAATTTAAGAATTTATAAAATTTCAGGCAAAATTAAAAGCAAGGTTCAACGATAAATAAAATTTATTTAAAAGCAAAATAAGATATACGAATAAGCAAATTTTTAACATTAAAAAAATTGCTTCGTAAAAAAATAATCAATACGTAAACAAAACACAATAACTTTAAAATGGAAAATTTTTTGGATTTTTTACAATTTCGGGAAAAATCAAACGTTATTTTTAATGATAAATTAAGTTAAATAAAAATCAAAATTAGCAGAACTAACAAGCAAATTAATCGCATTAAAAAATTGGGGTTTTAGTTTTTTTTTAACGGAAAACAAATTACGATAAGTTTAAAACCCAAAAAATTAAGGCAATTTTTAAAACTTAATTTTTTAAAATATAAATAAAATCAAAATTAGCTTAAAAATCAGCAAATCAAAAAAAGTTTTAAAGTGTGAAAAAATGAAATTTTTAAATTAATATTTACGAAATTTAATGAAATTTAAAGTAAAATCTTTACATCCATACCTCTAATTGAATGTAAACTTCTGAGTGTAGTTGCGCTTTAGTTGTTAAATTGTTTTGCCGGCAAAAAAACATAACACATTTTTTTGTGAATAGACGCGTTTGTTGTTGTTAAACAAATAATGTGTTAATATTATTGCTTTCTTTTTATTCTATTGTCTTGTAAAAAATCCATATTTTAAATGGGATTATAAACGGCCACTTTCTGTCTCAGAAATATTCATATGTAGGCATTATATATTCATAACATTTAACAAAGCTGTGATTTTTTTAATACAAACCAGCGGGTGTTAACGCTGTTTGATGTTTCTAAATGTTTTTTATTTGTTGTTTTTAATTTAATTTTTTTTTAATCACGTAATAAGTTATAATCCGGCCATTGTTACAATATTATGGGAATTACAATAAAACCTGCAAAGTCTATAAAAATTGGCACAAATAGCCACAAATTAATATTTGTTATAGTTAAAAATTATAAAAGAATGTTAAACATGGGTAAATTATTTTTAAGACAGTGACAAAAAATATTTCAAAATTTTAGGTTTAAAAAGCAAAAGGCAAAAATATGAAAGATATACAAAGTACTGTAGAAGTAATTTTCCTGAATAAAATGACAATTTGTTCTCTAAAGTCCTTAAAATGTAAGGCATGCAAATTTTTAATATTTAGGAAATAATTTTAAAAAACTTTAGTGCTAACAAGAAAGGGCTCTGCAAGTAATAAGTTTTGTATAAATTTCACGCATGTTTCTTAAGTCTTTTGTTTCTTTACAAACAACTCCATGCATGCAGATACAAAAAAATTTGTTTATGCCCTGCACATAGTGGTATGTAATTTCTATAATAATCATTTATGACCCCTCAAATTATACATATTTGGATTCTTATATAGTAGTTAAGGAAGTCTATTTAGCCATGTCCATCTGTCCGTTTAATGAAATCAAGCTCCCAAAGCCAAGCCAAACTCTATGAAGATAGTGTCCCACTATCGCAAATATGTCTGAGATAATTGTTTTTTAAATCAACAAGATCGTTTAGTTATTGACCGAGATCCTGGTGAAAGATCGAGCAAGTTGGAGAGAATTTTTAGACGCCCTATGCTCCTAGTTAACGTTTATCTATTTACAATAAAACCAATTGTATGAAAAATGTTGCAAATGCTGCATTTACATTCTTTGATTTAATGGATTTTCCAATAAATATTAATATAAAAAAAAATCAAAATTAGTACATTCTCTTAAAGTTTTTTTAACAATAAAAACTGTCTCAAAGGAATGTCTTATGTATAAGAAAAATTTACGATAATTGAAAACAATTTTTTTTTATTTGTAATTTGTTGCTTAAAAATTTACCGTTTTGTTTAAAAAAGGTTTTAAATGGCCCAAATTTCTCAGAAAAAAAAATCACAAAATAACCAATTGGAATAAGTAATTTTTTAAATCGTTTTAAATTAATGTTAAAATTTCTTAAAAGGAATAAATATTTTTAATTTGTTTTTAACCTAAAATATTAAAATAATTGCATTGTTAACAACTTGTCAATATAAAAAATTGTTTTCTTATTGTCATATAAGTGAGGATGAGTAACAATAAAAAAATCTTAAGTGAAACATGAGCATTAAGCGGGAATATTCTTGCAGCAAAGGCTTTAGAAATGCTTGGCACGTTGAAAACGTATAAACATTTGATGTCCAAAAAATAAAAAATAAAAAAAAAATAATTTTTTTTAAGCTGCAACGATTTAAAAAAAAATAATTAAAAGTAATTGTCGAAATGAGCATGATAAAACATTGAAATAAAAATTTATATTATTTAAAATAAATTGTTAAAAAAATAATATAAATTTGTTAAAAAAAATTTTATAAAAAAGACTCCTTAAATGGTCTTAGATGTTGAATTTTCAAAAATCTAAAAGTTCAAGAAACTTAACAAATTCATACAAATAATGAATATATTTCAAGGTTTCAAACCTAAAATTAATCTATTATTTTTTTTTTAATTTTTTTTTAGCTAAATTCAACCCCTTAACTGCCATAGACTCTCCTTTAGAGTCTTCAAATCGCACTGGCCGCCAATTGTTCTTTAATCCCAATTTTTTTTTCATACAAAACTTTGGCTTTGAAGGCTCCAAGTGTATAACATCGCAAGGCTTTGTAGGCGTGTGCATGAGTTACAATGGATGTGCCCAGTCAAAAAGACAAAGACCTCAGGCGGCTCTAGTGGATCTTCAACCATGGCCTCCCCAACAACAAATTCAGCCCTTCTTTCAGCCTCAGCTACAGCAGCAAGAGTTTTGCACATTTTTTGATAAATTTTTTAGATCATCATATGGTGTTTGTTGTACCAATCTACAACAAAATATTATACCAGTTGCAAGTCCTAAGCCAGAACCACCTCAAGAAATAGAACACACATCTACAATTAAACCAGATAATCTAGATGATTCAGAAGTTTTGGAGGCAGATTTAAATAGTTTTCAGCCAGAACCTCCGCAATATGATAACAGTGATAATACCATAGATTATGATCCGGTAGAGAATTTAAAAAATGCTCGTATTTATAATAATTACAACAATTACATACGTTATCCATGGCCACAACAGCAATTTCTGGGCTTTTCGGGGGTACAACAGTGGCCACCACCAATTCCCACACATCCACCTTCCATAGGCAGTTGGCCACCACCTTTACCTACCCATCCACCTAATCACCACTATCCCACACATCCTCCAGCTGCTTATCCCGCCTTTACCACAACCAGAAGGCCTATTGGTATTGCAACAACAACAACACGCAAGCCTTATTATCCCACGCATAGAACCACCACGACTTCAATAACAACTACTAGCACAACTACAAGAAAACCAAGTTCTAGTGTTACAGAGCCCTTCGGATTGCCCTTACAGTGTGGTTTGAAAAATGCTGAAAATACGGATCAGGAGAGAATTGTAGGTGGCACCAATGCAAGCCCCAATGAATTTCCCTGGATAGTGGTTTTGTTTAAGTCGAGAAAGCAATTTTGTGGTGGCAGTTTGATAACAAATGTAAGTTTCAAATGAAAATTTAAAATAAGTAAAGATGAACTATAAAACGTCATCGCTTAATTGATTAAATAATTTCAAGATGTCAAATAAAATTATAAAATAATTTTATTTAAATTTTACTCCTTTCAGAATCACATTTTGACTGCAGCTCATTGCGTTGCCAGGTAAGTATAAGCAAAGCAAAATCAAAAAAAAAATATAAAAAAACATTTCTCTATATAGAATGACCTCTTGGGATGTAGCGGCCTTAACGGCTCATTTAGGTGACTACAATATACGCACCGATTTCGAGGTGAAACACATAACACGACGCATTAGACGACTAGTCAGGCACAGGGGGTTTGATTTTAGCACATTGGTAAGGAATCTCGAATAATCCAAGCTCTACAAAATAAACACAATAATTTTTTGAAATCACCTTTAAATCCTCTTTTTAGCATAATGATATTGCTCTTTTAACATTAAGCGAGCCCGTGCAATATACAAAAGAAATACAACCGATTTGTTTGCCCACCACAATGGCCCAACAAAGTCGCAGTTATAGTGGTCAAACAGCAATTGTAGCCGGTTGGGGTAGTTTGAGAGAGAATGGACCACAACCTTCAATATTGCAAAAAGTACAAATACCGATATGGACTAATGCCGAGTGTGCACGAAAATATGGCCGAGCGGCACCTGCTGGTATCATATCATCCATGATCTGTGCAGGAAAAGTGGCCAGAGATTCTTGTAGTGTAAGTTTTAAAATATTGAAAAAAAATTTTAAAAGATAATCCTGAACGACATTTTAAAAAATTGTTTTCCAGGGTGACTCTGGTGGTCCTTTAATTGTAAACGATGGTGCCCGTTATATACAAGTAGGCATTGTTTCATGGGGTATTGGCTGTGGTAAGGGCCAATATCCGGGTGTTTACACTAGAGTTACTTCGCTTTTGCCCTGGATTTATAAAAATATTAAATAATGTATTAAAATTTAATAAAATTATTATGTAATTTTATAAACTTGTAAAGTAGAGAATTTTTCTAAATTTACACCTTAAAATATAAAAAATCACTCTTTTTAATTTATTAACAAATTAAGATTATTTATTGTTATTTAAAAGTTCTAAATATTGAAAATAAAAAATAGAATTTAAAAAAGCCAACATTTTAAATAATTTTTTAAGTAAAAGAAAAAATTTTGGAATCCAATCTGGCCCAAAGCGTAAAATTAAAAAAAATAACAAAAAATTTGTTTAAGTTTATTTTAAAGAACCAAACAGGGTAATTAGAAAGTTTAAAATAAGCAAAAAGTACAATTCGTTTACGAAAGAATGCTCGTCAAAAATAACTATTGAAGAAGCAGCAATTACAGTATATGGTCATTTGAAATTGCTAACAAATTTAAAAAAAAGGAAAGTTTTAATTTAGAACACCTTCAAAAAAACATCTTGGAAATTTTTTGTGTATTTTGTTTTAAAAAAAAACAAACAAAAAATTAATTTGGTAAAAGAAATCGCCAAAATGATGTAAAATCGCCACGTTTGACAACTCTGTTCTCAACCTCGAATTTTTAGCTTATATGCTATTGATGCTTTCAAACTATTTTTAAAGGGAAAAATATATTGATTAACTGCCCTTAAACTTTTAAAAATAATGAAAAAGTTTTAACATTTTCACCAGCTTTTTTAATTACATAATTAAAAAATTAGTTTTATAAATAATCCAAGTTTTCCATTTTGATTTATGAATATTTAAAAAAAATCTATATGGCAATATCTTTATATGTAAATTTTGAACTCACCTCGGTTTTATTGCTATAAAGCAACAAAACAATTTATGGGTATATAAAACTTGAAAGTTATTTATTTTAACCCCTAAAATATGCTATACCTTTTTATCTTTAAATCTTTAAATAACAGTTGTTAAAAAATGTAGTACAAAAACCATTAATTTTTAATTACCCTAAAATATAAACAAAATAAATGTTTGTTTATAAGTTTTCCATTTCTTTAAATTTAGACAAATAAAAATTTCATGTTATTTTTCTTAATTTATTTGAAACGTGTGTGTGTTTTTTTTTTATTATTACCAAAAATGATTCAGATACAAACATATTCGGTTGTTTTTTTTACTCAAAATTAATAATAATAAATTTTTTTTTCTTAGACCATTGAACCGTTACAAACAATGCTAATAATTATCAAGGTTATTAATAGAAAAATTCAAAATCATTATTTGGTTTTTGTATTCATATGTTCTATACAAAATTTATGATTCGTTATTTTAAAAACAAGCAATTCGTTATTTTATCACGACATTTCTTTATTTATAAATTTAATTTTTGTACATGAATGTTAGGAAAATAAAAATGAAACTATATTATACTTTATATGCACATATGTATGTCTACATAAATGTACATGTGTACATACTTTTTATAACATAAATTACTCACAGAAGACTTGAAAGTGACTCGCAAAAAAGTCCCAAACAAACTAAAATAAGACTTAAAAATGATCAGAAAACACTTTAAATTCTACTAGAAAAGGGGTCGAAAAGGACTTAAACTAATATAGAAAAAGACTTGCAAATGACTTATCAAGAAGAGTCGTGGGTAGTTACGTTTTTCTCCCGATAAAAGTATGTTTTATGCTCAGAAAATGCGCGCATATTTTGTCTTTTTAATCGCGCAGTGGAGTCGAAAAAGACTTAAATTTGATTAAAAAATGAAAAAATTGCTTGCTGGGATGTATGTTATCACTTATACAACTAAAAATAATCCTTAAACTTTTTTATTCGGAGGTTTTCTAAGATATTTCTATAACTGAATTTCATTTTAATTTGAAATTTATTTATTACCCAGGTCTGTTAAAAAAAGACACAAATGTTTAATACAAAATTTTGGTTTTTAAACTTTCGAAAGGATAAAAAATTTTAAAAGATTTTAAAACCCGGTTTACAAATAAAAATTTCTTTAAGGAATAGAACTTTAGAGAGCTTATTTTAATTAAATTTTAAATAATTTTTTATTTTTAAAATTTTGGTTTTTGCTCTTTTTTTAAATATCTTTTAAATTTGTTTTTTTTTTAATTCTATTACATATCGCCGTTTTCTAAGTCAATTTAAAATGTCATTTACCAGATCTAAACAGCTGATTCCTTATTATTAATACATATAACCAAAATGCCTTTTGTTGTTACACTTTAGCATGTGCTTGTTGTAACCTGAGAAATTTGTCTCGCTTTATTTTGTTCATATTGTTTGCACTTGCATAAAATGTCAATGTTCTGAAGAGCATTTCTTTTCTATAATTGTTTGCTGCTTACATACACACATATCGTTACCTTAATATATAAAGGCCCTAACACCTTTTTTATAAGCTGAGAATTTTTTATTTCGATAAACGGTCTGCTCAGATATCACAATTAGTCAAAAAAATCTCAACTTTAAAAATACGAGTTAGGGCCTTTCTTTATTAAGGTAACGATATGTTCATACATAAATTATTTTTAAAATAAAATTAGACAAAGAAAACTATTTAAATTTCCGTTGACGCATAAGGCCAGCTAACCAGCCTCTCTTAAACAAATGGCAATCTTTTTGGGTATAAGTAGAAGTACATCAAATACAAATAAATTTTAGTACAAGTTTGTATGGCTTAATTAAATATTTATATACATAAACACACATGTTTATGTTTAATAGTCTAGCAGTCTGTTAAACAATTTGAAAGATTTAATGCCTGCTGGTAAAATAAGCAAACAAAATATTGGATACCGACAATTTGTGCATTTTATACTTAATTGTTAGATTATATATAACAAAAAAAAAATAAATAAAACACAAAAAAGTATAAAAAAAATGGTATAAACACCCAGCAACAATTAAAACCCCCCATGGAAGTTCAAAGGCGGGCTATTAGTTTAGTTATAACAATTTTATGTTCAGTCGATTCTATATAAAAGTGTATAGTTATTACCATGTTTACACTGCAGCCTAATTCCTCTAATCATTAACAGAGTCAAGATGGTACCTTACAAACTTTTAAGAGCGAATTTTATGACTTTTTCAGCTAAGTACTTGAACTAAGTTACGATAAAAAAAACTGGGGGAAATTTACGGCATTCGGCTCCAATCGAAATTTAAAAGTTCTTTTTAGAATTCCTATATTAAAAGCATTGACAACTTGATCGATCGAGTAGAATTTCAATTCGAATCTAATGCCGTAATTTGCCCCCTGGTCTCGTCTCAAAATTTAATCGAAAGTTTATCTGCGCAGCTGTCAAAAATAAAATCTAAAAATAAAAAATAATTAAAACTAAACACAAAAAATATATTTAAAAAAACCGAGAAGAATAACTTGCCAAAAACCAGGAGTGCCTCTATTTATTTTTTTAAATTACGTACATAAAATCCTCTACAACTGCCCTGAAGTTTCCCCGTACAATGTTCAATGTAAGACCGACTCCTACTAATTTTTCGCCACAAAAAATTTTGTGGAACATACTCTCTATCTCGGCCGCTAGCAGGGTTGCCAGACAAAGTTTAATAAAAAAAATTTTTTTTTAAAGTCGCTCCTACAGCTTTCAGGGTGCTCCTACAAAGGTAAAATGTCCAATACATTTTTCCTCCCAAACAGTTTCGTGAAACATACTTACTCCCTATCTCCAGCCCCTAACTTGGCTGCCATACCAAATTAAAAAAATATGATAAAAACTCCTAAAACTTCCCCGGAGTCGCCCTTAGAGGAAAAAAATGTAGCAAACATTTTCTTAAAACATCTTACCCCCTATCACCATTACGCAAAGGGGTTGCCATACAAAATTTACAAACATGATGTAACAGCGCCCATATTTTACACAGACTCGGCTTTAGAGAAATAAAGTGTAAGATCGACTCCATTAGTTCCTCCTCCAAAGCATATCCCTAGAATAAACTTTCCCCCTTTTGCCATCACCTAAGGGGGTTGCCATACAAAATTAGCAAAAATTATGTAAAAACGCCCATTACTTCCCCAGAGTGGGTTTAGAGAAATAAAGTGTACGACCGACCCCCATTAGTTTCTCCCCTAGAATATACATACTTACCCCCAATCTCCATCGCTTAGTAAATTTGTAATACCCCCCCTTCAGCTTTCAGGGTGCCCGTAGATAGGTCAAATGTATGACTGACCCATTTCCCTTGCAAACATTTTCCTAAAACATATTTACCTCCTGCCACCACCCTCTATGGGGGTTGCCATACAAACAAATGAATAAAAATATAAAAAAGTTTGGGGTTTCGAAAAAGTTGTTCTTTCCAGAACTACGCCAGAAGAGAATCCCTTTCAACTCTGTGTGGTTTCAACAAGATGGCGCAACTTGTCATATAGCCACACCTGTTATGACAGCATTGCGGCAAAAATTCTCCAACACACTGATTTAAAGAACATCCACACTCCGTTGGCCCGTCAGGTTTTCTGATCTTACTGTACCCGACTGCTTTTTGTGGGTTTATTGCAAACGGAAAGTTTACAAAAGAAAACCAACTAATTTTGATGATTTAAAGCAATGCATTTGAACGATAATTGAGGCAATTCCCGCTGCAACCCTCCAGACAGCTATGAAAAACTTTTTGATGTATCACCGAGGTTGAAGGCCATTGGAGTTTAATTACTTTCAAAATTTCATGAATTACTTTAATAAAAACGTGTTATTTTCGAATGAATTAATAAATAAATTTAATAAACTTTTCTAAAAATTATTTAAGTTTCCTAATGTAGTAAAATTTATCAGCAGCCCTGTAAAAGCGTACAAAGACGCGGGTTCGATACCCGTACGAATATTGCTCAGCTTTTTATTATTTTTGAATTTTTATTGAAACACATACATACAAATACCGATGAACATATGTATTATGTATATAAACGCATATACACATTTAAATGTATTAAAAGATTTTCTTCACTAAAAAAAAAATATATTACCAGGGCAACCAAAAATATGCTCTTGAAAAAGGTTTTTATGCGCCTAAAATATGTTGTAAAATATTAAAATAATACATTAAAACCAAAATATAAATAGTTTTCAAATAGGAGTAATTGGAACTAAGATGGCTGTTTTTTCTATAAAATTTAACGTCTCATAAAACATAAATATAAAAGTCACGCTACCTCTTTACCGAGACAGGGTACTTAATGCATAGCAGCCGTTTCACCATTCGCACAATTATAAATAATTTTAAATGCACATCGAAGCTCATTACAATATACTTGATATTAATTAAAAAATCTTTAAAACTACTTTTTTTTGTTTCTTATTTTAATATCGTCTTTAGTTATATTGAAGGCCCAAAAATAGTTTTTTAACTCAGCCTTGACGGCGGCTATTTGCCAACACCTCTGTTGACATATAAAAAAACCAACACTTTTACCCTTAAATAAATATGATTTTACTTTTAATTTAAAGTTATTTACATAACAACACAATTTCTTTCTTCAGTTCTAATTATTAATTTTACTGTGAACGGAAAAACAAACCTTTCCACTTTAGTTTTCTATAATACAGAACAGCTGACTAAGTGATTTGACAGTTTTACCATTTTACAGGTAAAAAAGTACGGGTAAAGTCTGGTCAAAGGAGAGCCACAAATTACTGTCTTATGAACGATTTCATTTACAAAATTTAGCCAATTTTCATTACAAGAAACGCTTTTCGGTCGAACAGACCTATTATTGTAAGCTTAAGTAGGGTTAACAAAAAGTTCCGGTACAAAATAAAACAGGTGTCACTAAAAACTATGTTAAATAATAACGCTTGTGTTCATAAAAATTATAGATGGCTTTTTAAGGGCTTATTTGACAAGTATGCCGTATACATCTGTCCAATAAGCGCTTAATAACTCTACTTTAATCTTTATAAATATTGGGGTAATTGCTTAACAGCTTTAAACCAGTTTGCAATCGATTTTTTGTCAAATAAAAATAAACCAGAATAGATTTTACTCAAAAAAAAAAACTAAATTAAAAACAAAGGTGTAAATGAACACTAAAGTTTTTTGTTTATTTTAAGCAATTATATATTTTTTTAATTAAATTATTCAATTTTGCTTAAATGCTTTAGATTAGGATTTTACAAAAAATATGCTCTTGAAGTAAAATAGCCAAAATATGCTGTTATATGCAAAATATGCAAAAATATGTCCTAACTAATCGATGCCAAAATTTTACAAGGCACTAAAACGGATGAATGGGAACATTAAAGGTTAATGCGACGCACAAAATAAATACTTTCTGGTTGCCCTGTTTAGCACATCAGAAAACAAAAAAAATCAACGAAAATTGTTTTCTAAATGTTTTTTTCTTTCAGCCAAAAACAAATAAAACAAAAAAAAATGTTTATGCTAAATAAAATTTTAAACAAATTGAAAGAAACAACATATACTAGACACAAAACTAAAAATTTAATTAAATACAATTTCCAATCAAATGTTTTCGGGTTTTGCTTTTCAAACAAGTCGCTGCGTACACAATTTTCAATACTTTGGTCAAGGCTATAGTTGAAGAAAATTACAGTAGAAATTTTAAATTTAATTTCAATTAAATTACTTTTCAATTAAAAAAGAAATCTTTATGATTCAGATTTACTCTATTTATAAAAGTATTATTGCATAGTAAAAAGCAAATAAAAATAGAAAAACTTTTTAATATTTAATTGCTTTAAATGGAAAAATAGTCGTCGTAAATGCTGTATATCATTCTGTCCATTATTTTTGTTTTTTTTTTTTGCCAGAATTAAATAAATGTCATTATTTGGATTTATGTGAGATACGAAAATTGGAAAAAAGTTCATTGAACTTGTATTTTTAAAAATCATACATTTCTAGTTCAAAGTTTTTTATGCTTTTCATTATTTTCTGAACTCATTGTTCTTAAGATAAACATTTTTTTTTGTTTTAAATAAGGCAACACTTGTACAACCTAAATAAACTTTTATAAACATGTTCTAGTTTATTTGGCTGTTTCGACATAAACTAACAAAAGAAGGAGGTAATAAGTGGGTGGGTGACTTAAACCTAAAAAACATGCAAATAACATAAAACGCCATAGTTCGAAAATTACAGGGTAGCGCGTTCGCTGTGGAGACATTTTTTAAGATTAATTATTCTTACGTAATTACATGTCGCCAATTTTGTTCAAAGTTCGGTATTCGGCGAATACGTGATGGACTGAGTGTAAATTTAATTCGTTCGTGGGTGCAAGGATTCCGCGCAACTGCTTCGGCTATGAATGTCCCACGGCCAGGGCCCAGTCGATCTTAAATAACTCCCAAAAACATTGAACTGGTTGAAAGCAGTTTACGTAAAAATCCGCGACCTTCAATACGAAAAGGGCAGCTCTACTGGGACTTCCAAGAGCGATTCTTCATGAAATTTTAAAAAAGGATCTGAAGTTCCATTCTTTTACAATTCTAATCGTTCAAGCACTCACTGAAAGAAAGTGACTTTGATTTACGCAAAAATTTTTGTGAAACGATGTTGGAATGTTTTTACGCTGTAAATTCCATATTTTGAAGCGACGAGGTTCATTTTCTCCAAGAACCTGCCACCTTGTATTGTAACTCAAAAAAACATTGCAATGCCCCAGGGTAACTGTTTGGTGTGCCTTATCCACGCATGAGATAAATTAACCATTTTTTTCGAAATTCTCGAGGCCAGGCGAAGAATGTCAACGGTGAAAATTATCGGCGCTTAATTGCGGAATTCTTTTTGCCCACACATATGTTTTCAACAGGATGGGACGACTGCACACACAGCCAGAGCTTCAATGAAATTGCTTCGGGAAAACTTTCTTCAAAAACTGATCAGTCGCTTTGGGGACATCCCATGGCCACCGAGGTCGCCTTTTCCAACTCCCATGGAATTTTTTTCTGGAGTTACTTTAAAAAGAGGGTTTATAATGGCAATCCCCAATTTGTTGTGGCCTTAAAGGAAAATATTTGTCGAGAAATCAACTTAATTGAACCAAGTTTACTGTAGCGTGAGGCGCAGTACACAAGGCTCCGTTTTGAACAGTGTGTTCAACTCGATGGAAGATATTTGGATGACATACTCCTTAAAAATTAAATACGCATTTTCATTCTATTTTTAAATGATCTTTGTGTCAATTATTACGTTTTTTATTTAAGTTTGAAAATAACCATCTGCCTCCAGACACCCTGTATAACAGCTCTAGACTTCAAATTTCCTGTGCCAAGTAAATGTACAACAATGCCTACATTTTGCAAATAAATAAGTTGAATAGGAACAGGGGAAGCTGTAGCCCTCATACAAATGAACAATTTTTATAAAATTTTTGATACGAAATATTTTAGAAACAGTAAGAGCTATCGACCTCAAGCTATATTCGGCTGTGCCAAAGAGTAATCTGATCTGTTTCGTAACCTAACCTAACCTAACCTAACCTAACCTAACCTAACCTAACCTAACCTAACCTAACCTAACCTACCCTAACCTAACCTAACCTAACCCAACCTAACCTAACCTAACCTAATCAAACCAAAAATGTATGATTTTATTTAAGAGAAAAATTATTTGGGAAGGAGCCCAGGAAGTAGCATCGCCCAAGCAAACGTTCAGATTTTTTTAGTTTTCCGTTTTAAAACTAGGTTAGCTTTCGACTATAAACCTGTCACAAAATAATTTTATTATAATATTTTCGGTACGAAAACAATTTGGCTAAAGCAGATTATTAAGTTTACATATAGACCAATGTGAAGCAAATAATTTTAAAACAAATAATTAAAGGGCTACAAAGAAGAGAAACACTCCATATTTGTTATAGTGAATTAATTTTTTATATATATTGTTGCCTTAATAGAGAAAGGCCCTAACTCGTTTACTTTAGATCAAGCAAATCTGAACTTATAAAAAATTGATAAAGTTAGGGCCTTTTTTTATTAAGGTAACGCATGTACTTTTGGTAAGCCAAACATATCAACCAGTTTTTTTAATTTTTTTTTAATTAAATTTTTTTTAAATAAATAAAATGCGTTTCAAACATATAAATTTAAATTTATCCAAAATACCTGCCAAAAATCTTGACAATTTGTTTACGAAAAACTGCCATCGAAGAAAAGGCAAAATTATCGTAAAAACTATTTTAAGAATTTCAGAAGAAAACAAATTTTCCATAAATTTCAACAATTAACACAAACCGCTAAAAATTAGTTGAAATTTTAAAACGTTTTATTGAAATACAAAATATGAACAAAAACATATATAAATATACATATTTATAATAATTAAAATTTTGGTATTATTTAAAGGGTGTCCCAGTATTTAAGAAAGATTTGCAAAAATTTTTCAAAAAAATAAAATACATAGTTGTATATGAAATAGCTTTTGAAATTAAAATATATATTCTTCTTTAAAAATATTTTCGGCAGTTTTCATTTTATTTGGTGGCACCCTTTATTTAAAAATTTTGTTTTGTTATATTACTTTGTTTTTGCCAAATTTCATCCAGTCAAAGGAGACAAAAACTATGAATTTTAAAAAATAATAATGTTGATAAACATTTTTGATTTTTTTAACATTAAATTTATAATTCAATAAAAAGTAAAATTAATAAAAAAAACAAAAAAAAACTACAAACCGAAAAGAACACATGCGAATATGAAAGCAGTGATGATTTATTAATTATAAATTATTTTTGCATATGTTTAAGCAAAATTTAATCAAGAAAATTTTAAGAAAAAAAAATTACTCAAATCAATTTCTGAATTAGAAAAAATATTAGGAAAACTAAGCGTACTAAGCAGACTCTAGGATGCACTACACAATAATATAGAAAAAACTGTGTTTTAAATTGTTTACTAAAAAATAAATTATGTTTGTAATTTTAAATAAATTTAAATGACTAGTAAAACTTAAAAAAACTGATTGGACAATTTCATAAGTCACTTTTGTTTACATTTCATACAAATTTTTTAAGGTTTAATAATATCTTATATGAAAAAATGTATCAAGTTATCTAAAGTGGTTTACAAAATTAGGCGAAAAGTGTTCGAAATATTGCTTAAATCTAAAAAAAGTAATATTAAAATTTTGGCACATTATCAAAAAGAGAACTAGAGAAAAGATTTTGGATTTAAAAAAAATATACAAATAAAACAAAGCAGTAAACGAAAAGATTAAAGTAGAATAGAAAATAAAATTAAACAAAAAGATAATGAAATAAAAAAATGTATGTTTAAATATGTATACTTTACAAATCTTTTAAAAAAATTATTATTTTAAAACATTGTAATTTTTTTTTAAATAATAATTTTGCGATATTGAAAAAAATACTAAACAAAATCTAGATATGTATGTCAGTCTGTTCATTAATTTTACTCTAATTTAATGCACAAAGTTTTTGAACTCTTTCGGTTTGATCAATTTTTTTTTTTTGATTCTGCGCGTGCAGGTTTCAATAACGAAAAATTTGGTTTAGGTGCGTGTGTTTGTTTTACCTTTTGGGCCATTTTTTTAAATGTTCTGTTCTAATTTGAATTTTCTATGAAAATTTTCTTTTTATATTAGTGATCACACTCGCTATTTAGCTAAATTTTGTTAAAAGTTCATTCTGCGAAATCAGTGCGACTTGGGCTACTTAACTGAACGCGTTGTTTAACTCTTGACAAAATATATTTGAAAAATCTAAGGAAAAAATTTTTTCTAACGCAACAACTACAAGAAAAGAATAGAATATAATACATATATAAAAAGTATCGTTATCTTTGAATTTTACTGTGCAAAATCTGTGTACAGTATATTTTTTGTTATAAAAATGTTTAATGTCTTTAAAAAAAAGGGAAAAAGTGAATTAAAAAAAATCTAAACATTAAAAAAAAATATATTTAAACAAAGTTAAAGCCAATCCTCTTTAAATTTTTTTAATTGTTAACAACATATTATTTTGAAATTTAAATAAAACAACTTTTATATAACATTAAATAGTGAAAAAATATTGTAGAAAAATTAAAAAAAAATTAGTTTATGCCGGAAATAGTCCGAGGGACTGTATATAAATATATATTTGTGTGAAAATCAAGGAAAACAAACACAAACTCGTGTCTCGTTATTTTTTTTTTTTTTTTTTTTGAATTAAGAAAAATATATTTTTTGCTAAGTTTTTTTGTTTATAAAAATACAATAATTTTTAATTTAAAAAAAAATTTAGTGTTCTTGTAAAATATTTTTTTTTAATTTAAAAATATATTTATAAATATATTATAAAACAAATGTTTTTAAAAAAAATATACAATTTAATTTAACAAGTGCTGATTTAAACATATTTTCTGCGTGTTTATGTGTGTGTGAGTGTAATACAAAAATTGAGTGTTTGCCAACAAAATATTTATAAAGAACAAATTATTTGACAACTTTAATTGTTTTTCTTTTTGAAATTGGAAAATACAAAACAAAGCCGCTAAAATGAATTCTGGGTAAGTAAAGCAAAATTCGTGAATTTTTAGTTTTAAGAAATTGTTTTCTATTTATTTAAAAACTTAATAAAAATAAAATAAAATTTAATTAAAATATGTAAATAAAATTTTGTGAAACCTTATAAACCTTATAAAAAGCTTTTAAAAAATTAAAACTTTCAAATTTTAAAGGATTTCAAATAATAATTAAAATGTTATAATATATAACAATTTTTTTTGTTTTTACTCCGGCAAAGGTTATAAACATTTTTAAAATTTTTATTTATTTTTTGCTAAAATATTTTTTTTATTTTGATAAAAATTACTAATAAGAATAATAATAATAAAAATAATAATAATAATATTAATAATAATAACAATAAAATAATAATTATAATAATAAAAATAATAAAAATAATAAAAAAAAACAAAAAAAGAAATTATTATAATAAACATATTTAACAAACAAAAAATTAATAATAATAACTTCGGTTGGACGCGTATAATTTTTCAATAAGTTAAAAAGGTTTGCTTGTGTGATTAATTTATTTATTAATTTAATTTCACAAAAGCAAAAATGACCTTTTAAAATCAACGGATATACGTTTATTTTTACCTTAAAAAAATAATAAAAAAAAAAATTTTTACAAACGCACATTTAAGACAACTAGAAACGAACGCCCTCTTAGTCAAGAAAACTCCTATTTTTGTATTAATTAGGTACTAAGCAGCTGTATTTGTTAACACTTTAAACCAGGATGACCAATTTAATTTTTTTTTTGTAATTCAGAAATGTTATCATGGTACAATTACCTTACAAGGTATAGTCACAACGGCAAAACCTAAAACAAACACGATACCAAACTTATGAAGTTGTTGTAAAAATAATGTCGTTAATGTAAGAAAATATATTGCTTTGACAGTTTGAACGCGTGAGAAAACTCAAATAAAAAATAGTCAGCTGTTAAATCGACTATACCTTTTAATGTAATTAGACCATGAATGAAACCAATAGATTTTAGATAAGACGTTCGGTCAGTGTTCGATTAGGTTTGGTGAAAAGGTCGAACATATGGGCGAACGTCACATTTTACCGCACTACGAACCCGAGCCCGAATGTTTGTTCGGACTTTGTTAAATGCACGTAAAATACTAGCTACCTTTCATAAACATTTTAAATTTAGATTAAAAATTGCCAAAATATTTGAAAGATATTGAAACGTTTTTGCAGTTTTTAACAAAAAACCTAGCAATAATAATAAGTTAAGGTTAAGCAATCTACAGTATTTACTCGCATATCGATGTTCTATGGATTTCTTGGGATCAAAGTACAGGGGGCAATTTTGAATTTTGGTATATGGGCCAAGCTTACTATTAAAACTGGTGCTAATCTGTCTGTTATTTCAGATAGCCCTAATAAAAGTAACTTTGCGACATAAGCATTTGGTGTTATAACTGGCTTCAATATTACTTTTTTTCCACAAAATTTTAAATATAAAAGTTACGGCTTTAGGTTTATTTGAAATGGTTATTTAACCTTTAAGGTTGAATCAGACGTGACTTAACCGTAACGCCATAGCCGTACCTATTGAAATCCAATAACATCCAATTAGAACCCAATCGGAAACCAATTGCATTTCTAATTGTTATGGCTATGGCGTTACGGTTAAGTCACGTCTGATTCAACCTTTAGGAATTTACCGGCAAGTGTTTAAGTTAAAAAAAAATTAATTTTTCAATGCAAACATATGTTTCTATTATACAAAAAAAAACCACAAAAAACTGCACCAAAGCAAAATTTTAAAAAATCCTTTAAAAACTGTTTCCGTTTAAAATAAAATTTTGGTTTTTAAATGAATAATGTTTGCTCATACACATGCATATAATTTATTTTAACACCCACTTGAAAAAATCGTTTTATGTTTGGCAAATTTCAGCATGAAAATGATTTGTATGCAATCAAAAACACGCTAAAGAAATTTTAAAAAAAGTTTAAAGCAATGAATTTGAAAAATTATTTTTAAAAAGTATTTTTTTTTTTTTTGGAAAATTTCTTTAACAAAAAAACTAGGTCAAGGAAAAAAATGAATCGTTTAAGTAACCGCAAAACGCACATTAATTTATATTTTAAATAGAAAAAAACAATAATGCCTTTTAATATTTATTTATAAGTCTTTAGGCAGTCAGTGAAACTAATGACAATAATTAGCAGTTAAAATAAAAATGTCAAGTGGTATTTATAGAACTACACAATGTAGAAAATTCAAAAGAGAGCAAAGTGCATTGCTAAGTATCTCGCTGCTCATTAGCTTATTATCAGGGCAACCAAAATATGTTAAATCATATTTTTTTGTGCGTCACATTAACCTTAAATGTTATTTTAGAACTCTTGCAAAAATGTGTAATCGATTTGTTAGGGCATATTTTTGCATATTTTGCATATACCAGCATATTTTGCCATATTTTTTCTTAAGAGTGTTTTTTTGTAAAGCCCGTTTCAAAATATTTTCGAATTTTTAATATTTTGTTGGAAAACCCCTATATATCTTTTGAGTGTTCACTTAACTTTTTTCTATTTAGTTATTTTTTTTTTTGAAGAGGACCCCATATTATTATCATCCGTTTCAGAATTTTCGCAAAATTTTTTTATCAAATTGTTATGGCATATTTTTTGCATATTTTTTCTTTAAAGAGCTTTTTTTTGTAGAATCTGTTTTTTAAACATTTTTTGATTTTTTTATATTTTATTTAAATAAAAATCTGAAGCAAATACTTTTTCTAGTGTTCATTGCCACCTTTTGCTAGTTTCTGTTTGTTTTTTTGTCTATTTATTTTTATTTTTTTTTTAATTGGACGAAAAATCGATAACCGTCAATGTTGTTTCGTTATTTTATTAACGCAATTAAATTTTAAATTCTGCATTTTAGTCTTAGTTCCTATTGTTCATATTTTTAAATCATATTCTTGATTTTTTACTGCACATTCTATGCGCATAAAATCCTTTTTTAAGAGCATTTTTTTGGTTGCCCTGATTATTTCAAAAGTGCTTGACTTTAATATAAAATAAAATAATATTAAAAAAATATAGTAAAAGCCGTTGTGACAATGGTTTTGGAAGCATAGAAAATTTAGCTATGAATGAACAAAAAATTATTTAAAAAAATGATGCAAAATATAAATAATATTTAAAAAACCTAAAACAGAGTTTATTGTCCTAAAATCAAAGAAAAATCTATTTTTCAGAGAAAATTTATTTTTTTAAAAAACGTGGTTAAAAACAGATTTATTATTCGAAAAATTTCTTTTAATATTTCTTATGAAATCATTTTTGTTTATAAAACATTTATTGGCCCTAAAAAACTTTGAAAGTTTGGCAATTTCTAACACACTGAAAATAGAGGCAACCGAAAAAATCCCATAAAAACACAAATAACGCCCACAGCTTTTGTCTTCGATTTTTATTTTAATAAATTTATGAGTAAAAAATTAGAAACAATGTTTCTGCACATCTAACAAGAAAACAAAAAAAGTAAATAAATAGATTAGATTAGAAGAAAAAAAAAAACAAATAATTAAAAATCATTTTTTATTTAAAACATTTGTTGCAAGACTTTTCTTTTTTCCTCCCGTTTTTTTTTCTCGGAAAAAAATTAACACGCTTTTGGCAAAAATAAAATTTTTAATTTTATTTTTTTTGTTTAAAAATTATCGGGAGTTTTTTCCTTTTTGTTCCATTTGGTAGGTACTGTGGGTTGTTTTATTTAATTAATTTTTGCACAATGCTGATGACATATTTATGACGATTTTGTTTTTCACTCACGGATTTTGCACACGTTAATTTTTTGTGTGATGAAAAAAAGATTAAATATATAATTAAATTTTTAATTTATAATAAAATTAAGCACAAATGTATTTTATTATAAAATGTTTTACTTTTAAGAACGGATGGGTGGAAAAAAGCTGTTTTATACAAAACAAAAATATTAATAAAAATTTTTTTAAAATAGAAAATTTTTTAAGAAATTTTTCTTAAGCAAAGAAATTTTTATATTTTTTTGGTTTTCTTATTATTTAATTTTTAAATTAAATTTTATTTAATAAAGTTAAAGCTCAATTAGCGTATTTTTTTAACGAAATAACAACGTTAATTTAATGCAAAACTTATAATTTTTTTTAAGATTGTTATTGTTTCACCAAAAAAATTTTTCTATTATCAAACGAGCCCCTTTTTAGTCGTTCTAGTTAATAAATTTGTGTAATTGTTTTTAATAAAAACAATTGTAATTCTAGTAGAAATATTTCCATGCAAATCTCTTCACTCTTCTTTGCCCGAATACCCCTAATAATAAACACCGTTATATGGCATGAGTCAGCCATTTTGCGCATTTGCTTTGTAAGAACAAATTACAAAGAATTTAGTGGAAAATGTAAACAGCTGTTAGTGCTGCTAACTACCCAGGCAGTCAGTCAGTCGCACGTTATCAATTAAAAATTTTATTGTTTAAGATTTTTTTTCTTGTTAATTCCATTGATTATTGTGCTGTTTTTTTCTGTAAATTTAATTTATATTAAACCCATTTTTATTTAATATTGTAAATTTATTCTATTAAGCTTGCTTAAGTAGGCGTTAAATTGCCATTAATTAACTGATAATAAACTATGATTTTTATTTGTAAAATAATCTGTTGAAAAGAAAGAATTATCTGTCTATTGAATGGCGCTTAAATGGTTTTTAACAAAACAAAAACATAGAATTAAACTAGCTTTAGAGAAAAGAGGCGTTAAAACGTAACAAATTAGATAAAAACATGATTTAAGTTGTTTCTTTAAAAAAAAATTTTAAGTGGGGTGTGATATATGATTGTAATTTAATTAAGCCTATTAATAGAGAAAAAAATTAAACAATAAAGTAAATTAAGCAGTAACTTTGGTTTAAAAAACAATGACGTAAATTTTTCAAAACTATTTTTTTAATCATTTAATGGTGGGCAGCACCTAATCTTAAGAAAGTACATATGTCAACATAAATCATTTTCTCATTCTGTTTGTAAACTCTACCTATGATATTACTTTGCGATCCCATTAGGTATTCATATGTACCGATAACAATCCCAGAAAAGAATTTGAAGGCGCATTGTGTTAGGACTAGGCTGGTGAAGGACTGTAGAAAGTCACTGGTGGGATGATGGACATCTTTAACGTAAGTCTTTGTTGAGTTTCGAGACACTAAATCATAGTTGGCATTGCAATAGCCGATGAGCTCGCTGGTAGTGACACGGCCCTAGATGTGACATGTAAGAATGAAGCTATGAAACTACAAATGTCGGACTATTATGGGAAGATTATGACGTGGATGCTTAACGTGACGAATCTTTAGTGGGAAAGCAGAAGTGGCTGCAGAGTGGCCGGGGCTGAGCTCAGCAAGCAATGGGTCGCTCATGGACTTAGAAAGAATGCACCTAAGAGTTATTATTGGGGTCATAATTGAGCCCTGTCCGGCTAGGGCAGCGGCAAGCAAATGGGATCGCGGAACTCAACCCAAAATTGCAGAACCATAAGCCGAAAAATTATTTTTAAATGAAGACACAGTTAAATTGTAAAAGAATACATTTTAACTTGTTTGAACATTACACAAAACTACTAATTTTCAGTTGGAGTTAATTTTTTTTAGTGATTTTTGGGGAAAGTCAAACTACTATCATGGGTAAACAACAACATTTAGCTTGATAGGATTTTTTCTGAAGCTCTGTTTAGCAGTATAGTGGTTAAAATTGAAAAAAGGTTATATGCCTTTTATTATGCGTCGTTTTGTCTAAAAACAATAATAAACTTCATTCTTACCTACAAAAAAGAAATTCCGTTTGCCTTTCGGGATAGTAAGTTAAATAAGTGATGCTTACAGCAGAAAACTACCGTTTTAAAGACTACTGATGATGAAAATCTGTAGCTGATTTCGAAAATGCACTTTACTTCGCTGGTAATGGTGAGAAAACTTGGCTTTTTCAAATAATTTTTTTTTAATTAACATTAGTTAAAAAAATTGATGTATTCTTACAAAAAAAAAAAAAATAACTAGAGCTAAAATAATAACAAGCAAAATTTGTCAATATTAGTTATTTTAAAAATTTCTGTAAGTGATTTTGTAATGACATTCAAAACGAAGGGAAATTAGCTAATTTTAGGGGTTTTTGAAGTTTAAATTTAAATTAACTTTTTTGTTGATTTAAATAAATACATATCTTGTTTGAGGAATTTTCAATATATATCGAGCTGCTTAAGTAACATTTTCAGTTGATTATACTTAAATAGTTTTTTAAGTATAAAAATTTTTTATATGTATTAGTAAGGCTACACATATATTAGAAGGTAAAAAGTTTATTAATACGAGTACATAATTTAGAATAGTTTAGAATTTAAAAAAAATCTAAACAAAATAACTTGCTTGAAGTTTAGAACATGTTAAAAAACAATTTTTTTAACAAAAAATAAGGACTAATTTTTTATAATTTGAAAACCACAAATTCCTTATTTAACCCTGTAAATTTCAATATTAAATCTCTTCTCTTTAATTTTAAATTTCGGTTATTATGCCTTAGTATTTCATTTTAAACAAAAATTATGTTTTTAAACTTTTAAAACATGAAAACATAAAAGAAAACAACATTGTTATTGTTCAGATGTTAATGCCTTTGTGCCCCATTATTTCATCTTTGCAAAAGAGTGAAAGTAAAATCAGCATAATCTTTTTTCCTTTCATTATACTTTTTTACAAAAACTTATTTTAATTGTGCAAAAAATAAATGCCAAAAAAACCAAATCATATTAAATTGATACCATCATAAAACATAAACGGCATGTGGGCCAACTTAACAGTTTAGGAAGAAGAAAAAAATATAAAAGATACTTTAGCTTAAAGCATTTTATTAAACAAGACTCAAATGAAAAATTTTAAAGAAGTCAAATCTGAGCTTCTGTGTACTATACAAGAAGTTATGACAAATGGTTTCTTAAATGATATAATTTAAAAGTTTATGCTTTTACTTAAGCGTTTTCAATGTTGAAAAGGTTAGGGATACAAATAATTGAGGATCACCACAGTCTCTTTAAAAAAAGGTATTTTATTTTATTTTATTTTTTTTAAGCAAAATTTCTCCATATTGAAAATGATAACTCTTGGTTCTTTGGTTCTTTTTAGTTTTTACTTTAAGTTACATTTTGCCTTTTTAAGGCACCCTTTACTTACTGCTAAACGACAATTTCAATTTGTATTTAAAAATTTTGAAATTTTTAAAAATCATTACTGTTTAACAAAAAATTTTAGGGGTTTTTTAACATTAAAATTTTTTTTTAAAAAAGTTTTTTCAAATTAAAAAATTATTATATTTTGCAATACGAATTTGTTTTTGCACTTTTTTTTGCATTAAATATTTCACACTTGATTAAAAAAAAAATTCAATGTCGGCTTAAAGCAAAATGTACTCATCCCCAAAGACATTGAAAATGTTTTTTGCCTGCATGTCTGTACTTATGTCTTTATTTTTATTTAAGTTGAATGGCATGGAATCACTTGTTAATGGTCATGACAAACTGCAATGCATCACAAAAATGTCGTAAACTCTTTGCACATAAACTAAATCTAAATATTTATTTAAGATTTAATGGCAAAATACATATAAATGCAAAAAAAAATTTAAATAAAAATAACTACCAAGCAAAATATATTTTATTTTAAAATAACGACAAGTTATTTAAGACAAAAAAAAAAATAATTAAGCGGGCTTTTGATTTTAGAAAAAAGTGTGAACCAAAAATAACATTTAATTTTTGAAGTGTTCCCAAAATAAATGCAAAAAGAAGCAAAATAAAAATATTTTACAAGTTGAATGCACTTTTTGCGGAATAAACAAAAGATATTGTAGATTAAAATAAAGAGACTAACTAAACAGAAGGTATATAAGAGCGCTATATTTAGCTGGACCGAATCTTATATACCCTTTACTTCACAAATTGCGCCCATTTTTTTAATAAAATTTCTATAAATATTTATAGGGTTATTTAATTGGTTCTTACACCAAATGCTCAGTAGACTTTAACCAAACTCTTAAAAGAAACCTTCTGACTTTATATAATAACCTTATTAAACTTATTGAGAATTATTATAAACAAACCAAAACTTTTAAGAGCTCTTTTAAAACCCCAACCACTTCCCGTTATTCAACTGATTCGATTTTCTTTTTCCTTACACATTAGCATAACTATCGGTTACCACAAAATGTAATAATTTTATTTAGAATTATTATAAACAAACCAAGACTTTTAAGAATTCTTTTAAAAACTCAGCAAAACATTTTTGGGTTATGACTCCCGTTACTCCCATTCAACTAAAATGCAGGGACCGAAATGATTAGGCAAAAAAAATTATTCATCTTTTTTTATTTTTATTTTTTTTTTTTTGTCAAATATTAGAAATTATTTTATAATTTAATTATAAATATTATAAAATTTGTATCAAATCTAATTAGATTACAATAATCGTTATTTTTTTATTTTTATTTATTAATATAAATAAAAAAACCTATTACTTCTGAAAAAAAAATAATAAAAAATAAAAATCAAAAACAAGCTATTATTTAATGAAAAAATAATAAAAATCAAAAAATACTAATTTTTTTTTTTTAATAAAAAAACTGAAATTTAAAAAGCACTTGATTTTCAAGACCCAGTTTTATACCATCACTTGACTTCCTAATGTTTGTACATAATTTTTCATTGCAAATTCGACAATAACGATTATTTACAGTCCCTGTTTAAATGCGGACATCGTGCTAAAATCACTTTATCGATAGCTGTGGTAGTTTCCGATATATAAGTATCTTTTAGGTTTTCGACGTTAGGCCTTTAAAAAAATATTTTTTATGTCGTTTTATCTAAAGTTCAAAAAAATGTGATTCATTTTATGTTTGTTTACTCCTAATTTTTTTTTAAATTTGGAAAATGCTCTATAAATTATGTTACGAAAAATTTAAATTGTTTTGTTTTCAATTTAAATTGCGTATGTGTTTGTGCGTTTTAAAAAATATATTTTTTTAGGACAAAAATAAAAAAAAACTGATTGTTCCAAATGTTTTGTGTTTTTCTCATATTTTTATAATTTATGTGTCTACTTTTTTAAATATGCCTCTTATTTCTTGTAACTTATCTAAGAAATTTCACGACCTGTTGTTTTGATGGGCGTTTATTTTTATTGCAGAATTATTTAGTTAACAGGGAATTAAAGCTTATGGTTACTTGCCGCAATTGTCGATCTTGAAATTTTATTAATTTTTTCCTACAACTTATTAACATACATATGTATGTATATAAAAAAAATTTTTATGATTTGATTTCCATATTCCTAAACAATTTATAAATTGGCTTAAAAAAAATTTTTGTATGAAAAACCTCTTTAAATTTTACATAAAACCACATAAAATGCGGCAAAAACAGCTGTTTTTAGCATTCTTCATGGTAGTGTGCTGCCAACCTTTTTATACTTTATATACACAAGAAACACAACACTGACGTATGACGGATTTTTTCGCGACGAATATTTGTCGCCATTAACCAAACATATTTGTATATGGGAAAATGCGCACAACAATGACATATGTCGATATTTGTCATACGCGACTAACACAGTGCAATGTTACCATATCTGATTTTAGTTTTTAAGTATTTTAGCGATCAAAAAGGTAAAAAAACAAGAAAAAATAGATCATTAAATATATAAAATATATAAAAAAATAGTAATTAATTATAAAAATTGTTTTTCGTGGGTGTTTTTGTATTTGTGTCATTTTGTAAGTATATTTTTATAGGGCCACACCTTTAGCTTTTTTTACATTAACAGTAAGCAACCTTATGTTCTGTTATTTTTTCTTCGCTATTGTTTTTCATACGACGAATTTACGCAGCGAACATTTCCCGACAATTTCGTTGGGATGGACGAAATTCGCCGTACGTCCTTGTTGTGTTCCTAGCATTTATTTGACGGACAAGTGGTGTTTAACCTGTTAATTGATTTTTAGGCCATGCGTGCTTGAAAAACGCTAATGAATTTGTAAATTTTGCACTTTAAAGGTGTTACAATCTTATATTCTTTTTTGTGGAAACACCCATACATTTTACGTTTAAATTTCATTCATACAATTTTTATTATAAATTTATTACTACATGAACGTAATTATAAATTTCTTTGTTTAAATTTTTTGCTTGTTTTTTCTTATAAAGTTTACCCTTTCTTTGTTGTGATTAAAGTTGTTTTTTCTAAAATCCATATTCAAAAAAATTATTTTTAAATTAAATTTATTTGTTATTATTTTTTTTTAAGGGGAAAGAGTCATTTGAATTTTTTTATACATCTGAACTTTATTAAACTTGTTTGATAATAAATTTGACATGATTTTTTTCTCAGCTGTTTTACATTGTTTTATATTTAAATCTTTTTTCTATTGTCATTGTGACTTGTCAATAATCAAACGGTTTATTTATGTTTTTGTTAAAAAAATTATAAAGAGATATAAAGTTATGTAAATTCACTTTATCTTTTAATTTAAATAAAGCTTAACTTTTTTTGAAGTGTTGCAAATAAACAAAACAAAACATTTGTGTTTAAAATCACATAAAAAAAAATTTTATTTAATATTTGTTGTCGAGCTAATTTGGCGAAATTTTAATGACACAATAAGGTTATGTCATAATGAATGCTTTTTTTATCTAATCGCTTATGGATAAAATTTAAGTTTAGAAAAATAACCATAAATAGATTTTGTACACAGTTTTGTTTAGTAATTTTTTAAAGAAAGTTTAATTTAAATATTTTTTCTGTTTTAAATTTGAAAAAGTCTTTTACCTCTACATTATTCATTAATAATTGTATAGTTGTAATAACTTAGATTTCGTTGTCACAAACATAATTTTCCCCCTGTTTCTTTAGCATCCGAAAAACCTTAATCTTATGATGTTAATCAAAGTCAACTTTTTAGTTATTGCAACCAAAATTTTTTATGACGAACCTAAAGTTACTGTCTCGCAATCAATAAACAATCAATAAACTATTTGTATCTGTTTGTTATTATTAAATTCAAACACTTTTCTCTCAAAAAAAAAAAAAAACAAAAATAGTTTAATCATGTTGCAAGTATGTTAAGCTCCAAATTGAATCTTTCTCTCCTACAAAGCACCCACAAAAATGGCAATCAAAAAACTAGACAGACAAATGAGCTTATTTACTACAAACAATAATACGCAGCTGCCTTTTTGAACATAAAATTTGTAAAACCCATAGTCTAGGTACCAGTCAAGTCGTTAATTCATTTTCATGGGGTTTTTCAGTCGTAATACAAGTTGTAAGTGATTAGTACCACAAACAAAAACTTTATGGTTTTTCATATTATTGTCTATTAACGAATGAAAATGTTCGCACTATGAGGCTTCCAATATGGTATAACCAAAGGCTAGGCCAGTGTTGCCAGAAACCAAATCCAATGATATGTTAAGTTTAATCACATTTTTTATAATATTTAAAGAGGACATTGAATCGATGGATCAAAATCCACAGAAATTTGTGACCGAAACTAACACTAAAACATTTTTTGTCGGTCATTTGTGACCAATATTTCTATCATTTCTGAAGGTGCGAGGGAGATGCAAGATCACACGTACACAAAGTTTCGGTCATTTTTTTCACATCACCCTTAAGAAAAGATAGAAAATAATGACCGAATGACAGGTCATCTGTGTCGGTCATATGACCGGTCAAATGACTGTCACTGTTCTGGTAGGGCAGTATCACTGCCTAGCTTTTGCAGAGCCCAGAGTGCGCTGTTTAAAGTCAAGAATCTTTGAAGCGACCCGAATGAGGATAAATTTAAAGAAATCTTTAGTTTAAGGTGATGTTTGTACTAGCGGGTTTTTAAGACCTACAAGCACACCAGTATTGGATGGGGGTTGCAAAGAACAGCGATAACAAGACATGCAGAAAGGACGTAGAAATGATGGAGCATTTCTCTGTATTACTGCCCAGCTAGAGTTCGATATTTAAGGCCAAATAATAAACCAGATATGGTTTACTTGAGAGGTTATAGAAATTTGTCCAATTTATGTGATGAATTTCTTACCAACCTTCGAATTTTCTGTTCTTTGTATTTTTTATTTTTGTAAATTTCTTATTTAATTTTTTATATTTTTTTTAGCAGTTTTTTTAAAACTTCTCGGCAACACCAGATTGCCATTCAGACTACAATGTTTTGCGCATATTTAAGTAAAACAGTAAAACTCCTTTTTGTAATAAGACTCCTTGTAAATGTATGATTAATTGTATGCGAAAATGGCTTTTTTAATGTGTAAGATCAGGGTGTATGACTGGCTCCGGCTTAAAAAAGAAAAAAAAACTGAAAAAAAACAAAGTTGCTTAAAACTTTTGCTTCGTCCGTCAGGCTTTTTTGCAAATAAACTGTCGAACTGTCTGTTGCTCAGTCAAATGCTTAAAATTGCTGGCTTGTTTAATTGTTGTTGCTGATTGTTGTCAGGTTGTTACACTAGACGACGACAGATAGACGACGACTAACTAATCAAGTTTATATTTTTCCATTTGATACATTGGCGAGTAAACTTTTAACGTTGCAACGCAAAATACAGTGGAACCCTGGTATAACGAAAACTGGAATTGACTAAATTCCGGTATAACGAATAAGCGAATTCTAATTTTTTCAATTTAATAGCCCAATATAACGAGCGATCTGCGATTTTCTCCCAGTTTAACAAATGCGTTAACAAAGAACACAGCAAAAAATCGTTAAAATATCGTTAGTTTTCTTCTATAATTTTATTTTTCTAAACAGTCGATGCTATTAAAGGGTCAAGCACCAGGATTGCTTGATGTGGTCAAAATAAAATGGACTACGTTTGAGAAGTTCGGTTTAACGAATTTTTTAGTTTAACAAAATGGTCTGACATTATATCATTCGTTAAACCTGGATTTCATGGTACATACATTGTAGATAAAACAATACAAACAACAATAATACGCTTCGTACGAAACGTATTAAGTTTGTAGTTGGTACTTGCTATAGCAGTAGTAGATTCATAGTTATTGTTAAGATCGTTTCAGGCTGGTCGCATTAAGTGTTGAACATTCAATGCGTTAAGATTGTGTGGTAACGCGCTGGAAAAATTACATTATTTTTTATAATTTTATCGTATTTAATGGAAGTGTTTTAACATTTATATTTTATTTAAAAAGATAACACTGAATTTGTTTAGCAAGAAATAAAAAATTTAATGCAAAAAAAAGATGTGTTAACTTCCTACTAAAATGTGCGAAAACCCAACAAATTTTGGTTATTAAAAAAAATTGTGACAATTAAAAATATTAAAAAATTTAAAAATAATACGACTTAAAATTGATAAAAAAAAATATTAAAACAAATAGAAAAAAGTAAAATACCTTACAAATAATGTAAAGACACCGCATCCTAATTTTTGCTAAAAGTGTGTTAATCCAACAAAAAAAACTTTTATAATTATATTTATGATTTTAATAAAATAATATTAATAATGTTTAAAAATATTAATATACATATAAAAAAGCTTGCCCCAGTACTAAATTAAATATTTTTTTAATTTAAAAAAAGTACAAAATTAAAAAGTATTTATTAATTTACGCATATATTTCGACTGACTATGTGAATAACAATGGCTACACTAAAAAAAACACACAACATATGCACGAATTCGTTCGTAACTCGTATCTAATTTTTTTGTATTTGAGTAAAAGTTTCGTTAATATTACGAAAAATTAATTGCACAACTTTTATTTTATCGAGCTTAAGGCAAATTATTTTTTTTATTTTTCAAAATTTCCCTGCAAAATTGTGAGAAGCTTCTTCAGCGATATTTTTAAAAGTTAAAAATAAATTAAAGCCGAACTTTGTTTGTTATAAGTACGAAAATTTCATATATTCACAGCAAAAATATAAAAAATTTCATATATTGTTACATGTATTATTTTCAGTGTAATAAATCAGTTACGGTTAAAAGTAAACGTAGTTTCATTTGACACATATAAAAATTTTTGTAAAAATTTTAATTTTGAGTTATGGCTCTCTTACAGCAATCTGTCAATATATAAAGGAACAGTGTTACTGACTGGCTGACTGATTTATCATAGTAAAACGCAAACGGATAAAGAAAGAGACCTTAAATTTAGACTGCGGGTAGCTTTTCCGATGTATAGATTTACATGAAAGAACAGAAAAGGGGCCAAAATGGGACAATAGAAACGACATTTCTAAAGTATTTTAGAAAACAAAAGGATTTGTGTCTGATAGTTTCTTAAAATGTTCGACCCTAAGGGGCAAAAAAGGGTAAACATTTTATGTTGGCCCCTTTTGGGTACTTTTTGTAACTACTGTGCCAATATAAAAACCTAATTTAAAATCAACTGGTATCAAAAACATATTAATAGTTTTTTGGCGCTTTTTTAAAGTTTTAAAATGGTGCTTTTTGCAGATACAGATAGAAGACAGGCCTTGAAAAAATGTATTTACACTTTTCGTACTGACTGTAAGGGGTAAAAACTATATTTTGTTACTTTAGGTGCTTTTTCAGATTTTTAGGGAGAATGAGTCAAGAAACGCAAAAGAAAAAGCTATAGATCTAAGCTAAGGCCGGAAGTAAACTTATTGGGCAAAAAGTACATTTTTATCTTTTTAGTACCTTTAATGCTTTAAAGCCAGATTGAGGTCGAAAATCAAGAAGGTGGGCAAAAAGTAATTTTTCCATATTTATAGTACTTTTTGAGATTATAAGTCTTAAAATATGAAACTAAGAATTATTAACGCAAATTTAGATTTGTAAGTCAACTTAGGGCTTACAATTCCACTAAGTTGAGTTAAAATTGTGCAATTTGTGATAATAACCAAGCTTGAGTACTTTTTTACATTTTTACTACTTTTTTGAATTTTTAAGTAATAAGGGCCTTTGTAATCAAAAAGTACTTTTTAAAATTTTGATACTTTTTTTAGTAGATCTAGAACTAGAATTCTGTACCATAGTTTTACTTTTTAAAGCACATAGCACTTCTATGCATTTAGTCCTTTTTTAATTATTATTTAAACTGCGCTTACGTAGTAGCGGGTTAACAGCTAGTAGGTACTAATAAAAAAAACTTTCTAGCGACAGAAGTCTGATCATACCTTTCAATTGTACCAAAAGCCCAAACTCCTTAAGCTAATATTACCCCTTTTCCAGTTTTTTTTTTTCAAATAAAAAATATTTTTTAGTTTAATCGCAACAGCTTAAGTACCTTTTCCTCACTGTCAAATCAGGTAAACATCGTCTCTAAATTCTATACGGTAGCGAGGAATTATTTATAATAAAAAAGAATATTCCATAACATTCCAGCAAAAAAAGAAAATGTAAAAAAAGAAGCAAGGCAATGAGCTTCTCCCATAGCGACCCGAAAACATGTTTACTTTTCTGAAAGATTAAACTGACAATAGTGCTAAAGATAAGAATTTGTTTCAATTCACATAGTAACCTTCTTTATAAATAAATCCTTTTATAAAAACCCTTTTACTGCATGATTATTTGTGCCTACAAGTATCACACATATGCACATACATACATACACACATATTAATTTTAAATAATTCTCTTCATTATATAATCTTGTGAAGTCTTTTGTAAATGATTTAAAGTTTTAAATTTAAAATTTTTAAATTGATAAGTAATGAGGTCTAGCGGCTTATGACTCATTTTGAATTCCTAGTAACTTAAATGTAAAAATATTACTATTAAGAGCCTGGCAAGTATAAGAAGATAATCTTGACCCCAAAAATTTATTAATATTTTTTCTTTTTTTTTTTTTTTTGTTTCGTTAATTTTTAATTTTGCAGGATGCCAATCACATTCGCAATCCCACAATTCATTGAACTTCATAATAACTTTGTCTTCATGCTTGAAAGACGATTGTTAAAAATTCTAAATGTGTGCAAAAATATAAAAATTAAAAATAAATAAAATATTTTATGATTTGCTTGAAATTATTGCATAAATATATGAACTGTGTTGTTGTTGTATTTGGTAACGCCTAAGTCAATATTATGTTTCGGGGTTTTTCAAAGCTGGTAATTTAAACTACTCATGCCCCAATAAACTTAACCATAAAAACCGCAAATAAGATCAATAAAATCAATACGTGCTTTATTGTTACGAGAAGCAAAAAATTCAAAAATAATCAGGCAGTGGAATTGAAAAATTAAAATGGTATTATCTTAACAAATTAAGGGCAGGAAAAATTAACAAAAAATTATAAATAATTCTCTAATTAATAATTATTCTTTAATTAATCGTTTTGTAAGTATGTTAAGAAAAAGAAAATTTCAATTGAAACCAATTAAAAAAATGTGTGCAACTGCTTACAATATACCTTCTAGATAACCTTTTCTAGAAATTAAATTTCCATATATTTAAAATTATTAAAAATTCTTGTTAGTTATCGTTTACCGTATTGTTTAAAGAAGAATTTGGGATTTTATTATTTTGGCTTTAGTTTTTATTTTTATACCCTACACATAGTGATAAAATGTATATCATTATGACATGCTCTTTGTAATTTCCTTAATATCCTTTTGCGACCCCATATAGTGTATATATTACGGATCCTAATAGATTTTTCATATAAAGGTTTTTTCAACATTTATGGTAAAAAAAGTCAGTAAAAAGAAATTAAAAAATAATAACTAAAGCCAAAATAGTAAAAGCAACTAATAAAAATTTCTAAAAGCAAATCATAGAAAGTTATCTTTAAGAATCACTGCTTTAAAAATTCAAAAAATTAATGAATAAAAAAGACTTCATCACATAATTATTTTATCTAAAATTTTTGGTTTAATGTGTAAATGAATTGAAAAAATATACAAAAAAAATGTGTGTGTTCGAGGGTCTCTGATACTTAAGTTCGTTCATCTAATGTTGATGATTCATACAAATTTTTTTGTTGGCTTAAAATTGGTCATATTTATTGTGTGTATTTGACCGTTCATCTTTTTAATGTTTTTTTTTTTTGTTCTAAAGACTTAAATATAGATTAATTATCATAAACATAAATATATTTTTTGTTTAGGGTCTAAAAACAGAGAGTAATAAACTAAGCCATGCGCAGGTAGTTTCTGACCAACGCCTTAAGTAAGACAAAAAAAAAATATTTTATTTTAAGTTATTGCCTTTGCAAGGGTGTTGTTAGCTCTTTTGACAAAAAAAAAAAAAATAAACATATAAATAAATAATAAATATAAATCTTTTTAAAATCTCATAAAGCATTTAGATCTTATGGGGTGCTTAAAATGGTTTTAAGCATTTAATTTAAACACATTTCATTTAAATCAGAAAAAAAGAATTTTAAATAAAGATATATAAATACTCGTAAATAACAAAAGAAATAATTTAAATATATTAAGAAAAGTTAATAAAAATAAATGCAAGTGTATGTAAATCCAAATAATTTAAATAAAATTTTCAAAATTTTAAGCTTCAAAAACAAATGTAATTTAAACTTTTTTAAACACTAAAACAAACTCAATTCTAAAGGAAGTGCTTTAAATTTCAAAACAAACTAAGTTAAAGTTAAAGTTTAAACCGCTCGCAACAAAATGGCTGCCACTTTTCAGCAGCACTGTTTGACAAGTGGCAACACCACTGCAACACATCAAAAAAACACTGACTCCAGTCCAAATCCCAAACTAAAACGTTTAGTCTATTCCAAATATCGTGAATTATTGGGTTCCTATAATAATCAGGCTAATGCCTATATCGATACCCTGCCCTCGCATATGGTGCACAAGGATACAGGCTTTAATTTGGAACCAAAAAGCCTGGAATATATAACAGAATCGGGCAAACAAAATGGAAATAATAATAATGAAATGTAAGTGCGCAGTTAAAGAAAACATTTTTAGTGGAATTTAATTTATTTACTTTAAGCAATAAAAAAATATAAATAAATACATTAACAAATAATTAAATATATTTCTTAATTTACTTAAGCTGACAAGTTTATACTTTAAAAAAATGTAGATAAGAAAGTTGGTATAAAAAATTTAAATTGAAGTAATTTTAATAACTGTTATGTAGCAGTTAAATTCTAAAACAATTAAATAAAAAAGTTTATAAATATTTTGTAGAAAAAGTTACGTTTTGTTTAAAAGATAAGAATTAAAAAAAAACGTTAATTAATTTGCTTAAAGCAAATGAGTAAATATTTGCAAAAAAAAAATTAACTACTTCAAAGGAAAGCTTCTTCTATCTTGCTGATTTGAAAACTAAAGTTAGCCCTTGAAAAAATATTTAACGATGTCTTTTTAAAGGTTCATTTACACGTGACTTAACCATAGCCACAAGAAACATCTGTTCGAGCAAACTTATGGGTAACACTGTATTTGATAACAGGTGACTTACCATTACGCCACAACCGTAACCATAGAAACCAATTGAGTTTTGTTTTTTTGGTCACATATAATTGAACCTTAAGCCCGCTAATGGCAAAAGCTGAGCGCCGCGCCTTATGCTTTTTCGTAACTTACGTGCATGTTCACACACATTGTGAAGAATTAAGACACATTAAGAAACATTTATCAATCTTTTTTAAAACTTCAAAAAGGCTGATTGTGGTAAGGATTATCGTTGAAATTACACTTACAATAATTTGGAATTAACAAGAAGAGTACGGTTCTTAAGAGAACCTGAGTAGCACATATACCATTGAAAATGTCAATGTACTAGCTGCCTATACCTGATTTGATGTTCCGATAGTTGAAGGTAGAGGCTTAGTTATATGGTTGACAGTAAACGCCCCGTCTTGAATTCTCTCATCGTCTTCTGTATCTTTGACAGCTTCAAAAGAAGAACATACTTGAAAGGCAGACCCACTATCCGCTGGCATGGGTACCAAATTAACAGTGATGGTTAATAGCGGCCAAGGTGGTCCTCATCCTTCGCTTCTCCAAATCAAGATCCGTTCGTTAATACCCAAAAATCGACAGATCCTGTCTATAGTAGAAAAAAAAAAAACAAAAAAGCTAGTGCCCATCAAATCATGCGCCAAACCCTGTGGAAATCCACCTATTACCCAGCCATCCCACACCTTTGATGAATCCATCATATGATTTATCATTTCTTAGTTTATAACCAGAGACCTCACCAAGTCCATTGTAGAAGCGAATCCTCAGCCACCTCTTCGGCAAATCTGCAGCCTTATGCAGTATCAGTCTCTATTTACTCCTTATTCTCATACAACCTGTAGAAGTCCGGAAAGTTCTTATTTAATTTCATATATCTAACATCGCTGTGCTCCATTAAAGTCCCAATTATGCACTTCAAATCCGATCTGCTCTCTTTAAAAAGTAGGTTTTTGCCTCTCCAATCCCGCACGGGCCGCAAAAGCCTCTAAATTTCGTTATTAGCCTTGTTTTTCCTGACTCGGCCTACTTTGTCAAATACCCAAGTTTTCAACAAGGCTTAATAGAAACTTTATCGACACACACCCCAGTCCAATATTCTGAGCCGACCTCGTCCTTGCGAGCTCAATTACAATTTCATATCAATGCCACAATGACCCGGCACCCAACAAAGTCAAACTTTGCGTGTCGCCCTTATCAACCTGAGCGCACATTTAAAGTCATCCACAAGTCAACACTTGACACTATATCCCTTTAGAGCTTTAAGCGCGGCCCGACTGTCGCCGTAGATTGTTACGGCCTTTTCCCTTCTTCCAAACCCCCTCCTTTCGCCTCTCCGGTGCTTATTACCACCAGAATATCTGCCTGGAAAACGCTACATACGTCCAAAAGTCTCTATGACATCCGTATCAAATATTTAAACACCATCCCCGGTCCCAATATCTATCTTTAAACCATCTCGGGGTGTTAGCCTTAGGGCAAGACTCGCAATCCTATAGCTAGTCAAAACTAAATGCCCCAGGGGTCAAATCCTACCTTAAATCTCGTTTATAATATCCGGTTGTTACTGGGGGATTTTAGCACATGAAATTTTTGCTCTCTTAACCTCCTCCTTTGCAATTTCCCTCCGAAACATCTTGCTATCCAGGACGATACCAATATATCTAGCGTCCTTCAAAAGTCTTAGGTCAACCTTCCCGTTCAAGCTGCGGCGAACTAAGCCCAGCCACCTTGTACTTTGTGACGCAAAGTACTAGCTTAGTTGTGCCTGGATTTACACCCAATCCCTTGTCATTAGCCCACGCATAAGCCCCTATCTTTATCCCTCTCGAGTCAAACTATTCCACAAGACCTCGTTGACCGGCAAGATCAACAGAAATGGCCACAACCCCCCTGTGGCATCCCTCTGACCACAATCTTCTTAAGGTTGGAATAGTTACCCACAAGATACATTAAGTAATACAAAACTAAAATACATGTGACTTTACAGTGGGTTGTGAACAAAGAAATTAATTTTAAACTTAATATTGATAATAATTTAAAAAATATTTAAAAAAAAAAAAATGTTTGTACGTAAGTGCTTATATTTGTTATTGTATCATTATTATACTTATTGTTTTTTCGTATGTAATTTTTCTTGTGAAACTACATAAAGTGCAAAGAAAAAAATTTTAATTATTTTGAAATTTAATTTAATGACACACAGGCGGCCACTGACTCGACTTGTAATACTTTTATTCACAGCTCTCTTCGTACATGAACCATTGAAAATATGCCCTTGATCTTGAAGAGTATAAAAACATATAAAAAGTCATGTGAATTACAAAGGAAAATATTTTGATATTTTTTTAAAAAATGCTAGCATGTAGTTCCCAACATAGTTTATAATTATTTTGTAATTGATTAGCAAACTAAGTGAAAGTGTTTTTAAACGTACACTCAACAATCTAAAGTCGAAATTATCTTTTTTGATTTAGCCAACTTTCCAATCAAATATTTAGTTGAGTTTGGGACTCCCTGTTCTCGCCGTACAATGGCATATTTGTAAACTAAAAACGCAAGAAAAAGTGTGGGCTTGTTCAACTTTTTCCTTTAGCAAATTTATGCAAAAAAAAGTCAAGTTTGGTTAAGCTAAGTTTGCATTAGCTGTGCCAAGATTAAAGAAAGATACAAAAGAAAAACGCCAAAATGTGGAATTTTGTTAAATCAACGCAAACAAAGATTTTAATGTTCTAAATCAGTAGAACAAGAACTGAAACTAAAAGTGGTTTTAGGAAAATAAATGAAAACCAAAAGGAAATAAAATAGAATTTTTCTAAAAATAGAATGCTGAAGCACTTAGACAAAAATAGGAATTTTTAAGATTATGGGAGCGAGAGCAAGTAAGAAGTTTAATAGTTGAATTAACCCATTAAGTGCTAAAAACTTCCAATAGTAATCAAAAGTTGGAAAACAGGTTGAAAAGTTAACAAATGAAGCTTTCTAAGCAATGAATTTTAAGTAAAAAAAAATAAACATTAACCACATTAGGGTTTACAAGTAAGAGCGCATTATCGGCCTGTGCCGAATCTTATATACCCTTCTCATTGATCTTGATACAAATAATTTTACATTAAATGAGAACAAAAAACGCAGTTAAACAATTTTATAATTAAGAAACAGAACTGCACTTTTAAAATATTTACATACATCTGGGCAATTCTTTCCTAACTTTAGCGGTTTAATGTGGAGTTTCCAATATACAAAAGAATAAATTTTTAGAAAACCATTATTTTTGTACGCCGCAAGCACAGGCATTTTAATGGGGATTATTCTGCGTTTCAATTAAGATTCCGCATGCAAATACGCATATACCAAATTAGAAATAAAAAATTAATTTTCCTAATTTCAATGTTAAGAAGCACAAGATTTTAGTACAAAAAGACGAAAAATCCAAAATATACTAAGAAAAAGTTATTTGTGGCCAAACTATCCCACAGTGAAGAAGGCCGACGGAGAAAATTTCGATTCGAATCGAAATGCAGAATAGGGATGATTATAAAAGAAGTAGATAAAGTGAGAAAATAAGAAAAGAAGGGGGTGGGAAAACAAAATTTAAAAATTTTTGGCAACAATTTTTAAATAAAATTGAATTTTGCTAGAAAAAAGTGTAAAGGGTATAAAAACAATCACACAAACACCCACACACACACACGCACTATGTTAGGAGCCATAGTGTGTGTGAGAAAAAAATTAAGCAAAAACAATATACAGGGATGATACGATGTACATCTATTGTCTTTGGAAGTGTTAACAGCGATAGTAAGCTCTAACTGTCAAACTCCTTTCTTTAAAACAGTTTTCACTCTCTTTTGCGTTTTTGAATTGCCAAACCTGTGCCGAAATCAACAACACATGTTCATACATACCTACATACGTCCAAACATGAATACAGAAACTTAATGCGTATTTATGCACATCCATATGTTTGCTCAACATTTGTTACATTTTTTGTATGGGTTTTCTTTTAAAAAACTGGGGAAACTGGGGAAAGCGCATTATTTTTCCTATATCTAGGTCCGTGGAGAACCGATCTTGTCCATTTTAAATAGCGGTCATCTCAGGGATATTTTTGATAGTTTGACACCAATACCTGATCCATAGTACCTAAATTGACTTCCGAAAATTGATTTCGAAAGACACATAGACAGACATGTCTATATGGACTCCTCTAAGGATCCAGAATTTATATACTTTATGGGGTCGCAAGTGCATTTAAAAAAATATTAAAAACGAAATGACAAACCGTTATATATCCTTATCACTATGTAAGGGGTATAATAATTAATTTGTTTCAAAGTAAGTAAATTAGAGATGAGCAATATTTCTGTACCTGTGATTTTATACCTGTGACTTGAAAATCACTGGTAAAGTAAGTGTTATTGCGATGTAGTTACTTTGATATGTTGTTACCAGACTAAGTTATTTTTGCCAACAACCTCGTTTATTCAATCTTTAAGCCCCATATACATAAATTACATTGTTGTTCGTGGAAAAAATTAAAAATGTTCCTGAGTAGCAGTTAAGCAGTTTTGATACTTAAAATTTGGTATGTTATTTAAAGTAACATTGTTGGGTCTTCCTGTGAAGTAACTATTAACATACATATTTGTTCGTGAAAAATATCAACAGCGATCACCATCACTTTAAAATCGCATTCACTGTTTACAGTATTCTTCAAAAATCACGAGATCGCTCATCTCTAATGTACATATGTATATATAAGGAATATATTGACTCATAAGTATGAACATAAAAAATAAATTTCATTTTTAATAAAAATTAAGCAACTTTTATATTTTTATTATTTTCTTTGGTTAGTTTTTATTTTTTGTAAAAACCTTAAATAAATTCTAAGCCTGAGCGTTTTAAATATTTGTTTCTAAAATAGTTTTTATGTTGCATAAACATGTTGCAAACATGTCTCTAAACACATCTTGTTGTTATTTCATTTGGCAGATTTTTTTGCTTTAAAAAGTTTTTCAATATTTTACAGCTTTGTTTTAATTATTCATCTAAATATAATTTAAAAAGGAAAGTTATTTTATGTTGTTATTTTATTAATCGCATGTTAATGTAAAAAATTTACAAAGTAAATTTTTCGATTTGCAATTTCTTAACTAAAACACTCTCATACATTGTGATTTATTTTAATTAATGAATTGCAAAAAAAAAACACAAATTTGCTTAAAAATATAAAACAAGCCATAACATGTTTTTTTTAGAAAAATAAATAATTGAAACTTAATGTTTCTTTAAAGTTATTAAAAAATTTGTTTTAAGTATAATAATGAAAGCTGAATGATTTTCCTTTATTTAAAAAGATTTCACACAAATTTATTAATTTTTCTTTTTTTAGCTTTGAAACAAAATAAAAAATTTTAAAGAATGTGCATGAGATTTTTGGAAAAAAAACATTTCGGGGAAAAAAATGTCCAATTAAATTTTTGTTTTAATAAAATTCTAACGGTCTTATTTAAAAAAAAATAATTTAAAAATGTTATTAGGGTATTCACAAGGTAGTCATACAGTCTTATGTCTTAAAAAAATAAAACGAAAAAATACTACTGTTGTGAGCATCCGCTCATAATTAAGTGTGCTATTTTAAATTTGAATCAGCTGCTGGACAAAACAGAAAAATAAGTAATTTCAAAAATATTTTAAAATTAATGACTGCGACTTGTTAATTATATCAACGGCTCCACTAAAGAGTTTTGGCCGCCCGGCTCAGATTTCTACTGTTTATGACAAAACAATAAACATAGTTTAAAAAGTTTTATTATTATAGACCTTTTTTTTTAAAGCACAACAACAATTTTTTTTAACTTTTGTAAAATATTAAAACTTTAGCACAACATGACTTTATAGCATACCGTTTGAATACCCCATATATGTATTTTAAAATACGCGAACAGTTATTTTGATTTATCAGATACCAAATTTCTACACAAAAATCTTCTAACCCTTAAGTATACCCTTTGCCTAACGGCATCGAAAAAAAATTATATCTAATAACTCGAAGTTGGATACCTAATTTTCCTTGGGTTGGATTCGAGTCCTGAGACAAATAAATTCGCAAAGATAATTTTGGTAGAGGCTATAATCCAATATATGCTACATGTTTTATTTTAAAAAAGCATAATTTTTTTTACCAATTTACAACATAAACTTTCCTAACAACCCTCGTTTAAACAAAAAAGTATGTACTTTAAGCTTTGTCTGTCTTTAACTGATTTAAGCATGACATAAACTGCATAAAACTGTTGACGGATCTTTAAAGTCATGGTACATAAAAATTAAATTACAGGTTTTTAGTTAAAACACTGGCCAGCTAGCCGGCAAACATGTAAAAAAACGCTGTAACTCTTAAAAGTTTACAAAACATTCCTTTTAGAAAAAAAGAACAAAAAGCAGAACTGACAGACCAGTAGTTCCCAATAAGCAGTCATTAAAGCTATGCTTAAAGATAAATTTGGTTACAGTAGAAATAAAACTGATTTAAAGAGTTTATTACAGACGCTCTTGTAAAATAGTAATTAACAACCCGATCGCTATCATTATTGGGATTGAAAACTAAAAACAAATATGTAATTCTATGCCATGCTTTTTAATATTTTAGGATTTATTTAGAAAGTTTAAATAAAAAATCAAATATAAATTTGGAATTTCGAAATATTGATACGAAATAAGCTGAAAATCGCTGCTAATTTAGACGTATTGGCATCCTTGTAATCTTTATCATAGAGCGAAATGATTTTATTGCCTAATTTTTTTTAGCATAGTTTGACAATGAGCAACATATTTTGTTATACTGAAGTGTTATACTTAGAAAAGTTAAAAGAATTTCCACTAGTCTCCGAAAAAAGGCGCTAGCTCTGGTAACAAAACAATTTCAAAAGCGATTGGGTTATGAAACAACCCTGGCAACTTCGAAAATAATAGGAAGTTTTCTTGAAAAAAGTTTGGGAAACCCAGAATAAAACCCATGAGTGATGCGCGTTTTTTTTTGCATTTTAATTTAAGTTTGACAGTTTCTTGTCATGCTGCAACAAACAACAAGTATGGCAAGTTATTAAACCAAAGTTTTTATTTACAACATTCAACCTGATAATTTTAATTTCTACTGGAAAATAATTGGGTTAAGAAGAAGAAAAGGAAAATAAAGAAATTATTATTAAAAACTGCAGCAGGAAAACACCTGCATAGAATAAGAGAAAAATAAAAGTGAATTTCACTTATTTACAAAAAAGCTTAAAAGAATCGATCAAGCTTCTAAAAAAATTAAAAAGATCTCATAAAAAAATGATAAAAATTTAAAAAAAATTTTGTGATCATAAAATTGTTTTGATCATAAAATTGTTAAAAATTTGTTGTTGTTTATTCACATGTGTTGTTAGCCTTTTAGAGACATGACAGTTAATATTTGGTCAAAATGCCTAATAATTAAAAGTTTCAATATATTGCGAGAAAGAAAAAAAAAACATTTGTTGTTTACAAATAAGGCTGAATTATGTTTTTTTATCCTAATACTTCCTCGATAGTCCATTATAAAAATCAATATTTTCAAAAATAAAAATCGTTTAAAAATAAGTTGCACTTACCATAAATGTCGAAAAGTGTGTAATAAAAGAAAACACGACTGAAAATAAATAAAAAAAAAAAATTTATAAAAAAATTATATAAATGTAAGTAATTGACTTTTTGTAAATGCAATGATAAAAATTAACAAATATAAAAACAAGTGATAAATTAACTATGGGTAAAGACTGACAGATACACACTCTAGACCAAAATTTCAAAAAATTATAAATTTAGGCAAAATAAATTTTAATAAAAATTAATTTTTTGGTAAATAGGTTTTATATATATAAAAGCTTGTCATTTTATTTATGAACTGACTATTTAAACATTTTTAGATATTTGTGATTTAAATTAAAAAAAGGAGATTTTTTTAAAGTCGTTTACACAAGCAATTTTTTCCAAACATATTCTTTGAAGTTTTTTTTTAAAATATATCTCTTTGACTATTTTAAAACATTGTCTAAATACCGAAATCATATTTATAAAATAATCTAACAATATATTAAGAAAACCTTAACTAATTTTAAGTTGAAGATCCCGCTTGTGTTTTTTACAAAATTATAGTGTAAACAGGAACTTATAAACATATATATGATGGAAATTTTCTGAGACAATTAGGAAAATAGGAGCTAAAACGTATACATACTTAGTTTCTATTGCCACCTTAACTAATGTAGGGTATTTAAAAAAGCTACTTTAAATCCAGTTTTCATATTAAATAAACAAATTTGGATAGAAAATTTCTCAATTAATGGCAAATGTCATTTTATGGCAAATTTTAATAACTTTATGGAAATTAAAAATGCAATTACAAATAAAAAGCTTTTAACTGTAGTTTTATTAAAGGAAACATTTTTAGTTGCCGGTAACATGCAGTTTTTTTTTAATTTTAAAAATGTATTTCCCTGTTTAGATACAATTTTGGTAATTGTTTACAAAGTAAGTTTGGCCATCGCTTAGGATTAATAATGATCGAGGATTTTTTTTTAAATTTTTTTACACTTACATGGATTGTTTTAACAAAGAAAACATTATTTTTAATCTTTAACTGTAATTTTGTAAGCGAAATATTTTATTTTAAATTTTAATATCTCTGCCTTAAAAAGCCACATCCCAGAAGTGTTTTAAAACTGCGCTGTTAAGTTAGATTAGGTTTATATGGCTGGTCCCGAAGCCCCCAGTCAGTCGTTAGTGTTAGCAGACACGAAGAAACAATAACCTGCTGTCATGAAATCCAGGGGGCCCCACACTATCTGGGAAAATGCCAGCAGCCTTCTCTTGCTAACCTTAGACATTTCCTTGTTTTGCTTTGAAGCGCACGAGCGCTGGACAGTGAAACAAAGTATGCTTAACAGTCCCTTTAATCCCTGGTACCCCACAGAATCTACAAACATCGCTGGCAAGTCGCCTTATTTTTTGAAATGAACCGCTGGCCAACAATGACCTGCTTTCATCTTCACAAGGAGTCTACAATCGCTTCTTCTTAAAGACAAAAAACCTCTTCGCCCTCGGATAAGAAGATCTCTACATAAGCCTGGAGAGTCTACACGAAGTTGCATTTATCCATACCTATGAGGCCTTGTTGCTTGCCGCAGAGTTAATACCCTTTTTATAGAACTAAAGTGGAACACAAAACAACATTGTACAATATCCCGGAACCCAGTCAAAGTGCACTTGTCTTACGGCACACAATCTACCAATGGCTTCTTTTTAGCCTGAACCACTGAGAAGCAGGTGAGGTTCGCAGAGATTGGCCCTATCGCTGCCTGACTATCAAAAAATATGTTCCTTTTCAGATTTTTCAGGCTAAGAGGACAAGGCAAAATCGGCGCACAATTTGACTGCTAGAATCTCCATCTGAAGTACGCTGCAGTAAACAGAAAGTTGTAAGGAATCCCTGATACCCAGTTCCCAGCAGAAAACTTTTCCTGTCACTTTAACCAATATTGGCTTCGAGAGTTGCTGGTTTTTCATCATAAACCATAAAAGATAATCCATAACTGCTAAAACAAGCACAAATAAAGGGCCAGTCAACAGGGCTAATTCTGGAAACTAATTAATTATTGTATTAATTGTAATAATTGATTGTTAGGCGCACTGCATAGAAAACTGCTCCATCGAGCCAAAACCAAATATCATTGATGCTTGACTAATCAATTGTTGGAAAAACGAAGTCATCATAGCTCAATAGCGACTACAAATCCTCGTTACCTTGCTCATTTCGACAGAAATAAGGACTGATAATTTAAATGGTTGCAATGGAAATTCGTGAACATCTTAAAGACGATCAATAGCTGCAGTTTTTTTTCAAAGAAAAAGTTTGTAAGCGTTGTTCTTGCACAAAGCGATTTATGATGGCTTTTTTAAATTTAATTAACAGAAATCTCAAACTATAGTAGTTTCAAAAATCAATAGATCTCATGCAGCTTACTCAAGAAACGCCTGCTATCCCAGCAAAAACTTGGTGGCGATTAGTCATTGCCAAACAACTTACTTTTCAATAACTATTATATACCGTCTGCATTATTTAAAAGTTGTTAGATAATGAGTTACTTTTTATCAAAAATTTTGGCAGATAGTTTCAGTTTGACAATTTCTTAATTTAAAGTAACTAAATATTTTAAGCCAGTTTTAACCAAAACATCAAAGAAAAAAACTTAAAATGCAACAACGAGTACCTGGGATCCCCAGGAAAAGGTTATTTTAATGCCAGCAAAGTAATGGCTTATGTTAGTCCCTTTTTGTGAGCGAGCATGGCAATTACTTATTTAACTCCCTCTTTGTAAGCGAGCATGGTAAGTACTTGCCTCTAATGTCATCGCCATGTTAAAGTAATGAATTAAAATGCCAATTAGTAAGAGTTTTTTGGATTTTAACTCATTACAAAGCAATGTTAGTTTTTGCTGGGATGTTATTACTCCATTTTAATTTTCTCAAAAAGGCCACCAGTTTCGAAATAAAAACCAATACAATTTTTTTATTGCTGCGCCTATTTGCATTTCTAGTGACGACATACTTAAGTTGCCTTAACTGTGTGAAAAGATGTTAACCTACTTAATTATTTTAGCTACAAAATTTTAAAATATTTTTACAAAAAAAAATTTTAACAAAGAATTTTCATAAAAGTTTGCATAAAAATGGAACTTGTTTCCATTTTCTTGTCAAATTGTTAAACACTTTTATGGGTTGATAAATTCAAAAAGTAGAGGTATGAATGTATAATTGTTGTTTTTACTTTTAATTACAACTAACCTCTCCTTAATTACAGTTTAACTAAATAAGGTTTTATTGACATTTAACTAGTTTCGCAAAGTAAAACAAAGAAAACCGCAAATAAACCAGCATAATATTTAAGTAACGATCTACAATAAAAACTATTCGTATCTGTTTGGTTGTTGGTCCATATGTCTGTCTGTCTGCCAGCCTGTCTTTCTATTGCTTAAAGTATTTAACAATAAAAAAAATTGCGTCACCACAAATTGTCATTGCGGGTTTTTGCTCTAATTTGTATGCATTAACTAACAGACAAACGACAACATTAAATGACAAGTTGTTGTTGCTAAAGCTGGAGGTCCATACCATACGTTCTATGCGCTGTGCGTTCTCTCCGACTCTCACAAAAGTAAAATCAGTGTAGTTGTATGTGGCAAGAAACATAACAAATTGCATAGAACGCATCGGCGCAAGTAACGGATAAAGTAGGTTTACTTTCTACTTTTTCATACGTCGCATGCGAAATGAGAAAATGAGAGATGGTTTTGTTATCCAGTGATGACAAATTTTAAATGCTATCAAAAAACATGTGTGTGTGGTAGATTATATTTTTGGTATATTTTGTGTTAAAAACAGTATGTTATGAAAAAAATGCTTTTATTATAAATTTTGCAAATAATTTTAAGAATAAATTTCCTTAAAAATAAGTTTTCAAAACAAATATTTTGTAGCCAAAGTTAATATTGTTTTTATCGAGTACTTTTATATTTTAAGTGTCATCTCTGTTGTGTTTTTATTTATGTAAGTGTAATGAAGAAAATCTGATTTCTCTTCTCTTCACTTTTCGCACAAAACGTATTGCATGTAACTTGGCAAAAACAAACGTATAAAACGTACAGAAATATGATACGCATAGAACGGAGCCACGCATATAACGTATGGTATGGACCTCCAGCTTAATAAACAACCAGGCACTAAACAGCAACATTTTTTTTTTCAAAAAAATGTGGGTGAAGCAGCAACAACATTATCATGATCATCAGCGTGCTCAAGATAAACTTAGCAAAATTTGCTAAATTTATCTAGACAAATTTTATATTTAATGGGTTTTTGCTTCCACATTCATGGCCATAAGGAACAAAGACTTTTTGTGAAAACTTTTCCCACAAACTCAATTTGTTTTGCTATAAAAATAGTCTTTTTGTTTTCCAGACACACATGTTAAAAATTGGTTTAGATTTAATTTTTCTAAAATCTTAAAAAGAAAATAATAATTTTTTTTCGTTCGTAATGTGGCTTAAAATCTTAAATTTTAAAAGCAGCAGCAGGTACATGTGTCTGCTGTATATTTTGCCAAAAAAAATTAAAAAAAAAAACAAATTCTAAGAAATTAAAATTAAAAACTTTTAAAGTTTTTTTTTTTAGAATAAACGTTTCTAAATCTCACAAAGAGAACATGTGCCGCCTAGAAATTGTTTTAAAAAGTTAATATTCTGGCGTCACAATTTATAAATATGGTGCATTTATTTTTGTACAAGGTGTGCAAAAGAAATCACCCTATTGAAAGATGATCTTAATTTTGCAAATGACAGCCAATGTCAAATCTGTTTCGACATTTGCGAACTAGACAGATGTAGAATACAAGAGGACAAGCGATACATTCCCCAAGAACGCGGAATAATCGTGTTTATTTTTTTGCGTAACAATTCGTCTGTGGCGTTGGCGCAGCGCAAATTCCGTCGCCGATTTCCCGGTCGTCCGGCACCGACTGCGCAACCACTGCGTCGTTTGGCCACCAACCTTTAAGAGTATGGGACCATACAAAACGCTGCCAAGAGTGGCCGACCCCGAAGCCCCCGTTTTGCAGAGAATATCTCCGCTGTTGGCGAGTATGTCGAATTGTCGCCAGAAATACCAACCAGACGCCGTGTCAGCAATTAGTCATCAGCCGGTCGTCCCTAAGGCAAATTTTGGTCAAAGACCTGCGCATGTTCCCGTACAAAGTCCAGTCCGTGCATCAGCTGCTGCCTGTCGACCGCCAAACGCATCGCAAACAGCATCGGATGACTTTTTTTGGCCCACCCTGTATATACAAATATGTGTATATTGCTGCGTTACTTGTGAATTGGAGAGAATTTTGAATATCCGGCTTATTAAAACCTGCATGCGCTATCATGCGGCACTTTCGGCGAAACGGGGAAATAAAAGTTATAGATTTAACCATCAACACATTTTAAATACACTTGGGGGGTTTGTGGAGACAGTGGGATTGTATTAACGTGTACACCAGTGTGAGGGTTAAGGCTAAGTGAACCTATCATTTTGGCTTACCTGACGATGGTCTTACCACATTTTGAATACTCTTGCGTTCGACAATCACGCCATACGGTTTAGCAAACACCCACACAGATTGCAATTTTCTATTTGCTACAACTGAAGGCCTTGAGGCCTTTTTTTAGGTCTTCTTTTTCACCCATATGTATAGACAAAATTAAAAAATAAAAAATTTTAAAAAAGGGAAGCGAAAATTAGGCACAACATTTTAAGGCCCTAATATTTTTTAAACAATTAAAAAAAAATCATTAAGCCCTTTCAATAACTTTAGGTGGTAAAAATAAATGTTCTGAACTTTTAACGCTATAAAATGGTTCTAGTAGGCAAAAGTGCATTTAAAAGGTGGCCGCAACGCAACAGAAAACAAAAAAATATTTTTAAAATTAGTTTTATATAAATTTGTGAATTTTCGAAAACAATAAAATTTTGGTATTTTAAAAATTTATTCGAATTTTAAAGAAAAACTCTAAAAAGGCTTTTAAGGCTTGAAGGCATAAACGATGCTGAAAAACTTTGGGCTTTAAAAAAGCTTCAAAAATTTCTTTGCAATTACAAAGCTTTTTTAAAACTTTAATAGTTTTCGAATTTAAAGAATTTTTGAATCTGAAAAATATTGAGGATCTTGCCCTTCTTTATGCTTTTTGAAAAGATAACCATAACTACAATCTCTTGTATTTTTAATATTTTTTTTAATTTTAATATTTTATTTTTCTTTTATTAATAACAAATTCCTGTATTTTTTTATTTTTGCAGGTATGGCTCTGGTCAACGCATGCCCGCACAACAGACCTTTGAGGCGCCTGCCTGTGTTCAAAATGCCATGATGACAAAAGACAAAAAACCTTTTACCTACACACCTGGCGGCATTGATCTCTCCCAAATTAAATCCGAACGTATGGCCAAACGTTTGGCACGCAATGCACAGGCTGAAGGCGCTACTGGTATCCAACAACAAAATCGCCCCCAACAACCTCAATCGCCCAACGGTCAATGTCCAAATGCTGCTGCTGCGATGGGCGCTGCTGCAATGGGTATGCCATTTCAGGTTTTGCCACCTCCGCCGCCGCCAGCACCTGGTAAGAATTTTAATGGTGGTAGTGCTCCACCCCCACCACCACCACCATCCTCTTCCAATTTTTCCAATACAGGCTCATTGGCACCACCCAACAATGGTAGTGGTGCTGTTGGACGTGGTAGCGCTCCCAATTCACCCAGTATGCCACGTAAATCACCAACCCCACAACGTTTCGAACCACCACCAATGGGCTTTAGGCCAGAAATAAAAATTCCTCCAAATCCTATGGCCGCTTTACGTAAAGTACCAACACCGGTTGAGAAGAATACATTCTGGAAGGATGAATATGTTAAAGAACGTTCTAAAAGCCCAATGGTGGATGCAACGAATGCAGGCAGCAACAATAATAACAGCGTTAACAGTGTTAGTAGCTCGCCGAAAATGCCAAATGCCAATAATAATGGAGCTGAAACCATGAACAACGACAGCATTGATGGTGAGAGAAGCTTCATTACTAAATGGATGCATTCTCCAATAAGAAAAGCAAAAATGATTAATAAAGCTTTTTTTTGTATTTAGTTCTACTTTAGCTAATGGTTATGGTTGTTTTCTCTGCTTAATTTTTTTTAACTAAAATCAGTCAAATCATTGTTATTTAAAAAAAACATTTATTTCATTAATTTCTGCAATGTTTAAGAGAAATAATATAACTTTCTTTAAGCGTAAGGTTCATTCCGGCAAATCTCTGTATAAAACATCATTTCAACTTACATTAAAATTTAAGCAAATCAAACACATTTTAACTCCCAAAGTTAAGGAAGTGAATACTTTGCATTTCAAACTCAAACTTTTTTACACTATTTTACCATCCCCCACTATTGAAATCATGACAACCAAAATCTAAATTTTTCACTTATTTTACATTTTACAGCAAATCATTTTTAAAAATTCAAGCAAAGCTAACTGGTGAAGGCGCTTTTTTAAACCACGATACACATTCATTGCCTTAACTATTCCACCTACCCAAAACTGTAAAATATTTTCTTAAACTTTTTTTTAAACTTACATTAAACTTTTTTTTAATTTTTTTTAATTTTTTATTCTAATTTTACTTTAAAAACATCTTAGGTTTCAGGAAAGCTACGCCCACTACGACTACACCCACTACGAACAACAATAATAATGTCTTGCAAGAAAACCAAACGAACAATAACTATACGAATTATCAACAACAACAAATCCCACAACAACAACAACAAATATACACACCACCAAGCCCACCCCAACAACAATCTCCCATTAAACCCATGCAGCAATCCCCACAATCATCATCACCAGTCACTCAACAAAGTCAATACTCACCTAGATCCGAATTTCGTAGTGTGGTAGCACCAACATCCCCAACTGTCAACGTTTACACCAGGCAATCTGATAGTCCTCGCACAGTAGAAAATACCACACCTCCGCGGGCCACTGAGAGTCCCTTTAAATTTGCTCAACAACAACAACAACAACAACAAAGGGCCCCACCAGCTATTTCTCCATTGGCTCAGCAATCCACACCCACGTCAGCTTTAGCCGGTATGTCAATATCACCTAATAACCAAACGCAATCAGTACCATGGCGCACTCAACGTAGTCAACCTAACCAACAACAGCAGCAGCAGACGTACCCAGTAGTAGCCCAGTCACATCCTCAACCTATTTATAATAATGTGCAACAACAGCAACAAAGACCTCCTGATTATTTAAATCACCAAACGGCTTATCAAGGTCCAAAGCCGGTAAGTAAAAAGTGTTTATTTTTAATATATAAAAGTTTTATATAAATTATCAAACATTTTTTACCAAATTTTTTATAAATTTTGTGTTTCAAATAGTTTATCAAAAAACTAAGAATCCTTTGAGACAAAACACATTTAAAAATGATAAGAGAACAAATTTTTCGAGCATCTTTGTGATGTGGGACGTGTTTCACTGTTTTATAGATAAAACATTGAAATATGCCTTGAAGAAATCGGGGAACATCTTGCTGAAATTCCGAATTTTAAACGTGATACGCGGGCTTCATGAAGATCCCACACATCTAAATTTTTTTTTCGAAAATTTTTTAGTTGATAAAATCAAAAAACAGATTTTTAAAAATTTTGTTTAATAATTGCTGCCCTTAACACGTTAACAAAGAAATTTCTCAACAGATATCTACGTTTTTTATTTGTCAATATATTAACAATTTATATTTCATACTTCCGTACATGGTCCCTTTCCACCCTTTTTAAATAAATTGTATATTAGTTTTAAAAAACCTTCTTACTATGCTTTTTGTCTAAAAAGAAAACAAATGCATCACACTTTTGTTCAAATTAATAAACATTTTGCCAATTCTTGTCTCTATAGACCAACGTTGGCTCTTTGTATATTGCACCTTTGGCGCCACCTACAGAGCCGCAGGCTCAACATATTGTACGTCAACAATTGCAGCAACAACAACAGCAAAGTAATTCACCGATAAGGCAGACAGCACCACAACAACAACAAACACAACAAGCTGGCGCCCCAGCACAACAATTACGTTGGATGAGTAGTCAACCCATGGCTAAAGAACAACCCCCTTGGGCACGCCCCGAAGAGAATGGTAATGTGGTACCTTCATCTTTGAATCGCATTAAATCACCACCACCAGCTCAAGCTCAACAGCAACCACAGCAACAACAACAACATTTATATCAACCTTTGAACCAAGGCAATGGTTTTGCACCACATACTGTCATTCACAACTTTGGTGCTCAACCCATAAATACCACTGGTTTGCATTTGCAAATCAATACTCAAGCTAGTTCAACAAATGGCCAAAACGGCCCAAAGGTAAATTTTTAAATAAAACAGTATTTGCAAAACTTTTGTTCAAAAATTATAATTTATTTAACAGGAACGCATTATTCCCATACAATTGGAACAAACGCCCACTTATACCCCAGCTCAGCCCAGCTTTAACAATCAACAACAACAATATGGAACAGGAAATACATGTAAGTTAATTCATTAAAAAATTTAATTAAAATATACTTTAGTAGTTTTACAAAACAAAAAGATACGATTTTTTTATAAAGGTTTAAAAAGCTTTTATAAAAATAGGAAAACTTTAATGGGCTTAAACAAGCTTTCTTTTAAAAAAGCTTTAGCAAAAATTGTGGGTTAAGTTAGGTTTAGAAGGATAGTGACGAAGAATCTTTCACCACTTTAACCCAGAGGTAGTAAGGAGTAGGCTCATTTTAATGTGCTGTTTTTCGAAGCCAATTGAGTGATTGTCTTAGACGATTTCAATGTTTTTTGTTTTTATTTTCACTTACAATTTCCTATATCCTACATCCAGAGACTTTACCATTACAGTAGCGCTATCCCAGCCACCTTTGCAGGCAGATTTTCAGGCTTGGGCAGCGGCAGACAAAGTCAGCCTCTCTTTTCTTCTCATGTTTACAGAAGTACTCGACTGATCATATAGTTTACATCGTATGAGAGTTCTTATTACGCCCATTTTTTCCTCACATTGATAAAAAGTTGTCACTCACTTTATCTCGGTTGAACCAACAGAGTGTGGATATCTCACAATCAGCATTTCCATTTTAGGCGTGCCCCACCCTTTATAAGATCCGTATCTCTATCAAACCGTGTTAAAACCCATCGGTGGCATTACCGCCTCCCCTCCTAGAGCCTTGAACGCAGCTTGACTTTTTACATAGACTTTCCCGTCTTTTTCTTCTCACATTTCCCTTTATTATTATTTTTGTGGCTTTCATTACTGACAGAATCTTCGCCTACTTATCTAATCTTATCTGTATGATGCCAGAACTTCCTTATCAACAAATATATAAATACAGGCCCCTGTGGCCATATTTATCTTCAATCCATCCATATCATCTTAACAGCTTCCCGGATCCTTCCCAGTCCTCTCTTTACGAGGTGTTGTTCTTAAGTCGAATCTTTCATCCCTATAGTACGTCAAAGCCGTTTTTAACAGCAGTTGCTCCCTTTCCCGACATTTTGAAGTATTTCAGCGTATCCTATTAATCCTGTCGTAAGCACACCCGATCTACTATGCTTGAATAAATTCTTTCTAGCGATTCCAGCCACTAAGCCTCAATTGGTAGAGGTAGACATATCCAGAGCTGCTTGCGATGAACTTTTTCTGCACCTGCAATGCCATTATGTTTCGGGGCCTTTGACTAGAACTTTCTTATGTTATCCCTCTTCAAGACCTTCCGTCAGACAAGACTAGCATATGTAAGAACCGATCTTTCAACGGATGTCCAGATTCAGTTCAGCTTTTCTAAAATTTTCGCCCTTAACAAATTGTGTTTGCTTCTCTATTAGCCATTTTTTTTGGCCTTTAAGTTTATTTATTTATTGTTGTTGTAGATAATGTGAATTTGTCTTAACTTAAGTAGGCTTTTCAAAAATAACTTTAAAAGCTTTTAAAATTGATGAGCTTTTTGATAAAAGCCAAGTGATATTTTTCTAAAGTAAAGAAAACTTTAGAAAGCTTTTAATAAAATATATTTAAAAAACCATTTTATGCCTATTTTAGCACCTGCTCCCGGCTATGTTGTGCGCACCCCTAATCAATTCGTTGATCAGGGTTACAATAACTTTGCCCAGCAACAACAGCAGCAAACACAACCCCAACGTGTTATGTCGCCTACTTTGCAGCAACTGAATGCACCACGCATGGTGCAGCAAACTCAAAATAATGCCACAAATGGCAATAAAACTCATATAATACCCATTACTTTGGAAGGCAATGATGGCAGCCGGGGACCTATATCAAAGACACCCATTGTTATACAAAAGTAAGTAACAGCAATAATGTTTCGAATAATTATATTGAAAATTTATTTTATTTAATATTTTCTTAATTATGGAAAATTAAAGCTTTGCCTTATCAACAACTAATAAGTTTTTTTCTTTATATTTTTCTATGCTAAAACCGAATTTTGAATTATTTCTAAATTAAATATGCTTAATTTTTCAAATAAAAAAGTGGGGAATACAATCTTGTAGTACATGACTGCCCACTTGAGGCTGAGATCAGATTTAGAAAAAATCGACTCAGGTAGCTTTTTTTAAAAAAACAAAAAACAACCTTCATTCTATGTACTTTGTTAGAAGAAAATTATTTAAGCATCCGTGAGTGTCGTGTTTTGTTAGTAGTCATGAATTAAAACTTTTTTATTTTTGTTCGTTTTTTTTTGGCAGAATCATCATCTGTGAGTGTTGTGTTTTGTTAGTCGAGTCATAAATTAAAACTTTTAGTTTTTTGACAAAATCATCAAATACCAAAAAATGCTTTTATGTTATTGGAACTAAATTTTACTAATAATTTTTTATTGGTTTCAATTAAATAATGTTTATCAGTCAACAATAAAAATGTCTTTTATTAACATTTACTACTTCCTTTGGCTCTGAAAATAACTCTTATATCTCATTTTTTTGTTCATATCATCCCATTAAACTACCACCAAAATCACATCAATCTCTAGTGATCAACGTACACCGCCAATACAATCAAAATCTTTTAGAATTTTACAAAAAATCACAGATACAGTCGATGATTCTAGTAATGATGATAATGCAAACCAGCAGCGACAACAGCAGCAGCAACAACAACAACAGCAAGTGGAACCTCAACTACAGCGTCCCACATTTGCTCGTCAAATGAGCGCACAACAGGCACGCAATAGTCCTACGGTCGAACAAATGAGACGTATGCAAATTGGACATGAACAAGGTAAGCAGCTTTAGGAAGACAACGGACAAAGATAGTATCGGATATAGGTAGGATTACTAAGCTTTTGTAGGATTTACATGGAGTTTAATATATCACAAAAAAAGGTCCTTCGAATATTTCCATTACCATATGGTTTTTTGTTTTATTTTTTTTAGAGAAACTGGGCTCCCTACAACCGTTTAAAAACAGCTTTTAGGTTTTAAGCTTTATTATTTCAAAAGCTTAAAAGTAAAGAACGTCAAGTGCTAAAAGCAAGTAGCAGTCAACTTGTTCTTAATAGAGAAAAAAAAAAGATTTAAAATCTTCAAATTTTTTCTTTACCTTTTTGTTTTCCAATATGGTTTTAATTTCAATAGTAAAGTGGCTACCAAAAAGTTTTTAAAGACTCAGAAAAAGTTTTTTGATTTTCATAACACAACAACTTTAGTTATTTAAACTTTCAAGTCATCAAGGCTTTGTGAATTATAAAATTAATTAAATAAATTAAAGTCAAGTTAATTATTAGAAAACAGTTTAAAGTTCAAACCTTGGAACTGTAATGAGATTACGCCAAAAGCATTCAACGCAAGATTAAAAGGACATACATATTAGAAATTCATTTTTTCCATTTGACATTCTTAACTTCAGTGTGATTGTCTATCTTTTCTCATTTAACTTCTTATCATTAGCGTAAATAGCTTAAATATAGAAAGCTATGGCTGATTTTGGATTTTTTTTTATAAAAAACATAATTATAAATTTATTAATTTACTAAAACAAAGAAGCAGTATTAATAATAAACTAAACAATAAAAACTTAAAAGCTTTTATTAAACCATTATTCGTTTTTTATTATTATTTACAGGTAACTACTCAGCACCAACTACACCTTCTACTTCTATTTATAAGCAACAACGCCCTGTTTATGGTAAAAAGCTTTAAAGAAGCTTTTTCGTGCTAAGCTTTTAACGTTAGCATTAAAGTTTAAATTTTATATTTAATTAATTTTTTCTTTTTTTTCATAAAATTCCAAGACAACTCTCAACACTATATACCACCCAGTGAACAACAAGCACCTGAACCTAAAAAATATACCGGTAGCTCTATACCAAGTCGATCATTTAAAATCTTACAAGCCATGACACAACCAGAAAATGCTGGTAAGTTATTAAAAATACAGTTATGATTAACATTTTTAATCATTTTTAGAGTTTTTCTACTTTTTAATAATATAACTTTTTTAAACTTTCAATATAAACATCATTTTCTAACATTTAAAAATCAAGCATTATTTGAATATGTCATAACTTCATTTTTTTTCTTTCTTAAATTTTCACCAACATTTATATGTACATTCATCTGCATACGTTGTTGCTGTATAGAAGAATATACAAATGTTTAAAAAAAGAGACAGTAAAAAATTTCACCTTTTTTGAATACTTTTTGAAAATTTATTTAAAGCCTAGTTTCATTGTTAAACTTTTTAAAATAAGTTTGACGTTTCTATAAAATTTTTTATGTAGTTTAAGATAAATAAAAAAAATATGTTTTTAAGATCATGCCAATAAGCATTTACAATTATCCATTTTGGAGATTTTTTTTACAAAAATTGAGGTTTATTTTATAAAAAAAAGTTGTAGAATAAAAAGCCATAATAGTTGAGACATAAACCACTTTAATTTTAATAAGTTTAGGCCGGTTTTAACTAAAGAACAAGGTGGGCCAAAAGAAGTCATCCGATGTTGTTTGGCTCTCATTTTTTCTTAATAAAAAACTTCTATTCTGTTTTTTGTTTATGTTTATTTGAACCTTTAGAATTTTTTTTTGTCAAGTCGAGAAGATGATATCGGCCAAATAGGCGCCGATACGGGCTCGTTTGATGGCATTTTTCATCACTTCGGCGAGAACTTCGGGAGTTAGATTCCCGCATTCCTGTCGAGTGTTGTCCTTGAGGGCTTCCAGGGTCTCGACCTTGTTCACATAAACACAGGACTTAAAACCCCCCACAAAAAAAGTCTGGAAAGGTTAAATCGGGCGATCTCGCAGGCCAATATAAATCGCCAAAACGAGAGATGAGGCAACCCTAGAACGCCGCGTTCAGAATATCGGTTGTGGCTCACGCAGTATATGCCGTCGCTCCGTCCTGTTGAAACCACATGTCCTCCAGTCCTAGTTCGTTCAATTGCGGCAGAAAAAACTCCGCTAACATGGCCCTATAGTGCGCACCATCCACTGTTGTCGTTTGACCAGCGGCTTCCTCGAAAAAAAGTGGCCCGATGACTCCTCCAGCGTGAACAGCGCACTATGCAAACACTTTGAGCGGGTGTGATAGCTTCTCGTGCGTCACTCGTGGATTTTTGGTGCTCCAGAGGCTATAGTTTTCCTTGTTCACGTACCCGCTGAGGTGGAAATGAGCTTAATCGCTCATTATGATTTTGTCCGAAAAATCGTCCAAAAATCGCAGAGGTTCTGTAACACGGATAGGTTAATAACGTCCGGCCCCAGTGACTTGTAGGGTTAAAAGGTATTAACCGTCCATTTTACCCTATTAAACGCTATCAGGTTTGCTACCAGCCTGTCCCATCAGCCAGCCCTCGGAACCTGTCAGCATGTTCCCTGTTAGATTCCTAAAAAGTAGTTTTCTGATTTTGGTTCCAATTTAAAATAATTTTATTGTGTCTTTACATTTTAAAAACAACTGAACTTAATCAGAATACTGGGTGTACAAAAAGGCCAACGTAAAGGGTATACAAGATTCGGTGTCGCCGAACACAGCACTCATACTTATTCTTTAATAAAAAATTGGGTTTTGACGAAACCCAATGGTAAAATAATTACAGATGACAGAGCCAAAACCTTTTTATTATAAACTTAAACATAAACAAAAAAATTATAGAGGGAGAGCTTTAAGGAAACAAGAATTTATTCGCTTCCGTCAGATATTTCCGGTATATAAAATTTGCATTATTTTCCACAAGCCTCATGCCTAATTTTTAAATAAACCCTTTTTAAAAATGGCTCTTTAAGCTGGATGCAGTTTTATTTTCCAGCTGAGGTATGGTCTCTGTAGGGAGAGCAATAACAATCAGGCGAAGGATAAGAACGAATAAGAAGGAAATACGAGAGACCTAGTATTTGTTTCAGGCAAGATAAGGTCTAGTTTTGCTAACGACTACAAGCAAAGTGCGGAAGGCATTGTGTTCGGTTATGACTAAAATACAAACTAACTACGAGACACTTGATAGGAAACAGGTTGTGGTACGAGTTCAGGTCGTCTTCCAAGTGGCTGCTCCCTTGGTCTAACAAATCGTTGGCTTTTGTCAGAAGTTTAAGAAGAATTATTGAGAAGAAATTTTTGATGGTAATAAGTTACAAAGAAAATTTCTGTAACTAAATTTTTTGGATCGACAGTTAAAGTAAAAGCTCTAAAGAACCTGCTTTGTTTAATGCAATTAATGCTCAATTAGGTTTTTGAACAAAAACAAGGTTAACAAAAGTCGTGATTTGCAAAACCAAGCTAAAACAAAAGCAAATCTAAGAGCCAAATCAGCTGTCACAAAAAGTGTTGCTATTTGTTAAGAAAATTTTATTGGCCAAACCAATGCCAGCTTTATGGCTTTTTTTGGGAGAAAAAAAATTATCCAAAATGGATTATTGTTAAACATCACATGAGCTCGCTTACTACATCAATGCACTTCAAAACTCACACCTGTAGGCCAAAGGTAATCTGAGCCATCAACGCACACATCACCACCAATATTCGCTAATTCACAATACATTACATGAAAACATTTCTGTCTCATAACTCAATTCGTTGTCGTTTGTTGTATTAATGTGAAAATCTTGTTTTTTCATTAAAACCAAAAAATTTTTTTCATTATTTCTCTTTTCTTTTTACTTTATATTTTTTATTGTTTCCATATGCACGACGATCACAAAACTTTAATCCAAATCATGTAGACGAACAGGAAAATTCTCAAAATAATAACGAAATGAACGAAATTGATTCAAAACCTGAAAGTAATAGACATTCATATGCATCTACATTAACAAACGTAGAACCGATATCATCTTCATCAAATTTAGAATTCGTTAATTCATCACAAAACTCACCATTATTTTCACAAACTTTGCCTAATTCGCCGTACCCCTATCCCTATGTTTATCCCTGGTACCCAGTGCCTCTAAATCATATGCTTGGTCAAAATTTTGAAAATTGTCCGCCACCAAATTGCCATTGTCTTTATGGTATGCATTCAGCCACACCTCCGCCATCACTTTTAACAACTTGTGATCAAATAAATCCAACAAATTATCCTCCTTATCCTTATTACTATCCGTACTACCCTCCTCTACCACCACCACCACCCCCTAGTCTTCCCTCATATACCCCCCAGCCAAGTTTAGCTAACATTGATGGCCAAACAGCTGATTTTCAGAATCTGTATTCTTCTCTTATGTCTCCTCCATTTTTAGCTTATTCCTATGCCGTAGCTCCTAGTTATATTCAACGTTCTAGTTTAAGTAGGGCCAGTAGTGTTTTGCCCGATATAATTATAACTCCCAGTGCTGATGAAGTTACGCCAGAGGCCGCTAGAAAATACCACATTAACAAGGAAAACAAACCATTTGTAAGACGTGAAGGTTCCATAGAAGTTGATAATATTCCTTCGTTTAACTCAAAATCCCCAACTTCAGAGAGCACGGTTGTTGGTAACCTTACCCAACACTTACAGAATATGACAAAATATATGAAAAATAATCTAAACTCAAGAAGCCAAGCCAAGAAATTGTATAAAAAAAATATTCAACAAAAGTCTCCAGACAATAATACATCGCCAGTTCAAAGCACAACTCAAATGAAAGAGTCAACAAAACATTCAGACACTGAGACCTCAGATACGGAAATTACTCCCAAGCAAATAGATCAAAAGGGGCCAGTATCTCTTAAATCCGTTAGATCAGTTAGTAATATAAAGATCTACAATAATCAAAAACTTTCTCAAGAACAAGAAAAGATTTCAAGTTCTGAGTCAGACTCCGAAGATGATGAGGAGGATGAGACTACAGCTGATGGCGAAAGTGATGTTTTCGATGAAGATGGGCACGAAGAAGAGAATCATTACCAACATCATTTAAATTTCAAAGAAGATTCTGACTGTGAGGAAATCATAATAGACGACAATCTAAGCGTTATTTATGAAGAGGAAAGCCAAATGGAAAAGGGTAGTGATATGACTAAAACAATAATACCAAGCGACAAATCAAGTCAAAGTGATGACTCAACTTTAAAAAAATATGATGATTCTATTGAGCAGCTAAATCATAAAATAAAAGAACGCAATAAAGATGAAAATAATAGTGAAAATGAGGACGAAGACGAAGATAATTCTACTTCGGTTACCGTAAGATTACCGCTGAAATTCTCTTTTAATACCTCTAAAGATGCAGAAAGCATAGCGACTGTGCAAGTAGGCACATCTCAAATAGAAGAGAGGCGTTACAGTATATCCTCCAGTGAAAAACGTAACTCATTTAGTGTTGCTACCATTAAAAGTGATTCAGAGACTGAAGATGAAAATAAGTCTGATAATTGTGATACGACCGTAACGGTATCCCTAGCAAACTCTTTCGATTCTAATTCGTTGAAAGCTGCGGTCGATAATAAAAATATACCTCATTTGAATTCGAAAGAAGATACATTAATGCAAAACGAAGCTTCAGAGAAGACCAACTCAAGCGAGGAAGATGTTTCGATTTCGTTTTCACTAAATATGCGCAACAAGTTTGCCAAAGAAACTATTTATGGTGGAGTTACTAACAACATTGCTATGTCCAAAGAAAACACAGAAAATATCACAACAAAAATTGGTGCAGATTTGGATTTCTTTTCAACTTTAATGGCTACTAAAGTACAAGCACAAATAATTAAAGATCAATCATTCAATTTTTGGGGTAACTCGACGGAGGATAAAGATAACAAGGACGAAACAGCAAAGCAAAGCGATGCTAATGAGGGCAACCAGAAAATCAAAGAAAATAAGAGAACTGGTTTTCAAAGTAAGGAAGAAAAGTTGAATTTCTGGAATAAATATTCCAGAAAAGTTGATAATGAAATATTACTTAAAGAAGGTAAAGATAAATCTAGGATTTCTAAAAAGCTTACAACCAAATCTAGAAGTACTGCAACAACTAAATTTTCCTCCTCTGGAGAAACCACAAACGGAATTGAGGATATAGAAAATAACTCTAAGCAATCAAAAGAAAAACGTACAAGGACTCGGTTTAGTTTCTGGGATCACTCTACAACCAGCAAAGAAGAGCAAGTAAAAGAAACTAAAAAAGTTTTAAGCACTTTAGAAGAAACCAAACATCAAAAATTAAAAGAAGCTGCAGAATCGAATAGCTTTATGCATATTACAGAAGAGAAGGAAACAAAGTCAAATGTCAGTCAATCTGAAGAAATTGTTGATATTGGGGTTCAACATGAGGAAGATAAAATCTCTAAAACACATTCCCTAACCCATACAAAGGAGTATGATTGTTCTGCAGTATTCCAAGATACTGAAGAAGTGGTGGATATTTGGGCTGATCGTGAAGAGGATTTACCACCCATTAAACCAATAAGAAGCAAGCTTAGGTCTATGGAATCAGTACACAACTACTTTCAGTCAAGTGTCTCGCAAACTAACAAAACATCTCTTGAATGTATTCAAGCTAACTCCGGAAACCCTTTGCCAAAACCAGAAACTATAACTAAAGTAGAATTTAATGTTGACGTTCTAAGATCAACCGAAAAGGCTGTACCACAACCTCAAATACCTTCACTACATTACGAAGAAGAAGTCATAAAAGAGCCATTGGAATGCCAGCAAGAAGAAGAGGTTGACTTTTGGGCCCAAATTGAAAAGGCAAGAGAAAACAATTCGCCAAAGCCAAAGACAAGTTACAGAGAACAATCATACTTTGACAATCTTGAAGAGCAGCAAACTTCTTTTCAAGAACAATTTGTCAATTCGTTTGGAGAACAGGAAACCAGTATGTACAACGATGATATTTTGCAAGCCAATAAACTAGAATTTGATCCCTTTAAATATCCAGAGGAGCCTCGAGAGGTTGACACAGATGAAGAGATTGATTTTTGGGCTGAAATTGAGGCCAAAAAGCAGACTGATAATGATGAGGTTAATTTTCACAAATCAGCTCTATTCTGGGCTTCCAAAGAACGTAATAACTCAGTGGATGAGACACCTTTTAAGCCAGTTTTGCTTAAAGCTTTTCATGCCAAACTACCTGATGAGCCTCCAGCAACAGATATAAATGTTTGGAGAACTTTAGAGACCCACAAAGGGGAAGATCCTATTATAATCGATTTAGAAATGAAAAAGGAAAAGGCTTTGGTTCAGAAACATGAAGAAATGCAAGAAGAAAAAATAGGTAAAGAGAAAGAACAGTATAACGATGAAATTACGGTTCATGAGCCTATGGAAGTCTTAGCGCGCTGTGACACGGTTCACGAAACTGAAATAGAAAAGTTTGATGTCAAACATGTAGCTAAATTCCAAACTCAAGAAAACTTGAATTCAAAAAGTTTAGAACCAACGAACGAGCCAAAATCAGATCGTGATGATTTAGAGATTAAGCGTAGTAATTATCGCAAAGCCATGGCTTTTTTCAATACTTCTATTGATGATAATAAAGAACAAAACGTAGATCGCTATGAACGCGGAAAAAGTGTATCAAAACGCAAATCTTATACTGAAGAAGAAGCCGAACAATGGGATTGGGATGCTGTCAATGAGGCTTTACAGAAAGATAATGGAGGAAAAGAAGCTGAAAACACAAATGAAAACATGGACAGCACCACAAAGGAAATATCAGACAAAGAACTAACACCTAAAACAGCTGAATCTAAAGAACAGATAAAAGAAAATACACCTTTGGCTGAAGAGACTTCTAAAAAACGTTTGTCCAATGGCTTTGCTGATTCGGAGCTTAATAAATTTAATATGGAAAGCAAAATTTCGGTAAAAGATCGCATATCAGCATTTGAAACAGGTGCTATTGAAAAGCCAACTGCAGTTTCACGAAAAAATTCCATTAAGCATCAATCTCTGTCAGTTGATAGTTGTACGAAACAAAGTTCCTTATCGCGCCACAGCAGTACCCAAAAGTCAGAATCTGAAATGGATGAGGATGACTCTGGCGTAACAGACATGAATAAACAGCTTTCGGAAACAGATACAGAGTCCGAAAGTTTTCCTGAATTACGTAAAATGTCTTCATATCAAAGAGCTTCTACACATTCAAGATTATTTAAACTTTTACAGGAAGATGCAGACGCAACCGAAAGCAATGAGAATGCAGCCTATTTGCAATCTACTCCCAGTCGCCGTAAGATTGTGCACAATGTTAGTATTACTAGAAAGCAAAACCCCAATGCCTTGGCTGAGGCCGAGACCATGTCACAAAGAAGAGAACGTTTATCCTTGCCATTGCTCAAAAACCCTAGCATTGATGCGGACAATCCCTCAACACCTAACAGCCCGGCTTCACCTATTATGGGAAACAGCGCAACAAAATCAACTGTGATTAGTGATAAGTTGGTCAATGAGCTGGTTCAGAGTTTGTTATTAAAAAGTGACAGTGCCCAATTTAGAAAATTACCCATGGAAAAGCTGCAGGCAGCTGCCAAAAGAGTACTGGAAGAGGAACTGGATTCCTTGAAGTGTAGCCCAAGAGATTCCACCTCGCCCCTTATACCTACTGAAACTCAAAAAGATAAATCATATGCTGAATATTTTAACTCCTGGTCAGATGTCCAGGGCTCGGAAGAAGCTATACAGTTAAAGTCTTTAAAAGCTTTGCAAGATACACGTCGCAGTCCCTGGACTGCTAGATGTCCACGAGTATTAAGTTCAAAAACCATTAACAGGGATTTGACCAGAGTAACAGAATCACCGGAAATTTCTATGCGAACCAGCAAAAGCCCAGAATGTTTTAGACAATCACGAGAAAGTTCTATGGGTAAATGGAACAAAACGTAGCTTGGGCCATAAAAAGGTAGAAAAATGGGATTTTCCAAATTAAAAAATTGATATTAGGTTTAAAATAAGATATACGGAAAGAAGTAGAATATAAGACTTAGTTATTAAAATTGATAACTTAAAAAGAAAATATTACAATATGGGAAGACATTTAAAACCAAATGGTTTAGAACCCAAAAAAAGCAAAGAATATGATTTTTTATAACCAATTAGAATCATTTCTTTTAATTCAAAAGAACTTTTATATATCATTTCACTTCAAACTAACAAATTATCCACTCGTTTTCACAACATTTTGTATAATTATCAGGCTATGATCAATCAATTGTCGTTCACATTTTCGTTAAAACAAAAATCCAAACATTTCCAAAGCATGACAAACAATTTGTTTTGTTACCTTCAAAACATGACGCACCACTTCAGCCACCACTAAAATCTTTTACATTTTAATTTGTGTAAATTATCAATTCGTATCAGACAAAATCTAAATCAGAAAAACCCATGTTCAAAAATTCTAAGGTACATATAAACGAATCAATTATATTAGTTAAGACATTTATCAAAATTCTTTTTTATGTTTTTTTTTTCTTTTTCATTTAAATATTTTTTTTTGTTTTTTTTTTTCAATTTTGGAATTTTTTTTTTTCTATTTATTTTTAAAAACAAAAAAATATTTGCAATTAAATATGAAATAAAGATTTTGGAATAGTTTGTTCTTTAAGCAAACATATCTGATGTACCGGGAGATAGGGAAACTGTTAAGAATATTCTGTGTCACTGTAAGGCTTCTGTGGCTTGGGCTAGATTGGAAGGGTTTTAACTTGCTTCTCAAGGAGAGCAGAAGGGATCTGAGGCACATAATTGGGACTCTCACGACGCACTGCCATGTGACATACACACATATATTATAAATTCTCTAGACTTTCACAGATTGTGCGAGAATGAGGAGAAAATAGAAACTGTGAAACACCTGCCGCTACTTAATGCTACAGATTCACCAACACAGGTGGCTGGGAGAGCACTTTGACGATGAACTTGGTAGGATCTGTGGATTTGGACTATAAGCTGAGTAAAAGCATGACATGACGGACAGTCGTTGTTTTTTTTTTAATTTTTTGATAACAGCGTCTATTTTTTTTATTTTTTTTCTTACCTTTTTTCTCAAAGTTTTTTCCCCCCTTTTTGCTGTTAGTAGCAAACGTTCTTCGTCTCTGTCCACGCAACCTAATTTAAACATAATATGTGGATTTTGAAAAAAAATTGGTAGAGTTTGAGAACGATGGCTGTAAACCCACATTTAAACAGACCATTTATGAGAAATGTTTAAACTCTTTATCTTAGAAAGTATAATAACTATCGACTTAATACCTGGCATGAAGTATTTTTATTATAACTTTCATTTTGTGAAAAAATCAAAATTGAATTAGATGATTAGGGAAGGTATCATAACTTGTTTAACCTCAAAACTCTTACAAAAAACTAAAGAGTTTTTATGCCCTTTTTAATATAAAGCGTATATTTGTCTTCGGTAAATATAAACCTCTTAGTTATTTAAAAAGAAATGGTCGTACAAAACTTTGTCTATTGTTGCCACTATCTCTCAGAGAAGGGTTGGGTTAGGTTAGGTAGAACAGGCAGCCGTTGAAGGAAAGATTACAGCTCACTTGGGTCCGCTTAATTCGGTCCCTTTGTGTTACCTGGAGAGGCAGATAGAAGTTGAGATGGAAGGAAAGAAATTTTGAGAATGATAGACAAGAAAGAAAGAACAGAAGAATGAAGTAGACTTACCAGGGTCTCTGGTGGGAATCGAACCCACAACCCCCAGACTGGTAGACTCGTGCACATACCACTGACCTACCGGGGCATCCCAGAGAAGGGTTAGCCGGAAACCAAACGAAATTCGGCTCGAATAATTTTTACAAAAAGGAAAATAATTGAACAAAATATGCCAAATATCGGTTCATAACTTTTCGATGTGTCCCATATAATTTCTTTCCGGAAACACATTTAACCGCATAAGCTTGGAGTTGGTAATTAATTGAAGATAAATTTACATATAAAAAAGTTTTTAACAAATTTTTTTTTAAATTGGTCCAGATTTAACTATGGGGTCATATAAGCCCCACTACTGAAAAAAGAAAGTTAATGCTAACATCACATAAAATGCTGTAGGGTATTATACGGTAGGGTTTAAACGACCTTAACTCTTTTTTCATTTTATGAGGAAAAGAAAATCAGGGGGCGAATTACGGCATTCGTTTCGAATCAAAATTCTACTCGATCGATCGAATCGTCAGTGCTTTAAATAAAGGAATTCTTTAATTTAAATCGAATCGAATGCCGTAATTTGCCCCCAGTATTTTATTGCAAATATTTAATGTTTTTCCCCTAAAAAACTTTAAGGCTTTTTTTGATTAGAAGCATATACATTTTTTATTTATTTTTTTTATTTTCTTTAAAGCAAAATATTCAATGGAGAGTAAACTCCACCTTAAGCTATTGATAAAATACCAAAATAATTTTTCAAACAAATTTACAAAAAAAGTTGTCATTTCATGTTTGTATATACACCTAAACATAAAAAAACTTTTGTGGCAAAAAAGAGATTTAACTGATTAATTTGGTTAAAGTGAATTGCGGTAATGAAAAAATTATGGTTTTAAAGTAAAAACTGGGGCTTCCCACTTATCAATTTGTCTTTAGCAGCTTTTCTTATTGCCACAGATATATGTGTGTACATGGCTTAAAATCTTTTTGTTACTGTATATACAAAGAAAAGCTTTTAAAAGCAACAAAATTTCTTTTAAAATATTTCAGTAGTTGCAAGCAATTAACAATTTTTTTAAATTAATAGAAATCAAAAAAAGTACAAAAAAAGGTGAAGTTTTCTCTCATTGATTTTTTATATATATTTTTTTAACAAAATTTTGGCTAAAAAATGCATGAGTTTTAGATACTAAAAATTATAATTTTGAATTTAAAAAAAAGCTTTTATTTATTAAGCCTTTTAGGCTTAATGCTTTAAACACAATTGGGACGAACGACGAATTTCACACTACACGACGAATTCGTCTGTTAAAATTCGTTGCGTTAATTCGTTAAGTGAAACACATTTAGAACGAATAAAACAGCTATGATAGAGAGACCATATTTCTTAAAAAAGAAGCACTATTTGAAAAAAATAATAATTAAAAAAAAACTATTTAAAAAATATATAAATACAACACTTAAAATACACCAATTGTATTTAATGCAACAAATAAGAAGTGAAAATTATTCTTAAAGTATAAAAAAACATTATTTAATAACAAAATAAAAGAAAAATGGTCACTCTGTGCCAAATTATTCGTCGTTCGTCTGTGTAAGAAACAGAAATAAACCTATCGCAGAGTTTGTTACGCATGACGAATTTTAGTCGACGCACTGTTTGTGTGCATTTTTATATACACAAATGTGTTTTATTTTTTAAGACGAATATTCGCAACGAAAAATTCGGCGTTCGTTCCAGTTGTGTTTAGGGCATAATGTCAAAACAGTTCTTCAATTAAAAAAAGTAAAAACTTAAAAAATATAAAACATTTAAAAATAAAAAAAATACTGAAAACTTTTGTGCGAAAACATAAAAGCTTTTTTTTTTTTGATTAAGCTTTATTTGTAAAACAAAATTAAGCTTTATTAAACAAAAGTAAATTAATCTTATTTATTCTTTTTTTTATTTTCTTTTTAGGACCTGGACAATCGGATCTATAATTATTTTCTTTTATGCCATAGAAATTAATTATAGATTAATATTAAACATTATATAAAAATAATATTTATGTCCAATATTATAATCTTTAAAAAAAATATGTATTTTTTTAAACCTAGAAATTTTGGGTTTATTTTCTAATAAACAAAAAAAAAAGTGGTGTTATTTATTTAAAAAAAATAATTCGAAAATTTAGTTTAACTTTAAGTTACAAAAAATGGCTAACAATTGTTGAGAAAAATAACTCTTTTTGAATCTTAAGCAACATTTTTGTTTATTTAAAAATTTTAATAAGAAAACACAAACGATTTTAAAACGACAAAACCGGCGCTAATTTATATTAAACTTTATTTATTTATAACGTTTCATATAATTAAATTTTAAACAAATTTTATTAACAAATTTTCCGGATTTTAAATCAAGTAAACGAAATTCATTAAAAAAGAAAAAGAACTGTCCAATTAACAAGTTAAAAAAAAGAAAACGATAATTTGTAAACCAGCTTTTTTAAATATTTTTTTTGTAAAACTTATAAATTATTATTACATATTTTTCATTTAAAAATTATTATTTTAAAAATAATTATGATTATTATTACGTTTGTAGAAATATTTTTATCAAAAATAAATAATTCATAAAAAAAAAATAAAGAAAAACAATTCAAGTGTTGGTTTTTTAATTAAAGGAAACTATAAAATGGAGGTAAATCGAAACTAAAAAAGGCAATACAACTAAGACATTTACAAACATATTAAGGATACCAAAGTTATACTAATTATAGTTTAAGCCCCATTGGTTATGAATTCCCCAAAAATCGTACAACTGGGGCCAAATGGTCACATTCGATTCGAATCGAAAATTCACTCGATTGATCGAGTTGTCAATGCTTTTAGTATAGGAATTCTAATAAGAATTTTAAAATTTCGATTCGTATCGAATGTAACGATTTGGCCCCTGATATTTAAACCAAAAAAAACATCCATGAAAAATTCTTTTAATTTCATACAAGTTTAATCAACATCAGCCACGTCCACTGTCCGCCTCCCAAACCAATTTTTGCCTGCATTGCATTTTGACTACCGTCAACAACAATCGCGTAAAATGTGTTAAAATACAATGTCATACACCAAAAAATAACCAAAATGACGACGTTGCCATCAGTTCACACTATTATTATTGCTTATAATGCAGCAAACATTCTGTAATAGCCACTTAAGTAAGTAAGTAAGAAGGCACACATCGAGTTTGAGCTTCCATCTTTTGCACAATATGCCGAATAGGATCTTAAATGCGATGAAAGGGGTACTTATTCCGTTTAAGTTGGCGCAAACGGTTTTGTAGTTCATGTCTTCTCCTCATGCAGGTATTTCGCCTGAACCTGCGGCCTTGTTTTTCTTAACCAGGCCAATTGTTGCTTTGACCTCATCTGGGTTAGTGGTGGGCATTCAAATGAATCATATATGACTAATTGCGACTTGAAGTCCCCAAACGACTCTTCAACCGCTCATTTGGCGTGTCGGTCTTCAGATTCTCATTTCCACACAAAGTTATGACAGTATGCGAGTCTTCGGCTTGACTTTGTTCCCACTGGTAGGATTTTGTGGCGTCATTTCTGTTTCCAGAACGGAGCCAAGTGGGCTGCACTACTTTCACTTCATCACTTCCGCAGCCACCTGTTCAACCTAACCTAACCTTCTGTTTCCAGGGTGCACGTATATCAGGTGACCTTAGATAACCAGCTGAGTAACGGCATTTCGTTATATAAATGTCAAACTTTGTTTATGTTTATATATTTTTTCCTTTTTTACAAACAACAACTGCAGTATTGTAAGAAAAGCTCAAAAAGAAGAAGAAAGAATTTGTGAGTTTTTGTTGTCTTTGACATTCTTATGACGGTTTAGTTGTTTTTGTTGAATCGCTCCCACCTGCTATGAGTGAGCCTTGTCTGTTTCCATATACCTTTATCTCCTTACATTGCCGTCCTTCCAACTCTCTTTTCTTCTTTCGAAATAGCATTTTTCCCCTTCCCAACTCACTGTACCATAGGCGCGAGTGCCGCCCTATATGCCATATTTTAGCTTCTATGACGATAGCCCATTTCTTCTTTTGCAGTTTTGTCATGGAGTCATGTACTTGTTGCAATTGCCCGCTGATTTCATCAGGAGTAGAAAAAGAGTTCAATAACAATAGTTGAGATAACTTAATGTAGTGGGCTTGGGCTGCCAATTTTGAATTCAGTGGGATTATTATGTAATTGGATTTGAATCGAAGATCTTTCAAATTTCATACAAATTAAATAACGTAGTACGATTTACAAAAATTTATTTACGAACTTTCGAAAATTAGCTTTTATTTTTTAAGAAAATTGAACTTTTTAGAATGCTTTTTCAAAACTTAAAGGTACCACTGTGTTTTCTAACATGTTAAATTTCGGTATCAATTTATATATTTATGTATAATCCCTACTTAATTTACAAGAAATATTGGACAGCCAGGCAGACGCACGGACATTGTTAAACCGATTTAGAAAGGAAATCTAAGTCCACAATTTTTAAGCTGTAGTTTATTATTTATTATTTTTGATATTTTAAAGTTGACCACTTAGTCGTAGAATGATAAAATCACCAACTATCACTTTTGTAGGGCAAATTATATTTCAAACAAAATTAAAATTTGTTTTAACTATTTATATATTCTTTCAAAGGAAAATTTTCGTTTTTATTTAATAAAAAACTAAAGTCGTATAAAAAAACTTACCTTTTTTCTGAGCAACTGTATATTCTCCTTAATATTACTTTTATGTATGTATGAATTCAGTTTTATTGATGACAAAAAAATAATTGCTTGATTTCTTTTAAATATGAAAATGAAAGCATAATTTGATTTTATATAAATGTTTCTGAAAGAAAAACAAAATACATTAATTAGTTTTTTAAGTTTAATATATTTATATATGTATTTGTTAACTTTATATTTATGTATATAAAAATATTTATAAGGTATCAAAGTCAAGTTTATGAAAAGAGGCATTGCACAAACTATATATGCAGACATCGTTTAGAATTATACATAATATTTTTATCTGGTATTGAACTATTTCAAGTTTTTATCATTGTAAAACCATTTTTAAAAAGAAAAAAAACGAGAAAGATAGATAAAGGATAAACTTAAGTGTTTACAAGCTAGGATTTATAAAAATATATTTGTATTTTATTTGTATATATGCGAATATTTTTCTATTTTAAGCTACGCTAAATTCTACTGTTCTAAAACTAGTTTATAATATTCGAGTATAACTTGTTTGTATATAAGTTTCTATATAAAATGTTCAGGTAAATTCATTTATTTTTATAGAAGTTGCCTTTCTTTATTACTTGTTTTTATATAAAAAAAAAAGGTAATCATAGCAGAAAACAAATTGTTGTTCGTTTTAAAGTATTTAAGAAAAATTCTAAAAACGAGTAGCTGCTTTAAATTTATAAAAAAGATATAAAATTTTGAGATTATTTAATTTCTGCTATGAAAACTTCCTGTTTTAATTATATATTTAAATTGTTTTCTCTTTGCAATATTTTAAATATAATTTTTCTTTGTTTTTCAATAGAAAATACAGTACAACTAACAATTTTACTACTTTCTAATAATTTTATGCATTTAAATAATACTTTTAACTTTTATGAAATTGTTTTAATATAAAATTTAAACCTTTGTTTTTATCTTCATCAGTTTACCAATCCACTTCCTCAATGCCCTCTTTGTTTATTTGTACCGACATTAATTCATCCACAATTTTATATTCATGACATTGTTGACACAACAAACGTCCATTTGACTTATTTTTTCTTTGAACTTTTTCATGGCAAACAATATGCACTAGTTTAAGATTTTTTAAAGAGAATATTTCTAAAAAGTATTCCAATACCGAAACGTCCACTACAGGTTGTTTATGTAAATTACACATACGCTTGGGTTCCTCTATTAGCTCATGGACATTAGCTAATAAGGCAGGAAGAATGGTGCGTGACAATTCAATTTGATGATCTAAATTCCATACTTGAAAGAGTATAAGATTTTCCCTTGAGGCATAGGGATTTATTGAGTGTTGCAGCGCACAATTGTTGTGTACATCCGAATATGAGCCTTGACAGTAGAAATCACCCAAATCGGTGCATAGAGAAACCGTCCATTCATCTAAGATTTCGTTTCTTAAGGTGTATTCCTTAATAACCTGTTTGAGTTTTTTGTTTGGCACTACTGAGCGGGCATCTGTTTCATCATCTTTTTCTAGTTTTTCGCGTAGAAAATCATGTTTATGTTCGTATTTTCTATTGAAAATCATGGAAAAATAATCACATCCTATTAGAAGATAACGAAACTTCTCCAATATTGAATCAATAACTTTGCGAGCCTTAAGATTTTGACGATACAAATGATTGCGAGTTAGTTCGTCTTTGGTTTTATAATAATATCCACGCACGCGGTCTTGCGCCTTTCGGGACAAAGTCTCCTCTTTGGTGTTGCACCTATCTTCTTGTCCCATAAACCATTCAGCATGTTCTGATCGAAGGCTTAATTGTGTTTTAGCCTTAGCATCTGACCGACAGTGAGGCAATTTTTTCTTTTCATAGTCTGCTATAAGTTTTCCAAATTTTTCAGGTTGTTGTTCCATAAAATCATAAATAATATCGGCCACTTTCAACAGAGGAGACCTTTGACGTAATTGTTCAAATTCAAAATCGGAATCTATTGGAATAAAATTCTTATAATAAAACTTGTACTGTGGTAAGCAAAGGAAACTTACCAGTTGTAATTATGGCCTCTGGACCAGCTACAATGAAAAGAGTTTGGGGTTCCAAGGTTAAAAAATAGTCTTCATCAGTAACTTCGTAGCCGTCGGAGGCTAAATATATACGCAAGTTTTTTGTCTGAAAACAAAATATTTAAAAGGATATAAGTATAAACATTTTTAAAAAGGTTTTTTGATCAAAATAAATAATTTTTAAGTTTATTTATGCGTTAAAACAAATAACTATATAGAGCCCTTATATCACATACACCGACCTTTTAAGAAAATACTTATTAATAATTTATTAATCAATACTTTAAATTTATTATAGCTTTTGTTTTTTAATGCCTAAACTTGACCTCTATTCTTGCTACTAAAACAAATTTTGTGTTCCTGGCCTATATACATCCCCAGAAATGTGAAGATAGTTCCGAATACACACCAGCTGAGGCAAACAACAGTAAAATTAAGGCCAAGTTTAATAACCTTTTTAAATTTGAGTAAAATTATTTGCAGTAGCAGCGAACAAACATACCTAAAACAGCAGTTACAAACAGTATATTCATTGCCAACAGGTGGCCGTATGGCAACTGCGCATTAAGTGCCATAATTTACTTGTGCAGAGTTTGGGTAGGCTGACATTGAAATTTTGTATACATAAACAGATAATGAAGGATTATTGAATACATACAAAGGAAAGCGGAAGTTCATATGCATACATGCGTATAACTACCAAAAGAAAAGGAAATGCAACACTATAATCGGCCCTGACGGCAAAATTTTCAAGGTCATCTTAAGACAGAACACGCAAAAAAGGCTATATAATCAAAAATACTTACAGGAAACTTTAACTCGGCTTTATTCTTAAGCATTTGTAAGGAATTGGCACCAATGCCATATTTCCTTGAACGTTCATTATCTGTGATTTTATATCCTTTAATAACAGCTGTAGAAACTGGGAATAATTTATCTACATCTTTTCCGGAGTCATTTAATTTTTCAATTTCTTTTGCTTGAGCAGCGCTTCGCGTTGTGGGCGCCATAATATCTTTTATAAAATTAAGCATTATAATGAAAATTTAAATCTAACACACTTCGTTAAATCCCAATACTTTGCAATAATTTTTTAACTTTATTTGACAACTTGTTCAGTCCTTTTGCGGAATTTCCACAAACTGGTTGTCCTTTAAGCACTTGTTTTTCTTGAATGAACACACACACAAACAAAGCTGCACTTGCCAAGTGTGTTTGTGTGTATGAGCTCTTTTGTTCTAATAAGAAAAAAGTGCTGTCACGCTGAAGGAAAAACTTATGTTTACATTTCTGATGGCAAAACGGAGCTGCCAGACTTTCACGGAGGTACACACTAAACATTTGCATTGATATATCTGTTAACACCAGCTTATGTGTTTTTTTAGCTTTTAGTGCGTATTGATAAGTAGTTTCGTGTTTTTGTTATAAGTTTGTGTTGGTATTTTTTTTAATTAAATGTGGTGTGATTTGGTAAAATGAGAGTAAGGGTAACAAATTTGTTTTTCTATGTTTCGTTGCAACAGATACATACAAATAATGATGGTTAACTATAGGTACTTTCGTAGTTTTTCTTATTCTGACTACATAAGCCAGTTTTTCTATATATTAAAATTTATTTAAAAAAAATAAGACAATTTAGCTAAAAAATATTATAACTGCATTGTTACTATATATATTAAAGTCAAATTCTACATTAAAGTTTGAATTATTAAAGAATACAAATTAAATATACAATGACTATGCCTCACCATTAAACTTTTGTTAGAAGACGTAACTGATCTATTTTAATGTTGAACATACATATAATGAAAATGCTATTTCTAGCAATTACCTAATGTTTTGGTGACAGCTGTAAACCAACAAAGATAAAATAGGTTCGTTTTATTATTCCTCAAAAACCAAGAATTTTAAAGGACACTTAATATTCAAAATACCTTTTTTTATTTAAGTAAAAAGCTTTGTGAAAAACACTGTTTATTTTCGCTCTGTTTTTAACATGAAGTTTGACGGCTTGATATGATACAATTGTAAAACGCAGGTAAATAGCATTGTTTTTGACTCATCTATAGCAGGCTATTGTTACATAAAAGTAAAGGAACCATACCTAAACAGGTAACTTCAAAAAACGTGTCCAACATACATAAAATCAGTATCGTGCTTACTTTAACTGCACTTAAATGCCGATTCTGAATGGTATCGTTCATTTTGATTTGACATAGTGGACCAAAGAAGGGACAATGACTTTGACCGATTAGCCTTAAAAAGTGGCCGCAATCGTTCATGATCCGAAGTCCCTTTCAGAATATTTGTAAGTGGAAATACATATATCTTGATTTATTTTACCATATATCGTTTTTTAATATAATATATCCTATTATACTATTTTTCATAAGCACAAAAACGTAAATATGTATTCTACAGAGAGGAATAGTTTAATTATAAAACAATATGTGATAGTCAGTGATATTACAATTATTTGGCTTAGCCTTAGCGTCTAAGTATATAGAAGTATACGATATACAATAGTATGAAAAACTTCAAGCGCACGTGGACTTGTAATTAAGCTCACCACCATATACAATTAATTTTGTATTCTTTACATTTGGTATGTTTATAAGAAAAATGGGTCTTGTGAAAAGCTAATGTACAAATTAAAACATCAAAACTCTGTAAATAATTTTAGTGTAACTAATTATGTGGCACCTCTTCTTACAGTTTTATTCAGCCTGGTACTACTTTTTTTGTGAAAATGTCATTTTAAATTCCTTCATTCGCTGACTTTTCTCTCAATTTATTTTTCTCATTCAATAAAATTGTAATACCCAACAAAACAGATGTATGATTTTAAAAGAAATATATGGAAAATACGTGTAAAAAAGTAAAAATAATATGAATTTTAAACGAAAATTATTTAAAAGATTTTAAACGATGGACAAAAATTTATCAATGGTTAAAGTTTCCTGCCCATAACATTGTCATAAAGAAAACAACGCAAATATAAAAGAGTAAACAACAAAAAAGTGTGGCTTTAAAGTATTTTTGTGGTATTTTGTTAAATTTTCTGCAAAAGGAAGTTATTTCCTGTTGTAAATGTTTATTTAAGTACATTTTTCAGCAAATTGCAACTTCTTTGCTTGCTAAGAAGTTCATTTAAAAGTTACTGACGTGTTTAGGCAAATGATTAGGCTTTTTAACACAAGGAAAGTTACGTTAATGAAGCTATGTAAATAGTAGTAGTGCTTCAGCCGCTTATACAGCAATTTTAGTTGTATTGAAGTTTTCTCCAGATCAAAGAATATATGACAGTTTTTAACACTAACAGCAACCAAGTTAGTCCTCAGTAAAACCAATTTGTCGATTTTGTTAATGTCTTATATATACTTTTACTACATCTTACACATTGATTGACTTCTTTAAGATCATTTGGTTTCTTAACTTACGGCTATGTCTCTTATTAGTACTGACTTACCTTTGAGAGATTTTGACGGAGAGTCTGATGATACTGATTCAGAGACTGAATTACTCATACGCCATCATAGTGGCAGCCGTGGGGCTGATAGTTATAGTCATCATCTAATAAACACATACAAACAACAACGTTCTAGTCATGGCAGCTACTCACAAAACAATAACACACAACGAACCCCAAGTTTTCTCAGTAATATATTTGGTGTTGTCGGCGGCACAACAAAATTCTCGTCGTCGTCGCTTAGTTTGATGCATACACCGCCATCAATTTTACGTAGTGCTACTTCAACCGCCTCTTCGTTAGCGTCCGACGGTCAGGTACGCTTAAGAAATGAACGTAGTCGTGAACGTTTTTACACAAATCAAACTACAACGGGTACAACAAATACGTCCAACATAACGGCCTCGTCAAAGTCTTTAAATGATGCGGCTCAAGCCGTTAGACACGGTCGTTCGAATACAAAGTCCTATAACATAAAATCCTCAAATGATCCACTGGATGCTACAGGCAGTTCAAACGCGGTCTCGGGCTCGTTTCAATTTAGTGATTCATTACAAATGTCTCATATGGATTCATCACAACCAACAATAACCACAACTACCTCCCCGAATGGGGTAATGCAAACAGTCATAGATCCTGAAAATGGTTCAACAACAGTGTTTTATCAAAAAAATCGACGAAAAAGTAAAAAACGTTCCTTAGCCAATCTGTGTAAAATGTGCTTATGTGGGTGAGTTTCAAAATATTAAAATAAAAATTATTAAAAATTTCTTTAAAGTTAGAAAAAGAAAATGCACAACTAATTAAATTAGGAAAATAAGAAATGTGCCATATTAAAAATATCTAGAAGTGTAAAACAAAAACTGAAATATTAAATGTACCTACTATTTGTATGAAAAAACAAAAGAAATTTTAAATTTTTAATTAACAAAGAAAAAATGTTAATAAGAAAACAAGTTTTGAATCACATAACACACAAACAATTAAATAAAATTTAAAATTTTATTAATGCAAAAATTTAGTGAAAGTTAAAAAACTTATGTACATACAAAACCTAAATAAAAAATTGAAAAAAAAAATCTTGAAAATGCAAAAAAAAAAGAAAAAATTAAATCACTTAAACAAAGGCAAAAATGTTCTCGAAATAATATTCAATCTATTTTTAGTGACTTTTCTCTCCAAAAAAAAAAAAATGCTGTCACCCATAGTGTGTCGCTATTTTAAATGTTAAAACTTGCGGTTTTGTTGCGATTCAGCTTTGCAAAGTGGTAATTTTGAAATAAAGTAGCGATATTTATTCTTCAAATAGGTACTTACAAAGAGAATACTCTTTGTAAAAATTCAAACTTAAAATAATTTTCTTTAAAGAATACTTTTTACTGGGTATAAATAATTTATTGTTAAATTTTTTTGGTAGCAGTAAAAACCCTTTACCAAAAATAGGTTACTTGAAAGTTTTCAATATACTTTTATACATACATATACATACGTAAATATTTACAAGCAAAATTTATTACTTTAAATACGAACAAAATTTTTTTCTTGTACACTTTAATGAATATCTCTACTACATATCTGAATTTTGCTAACTGCTTAAAAACTGAAGCTAAACATATTTTTTTGTTTTTGTTTGTTGTTTTTTTTTCTTAACACCTATTTAAATTACTCATGTTACTGTTTGTTTTGAAATATCTTTTAAGTTCTACGAAATTGTATATAAATTCAAATTTGTTCGGATTTGTTTATTATGCTTATTTATCATTTAATGCTCGATAAAAATCGTAATAAAAATAAATAGATAACAATTTTTATTACAAATTATAAGACTTTATACTTTCACATAATGATAAATAAATAAAAAAAAACAGATCGTGATAAAAAAAAATGCCGCTTATATTTTTATTGCAAAGTAAATAATTATATTTTTTTTAACATTTGATATCTTTTGGTTTTTAATTTTAAAGTCTTGTCCATATATTCGTTCATATGTAAATATGTATGTTTATTTACATAGATTTAAGTTTTTCTTACAGATAAGAACTTTGTACACTTAACAAAGATTTTTAAGTAACAAAAATTAGTTGATTTTCAACAAAAACATATTTTTTTCAAGACCTGTCGCACACAGTTTGCTTAATGTTTTTTATCTTTATTAGCTTAGAAGTAACAAAATGGACCTAAGATGGGTCAAACTGAATTATTTACTCTTTTTTATTCGTTAGGGTCTTAAATTTCTTAAAAGTACCTGACGGGTGATACTATACTCCTTGAATTTTCGAAATTAGTTCTGATTTTAAATTGGTCTGAATTTCTTGAAATCTTTTCTTAGTGGTCCTATACATTAGGAAAAGGTACACGCAGTCTAAATTTGAAGTCGCTAACCGTACGCGTTTGGGCTGTAAGCCTCTGAAGTTTTTCCTCTATATACGCAAAATTAATAATTTCACGTCTTGCAAAGCGGACAGGGTTTATCTAGTAAAACAATATGTTAGAAAAAATAGAAATAAAAGGGAAAGTAAATAAAACAAATTATTATTCGTGAACCTTAGTAAAACTGTAACAACTGTTAAAATAAAATTTTTTTAATCGCAAAAATGTTAGAAGTAAATTAGAAGGTATATCTCTCTACATATGTATGTACGTACATACACACATATGTTTAAATGTTGCCAACAAAGAAAGTTAAAATAATAATAATAAAATATTATTGGGGTATCCAAACCGTATGCTATCAAGTCATATTGTCTTAAAGTTTTAATATTTTACAATTGTTTAAAAAAATTGTTGTTGTGCTTAAAAGAAAAAAGTTCTATAATAATAAGACTTTTTGAACTGTGTTTATTGTTTTGTCATAAACAGTAGAAACCTGAGCCAGGCGGCCGAAACTCTAGTGAAGCCATTGATATAATTAACAAGTTGCAGTCATTAATTTTAAAATATTTTTGAAATTACTTATTTTTCTGTTTTCTCCAGCAGCTAATTCAAATTTAAAATAGCATACTTAATTATGAGCTGATGCTCACAACAGTAGTATTTTTTCGTTTTATTTTTTTCAGACATATGATTTTATGCCTACCTTGTGAATACCCTATATGTGTTTCTGTAGGTTTTAAAATATATTTTTAAATTTAAATTCTTATTCGATTAAAAAATTGTTAAAGCAATTAGAAACTCATTTGTTACCACACAAAATATTTTAACCGATTTAACAGGCTATCAATGCAGCCCTTATGCTAATCAAAGGAATAAAAGAAACGATATATTTTAAAATAATAAATAATGTTTTATCCCTTAATTAAATTAAAAATTGTTTATAAATACAACTAGTATATTTTTTAATTATAAAAAAAATATTTAAATAACTTTCAATTTGTTTAATATGGTAACATGTTTGTATGTCTCACGTATGCTTTGGGAGCATCTTTCAAAATGCTGTACTTTATTCTATTTCTTTCCGTCTTTCTTCGTTTTTTTTCTGCGAATTAAATTGAAAAATAAATTTAATTTAATGTGCACTTAAGTAAGTATTGATAATTATGTATAAACAATTGTTGCTTTTCCATTGAACAATAAACCTCAATACAAAAAACAAAACAAAATAGAATTTCATAATTTTTTTTATTTTTGCTAACGTTTGCAAACTATATATATGTTGCAGCCATTTTTTGCAACATTTATTATTTGTTAATTTGTAACAATAAACTGAAAACTCAAAAAAATTGAAGTACAATAAATATTTAGTGGATTAAAAGCGTCACGCAAGGCTTGAAAAACATAACGGTGTAACGTAACAATACAGCAACAATAACGACTTAGCAGTCGTAATCATAATGTACATTCAACGGTAGTTGTAGATTTTTGGTTAGTTTTAAACGTCCTTCCTTTTTAAAATTTGTATTTTTGAGATAAAAATTTACTTCAATGATTAATTTTTATAAGAAATTTTAATTTTTTTTTAATCTAGCATGTGTTAATAAAAAGAATCAAATACTCATATGTTTTTATATTTTGAATGCTTTAACCTTGAAAATTTATAAAAAGCTGTTATTTTTTTATTTAAAGATTTGATTTTTTTGTACATATTTGAACACATATGTATACATTTATGAATGTACATTTGTATACAAAAGTAGCTTTTTTGCATTTAGGTGTTAAAAACTGGTATTTATTTTGTTTTTGTTTCTGTTAAAAATAAAACAATTAATCAATTCTTTAAAACTTAAATATATGTACACACATGTGTATGTGCAAGAAGAAAAAAAACACATCTACAAATTCCAAAATCAATAACAAGTGTTGTTAGAAACCTGTAAAAGGTAGAAAAATGCTTTCATTAAGAATTCTAAAAAGTTCATGCATAATGACGATAAACTAAATTTGTAAAAAAAATTAATATGTATGTTTGTATATTAAAAAAAACTTAAAAATTATTAAAAATTAATAATGTGTGCTAATGGTCACACAGAAAAAGAAAATTATAAAGCTTTTGAGGTTATTTTTAAACGAATTGGGTATAATCGTAGCCTAATATTTTTTTTGTATCACTTGGTTGAAACCATATTTTTTTAAACAAGTCTTCCTTTTTATTGAAAAAGTTTTTATTATACATTTCGAAAAATTCAATGTCAAATTATTTTAAGGAGAACGGTAGAACTTGTTTAATGATAAACAACACTTGAAAGCCACTTGAATGAAAATATTTCTTCCTATCAATTATTAGAATTTAATTAAAGAAAAAGCAATTTATTGCTTAACATTTGTTATAATATTTTATACATTAATAACGTTTGCAAACATTAAAAAATAATTGAAATACTGCTCAAAGGTGTTCATAAATATAAATCGTTACCTGAAATGCAATGGGGACCAAATAAGGTTAGGTTGCTAAGAGTGATAAAAGGAGGCAAACCCTCTCATACATCAATACTCGGAAAACACCTGGATGCATGGTGTGTCACTTTAAGAAAAGTAAAAATAAGACATCGAGTAGAAAAAAGTGTTACCACTTACCATAAAAAGTAAAAATAATAAAGAAAAGCCTAATCAGACAATCTATCTATTTCATGATATAGACCTCGGCCCCGGTGCATATATGTATGTGTATCTATCTTAGATCCGTCAGTAAAAACTGCACACGCCTCACAGACTGTCGAATCCGAAACAACAATCCGTGATCATATGACCCGTCCTAGGTCTGCGGACTAAACAAAGATCTTTAAGACCAATTTTCCACAATATCCTAGGGTGGCGATTAGAGATGAGCGATCCCGTGATTTTTGAAGAATACTGTAAACAGTGAACGCGATTTTTAAATAACAGTTATTTTAAACAGTGACGGTGATCGCTGTTTATTTTTTTTTCACAAACAAATATGTTAATAGTTACTTCACAGAAAGACCACAAATGTTACTTTTAATAATACCAAAATTTAAGTATCAACACTGCAGTTACCAGTTGCTACTCAGGAACATTTTTTATTTTTTCCACGAACCACAATGTAATTTATGCATATGGGGTTCAATGATTGAATGAACGAGGTTGTTGGCAAAAATTACTGAGTCGAAACGACAACATCTCAGTAAATAGTTACTTCGTAGGAAATTCCAAAAATATTTGTTTTCATAACATATCAAAGTAACTACATCGCAGTAACAGTTATTTCGCAGTTTATGTCACTGTCGTTATCAGTGATTTTGAAATCACAGGTATAAAATCAAAGGTACAGAAATATCGCTCATCTCTAGTGGCGATTATTCTGAAGTGTTTTCAATCCTGACTCGCCTAGTCTTACCTTAGATTTTCGTAAGAGGCTTCCTATAGTAGCCATTTTTTACCGCCTCCCACCATAAAGGTGCAACAATACGTCAGAATAGGTCCTACAACCATTGTGTAAATCCAGTTAACCACCCTTGTTTGTTTTGTGCAAAAAGGCGTAAAAACAAAATATAATTTTTTTCACAACTCAAAAAAGCCTTACAACATATTGGCCCCTATCATGGCTTACAGCTAAATTCTGTTTTATATATACTTTATGGGGTCGCAAATTGATATTAAAGAAATTACAAACGGAGTGACAAACTTAAACATACTCTTATTACTAATGTGAAGGGCATTAAAATATAGGAAAATCTAATGTGAATTCCACTTAACCATACGCTCTGCAAGTAGTTTTTTTTTATTTTATTTTTGCAAAAAAAAGTTTTTTAATTTAATTTTTTTGTTCGTCCCTTAAAAAGCTTACAATCGATTTTTACTTTTTTTAAGAACCTAAAACTCTTTGTGATGCTTTATATAATTATGTTTCGTGCAAAGGTTAAATGTCATACAATTTCTAATGTCCCTGATTTTTAATCGTACTTTAAAATAGCGTTTTCCTATGTATTTTAATATTTATGCACATTAGCTTGAAAAATGTATTTTTTGATAAGAATCTTTTTGTCTATTTCTTTCTATCTATTACCCAAAGACATGCAATTGTATATATGACTTTCTTTGGTCGTTTTTTATTGTCTCTTTTTGTTCATATATTTTGCAATATTTGCTTTGTTTCGTTAAATTTTAATATCTTTTAGAGGTTTGTTTTTCTTTTTATTTAGAACCTTTAATATTTATTGAATACATGAGTATTTCATATGATAAAAAAAAACTATTATACTTTTACTGTAATTTTGTCATAGCTCTATCGAACGTTTAAGTACTTTGTTTATGATGGAAACCGCACCTTTTACTAGAAATAAAAAATAAATTACTAGAAGAGTCCCTGTACGCTTTGCTGTCCTTTAAAAGTAAAAATATTTATTAATTTTATTGTTTTCTAGAGAAAAAAAATATAAGTATTTGTTAGATTAATGTTGTGTAGCAAACTCAGTATTTTTATATAAAAATTTAATTTAGAAATTTCACATATTCATTAACAATTTAAAAAAGAGTTCAAATTTTCAGTAGATTTTAAATACTGATTTTGTATAAAAATGCTGATTTTGTATGAAAATTTCGTTTAAAAAATATTTTAAATATAAAGTCTATTTAGAATTGTTTACGGATATGGCTCATTGTCTTCGAAATTATTAATATATGCATATCGCAATCAATCTCTTCTGGTTACCAAGAGAATATACCTGAGTTTTGTTAAAAATTTTTGAAATATTTTACTTTTTTGGCTGTAATATCAGCCAAGTTGCTGTTTCTAAAGCGTTTGTATCAAAAACATTTTTTTAAGATTGGTAAGACTTTATTTGCCTTCAGAAAGTTAATTTAGCAGGCGGACAGATGGACATTTCCAAATAAACTTAAAAGGATCTAAAATGGATTACGCCCTGAACAATCGAATTTTGCATTTTTGCAAATATCTCCGTTTTGGACACACTACAATAATCGCCCTGTCTAAATAACTCTGCAATTTTGAATGTATCTCAAACAAAAATTTCCGCTCCAGTACCATTTCCCATCTTTGCCTATCAGTGTATTTTGACGCTCTCGCAAGTGGTAGGTGGCAACTCTTCCACAATATCTTTTCGGGATAAGTATCTCCGGGATGAATATCTCCCTCTGGCAATATCAGCTTTTTGATCTCTCCATATTGATCAGTTTGCTGGCATGCTCCGATTGGCAATCGCGCCAAGTCCCCTATTTTTTAACAATCAAAAAACTTATGGTCGCAGTACACCTAATTTAAAGATCCAGATGCTTTCAGTTAAGTATTACACCGAGGTATTTTGCATCCAAAGAGGGCTTTAGCTCTTAATGTTATGATCATTTGAGTTTACGAAGTGTGACAATTTTCCTAACGCCCTCTGCATTAGTTTAGTTAAGCCAGTCAAAAACCAGTATGAGCACAGCGCCTGCGTACGGATTGTAGGATTTAAAATTTGAAATAATATGCGAACTCTATAGGAAATCATTAATTTCTGCTCAGCATAGTCACTAAAAGACCGTTACGGGGTGAGCCCTTAAGCTTTAAATAAGTTTTGAAACATGTGTTGATTTTTAAAGGTGACTGCAGTTTGAAAGTAGTATTTTTTTAAAATCGTTTGCAGAAATCTGGAGAGTTCCTGTCCCATTTGTTCGTCATATATCTCACATTGCAGTGCTCTCTAAGAGTCCTAATAATGCATCTCAGAACCCCCCTGCTCTCCTTGAGCAGCAGGTCAGTGCCCATCCTGTCCAGCATGAGCCATAAAAGTCTAGAAATCCTGCAATCAGCCATGTCCCTCCAGGTTTGACCCACCTTGTCCATTATCCAAGTCCCTATCAGCCCATAATAGAAACCTAGTGGTGGCCTCACCGGCTCACAACTAAGTCTAATATCTCGGGCCGAGTCCTTTCTTGCTAGTCCTTTGGCAATCTCATATGTACACATAGATTTGTGTACATATGTATTATGTACATGTTTATATCTTCTGGTATATTCCCCAAACGTCAGAAATTCATACATTCTCCCTGCTTTTAAACTAGAATTGTCAACAATTTCCAAAGGTTATTCAGGATTTGATCCCAATTTTCTTTGTTTATTTATAGAGGTTGTTGTAGGTTAAATTTGTCAACTTTATATATTAAAAAGTAACAAAATACTTTTCGAACTGAAATCACCATTCATAATTAAATACAATTAGGGTATTCACAAGGTAGTCCTAAAGTCATATGTCTTAAAAAAATAAAACGAAAAAATAATACTGTTGTAAGCATCCGCTCATAAATAAGTGTGCTATTTTAAATTTGAATCAGCTGCTGGAGGAAACAGAAAAATAAGTAATTTCAAAAATATTTTAAAATTAATGACTGCGACTTGTTAATTATATCAACGTCTTCACTAAAGAGTTTCGGCCGCCCGGCTCAGGTTTTTACTGTTTATTACAAAACAATAAACACAGTTCAAAAAGTCTTATTATTATAGAACTTTTTTCTTTTAAGCACAGCAACAATTTTTTTAAACTATTGTAAAATATTAAAACTTTAAGACAATATGACTTGATAGCATACCGTTTGAATACCCTATATATATAATTTTGTTATTTCACTTAAATATTTCTCACTTAGAAGCAAAATTAAAATTACTACTTAAAGTCTGAAAAATTCATGTTAAAAATATTAACACAACCTGATTTCCGCGGGAAATTTTTTGTATTTACACCTACAAAATTTAACCTTTTGGCCCCGTTGTTTATGCAATAAGTTCATCTAAAAATTTTTTCTATCACTTTTTGCTGTTGTTTCACACACATACACAGACACAAACATGCATACATATACATACACATATCTAAATGCGTGCGTATGTTTGTTTGATTTTACTATGTACTTCTGGCCATATATTTATGTCAATTAAATTAAAAACCTTTATCATAATGGTTGGAAATGCAACAACATGTTGCTTCTTAATTTTGTTTGTTGTAAACAATAGAAAGTTTTTCTACCATCATGTAATGCTATGAAAAAGCTCCCCGTATAAACTTGCACAATAGACAAAAGTAGGTAGAAATATAATAAAGATAATAGATGGATGAAATAGCTGGTGGTTGGTTGGGTGGCGGCAAGAAAAAATACTTAGTAAAGCCCTTTTTAAAAGCAGTTTAATGTGTTTTCTTTTCCATTAATACTTATATGTATGTAAGTATATGTATGTACATATTTATGTATGTATGTTTACATATTATTGAAGATTTTCCCATGCGTTACTAGTTTCAAGCTCGATTTTCTTTTTGCCGAGAAAACAAATAAAATTATAATAAGTAATTTTTCTTTAGCAGAAACCATAATTTTTTTATTTTACTCATTTATTACACACACATGTACCTCAAAAGTGAATCAACTCAAAATTTATATTTTTCAGAAGTCGAAAAAAACTGTTTCTGGCCAAAATAAAAATAAAACCCATACAGATTATGATTTGAAAAGCTTAATTTTTTAAATATTTATAAGCAAGTATTTTGTACAAAGTTCAAGCATATGAAACCGAAAAATTAAAATTTTGAGTTGAGTCACTTTTGAGCTTTGTGTGCGATATATTTCTTAACAAAACAAAAGATAAATTTTAACCTACATACAAACATACGTTTCGCTTATTTTCCCAAAACAATCTTCCCAATACTAAATGGGAATGTAAGTACATATCGCTTAGTTGCTGAAACAACCTCATAACTCAAAAAATGCATTTTTGAAGCTAACGATGCAGAATTGTTGGTAATACTATGCTTTATACAGTATACAAATTTCATTTTTGAGTTGTTTCTTCTTTTTTTAATGTTTAAAAAGAAAATGCCGCTTGTCTTTTCTGGTAAATGTGTTTACTGTGTTTTTCTTGAAATAGCTTTTGTTTTGAATCATGACGTTGTTTGAGCAAATGAGCGATATGTACTCACATACCAATTTAGCATTTGGCAGATTGTTTTGGGAAAAATTACCAAAATTAGTTGTTTAAAACTATCCAACATTATTAAAAACTGTCTAAGCGCACGAGTTTCGAAATGAATCCTACGATTGCTTAAAAAGCGTTTTTTTTTTCAAAAAAACAAATTGATCATCCATATGCTGAAAATGTGATTTTTATGCCACCTTAACCAAAACATATTCTGTTATTGTCCAGCTCTTGGCTTTAGGGCGTTAGGCCTGAAGGAAAAATCTGGGATTAGTCAGACAATACTGATTTGAAATTGCAAATTATTCAGGTAAATTTTTGATAGGTTCATACCACAATTGGCGCTGTAGGACTTGACTTGGCTTTGGATACTTGATTTCAACAGACGGACAAAGATTTTTCGACTTGCGTTTCTTGAAGAGTGCTGAATTGCATACTTAATGGGGTCGCAAATTAATACTGTAGAAATTGAATGACAAACTGATATACATTCTTATCATTATGTGAACTTTAAAAAAGTAAACCGCATTTGCATTAGATTACTACCAACCATTTGGTTTATGAATCATATTGATTTAAATAAGTTTATTTCCGAAAAGAAAAGTGATTGACTTTGGTTTGGTTTTTTAAGTTTGTTTCTCATTTGTAAGCGTTAAACAAGGTTTTACCTTAAAAATTTATAACTGACTCAGAATACGACTCAAATATTTAAACAACTTTAGATTTAGCTTTAAAAGCATAAATGAGTCACTCCGCATTGATATTTTTATGTACATACATACATACGTGCGTACAAGTTTAAAGTAGGTTACCTTTCATAAATTAGATTATTGTGCACCTACATTTGAATAACATGAATTTAATTTGGATACACACATATAAGGGGTGGCTCCAAAGCCAAATACTTCTTTTTAAAAGGCTACACTTAGGGCTTGTTTCGTTATTTATTAACATTTTGTTTGCTTTAAAACTATAAAAAAAATTATTTCCAAAGGTTGTTCAGGATTTGATCCCAATTTTTTTTTTGTTTATTTTTAGCTCATAGCGAAAAATGGTTTGTTGGGTTATTAAAGAAACTCTTGGATGTTTTGGTTTGTTTATATTAATTCTCAATAAGTTTATTAAGGTTATTATATAAAGGCAGAGAAAATTTATGATGAAAACTGATGATTTGGTATAAGAAACAATGAAATGCATATAGACAAACTTAACCTATGTATATCAAACCCCATGAACAAACTATGTTTAATTTTATTACAATTTCAATTTTTTCTCCTAAAAATCAAATTTTTTTATGTTTTATAATTCAGGTTTTCATAAATATTCACATTGAGAACTTTTACTTGCATGTCAAATGCAGCATGTGTAAACGCTGCGTTATACCCATTTTGAACAAGTAAAAGTAAAGAAATTTTATTAAGAAAATTTTTTAGAGAAAATCGTAGGAAAACGTTAATTTTATGTTTATTTCTTTATTCCCAAATACTCACACAGTCATTATCATACGTCTTCATACAAACATACCACAAAAATTTAATTATCAACGTCATACTCTAAAAGTAAAAAACTATAGCTGGTTGACATATTAGTACGTACTATACTTTATTAATAACAGACGTCTTTAATTACTCAATAAGAAAAGCTATCATGCATTTTCATTTTTGTTCCATATTATGGAAAAGATAGCGTTCATATGTTTTGTTATTTTAATTACAACCTGAGATAATTTGAACAATAATTCCCTAAGATAGTTCCACTTAATTATTTTTTCTGGAATCTAAAGTTTTTCTTTAGTTGTTTTGTTATCTACTTACTCTTTATGGTTGACAATCAGTTTACTTGTCTTAAATATACTTATGAAATATGTTTTACAAGGGTTAGTTATGTGGGAGTATTATCTATTATAAACAGGGCAACCAAAAATATGCAAAATCATATTTTTTTTGTGAGTCGCATTAACCTATAATGCTGTTATTCATCTCCTTTCACTACTTTTGGAAAACTTTAACATCGATTTGTTAGGTCATATTTTGCATATAACAGCATATTTTGGCACATTTTCTTTTAAGAGCTTTTTTTTGTAAATTCCGTTTTTAAAACATTTTTTTAATTGTTTATGTTTAATTTTAAAAAACCTTACAAAAGGTAATAAACTACATGTATGAGAAAAAGCCACCTATTTGCCGAAAACGTCAAATTTTGAACCCATTTAGTTTAGAGAGTTCTTGACCGATCCTGTTAAAAAATTGTGTCTAAACTACTCTCTGCAAGAACTTTCTTTCCAATCAAAAAAAAAAGTTGGATCACTTGACATGAAATCCCCCATATATTTTTAAAGCTTATATTTGTAATTCGTTGAAGCAAGTTTTTGACATTTAACTTCATATTATATACGTATAAATCCCGTTTTTAAGAGCATGTTTTAGGTTATCCTGGTTATAAATTAATTTTGAAATTTTAATTACAAAAAAAATATTTTTCCCAAATCCTTAAAAATTTATTTTCCCTTTGGTATATATCTTACGTAGAGGTAAATTATTTTTAATTTTTTGCAACATAAATTTTGTTTTTAATTTAATTTTAAAGACGAAAGCAAAATTCTTTTGCCAATTATTTTTTTTTAACCATTTATAGAGTTGACATCATCATAGTGTTGACAACCTAAGTGTGACATCAAAATATTAAGCATAGACAAACGGGAATTTTGTGGGGTATTTAAAAAAAAGCCATTTAAAACTAATATTTCACAAAAACTATTTTCTTTGAATCTTTTTATGTTAGAATAAACACAGCACAAAAATGACAAGACGTGAGTGAGTACTTACATTTTTGCTGACTCTTTGGTAAATAAAAAAACTAGAAGCAAATATCAGAGGAAAGTGTAAATTGTAAATATTTGTACATATTTATGTATATATCTAATACATATGTACATATGAATGGCTTCTTGTTTTACCCTTTTTGAAGCAGAAGTGCTAATTTTTTATTTGTTATTATCATATAAACCATTTTTCTACTGCGGGGTTGGCTGAAAAGTTAAGAAACAAATTTTTTTTAGAAACAGGCTAAATTCTTAAAAAATAGGTAATAGGTAAACAGTTAAACGCTAAAGAAAAATTTACACAATATTCATTGATATGCAAACATTGATTTATAATTAAAGTAAAATATATAAACTATAGGTATTTTTCACAAATTGTTGCTTGCGCGTTTTAATCGCGTAGACCTTATCTAGTAAAACGATATTACATTTTCTAAAAATAAGCCCAATGTTATAACAAACACAAAACTTTCATTTGCTCCTTAGTAATTTCATTCTAAAACGGGGGTTTAACGGTTGAATTCTGTTATATTGTAATTACAGCCATGTTTTTAAAGCATAAAATAAAACTTATAAAAAGTAATGATTTTGAGCTGTGACTGTTTTTGTTTTAGTGTGCGATATATTTTTTGATACTGAGGTCTTAATGTATATTTTTCTAACATGTGTTTTTTTTATTTATTTTCTTATAATTTTTTTTGTACATTATGTTAACTTACGTTTAGTTTCATTTGAGTTTCTGTTTCATTTATGTACATACATATACATACATGTATGTATGTGTGTTTATGCATATATGCTATTCGTATATTTGATTCGATCTAAAATTTTTATTAATATTACCGGCTATGAATGTCTTTAACGTTTAACGGAAAGTGATTAGTAGCTATTTGCACAAAAACATTTTTTACCTTTTTTATCTAGTTAAATTACCTATAGTGTGGTGTCAATTATCACCTAATACTATGCGTAGTATATTAACTTGTTTACTTAAGGGTTAATGGCACAGTCAAGACACATAATTTTTCTGTTTCACTTGAATTTGCTAGGATGTGACTGTCAATTTATTTTAAAATATTTAAATTTTATTGCTTAACTTATGAAGAAAACTTTAATTTTTGAGTAAAAAACGAATGTAAAAAAGTGTAATAAAAAATTATTTAACCTAAGTTTTAAAACTTTTTTTAATGTAAATTCATATTAAAAAATGAAACTAAGGGTAAAATTGTATTATACAAAAACAGATATTTAAATGTTCTATGATATAAAAATACAAACCTTAATTTTAGTTGGGCCACAAATTTTGTATTTAAATAAACCAAAAAGGCTTAAATTTTTTACGAAGGTAAAATTTAACGTGTAAAACATTAAAAACAAAAACGTTCTTTTAAAATCAAACAAGCTTGTAGGCATTAGCTGCTATTTAAATTATGAAAACATGTTTAAGAAATCAAAATTTTTTAACATATTAATGAAATTAAGTTATTAAATTTAAAATAACGGTTTAGTGTACAAGTTTTTAGCTGGCAACTTTACAGAGCTTGTCACTTCACATATGGCAACACAACTTTTTATATTTACCAACACTGTTTCTTCTTATTGATTTTTCACGTAAAAAATGAGAGAAAGAAACAAAGCAAAAAGTAATGCCCAATGCAAAACAATTTGTAGACAAAGTTAATTAAACATAAATCATTACAAATAGCAAAACAAGCTTAACTTTTAAGTAAAAAAATATAAAAAATGTACTTCTAAAAAAAACATTAAATAGAAGACAAAATGTTTTAAATTTGTCTAATATTCATAAATGTGTAAATTAAAGTGTAAAGAAATCACAAATTCCCATGGCTAAGAAATAAAATTACGACGCCGAAAAATTTTTCCTTTGTGTATCGTTTGTTAAAAAAATAAAATCTTGGAGATTCTAAACCACATTTACATAAGTCTCAATAATTACATTTCATTTTAAAATAATTTAAAAAATAAGTTGTGTGAATTAATAGAAAGTATTTCCATGGTGAAAACGAATATGGATGACGTTTCATCACAAAATTCTGCAACGACTCCCATTGTCCGTGAAAATATGCCCCTAATTAATCGACCAAAACGACGGTGGTACTTATTTAGGTGAATCATTTTAAATTATTAATATGTTTTGTTTACTTATCTAAAATATAATTACAAATAAAACACCAAAAGCGATAATATTTTGTCATTGTTTAATTAGGTTTCTGGAAAATGTACATATCTTCATATACATAATTGTTTTGTTATGATTAGATTAGTGTTGCCATAAACAATTTTTTTTCTAAACTACTCTTTCTAAAATTATCTTATAAAATAAATAACTAAGTTAAATGTTTATTTTATATTTTTTTTTTATTATACTTACTAACATACATATTTAAGGGAAAAATTATGCTGCACATTTAAGTAACTAAGCTGATTGATTTTTTTCAGCATTGTGAATAGAAAGTTACTTTGGTTCAGGTAATAATGTTACCGCTGACACCAAGAAAAATTTTAAAAGGAGAACCTTTTGCAAACAATTAATACTAGATATGCTTTCTTTTCGAAATTGTATACTTTTTAATGTGTACAATTTTTTTTCAATATGAAAAAAAATCATCAGTTCTAGCAAATTAAGAAAAAGTAGCAAAAAAGAAATCAGAGATAACGAACACCCCTATTGCCTTTCCTTTTGGCGAAAGTACTACATTTTCCGATATCATTAAGGTTTGACAATTGTAATTTTTGCATTTTTAATAAATGTGTATGTTTATTCTTTGATATTAAATTAATTTTGTTTTTCAAAGAGTTTTATGATTGAATTATCATGGCTGCACCTAAAAAACTATGTTAACAGTTTAATGTTTTTTTACTTTTATTTGCGTGCTTTTCTGCAATTAACTTGAAATTAAATGACTTTTTTTTTGGTTGTGTTGTACTTGAATTCTTTACAAGCCTTATTAAAATAACCGCTACATGACCCAGATATTTTTTATTTATTTTTTTTTTATTTTAAAGCAATTTGAGCAAATTTAAATCGATAAATTTTGCAAACTTTTTTATTTTCAAAAAAAAAAAGTAGCAGAATTAAACCTTTTTAAGCCTTTTTAAAGATTACGGTTCGATTTTTAACAAAAAGAAAATTTATCGGCATTGCAACAGGCATACACATCTAAGTATATATGTATGTACGTGTCTACGTTTGTCTGTCTATAACAATTGTTTCCATATTTCCTTTAAGCATTTAATCGTGGTTCTAATGAAATTCCACGTTCTTCTTATTAAATGCAAATTTATTTTCCATTATCCACCCACTTTATAAACTGATCTTATGACATCACAAAGGACATTTAAGGTTTTTATTTGTGCAAAAATATGCACCAATTTTGTATAAAATGTTGACATATTTCAGGGCCAGTTCAAATAAAGTAATTTTTATATTAATCCACACATATAAGTTTGCCAAGTCATATGCTTTGCTTTCTTGAATAAAATTGAATGACATGCGAAGGAGTTTTTAGAAAATGCTCTTGCAACAAAACTGCATAAGTTGTTTAAAGAGTTTGTTCTAGGTTATGTTTGAATATATGCATTTCATTTATTTTTGTACCAAATCTTCAATAGACTCCAAATAAATTGGGATCAAATCCTAAACAACATTTAAAATGATTGTAACTTTTTTAAGTTTAGAAAGGTTTGATTATATGTAATTGAAAGCAAAAGACTTAAGGTTTTAAAAAAAATGGTTGGGATAACAAAAATTTGGGCATTATTTTTTCTAAATTTAATTTCAATAAAAAAAAACAAGTTGGGCATTATTTTTATCTAAATAAAATTTTTATATTTAAAAACTTTCAGTTGCTGGCGCAAATGGTTTTCAGCCCGTGAACTTCGCGCTCGTACAGTTCATCTGGGACGCGCCACAACCGAAAAATTCCCACCGAACGAGATACGCAATCAAAAGTACAATTTCATAACGTTCCTGCCTTTGGTACTCTTCGAACAGTTTAGATTCTTTTTGAATTTATATTTTCTACTGATGGCTCTCTCACAGTTTATACCCGACATACGTATCGGTTATCCATACACCTATTGGGGCCCTCTAGGTTTTGTACTAACAGTCACAATATGTCGCGAGGCCATCGATGATTATCGGCGTCATCAAAGGGATCGTGAAGTTAATTCACAAAAATACAAGCGACTTAGAGTTTCAGAATCGAGAGGTTATGAAATGGTACCATCTTCGAAAATCAAAGTTGGTGACTTAATCATAGTAGAAAAGAATGAAAGGGTACCAGCCGATTTGATTTTAATAAGGACAAGTGATAAGAGTGGTTCAGTTTTTGTTCGTACCGATCAATTGGATGGTAAGAAGTATAGTTGGTTGACAATTTTTCAAGAAACTTATTAAAAGCTTTGTATATTGTTAAGGTGAGACTGATTGGAAACTACGTTTAGCTGTGCCCTCTACACAAAAACTGAATAAAGATTCCGAATTATTTAGCATTGATGCCAGTGTTTATATAGAAAAGCCCCAAAATGATATACACTCCTTTATAGGAACTTTCTCCATGACCGATGGCAGCGAAGAGACAGGTTTAAGTGTTGAGAATACTTTGTGGGCAAATACCGTAGTGGCTGCTGGTACTGCCACTGGTATGGTCATATACACTGGCTGTGAAACACGTAGTGTTATGAATAATTCCCAACCCAGATCTAAAGTCGGTTTACTTGATATGGAAATTAATGGTTTGACTAAGGTAAGTTAAAAAATCTAGTTTTATTAAAATGATTTTCTTTATTTTAAGAGATTATTATGAATTTTTAATTTTTAACAAATTTTTTAGGCAAATTTGATTTTTAAATTGAAATGTTAGATTTTTCTTTTTTCTTATCAAATTTACTTTTTCTTCTTCCTTAGGTTCTTTTCTGTGCCGTTTTGGGTTTGTCTTTGGTCATGATGATGCTTAAAGGCTTTAGCGGCCCTTGGTATCGTTACATGTTCCGTTTTGTCTTGTTGTTCTCTTATATTATTCCCATTAGCTTAAGGGTAAATTTAGATATGGGCAAAGCCTTTTATTCCTGGCAAATGCAAAATGATCCAGAAATTCAAGGTACTGTTGTGCGTTCCACAACTATTCCTGAGGAATTGGGACGTATCTCGTACGTTTTAACCGACAAAACTGGTACTTTAACACAAAATGAAATGGTCTTTAAGAAAGTTCACTTAGGCATAGTATCCCATGACAATGACACTTTCCATCATGTGACGGAAATTATAAGCTCCTTAGCACCCACTATATTAAGAAAAGCAAATGCTGCAGATACAACATCAAAGACCAGCCTTTATGGCAATCGTTTGCGTAGACCAGAGGGATGGCGTGAATGGGAGGCTGTGAAGGCTTTAGCTTTATGCCATAACGTAACTCCTGTCACCGATGAAGATGATAATCGTTCGGTATCAACCTCTTCAACATTCACCTCTTCGGTTGGTGGCTCCAATTCACCCACAAAATCTGTGATAAATATGGATGTGACTTCTACGAATGAACATCAATACCAGGCCTCTTCTCCCGATGAGATTGCTTTAGTTAAATGGACCGAGCATGTGGGTTTGACGTTAATAGCGCGCGATATAAACTCTATGACATTGCAGCTAAAAACCCATCAAAATGACGATAATTTGTTACATTTTAAAATTTTGAAACTTTTTCCTTTCACTAGTGAAAGCAAACGTATGGGTATAATTGTCAAAGATTCACAGAATGGTGAAATTGTTTTCTATCTAAAAGGTGCCGATGTGGTCATGTCTTCAATAGTCCAATATAATGATTGGTTGACAGAAGAATCGGGAAATATGGCCCGTGAAGGTCTAAGAACTTTGGTAGTGGCCAAAAAGGTTTTAACCGAAGAGCAGTATAATGATTTTGAAACGCGTTATACAGCAGCGAATGCCTCGCACTCTGATCGCCCGGCTAAAGTGGCAGCAGCTGTGGAGTTTTTGGAAAGAGAAATGGAATTGCTGTGTTTAACAGGTACATTTAATAATACAAAAATTACCAAAAAAAAAATAATTTTTTTAAAACAATTTGGGACAAAATTGGTTTGAAAAAAAAATTGAAATTTTTGTGAGTTTTTTTAGACAAAATTTCTAAAAAAAATTGTCCTAAATTTTTTTAAGGAAAAAATTCCCAAACTTGCTGAAAATAATTATTTTATAAAATTCTTTAAAGGACAAACAAAGTATTTAATTAATATTTTTTTAGAAAAAATGTGTCCCAAATAATATTATTTTTAAAAAGTTTAAAATCTAGGATAAATCTATGGTCAAATTATGCTTCGTTTTTATGTCTCTTTCAATTTGTCCCAAAATAATCGTCTATGTCCCAAAATTGTTTATATTATACTATACAATATTTGTCCCAAATTTAAGCATGAAAACGGATGTTAACGTCTTTCGATTTTTTTTTGTTAAAAACTTTCATTTAAACACTTAAATAATAACCAAATGTTTGTCCCGAATTTCCAATTGTGTATAAAATCTTTCTAATTGTATATTTTAGAATTCTCTTATTCATTTTCAAATTCTGAAGTTTCTAATTCACCTTCAGAATTTTAATTGTGTCTTAAAATTATTTATTTGGATTTCAGAATTGTATAAACACAATTAGAAACTTTTAAATACAAATTTAAAGTTCTAAAATTAAATTAAAAAATTTCGAAAATTAATTTTTAAAAATGCTGCAATTTTATTCTAAATTTATTTAATCGAAAAAAAAATTTTTTGAAACTAAATTAAAAATTTTTAAAAAACAATTAGAAAGTTCTGCAAAACAATTTAAAGAAACGGACACATGAAAATGTTTGAAATTATTTTTATTTAAATCATTTTAAGGAGTTGAAGATCGTCTTCAAGAAGGCGTTAGACCAACCCTAGAGCTCTTGCGCAATGCTGGTGTACGCGTATGGATGTTAACGGGCGACAAATTGGAAACCGCCTGTTGTATTGCCAAATCTTCACAATTAATTGGCCGCAATCAGGGACTTCATGTCCTTAGGCCTGTTAAGACTCGCACGGATGCTCATTTAGAGCTTAATCAATTCCGACGCAAACAAGGCCATGCCTTAGTTATTTCCGGTGAATCTTTAGAAGTATGTCTGCAGTATTATCGCATGGAATTCCTAGAATTGGCTACTGCATGTCCGGCTGTGGTATGTTGTCGTTGCAGTCCTACACAGAAAGCTCAAGTTGTACAATTAATACAAAAACACACCGGCAAGCGTACATGCGCAATAGGCGATGGAGGCAATGATGTAAGCATGATTCAGCAGGCCGATGCCGGTGTGGGCATAGAGGGTCGTGAAGGTCGACAAGCCTCTTTGGCCGGTGATTTCAGCATACCACAATTCTCACACATTGCCAAACTGCTGCTCGTTCACGGAAGACGCTCGTACAAACGTTCGGCAGCCCTCTCACAATTTGTCATACACCGTGGCTTGATAATTACCACTTTGCAAGCGGTATTCTCAGCAGTTTTCTATCTAAGTTCAGTGGCTTTGTATCAAGGCTTTTTAATGGTCGGCTATTCTACGCTCTATACAATGTTTCCAGTATTCTCTTTAGTTTTGGATCAAGATATTGACTCTTCAACGGCTGTCACATATCCAGAACTTTATAAGGATCTCTCAAAGGGCCGCAGTTTATCCTATAAGACTTTCTTTATATGGGTCTTGATCAGTATCTATCAGGGCGGTGTAATAATGTATGGGGCATTAATACTGTTCGAAGATGAATTTATCCATATAGTGGCAATCAGTTTTACCGCTTTAATTATGACCGAATTAATAATGGTGGCACTGACAGTGCGAACTTGGCATAGGTAAGGAAAACTAAACAATATAGCACCAACATAATTTCAATTCTAAGCTTGTGTTTTTTTGCGTTTTTTAGGCTCATGGTTCTGGCCGAATTATTCAGTTTAGCTTTATATCTTATTTCTCTATTCGTTTTACATGAATACTTTGGTAAGTGGATCTTAACTAAAAACTCGTAATTTTTTTTATTAAATTTTTAAAAACCAATGTTGTTTATATAAATTGTTTTTGCTTTTTCTTTCACAGATTGGGAATTTATTTCATCTACTGATTTTCTGGGTAAAGTTTCCCTTATTACTTTGGTCTCCTGTTTCCCCTTGTATATTATAAAATTTTTACGTAAAAAATGTTCGCCGCCTTCCTATTTAAAACTTTCGTAAACATATTTGTTACGTTTAGTCCTCTCTTATGTGTATATGATTTAATGAAAGTTTCTTAAAATATTTTTTTTATAATATTATACATTAATCTTTTATACAAGTAATTTTAATTAATTTTAGTTATACATATTATAAACAACCATATTTAACTACTTGCAAATATACGTTTTTAGTTCTTTTCGTTTTATGTTTATTTCATTAAGAAAATCTTTGTTTTTTTTTCATTTTAATTAATGTTTATTATTTAGTATTTAAGCCAATGAGAAGGAAAACAAAGCACATCAAAGGATATTTGTTCTCTCTTTAGGTTTGTGCTGTTTTAAATTTGAAATTTATCTAAAAAGTGATTTTAAAATTGTGACAAAATAGCAAAGCAAAGGGATTAGATTTTAAACAACAAAATTTATAAAAGTATTAATAACAAGATTTCAAAAAATAAAATGAACACAAGATATAAACAAAATAAATATAAAGCCACTCTTTGTTTTTCTCTTGGGGTTTAGTTAGAACTCTTTTTCTTGAAGAAAGCCAAAGTAAGTGTTGAGCTAAGCTTGTCTGAATTATCCTTTAAATAATTTTGTTGGGGGGCTTAAACTATTTCTGAACTGTATTGCCCCAACTTTGCATTGCTACCACCCCTCCTAAGAACTGCTTAAAGCTTTTAACAAATCTTTAAATGTAATCTCTTTGCCTAACGGCAGTGATTCCCAATAGTTTTGAAAATTGACTATAAATTTTTTAAATGAAAAAACGGATTATAGAAACAGATTATTTGCTAAAAATAAATCAGTTTTTTAAAAATGTGAATTAAATTACTAATATTTTTAAACGAACAAGAAATTTCTGAAATTGAACTGGAAATTTTTAAAATTTAATTTTAAATTCTGAAATTGAGTTCGAAATATTTTGAAATTAATTTAGGAATTTCTAAAACTCAATGAAAAAGTTCTGGAATACAATTAAAAACAACGTAGAAATTAAATTTTATTAAAAAATTTTAATAAAATACAATATTTCAATATTTTTCTTTAATTAAATTCTTTTCCCAACCAAAATTTATAAACAAATTATAATCAACTAAAAATTTTTTTAGTAATGAAACATTTAATTATTTTGTGTATAAGTTTGTTTAAAAAATATTTAAATTAATAAATTATCAATTAATAAAAATTTAAAAGTTATTGTGCCAAATATTTTTTTAAAAATCTAAATTTAATCAAATGATTTTTTTGATAAGTTTTGAACTTTAACCAAAATATGTTTTAAATAACACAGTGTTTTAAAATATTTATATCTGTAATTTTTTAACAGAATATCAATTTTTTTAGTTAAAACGATATCAGTTGATTAATTAAATCCAAACTTTTTTAAATTAATTTTTAACATTTTTTAAAAAGTTAATTTTAACATTTAATTTTTTATCGTTAGAAATTGGGAATCACTGCCGTATTCACAATTTTGATAAATTACAATAATAAAAAAATATATTAGAAATCTAATCTTTTGAGTCTAAGTTTAATATTAAAACATGAAAATATTTTTTTTCTAATTTAAAAAAAAAATAATAATTTATAAACTTAAAAAAAGTGATATATAAAATAAAAACCTGAAAAAAATTTAATTTTTTGAAACCCTTTTCCTTTTTTCTAACTCATCTGCATTTTTTTTAACAAAAATACTGTCTCTAACTTTATGTTTATTGTTTTAATTTAAATTAATTATTTCTAAACATAGAAACATACACACAAACCAAATATTTATTATAAAAATAATAAATATTAAATGTTATTTAAAAGAAATACATATATACAGAAAATATAACAAATAATATAAATGTTTCTTAGAAACATTATTAAACCATCAATTTGCTAAATAATTTACATACATATAATAGTTTTATTAAGAAACTTATTTATTATGTGTTTTTTGTTAAACAAATACATAATTATTAAACTCTATTAAGGTCATTGCAACAATACTTAAAATCTATTTTTAAAAAATCAACATCTTCAATGACAATTGAAAAAGATTTTAATGTAATAAAAATTAATAAAAACTGCTACAAATTTAAGAAAAAAAACTGATTTTAATTTAAAAAAAAAATCGTTAATGGATATGATGTGGTTAGGCAAGGCAAAACTGTTCGTTCCCTAAGATCTTTTACACTTAAGGTCTTAAGGATCCCTTAACAATATTTTTATGATTTTAAAGCAAACACATTACAGCAGTCCAAAACTACATAGTAATAAAAGTTATATTGATTCTATCGAAAATGAGAGATAAGGCAATCAAGTATCCTTCAATATATAAAGTTATGTGAATTCCTGCCCATATTGGCATCGCTCTAGCAGAACAAGAAGCTAATCATGGTACAAATACTTTACAAGGTAATAGCAGTTTGACTTAACAACAAAATTAGGTTTTTGTAAAAATATGTACGTATATACACTTAAAAATAAAAATTTTTTTCAAGCAATTTGTAGAAATATATAAATTTTATGCGCTATAAATGCGACCACAGTATGGTAACTTTTCACTTTATTAAAACAGGTGTTGCCAGTTATTTTTTATTATTGTTGTTTTTAAACACCGCTAGGAGTTTCATATATTTTTATCAAATTGTTTGTGATACTATTTTATTAATTTTAATTAATTTAAATTCAGAAATAATTCGGTTTATTTTTTTGGGTGTATGTTAACCCTTAAGCTTTTTTTCAAGAATATAAAAAAGTAATAAAAATCAATTTATTAAAATAAATTCAAAGTTTTTAATATATTCCCTGGTTATAGGTATAAATTAAGAAAAAAAAGTTTTCCTAAACATAAACGATAATACTTACCTTTTTATACCTAAACAAATAATATTAATTAAATATGTACAAAAATTCCTTTACTTTTTTAATACAATTTTCTTAATTTCTCTTTATTTCAAATTTGTTTAAATACTATTGGTTTTAATTATTTAATTTGGTTTGTATTAGGTATAATATTATTGATTTTCTTTTTGTTTTATATTATTGTTTACATTTAATTAATTGTTTTAATAGTAAATTTGCTTAAACAGTTTAAGATGTGGTTCTTAATTTAATTTATTTTGTTTTTTTCCTTGTTTTAGGCTGTAGGTAACTGTTTTTTTTTAAATTAAAACCATGTTGCTTTTTTTCCTTGTAAAATACTGTTTCTTTTAGAAAACAAACATTTTTTTAATTTTTTTATTTTACAAAAATTTTCTCGTTTTTTTCTTTTTAACTGAAATTTAATGCTTAAAATGTTTTGCTTTTTCAATTTTCTGGTTTGTTTGTTTTTATTAAAGAAATTTGTTTAATCATTTGTGATAATAATAATTGCTGTAGTTTTACATTATACACAAACTTCTTAGTATATATTTTGTATTTTACTAAAAAAAAACTTAAAATAACTTAAAAAATAAAAAAAATGCAATTCGAATTTGTTTTTCCTTATTTAATGTTTTTTCAGTTATAGGGTTAAAGGTGTTTTTCTAGGTGTCGGTTAATAAAGGGTATTTGTTTTTAATATATGTACGTAAGAGGTTGATTAATAAATTTTAAAAGGACTGTGTGTTTATTAAATTATTTCTTTGTGGCCTATTGTTTTATAGTTTCTGCAACATTAATTTTGTTTTTGTTTTCCAGTTTGCTACATATGTAAGAGACAACCGTTATACAAAATACAAGAAAAAGAAAGATGCTTCTCTGCTTTGTTTACATTTTTTTCTTAACTGAAGTGTTGCCATGTATTTTTTCTTCCTCAAGTTGGTGTAATAGTTTATATGTTTTTTTTTAAATAATTTTTTTTTATATTTTGACTAACATTTTTTTGGGTTTCTGTTAACATTATAAATACATCTAATTTTAATTTATTCTATTCCTACAAAAATAATTATTAGTTTTATATGTTACTTCTTATTATTATCATTTCTTTTCGTTTGTTTATGGTTCAAAAACAATTTTTTACATAATTTTCTACAACATAATTAGCTTTTTTTCTTTAACAACTTAACACCAATTATTATTTTTTTTATCTAGTTTCTATAAAGCTTTACCAGTCATTTCGAACCGTTACGCAAACCAAAGGAAAAATTAGAGATTATTGCCTAAAAAGCTTATGAACAAATTTTATACATCCTATAATTTAAAGAATGCTGACTACATTTAATCCATTTTGTTATCTTTAACTTTTAAATTTAGTAAAAAAACATATGAAACATATAAATAATTTATAAAGGTCGTATCCAAACAAATATATATTAAAAGTAGACTTCAAATACTGATTTTGTATGAAAATTTCGTTTAAAAATCTATGTTAAATTGAAAAAATAAAAAAAAATTAAAAATTTTTTCGAAATAACTCGGGTTTTACATTTTTGGAAAAATTATATTTTAACTTATTGGCTTTCAATTGTTTTTGCAATCTGCAAAAATGTTTAAGAGTCTCAATAATAAAAAATTAACATTAAAAAACATCTAATTCAAAAAGGACTTCTTAAGGGATACCTACATCAAACTTAAATTTTTATTATGTCATTAGGATTTTTCTTTACATTTCTTTCAAAAAAAGCTAAACAAATTGTTTTAAAAAATGTTGTATCAATATTGCAAACTCGGTCATTAATTCATTAATCTAATTTTAACGCTTTGAACCCTTCACCACTGCACTTTCAAATTAAATAAAATTTTTATCCACAAAAAGCTGTTAAACAAAACTTTAACTTTACAATTTTATTAAATACTAAATACATCTCAACTTAAAAAAAGTGTTTTTTTTTCATTATTATCACTTTTCTCCTAGTCATATGGTGAAGGTTAATAGCGTCCCTAACTCCTTTTAATATTTTTCTTTATTAATTAAGTATAATTTCTTATGAATTTTATATAGTTTTTTTTATTGTAAATATTTATTGTTTTTCTTTTTAAGTTTTAGGGGGTTTTTATTGTGTTTAGTAAATATTTTCAAAATACATGGTAGATTTAATTACTTTTTTATTTCTTTTGTTATTAGTTTTGTAATGATGAGGTAAATGTTAATATTTGTTCTGTTAATGGTTAATTTTAATAATTGTTTTTATTTCTTTTAGAATATATGAGCAATCTTTGTGATTTTCTTTAGCATAAGTTTTTCAGATTTATCATTTTTTTATAAGTTAAACATTCGAGCAAACTGCTGAGTATGTGAGAGGTATTAATGATTATATTTTCGTTTTCTTTGATAAATATTTAGATGGACTAAAATAGCTTAACTGCAAAATAATGCTGTTAAATGATAATTTTTTTTGAATATACCTAATAACACTTTTTTTTTAAATTTAGAGTTTAGAGTTTTTACAGTTTTATACAAGAAGTTATTTAACTTTGCTGTTATTTAAACATTTTAAATGTCTACGAACAATTCCAAGGTATTTAGCAATGTTTTCATGTTTTGAGCGCCAGCAATATGGTAACTTCTTTCCTTTTTGCGTAAACTGTTAATTCAAGTGGAGTGGCCAGACGCCAAATACAATAAATCGCGGTTCTGGCCTTTTTAAGCGTGTGCTTACATAAAACTCCCAAAATTTCTTTAAAGTTTTAAAATTTTCATTTAATTTTTTTGCAGGTTTTTGACAAACATTTTATAATTTTTTTAAAAAGCTATTTTGTTTTGGGATTTTAAAGGTTTTATTTATTAATATAGTTAAGAATGTATGTATATTTACATAAATATTTTTTTATTTTCTTTAAAATTATTGAAACTATAAGTTTATGGAGGTATGTAAAAGTATTGTGTTTTATTTAATAAAACTGCTTTGATATGTTAATCAATTACAGAACTATCATAAAATAATGCGAGGATGTCAGTACCTATTTTAATTATCCTTTAAAAAATAATATATTTATTGCTTAATCAAGGAAAGGGGCCATTAACACTATTTGGAAAGTCTTAAAAGCAAAAATTGTCTTCAAAAAAACAGTTAAAAATTCAGTCTATAACATAAATAGGGTTTATAAAATAATAAAAAACTATAGGGATGGGTTATGAGCAGTTTAGTGTTCAAACTAATCATAGGAGTTACGAAATTTTAAGTTTGCATCCGTTTAACGCCTAAACATTAGTTAAATTTAACTTATAGTAGAGTAGGGAATATAATTTTGATATATCAATTTTTCTTGAAAATATTTGTTTTTTGGTAATTTTTTTAACAGATTTTCTGGAATGTTCTTTGGTTTTTTTTAAATGTTATAATAATACTGTTTAAATTATTTCTAATTTTTATTTTTAATAACTTACCCTAAAACTTATTGTTTTTTTTCATATATTTATATTAATTGTAGTAAATTTTTTTGTATAAATATAAATTTTTTAGTGTTTTTTAATTTTAATTTTATAATTTTCAAAATTTCTTTTTACGTTTTTTTATTAAATTTCCCCACAATCATAAAAAGTTTTTGAATTTAATAATTTTGTTTAAAAACCTTTTTATAAATTCAAAAATTTATTATGCTGGTCTGTTTTTAACTATTTTAATTTTATTTTTCATACAAAACTTTTTTTTTATTTGTTTGTTAAAAATTAATTTACAAAATTTTAACACCCATGGCTTTAAGCTACTTAAACAAAATCAATTTAATTTACTTGTTTTGTTTTTTAATTAAATTTTGAATTTAAACAAAATCATGTTTTTACTAGTTCTATAAATTATATTAAAATTTAGTAATAAAATAACCCTTTGCACCGATATTTATTAAGCTGTATTCAAGTTGGATTCATTCGAATAGTAGAAGGTAAAAAATCTTGATTTTAGTTTAATTTTATGAATATTTTGCAAAATATTTATTTGCCTAGTGTAAAATAAGCTTTTGTAGTAAAACTTGTTTTTTTTTCATTTCATAGTCTTAAAGTGAAAAGTTTTAAAATAATTGAAGATAATTTAAAAAGTTTATAAGAAAATTTCTAAAAAATTTTAGTTTTGTTTCGTTTTAATTTCGTTTCTAATAAAATGTCCATAAAGTTTTTATTAAACACATAAAATGCTTTTAGAAACTACAATTCTAAAATTAACATTTTTTTTGGCAGAAATGTTTACTAAAATAGGAAATAATAAATGCAACATTTAGGTATTTTGTTTTTTTTCTAGTTTATTATGTGAGAGTTAACCGTTATACAAAACACAGGAGAAAGAAAAATGCTCTGCTTTGTTTACATTTTTTCTTAACTGAAGTGTTGCCATGTATTTTTTTTCTATTTCCTTTAGTTGGTTTATTATATTATTCCTGTTTTTTTGTTAAAAGCTTTTGTAGTTAAACTTGGCTTTTTATTCCATTTCATTTAATCATAAGTAAAAAAGTTTTAAAAAAATTTAAGAAATTTAAAAAAAGTTTATAAAAATATTAAAACTTTAAGTTTATCATGCAAATTGTTTATTTTTTTAGACCTAATGAAATCCACTAAAACGTGAATAATTCTTTAACAAATATTTAATTCACAGAGCCCTTTGGCCGTTATATAACTTGCCCATAGCTATCTATTTTATCTACCTAATAAGCTAAGGGTGCGAAAATCCAAAAAATAGCCCCTTTTAGTGCACTTTTAAAGCGGCTATAGTAAAAAATAACTTTGTTCACACCAGTTAAAATTAAGTGGCAGAAAAGAAAAGTTGCCATACCCAGGAAAAAATAATAGATTTGATTCTCTAAAAATTACACTTATTTTGTGTAGAATAACAAACTGAATTGTTGATAACAAATTTTCTGTTTATATTGAAATATGCTGCCTTTCTCATTTCAAATATTTTTTTTAAATTATAGGACTTTAAAAAAAAAATTAGTTTTTCAATATGTATAGATGTTTTTGCATAAACATTTCTGCCATTTTTTTTAAGCCTCTAAAAATTTTTTTAAATAAATTTTTTAAACACTCTTACCCTGTTTTACTACTGGCAACAAAATCCGTCGGCCCTCTGTACTCTGCCAAGCAATTAGTAGTCTCATTACTATCGCCATCGTTAGTAGCACAGTCGGCTCTTTGCTTGTAGGCCTGACATTGGTTGCAATGTTTTTCTAAAAATTTCATGGACAAATGAAAGGTATATCGGTGCCGGGTACAACGTCTTTACATTTTATATTCCACAATTTGATTCGGATTTAGGAATTGTTCACGTTGTGCAGCATCTAAATGAGCCACTGTACGTGAGAGAGCTGAAGAGGCGGCCGCAACAGATGATGCTTTGGTATTGCTTCCACCTCCACTAGATGCTTTTTGATGCTGATGATGTTGCTGCTCTTTGTTGTTGTTATCATGTTGCTGATAAATATCCGCAGAACTAATAACACCCACATTAACACCTGCCACCACGGGTTGCTGTTGATAGCCCGAATATTGTGGTGGATATTGATGAGGATGATGTTGGTGATGGCGACTTGGAGCATTGGCGTAAACATGTTCTGCAGTTAGTTGTTGAGTGGCCGCAGCGCTAGTAGCCACTGTCAAATGTGTACGATGTGGCTGTTCCGAATGCACGGTTGTGGGAAATTGTTGTTGATGTGAATAATCAGCACTACTACCGCCACCCAAACGGGTACAAGAGTCATCATTTAGGCCTTCGCAAAACTCGCCATCACGATGGTGTAAGCCACGTATGCAAAGTTTAGTGAAAAGCCAAACCCGAGCCCGATACAGTAGGAAACATAGGAAGTGAACAATAAATACAAATATAATGGCGCATACCGTTACTATTATCGCTTTGCCGGGTTTTGTCCAGTCCAACATGGGGTAAATGGCTACTTGCAGTTTTCTGTCATGAAGAGAAAATTAAAAAAAGAGTTAGCTTTACCAATAATATACATATTTAGTGTCTGTTCATATTCACGCATGGCAAGGCGCTTTCACACGGGATGTATTTTACATATGACTTGTCATTTTTTTAAGTGTATATGCCTTTTAAAAATGTCATTTTCTAGATGGATTATAGTTTTTGTTTTTAAACATACGCAATTCCGTCTAACATAACCTTAAAACAAAGAATATATCTTTTCTTATTCTTTTTCTAAAAACAGCTGATGCGAAATAGAACACGTTTTATGATTTCCTTTTAATTTCTGTTAATAAATTAAAATAAAATTTGATTTTAGATCTTTACTTACCTATCAGTGCCACCTGCCAAAAAATAGACTCCCGTAAATATTGCATATGCTAAACCAATGCCAGTCGTAAAATAAACATGACTTAACTTAATTGGATGTCCGACCACGGCCAAATCGATAAGCATTATAATCGAATTTAAGACATGCACCATGATGTTTAATGTGTCAATTTTATGTACTTCTGAAAAGAACAAACAAAAAGGTCATTATAATTATTATTTAAATATTAAAAGCAAATAAATTACAAAACTAAAAGCAACATATATATGTACAATGCTTCTGTTTTAGGCATTTTTAAACGAGTGCAGGTATTACAGCAAGGTAATTAGGAGAAAACAAAACAAAAAGACAAAAGATAAGCCCTTTAAGGACACAGAACTGCAATGCAAGTGAAAGATATCATCAGTATAAACAAAACGTATAGAGAGGCCTTCCTTTAAAAGGGATTAATGTTTTGTGTTTTGCATGCAAATTGCAATACAAATAGACAACAATAGTTTGCAAACTCTTAATTTAGGTTTAGAATAATTTGCCAAAACAATGACAAATTTGAGATGTCATAATATGGATTGACGATTGGTATATTGACAACAAAAAAATTTAATTTTTTTATACAGAGAGACAATATCCTTAAAATATATTGTTACAGTTAGTTACTTACAGTAAGTAAGAGCTTAGAGTTATTAAGAAGTTTTAATACTTTGGCTCGAAGGACCAAAACTTTAAAAAACTGCAAGTAACTTGTTTTGTGTGGAATTAAACAAAGTTAATAAAGTCATTCTCACCCTGCTTACCTGGATCATGGACCAGCAGCCAATAGCACATAGTTATTATAAAGGCATAGACCGTGGCACACGTATACAGCACCCAATACAAAAGATGTAATTTCGATTTTTTCGCCTGACGCATCAGTTCAAAGTCTTCTCTCTCCACCATCATGCCTTGCGTTACAATCATGGCTGCCAGCCAGGCCTGCACTGTACAAAAGAGCAAACCCCAATGTGTAAGATAAATCCACCATTTGGCATAATGGTTTTCATAACGTTCATCACTGCGTCCAATGTCAAGTAGAGAACAGACCAGCGCTGCCAGACATATAATGGCCGTAATCCAGCGATAGAATAGGTAGATGATGCGCACTTGGGTATTGCGCTGCCATTGGCAAAGATAGAAATTATGGCGATGCACATGTTCGGGTGTAACGTCGGGAAAGCAACCCTTCCACAGTTTGCTCACCATCATTCTATGCCTCTGGAAGAAACTAAGATTTGAAGCTAAATGATAAAAATCCTGGCAACTACCAGGTGTGGATCTTGTAGTATAAATGTTGCTGGTACTGCTGGTCGTTTGTTGTTGTTCTTGATGTTGTTGTTGTTGTTGCTGCTCTTGTTCCTGGTAATAATATTGTTCTTGTTGCTGCTGATATTGCTGGTGTTGCACGTTTTGCTGATGATAGTCTCTGGGATCTGTGTCCCTGGAAGAGGCTCTCCTATGTGAATCGTATGTTCTTTTTTGACTGTGATATGTTGAGCTGCCGGTATCTGTATTGTAGGGCTGATACGGCTGAGGCTGTTCTAAATTTGGTAAATGTTGATGATTATGCGAATGCTGATGTTGATGCTGGAGGCTTGTGGTTTGTGAGGAGGGATTATTCTGATGGTGAGGAGGCGGTGTATGTGCTGAGGAGGCTGCTTTAGATGTTGCTGTTAATGTTGTTGTGGCTAATGGTTTGACAACTGATGTTTTATTAGATGTATCGTATGCCTGCGAATGATATTGTGAATCGTGTGTTCTTGGCTGTAGGGACGACGTTTTGCTGCTGTATTTCGGACTCCCACAAGGAGATAAATATTTCTCTCTTCTCAGAGTGCGTGGGGAAGTATCCACTCTTGTAAGTGAAAGGCGATCGTCGGCCGTAAATGATGACCTGCTTAGACTGCAGTTGCTTTGTAAGCTGTTCGTGCGTAGTCTAGAGCGGCCCACAAACTCTTGATCCCGATAACGATCACAATCTATAATTGGACTAAAGCCGCGACTTCTAGGGCGCGTTGTATAGTAACCTGTAGCTGAATAGCGGCCACAAGTGTCACGCTGACGCCGAGGTCTATAGGCGTAGGTATCGCTGCGTAGCGATGCTGGCGGTGAGGGTATATAATCTATAGGCCGCGAGGAATATGTAGACAAGTAAGGCTCTGTGCTTACTTGTAAATCGTCATCTAAAGGTGGCAGCAATGGTGGTGGTGGTGGTGGCGGGGGTAATTTTAATAGACTGCTACGTGGTTCCGCTACCGAAGTCGCTAGTAAAGGTCCTGTATGTGCCGCTGCCGGTGAGATTCTGCCAAAATAATCACCTTCTCCCTGTACTACACCGCCTCCTCCACTCGATTTGAAAGGATAGTAGCTTTCACCAAAACTTAGGCTATAATAGCCGTTATAACCAGAATTGCCTCCGAGGCCGGTAGAAGTTTGATGTTTATAGTAACGATAGCTACGTCCCAAGGGGGTGTAACTACCTCCTCCTCCTCCAGCCAAGCCTGCACTTAATCCCCCCAGTCCCAGTCCGCTTAGGCCCAAACCAAAGCCCGACGCTGTATCGCCCAAATAACTGCCCGGACTAAGGCTACTGCCAAACAACGATTTTTGGTGATCGTTGTAGTAAGGTGTTGTTGCCTCGACTGACTGTAGATGCTGCTGACTGTAGAATGGATTGTACAGTTGTGGCTGGTAGAGCTGATAATGTTGCTGCTGCAACTGCCGTTGCTGTAGATTATAATTGTAATTGTAATTATAATATGTAGGCGGCGTTGCTGTGCCTTGTAATTGCTGCTGTTGAAGCTGCAATTGTAATTGCTGTTGTTGTTGTTGTTGCTGATAAAGTGGCAAACGTGTTTGCGTAATAATGTTGCTGTTAATGAAATTGTTGGTATTTGTTAAAAAATTATTTAAAAACGATGCTGGCGTTGGAACTAATGACTCAATATAAGATGTTGGCACTAGTTGCTGTTGTTGTAATAATTGTTGTTGCAACAGTAATTGCGGTCTGACGGTGGGGCCACTAATTGGCTCTGGACAAAACAAAAACTGAGCGTAATCCAATGTGATGAGAATGGTGCTGGTTAATAAAATTCCTTCGCCGTTTAAAACTAAAATTTACTACAAAATCTAAACCAAAGATGATGAAGGAAGCGATGACAGATTTAAAATTGTAATAATTGTAAATGATGACTATTTTACTTATAGTGTTTGTTGTTTTAATTATAAAATTGATAATGCCAATGTTCCTTTAGCTGCTGCCAGAGATGTTTTTTTATTTTAAATTAAAGTTTTAATTTAAATTCTATAATTTGCCGTAAAGAACTGCCAGTCTGAAGGTAATATTGTAGTTGAATCTGCAAAGAAAAAGAAAGTTTGTATAGTTAACAACAACATTACCAACAACATTATCAACATTATCATCATCATCTTAATTATCTTTACTATCAATTATATTTTTATCTAAGTGCATCGTTTAATCCTTTACATTCAATAGTCTATTGTTAAACGTTTCAATTAACATCTGTGCGGTTGTTGGTTCTTGTGTAAGAACACAAAAATGTTTTAAAATCAGCGTTACCTTGACAAAATAGAATGTGCACCATCGTGTTTTAAATCAGTCAGTCTTTCCTTTTTTTGTTAACTACAACCTTTGACGTAATTTTTTAATTTCAAAAAGAAGTTTTTACTTCCATTAAACGGTGCTAGATTGCGGTCAAGCTAAAATAGTTGTTAATTAATTTTTTTTTCTAAACAAAACTCTGGCCATTGCCCTTTGGTAACATATTTAAGAATCACTATTTTATTCTGAAATTTAATTTCGTTTAGCAAGTGAAGCGTATGCGTAATATTAAATATTGAAGACCAAATAAATTATACGCACCAAGAACCCAGCTTAAAATTGCAGGGATGGAAAGTCAAATAACGTGTTTAGTCTTAAAAACAAAATTTTGTGGGCAATTTGTTAAAAAAAAGGAAAATGTTGCCCTTTTAAATATAACTCAATCACAGATTTCTTGATCTTTTTAAAAGAACTGACAATTAAAAACTGTATTAAATGTACCAAAAATTTAAACCTTTATACTTATAGTAAAGCACGTGATGGAATTTTCAATATTTTAAAGTACAAATAAAGCAACGAACTAAAAACGTGAGAAAAAATTTAAAGCCAATGTAAACTGTTCTTAAACAAATACAAAACGTACGAATACGAACATTTTATTTAAAATCATTAAACCTGTGCTGGAATGTACCTTATTGGCAGATCTAGTTGAATGGGACTCTGAGTTAGATACCCCAGGAACATTTGGAGTTTGAACAGAGAGAATAACAAGAGTTAAAAACCCCAAAACCAAAATATACTGCCTTCTCCCAACTACGCCCCAAAGTCCTTAAAGCAGAGGTATGAGCAATGACAATATGTTTGCCCCTGGCTCTGGGCACATGCAGGTTCAACAAGCGTGAACATCGTAATGTAAGCCAAATGTCAAGTAAGGTCATAATGTCCCAGGATACCAATTCTTGAATAGTGTTGCAGTTTAGGAGGACGATTGTTGATAATGATCAAGTACATATTACATAGATGCCTGAAGATTACGGAGTAATCAGAAAGGGCAAATAGTATGACTATTAAAGCTAAAAAATCAGGATTTTAACCTGAGAACCCTAAAGACTTATGTTGAAACGTAGACAGAGTAGTAGTAGTGGGCAAAAGTTTTTACAATGCACTGTTGAACAGTAAAATAGTTACAAAAGTGCCGATAATAAGAACAACACAAATAAGGATAGAACGAGCCAATGGAGACTTGAATCAAGTTAGGTGATAAGTCACTTAAACCTACTAACACATTTGTAATGAATGAGGGCACAGCGGGCACAGGTCATGCGTGAAGGACATCAAGTTAATAGAGTATTTCCTGTGTCAACGCCCGACCCTTTTTACATTATTTAATTTTATCGATTTCTAATTGAAAAATAATTAAGTTGAATAGTCGTGAATTTTCGTGCTCTTAAAAAAAAACCAAAATCTAAAAAAGTACTTTTTTCCACTTAGTTGACCTTCCACATCTTAATGGGCCACAAATTCTAAATTTCTCATTTTAAGATTCATGATATACAAAACACCAAAAATGCTAAAACGTACTTTCTTCTACATTAATAAATAGTTTAAAATTTTAAATTTCTAGACTCATACTTTTGAAGAAGATTCAAATCTGAAATAAAGTACTTTTTGTTGACTTTCGACCTCTAAATGGGTCAAAAGTCTATAATTTCATATTTTTGAACTTATGATATACAAAATATAAAAAAGTACCAAAATTTACGAAAAGGACTTTTTGCTCAATAATAGTCTTTAATTCACAATTTTTAGAGGTACTTTTTTAAGTCTAACGATGGTTTTCTTTAGTTTTCCACCTCTGCTTAGCTCCAGCACAAGACAATAATCAAAAACACATGCATTTCTTGAAGTGTATAGAAGGTTTTCATTGATACCATTGATACCAATTTAACCATAAAATTTTATCAAAGACTTTCTCTTTAGGGATTGAATTGTACACAACAACATACAAATGCACATATGTATGTTTGCATGAATATTTGTTTGTCTGTCTATTTCCCTTTAAAATGTTCTGTCTTTTCAATTATTCATGTTGATGAGGTCTTTTTTCAATGATAAATTCTAATGAACAGTGAAGCATGTGATTTTAATGAAACATACAAAAACGGAAAAGCAAACAACCTTAAGCAATGATAATTATCATAATGCAGTAGCATTATTTAAGGGGAAAAATTTTTAAAATTAGCAATAAAATCTATCGTTTTACTTTATAAACTAAAAAATTTATTAAAGAGTCACTTTAGTAAACGCCTAATAACTTTTAAAGATTGTCAAGAAAAAGGAGAATTAATGTCCTTATTGCCTCTACTAATTTGCTTTTCAAGAGTGTTTTTTGCTTAAGACTTAAGTTTGCCGTTGGACTTATTTTTCTTGAAATTAAAAATTCAATAAAACTTTATATTTTCCTTATTAAGTTTTTTTTCCATTATTTCTGCTTATGATAACAAATATTTAATTCACTACATTTTATTTAACAAGCAAATAGTGTATAAACTCCAAGTCAATGTTAGTTAGATAAAATATGAAAATGAATGCAAATTTATAGCAAAAAAAAAACGTTGCAGAATAAAACGGAAAAGGAAATCTTATACTTTCTTATGCCATTAACAAACAGACACGAAAAAAAAGTTTGAAAAAGTTTTTGGCAACTACCACTGTGTGCAAGTTAGTTTGTTTATATGGCAAATACAAAAGATTTCCAAACATTTTACTCAATTACTAGAGTCAGTATTTTTAAAAATAAGACACACACACACAAACACAGTCACAACACAATTATGACAGGCAGACAGACAAACAAACAAACACTTAAACGAATTGTACAACACTCAACAACAGATACTGATTTTAACACGCAAAAATGTACAAAACACAGTCAGACATACTTACATACGTTCTAATACAGATAAAACTTATACTAAACTAACGGTATTTAGTACTTGATTTGGTTGGGTATGAGTGGGTGTGGGTGTGGAAGTGTGTTTGTGTTTTTATTTAAGTGACGTCAAATGTGTTTGAAAAAGCCTTAAAATACATTCATACATACTCTTATTTTTGCTTAGTAGTAACAAAATCTCAATAGCACAAATACATACATACACACATAGATAAATGTTTGAACACTTGAGTATTAGAATAAACAATTTCTGACATACAAACACACACTCTTAAAAATATACATTTGTATCAACATACATACATACACACATACATTTATCCACTAATATAATTCCCATTTAATTTATGAGATCTTTATAAACACTTGTATAGAACAGTTGTTGTTGTTATAATATAGTAAAAATTAATTTATATAAAAAAAAAATTAAAGCTGTGATATCCCTAAAGAAGGCGGGTTTAAAAGTAATTTTAAAAATTGACAAGGGATTTTAAAGAAAAAATTAAATTGTTTAAAACATAACCTTAAAGGATTTGGCGTATCCCCATACAATAAGCGTTGTCATTTTGATTGCTTCTTTTTAACATTAAGGGATTTAAAGTAAACAATTTAAAATTCTCATGTTGACAGATTATAGTGAATTACAGAATGAGACCACAGATAACATTTAGTTTAAAGGCTATAAATATCTTAACATAAGTGATAAGGGTAAACGGGATTGTCATTTCGGTGGTAGTTCATATAAAATTTATAGAAGTCCTTACTAATATTGTGCCATGTTTTTGCATTCTCTAGCCAAAAAGAGCTGCCTGGATTTTCTTTGTCGTTTAAAAAATTTTTGTGAAATGCATTTCGCATTTTTAAAGAAATTAGACATCAAACAAATGGGCTTACGAACTAAGAAATTAAAACTGCCTCCAATATAACGCTACCTTTAAAAATGTTTCATTATGTTTATGATCTTACGCCGCTAAATGTTGTACAGAATTTCCTTGCAGTTTGTTTACCATTTACCATTATTTCTATATAAGCTAAACTGCCGAAAGCCGCCTCAAATCCCAATAAGGACAGTAATCGGATTATTGTGAGCTTTTGCCACGGCAAAAAGAAAAGGGGTGGGGGAAGGTGGGTAAATTTACAAAAATTCTATGATGCCGGCGAATTCCGTCAACGTTCTTCTTTTATATCCTTCAAGTTAGCTAAAACATCGGAATGGACTCTGCTAACGTTTAGCAAATGCCTTAAATATTTTATGTTCTCCCTGTATGCCTGCTGCTCTCTGCAACCCCTAACCAAGAGGGGTTGCTTGTAGGTTTAAGTGACCAGTTGGTACACTTACCACTATACTGAATTAAGATTTCCTTAAAATTGAGATTTCTCTAGTTTTTGGGGGTCTCCCCAAAAGATTGTAGACATTTTGTCATCTCTTTCACTATTTTGCAGTGTTCTGCGGGCAACTTTTGCCCACTCCTTTAACTCTGCTTTTACCGCAACAAACGATTTGGGGGTTCTCAAATGAACTGTCTGCAATTTTCTAAGCTTTAATCGGCAGGTTATTTGCCCGTTCGTTTCCGATTACTCCTTAATGCCAAGGCATTAGTATAATGCGTACTTAGCCATGCTCTTGCTAATCATTTGAAATCTCCTTATATTGCGATCTCGCCTTAGGCTTGGTATCCTCGCACATTAATGCCTTAATCGACGTTTGTCTATACTGATAGGTGACTTGCCTACATTTTCCCTGAATTAGAACAAACATTCCGTTCATTCTGAGAGGCGGAATTACATCTCGATTTCCGAGTTTTTAATGAAGAGGCCATCCGTGTAACAACTCGTTCCTTCGGGCATGTGCTCTAGAGTCTTATTTAGCCAGTGCTGTAGAGCCAGTATCCGCGTAGTACAGTTAACATTGACACTACACTCAAAAAAGTATTTATGTAAAATCTACTGGAAATGGTATTTAAAATAACCGGATATTCATTTAAAAACCCTCCAACTAGATATTCATTAAAATCAACAAAATATTTAATTCAAATTCAGCCATCAAAAAAATAACTTACATAATTGTCTAAAATTAACTAGATTTTTTGTTGTTTACAGCTAAACACAAAGTATCGGAAAAAAATTAACAAAATTAAATGTTACTAAAAAATAACTGACAAAATTAACTGCAACGGAAAATCAGTATTTTTGTGCAGTTGGAGCTTTGAATAACTCTTCAAACCAGTTAAAAACAAATATTATATTGAAATTTAACTGTTTTTTAATTTAAAAACAACTTTACGGATTGCTTCCTAAATAACTTACAGTCAGTTACTGTAATAATTTTTTTAGTGTAATTGAATAAACAGTCAGACATCTACATTGGATATTAATATTACAACCCTTATCAATGTATAGAATGCCCCTGACTAGAAATAAACGCTCTAGCCATAATGGCGGTAAATAACAACTACGACGGCAGGTGCAGTGAGGAAAGCACGCCCAAGACAAACATGTCCCGAATCCTGCCACTAAGCAGGCCAAGACCGAATATGGGGTGTGGAACCACTAACGTAAAGTTTATAAAAAAGTGGACACTAACACCAAGACACTATGGTCGTATTAAAAATTCCAAGTTTGTAAAATCTTTAACCCTTTACTTCAGTGTTAGCCAAAAGTGTCGCCGGAGCCGAACACTAATCGGGGTTTATATGAACATAACACGAGTACTCACAAAACCATAACAAAGAGAGCCAAACACAAAAAAAGTAACAACAACACATGTTGATACACACAGTGGAAAGACACCCATAGTTCTCATTTTCTATTGTTGGGCGCCGCTGCTCTACTTCCACCATTTACTTACGTGAAGAGCATTTTGCCCTCCATTTACATTTTCTTAAAAAACTTATAGCCTCAAAACCAGAGTTAATTAAAAAAATCGATGCTTATTTTTTGTTTTTTGCTTGATTCTTTTTTTTTATGGTGGCAGAACCCAAACATTCTTCGCTGTTTGTTTCGGTTTCTTGAAATAATTTGGTTTAAGGTGGGTTAAAAATTAGCCTCCAGCATTCGATATTGGTACCAGAATTTTCAGTAACACCTTTAGAATGACGTACATGACTCAAGCGAACCAGATTCTTTCGCTTCCAATTTCAAAGGCCAAACCGTGGATGGGATTAGCTTACTTTATTTGGCCGTTAGGTTGTATATCAAAAAACTGGCCAATGGAAAATCCCTCTCTCATCTATCTCCACTTTATTTTAAATGCGGGTTGAATACCTAATTTAGGTTGGATCTTCATTTAGGTTGTTCGTGCTTCCAGGATGCAACGTGTAAGGGTAACAGGAGGAAATAAGTAGAGTTGGCCTTTAGTGCCTACATACCCTCAAGTGGAACTTTCACCTCCAGAGTTAGAAATTATGTGCAGCAGCAAAAATGTTTTTTTGGTTGACATGTGTAGCCTTGTTCGATTTTGTGCTTTTCTTTCAAAACATTTTAGGATTACCCTCGTTCATTTAGTTGTATTTTAAGTGCTTGGTGACCAATATTGAAAAGTATGTTCTGTTTTATTCTTTTTGGCCACCGAAATATAATTTTTTTTAAGTCTTTTATCTTAAGGAATCTTAAGAATCATAAGTAAAATAAAAATGAGAAAATGTCCTTCAAAAAGCAGGATTTAGAAGTTGAAAAGTATGTGCTAATGTCGTTAAAACTAATAAAATTTGATTTAAAGCGTTTTTTCTTTTCTCGGACAAAAATATTTAATGGATAAACATAGAAACATAAAGTTAAAAAAAACGCAAGCAAGAGATGAAAAATTAAAATCCATTAAAAAGATTTTAGTTTGCTGCTGAATTCAAAAGGACAAAAATTAATTTTTAGAAAATTTAATTAATTTTTGCCATTAATATAAAATTTTGTTTTAAACTAATTTAAAAGCTTTCATCTCTGTCAATTTATTAATTACAAATTCGCAACAAAAAAACTAAAAACTAATTTGTAAATCCTACAAAATTGTTTGCCAAATTAACATTGAAGCATGAAATTTTTAAATGGCCGTGCTATTGACCAGTAAATGAAAGAAAAAATGTTTAATAATTTTAATTATAATTTTGATCTGGCCTATTGCTTGTTTGCTTATAATGATTTAGCCATAATGGTTTTCAATTAAATTGCTGTTTACATATGGGCAGCAACTATAAAAGAAAAATAAAACAAAAAAACCTTGCATAGTTTTTGGCGGTATTGCAGCAATGTACTATTCAATATAATTTCAATAAAAATATAATAATGACTAGTAGTTGCTTATGGCTAATTTGTTAAAAAATTTACTAAAAATTAAATTTAAGTATATTTTAAAAATTTAAAACTAGAGGGGAAAAATTATAGAATAAAAAATTCTTTAAGAGATATCTTTAAATTTGTTAAATGCTTTAATAAAACATGATTTAATTTGATTTTTTATTTCTTTGCTGTCGAACTCACACAAAAACTTAAGGTTTCGTTAAACAAAAATTAAGGAAAACTTATCGGAAATTGTGATGGTTTCCTTAATTTTAAATCAAAGGTTAATTTGCTGCCTTTTACTTAAAGGCGCATAAAAATAAAATAAAACATAAAAGTAGCAAAAAACAAATAACCTTTTCTTTTGATCTCAAATAAATATAAAAGTTTTTCCAAAGGAACCCGCAGACACACGCTTCATGTAAAGGAAAATGGCAATGTAAGCGATACTTTTTAGGGGAGCAGACCCAGTATCTTGTTAAAAAAGTAAGCATTTAACCTTAAGATTAAGCCATTTAATTAAAAACTTTTTATTAATTTTGTTATTTTTTTATCAATTGTGCCAAACGAAGTAGTGTAACATTATAAAAGCCGGCCAGGGTTTCGGAAGAAAGCCTGGATTATCGCTAAGTTATCAATAAACATTTTTGCCTTAGAATTCTGTATTAAAGGACCGGGCAAGATAAGCAGATATCTTGGCTTTCAGATTTTTCCCTAAAAGACACTGAAGCCACCAGAAAGTTTGTAGAACTCACTAACACCCAGCCCTAACTACCGCTCCTACTTCCATTCGTAAAGAAATTACAGTTACAGGTTCTATGGTCTGGGCAATGACCCGCAGCCACCCGTTTTTCTTTCAAGTCTTACCCCGCTTCGCTATAAAGCTCAGTTGACCAGGTAGTCACTCTTACATTTCGTGTCCCAAACAATACTGCAACTGCGGGAATTTTGTGGTTTTTCCCAATCAAGTTGCAACCCTCCTCGAAACGAACTTTTAAAACAGGTTAACAGGTTTCAAGTCCAATATTGACTTGCGTTCACAGTGTAAGTCCAATGCGTAAGAATTGCCTTTAACTTTGGTGCTTTTCTTAACTTTTTTCCTTCAAATTGACCCTCCACTTTAGCTTGCTGTTCAGTATTACTACTTTGTGGGATCCTTTAGTTTTAGATTGGTGTTATCCAATCTAGGTGCGGTCTTATTTGCAGACTTATTTGCAACCCCCTGATAAAAAAAAATCCAGGGTGTCTTTTGAAGGTTTACCTTAATCCTGCTTTTCTTGCCCACTGGCCTATCCTAATACCCCTTTTGGGATATTTTGAAAAAATTTTAGGAATTTTTAAATCTTCTTATTTTATTTTTAATTTCTTTTTTATTATTTTGAAAGCAATTTTAGGTTCTTTAAGAAATCACTATCTTTAATTTACAAAAACTGTTTTTTTTTTGAAATTTTTTTAAAAATGTTTGGGAATTTCGGGATTACTTAAAAATTTGACATTTCTTGTTAATAATAAAACTGTTTTGCGTAGTTAAAGATATTTTTTTTATAATTGTACGCTTTTTAAATTATTTTCAACTTTACTTATTAAAATCCCTGTTTTTGGGAATTTACTGAAATATTTTGGGAATTAAGAAGGACACTGATGCAATTTAATAAAATCACAGTCTTTTCAAACAAAACTCATAAGAAGAGTTCTAAGATCTTTTTTTCCATTTTAAATTTAAGTTCCATCCTTGGTAGACATTCGGTTTGCCCACATTTTGTTTCCTTTTTTATGTAACGCACTTGTTTTAAACAGTAAACACTGTGAAATCTTTTTATGTATTTTTCTGCAGCCTCAAATAATGTTTTTTATTAACTTTGTCAAAGTCATCATAATGATTTGGCAGAACATCCTCTAGTTAGTTCGGTTTCAATTTCCTGTTGTACTACAAATTCGACGACAACATATTTTTCTACTAATACATTTTGCCTTTACCATCAACACTACTACTGCTTAGAATTTTTCAAGTGCTATTTAGTTTTCTAGTTTCTTTGCTTCCTGTTAAGAAAGTCAAACAACAAGGTTGGTTGCCTGGTCTGGTTTGATTAGGAAAGTCAAACACACTTTCCTTAGCATTTGGCCCTTTCAGAAAAACCTCAATCTACAACAGAAACTCCAAAAACATATAATTGAAAATTAAGAAAAGTTGCAACGGAATTTTCATTGAGTTAGGAGAAACGGAGAGAAGAAAAAACAGTTTAATCAAGAAATTGCATAAAAGTTTTGCAAAGTAAAAAGTGCTTCCTAAAAATGAAAAACTTTAAATTATATGGAATTTGCAAATGTTGGAAATACGAAAATCAACATGAGTTTTAAGAAGATTAAAGAAATTTGCTGTTTTATATTTTTTGAATTGACACATCAAATTCCATAAGATGAGTAATTAAAATGTTTGAATAAATGGTTTCCATTTAACTTTGGTGATTATTCAAATAAATTGAAATATTCTTTTAAAGCCACAAGGTATGCAATTATCTAATTTCGTATTAAAGCAATTTAAATTAACACAAAGGAAATTTAGCCTTACGGTAGGCTATAATTATGTTTCCAGGAAAATTGAATTAAAAAATAACATAAGTGAATTAAACAGTTTTATATTATGTATTTCACATTTAGTAATTATTTTATATATTTGTTTGTTATTTTTTTATTTAATTAAAGCCCAAAAGTAGGCAGCATTGTCATGAGCTCAAAGGAAACTACTCAATTAAAATGTTCAATAAACAGCGTAGAACAACTGTCTAAACATAATTAAAAAGAAGCAAAAATTATTTTTTTGTTGAAAACTGTACTTGCATTTACTGGAATTTTAAAGAAGTATTTTTTTTTGTTTGAAACTAAAAATATTTAAAACTTGCTGTTGAAATAAAAAATCATCATTTTGTAAAGAATTTTATTTAAAAAAAATTCTAGACCTCACCTTTGTGGTTGCAAGCGGATAACAATCCTACTGTAGGCTACAAATTTTTGTTTGTTGTTAAACCCTATCAACATTTTAATTAAATTGTATATAAAACAAATGGTTATTGTGTTTTCTAATATTTACTTTTTTTTCTCATAATTTTAATTAAAAACATAATAATTAATTGAGATGAATTGATGTTGTTGATAAAAAGAAAAAAAAAACACATTGAAAATAATAACAATTGTAACAGCAACAAAAAATAAAACCACAACTTCTGCATATGTGTGATGTGTATGTTTTATAAATGATTAATTTTAAATCAATAGATCAAATCAAACAAACGAACTTTAACGTGTCGTTTTAAGTACCAAGCGCCCTAATGTATACCATAGATTTATGTAAGTAAAGTGAGACTTGTATATAAGAACAATTATTACTTTGTCTTTTTAGTAGACAAGTATATGAGTGTCAGGTAGCCAAGTGATTAGTAGGGAAGAAACAAAATATTTTATTTTCTTTCGTAATAGTCCAGGGTTCTCAGGCATTTTTAAGGTCATTAAATAAAATTAAAATTTTTTTACATTCAACAGTTTTCATACTACCCAAGTTAAATTAAAACCCATTTTCAAAACAAAAATTTCTGAAGTTTTGTTTAAACTTTTAATCCAAATGATGGTGAAAAAAATTTGGTTTATAAAACCTTAAGCAAAAAATTCCCAATTTTTTAAAAAAAATCACCAATATAAAAACAAATGCTCTAATATGGCAATCAGAAGCCAAGTGTTGTTTATAAAATTTTAATGAAAGCTATTTTAGCGTATAAATATTTTCCAATAGAAGCTTAAAGGAAAAATACGCTGTAAGGTAAATATTAACGTATGTAGATATCCTTGTTTTATCGTCCATAGACACTTAATTGATATGTTAATTGGATGTTTATAATGTGTGATGGCTGTTGGGACATAAACGAATAGCTATTAGCTGTACTTAAACGAGATGAGTGATTAGAAAATATGCATACATACACAAAATGCACAAACACATACACATATCTGTTGTACACACCGGCACTAACACATCTAAGCAAACTGCTATTAGCACTTAAACACAAGATAAATGATTTTATTATTAAATTATTAATAGTAAGTAGAAATTCATTAGTAGTAAACAAAAGAACAGATCTTATCATGTGCTTTGTTTGTTAAATAAAGCAAAAGCATATCTTAAAGAGTTTTATAAAGACAAATTGTAAAGCATATTTTTAGGATAATTCATAAAGATAATTTTGTTTTAATTAATAATTTTTTATTTGTTTTATTTAAGTTCTTTTTTTAATAATAGGGAAGCACTATGATTTTCAAGTTTTGTTTTAAATCACTTGAAAAACTTACTATGTAGGATCTTCAGAATACAAAAAATGATCTTAGGGACGTACACATAGGTATACAAATATTTAACTAACTCTTGCTGAAAACGGTTGAAATAAAGTTTTAAATAGGATACTTTTAAAGAAATAGGGATACGAGTTAGACATTGAGGTTTAATAAATTTGTTATGAATAAAAACTTTATTTCTAGGATTTAAGAAAAATTTTAGGAATTTTGTTAAAAAAACTTTTTTATTTTAATTTGAAACTTTTAATTTAAATATATATACAATAAAGACAAAAGCTCATAGAAAAAATTGTGAGAGATAATAATAAAGCGTGTTTGAAAATAATTTTCATTTTTTAAAATATATTGACGCCTTGAGCTGTGCTTTACAAATCATGTATAACTACGTATTTCGGTATTTTTATACTTAAGGGCGTGACATACTTTTGCCAACTAATTAAACATTTTTTATCACTATAGAATATTCTTGGTCCCAGGCATAACAAATTTTATTTTACATTTATTTTATTTTCAAATAAAAAATCATAATTTGAATTTTAAAGGTTTTCTTTCTAAAACATTTTATTTTACACATTGCAAAAAGCAATTAAACTTTTATTGTTGTAAATCAACATTAAATTTATATTCTGTTTCTTTTTTTCTATAACGTTTTCTAAACTTTTTTAAAATTCTGCACGTGTAGTTTATGGCCCACGTTTTATTTTCTTTTTTCTTTTGTTTTATTATATTTTTATGATTTTTAAACATTTTTGCTGCACGGATTTGTTATTTTATTTGATTTTTTTTTCATTTTATAGCCTTTAACCAGTTTACACTTTGTCTCAAGAAAAAAATATTATAAATGTTGTTATGTTTCTTAGAAAAAAAAACCTTAAAAGCGGCAAGCTGAAAATCTTATTCAATGTTATCGTAAGAGTATTTTCGTATACATCGTGTTATGAAATTGGAATCTCTCCCCACCCCTTTATGATGACAGTTAAGGTGACAAATTTTTAAAATTTATAACATTGGCCGTAAGGTTTATTAAAGCCATTAATGTTTGATGATATATGAAAGTAGAAAGAAGAAGGTATAAGATTTAAAAAGCAAAAGTTTAAAAATATTAACAGAAATTTTTGCTAAATTTCCAACACGTAAGGCAAGTTTTAAAAACAGAGATGAGCATTAGTCCTTGAATCCACTTGTCTGCTTTATAACGTACTTATAAACATTAAATGCATTTAATTCTCAGCAATAACTTTTTATTTGGTTAAAAGTGATATTAAATTCAAATATTCTGTGTTTTTTTCATAACATAGAATTTAAACTAAGAAAACCACAAACATATAATGGTAATTTTAATCTTAGCTATGATAGAGTTTTTCACCAAAAACTTAATACAATTATATTATGATCTTCGTAACCATACAATGATGAAATATTCCGTGACTATATTCCCGTGACCATATTCAACCATGGTTTTGCTCTGTCGGTGGTAGCTGTCAAGTAGAGCTTAGAACAGCGGTGCTCAGTAAGTAAAGAGAAAAATGTATGGGTGCGTTTTCAATGTGTGTTTAATTTAAAAAAACAGTGCAATATTGACCTGTTTTGTTGTTGTAACTTTTTTCGTCTAGAATGACCCAGTTTTAAAATGACCGTACCACCCGAAATGTATATCGCCTTCTACTTCAAGAAAGTGTCTGAAGGTGCCGTCCCTGAGAGCTCCCAGCCCCAAGAGGTACAAAGAGCTTATCCAAGTTTTGAATTTATCTTTCCGTTTATTTTCAAATTGGTCTCTATGAGCAGGAATCCAAACTATTTAAATAAGTATTAGACAGACGGCTTTGCCTGAATAGATTTGTCTTACATTGGCTTACGAAAAGCAACGTGGTCTTGCTGTGCAACAATTTGTCTGCAAATGCCGGATATCTTCGGTCTGGAAAGCGAAGCATTCTAATATCGCACTTGAATGGGTGTAAAGACTTGGAATAATGCAGACAGCTGCGTTGCTGATGCCCAAGCGATAGAACGAAACTGAAGGTCCTATGAGCTGGATCAGAGACCTTTAAAGTGCCTTCTCAATCTAGACAGTCAGAGGCTAATGGTGTTTTCGTTTCTCGAAAAAAATTAATTTTTTTTGCACCTTAAAAAAGTTTTGCATATTTCGAAAATTCGCCATTATTTAGGGCAATATTCAATGCATTTCTTGCTATAGAAAAACGTTTTTATAAATAAGAAAAAAGTATCCTTAAAATTTGGAACATTTTTTAAGTGCAAAATATGTTACATTTTCTTCGCGAAACGGAAACACTATAAGAAACTAAGTGGCTGCTTTTACTGGCCACCCTCGGTTTGGCACCAATGCCAGTAAAAGGTCACTTACTTTTAACGACTTTTCAAAACACTGAGGGGAGAGAATATACAACACGCTTAACGCTTATGTCTGGAACTAATTAATGCCCGGACTAGGCACTTTGGGAACAACTAGTTGAAAAATCTAACAGATGTGACTTACATTTGTATATCAATTCTACACCACTATTTTTGAAAATAGTGTAAGATTGGTAAAAGGGACCAGGACGGGGCGACGATTGACAATGCTTTAACTTAGCATCTATCTTCAATGGTCAAACTTCCCTTATTTAATCTTCTCCTCTTCTATTCCTCTGTCTTTTTCAGGCTTTATCCTTTATGTCTTTTGGCCTTTTGGGGGCTACTAGGATAGGTGGTCTTTGGGGGAAGCCTCTTTATTATTCGAAATCAAAAGTGACACTTAAAATTTTTTTTTGTTTCACTTGGGTCTGAACCTGGCCTGCTAGTGTTGTTATGAGAGCATTTCAATCCCAAGCACAGCGCCACCTGTTGACACATTTTTTCTTTATTTATTTTGGCTTTAGTTCATAATTTTATTGTTTTTATTTAAAAGAAATTTATATTTTTCATTATTAATTATGATGAAAATCCGTAGCCGGCTGGTATTGATAGAAAAAAGTTTCTTCCAAGTAAATTAAAATATGAACTAAAGCCTAAATAATAAAAGCCAAACAAATTTAAGGACAAGTTTTGTCTATATAATTCCTTTTTTATATTTTATAAATTATAATTTTGTAATTTAATTTATTTTCTTTATGAATATAGAAATTCTTGTGCCCCTTAAGCTTTCGTATGCCACATTCTTATGAGGAGGCAATACTTTTATTTATTTTGGGTAACAATAGTATATGAACAAGTTTTTTTTTTATTTTATCCGTTCAAATAGCTTAGCTTTGAAAAGAATGGCATTCTTTTAACATAAATATATATTTTAATAATAAAAATAAAAAAAATATTTGCTATACAGGATAACACAGAAAAAATGTGTTTAAAAAATGTTTAATACTGACATTCTAAAGGAAAGCACAATGGGACAGATAAAATCAAAAAAAAAAAAATATTTATTAAAAATACTAAAAGTTTTAATTTAAGAAAAGCAAATATTTTAAATATTTTTTTCTTCCATTAAAAAAGCCATTAATTTAAACAGAGTAAGGGACTGGTCCAATCTGCGTAGTCACAGAATATGGGTGTCATACGAATTAAGAGCTTTATGAGCCCTATGAAAAATGAAAAAGAAAAAAGGTGAAAGCTTTAACTAAAAGGCTACTCAACGTTTTTTTTTTATAATGATATGAACTCCATTCTTAAGTGATGTGACCCATAGTGTTTAATGTATGTAATCCTGTCTTGTATTTACAAGTATAGTCGAGAAATTATTAGACTATAAGGCAGCAAAATACAAAAAAAAGGTCACTTGCAAATGTAATCTTTTTATACCCTTCACATAGTGATAGGGTATATATCACTTTGTCATTCCGTTTGTAATTTCTTTATTATTCATTTGCGACCCCATAAAGTATATATATTCTGGATCCTTATAGATAGGGAAGTCGATTTAGCGATGTCCGTCTGTCCGTCTGTCCGTCTGTCCGTCTGTCCGTCTGTCCGTCTGTCCGTCTGTTGAAATCAAGTTTCCGGAGTCAAATAAAAAGATACAGACCAGTTAATGGTGTCAAACTATCACAAATATCCTGGAGACAATCGCTATTTAAAATCAATAAAATCGGTTCACTATTGACCGAGATATAAGCGAAAACCCAGAGTAACCCATTTTTTTTAGGACAAAATCCGTGCATATATCCCTATATATCTCAGTAAGTATAGTCACTCTTGCCACAAAACTTGGCACGGATACTCCTAAAGAAGGGACCTTAATAATGGAAAAATTTTTTTCAGATAGGACCAGGGGAAGGGGTATTTTTTCTACAATTGCACAAATTTGGTGAAATATTTTATGCGCTATATCTCGTAAACTATAACAGCTATCGACTTAAAATGTTCTACAAAAAGTAATTGCATGCTAAGGGCTACGCCTTAAAGAAAAAATTTTTTGGGTGGGGGCAAAAAAAGGGGTAGCTCCCATACAAATCGACAATTATTTTCAAATATTCGATACGCTATATCTCGGAAACTATAACAGATATCGAAATGAAATGTTCTACAAAAAGTAATTGCACGCTTAGGGCTACGCCTTAGAGAAAAAATTTTTTGGGTGGGGGCAAAAAAAGGGGTAGCTCCCATACAAATCGACAATTATTTTCAAATATTCGATACGCTATATCTCGGAAACTATAACAGATATCGAAATGAAATGTTCTACAAAAAGTAATTGCACGCTTAGGGCTACGCCTTAGAGAAAAAATTTTTTGGGTGGGGGCAAAAAAAGGGGTAGCTCCCATACAAATCGACAATTATTTTCAAATATTCGATACGCTATATCTCGGAAACTATAACAGATATCGAAATGAAATGTTCTACAAAAAGTAATTGCACGCTTAGGGCTACGCCTTAGAGAAAAAAATTTTTTGGGTGGGGGCAAAAAAAGGGGTTGCTCCCATACAAATCGACAATTATTATCAAATATTCGATACGCTATATCTCGGAAACTATAACAGATATCGAAATGAAATGTTCTACAAAAAGTAATTGCACGCTTAGGGCTACGCCTTAGAGAAAAAATTTTTTGGGTGGGGGCAAAAAAAGGGGTAGCTCCCATACAAATCGACAATTATTTTCAAATATTCGATACGCTATATCTCGGAAACTATAACAGATATCGAAATGAAATGTTCTACAAAAAGTAATTGCACGCTTAGGGCTACGCCTTAGAGAAAAAATTTTTTGGGTGGGGGCAAAAAAAGGGGTAGCTCCCATACAAATCGACAATTATTTTCAAATATTCGATACGCTATATCTCGGAAACTATAACAGATATCGAAATGAAATGTTCTACAAAAAGTAATTGCACGCTTAGGGCTACGCCTTAGAGAAAAAATTTTTTGGGTGGGGGCAAAAAAAGGGGTTGCTCCCATACAAATCGACAATTATTATCAAATATTCGATACGCTATATCTCGAAAACTATAACAGATATCGAAATGAAATGTTCTACAAAAAGTAATTGCACGCTTAGGGCTACGCCTTAGAGAAAAAATTTTTTGGGTGGGGGCAAAAAAAGGGGTAGCTCCCATACAAATCGACAATTATTTTCAAATATTCGATACGCTATATCTCGGAAACTATAACAGATATCGAAATGAAATGTTCTACAAAAAGTAATTGCACGCTTAGGGCTACGCCTTAGAGAAAAAATTTTTTGGGTGGGGGCAAAAAAAGGGGTTGCTCCCATACAAATCGACAATTATTATCAAATATTCGATACGCTATATCTCGAAAACTATAACAGATATCGAAATGAAATGTTCTACAAAAAGTAATTGCACGCTTAGGGCTACGCCTTAGAGAAAAAATTTTTTGGGTGGGGGCAAAAAAAGGGGTTGCTCCCATACAAATCGACAATTATTATCAAATATTCGATACGCTATATCTCGGAAACTATAACAGATATCGAAATGAAATGTTCTACAAAAAGTAATTGGGCAATAAGGGCTACGCTTTGAAGAAAAAGATTTTCGGATGGGGGGTGAAGAAGGGGTAGCTCCCATACAAATTAACAATTTTTAAACAATTTTCGATACGCTACTTCTGGAAAACTATTACAGCTATCGACTTCGAATATTCTACAAAAAGTAATAATCAAATAATTCATACATTTTGGTGAAAAACTTGGTGAAGAGCAGGGGGACTAGAACATCTAATAAGTTTTATTAACCTTTAAATATGAATAATGTCGAAAACTTTAAAAACTCTCGACCTCAATTCTTCTTCATCTATTTCTATTATTCAATCGAACGTTAAAATTTTGTTATTTTTTCTATGAACTTTAAAACTCGCACAAGGTTTTTTATTATATTATTTGCAGTACAAAATTACTCGGCTAGGTATATTTAAAGACCAATGTGAAGGGTATATAAGATTCGGCACAGCCGAATATAGCGCTCTTACTTGTTATAGTTTGATTTTTTTTTTTATTGCCACAACAAAACTTTTGCTGCTGCTGTTTGGTATACAACAATTCTTATTCATTATCTACTTGTACAAACATATACATACGAATCTATCTATCATTTGAAATTACATTGTTTTATACATGAATAAATCAAACAAAACTAACCGGGTACAAACAAAAGAAACAAAAAAAGGAAACAAATTTGTATATACATAAGTACTAAACAAAATAAAACTAACAAGATGAATACAATTTAAAAGTTTAATTACACAAATAAAAAATAGTTTTAATAGAAAAATAAGTAAGAATGTTAAAGTCGGTAAAGCCCGACCATAATATACCTTAAACTATATATGTGTTAACGCTTTATGAAAAAATTTTTGTATTCAGTGTATAAACATATGTGCAAAAGTAAAAGATAGTAAAGTAATATTCAAGCCATTTATAACCCAACTGCTTATTCCGGGAGGATATTTCTATAGGGGCTATATCAAAAAATTGTCCTATCATATTTTCGTTTAGTAGTTGGTTGCATAAAGAATGAGTTTAATGCGACCTGTACTTAGATAACATGGACACCCAGTCGGACAGACGGACATGGTTAAATCGACTCAGGAAGTGATTCTGAGTCGGTCGGTATACTTAAAGGTGGATTTCAAACCATTACTTTTTGGCGTTACAAACATCTACACAAGCTCATAATACCCCTACCAATTATGTGGCGTGGATATAACAAACAAGAGAAACGTAACTAATATATCTTATATCAAGGATTTACTTTAATATATTTAGAAAGTCCTTATCTAAAATACAGAGAGAATTAAAACAATAATTTGTTCAATATGCTTTGTGTTTTTAGTTGAACTTAAAGCGGCAGATATCTGTTTTAATACCCTTCACATAGTGATAAGGGTATATATCAGTTTGGTATTCCGTTTGAATACTACTTGCCTAGATCAGGTGACTGGATAAACAAAAAGACCAATGTGAAACGTATATAAATTTCGGCACAGGCGAATATAGCGTTCTTTATTGGTTTTTTTAATATTAAAAGAAATTTGATTTGAAAAAGCAAGCGTTTTAACGATACTAGCCAAATAGAATGCATTTTCGAAAATAGCTCCATCATCGGTGCTCTTTTAACGGTGGTGTTTTTAGATGTATAATCACCTATCTAGAAAACCAAACGGTACTTTTTTTGTAGGTTAGGATGAAGTTTAAGTTTCCCAAATTTGTTTTGAAACAATAAGCAAACGAAAAATGCAAAGCGAATTAACACACGCGGCACGGTGGCATATGGTCTTTAAATTCAGCTTATTTGTCGTTTATAGGAAAAAAAGCGGCAAAATTAATATTACAAAAGCTAAGAAAGTAGAGATACTTTACATATAATTTACAACACGAGGGTTGCATTTTATATTTCGAGATTAAAGAAAAAACACAAATATTAATCATCGAAAATCACTTTATTGTATAGTACCCAGGAAGATCTATACACTTTTGCATGCATTTAAACCAATTGTCGAAGCACTTTTGCCACTCTGGTTGAGGTATCTCCAAAATAAGCATTCTGAATACAGCAAACGCTTCTTCAGGTATCGAAAAACGTTGACCTCTAAGTTTGTTTTTAACGTACGGGAATAAAAAGAACTCATTCGGTGCCACGTCAGGACTATACGGCGGATGAGTCATCAAATTGATGTTTTGGGTGCTTAAAATGCAGTTTCTTTCGGCCAATCGACACGAGCCTTTTTTTGAGCGATTGACAAATTGTGTTGGATTCAACGTGAACAAATTTTTTTGACAGTCAAACTTTGATGCAATATTGAATGTATGCTGGTCCCACTAATGCCTAAGGTTGTCTCAATCTCACGATAGGTCACATAAAGCTCTTCCAATATCAGGTCATGGATGACCTTCGACCTTCACGAAATTCGTCTTGCATCCTTGATGCAGTTTCATCGCCAAATATAGAATTAAGTTCATCCATGCACTGTTGCTGAGTTAATCCACGTCGAAAGTTGTAAAAAATAATCGCACGAAAATGTTCACGATTTAATTTCATTTTTTGGTCGAGTTGAATCTTTTAAGTTACTGTAAACAACACAAATAGCGCTCGTATATCAAAACGTTTTGAGTACGTATAACCTAGAAAATTTTAAACTTTACGATAGAGCTGGTAGTTGTCAGATTGCAACACTAGTGTTGCCAAACCCGAAACATAAAAGGCAACCCTCGTATTAAAGCGTTTTATTCCAACTGATAGATGGAAGACGGTTAACCGTTGGTAGTTAGTATTGCGAAAGAGACTTAAATACAAAAACGAATAGTTTTTTTTTTGAAAATTTAAACTTCGTCCTAACTTAGAAAAAATTATTTCCGTTTGCCTGTTTGGGTAACATGTATGTTAAATAGGCGATGTTAACATCTAAAAACACTACTAGTTCAAATGCTACTGATGATGCAAGTTCGTAGCTGGTTTCAGAAAAGCATTTTAAAAGCGAAGTGTCGACTGTGAAAGACTTCCTTTTTCAAATAAAGTTTCTTTTAGCAAAAATGAAAAAAAAAATAATTTCTTCTAAATAAAAGCAAATTAAATGATCAACTAGAGCTAAAAAATAACAAGAGGATATTTTTTAATATTTCTCTGCAATTTTGTTTACAAAAAAACTTTTTATTTTTCTATGATATATGCTTGTTTTCAATATTTCCTTTTAAATTTATTTTTTATTCTTATTTTATTTTTTACACAACAATGCTTATTAGATCTCTTTAATTGCCTTGTAATGCGATGACAATTTACAATAAATACTTTTTTCTTTTCTTTTTACTAGTATTTTGATTTTATCCCTTCAGATTACAAATGTGATACTTTTAATTAAATTTCCTTAATCTTGACACTAAAAAAACAACAGCAACAAATACTTTGTAAATATTACGCATTTTCCTTCATAACTACGAGACAGCATGTTGGCCATGAAGTATCATTTTGTGTGGTTGTTTGTTTAATTATAAAAGAATTATGTTGTACTTGACTTTATAATGTTGCTACTTAAAATATTACAGACAGTCCCTAGTGACTTTTGTTGTTGGCAATAAGTTTGATATAAAAAACACCATATTTAAGAGATAAATCATATATTTTTGCACAACTTTCCAGATAACGATTTGTTAATAATAAAAAATGTTTAATGAATAAACTTTTATATCCTTAACAAGGTTAAGAAGGAACTTAGTTTTTGTTGCTTAGGTGACCAATTTAATTATGAAACGTGTTGAAGTAAAGGATCAATTAAATCGAAGTTATTCGCTAAATTAATTTAATCATGCTTGCCCATCCGTCTGGCCAGTAGGGTGTCCGGTTAACAAATAAGTTTGACTAATCAAACAGAATGTTTTACGGATGTCTTTTATCATGCGGACAACGCCCATTAACTCTGTCCGTAACTTACTATAGCGTTTTGTTAAATAAGCATTGCCATAATTGCGAAATACTTATTACATAAGAAAACATATCTAATAACAGTAGCCGTTTTTTAAAGGAAAATGATCGCACCAAATTTTTTGAAGTTCAGTCTATAATGGACAGTCCCATAGTGGGCATTGGAGCCAAATTCGAGCTTAAAATTTCATTAATATATATAAAGGGTGACTGGTGGAAAATTTATATTTTTAAATTCGATTATTTTAAAAAGTAATAAACGGTGCGGAGGAAGGGTGGCGCCGTTGGAATTATCAATAGTGCGGATTCATCAGTCACGAGTAGTCGAGTGAGCATCGCGCGCTCGCAATGGAGACATTTTTTAAAAGTAATGATTCCTACGTAATTGCTTGTCGACAATTTTGTTCAAAATTCGGAATTCGTTGAATAGGCGGTGGAACGAGTGTAAATTTAATTCATTCGTGGGTGCAGAGACCAGGGACCAGCCGATCTTTAAGGACACCCGAAAACATTGAACTGTTTAAAGCAGTTTACGTGAAAATCCGCAAAAGAGCATCCTCACTGGGACTCCAAGAGCGATTATTCATGAAATTTTAAAAAAGGATTTAAATTTCCATCCTTTTAAAATTTAAATCGTTTAAGAATTGAAATAAAGTGACTTTTATTTACGCAAACAATTTGTGAAATGATGTGGGAGTGTTTTTGTACTGTAATTTCTATTTTTTGGCCCTAGATGGCTTTAGTACCCAAGCAGTTGATGAACTCAAGAGAAACCAATAAGCCTGAAAGTTTTTTCTGTGCAGAAGGTGCTGAGACATGCAAAAAACTTTATAAATGGGATGCCCTACATCACGGCTACCAATGCAGCTATAAAAATAAAATTTTTTTGTGTTGTAATTTGATGTGCTTAAAGAAACGATATTAACAAAGAAGTTTAAAGCCACTTGGCAAAGGGGGTTTTAAAAAAGAATCTGTTGAGCAGTATAAAATTACTTGTGAAGATAAAGACAGTATTTGCTTAACACATTAGCTAGTTCAAACTAAAATTTATTTTAGGTTACAAAAAAATTTTCCAAAAACTCTTTCATATCACTTAGGGTAATATAAGACGAGCAATTTTAAAATTAAAACTTTAAATAAATAAAAAAGAAAAATATTTTATTATATAGAGATTTTAATTTTAAGAGTCACGAAAGTGACAAACTTGATCCGCGTGACATATCGTGAGCGCGAGTGACTTATTTTGAAAAATTACTGGAAAATCGTTTAAAGCATGAGTCCACAGAAATCAACTAAATCCTTCCAGCTGTTTGGCTGAAATTATTTTTTTCAACAAAAGAAGCGGGTCAAATTACCTACTGTGCACTGGAGAGATGTATTGTGTTTTGATAACTCAGCTTGGGAAACACTCGGGAGTACTAGATCGACAAGAACGTGTATGGTGTTTTTTTTTAACTATTTTATTTGTATTTTACATATTAAGATGGATTTTTCGAAATTTGGCTTGTTTATTGACGTTGGTTGTTTTTTTCACCAACAACATTGCTATTAAAAACAAATCAAAAAAATTTACAATATAAATTGTATAAGAATTAAATTTCCATCAACCGCTCTTTATATGTATGCACACACACACACACCCACCTACAAACTGTTAGAGAAAGCTCTTGACCAAAATAGCCGTTACAGTAAATAAACAACAGAAGTTCCGTTATAAAATATTTACAATTTGTATGCAATAGTGTGTGTGTCTGTGTTTACATGTAGATTTGAATGCACATTTATGTATACAGATGTGTTGCAGTGTGTGAACACATATTGAGTTTTAGTTAAATATTTATAATATTTACTTACACACACATACACAATTGTGTACACTCTAACTACTTCCTGTTTGTTAAATTTTTTATAATTTTTTAACATGTTGAAATTTTTATACACATATACACATATACACGTATGTATGTATGTACTTATATGCAAATACACTTCAATTTGCTAAAAGAAGTCCATAAAAACCTTAACATCATTAAAAATGTCAATATGATTTTATGATTGAATGCAGAAAAATAAAGTTACTAAAACTGTAAGTAAATATGTAGGTTAAACTATTAATATTAATGGATAAGAAATGCACTTGATGTTATATTGAAAAGAATAGAAAAATATTTTTAATAATATTTAGTTGCAAGATTTAATGCTGATAAGTGATACTTTTTTTAAAATTTTGAAAAATATTTTGTTGTTCGATTTAATAATTTTTAAAATTCAGACTTTTTTTAATTTTTATCAATATATATTAAACAATTTTTTTAAGGCCAGCAATAGATATCGATTTAGTGGCAAAGCATTGTTCATAGCCTCGATGGCGCAGTAGGCAGCGCGTAAGTCTCATAATCTTAAGGTCGTGAGTTCGAGCCTCACTCGGGGCATTATTTATTTTAAACAGATAACGAATAACGTTCTATAAGGAACTTTTAATTTCAAGTGTTTTTTATTTTCAGAAGGAGAAAACGCTCTATTAAATATTTTAAGAAATTTTACTTTTTGAGAAACCATTTTAAAATTCAAATTTTTTAAATGATTTAAGACACATTCTTTAAAGCTAAAATTTATTTAAAATTAATTTTTTTTGGCTTAGACTAAAAAATTTAAAGGGTGTGTTTTTTAATATATACAATTAGTAGAAATTGTCAGGAAATTTATATTGTTTTACAGTTTTAAACAGTTTAGTTTTAGAGTTTTTTCTCTTCTATTTTTTTGTTGTTGTTAAATTTTAAATCAAATTTTTTTTTGACAAAAAGTGCTTGTTTGTATGCTAATTTAAGAGTCGTTTTTTATTTAATTTTTCTTCTAAAGAAATTTATAGGTTAAAGAGAAGCAATTTAAATGGTGGAATAATTCACGACTTCAGCTTTCTTCCGTTGCACAACTGTTGTAAAGGAAGTTTTAGCATAAATTTTGTATTTTTGTTTACTCTCTTGTTCTTCGAAAACTTTTAATGGGTTCCTTTACTTAGCCTTTGTTTTACCAGATTTTTGTTATAACTTTAAACAGCAAGGAAATTTCAATTGCACAAAAGCATTTAATAATTTTCTTTTGTTTAAATTTAACATTCTGGCAAAGAAAAGGAACACAAAAAAACAACAAGAAAAATATCAAGTGAAAATTAAAGCTAAATAGAAATTAAATAAAAATAAATCAATGTTGAATTCTCGTTTGTAAACAATATTTTGTATTAAAGACTTTTGGATTTTTTTTCTCGACATTTTGGAATTAAAATAATCTTTTATTATAACAAAAGCCATCAATTTTCTTTTGGTAACTCCTGGAAGTAGACTACATGTATAGTATATGTATATTCGAGTAAGTACGTATGTATATGTTATTGTTTAAGAGCAAAGTAAAAGCATACAGACGCTTTCTTACTCGCGCATACACACACACCCACACACAGTCTTATTCATATTGACCATTTTAAGAAAGCTCTAGTGGCAGACAAGCATAAACTTTTGTTGAAGTTTTTTTTTTCAGTTTTTTTCTTTATGTACGTTTGTATGTGTGTAAAATTTTTATCGTGTGTTTGGGAGGGTATTAAAATGCAATATTCATTTATTTACCTAGAACTGGCAAAAACTGAAACGAAGATAAATACGAATATACGAAAACGTTAAAAATAAATAAAAAAACTTAGTTAAAAAATGATAAAATGAATTTCCAAATAAAATGAGAAAAAGTTTATTGGAATGGAAACTAATGCATACTTTTCGGGGAATAATTCAAATACAATTTGCTGCATGTACTTAATTGTTTAGATACATATTAATTTCCTAATAAAATTAATTTAAAAAAAATTTTTATACATTTTTTTTAGTTAATTTTACATTTTAGTTTTTATCTTTTCAGGTCTTCTCAAATTAAAATGTTCTGTTTGTTGAGCCTAGCCTACTGGATATCACAACTTGCACCTGAATGACAATCATCCTTAAGCTTAGATGCAGACATAATACAGGAATTAACGAGATTGTCTTACTGACAAACTTACCAGAAACAGCGTTTCTTACCTAAATCATTTCTAGGTTATCTTACAACAGAATAAGAAGAAAAGAGATCTGGTACTTCAAAGCCCTTATACCTCTTTCACAGGCGGTAACTAAGAACCAGGCCCAGTTATCGATTATGTTAGTGACATATACGAGTCTGAAAAAGTAACAAAGCAGGTAGAAGCCGGTCTTGAAACATTAAGGTTCCTTGTGATGCTAAGATTAAGGCAACCGGTTGCAGATGGTGAACGGTTTTAAGACTTGTAGGTTAGCTGCAAATAAATCGTTTACCACAATCAGCGGATGCTTCCACTAAAAAAGTTAGCGGGTCTTTATAAAATAGAGACACAAAACTTTCCCTAATAGCACCAGTGTTATACATTGGCAAACACCAACTTTGTTTGGACACACCGATGCAATCTCATACCCATCACCGAACTGGTACACAGTGCGGCAATCACTTATGATTTCCGACTTCTTTAAATGTCGAAGGGACTCGGTAGAAAGGTAATATTATCCCATCTTACGTACTTGAGGATGTTTAAACTGAGAAAGTTAAGACAAGTGGATTTCACAGCCTGTCCGTTGATGCATTTCTCTATTGGTTGTTGCTGTTGACTACTTTTGGGGCATTTCCCTCTCCTTCTGTAAACTCTAGATAGTTTAAAAAACTATATTCTGAACTATTTTAATAAAATTGCCAAGGTTGGATCCGAGACTAATCTGAATATATGGAGGCTTAGACAACAACTTTTGTGGATGCTGAGGAGGAGCAAAATGTCCAGTTCTTTTTATGATGTTGCTTGGCACTGGGTGGTATCAAGATCAGGTACTTTTATTTCTCTTTCTCTCTTTAGAAAAGAGGACCTGTTTAAACGGCTTTGGGAAAAAGCTGAGTGCCGCGCTTTTACGTTTTCTTTTAACTTGCATACGTGTGCGCACACATTATTAATCAGTCTTTTTAGAGACTGTGTTTAAATTACACTTACAACAATGTGGGATGAACAATAAGAGTACCTTTCTTAAGGGCGCCTAAGCAGCCTAAAAACCATTGCAAATGTTATACTATAAAATTTATAAATAAAAAATTTCTTTATTAAATGCATTTTTTTAACTTTTATGGGTTTTACACACAGATCTAGAGAAAAAACATCATATTTTTCAAAAAAAAAATTCATATATGTATATGATTTTAGTATTGATAATTCTCTTTTAAATAAAATAATTTCGTTGATACAAAAAAATTAGTTTTATCACACATGTGGATATAAAAACCACCTTAATTTGTCTGTTTGATTTGTTTATTTTATTTTGACTAAATCACCTTGACTATCTGAGCTAGAAAAAAGCCTTGAAAGGAATTATGTTATGACCTTAACAGAACAGAGAACAAATAACAATAACGAGGATTAAATGCATGTACGTATGTACTTATATACATATGTAGATATGTATATTAACTATATGATATACATACATACATATGCATTACAGGTTAAATACGGCAGCAGGAAAACAGCTGAATACTTTAAAGCAGTGATCGGCACACAAATACATTCTTTTGTTTTGTGTTGGTTGTTTGTTTTTGAGCGTAATTTCTTGTCCCTTATGGCACTGGGGTGACCATAATTGAAAGTTTAAAATATGCTTAAATTGCATTGGAAAAGTTTTGAAATGTAATATTTAAAATATAGCCAGTTATGTTAAAGTAAAAATTTCATAAATGCAAAATAATTTTGCCATACTACTTAGTTATGCATAAACTTATGGATATTTATTGTATATTGACAACATTTTATGCGAATAAGATCTTTGACATGTTTATTACTTAGCTTATTTCTGATTTTGCTTTTAATTTTTCTTTTATAAATAAAGTAAAGACTCGCAGATATAAGTTAAACAAAACATTTAGTGTAATTTAATAATTTGTCCATTAGACATATCGAAAATCCTAACTGGTCACACTGGTCATCTGGCACAAGAAACTACAAAACCAATTTTTTTATTCTTACTCTCTTTAATGCTCAAAAAGCACATACACGTGTGGAACTTTGCCGACAAGTACAAAAACTTGCCAATGTTGTCAGTTTGGGCGATGAATTCCAATACCTTTTAAGTTTGCTATAAAAACTGGTCCTTAGGAACATGAAAGTTTTTATTATTCATACAAATAACTTTCGAGATTATTTTTGCTTTTTGACCGGCTTACCGTATTTTTTTAACTATCTGCCAATCAAGTGGAATGTGTGTTCTTAGAAAACCGAATACCCACTTTTGGCTTAATACTACTTTGAAGTTTTAATGAAAATCGCATTCAGGATTTATATTTTTAAAATTTTCCAACTTTTGATTTTTATTTTAATTTTTTTAAAGGAATGACTTTTTTTCATTACTTCTACTCTTTAAAAAATCAGAAGATATTTCCAGGGAATACTTGGAAATTTATTCTATTTTTTTAAAAGCACTCTGGAAACCCTGACACTAGTAAAATAAAAAAGCAAGAAGAACACTAATACAAGGTAATAAATAACAACAACAACACAAATTAGTGTTGTTACTTCAATAGAATTCTAATGAGCCAAGCAATCAATGGCAGTGATAACAGCTACGAAAATCAACTTTAATTTTGTATCATGAACCAAGATAATTGGATAACAAATTTTCCTAACACTAGTTTATATTAAACAATTTAAATTGCTTTAAGTTTATATTTTCTGCGAAAAAGAAGATAAACTTATATATAAGGACAACTCTCATATTCCTTAAGAATGCGCTTTAAAAGGTAATTTTGATTTAAATAACTACGGATTTAGCTAAAGATTTAATTGGATGTATAACTTGAAAAATTTTTTCTTTTAATTTGAAATATTTGTACAATATAAATTTATGCAAATTAGGGCGATTCTATTGTGACGGGTGTGACCATTTAACACACATTTTTGCTTATAATTCAAACAATTTAAAATTTTAGTTTGAAGGAAAGAATCTGATATCCTAGGATCGTTTGTTTTTAAGCGTTTAATAGTAAGTAAATATTGAAAAAAACATTATTTCTGCTTAGAATGACAAGTTGAAGACTGTGACGGGTGCGGTATTACAAATTTGAGTATTAAAGAGTTTTAACTTTAAGACCGTATTGTGGAAAATATTTTAAAGAGCGGAACTAATTTTTTTAATCTACACGGTAGTTAAGTTTTCTTAATCGTTTAATTTTTACGAAATTTTTTTTAAGGAAAAAATTTAAAAATATGTGACATTTTTATCAAAACGTAAAAAAAACCGATTATTTAGTTCGTGATCAATTAAACCAACTAATTTATGTTTTGACCATTTTAGCCCCCTTTTAGAGTAACCATTGGTTATTTTAAAACAGTACTGATTTTTCCCTATTTTTCACCCTGAAGATAGTAGTCGGGAGGGGCAAGGTCTGAAGTACATATAATAATGGTAACTCCCTAACTACTTTCTTTTAAATAGTTGCTTCCGAAAGCATTGCAGTGGTTGAAAGTCCGCGACTTTCAATACGGAAAAGAACAGCTGGGCTTCCAGGAGCGATTGATTATTCATGAAATTTTAAAAAAATATCTAAGAATCGATCCTTTTAAAATTCAAATCGCTTAAGAACTAAAAGAAAGTGACCTTTATTTACGCCAAATTTTTGGTAAACCGATGTTGGAGCATTTCCGAACTGTAAATCCCATTTTTTTGAAGCGACGAGGCTCATTTTCATTTAAACGGCCGCGTCTACAAGCAAAACTGCCGTAACTGGTCTCCAAGAACCCGCATGCCTTGATTGAAACATCAAAAACTATTGCATTTCCTTAGGATAACTGTTTGGTGTGCCTTATCCACGCATGAGATAACTGAACCATTTTTTTTGAAAATTCTCGAGGCTAGGCGACGAGTGTCAACAGTGAAAATGATTAACGCATGATTAAGGAATTTTTTTTGTCAAACCTGTGAGCTCAGCTGATGCACTCTTTACATACGTGGTTTAAACACGATGGGGCTAATTTACATACAATCAGAGCTTCGATGAATTTGCTTCGGAAAAATTTCGCACAAAAACTGATCAGTCGCTTTGGGGACATCCCATGACCACCGAAGTCACCTGATTTAAATCCCATGAATTTTTTTTATTGGACTACCTCGAAGAGAGCATTTATAATGACCATCCCCAATCTGTTGTGGCTTTAAAAGAAAATATTGGTCGAGAAATCAGCTCAATTGAACCAAGTTTACTACAGCGTGTGGCGCAGAACTCAAGTTTCCGTTTTGAACAGTGTGCTCAACTCGACGGAAGACATCTGGATGACATACTTCTTTAAAAATAAAATCCGCATTTCCATTTCATCGTCCAATGCTCTTAACAAAATGTTGTGTCTGTAATTACTGAATCTGAGTCGATTATTCGAACAAAATCAGAATTCCAAAATCGATTAATTATTTTCTCAAACAAAATCGAAATCTGATTAAATATTTCAAAATTTATCCAAATAATTTTTTTCTTTAATGCGAAACATAACAAATATCTGATATAAAGCAGTATTTTTTAAAATTACTTTTTTTATTAAACTTACCGTTTTCCTTTAACTTCATTAGGCCATAAACAATCTAAAAAAAAATAAAAAAAATTGTAAGTTTACTTTAGCAAATACATACTTAAAAGAAAAAAAATTTGCCCGTCTCTTTAATAAAATAGAATATTTTTAGACTGATTTAGGAAGATTTAGTTTAATAGTTCCATAACAAGTTAATTTAAATAAGCTTTTTGTTAAAAACAAAAATAATAATATTTTTAAACAAAAAAAAAAAAAATTATTTATATAATGACATATACTGCACAAGTATGAAGATCTAAATTTTCAATCAAATCCACGATATATATCTTTTTACACCCAATTTAATATGCATTTCTTGACCCAACTTAAGTTCTTTTGTATGACGTGCAAAAATTCATTTATTCATTCATTTGTTTAATTAAAAAAAATAAAAACTGTTTTGATCTCAATGAACCTGACCTGACGTATTTAAAATATTTGAATGTTAAATTTGTTAAACAAAAAACGAATCGTCTACTGTTTCCCATTTCTACCTATAGCAACAACAACAAGACTTTTAAATAATTTCTATTGAGAACATTTGTACCGTTAGCCATCTGTTTTAAAGTGGTGTCTGTCTATAAATGAGAAATTAACACTTATCTCTACACAAATTGCCACACATACATATACACAACCATTCACTTTTATTCATTTATTTTTTTTATTCATTCATAAAAGTTTTTTTTTAAATTATTTTTGCACACATTTTTGCATATTTTTCTCTCTTGCTTCTTTTAAAAAAACGACTTAATTAGTTTTCGACTTTTTTGATTTATCTCTTTTGTTAAATAATAAAAAAAAGTTTTTTTTTGCACTATTTAATTTAATTTCAATAGAATAAATTGTTGCATAAATAAAAGAAAAAAATAAATAAAAAAAGGAGTTTGTATGTGAACGAAAAGCAGCAAAAGTTCTATAGAATTTTTGCTAGAGACTTGATATTAAACGGAAACGAATTTTGGAGTCTTTATTTAATACAAATTTAGAGGGAAATGTTATTTAAACAAATACTTCATAAGTTATTTTTTAATAAAAAATACATTTCTTTTACTTTCTATTATCCAGAGAACTTTTATAAATATTTTATATAAAGAGGTTAATGCCCAAAAATATTTCTTTAAAAAATTATTTAAAAAAAATCCTTAAAAAAAGGATTTTTTAGTTATATTTAATTTTTAAAAATTCTATCAAAATTTCTCCTTAAAAACAAATTATTAGAAATATATATGTACATATACATTTTTGTATTTTTTTTCATAATTTTCTCATGTTTTCAAATGTTAGAGAAAACCAACAAATTTTCAATAATTCGTTTTTTGGAAATTTGGCATCTTTTTCAATCCCATTGCGAAAAATGATGTTAAAACAAATTAGAAGTTTTTGCTTAAAATTTGTACCTAAAAAATTGTGTATTTTAAATTGTTCAAAAAGACACATTTAATTTAAAATTAAAAACAGAAATAAGATATTTTATTCAGATTTTTTTAATTAAAATAATTTTTAAAAAGGATAAGCTGAATACAAAAAATTGAAGATATCAACGATGAGTACCGAACAAAGAGTGCTGACAAGAAACTTAAGAGGGTTTCGAAAATGCATCCCACTCAGCTTGGGACGGGAAAATAAACTTTTTCAATATTATTCTTCAATAAAAAACTAATCACAATAATGATAAACCAATTAGACTCATAACTAATATAGCAATTTCAGAAATTAAAAATTTTTTAAAAAATACGCTAAAATAAAAAATTTATAGGGTTTGTTGTTGGTTAAGTTTGTCTATATGCATTTCATTGGTTTTTACACCAAATCATCAGTAGACTTCAACCCAAATTCTTAAAAAACTCATGAACATTTTTTGTCTTTATATAATAACCTCATTAAACAAAATGAGAATTACTATAAGCAAACCAAAACGTTCAAGTTTTTTTAAGAACCCAACAAACCAATAAAAAATTTAATTATTAAAGTTTTTTCTACTAGAAATGCTTGTTACAGAAAAAAAAATTAAATTGTGTTTATTTGGTGTCTAAAATAATAATATCGTTAGGCTCGGCGTTTCTGACGTATGCTCCCCTTGTAGATTTAAAAAAATTTAGATTAACCCGGCTTTTAACTTTATGAAGCCTCACAAATGAAAATTTACAACGATTTAATTAGCCGATCTTGTCGGCCAGTGAAAATCACAACAACAACAATACTTTCCTCAGAATTTTAATTGAAGGTTGTGCAGTGTGCGTCGTTGTTACATTTCGTTTGAACCACATGCTCCAGTTGCAATATTTCCAGTTAAAATAAGAAATGATCGTTAAGAATATCGTGTAGCGATTGCTCTTCATAGTAGTCGTATCATCCTCTGTAATTTTGTTTAAAATAGGGTCCAAGGTGCTTCCAGCCTAAAAACCTCACAAAACAGTTACTTTAAGTGGGTATAACAACTCATCGTGTGCTGAACGCAGATTTTGGTTCGCCCCCAAAAATATGGAAATGGGCCCCATTTCTTGATCATAAGTTTTCTTTCTCGTAGTCGAAATTTCGCAGTTTGTAACAAGTGCTTGGCAGTCAAAGGCTAAAATCTTTTATTTACATTCTTTAACCGCCAAATGATGACTAATTAAATATTCGATACTTCAGGGTTATCTGCGACATTCTTGGTCACATCTGCTCTGGACCGCCCAGACCTAGCTGCATCTGTTGCTGTCCCGCACTCTTTTAGGCGAGCATAACTTGCCCAGTTTGTATCGGGAAATTAGGAAATCTAAGTCTAAATTCATCCATCGCCAACTCCACCGATAAATTATTACGCAAAAAAATTAAAGCAGCTACTTTACGATTCATATCCAGTTGACGTTTATTTGATTTTTATGTGCCCCAGAAGCGACAACTGTGCTTACTCATATATCTACAGTAAGGTAGGCCGCCATCTCGCTACCGATTTCTAAAGAAAATGTGTTTTGCTCGTGGTCGAGATGTCTTGGGTGTATGTTACATGCGCTTGATGGTCAAAGGTCAAATATTTTACCAAAATTTTTTTGAAGTCCGCCATTTGATGAGCGGCAAGTCGTCTGGACGGTACTGCGGACTCTGCTTTAACATCTTTCGCCACATCTTTGATATTTTCTCTAGAAAGGCTGTTACGAGAATGTCCAGGCCTGACAGAATCTCAGGTTCACATTCTTTTAGATGAGCAGCTTAAAGCTGTATTGCTGGCTTAGTAAGTTTTGAAAATTTACGTTTAAATTGATGCTGCGTCAATTTTATCAATAAGTAATTACGCAAGCAACTCGAAACAACTATTTCGCGGTTCATGTGTTATTAACGTGTATTTGTTTTTTCTGTACCCCACAAGCGATACCTCTGCTTATTCACATATTCACAGATATCGAAATGGGCCTCCTCGCACATGATTTGTAAGAAATGATAGTGTTTCTCGTGGTAGATATTCAGAATTTCTTGGGTTTAGGTCGCACGCGTCTTTCTGCTAAAGTCTTTTGCCAAAGTCCTCTGATCTATACTTCGGGGTCCTTTGCCCGCATCTTTAACCGCAGTCATAATATTTCAAGCAGAAGGCTCAGACGTGGTAGCATCTTATGTTGTTTTATACTCTCCTAGACGAGCATCTGATTGCTATAGTATTTGCCCAATTGTGGTCCGGCGAACAAGAAATTTACTTCGAAATTTACTATGTGTTAATTCCACCGACGAGTTATTACACGATTTTGAACAGAACAGCGGTTCGTATCCTAATAGTTTGTATGTTTCCCAAAAAAAAATTAATTTTACGAGTGTTTTAAATTTCAAAGGAATTATCTTGCAGCTGTAGCGTACTTTATGCAAATAAAATTAAGTCGTGAACAAAAGCAACAAAGGCAGATCCGTGACACAATGTTAGTTTACAATAATGTGTGTATGTTTTAGGGAAGCCAATCCTGGGATTCCGATCCCAAAAATCCTGGGATTTTTCGGGATGAAAAAATTCCGAATCCCGGGATTTGGTCCTAAAAATCCCGGAAAGCGCTGTTTTAAAAAAAATTAATGTTATTCTTTGAAATTAAAATTAAAAGGTATAGAGTATTTATACATATATTTACTTATATTAAATATGAAATATATGGATTAAAGTCCCGAGATTTTTTCGGGATCCCGAGATTTCATAACTTGTAATCCCGAATCACGGGATTTAAAAAGTTAGTCCCGTTTGGCATCCCTTATATGTTTGTTCCAGTGTGCACAAACATTAACATCATAACAAAAAAAAACATGGGATTTATGTTTTTTTGTTCAGCTTGCCAGGTTTATATGGACTTTTGAGCTAAATAAACTATAAATCATTTTTAAAGCTGATTTTAAGTTTGATGGAACATAAAAAAGAAAAAAACTGATAACAAAAAACCTACTAACACGGACACAATCTGCAAGAATAGCACACGACCATACAAGCAACCAAGTAGATTTCCAAACATTTAAGCATCTGAGTTTCAAAGTGTTGGTGTTTGAACATGTGCAAATTGCATTAAAATCACAGTCGATTTGATTGTAGGTGTGTGCTTCAATACTGTTGTGTAATTTTTTTTTTTTGTTAAAAACGCAAATATTTCCTTTTAAAAAAATTATTGGTTGAAATTCCTTTGAATTGAAAAGCTTGCGATTAAAAAGGCATGCATTTGCATGCATTCAATTTTATAAACTTGCGTTTATTTGCTTGAATGTCCTTCTGCCTAATAGGAACAATGGCTGAATTTTTGTGTTCAGGTTTGTGTCAGTGGCTTTTAAAAGTTATCTGAATTCCTTAAACAAAAATTTAAGGTTTTTGTGCCCTACAGATTGCTTTCATATTAAATAATTGGTTGCAAGACTGTTTTAATCAAAAAAACGAGAGGAAAGCCAGGCTTTTAAAATATATTCTCTTAACGAATTGTGTCCTTTCTAAAAATTAAGTTAATTATGCTGCATACAAATTTAATCATTTGAGACTGCTGGCAAAAAATGCAAAGTTCTAAGAACAAAATTTTTAATGACTTTTACATTGGTTTACTGGTAACTTTGCAGTTTGGTATGAAAAAAAGAAGCGTAAGCCAATGTGTGGGAGTTTTCTCATAGTTTTTATTTCTAAACGCACGTCAAAGGGAATTTATTTATAAGGCGTTGCTAAAGGACAAGCTTATTTTTTAAGAGTATTAAGAGCTCTTGAAACTCGAGGGCTTAAGCTGTTGACTTTTTTAAACACTTCTTACCTAATTGCACTTTCCTTTTAAATGATAATACTATGGTTATGTTGTTATATAACATTTTAGCAATAAAATATTTAGGTATTTATTAAGAGTTTAAGTATTTATTTTTTTTTATAAAAACCATTTGCAATAATGTAATGTAAAAGAAATTTTTATAAATAAGCTAAAATGATAATATAATTATGAATTTACAGAATTAAAAAAAAAGCTTAAACAAGAAAAATTTCAAACAAACTTTTAGAACTAGAAAGCAAAGAGTGTAAGTAAATTTTCAATGAAAATGATGAAAAGAAACTGTTTATTATATTAAGAGATAAACTTATAATTAGTTAAAACTTAAAATATTAAAAAACTTAAACCCTTGAGCTTTTTAAATATTTACAATTTGTTGCATAGTTTTGGGGTAATACAATAAGGCAACAAAATATTACAGTTGAAGTTTTAATAAGATAAGAAAAACAGTTAATTAAAACTTAAGCATAGTTTCAAAGAATAAAGAAAAAAATTAGTTTAACCTTAAACTTTAGTTCTAAGTTTAATTTAGTTTAATTTAAATTACTTAATTGACTATTGGTTTATCATATATGGGCAATTCCAGGTAAAATTATTTTAAACTTAAAAGATTAACTTAAAAAAAGAGAACTAAGACTGTGCACGAATAGAAAAATTTGATTTTTGATTTTTAAAAATTTGGCAACGGTGCAAAGAATGTGCATTTTTCAAAATTTTCTTCAAGGTTAGCCTATTTGAGGCACGTTGCATAGAAATAACCCATGATGGGAAGTATACACTGGCGGAGCTTCAACAAATGAAAAAAGAGGTGCCAGATAGGCTCTTAGGATAAAAATCCTCGATGTTTGGGAGCAGGGTTATACACTCTAGGCTAGAGGTGGAAGATTTCAGGGGAGCAGTGACTAGGAAAATTCAAAAAAGGGTTCTTCCCCTCTTTTAAGCTTTTAACGGTAAATAATATGTGTTGACGAAGCTTGGCACTGAATGGATGGTGTGGTACTTCCGATCAGGGGAAAATTTTTTCTAACAGCAATTAGATAGGTAGAGCCTGAATCCTGAAAAAACGGAAATATGCTCTTTACCCAAAAATCGTCGGGGCTTACGGAAATTCCAAAATTAAATGGCGTGGAGTTGAAGCTATCATTTGAGGCTATATAGGTTGAGGTGGTAATTAAAAGCAAGCCTAAATAAAAAATTAACATAAAAGCATCAAAAGGGGCCTCAACGCCTACTATACATCCAAAAAGTCTAAAGGGAAGAGCTAGGACTCTTAGCCAAACGGGGTTAACTGGATTTGCACAATGGATGAGAGATCCTTCTAACATATAGTGGCGCTGTTTGGTAAATAGCGGTAGAAAGGGTTGCTATAGAAAAATTTTGACTAAGGTCCAAGGATGTGCTTCACTTGTTATCACTGGTTTTAAAATTATTATGGCTACCGAAACCGGTGACAGAGGATATCATACTGTTGCACAAACTAGCGGAGATACTGGCCATTTTGAGAGCAACAGATTTTATAGTGGAATATCTTTATGGAATAGTGAGGTACTATTTATATCAACAGTGCGGGATTCATTAGGCCTTGAAGGCATCAAGTCTTTTTCAACATCAGATTATGTTGGGTTGAAAGCACTGTGACATGGTTGGCAATGGGATTGCTCCGTCGTAGTAGCTACGGTGCGCGAGGTGGTTATGGCCGGGGCTGAGCTCACCAAAAGTTGGTCTATAAGCCTATGGTAAAAGTTGGATCTGAGGATTATGATTGGGTCATTACTAGATACTGTCTGGTTAGTGCTCTGAACTGCAAATAGGATTGCGATGTTCCCTGGATAACTAAAGGATGAGAAGAAATAATAATTTATAGATTATGCTATAAGTCAATGACCAACATTAAAAAAACTATAAAGTCAAGTGGTTGGGTAAAATATTTTTGTAGGAACTAAAAGATGATTTGCGGTGTAAACTAAATAATATAATAATATAGATGATAGGCTAAGAAGGGGCTCTTTTCCTGGATATCCTATCTGTCTTTGAAGGGACGCATAATGAACCCAGGACGTATACGAGTGCATATGTATAAGAGGAGGTGAATGTCTATCACCTTTTTTTAACCTAACCTAACCCAACCTAACCTAACCTAACCTCTTTTATTGTGAGCTTGATTAAAAAGCGAAACAATAGTATTGCATAATTTAAGGCAGCACGCTTATATAGAATTTAATATTAGAACAGTCATCTAATGGAAAGATACAGAAAGTTTTAAAAGTACACGAAGGGGGGGGGGGGGGGCTCTGGAAGGTTGTGGAAACGTCTACAACAGTTTTATCGATTAACGCAGTTATATGTAGGAGAAAGTCTCTGCAAAGAAATAATTGATTATACTTTCATGATAAAACGGGTTTAGTGTTAAATAAAAATATGGCAGAACATCGTGAAGTGTTTTATGAAAAGAATAGAATTTCAGAATATTTTAATTTTTGTGTTGGATAAAACCGGTTTATTATTTAAGTAAAAAAATTCAATATTTTTTAGGTGCTTCTAAACAAAAGTCTTGTTAGTTCACGTCTTCCTCCTTTTTACAATAAAAACCACTTTACCAAAAGTTATAAAGACAAAAAGTTCTTTTTTTATCCTTTATTTAGTTTGAAACACTAATTAGAATGCCATTGTGCTTCGCTGTGGCCAATAAATAGCCCTTAGTTATCATTATCTCTTAGGGAGTAGCAGAATCAGAAGCCTTCCTACCTATTTCTATATACTTATTTGCACATTTCAGAGACTTGAACCAATATGTTTCTTTTTGAAAATAGTCTGAAGTGTTAAAGTTTTTGTCTTTTAGCTACAGTTTTTGCCGCAAAGCCTTTGCTAAATGGGAGTGTACTGGCATTTCATAAGTTTAAATAACGTTATTAAAAACTTTCATAGAAATCAAACAAACAAGTTCTTTTAGTCAGAAGATATTTTTACTAATAAAAAAAAAGTTTTGTTTTCAGAGCATTTTCATTTACGTTAACAATTATTTCAAAACCCCTTAAAATATGCAGAGCATAACTAAGAAGGATTTCAACTATATTTTGTTTTTTCTTTACTTCTTTTACATTCGTTATAAAAAATACCGTTTTTCTATTAACTGCTTGATGCACGTTTTTTAATCTTTATGATATTCTGCGAACTCTAGTGCTAAATTAAATATATGTTTTACATTTATGCTTAAAACAAGAAATTTATTTAGAAAAGGATAACATTTTATCCTGTATGTACATGTGTATAGATTAACTTGTTTGCAACTAGAGTCTGACAAAAAAGGGGAAAAAAATATTATTAAAACTGTGTAGTATCATTGAAATGTTTGCATAAGAGTTTTTCCAATGCTACCGTGAAGTGTCCTTAATGCACAGTAGCCAAAGTATATCTCTGATGATTTAAGAGAACTGAAAGTAATACTCGAGAAATAATTAAAACAAAAAATTTATGATTGAATGAATAAGATTGGATATGTTTGTAGCATTATTTTATATCATGTCTTTGATTGTTTGATGTTGATTTTTCTATGAAATCTTATGAACAAGGTAAGTTATTATCTGTATATTTGTGCAACAACAGAAAATAAAACGCATATCAGGAAACAAAAGTTTTATAAGAATTCATTAAAAACATATTTACTTATATTAACTGGACTGGAATAAGTAAGTAGAATATTTTATTTAAAAAAAATCAAGAAAAAAATATTACTTAACATGATTAAAAAGCATTTAGATAAAAAAAGCAAAAAATATTAACAATTTGCTCCCTAATATATGCAGTACATTTTAATTTAAAGTTTGCTTAAGAAAAATAAGATATAATTTAAATTTTTCTAATTTAAGTTAAATACTTTTCTCTAATTTTTTTAATTCTTTATCAAACAAATAATTTTTAGTAAAAAAAGTTTGCCTTAAATTTTTAAACCATGAACTAGTTTTTACTTTATTAATTTAACCATTTTTTAAATATATAACGATTAATTTTTCCTTAAGAAAATGTGTCAGTTCTTTACACAAAATGCTAATAAGGTGTGAAAATTTAATTACATTATTGGTCTTAACACAAAAATAATAATAGCATGTATTAAATATAGTTTTAATAAGTTTTTTAAGCCCAAAAGTATGCCATGGATTTTTAACAAGTTTCTTGCCTACAAGCAAACAAGACACTTTTGCTAGTTGGTTTTTTGTTTTTGCTTTTTTTTCTTTTACCAACAATAATACTGATGTCTTTCACACCTTTCCATACACAAAAAACCCATGCACACTTATGCTTTCAAGTGTTTAAAAATAGTAGTGTGAATTTTGTTTGCTTATTTAAATGGCTTCGTTTTTCTTTCCTTTTAGCATTTACGTTCAACATTTACTGCTAAAGCTACTGCAAAAAATCGTAGTGACTGTGTGTTTATTTGCGACGACTTAAGCCGAGAAAGTGGAAGTAAAAGACAAACAAAATTAATATTTCATACACATACATGTGTAATTACTAGCATTTAACCCACTACTTCGTTTGTTAAGTTTTAATTTTTTTAAACAGACTACGGAGGAATACTATATGCACTACAAAGTAAAATTTCCTTAAATAATCCAGAATCACTAGTTTTCTAATAAATATATTTTAAAAGTTTTTTTGTCTCAATTCCAATATGGGTCAACTGTCCTTGACTTCATATTTCAAGTCTCATAAACGCAAAAGAGCGAAAAGTACTTTTGGTCCGATTAGTCAATAGTCTCAATTTCGTATTTCTTCACTCATAATCTTGAAAAAGGCAAAAAGTATAAAAAAAGCAAAAAAAAACATACTTTTTGTTACTAAGTTAACTTTAGACCCCTATATGGGTTAATAGTCCTCAACTTTATACATCGAGACTCATAATTCCAAAAAAGCAAAAAAGTACCAATAATGTGAAGAAAGTATTTTTGGTCCGATTAGTTTACTTCCCACTTTAATTTCATCATTTAAGACTTATAATCTTAAAACATGGTAAAAAGTACCCAAAAAATGTTAAATAAGTACTTTTTGCCCAGCTTTTTGACTTAAACCTTAATTTAATATTTTTTGGCATAAAATCTTAAAAATGCCAAAAAGTTACAGGAAACGCGAAAAAATTATTTTGCCCTAAATCTACGCAAAAGGTTCTTAATTTAATATATTTAGGCTTTTAATTTAAAAATATGCAAAAAAAACATTTTGAACGTGAAAAAAGTACTTTTTGTGTGAAAAGTAGCTGAAAACCTTAAAAAGTATGATTTGCCTGCATAAACCGTTTTAAACTTTAATTGTGTTCATTAGCTGCAGACTGTTTTTTGGATTATGCTTCTATCTTTATTGGCTAAGAAGTTACAAAAAGTACCTAAAAAGGACCAAAATATAATTTTTACGCTTTTTGTACCATTTTTTATATATTCACACTTTTTTCGAGACGTGTGGAACGCAATTTAAATGATGTTTCTATATATTAGTTTAAAAAATACAAAAAGTAGCTAAAAGTACCAGAAGTTAAAATTTAATGAATGACTCTAGCTTTACGTATTTGAGCTGTTCCATGGTGAATCAGCTAATCAGTTAGTCGGTAACGCTATTCCTTTATTAACAGACAAATGTATATAGATATAAACACAAATACATGTGTATGAAAAATGTGAGCCGTTCTAGTGCTAAGCGTTAATCACGCGTGCTCGTCCAAAAACTTAGCGGAAACAACTATATCTCCAGAAAAAATTTATTAATAATAAAAAATATCAAAATATTTTAATTTTTATTGAATTTGTACAGTATTTGAATTAATTTAAGTATATTTATGAATTTTTATACTGAACGGTTTAGGTTTTAATTAACATACACGTGTGTTTTTTTCGACTCATTTCTTATTCTCGCGTAAATACACTTGACATGAGTTGACGTGTATGAGAACGGTTTTAACGCGTCTTTATTTTTCAGTGCGTTGTTTTTTTTTTTTTTTTTTTAACAAAAATTAGTTTTTCATAAAAGTATTTTCTAAGCTTGATTAAGAAGATTTTTTGGTCCGTGAGTTAAATAACACTCACTCTTTTTACCCAACACTTTTGCAATAATATTTCACAAGAAATTTATGTTTTCTTACTTGTAGTCGAACACAAGATTAAAAAAGTTTGTTTACTGCAGTTTAATGTTAAGAAAAAAGTTTTAAATAAAAAGCAAATGTGTAAAAAGTTGTTCTACTCTTAAAACCTGCATAACAAACGAGGAAAGAAACGTCAATAAAACTTAGAGATGGCATTAGTCTTTAGATACAAAAATTTTACTAGAAATTTAAGGCTTAGTAGAAAAAAATGTTAAAAAAAAATTACATATGTATTTTGAAAATGCAAAAATATAAATTTACGTAAAACCTTTATCGTTATTAGAGTTTTAAATGTATTTAATACAAATACGTTCCTATAAAAAATGATAATGAAACATACACGATCTTTAGAGTAATACTGAAAATTTAACCAGGAATATAAAATCTATTGAAGCTTATTAAAAATATTATACAAGAAAAATTATTTCTTGTTCCTTAAAAAAAAAAAAAAGAAATTGAAACATTAATTTTATGAAAGATAAACTTTTTCTCAAAAAAAAAACACCTGCAGCCTAAAAGTATGCAAACATTTAATATAAAGTTTGTCTTAAGTTTCTATAAAATTGGTATTTTACCAGTTAGTGTTATTAACAACACATTTAAAGAAAAATTGTCGTTTGGTTAAAATAAAACCAAGAAAATATGAGTCGGTCAAACCAAACCATAGAACTATTGGCCTGCGCCACAATTTCTTGGATTTAATACCAATACCTTCAATATTAGGTTGGTTTTTTTTAGCAAGGCTTTGCTTAACAAAAGTATTTTTTTATATAAAAAAGGAATTTTTATAGCGTTCCAACGGAAAATGGAATTGAAACACAAGAAACAAGCAAATACAAATGTGTTCGTATTAAATTGAAGAAAATAAAATATATTTTTTTATTTCCTTAATTTAAAACCAATTTTTTGTGTTCCTATGGAAAATGGAAATGAAACACAAGAAACAAGCAAAAGGAAATATGTTCGTATTAGGTTGAAGAAAATAAAATACATTTTCTTATTTTCTTAATTTTTAATTAAAAGAAATTAAATTCTTAATTGTTATGTTTTCTGAAAAAATTCTAAAATAAAAACCACAGTTCTTTACGAGTTCCACGATACGTTTCATAAAATATTAATGTTATAATCCATCTCTATTCCTTGTGAAGGCTGAACATATTGGGGGACAAAAACAAGGCTAAAGTTTTGTCACACTAATAAATGTTTTTATTTCTTTGTATTTGTCTTTGTGTGGGTGTGTATGTGTTTGCTTTACTCTAACAATTTTTTCTCGATGACAACAATAACAAACATAAGCTATAACAATGGAGAATAAGAAACATTCGGCTAAGGTCAAGTATCATACTCATCATACAAATACAAAACACACAAACAGAACAGCAACAACAACAACAACATATACAGCCACATACATTCTTTTAAGCAGAAAAAAATAAAAATAAAGAAAAAATAAACATTAAAACTGAAAAGGATAAAAAACGTAAATTGTTGTAAGAAAAAGCCTGGAAAAAGTATAAAAGTAATTGTTAAGAGTAAAAAAAATTTGCAAAAATAAATACCAGCAGCCAGTTAGTTATTAGGGTGTGGATAAGATATTCTACCCTCATGTGTGCATTTTGTGTAAAAGATATTGCCTATTAACAGACAGATTACGGGTTGAAAAGAAAAGCAAAAGCTTTTTTCCACTTCTTAAGACATTTTTAATGAAATACAAGCCACTTAACTTTTTTTATCTAGAAGGCAGCATATAAATTTTCGATCCAGTATTTTTATGTTTTGGATTTAAAATTTAAATCGTTTAACTTATTTAATTCTATACCAAATCAAAAGTCCTTTTAAAATCTATTAAATTCATAATGAACCTAAAGGGATAAAATCTCGTTTTCTTCACAAGAAATTTAATGAGGCTTCTCTTGAACAACCACGAAGGTTCAAATAATTTTTTTCGGTAAAAAACGAATTCTCCTGGGGCAGTCGGTTTTGACTGAAAATTTTGTTGCGAGTCTTAAATTTAGGACTACACCCACAGCAGTATCCCTAGAGAGGGAGGACTGGAAGGGATCCGACAACTATTCTAGGGTTGTGCAGTTGTATTTACGGATCTGAGATGGATATAATAGTTAAGATGTTATATAGGCTTTTAGATTAATGTAACGTTTTTAGATTCTGGCGGTGTTAAGGGCTGTAAGTGGTTTAAGGGAAATACTCAAGAGAGCTGAAAAATTTGTGTCGACAGTCAAGCCGCTCTTAAAGCTCTAGAGGGGCATTACATCTAGTCTAGACTGAAAACATGCTCTTATAGTAATTAGGCTCTATTGAGATCAAGTAATCGCTTCATGTTTTTGGGAAATTTTTTTAAGAAAATTTTTAAGGAAACATTATTAAGTTAATTAGTCGAATTTAATCATTTATAAAAAAACCCCCGATTACAAAAAGTGTCAAGTGTTTTAAAGTTGTTAAAGCAGAGTTAAGATTTTTACGCATGTGGCAACACCGTCATTAACAACTGCCACTAATCTTAAGTGCATATGTATGTACATATGAAATTTACAACAAATTGTTGTGCAATAAAATGCAAACAAAGCCAACAACAAAAACAACCATCATTATAATAATAACAATAATCCGCTTTCTATAAAATACATTTCTGTGTAAAATATTTATGTTTATATTAGCACATAAATGTCTGACTGTTGCTGGGAATGTTTATAATTGTAAATGATGTTTTTTTTTTGTTTTGTTTGGTTAATAGAGGGGTAGTGCTAGACATACACATACACATTTAGGAAAAGTCATATTAAAGTATTTGTTTTATAACCTTTAATACATGTGATTGCATATTTCTGCAGATGTTACCACTAATAAAATAAAATTGTTGGAAACAAAATATTTCTCGTTGTTTATTATAGAACTTTAAGAAACAACTTTCATAGCCCTTATGTGAGTGAGAAGCTTGTTATTTCGTTCGTAATTTTTATTATAATTTGACAACTTATTAAATATGTAAATTTTATATTAAAGGGTGTGTTGACTCAGGCATAATCGTCTGTTTAAAAGGGTTTTCTTAGCACCACTAATGCCCTAGGGATCCGCTGGCGGTATTAATCTCTTTGAAATATTGGGAAAATATTGCTGTTAACAATCAGCAATAGTGATTTATTTATAACTCAGATTTAGAAAAAATCAATATATTCTTCTTTGTTTTGTAAATTTATGTAGATTATACTTATCTATTTTTAAATCAAACTTGCTTGTAACACTTTATTTTTAGGCAGTGGCATAAAGTACAGCATGCTTTAAGGCTCATATAATTTAAACTCTTATGCAGGCGAATTATAAACTTTGCTTTTAAAAAGTTTTTAACATAAAATAAATTTTAAAGGCAAAGTTAAGTAACCGTTTGATTACTAGTTCTGTAAATCAATTTTTTGCCGACTTTCACATGTCCTTTCAAATCACTCATAATTTAAAAGCCTTATTTTTTAAGCAATTTTTTAATAACGAGAACATAAATTGCATTAAATGATTGTATGAGGTTTAAAATTATTCTCCAAAATGTGTTTGCATATTTAAACAAGGTTACCAATAATATGCATATATGAAATGCAAAAGGTAAATAATTTTCGGGCTGCTAATTAACTTCCAAATTTTTGTACATAATTTGTGTATTTATTTCAAAAATTTAGCTTTAAAGATGGCAAAATATAATATTTAAAAAAAAAAACACTTCCACTCAAACCTCTGAAAGGCTATTTGTTGAAATCACCAATATACACAAGGATGCAGCCATAAATAGTAACACCTGCAACGATCGTATATGTCTGTGTTGTGTAAAATCATTATTAATTATGTATGTTTATATTAATATACAAATGTATGTGTACATATACATTTGTGTACGATATAAATTTTTTGGCTATGAAAAACATTTTCCCTTGCTATGGCTTCACCATGAGCATGTGAGTGAAATTCTTGCATAACCAGGATAATGCAAACCTATAAGTATGTATATGTGAAGGTATTTTAAGAGTAGGCTTACATGTGTAAGTTGTGTTAGTAATGCTTATTATTTTCAATAAATGTATTAAATGATAACAATAATTATTATGATAATAATAATAATAATGTCGGTGCCTAAAGGTTTGCAATGCCAAAAGCATTTTATTTAAATAACCTTTATATACAGTTTTGTTGTTTTTTTGTATAATATTGTTGATGCTCTTGTTATTATTGTTGTACAAATGCATACAATATTCACTAAGTTCTATGCATGGATGTTATGTATGTTTTTTGCATTTTTAGCAGCTCATGTTGAACTCCTTAAAATATACTACACATTGCCTTTTTGCTATAAGAGTGTTATAACTTTAAACTTACAGTTTCAGATAAATAGTTCTTTTTGGGGTTTGAATATTGTATTTTATTTGACGGCATTTTTTTTTTTGTTTGTATTTGAACAAACAACTATTTAACGATTTTTACACACCAAAGTTAAGTTTTTTTTAAATGAAAAATGTCTGCAAGCAAAATATATTTTTGAATGTTAAATAGACATTAAGCCAAATCTATTTTCCATTTACTTTAAACACACATTTAAATAATACATTTTGCCAAGTGAAATGCTTTCTACAAATTATCTTAGCCCTTTTTTTAAGTTATGTCAATTTTGCTGCAAATGAACATGTGTAGATAATGTTTTTACTCTTAGATTTTTGCTACTATTTCCACAGGCTATATACTTAGCAAGGTGGGGCTATGGGGTTATATAGTTTTGGCAAGTTTTATTTGAATTAATATATAAAACATTTGTTAATTTTTTTTCTACCTTCTTCATTTGTGCTGCACTAAATAAGCACAAATTAAGCTAGACAGTGTTCATTGTGTGGGTAAGTTATCTTGGTATTCGAGTGTAGGTGAAAATAAAACAATATTGAAAACGTGCATATATAATTTTTGCAATAATATAAATATTATTTTATCTTTTGTAAAAAATTTATTTGCTTTTTTAATCTTTAAATGGGTTTCAAACGACAAGTTGTGGGTGTTGTATATTAAAGTAACAGTAAAGACTCCTTAAAGTATGCAACTACTCTGTGTCTAATACAGCTAAAAAACACGTATTTTTTATTACTGTTTTTTCTTGAAGATATAAATGTATGAAATTAAAATATATTTTCATATTATTTTATTTTTAATGCTACTGATTTTATGTAGTTTTTTTGTGCTACTTTTGCGCTTTGACTAAATTTGTAACGCCAGCATGCAGCATAACAAACTTTGCTTACAATGTTGTTTATTTTAATTAGAAATGAACGTTGAAAAAATCAAACAAAAAACTAAAATAATGTAAGAAGGTTAATGCAGTTATTTACATAAAGTATTTAGTTTAGCTAATATTAATTCTAGGTTGATAACGATGGTATTTACTAAAAATCTATGAATATTCCAAGAGCTGTTCGTTATTAAGAACATTTTAAAGAAAAATTATAAAAAAAAATTAAAAAAGGAGCGGATTAAAAGGCTTAGAATAGAAAGTAAAGAAGTAAATAGCTTAATTATTTGCATAGCAAAGAGATAAGTGAAAGTAAAAAATTAATTAAGTTGATATGAGGGTTTTAAATTTCAAAGATAATACTAAAAACTTTAAAATTAAAACTTTTTTAATCCTGCTTTAAGCAGGACATTCACCATTTTAACAACTGAAAAAGTCGAAATCCATTCTAATATATCACCCGGTGACTCCTTAAAACATTCCACAATACACACTTGCCACCCTATAAGCAATTAAAGACAAACTTTTTTTGTGTATTTGGATTGCACAACTGCTGGCCCATCCTTAGAGTGCAGACTACACTATTTCCAGTGTATGATAGAAATTTGTAATGCAGTTTAAGAAATTTTTATTTGTATTGCAGTAATTATGCAATAGACCAGCTGCATGGTCTGTTTTATTGGATGGTATGAATGTGTGCGAAAGACAGAAATTTTTGATATTCTGAGAATGAAAATCAAAGGTGATATCCTTTAAACGGAACATGTTTTTCATGCGTCTAAAGAGACATGCTATTATCCTGGTTTCCCTAAAACGGTGTAGGAACTAATTTACATCATCTGATCTTCTAAATATTTATAGACCCGAAGTATATAGAGCTGAAAATGGAATACAACTGCCTTGATTGCGTAAAGAATCGGGACGAGGTACTCAATTGTGACGTTGAGATATTCAAACATGTCGTTTCGCAATAATATGGGATTTTTAAATGTTTTGTTGATGTTACTATTGAATGTAACATAAAGAAATCAAAGAAATTATTCCTGAAACTCGAAATTTTTTGCATGATACGCGTCCTTCAAGAAAAGCACACCAATTTGTGGTCGCTTGGCCAGTAAATCCCACCGCGCTTTACAGAGTCGTATGTGGAATAGATTTATAAAAGATGTTTTTCATGTCACTTTTAAAATCGAAATTTTTAAATAAATGCGCAAACATTTTTCCTGCTTTTCTTCTAATCTTTTCTGATAACGTTTCCTAAATGCTCTGAAAGCGTCAAATGCATATAATTACCAAGGTTACGGAGAAAACTCCTAAAGTTATGCAACATTAAATTTTTAATTGACAAATAATTAAATGAAGTAAACCAAAAAATTAATAAAAAAAATGGCTGATTTTGTCCCAATAAACATTAAAAAGTTATAAGGGGAGAAGTCGTTATATTTAAAAGCGATTTGGTTTTTCTTGTATGGTGGTGCCCCACATAACAAGCTCTTACAAAAAAAAGGTGACATTAAAATATATAAATAAAATTACATATTTGATTTAATAATATTTAAAATGAACGAAAAATTTTTCTAGTTTTAAGCTCTTTTTCCTTTATAACCTTTAACAGACAGACAGAAAGACACACATTTTTTTAAACACAAATTTTTTAGTGCATACTTTTAGGTTATCATAATGCCTACCACAGTACTTAAAAACTTACAAGCACATGAGTTCATATTTTCAAGAAAAATTTTAATTTTAAGCTGCAGGCATTTCATTACTAACGTTCGGGGAGGTTTTATTTAAAGAAAAACTTGTCATATGACACAAAAGAGAAAAGAAGGGATCAGATGCTGTTGTAACTTAGTTCTAATGAAATTAAAAAAGAAAAAACCCGTTGTAATTTTTGTTATTAAATATAAAATAAAATTGTTTGCTTAAAGTTTTTTTCCTTGTGCATGACAAAAACATTGCCTACTTTCGGGCTAAAACATGTTACATGTTTTTCTTTTGCGTTTTAATAAAAAATATTTTGGTTTACATTTTCTTTCTTTTTTTTTACAAAAGAAATAAAGTAACAAAAGCGCGGAACACATGTTTTCGCTTGAAAAGACATGATATGTTTAAGGCAGCAATTAAGTTTTTTTTTCATTTGTTTGCAACAAAATTAAAGAGCAATGGTTTAAGCAAAAATTAAGTAAAATATAACTAAGAAATTATAAATAAACCCTTTTTAAATGATAAGGATGAAGTGTTTGCCCTTATTTAAGGCAATATTTATTGCATTTTTTGCACCGTAAAAATTTACGGTGTTGTACATAAGTGCCCTTAAATCTATTTACTTGGCCTTATGTCTATTTTAATAATTTTTTTATGTAAAAAAATTTTAAAAAACCCTTTATCCTTAAAAAATGCAATATTTTTGTTTTAAAGTGCAAAAAATTTTACATTTTTTTCAACAAACGAAACCACCATTAATAATAATGCTTTTGTTACGCCCTTTAAGTTGTGCACAAATAATAAATCAATAAAGTTGCAAAACCGTTGCATAATTTAAGGCGTAGTCTATATAGCAAATAATTATGCATTAAAACAAAAACCACAACTGCCATTGATTTTCCAATAGAAATTTATACGATGTAGAAAGAAACCCGCAGTTTAGTTGCGGCTTTTGGATAAGAAAAATAATAAACAATTTTTATTTAAAAAAAAATTAGAAAAGGGAAATTGAACGGTTTTAGTCACAAAACATTGCATGATTTTAGGCTAAGTATGCACAAAAACTAAACATGCATTAATATTTTTAAAAATTATTTTTCTTCTTGTTATTTTAATATCTTTGCCGGCAACAGAAGTTGTAGGGCAATTTGACAAAAAAAATAAAAAAATAAAGTTTTGTATTGAAACTTGTGCAGAAAGTTATGACTATGAAGCATGACAACAGCAGCAGTACTCTTATTGAATTTCAAATAGAAAAATTTAGCGTAAACAATAGAAAATTATGAAAAATTTTTTTAACATGTTAAGAAATATGCAAATTAAAATTTAAGCGTTTTAGCTTGATTTTCCACAATCCAGTTAACTTTAGCATGCGGTTAAGCATACAAATTAACTAAGTAAGCCATAATCCAGTAAAAACCCAATTTTTCATATTGTCGTTATATAGTACTTAACTCAAGGAAAATATAATAAAAATGAATGATAAAAAAACTGCCTATGTAAATATACATAAACACATGTTTAAATACAATGTCAGTTATTTTCCTCATATCAAACCACCATTACCAGCAAATTTCCTAACATCAAAGTCTCCTTTGAAAACCCCCTTTTACTGCGCCTGTAAGTATGTATTCTGTGAGTTTTTTTTTTTGTTTCTGTAAAAAAAAGATAAATTGCCTATTCCCCAACAACAACAAAAACTTTTAATTTAAAATTTATCAAAACTTGAACACTGTAGCAACATTCATACAAGTATAAAACAAACAGACATTTGTATTGTTAAAGCAAAAGCCTTAATGTAGGCTAAGGAATTTTAATCAATTTAATAAATTTGTTAGTTAGAAGAAAGTCATTAAAATGAATTTTAAAATTTCCGTAACTTACCAAATACATATATAATTAAAGAAATTGCTTACTTTTATTAATAGGAAATATTTTAGGATTAAAGTTTACGGCCATGATGGCGAAACAGATAATTTTTTTTTGATTTAAATAATAGTTTAAAGAAGTAAGTAAAAAGTGGACTGTGATAAAATGATAATTAAAGGGCAAAAAGTAATTTTCCATTAAATATAAATTGAATTTCTTAACTTTTCTAGCTAATTCCAAAGCAGCTAATTAAGGAATTGTTTGGTTAGGGAATTTCGACCCAAATAAGGGTTACTTTTTGTTTTAGGGTTTTTTTATAACGAGCACTCAAGGGATGCCTTCTATGCATTGTGTTGGTGTCAGAAACAAAGGGTATGGGAAGGAGGATACAGGAAGTAGTGTTTGTGGACATTTGATTAAAATTTTTCGATATTAACTGTGCCAGGAAAAATATGGGGTCATACACCAATCTTACGCATTGGATCTACACTGCACTGGTCAGGCCTATTGGATACTTGTGTGGTGGACTGCACTGGAAAACCAGGAAAATACTAGACACCTGGAGAGCGCGCAGAGATTGGTATGACTTTGTATAATTGGTGCTTAAAGCATCACCTCAACGAAGGCGCGATGTAATCTTGGATGTGAAACCAATAATTGTGGCGGCAGAGGGTGTTGCGAGGTCTGTGACTCGTTTGAGGTCAACAGCACAGTTTACTCGGGTACCATATGGTCATCGCGAGGTTACTGGGAGCGCAAAATGTAGCGGTGACTACATGATTCCAAAACTGAGCTTCATTAGGCCGGCTGGTTGGCGGGTCTTTGACTATACCACAGGACTTGTAATTTCTTTACGGACGGGTCCAAGATGAAAGGGGGGTTTAGGTGCAGTTTTCTGTTGGAAACTTAGTGCCAGTGAGTCCTTTACACTTTCTGGCCACTGCAGTGTATTTTGGGCGGAGATTCTAACATCAAAATTAGCCACCGATCTTGCCTGGTCCCCTCAGACTGAGAATTCTCAGGTGAACATATTTACTGAAAGTCAGGCGGCGATAAGGGCAATCCCCGCAAACCTTACCTGCTCCTCTATTGCTTAAGCGTACAAAAAATCCATTTGTATTTTGTGAGGCAAACTCACATTTATTGGGTTCGGAGACACAGGGGTATTGAGAGAAAGGGTATGGCACTCGAGCTGGCAAAGCAAAGGGTCCGTTTGCCAATAGAAAAAGCAATAAAAGTTTTGTGCCTCCTAGGGTGTTGTTTGTTCGAAAACCTTAAGAAAATGTCTTGGGTTAGTAAGACAACGCTTCTGGCATTTGCCAAGAATGTGTGCAGCATCATGGATCTCAACACATCGAGTTAGCAATCTGGTTATCGTTTCTTTCTGTCTAGTAACACAATACTCTTAAGGTGGGCGATATAACACAGCGCCTCTGGATGGCGTGTTAGTTGAGAGTTAGGCTGCCTAAGCCTAATTTGGCTTTTAGTTGTGGATTTATGTTAAACTGTGACTAAAGAATTACAAAAATTTTTAGAATCGTCAAAAAATTATCTTTTTGCCCAAATATGTACGTTTATTAAGCAATAAATATTCAAATTTTTTACTGTCAACTTTTTTACTGCAGTTATTACAAGCATTTTTTATCTCTTTAGAGTTTTTTATATAAACGTATGACAGAATATATTGTTTTTGTTTTTAAATAAATGTTTTGCTACAACAAAAAAAATATATTAAGGGTATTCACTCTCTGTTCCAACTAACTTGCTTTTCAAAAAGTCAAGCAAATTCAAGCCAAAGTGCAAAATTTTTTTTCTTAAACAGCTATTTATTTCATTTAATTCAATTCAAAAAACACTTTTTATTGTTGTGATCTGTTGAAAACTTTAAGTTTTGTCCGACTTGCCAGATGCACATAATCGTTTGCATTAGAGAGTGATCTCCCCTATTAACAACATTGTTAACTCAACGTCAATAAAACAAGTGGCCAACTGAGTGTGCTACTATTTTATATCTATGTGCACTGTTTAATATATTTTTTTTTTCTTGAAAAAAGACAACAAAATTAAAAAATCAAATATAGAAACTGTGTCGCCAGAAGACAAGTTTGATAGCAGCAAACAAAAACTTAAAAGTTTAAAAGTATTTTTTTATTTTATTTTTTTCATTTAAACATACAAAACTGTTAACATACTTCTGGGCAATAACAAAATACATATGGTAAAAACACACTCTGAATTTTATAGATTTAGCAAAAGTTATTTTTTATAGTTTTTTTATTATATAATTAATATTATCATTTTTTATGTTTTTTAAACTCATTGCAAGCCTGTGGTTGATTGTTTTGGGTTGTGCTGTTCATAGACGATGATGTTAAATATATATAAATTTAAAAATTAAATATTACAGTCAAATAATAAATTCTCAACTAATGACCTGTAAAATAAAAACTGAATAAAAAAGAGAAAAGTAAAAACCAAAAAATTCACAAGCCAGAAATTTCAAGTTGAATAAATTTTAACTATAAATCCCCAAAGTATGCAATAATATTTTACATTTTTTCTGTTTACCAAGAACCAAAAAAAAATTTGATATAAAATCTTATATTATTGCTCACACATCCTCATTTCTAAACATGTGTATTTAAACTTCAGCCTTAAAATATGCTTTAAATATGTTTGCAGACTATTTCCTAAAAGAGTGCAAATTATTGTTTTTGAACGGGGTACAAACATATGTTATCGTTTAGATAACATTTATTTGGCAATCTACAAATAGACTTTGTCAATGCATAAATGTTTATCATGCTTTTTTGCAAAGCCCCATTTACTTACGAACAAATGTTTTATACGACATTGACTACTCGATATACAAAATATGTTGAAACGTATGAAAGAATATGTATGTGTATGAATATAAAGTAAATTATGCCAAAACATTTATTGATAAATTTTTGTCTTTTGTTTCGTACTACATAAATGTATCCAGTTGTTAGCACAACTTTCCAAGGCTGTCACGAAAATTTTGTACATGGGTGTGTGTGTAGTTATTGGGTAAGTGTAAAGGGTTCATTGTAAACTTTGGCAAATACGTGTTATGGTATTAACGTTTTACGATTAGGGGTTTTTTCACGAAAATTTTTTTCCCCAGTAAACGGGAAACTATAAAAAATTATTTCTCGGGAATCCCGGGACTCCCGCTTTGCATAGGTTGTACTTAATCTTAAAACAATATTTTTATTATCAATAAAAAAATTATATAAATAGTATTCAGAATATATATTCTGAATGTATTCAGAATGCACTCAAAAAACTAAAAAAAATAATAATAAAAAATAAAATAAAATAAAAAAAAATTAAATAAAATAAAATAAAATAAATTTAAAAAAATAAAATAAAATAAAATAAAATAAAATAAAATAAAATAAAATAAAATAAAATAAAATAAAATAAAATAACATAAAATAAAATAAAATAAAATAAAATAAAATAAAATAAAATAAAATAAAATAAAATAAAATAAAATAAAATAAAATAAAATAAAACAAAATAAAATAAAATAAAATAGAATAAAATAAAATAAAATAAAATAAAATAAAATAAAATAAAATAAAATAAAATAAAATAAAATAAAATAAAATAAAATAAAATAGAATAAAATAAAATAAAATAAAATAAAATAAAATAAAATAAAATAAAATAAAATAAAATAAAATAAAATAAAATAAAATAAAATAAAATAAAATAAAACAAAACGAAACGAAACGAAATAAAATAAAATAAAATAAAATAAAATAAAATAAAATAAAATAAAATAAAAAAAAAATAAAATAAAATAAAATAAAATAAAATAAAATAAAATAAAATATCATAAAATAAAGTAAAATAAAATAAAATAAAATAAAATAAAATAAAATAAAATAAAATAAAATAAAATAAAATAAAATAAAATAAAATAAAATAAAATAAAATAAAATAAAATAAAATAAATTAAATTATATTAAAAAAAAATAAAATAAAATAAAATATAATAAAATAAAAAAATAAAATAAAATAAAATAAAATAAAATAAAATAAAATAAAATAAAATAAAATAAAATAAAATAAAATAAAATAAAATAAAATAAAATAAAATAAAATAAAATAAAACAAAACAAAACAAAACAAAACAAAATAAAATAAAATAAAATAAAATTAAATTAAATTAAATAAAATAAAATAAAATAAAAAAAGTACAATAAAATAAAACAAAATAATATAAAAGAGGATGAAATAAGATAAAACAAAATCAATATGTTACTTTTGGGCGTTACAAACATCTGCACAAACCACGTATGTGGGATGGATATTAAAATGATCACAAGACTCATAGCTAGATTCAAATCGTTTATCAAAGCAGTTTGAAAACGTTAGTGTAAATAAGATTTAATCCAAAAATTTTTATATAGAATTGATTTTTTGCTATCATTTAAGCTTTGGGCTACTAAACAAATTATATTTAATAATTCCCAATGACTTAATGCGAAATTTTATATAGAAACCAATAAAATAAATTACACTCTAGTTTACCTAACAAATTTACTTTTTAAATATTGATTTTTCCTCCAAGGCCCTAAGGCAAAAGGTATAACACACAAATACATACATAAAATTATACATTTACATGATTTTTTATCTTTACGTGCTATCATACATATGTTAAATATTCTCATGAATCTGCATATATATGCTGTGTTTAACAAGCCTGTCAAAAAGAGTTATTTATTCAAATATGCGGGTTTCTGACATAAAATTCCTTGTAAGGAAGAAACTTCAAAAATCTACACATATTCATTTACTCATGTTCATTCATGCAAACAAATCTTAACTATTTCGATTATATTTAACTCCTAAAAGTATGCAAAACATACAGGATCTAACAAACATAAATAACTTTAAACGTAAAATAGAGAAATAAAATCAGATAAATATTTGAAGATGTAGTCGAATTATTTTATGTTTAAAATTAATTATGTTGCAATTTTTTCAGAATTAAATTTAAAGATACATAAATACAAGCAAGGAATACATACACATGCACTGAAATATATTATATATAATATACATATATATAGTAGGCTTAAAGGTAAAACTTACCTACATCTGCCTAGAAAGGTAACATAGTTTAAGGTGTTTAGTTATGCGTTTCAGGGTGTGGTTGTGCCTTTGTGTGTGTTTTTCGAATAAAATGTTATAAAATTTGTTTTTGCCAAACTGTTGTTTTATCTTTTTAACAATTTATTGTCTTAAAAGTTATTAAAAATGCAGAATGCTTGTTATGTAGGCTTGTTGTTTTAATTTATTTCCTTTATTGAATTTGAAAACAGTTTCCAACAAATTCAAGCATAAATTGTGTTAAATATTAAAGTAGAGAAAAGCTGGTAACATCTGTTGTAAATACATACCCAGCCAAAACACAAAGGAAATGTAAAATCGATACAAGCCAACTATATTAGAGTCTGTGAGATGGATGTTTTAGGTAAAGGTTGAAAGTTCTTAACTGACGCTTGCTTGTGAGTAACCATCTTAATGTCACGTATTCTCTTGACAATGAATCCAAAACACACGTTTAAAGCTGGCTTACGTGAGAAGGCCGATACGTAACCTAAGGCTTAAGACATGTACATGTGAGAGGGAGTGAACTATGTCTGTAAGATCAAAGTCTCGGAAAATAGGAGGAGGAGTATGATATGCTTGTGTTTTTATTTTCTCTTTTTTTCTAAAAACTTAATAAGAATCCCAGCCTGGGGTGCTGCTGACATCACCAGTATCAGCGCTAAATGCGGAAGCCTAATGATATACTTCGTTTATTAGCTAAACTAAAACCAAAGCAAATGACACTTTACTATCTTATTTACTGGTGGCAATTTTTTGCAAGAGAACAAGGAAAAGACGTACAACATGGCATGTTAAAACGGTAACGAAACCGTCGCTGGACGTCCTATGCCCAAAACCCTTGTGATGTTAAACATGATTTCTCAGTAAAAAGCTAAAGTATTGGGGGGGGGGGGGGGGGGGGGTGTACTAAATATTTGAAGGAATAAGGTCTTGTGATTCTATCACTTTTCAAACCGCACCAAACGGTGTATTATAATGAATGCAATGAAATCATACATAGTTTAGATTCACATGAGTACCTGCCACGAGGAAAGTATTTCCTTTTGGTGTGCGAAAATCAATCTCATGGGGCACGACATTTGGGTAATTACGCTTAAAACTTTAGGCTATCTGTATGCCTAACAAAAAATATTTATTAAATATTGCAGTATATAAACGACAATAATTTGAAGTGCAGCCATCCTTTATTAATTTGCCATCAGCTGTGGATCCGGCAACATCATGAAGAAATGTTTATGGGGATTTGCATTATTACCTGCGACTCTGCACACGGAGAATAAAGGTTACCAAAACCACCAGGTAGGCACCAAAATGACCTCACAAATAACTCGTATCGGAACTTGCTACTACTCTTTGTGGCATTAAATACAGATAGAACGAAGCTGTGAACGTTCCACCAAGGTAACTACTACACCAAGGAAGGGGGATAAGAAAGATATGTGTTCAAGATTAACATTAGTACCTGCCTCGTTGATCTTACCCCACCATTCTTTTAGCAGAAATGAATACAATGCATCGACCAGCGCCACTAGGGATGACACTATGCCAACTTGGCAAATTGCCAAGTGAAAACCGAAGTCTATCTAGAATTAGAATTACAGAAGTTAATTCTATGGGTCACGTTACCCGATTTCAATGCAGCTTCAAACCAAATAAAAACTTTTGCCGCGATTTGGGTTTATCATATGCAACATATGCCACGTGTCTTTAGATTAAGTCAGGCTAGAGCTAAGGATCTAGGGGATCCTGACACACGGGGTATCACAATTAAGCCCCTAGAGAGGTCTCGAAGCCGATGCTGCACTTATGAAGCTTCAATCAGTTAATGGACTGTTCAACCCATTCCCGACCAGTATTGACAAATTCCGGGACTGGTCACCCGATGAACAACATGTAACAACAAAAGTGCAGACAGAAACATCCAACATTTGAAAGCCGGCAAGGACAACCGCAAACAACACTTTGACGTACACTAGAGAGTTATTGGTACCCTAACTGATGGCATCAGCGGCGAATACAGAGGGGACAAGCTGCCACTGCAATTGCTACATCGATAACCTTTAACAAAGGACCAACGACGGCATTCGTCCAACGCACAGGGCAGTAAGCACTACTTCCGTTAGCCTTATCGAGGCCTACATTCACAAAGTCTGTTTCTTTTCCTATTTATCACTAAGCGAGTAAGCGTGGACAATTTAGTAGATATCCGTTTGTATCCTAAAATTCCACTCGGATCCCAATCGCGAGCACCGAAAACAACTTCCATGGCTCTTAAATCTTTAATGTCATCATAGTCATAACACTCTTTTAGTATGTAGCGTGCAATCCTGAGTCACAGACAGGCACCTTCAATGCAGGCATTAAGCTAGCCGTGCTCTGTTAATGAAAAACCCAGCTCAGGCCAATTGCAAAGTCTTGGCGTTGTCGTACGAACGACGCATTACGTATATAGCCCTTGTCGCTGTTTGTCTAACGTGTCATCATGTCCCTACCAAAAATAGTCTATTATAATCAAGAAATAGTAGGTCCCTTTTGACCTTAAAAACTATAGCGCGCTAAAATCCAGGAAAGTTACTCTTAGCAAATTCTGATGAGCACCAATAGAAACTCTCCGGCGTATTGATATATTTATATGCCAGGATAACAACATAGCAACTCTCTGCCGGCAACAGATATAACTGTTTCGTACCGCACAGAAGCACCTAACGTTGCACAGCCAAATAACAGGACCTTGTATATGATATAGAATGTCCGGCTTCTGAGAACCCAGTCACTTCTAAAAAGGCATCTTATTTTACCTACAACGATCGTCAACTTTTCTTTCACATAAGATAGATGTTTGTTATCCCCAGATATTAGACCTGAGTTATATATGTGAGAATAACGTTGCCAAATCAAATGAGCAGAGGACGCTTTCGCAAATACCTGCCTTTCTTGTATTATGAATAGAAGGATTTGTTGGGGATTAATCTCTCTCCATATGAGGATATACTAATTTTTAAGGCAACTGTTAAGATTTAGCTTAAAACAATTTTACGCCAAGAACAACAACTTTTTAAATAAATTATGGGCTGTTTAACCCTCATTTGACCTAAAAACTTGAATCAAAAAAAAATATATTTTTTTTAAATTTATGACTATTTTTTTGGATAAAACTTTTTATTAATATTAATCATACGCCATGTATTACTGGAATTATATTTCAAATAAATTGCCCATTAAATTAGTATTATGTATTTCTTTAAGTTTACTTAAATATAATATTTTAAGTAAGAAGTTAATAAAGAATCGATAAATTAAATAGAAAATAATTTTCTGTAGCTAATATTACACAATAATCGTTGAAAGAATCCTAATAAATAACAGTGTTAGTTCAGTACCTAATTTTCTAGCTTAATTCACCCTTCCCATATGTGCATGCTGTTAGCAAAGGTATTTGGCCCCCTTACAATTCTTTTAATAAATTTAAAAGGTTCTAAGTAGAATTTTATAAATTTAAAGGTACTTGAAATTTTTTTTACTATTTAAATTACTTAAAAAATGGAAACAAACAAAATTCACTACAATCTAAATAACACCCAGATTTAAAAGAAAAAATAAAAAAAAAAATATTTATTTAAAATTTATTATACGGATAACCATGATTCTAGCAAACATATAAACACATACAGATACACTACTTGAATTAAGTGCCCTTATTTATGCTTGACAAAATATATTTCTTTTATAAGCAAACAATCAATAAAGAGCAGAAATTTAAACTTGGGATCCTGTTTTTATTTTATGCACACATTCCTACACATAAACCTACACCCTTACCTACACACATATGATTACAAATATTTATTTGTATAAGTAGGTTTCGTTAAAGAATCTCCAAAATATAAAAAGAGAAATAAAACAAATAACGGATTAGCAAGAATTATTAAAAAAGTCACTATTAACACCAGTTTATGAACCCAACAAGAACTTATGTAACACTTGAACAGTAGAAATCATAAGAGAAAGTAAAGCACACAGAGTTAAAAGTCGTAAGAAAACAATTGTTTGTTTAAAAAAGATTTCTTTAAATTTTTTCAGATTTATTTTTTTATCTTTTTTTTCGCTTAATATGATTTTCAACGACTTTTTTAACTAAAAAGTTTTATTAATATTAATCATACGCAGACGTGTCCTTATTGCTTATGAACAATATTTTTAAGTTATGATTTTTAAAATAATTGTGGGTTTTAAACATAACTTAATAATAATAACATAATAATTCCATAGATTTTAAAAAAAAGAGAAAATATATCATTAAATGTTTGTCTCAGTAAAAACTAAACAAGCTTTTGTTCGAAATTTTATATCAAACCAAAAACAAATTCTCATTTTTGTTTCAAATATAGTTACGCACTCACTTACTTGTTGGATTTTTATTGGGAGTTTACTGGAAGGCAGTTAAGGTTTTCTTTTGTGTAAAAGTCCTTTAATTAGTTTAAACGAATGAAAAAAACTAAGGTTAATAACCAAAAAGTTTTAACAAGTTTTGCAAGAAGTTATAATTTTGAAAGCGCATTGCGTTAGTTTAGATGAATAGAGGACTGCAGAAAAACCCTTGGGGGAATTATGTACTTCTTGGAGCACTGCAGCAGCATAAAAGGATATGAAATACGACCGCGATTAAGATCGTTTATTAAAACTCTCCACTTTTGGTTAAAACAAAAAATTGGGACCATGGAACTGCGTAATCTTGCAGCATGTGTGAGAATGTTACGTACTCCTGTCCGATATTTCCAAAGCATAGAATCAAGTGATTAAGTAAAATATTTAACGAATAAATAAGCGATGTTTCATGTTGTTTACTGGAAAATTGTTGATGGCGGACAAAAGAATATTGGTACAATGAATCAGGAGTTGATTCCGAGTCCATCGATGTAATTTGAAATTTTTTAAACAAAATGTGTAAAACGGAAACATCTTCATGTATATAGTTCAAAGAAAGGTGCTAATCTCAGCTTCTGACTGCATTGGAACCTTCTGGTATATAACCAGAGTCAGTCTGGTACCACGGTTATTGTTAACAAGTAGGGCTTATGAAAATGAAGTTACTTTCCTATCCTCCGGATAGAGAGTCACGGGAAAAAATTCTAATTCATCTGATCCGGAGCCCAGTAACAAAGCTGCCGCTCTCTGGTGAAACAGATTGATTCGGGCAGCGGTTCTTTTAGGGACTATCGTATATGTCCTTTAGTATATAATGAACACATTTTGTAGTCAGGGATCTAAATCACCAGAGCGCATTAGCAAATATCATAAGAACTAAAAAAAATATCTTTTGCTTTGCTACGATGTCTGACCAAAGACCTTCTTTATGTACCACGATAATCAGTAGTCCCAGAAGCTGGAGCTCTATTGAGGAGCTTTGTGGAGCTTTTGTTGGTTTGAAACCAAATTGCCGAAATAGAAGCGGCTTGATGTATAGTTGCTTTTTACTGGATTCCATCTTCTTTATTTATGGATTGTAAAATCCAGACAGTAAACATTTTAACTTTTAAATAGAATTTAAGTTTTACGGTTTTTATTGTTCTACTTCTAAGTTTTAAGCCTTAGTTTTTAATAATTATTAATAATCATACGCTTACAGGTTCAAACAATTAGAAAAAATATCTTAAAATAAATTTAATTGAAAAAAGAAACAATTCCTGAAAATATTTTATCGTCAACTATTGGAAGCAGATTTATAGTAAATCCCAAACTATTTTTAATCACTCAATAATTTTTAACAAAGGCGAAATAGGTACTTTTATTCTAAAAAAATGCAAGCAATTCTTTTTTCAAGTTTTTTTTTCAAAATGCCTACAAATGTTCTTAACAAATGTTAAGCATGTTATTACCCTCCACTGTAACATTGTGCGGTGGTTTATAAAAAGGAAGATAAATATGTATACACCAACACCATTTTTTTTTCACTTCACATACTACTCATACGCTGAAGCATAAATGTATGTAATTTGGCACACATTTGTATGAAATGTAAGCAAAATCCAACATTATTCGGCAGAATTACAGAAAGAACTAGTAAACGGAAATTGGCCTTATATATGTATTATGTATATCTTTGCGTATTTATATTTATGTGTATGAAGGAATTTCTTTACATGTGTAAATATGAATCAAGGCAAAGCATTGATGCGTTTAAAATCGAATGGCTGGCAAAGAAAAAACCTGCAACAGCAATTCCCAAAGTTAAATAAAATAAGAACTAAAAACACTTAAAAAAAATAATAATAATGCAAATGTAAATCCAACTTTTTTATATTAATTAAGCGTTCTGTTGAGGCTTAAAAAAAATTAATTTAAATCAATTTTAAGAAAAAAAGTTTTTGTTAATTTTCTTCGAAAACTCCTTCACATTAAAAAAAATTAAAATTCGTTCCTATTTTACTCAATGCAAATGAATCAGTTTTTTTTAAAGAGTTTAGAAAATTAGAGCTTTCAAAGCATGGGAAGTGAGTTCCTAAAAGGAGGCATTTTAATTTTACAAAATTTGCGTTAAAAAAATGAAAAAAAATGCAGGTTGGAAGTAAGCGAAACAGGTGCTTAAAATTGTTTTGTTTGATTAATTTAGGTGCAATAGTTTTTAATTGTTGTTTTTGAATTATGAGAATTATAACTTCGGTAAAATCATTTGCCAGTCATACGGATGCGTATGATTAATATAAATTACAAGTGATAGCAACTGGTTTTAAAAAAACGTTAACACGCATGTTTTAAAAATAAGTAGATTTTCAAACATATCAACAATACTTTTAATATCAATTTATGATTAATAAATTTCCATCACTCTACAAGGGAAGCAAAAATTATAACTTTTTTAAACAGAATTAAAGTTATTTCAAAGCTACTTCAAAAGCTGCAAATCGAAATTTATCATCTTATAATGTAACGTGGTCCAAGTGATGGTATGTTTCCTTGAATATTGATAGTGTGAACTTAGCTGTTTAATGCTGGCTCTGCTGCATATGAACCTGTTGGGATTGCATTTAAAGGTTACTACTGAGGACATTACCGGACATTGTCAAATTAAGGCTGGGGCAAGAAAATAGTCTGATGGGATAGTTGATTATTTTATGATGTATGAAGATGAGGGGCAAACAGAAACACTAGAACACAACGCCTTAGATTTCAGAGCCAAAGAGCCAAGTTTTTTGCTAAAAGATTATGCAAGGAAGTACGCAATGCTTCGAGGTATAAGCTAGAAAACATCATAAGGTTCATTATGGAAATCACAGCCAATTAAAAGTAAAGGTTTTCACGGGTACTTCAGCTCTTGATTGGCCTTAAGTCCTTTTTTAATTTAATAACAAAATGCTTTTCTCAGTCACCTTTTCAATCTTATCTCACCGTAACACATTAGCATCGATGTACAGGACCCCATACCGATCTAGTGTCTAGTAGACTTATTTATATAAAAATCAATATTATTTATAATTTTTGCTTTTAAAAATACTATTTTTTTAAAAGTCTTAAAAGAATGAATATTCTGGAGAAAAATTTTGTTGTTAAACTTTTTAAAATATTTTTGAAATGTAATATTATAACATTTTGGTAAAAACTAACACAATAAATAATCTTCTATTCATTCAAAAAAAATTGGAATTAAAAATTAATAAATACAAAAGTGTTCAATGAAAAGAGGTTATAGGAAACCTATGCGTATGATTAATATTAATTGGAAAACGCAAAAGAACCTTCGTCGAAACTTATGGGTTCTAAATTCTAAAGAAAATATATAAAACTGACAATAAAAAGGTAAAATAATGGTAAAACTAAGTTCCAATATAAAATTAAATGGTTTCAAGGAAATCAAGTATTTCTTTTTATATTTAAGAAAAACGTTTTATTTTATTTTTTTTATTTTCATTTTTTTATTATGATTTCTTTGCTTTTATTTTATTTTATTTTATTTTGTTTTGTTTTGTTTTGTTTTGTTTTGTTTTATTTTATTTTATTAAAATTTTATTTTATTTTATTTTATTTTATTTTATTTTATTTTATTTTATTTTATTTTATTTTATTTTATTTTATTTTATTTTATTTTATTTTATTTTATTTTATTTTATTTTATTTTATTTTATTTTATTTTATTTTATTTTATTTTATTTTATTTTATTTTATTTTATTTTATTTTATTTTATTTTATTTTATTTTATTTTATTTTATTTTATTTTATTTTATTTTATTTTATTTTATTTTATTTTATTTTATTTTATTTTATTTTATTTTATTTTATTTTATTTTATTTTATTTTATATAATTTTATTTTATTTTATTTTATTTTATTTTATTTTATTTTATTTTATTTTATTTTATTTTATTTTATTTTATTTTATTTTATTTTATTTTATTTTATTTTATTTTATTTTATTTTATTTTATTTTATTTTATTTTATTTTATTTTATTTTATTTTATTTTGTTTTATTTTATTTTATTAAAATTTTATTTTTTTTTTATTTTATTTTATTAAAATTTTATTTTATTTTATTTTATTTTTATTCTATTTTTTACTTTAATTGCCGCTTTGATGTGTATGAGAGATGCCGGATGCGTATGATTAATAAAGTTTTAAAGTTTCAGGAATGCAAAAAAAGAAATATTATAAAAAAAACTTACTATTCCTTTTATTTGTTATTTGAAAACTTCCCTAACTATAAAACGATTTGAAAACTCTGCCAGAAATTTAAACATGAAAACTAAACATTTTAATGCTGTTTTACTGTTTTGGCAAAAAGAGATAAACCAAAAGGGAAGTAAAAAAGAATCACTTGACTGGTTAGTTTTACTAACAGTTTTCTATTCTATTTTCAAGACTTAAATTGTTTTATATTGCGGTTTTTGTTGTTGTTGTTGCTGTAATTTTTATGTCGCAGCCGAAATAACGTAACTCTTTAGTAGGATTTACAATAGGTTTTTGGTTGTTAAATTTATTCTTTACATACATTTCTCAATGCTTTTGCGTTTGCTATTCTCCAAAACAAAATTCCTCTTTATACAAAATACATTCATTTAGTTTCTGTTTTTTTTTTATTTCGCTTGGTGTGGATATCTGGCCTAAGCTAAAGATTCTTTACTTCTCAATAAGTTTTTGTGTACAACTGCCTATACAACCTCTTTTTAGGGAGGGCCTGTGTATTGCATAATAATTATAGCCTTTTTTAGAATGTAAACGTATCTCTGTGTGTGTGTTTATTACCTTTTTATTTGCCCTAAAAAAGAAGGGTGTGAAAATTGAAAAAGTTTTTGACAGTTTTTGGCGTAAACATAAATAACTTGTTTTAATTGTAAAAAATTGATTGTATTTAATACTCTTTTTTTAAGTCAAATTAAATTTTTTACGCAGCATTAAAATACCATTTTTTTTACTTAAAAGCCACTTTAAAAAAAGTTTTATAAGAACGATTACTCTTTTTCTTAATTTTGATATTTATTTTAATTAAAGTAATTTTAATAATATTACGTGGCTTAAATTTTAATTTAATCGTTGAATCGCCTAAAAGCATGCTGTGAATAATAATTATGCTAAAGAAAAATAAAAAATATATGTAAACATTTATTCGTTAGTTAATTATTTAAATTTCTTTTCCTTTTAACTGTTCTATATTTATCACAATTATTAACAATTTTAGTCTTCTCTACAAGTACATACACCAGAACAACCCCCCAAAGTAGGCTAAGCTACCAGCAACTTAATTGCTAAACTGTTTCTTATGTTTTAATGTCATTTTTGGGAACTGACAGATGTTGAAAATAAATCTGTGTAAAACAAAAGATATTGATTTTTATATTATATGACGTTTGTGCTAAAAAAAAGTTTTTCCAAGTGTTAAAAACATTTGAAAAAGGTAAAGTAAGATTTGTTGTCAGCAGGTAAAACATAATTTTAAAACAAAAGTAATGTTTTTGTAGCAAGAATTTGTTTTTTTTTTTTTGCATAAATACAAAAATAAACACTTATTTATTCAACAGAGAAACAATTTAATGTTCTGTCACTTCAAGAATTTTAAGTAATTTTAAATGAAAAGGGTATTTAAACAGCAGCTTTTATAAATGATAAGCAGCAATATTTTATAAAAATTGTGTTAAAATGATAATGAGAAAAGTAGGCAAATAAGTAATTACTTCAAAATAGCTACCTTAATAAGCAACATTAATTAAATTGAGAAAAATTTTTATAATGGAAACAATAAAAGAAAAGTTAATTGAAGTAATATATTTTAAAAAAATACTGGCAGCCTTAAAAGTTTATTTCTGAGTTAGTAAAAGGCTAAAATCATTACCTATTAAATATCTTGTAATTGCGATATTTTTTTCTCTTAAAAAATAAAGGATGTTATATTCAGAGCAAAGGAATTCAAATTGGCAGTACAATTTTTTGTTACAGCTGGTTTGACAGCTTTCGTTTGTTTTGAGGTTAGTTTGGTCTGCAATAAAGCAAAAGTTTGGTTGAATCGCTTTGTCACTAACAAACTTAACTACCGCATTTGAAGTGATAATAACCCTTAAGCCCTTGTCAATTTCCCGTTAAATTAAAAAAATCTGCAGGATCCTTTTTATTAATCAGTACAATAGCAGGACCAAATGGTTTCATTAAATAATAATGCGTAATTGAAAAGCCTATGTAAGATGATACATGTCAAGCAGCGTGTGGGCCTGGTTCATGTGACCTAAAGCCCAGATGAATGCTGATGGTAATTGCACAAGTTGCCACTGTGCTTTTGCCCATTTACAGGGTGTCTGGTGGCAAATTTATATTTTAAAATGCGATTATTTCAAAAACTAATATATGGTGCGGAGAGAGGGTGGCGCAGTTGGAATAATCTATTGTGCGTATTTGTCAGTCACGATATTGCAGTGGTCGAGTGAGCATAGCGCGATCATTGTGGAGACATTTTTTAATAGTAAAGACTCCGTCGTAATTTCTCGTCGACAATTTTGTTCAAAATTCGGTACTCGGCGAATACAAGATGGATCGAGTGAAAATTTAGTTCGTGGGTGCAGAGATTCCGCGCAACTGCTACGACTATGAATGTACCACGGCCAGGGCCCAGTCGATCTTCAAGGACAACCGAAAACATGGAACTTGATTAAAGCAGTTTACATGAAAATCCGCGTTTTTCAATAAGAAAAAGAGCAGCCTCACTGGGACAGCTGTTGTTTTTAAAAATTTAAAAAAGGATCTGAAGTTCCATACTTTTAAATTTCAAATCGTTTAAGCACTAAAAGAAAGCGAATTTGATTTACGAAAAAATTTTTATGAAAATATGTTGAAGGGTTTTTGCACTGTAAATTCCATTTATTGGAGCGAAGAGGCTCATTTTCACTTAAATGGCCACACCAACTAGCAAAACTGCCGTTACTAATCTCCAAGGACCCGCAACCCTCTATTGAAACATTAAAAAAAATTGCATTGCCCCAGGGTAATTGTTTGGTGTGCCCTAGCCCCGCACGAGATTATGGTACCATTTTTTATCCAAAATTCTCGAGGCCAGCGAGGAGTGTCAACGATGAAAATTATCGAAGTGTGAATACGGAATTTCTTTTTTTTTCAAACCTGCGAGCTCGTCTATCGGACTCTTAAACACGTGGTTTCAACCGGATAGGGCGACTGCACATACACCCAGAGCTTCGATGAATTTTCTTAGGGAAAATTTCCCCCAAAAACTCATTAGTCTCTTTGGGGACATCCGTTAGCCATCGAGGTCGCTCGAACTCATGGATTTTTTTGTGGGACTACCTCAAAGGGGGGGTTTAGAAAGGCAACCTCTAATCTCTTGTAGCTTTAAAGGAAAATATTCGTCAAAAAACCAGCTCAAATAAACCAAGCTAAACAATATTTTTGTCTATCAGCAATTTATCTTAAAGTTTTGGTACATTAAGCACTGTTCTTGGTTACCTGAAAGCGTATGAAATATAATCTCAAATAATGCTAACTAGACAAAACAAAAAGAAAAAGAAAAAAAATAAACGTTACCAGCATAAAAACTTACTAAAAATAAAAGAAAGACAAAAAATATTTTCAAATAACTAACTCCTATATAATGGAAGCAAGTTTCAAAGAAGAAAAGCAAAAAAAAAAATATTCAATACACTTTTTATATTCAAATTATCCTTAAATTATTTTTTTGGTTTTAACTTTAAAAAGCATTCTCCAATATCAACAATTTATTTTATATACTACGAGTATCAATGAAAATTCATACGCCATTTTGGCTGCAACGGAAGCGACCAACCATCAATCATGGCTGTGAGATTATGTTTTACCAGAGACATAGAGAAGGAATGATAAAAAAGCTCACACTCACATACATTTACATTGTAACAGTTTAAATAAATGCATTTACAGCAAAAAAAATTGTTTATCCTTGAATTACTATGCAGTGAATTTTCGGCTGGTTGAGTTAAAATTCACTTAAAAATCTATTTTGGTTATAAGGAAGGAAGAAAAAAAATCGGCGTGAGAGAGCTACTAATAAAAAACACATGAGCATGAATACGAACACGAACATAAACATTAACATGCATTCGAATATTCTAAGCTAAATGTTTTGCCACGAATTTGGTTTTTTTTAGGGGTTTTGTTTTGTCTGTTTTAAGAATTGTGGTTGATTTCTTATCTTATTGAAAATAATTACTTTTTTCTTAAGACCTTAATATTGGACCTGGGAACTTGGAATTTAAGGGTCTACAGTTAAATTGTTTGATTGGGTAAAGGTTAGTGAGAGTGCTGGGAGTTACAGGGTTAGCTTTAATACTAATAGGTAATAATAGGTAGAAAATATAATTTAAAGAGCTTTGTGGCCAAAGTATTGAAAAACAAGAGCCGGATAATGAGCTTTCAAGATTCAAAAACTTATTATGCAGCCATAAGCTAGGCTACGAGACATATCCCACAAACGAATGACTTATCAAATCACTCCAAAACTAATTACAGGGCTTAACGTCATTAACTGAGGATAGTACAGTAATAGCTAGTTAAGGAATGGATCTTGGGTTGCTAGAGCTTAAACAGAATATAGTGGAGGAATTGGTGATAAACACCTACGTGAATAAGCGATTGTCACCTTGGAGACCTACAAATTCCCGATCCTAAATAATTTTAAACCTGCAAGGCCTTAGAATGTTACGAATAAATTCCCTACAATGTTGACGATCCTGTTTAGAGCCTGTCTTCTTTTGAAGAATATACACCAAGAAAGTACAAGGTGGTCCAAAAGAATTCATCCGATGTTGTTTGGCTTTAATTTTTTTTTCTAAATGGAAAACTTAGATTTTGTTTTTTTATTATGTTTACTTGAACCTTAAAAATTTATTGCTCACATCGAGACGATATTGGTCAAATTGGAGCCTTCTCGCACTCGTAGCTAATGCTGTCCTTGAGGGCTTCCAGGGTCTCGGGCTTGTTCACGTAAGCGCGAGACTTCAAAAACACACACAAAAAAGTCTAGAACGGTTAATCATGCGGTCTTGCAGGCCAATGTAAATCGCCAAAACGAGAGATGAGGCGACCCGGGAACGCCGCCTTCAGAATGTCGGTTGTGGCTCACGCAGTGTGTGCCGTTGCTCTGCCCTGCTGAAACCACATGTCCTCTTACCCTAATTCATTCAATTGCGGCAGAAAAAAATTTGGCTAACATGGCCCTATAGCGCGCACCACCTACTGTTATCGTTTGACCAGCGGTATACTTGAAAAAAAAAATGGACCGATGACTCCTCCAGCGTGAACAGAGCACCATGCAGTCACTTTCAGCGGGTGTAATGGCTCCCCGTTCATCACTTCTGGATTTTCGGTGCCCCAGAAGCAATAGTTTTGCTTGTTCACGTACCCGCTGAGGTGGAAATGAGCCTCATCGCTCATTATGATTTTGGTCAAAAATCGTCCACTTTGGCCGCGAGATTTAGGATGGCTTGGCCGTAGGTTACAGGCGTTTGGCGGTCGACAGGCAGCAGCTTATGCATTGAGTGGACTTTGTATGAAAACTCACGCAGGTCTTTGACCAAAATTCGCCTTAGGAATGACCGGCTGATGGCTTAATGCGAGGCACGGCGTCTGGTCGATGTTTCTGGCGACAGCTCGACATCCTCGTTAGCAGCGGCGATGTTCTCGGCAAAACGGGCGCTCCGGAGCCAAAAACTCTTGGCAGCGTGTCATGTGGTCTCATACTCTTCAAGGTTGGTGGCCAAACGGCACAGTGTTTGCGCAGTCGGTGCCGGACACCACAGACGAATTGTTACGCAAAAAAAAGAGACCCAATTATTCCGCGTTCTTAGGGAGTGTATCGCTCAATGGCTTATTTACTTGAATTCTACATCTATCTAGTTTAAAAATGTCAAAAAAGATTTGAAATTGAGTGCAATTTTCAAAAATAAGAGCATCTTCTACTAGTGTGATTTCTTTTGGCCCACCTTGTATAAGGAGGAAATTATGATACCCACAAATAAGTCACTTTCTTGGAATGTACTGATCTTTCAATGGGTGCTTAACATGCGGAATCTTAAGTGAGGGAACAGAAGCAATTAAAGGATAGCTTAAACTATATGACCGGGGCTAAAATCAGCAGCCGCTATGCTTCCCATAAGCCTGAGAGGTTATGACTGAAGACCATAGTTCGTGTCATTACTAGACATTGCCCGATCGGGGCTGCGACGAGAAAATGCGATCGCAGCACTCCGAATTATTGTAGGATGAATGATAATGAGGAAGAATTACAAATAATTGAGTATGTTGCCTGTCCGAGGTTGATAAGTTTTGTGATGGAAGAGGAGGGCAACCTTCCATCAGCACAAGTGCCTAAGTCTACCTCCTCGTGGTATCAACCGGGTAACTTTCAGTTACTGCAAGGCTAACAGACATGGCTTACTGAAAACAATCTGTCTTGGGCTAAAAGGGATCAGTGGTTATTAACTTACTGTTTTAGTTTGAGGCTGATTGTCCTTGTTGTTGCTGTGTCATGTACATCGCCATTAAGTGGCACAGCAATACAAGGTTTAGGGGCCCAATACCTTATCTGTGTTAAATAAAAATTGGTAGGAATTGTACGGAAATAGATTTCCGAGGCTGACCAGAGTCCTGTCTGGTACAACGGGAATCAGTTGGCCCTATGTGCTTACCAGTGCAAGAACTGATTAATGGTGAGGTCTGCTTCGGGAGTTCATGTGGTGGCTGTGGTAATCCCCCAGCGGGGCAACTGAGAACGAAAGTTGATATGCTGGGGTCCCTCCTGTGCGGGCCCGCTGGGTAGGTGTTCACGTAAAACCCTTAACGTCTGTCCCCGCCCGAAATTAAAGTACCCTAGAGGAAAGCGGTTGAGTAAAAAATTTGACGCAGAACTTAGAGCGACGGAAATTAAAGAACGTCGTACGGTCTGTCCTAGAAATCATGTGCCTAGAAGATAGGCAATGGAGAGGGGGTTTTATACAGCTGTTGAAGTAGCTCTTTCTTTTTTAGTTTCATAAAAACTTTTCTTTTTGTTAGCCTTACAATCTCTTCTTTCTAATTTAATGGATGATTTTTTTAAAGGGACGCACTAAGGGCTCAGGAGGTATTAGAGTGCTGAAACCTAAAACGTAAAAACTAAACTTTTGAGAAATCGGTAAAAACCAGTTTATTCTCTTGACAGTTCATATATAGATTTGCACAAATCCCTTATTTCAAATTGCGTTTTTTAATGTTTAAAAATTATTTTTTATGCAAAGGACATGTTCACTTAAACAACATTATAATATAAGTAGTTGTTGTTTTATTATATAAAAATCTTTTATAGTTTTAATCAATGGCTTTAATATGGCATACAGACTCATGCCATTATATACAAGAGTATGAAGTATTTTATTGAATTAAAAACATTTATTTAAAAATGAGATTTAATAAAGCTTTAATGTTAATGTATGATTATTTATTGATTCGTGCTACAGACGTGCTTAATATGAGTGTGTATTTTAGTATTTAAGCAAACACAACTTGCCTTTTGGGAAATTTGAGAAACAGGTGACTCGTTTGGATAAATAAAGATAATAATACAATATTTAAAATCAATTTTAAAAAATTTTTAATAATTAAAACAAAAATAAAAATATTTTTTTATAAACTCAATTGTAAGGTGTTGAAAAAATATGGCAATTGGGTTTACTTGTGTACTAACTTATCTTGTGTACTAACTTATTGTGTACTAACTTATCTGTATTCGTCCATTAGACAAAAGCCTTGCTAAAATCTACAAAGTTTCAAATTGAATTGCATTTTTAAATGTGTTTTTATTCTCTTTTGTTCTTATTTTTCTGCTTCAAAGCATGTATGAAATTTAGGCAAAATGTATGAAATTTAATAAAAGTGTGGCAATATTGTTGATATATCTTTTTCAAAGTGAGAGCATATAAAAAATCGCTGTCAAAATAAATATATATTCTATTTTATAACTGCTTTCAGCGAGGTTTTGCGTCAAATTGTATTGAAAAAACGTCATGCTCCGATTCTGTTTCATCATTTCCTTTTCCCTTTATATAGAGGTACATGATGGAATGAAACAAAATCTCAAGCTAATGCGGCTGTACTACATATTTCACGTATTATTCTGATTGATGTTTAATAAAATATTATGTTTTTTTTTAATTTGATAGACTTAGATTGTCAAAATTAAAATCCGAAAAATTGAAATAAATTCTCTTTACATGTTTAAGTAATAAATTGACTGTCATTTGCGCAGTATTTTACCTTGATTGATTTGGGATTATTTAAGTTTCTAATTTTGTTTGTCATTACTAAGCTGTGCATATTGGCTTCTGTAAATGATCAATATTCTGGGTTCTTATAGATATGAATGTCAAAATTATTTTTCCGTTTTTGCGTTAATTGAAATAGGGGTTTTAAAGACCTTTTTATGTCTTACGGACAGTAGTATAAAAATGTCAAATAAAAAAATGAAAATATGGAATATCGCTTTTTAAACGTATGACATTTGGTTTGTTACCCAAACAAGGGTTTTTTATGCTTTAACTCTATTATATTGTTACGATAAAATATTTATTATGTCTCAATACTTTAAAAAACCTTAATCAAGCAAAAAAAAACATTATAGTGGGCCAAGCTCAACCATTTTATGCTCACATATTATGCCAGACATATTACAAAGAAGAATAAGCTAAGGAGTAGAGCCTGTTGTGGAACTTAATGTAAAATAAGACCGATTGTCATAATAGCCGGTTGAACCCGACCATATCATACCCTACACAAAAAATTTACTTTACAAAAAAAAACTTTTTGCGGATGAAGCTGTTTTTGAAAGAGCAGCTTATATCAAACAAAATGGTAAAAAGTGCACAATCTGTCGGAAAACTTGGTAGAATAATACGTCCGCAAAGTTAAAAATATGTTCAACAACACGCTGACGACTGATGATCATCAAAATAAAATTTAAAAAAAGCATAACAAAAGCGAGACAAAACTAATGCATGCAAAAGCATGCTGCCTTCATACTCATCTAAATAGAGATGAATAAGGCAAAAATAAAGTGATGAGATGAAGAATAAATAAAAGAAAAGGTGTTGCCATGATATAAAAAATGGCAGGCCGTAAATTTCGTTCTAACCCAAGAATTAACAATTGCTAATGAGAGTATGTGTAAAATTCAAATTAGTATTTCCGTATTCAAATTTCAATTAAAACTTAGGTTAAATAGAAGATATTTACTACCAAAGCTCAGTACCGAACAAAGAGTGCTGATGAGGAGTTGTAGCGGGCTCTGAAAATGCATTCCACTCGGCTAGTGCCGGGAAACTTAACTTTTTCTAAATATTTTTTCAATGAAAATCTTATCACAATAAACTTGAACCAATTAGCCTGATAAATTATAAAGGAAATTACATTTCATGTTTTTAATTCTAAAAGGAATTTCTTTAAGAAAAAAAATTATTTGAAAAAATAAATATTAAATACGATCAAAGATGGTTTAAATCCTCAAGATATTTAAACTAATTGTGTGGGAAAATGTATTTCCCATTTTTTGATTTTAAATATCTTAAAACTACAATTTGTAAGGTCCCACCCGTCATAGTTTTAAACTGGCTATAGTGAGCAGAAATTATCTAACTATAACCAAACATTTAAAAGAATACCGTCCTTGGGAAGCATATCCTTTTAAGTAACAAGTTTGATATGTTTAAATCAAAATATAAAATGTATGTAAAATGGTCACACCTTTAACAGGGTTATTACCCTAGAACGATCAAAAGAAATTGCCCCATGCCAAACTTATCTGTGCTAATTTGTATAAAATTATTTTTTTAAATCCATACGACCTGTACTTTTGTTTAGAAATTTTACGCGGACATCCAGTTAGACAGACAGAGATGAGGACGGACATGCGGACAGACGGACCAATAAACATTGTTAAATCGACTACCTACTACGATATACTTTAAATTGGTTGTTGGAAATTTTTTTGGGCTTTAGCATAACCGCACAAACGCATGCCTCCCCTCAGTGGTTAGTCTACAAAAAGTGTAGCATACTTAAGGCGCATCCAAACTCATCTTACAAAAATCGTTTTTAAATCCTAAGCCTTAAATGTTTTATTTTTATTGTAATTTATATATTTTATTTCAAATCTAAAAAATCTGAAGTCTTAAAAAAAATTAACCTCTTATACAAAACTCCTGTACATATATTGGCATTTTAATGTAATTGTTTGTTAAAGCCTCCTAAAAATATGCCAAAAAAGTAAACATTTAAATATGTAAGTTTTTTTCTAATATAGCAAAAAATTAAATATGTAAAAGCAATAAAACTTACAAAATATACAAAAAATATTATTTTATTTACAAAATGTAATTTAAAAAAACCAAATAGTTTTTTTTTGGTTTTAAGTGAGATGTAATAATATAATAAATATATATAAAAACATAAAACCTGTTTTCAAATAAAGTTATAAATATTTTAATTAATTTCTGTTTTTATTTTAAAAATTTAAAAGAATTTAATATTTAAAAAGTTTGGAATCAATTCGTTGTTAATCTAATGAAGTTCAAACTTTAAGGATTTAACTTAAAAAAATTTTTAAGTATAAAAATTTTAAAATTAAGTTCCTTTTAACACATTTTTTAAATTTTTCACTTGATTAAAATAATAAATAAATATTATTATTATTATTATTTATTTGTAGGCTTCATTAGTAAATTTTATACATATGCCTTAAAGTATGCTTCATATTTAATATTATGTCTAGCATTTAAATTTTTTTTAATTTTAATAAAACGTCGCTTTCTTTTCGTTTGTGATTTTCTTTAAACTGACACTATTAAAAACTTTAAAACAGTTTTGCAGTTTCAACAAAATATTCTCAACAACTTTAACCACAAATGTAGAAAACTGTCAACAAATGTAAATGCTTGTTTTCCAATTAAAAAAGTACACATACTTACATATGTGTGTGCATACATATGTAAATTAAAAAAAAAAAACAAAACTGACAATTTTTTCTGCTTAATTTGCTATTTTGCAGTTTTTATTTTTCTTCCTCGTTCTTTCGTCCCTAAAAGTATGCAATTTTTAATGCTCTTAGTTGGTCGCTTTGACTATATAGAGCCATTTTAACAATACCACAATTTAATAACCTCAAAAAAACAAAAACAAATACAGAAATAAAAAAGCCAAAAAGATTATAACTCCAAGGAAACATGTCACATTATCTTTTTTCTACATAAAACTTTTGATTGCATTAACTGCAGGCCAACTTGATGGGCACGTTTTATAGCGAAGAAAGTGCAGAAAGAAATTAAGGCAAAGAACAGCCTAAAGATTGTAGTAGTGGTAGTAGTAGTAGAGGCAGCACTAGAATGAAAAATGACACAATAAACCACAAAGCCAAACCACAAAAACTAAACTAATTGTTAGTTTTGCTAAGCAAATAGAAATTTTACAGACCCAGACAGACAGAAAACAGTGGTAAAATTATAAAAAAAGGCAACAAGAAAAAAAATTTTATCCAAATTATCATCTATAAACGCAAAATATTACATTTGGGACAAGTTGTAGTAATATATGGATATAACTATAGTAAAAGCCTTCCAAAGATTATATTAAAACCATTTAAAATTTATTTACATATTAAAAACGAATGGAAGAGAAAATTGTTATGGTATAAAATAGGGGGGCTAGGAATTGCCTTAATATTAACTTTTAGTAAAACATACTTTGGGGCAGAAAGAAAAGGCGTAACAATGTATCCCTACAAATTTTTTTTTTCTTTTATTTAATGCTGCAGCTGTCATTTAACTATAATTGACATATAAAATGAACAGTGTGGGACAGTGTATCTTCTGTAAGTATAAGAGTGTTCGTATTTGTGTGGGTGTTTCTCTATTCGATAGAGTATGTGTGTGTTTGTGTAATATAGCGTTAAATTAAATGACCATTAAAACGATTTTATTTTCTATTTTGTTCAAGCGGAAATCAAGAAAATAAAAAACAACCAAATATTTTTTTAGTTTAAATCGTTATTTATTAAAAAAAAAATACATTCGTTTACTGTATTTTTTTTGGGTTGTATGTGGTCTTAACAAATTTTAGCTTAAGCAAACTTTTAAGTTAAAAAAATTTTGGGGTTTTTTTAAGGAAACAAGATATAAAAAGAATTTGTGGCAGCGGTTCTAGGTTTGCAATTTGGTTTATTTATTTAATTAAATACGATAAAACATGATAACTTGCTTTTTAACTAAAAAAAAGGAAATAAGATTGCATATGTTAAGGCGGATAATTTGATTATATGAAGCGAATCGGTTTTTTCCTTTTTTTTTCTTTTAAACAAGATGTAATGGGATATAAATTAAAATTAAACACAAAGTTTTTTTAATTAAACAAAAGACGGCCTTAAAAATTATGCTCCAATTCTAAAAAGAGAAAGTTTTTCTTCCTAAAGCTTTTAGGGAAAAAGAGAATTAAAGTTACCAGGTTTAGCTAAAAATTTAAACAAAATTTTATAATTAATTTATTCCTGTTTTAATTTTTTTATCTTACATTCCTTGGTCAATTGTACGTCTCTTTTAAGAAAAATAAAAAAATAGACATAAGAAAAAGAGCCTAAAAAGCAATTCAAATACTGCTGTAAAACCTCCTCCTTTTTTGCCCACCTAGTTATGTATTTGATTTCTATGATGAACCAAAAGTCATCAAGTCATCTCTTAGTTCTGCGTGGAATTTTTTACCCAACCACATGACTTTATTGTTTTGTAATCTCGGTCTCTAATTCCTCCTCATTCTACATAATCCAGATTATATTTGTTTGTTCTATCCCTTTCTGAATAGTACAAAGCATTGAACATAATCATGGTCCTCAGAACCAACCTTTCCAGGTTCATGCTTAACTCAAGCCCAGCTATAAAGCCTTAGGTACTCTACAGTAGCTTCTGTTCCCCAATTAATATATGGCATGCTAAGCCCTTTTTTCTTATCTTCCTTAAACAATGACCCATTGGTGCCCTTACACTTTATGTGAACTCATGGGCCAAGCCCCAACGAGCGAACTCATCAGCAGTTTCATTATCAACCATTCCTCAGCAGCAATGTCTGACGTGGAAAATTTCCCTAATCCGATCAAAGACAATAGTTTACCCAACCAGTCTTGACGAATTGCGATTTCAAGAAGCTGGGTGCCTTCCTGTCGAAACAAACTTTGACCTAACTATTCCCTGTTGCCTTCAATATGACCAATATCTGCGCCTGGAACACATTACATTTATAAGATGCTTGAGAGTATAATCTGTTCTTTTCCTCTGGCTTTAGTGCTTTAATTTATCATAGATCCGACAGTGAGAGCTGAACACTCCCATACATACTTTAGGATCTCAACCAAAAATTCGTTTGGGAATCGCGTAGTCTGATCAAGCTTAGTACCACCATTTTCGTCACCAAGTAACTAAAAAATACCGTATGAAAGATGATGCCTAGTAGCGTAGGAGTTTTTCCATTATAACTTGCTATCAAGGACTAGTTCAAGATATTTAGCTTAACATGTTAGATTTAACTCCAAGCTATGGAGTACTAGGCTTCTACCAAACGACCATAGATTTGCTAACGAAAAACAATAGATCCGTTTTGTTAAGATTTACGACTTATCCAATCCCTGACCCTTACAGAGAAAGTGCATAAAATGTATACTGCAGTAGCATTCGGACCGTTAAGAGAATTTTTCCCTTACCAAAATGACTACATTGTCTGCACATTCAACTATATTTTTTTCCTTCAGCATTTAACTTCCTCAATATACAGTTGGCCGTTAGAAACCACAATAAATTTGAAAAATCGTCGCCTTTTGGGGTGCCTTTATGGTTACTTACCCCCTATAATCTAACTCTCCTAGCCTAGAATTTATAAGTCTGCTCTCGAACAACAAGGTTATCCATCTGACTCTTTGACTCCAAGGTCCATAAAGTCCCTCTTTACCTAGATATCTGATACATAGATGTTCTCGTAGTTAGATAGCTCTCTCAACGCCATTCATCTTTCTTAAGGTAAGAACAGACTTGTTTAATTCTATTGGATAATTACAGGAAATTAATGTTTTCTTATTTAATAAAGAGCATCCTGAAAAAGCCTTATTATGAAGCTCATAAAATGTGATTTTTTTAACAAACTCGCTTTATTATTTTTTACCATAAAAACACTTTGGTTTATTCGTTATGAAATACTATGAGCAATTACAGTCCATCCCTAATGTATGCTACAATTTCATATTAATTACTTTTCCTTGCATGCTTAAAAATTTAGCAAGAAAAAAGAGAATGTAAACAGATTTGCATTAAATGATTTAAAAAATTCTTATTATCTTTAAAGCAAAAACATTTTTTATTATATAAAAATGTGGTTTATTTAACATATTAAATGGTAACTACCTTCACGTGGGGCGGTAACAGGTTGTTATTTTTATTCTCCATAAATATTAATTTAAGTATAAAAACCGATAAAATACGAACACCAACTTCTACTTTAAAACAGAAAAAAGCAGCTGTGGAAATATTAAAAACAAATTTAATGAACTTAACACTTGAACGTGAAAATTTTCTGTTGTTCAAACATTGATAAAACGGGTGGAGAAAAATATTTATTGATTTTATGAAGTTTATTAATTGTAGTTAACTACCAGTGCAAGTGAAAGAAGTTTTTTGTTTTTGAATGTTTAATTTGTATTAAAGTGTTGCATATGCATAAGGCAGTTCCGAATCAGTTGCATAAAATTAGGGGCTTACGTTAGATATATTTTATTGAAAACAGCATTAATTAAATCAAAGTAAATTTGGTCAATAAAGGAACTGAATATTGACATATTTGGATAAAACTATTGCATATGCATAAGGCGCACAGTAAAAATATTGCATAAAATTAGGATTTTACACTAAAAATTTCTAGAGAATATAAATCAAGTAACTCAAAGCCATTTTTCTACAAAAAAAAAGCAAAAAGACTAACGAATGCTTTCGAAGCATTCCAGCTAACACGATTTGGTAAGTTATCAGTATTTAAATCAAAGGTTTCCTAAAAATAAGTCAGTTTGTGGATCCTAAAATCAGCAAAAGAATTCAGACTATTGAAAGCTCATTGGCTTTTATAAACAGCCATGACTGAAAAGTACATCATACCGCTCCAGCAGTATGCCAATGGCTCTTAATAACGTGTTTAGTCTAGCAATTCAGCACGTTCTAATGAGTCTGAACCACAATAGAGGTATTAATATCACAGCACGCTCTTAGCAGTCTGAACCTTAAAGAGTATATCAGCGACTGATTGGTATCTACAGTGAGAATATTTACAGCGAATTTATGTCAAAACTAGTTGATCGAAGCACACCTCAGGGTGGTGTAGTCTCACCATTACTTAGGCTTTTAGATGTTAGAAGTGGACAATAAAAGGTTATGGTTATGCGTTGGTTACGCAATAAGATGAGCCAAGAGATATTACTCGTAAAAAATGTGCAAAGTGCCAAACACGACTACACTTAGGGAAGAAGCAGTCGTTAGCCGAAGACTACAGAGGTCTGCTTTCGTTATACATTTCCTAAGATATGACGGCTTTGGCTTACCGTATCTACCAACCGATCTTACAATGCAGCTTCTGCTCTTACAGTGCGGCTTGGGCTGACTGTTCGTGGGAAATAATGCACTCATTATAAAGTCCTTTAAATAAGTGATATTGTAAATATTCTTGGATTCTTTAAGGTGACACATAATCGAACCGTCGATTTTGATCCAAAAGTATTCGCCTAAACCTTCATTTTAACGTGAATCCACATCTATATTATTAATCCTACATCACCCAAACAGTTCTGTTAAGCCCGTATTGCTAATGCAAAACTGCTGCCATCGAAGGATGCCTTTTAAGCCGAGCAATTTTACATTTCTGCCACTGCTATAAAGTAAAAATATTGTTATATTATTGTATCACCCTAAGAGGGCAAAAAAGCAGTTAATTATTTATTATCTGTGGATTCATAAGTAGACCCCGGACGTCACTAATTACCTTAGTCGAAGACTATGTTATATTATAAACCTCTAATGCAGTACCAAACGCAGCTCCATAGGAGGCTATTAAGGAACGTCTACAGAGTGGATCTAGTCCTCCAATTCTTAGACAAAGTAAGGGTTTTAGGAGACCATACATCTCTCGAGTAGAATGGTGATGGATAAACGGGGTAATTTTAGAACTTATTTGACAGCTTGCGAAGCGGTTTGCCGAACAAAGCATTCTCAAATATAATATTAGTTTTACAGCCACTACAAAAATAACAAAACACCTTCCATTTGCCAAAACCTAATAACACTTAAACTGTTCTAGTTTTTAATCCACAATCTCTAGTTTCAGTTTAAATGTGCAGAGGAAATGTTAAATGTCTTAGTGCAGCTGGTGCAAGAGATCAAATTGAAAATATTTTAAAGGTAAAATAAATTACCAGAAATTTTGTTGGTTATTTTTGTTGTGTTCATTGTTTAAAAAAACAACTAAAATAATGGTTAAAAAAGCCAAATACTTTAAGTAAGGGTGGTAAAAGCTAGCCAAAAAATATTTATGTTGGCCTAAATGAAAACAAAACAAAAAAATTTAGCGAAAAATATATAGTATTAAATTTTATTTTTGCTTTTGTTTTCTTTCACTCTAACCATCATGGACTCGACCTTGATAAAAGATAGTGGAGAGTGAAGACACACACACACAAATTACAACAAAATAATAAGAAATATTTTAAAGATTTCCTTTAAAAAAAATTGTGAAGGCAAGAAGTTATGGCAGAAAAAATTTTTGCTTTCCCCGCCCAAAACTATGCAACATTAGAAGAAGGGAAAATTAACAAAGCTATCAGAAAAATTGCAGAAGAAGAAAACAAACCCAAGAAAACAAATTTATTTTTGTTGCATATTCTAAGGCTTAATGGCAAATTTCAAGAACTATTAAATATTCACTCAGAAAAATATTTTTCCCTAAAACACACACAATTTCACATTGAAACGAATAATAGTTTTAAAACAAAAATTTTATTTTTTTGGAAGGCTGTCATGATTTTAATTAAAAGAAAGATACCAAATACAAAAAAAATTATGACAAAAAAAATTCTACTCTAAACTATATACACTAATGAGACAGAAAACTAAAAGAGAGAAAAATTAATGAAAGCACAAAGAGATTTTCTTAGAAACATTCACTTATTCAACATTTAAAAACTTGGTTTGAATATTTTACCAGAAAACTAAGATAGTTAACTGAAGCATTAACTGACCAATAATTATGCAAATTGATTACTTTGTTTCATACATACATATGCATTGTTAATGCTTCAACCCAGCATACCATTATCGGAGCGCTCTTATATATGAGCTCATATATGAGCGATTTTATGAGCCTCTGTGACTGTTTCCTGCGTGCATATTTCTGAGCTCGATTTTATGTGCTTTTTATGAGTAATTTCTGCACTCTGACAGATAACGGTAAATTCCAGCTAAGCAGAAGAAAGAAGTTGCTCAAATTGATTCATTAGTGAATATTTATGGAAGCGTAAAGACAAAATTGTGAGTTATCTTATAATAAATACAAAAATAATACATAATTGAAATAATGAAAAGAGCAAACTAAAAAAAAAGATAATTAATAACACTAGGCAACAGCCATTTTGTTATTTGTTTCTAGCATACTTTTTCTCATGGATTTGGACCTACTGAACACGAAAATGAATTTTAAAAATTTTTCTGTCGATTGGTTTGCGAGATACAAATTTTTTAATTTTTTTTTTTTAATTTTTGGAGGTACACTTACTATTTTGAGCATATCTTTAGTCTTCTTTGACCTATTTTATCCTACTACTACTCAAATTAAAGACAATTGAGCCGTCTACAACTTATTCTCAGAAAATTTTCAAATCGGGTTAGTAGTTTTGATGTTGGCGGCTTAAAAAGGTTAAAAAACTGGGTTTTTTTAGTAAAAATGTGGCTGAAAAATTCATATAAAAATTCATATAAAATATAAAACGCGATGTTAACAGCGATTTTAATTTTTTTACGTATAGCTGACACTTTTCCAAAGAAAATAAGCCCTTACTTAACAAAATCTGATGACAAATGGCCGACTTATTATTTTTTTGGTAAACGACCGAAATTCCGCTATTTTACGATTTTTTGATTTTCATTATTTGCACAGCTTACCTACCCAACGCAAACGAATAAATACATTTGAACTTAATTTAAAATAAACAAATTAGTCTTCGTATATTATTTTTTAATTTATTTACAGCACTACATGCTCATACATATTTAAACATAAGGAGACACGGTTATCAATTGCATTTCAAAACTGTCTGTGAAAGTGTAAAGAAGTTAATATTTAGAAAACGCAAGGAAGACAATGAGTAAAAGACTACGTGTGTTCGAGTGTTTGAACGATCCAGACAATTTCTGCAATGTTTGTGGCCAGTTTATAAAAAAAAATCACGCACACAAGTTTACTCCAGCAGTACAATTGCACTATTTGAATTATTTTGGTATTTCACCAAATATCACAGAACCATGGACACCTAAGTCGCTGTGTGATCTTTGCTATATAATCTTAACCAACTGGGCAGCTGGCGGAAGGTAAGAATTTTTATTTAAACACATTATACATAGCGAATATAGTAATTTATTTTAATTTTAGCCGCCATATGAAATTCGATACACCAATGATGTGGAAAAAGCCGCTATGCCATTCCACAGACTGTTATTTTTGCCTCACCACAAACAGTGGGGTAGGAAGATTTTTTAAATGGAACTACGCTCAAGTGGGATCGTTTGCGCTTCCAGTACCACATTCGCATGATGTGCCATATCCAGTGTGCCCTGGTGCATCTCTTCAAAAAGCAGAATCGTCAGAAGAAGAGTCCGAGTCAAATGCAAGCGAATTTGAGCCGGGTGCAAAGCGAAAATTACTGTCACAGGCCGAACTAAACGATTGGGTGCGCGATTTTGGTCTCACTAAGGAGAAAGCCGAACTTTTTGCGTCTCGGATGATACAGTGTGGATTTGTGGCTTCAGAAGTGAAAGTAACAGCGTACAGAAACCGTCACAAGGAGTATGCAAAATTTTATACAAAGAAAGACCAAATATGTTTTTGCAGCGACATTTCAGGCTTGTTCCAAGAGCTTCACCAAATTCACAACCCCAACGAATGGAGGTTGTTTATTGACAGCAACAAAGAGAGCTTGAAGGCAGTTCTCTTACATAATGGGAATGAAAAGCCATCTGTTCCTATTGCTCATGCGGTTCATTCAAAGGAGAACTATGAAACTATGGACATTTTGCTGAAATGCATAGAGTATAGGAAATACAATTGGAAAATATGCGCCGACCTTAAAGTTGTGGCCATTCTGTGTGGACTCCAAGGAGGCTATACGCGACATTGCTGTTTTCTGTGCCTTTGGAATAGCCGCGCTGATGATCAGCATTATATAAAAAAAAAATGGCCGGTACGAACGAAACCTGTAGTTGGAGAAGCGAATGTTCAGCGCAAACCACTAATAGAGAACCGTGAAAATATAATACTTCCGCCGCTGCACATAAAATTGGGTTTGATTAAAAATTTTGCCAAAAAATTAGACAAAGAAGGTGAAGCTTTTGCCTATTTACGGTCAATTTTCCCTTACCTTTCGCTGGCAAAAATTAAAGAAGGAGTCTTCGCAGGACCCGAGATAAAAAAAATTTTGAAAGATGAAAAATTCCCAAAGCTGTTATCACCCATCGAAGCCGCATCATGGAATTCCTTCAGGCTTGTTGTGGAAAACTTTTTAGGAAACAACAAAAGCCCGAATTATAAGGACATAGTTGAGGATCTGGTAAAGAACTATGAAGCCATGGGAGTGCACATGTCACTTAAAATACACTTTCTGCATTCTCATTTGGATTTTTTCCCTGAGAATTTAGGAGACGTGAGCGACGAACACGGCGAGCGCTTTCATCAGGAATTGAAGGCTATGGAACGACGCTATCAGGGCATCTATGACACGGCTATGATGGGTGACTATATTTGGACCCTAATACGTGAGACCGATTGCAGCGAATACAAAAAACAAAGAAGAAGTCAGCAGTTTTTCCACATGGCATAAAATGTACACTTATATCTTTGTTTTTACTCAAATAAATTAAAAAATAATATACGAAGACTAATTTGTTTATTTTAAATTAAGTTCAAATGTATTTATTCGTTTGCGTTGGGTAGGTAAGCTGTGCAAATAATGAAAATCAAAAAATCGTAAAATAGCGGAATTTCGGTCGTTTACCAAAAAAATAATAAGTCGGCCATTTGTCATCAGATTTTGTTAAGTAAGGGCTTATTTTCTTTGGAAAAGTGTCAGCTATACGTAAAAAAATTAAAATCGCTGTTAACATCGCGTTTTATATTTTATATGAATTTTTATATGAATTTTTCAGCCACATTTTTACTAAAAAAACCCAGTTTTTTAACCTTTTTAAGCCGCCAACATCAAAACTACTAACCCGATTTGAAAATTTTCTGAGAATAAGTTGTAGACGGCTCAATTGTCTTTAATTTGAGTAGTAGTAGGATAAAATAGGTCAAAGAAGACTAAAGATATGCTCAAAATAGTAAGTGTACCTCCAAAAATTAAAAAAAAAAAATTAAAAAATTTGTATCTCGCAAACCAATCGACAGAAAAATTTTTAAAATTCATTTTCGTGTTCAGTAGGTCCAAATCCATGAGAAAAAGTATGCTAGAAACAAATAACAGACAAAAGTTTGTTATTTGTGACCTAGTGTAATTAAATGTTCAGGAAACACTTAAGAAAAACTGAAAAACTTTTTTTTGCTACTTTGCCGATAAGTTTTATAATTAAAATGCTGGCACCACATCCCACTAAGGTTAGTTTTGTAGTAATTTATTCGGTTTGACTAAATTTTATTTAATTTTAGCTAAATAATAATAATCGACTTTAAATAAAGAGTTAATGTTTTCGTTTTATATCAACATATGTATGTATTCGTCTAAAGGTATGCTATACTTTTTGTACGGCTTAATACTAAAGTGATACCAACATGAATCTAAGTCAATATGCTGATTTTATATACAAAATTGTACATGGCTATTTCTAATAGAGGCTTTGTAAATTTTATTTCAACAGACTTTTATTCGAATGTATACGAGAGTTGTATGTAGAATTAACATGTGTTATCTAGGGATACAGAAAAAATATTGACATTTATCTCAATTAAAAATTAATATCCTTATCAGTTACATTGGAAAAATGTATCTAAAATAAAGAACAAAAGTTCTTCATAAAATTTTAAAGATACTATCAATTAAAAAATGGCAAAAAGTGATGCATATCAAAAGGCTTTTAGCTTTATCAATTTGCAACGAACCGAATGCAATGTATACTTTTTTTGAATTAAATAAAAACGTTTAACTATGAGTTAAAATTAAATTTTCTTGTGAAATTATATGGGTTTAATCCTGTTTTACCTTATTCCTTTTTAAAAACAATTAACAAGACTTACTTAGAGAGCTGCCATAAGTTTTTTAATGTGATAAAAAACTTGAATGTTTTATGTACAAAAAATATAAACTTACCTGAAAAGAGAAAATAGAAAAATAAATTTCATTAGAAAAGAAAGAAATTTAACATTTTTAACACTTAAATTATACTAAGAATTTATAATATAGAACCTTTATATTCATATAAATGTTTTAACTACAAGTTGTAGCACACTTTAAGGCAGTTTATTTTTATAGTTAGTTAGTTAGTTAACTTTATTGAGACTTCTTTTCTTTTCATATTATAGGATTTACAAACAGTACGTTCTATGAGAAAACTTAAAACTATATCGTATTATTTTAATGACATAACATGTTAATTGGTTTTGCAACTTGCTTATTAAGATAAATTTAAGAAAATCATTTATACATTTAGATAAACAATAAATTAAAAATAAACAACGCTTGCTCCCGGCATTTGACTATACTCGTAGGGTAAAACCCACATATAATCAGCTTAATACTACACACTTAAAACCTAATTCTTAACCTACTTAAATCTATAAAAGAAAACAAAAATGAGAAAAAAAAATAAATAAAAATATGTATTTACATATACATATATATATGTATATATATATATATATATATATATATATATAATACCAATAAAAAAACATTATCCCCTATGTATACCGGGAGTAATACTTGAATAAAAGTTTGTACCAGGAAAACTAATAGGTTCTTCCTGTAAAATTCCGATAGTAGAAATATAGTTTGTGTTTGACCAACTTAAATCCTTCTCAAAAGTTAATAAATCTTGTATTACGCTTCCTTCGAAGCAGGACAGATTAACTACAAAACGTCTCATTAAATCGAGCGCATAATAGGAAATAGGAGATAACTTTGCGTGTTTGTAAATAGATTCATTTGAAAATTTTTTGTTTAAGGATTTAAAATTCCTCTCTATGCATTTCCTTACAATATGGCGCTCAAATATCTCCATTTTCTTTATTGTTGTTTTAGAAATAGTAAACCATATAGGATACGCATAGAGAAGAATTGGTCTTATGCTAACCTTATATAAAAGCAACTTAGTTTTAATTGGCAATGATCTACTATTAAAGAGATTTGAAAAAGCGCCTTTAACTCGATTTGCCTTTTCAATAGTACCATTTACGTGCTTATTAAACTTAAGAAGCTTATTAAAATTAACTCCAAGATATTTTACATTGTCCTTAAATTCGATTTCAGATCCATTTAACTTTAATTTTAAACTTTTACTTTCTGGAACAACATTATATTTACATTTTCCGGAAGCATTACGTAAACATATTGCACTACTTTTTGATGTATTTATTTTAATACCCCAATAAGAATAAAATCTGTTAACATGTTCAAGATGCAAAGAAACACGCTGCAGTGCAACTAAAGGTGACAAGTCATGCGCATAAAGCAGCGAGTCGTCGGCATAAAGAATTCCTTTGGAACTATTGTACTCGTGAGGGAAGTCGTTCATAAATATATTATACAAATGGGGCGCTAGCACTGAACCTTGTGGAACACCACAGTAAACATTACCGTATGAAGATAATTCTTTGTCAAGCTGTACACAAAATTGTCTATTTTGAAAGAAGCTTTGAAACATTTTTATGATTGCGGCATCAAAACCAATCGTTACCATTTTAAAGAGAATGCCGTTATGATAGGCTTTATCAAAAGCCTTTTCAACATCAAGAGACACCGCGACTGTACATTGTTCTTTTCTTAAATTTTGTACAACATCAGTTGTAAATTTTAGTAAAGCATGTAACGTAGAATTGCCTTTCTTAAATCCAAACTGTTCCTGAGGAATATAATCTCTATTCACTCCTGCATCCATTTTGATACGAATAACCATTTCAAATAATTTTCCCACGTTGGAAAGCAATGAAATTGGTCGTAAATTGTCTATATCAGTGTTACCTTTTTGCTTTTGAATTGGAACGATCTTGGCAATTTTCCACGTATTTGGAAAATAAGAGTTATTAAGGCAATTATTAAATATTATGGTCAAATACTGAAAGGCAGTTATTTTTATACTTTAATCAATTTATCCATTACAATAAATTTTGTATTAAGAACACATTTAGTATGTGCAATCTAAATTCAATAAATTTTGTAAAAACAACAATTTCTTTGAGCTAAAATTTATAGTTTTAACTTTAATTTGGCAAAGAAAAAAAATTTTCATAAAAAAGCCTAAAAATCAAAGCATCGTTTCTTCTTTAATTTCTTGGCATTAAAGATGTTTTCTTTTGGATTTGAAAAAAAAATTTCCTTTAATTATGCGAATTAAATGCAATGCAGATAAATGCTGATTTACATTTTTCTGTTTTTCTTATATTCTTTTTTTAATTTGTTTTTCTAGGTACAAATATAGTTTGTGTTAAATATAACACCAGTAGGAAAAACGTTCGAAAAAAAACTTGGCTTAAGAAATGAAAATAGCTAAGCAAAAACTATTTCAATGTTATTCCGATAACAAAGAAAATATCATCTATAGAGATGATAGATAAAATAACAAAGATAGCTCAAAATAGATTATTTGTAATAAAATGTACTAAAAAGGTGATAACTTGTTTTAAAGAAATAAAAAATAAGCAGTATTTAAGGGGATAAAGAAGGGAAAATTAAACATCATATTCAAAAAAGTGTTAGAATTTTTTAAAATCATGCCCAAAAAATATTAGACACCCTTTCCTTAAAATTTTGAAGGGTTTTTGAGGGAAGATATTAATATTTTTCTTCTAATCGATATAATTTTTCTAACAAAATTTGAATTAAAAAAATTAATTTAACTTTGAAAAAACAAAAAGCTAAATACAGTGAACTCGCGAAAACGTGAACTAATTTTTACCAAGGGTGTTCATGTTTTCGATTTTGTTCACGTTTCTGATTGGATATGTTTTAATTATTTTCTAACGAATTTAATTTTTTTTTATCAATTTATTGTTATTAGTTCAAAAACATCCAAATCTAGTCAAAACTTAACAACGCTTTAACCCGAAAAGTCCAATTTAAAAATTTTAAAACCTAAGCTTTTGGGTAATACATAATTGTCTTATTAATCTGACCACAAAAATCAACCATTTGCAAATAAAACTATGTATATCGCTTATAGATCCTTTTATTGCATAATTCGGGGACTCCCAAAACTAATAAAATTAATGTAAACAAACAAAAAACCTCAGAAAAAACTGTTCACGTTTGAGGGCTTTCAATGTTTGTTCACGTTTTAGAGTAGTTAATGTTAAATAAAAAGTGTTCACGTTTCTGGATGTTTACGTTTCTGGATATTCACGTTTTCGCGAGTTCACTGTAAATGAAAAACATTCGCAATACGGAAATGTGCCTTAAAATATCTTAACTTTAAAGAAATATTGATTGGTGGCCTTGAAGGTCGATACCATTAGGGTTTCGCCTTAAGATATACTTCACTTTTTGTGCTTCAAAAAAAAATACAGCAATAAAGTTAACTAAGCTATTTGAACAGCATATGTGGCATTGATATAGTTTTAATTGAAATGCGTATTAAAACTTAAAAAATAAGAACATTGACTGGCACTTTACAAAATAAGATCCTTTTCTAGGAAATACAAAAAATAAAAACATTTTAAAATGCGAAAAAAAACATATTTTCAGCAGAATCGATAGAGACTTTTCTATTTGTACAATTATATGACATGTACTTATGAACATGCTACATACGCTTAATAAGTACAGCAAGCTTAATTTAACGCCTTAAGGTATACAAGGTTTTGTAAGTAAAAAACAAGACAAAATATGAAACTGACTTAAATAATTTTACAATCGCAATAACAAATAGTATAATAATTTTTAAAAAATACGTAAAACACGTAGTAACAAAAAAATCATTAAGCAGAATATTTTGTAGCATATTTCAAGGAGCACAAATTATTTATTTAAGCAAAATTTACAGAAAATGGGGTTTTTTCAAACGTGCAGTTTTATTGCGAAAATTTATAATTTGTCTAAAAAAGTCATTGTTTAAAAAAAAAATCAATTCTCTGTCTTAAATGCACTTTTTCAAATAATTTTTGTCGATTTACAAAATCAGTGTTTATCATTGAAAAACGCTACCAAAACATTAGCAATTTGAAGGTAATGTTTAAGTTTTTAGTTATAATGTAAATGTTATAAGAGCAATTATAAAAACTTTATTTCCTGCCACTGTTAAATATGCATACATACATATCTCTCTAAATAATTTAATATCATTCTTAACATCATACCTTTAATAATTTCTTTTTCTTTCCTACGCTGTTCTGTATCTCTAAAACAAGCACAAACTTTTAATAAAATTAGAAACAGAAATGTTGCTTTTGAAGCATACTTTTAATTTACATTTAACGAATATTATTTAACTAAAGCATACTTTAGGGAAATTAGAAAAGTAAATTTTCTAGTGCATACCATAAGGCGTTTTCCTCTTTTGTGTAAATATTACTAAATGAGATAAAAATTTAATGAAATCAAGCTTGTTTTGTTTAAGCTCTAAAAAAATAATTTAATATTTTATTGTTTTTTTCACGGTTTGTTAAAGCGGATTACCACACTCTCATAACATTAATGTCGTTTAAAATTTTATTTCACAAAGATTGAAAGCCACAAGATTAATTGTGAAGTATTTTTCTTTTGTAACTTTTTGTTATTTTTCGTTATTGTTTGTCTGTTGAAACCCAGTTTTTAAACTCCCGGTTTTTTTGTTTTCGGAAAAATAAAATATTCCAACGTTGTATTGTGGAAGGCCTAAAACATCTTATTTTTTTTAAAGATATAATTTTTAAATCAACCTTTTATTAAAAATAAACGTTGGGAACTTATGTTTTAAAGCTTCCAAATATGTTTTACATTTTGGCATTTTTACAAATTTCGTCCAAGATATTTAATTAATTTTTCTTATTATCTTGCAATCAATCAATTTGAAGCTGTAACAATTTTCAAGAGAAATACAAAATAAATTTGTTTTTAAATAATTGAAATACTTATGACTATGAATCAATTGTTCTTGGTGGGCAGTAGTCTTATTGTAATCAAAAAAATAGATGGACAGGTGTCTGTCTAACTTTATTTTTTTATTTTTTAAAGATAATTTACGCAATTGTAAAATTATTACAACTTAATTAGTTTTCAAACAAAAAATATATTAATGCTTTAATATTTAAAGAGAACGCCCAAGGGTATGCAATAAAGAAAGGAAATATTAGATAATTATTTTGCAATTTGTGAAATATTACGTTTTATAAAATCCTAAAAAATTTTGTTTTGTTCATAGAATAAGATTTTATTGGGTAAAAGAAATTTTTAAAAAATTTTGAAAAACTGGAAACGCAACAAAGAATACATGCTGTCCTTAAAAGAAGATATTTTCTTAATTTGTTTGTGTGTACTAGAAAATAAAAATAAATGAATATTATATTAAAACATTTATATTTCTATAAGCAAAAGTAAGCCAAGTTTAGTAAAAGCTTAATAGTTAATATTTGTTTAAGGATTATATACTTTTTTCTTTTGAAAAAGGACAAAAACGATTTCTTTAATAATTTTTAAGAATAAGTTAAACGTTTAAGGCTTATATTTGTTTTTATTTAAAAAAAACAGACATATTTAAAGAAAAAAAATATATTTGTAGTTTTGTCATTGCTAGATATAACCATAACCTACATTTCGTTATATTTGTTTTATTTTTTCGAATAAATTGGGAGACTTTTCAACCTTGCCTATTGTTACGATTTTTTTTGAGCTAAATAGTTTTTGTATATATTTAAATAAAGTGATATAGAATCAAATATTGTCGTCAAGGTTTATTTAAAATTATTATTTTTATACCAAGTTAGTATGTTGTCTACTTTTTGGCACGTATCTTGTAACATAATCCAGTTTTTTTGTTTCTCTTAAAAGTTTAAAAATATTTATTTATGGTTCTTAAGTAACAATATTAAGTAATTTTATTTTTGTCTGCATTTTTCATTTGTTTTTTTTTATTAATGCCAAAGAGAATATATGACAAAAAAATTTTTATTTATAAAAATGAAAATAAAGTAATTTGCCTAAGGGTAGGCAATAAAACATGTAATAAATATGCCCTATTATACCTGCAAACTAAAAACCTAATAAATTAGTTATTTATATAAAATAAAGTTAAAAGAAGCTTAAAATTTGCCAAATTTAATGTCAAATTATTAATTGGAAATATTTTGGGGCAAAAAAAAACTGAATTTTAAAGAATAATTAGTCACATAAATATTTAACATTAAATAGTTTCCATTCCAGTAAATACTATTTTATTTGTGGCGCAAAGATTTATAGATTTGTATGCCAAATTTATGCATTAAAATATTATCAAAATAATAGTAATAATTATAGGCTTTTTGTGTTTTTAATAACTTTGCTCGTGTGTAAGAAAATTAAAAAAATTTTATATGTTGATTCAAAAAGTCATCGTTATTCTTTAGTGCATATGTATGTTTGATATCCCAGACCTAGTCAGGCATAAACTTTTGTATTAATGGTTTGTTTTGATTATAATAAATGAAAAATTTTTTTAAACATAATACATATGATAATTGTTGGGTTCCTAATGGGAGATTAATTGATATTATTAATAATTTATAAATTTGCCATTAAGCATATACAGCAACAATAAATTATCAAAATAAAACATATTAAAGATTATCTATCTGTGAGTGATGTGTGTTTAATAATGGGCATTTCGGCAGTCGAAAACATGACAATTGTACGTACGACTTTGAATGAGAAAAAGAAAATTATATTTCTATAAAAATTCCCATATGAAAACCACTTTAGATATTAAAACAAAATTCGTAGCACTTGTTATAACTACACCATTTCCAAATGTATACCAGAATTGTGTAAATATATTCAAAAAATTTCGAAATCAATTTTGGAAATTTTTTACTAAATTTTAAAATTTTCTTATTAATTTCAAAAATTTCTTTTTTAATTTCTAAAAATTTCTAAGAACTCTTATTTAATTTAAAAAATTTCTAACTTATTTCAAAACCTTCCATACGTTTCTTTACTTTATAATTTTTATTTTTTATTTGAAATTGTTTTAATGTATTTAAGAACAATTTCCAAAGGTTATTCAGGATTTGATTCCAATTTTCTTTGTTTATTCATAGAGTTTGCTGTAGGTTAAGTTTGTCTATATGAATTTCATTGGTTCTTACACCAAATCATCAGTAGACCTTAACCAAATTCTTAAAAAACCTTCTTAAATATTTTCTGCCTTTATATAATAACCTTAATAAACTTATTGAGAATTACTACGAAAAAACCAAACTATTCAAGAGTTTTTTTAAGAACCCAACAAAGCATTTTTCGCCATGAGCTGTTTTAATTTAAGAACTTTATAAATTTATAAATTGGGTCTCCCAATTTTCCATTAGAAATTTCTATAATTGTAAACGTTGAAATATCGGCAAATATTCCAAAAAGGACTTAAGCTTTTTAATTACGTTTAAAATATTTTCCTTATTCAAATGCAAAAAACTTTACCAATTTTTTCTCACATGTCTCTTAAACATATTTTGCTGTTGGTTTTTTAGTTTTGCATAAATACTACAACAACAATAGAAGAATAAGAGGATACAAACTTCTTATTATCTTCCCTCTAAAATTGAGCTTTTTTTGCGGTCTGGCGTTTATTAATTTTTCCATTTTTAAAGAAACATTTTAAACTTATAAATTTTTAAAAAGCAGGTAAAGAAAAATTCTAAAAAAAAACAATCAATTTCATTAAACTTTAATCGACAAGAGAGTTTCTGAAGAAGTATGTATGAATGTATGTTTGCTAAAAGCCGAACATCTACCCAAAAATATTAGGGCCATTCATGAATAACGCAATGTGTTTTTTTACGGCGGCATTGCTTATTACCATTTCTTACAGCCTTTCCAGATCCACGACAGTGTTTAATGATTAGTTAGTTATTTATTTAAAGTATTAAGTCAAAAAGCACAAAATTTTAAGTTCCCTTATACCAGTAACATTTTCAAAACTTTAAAAAATAAACAAATACTTATGGCCAGTTTTTGAGTACAACAATTAATTTTTAAATACAAGTTCTTTATGGGAATCTGGTTTTTAAATATAACTTAAAAATAAATATCTAACTTCAAAACTGGCCATAAAGGGTTACCATTAACCTTTTCTACATAATTTTTTTAAGCTATTTTTCAAAACACCAACGCCGTAAAATGTACATTTTAAAATTTGTTTTTATAAAAATAGTTTTTGCCGATTTTTTTAATTTTGACGAACATGTTTTAACATATTAAAAGCAGAAGCTAAGGGCTTTATTTTATGCAGGACTGTAAATAATAAATTTTGGAATTTTCAATAAAGAAACATTATGTACGAGGAAACATCAGAAACTCAAGTTAAGTACTTGATAGTATGCATAAACAAATTTTTTTTATTTTAAATTTTGCATTAATAATTATTAATAATTAATTAATAATAATTAGTTTTTGATTTTATTTTAGAAATTATTATTATATTTTTAGTCAATTTTAAAATAAAACAAGTAAGAGCGCTATATTCGGCTGTGCCGAATCTTATATACCCTTCACATTGGTCTTTAAATATACCCAGCCGAGTAATTTTGTACTGCAAATAATATAATAAAAAACCTTGTGCGAGTTTTAAAGCCCATAGAAAAAATAACAAAATTTTAACGTTTGTATGAATAATAGAAATACATAGATGAAGAAGATTTGAGGTCGAAAGTTTTAAAAGTTTTCGACATTATCCATATTTAAAGGTTAATAAAACTTATTAAATGTACTAGTCCCGCTGCTCTTCTCCAACTTTTTTTCCAAAATGTATAAATTATTTAATTATTACTTTTTGTAGAATATTCGAAGTCGATAGCTGTAATAGTTTTCCAGAAGCGTATCGAAAATTTTATAAAAATTGTTAATTTGTATGGGAGCTACCCCTTCTTCACCCCCCATCCGAAAATTTTTTTCCTTCAGAGCGTAGCCCTTGATATCCAATCACTTTTTGTAGAACATTTGATTTCGATATCTGTTGTAGTTTCCGAGATATAGCATATCGAAAATTTAACAAAAATTATTAATTTGCATTGGGGCTACCCCTTTTTTTGCCCCCACTCAAAAATATTTTTCTTTAAAGCGTAGGCCTTTTTGTCCAATTACTTTTTGTAGAACATTTTGAGTCGATAGCTGTTATAGTTTACGAGATATAGCATATCGAAAATTTAACAAAAATTGTTAATTTGTATGGGAGCTACCCCTTTTTTTGCCCCCACTCAAAAATTTTTTTCTTTAAAGCGTAGGCATTCTTGCGCAATTACTTTTTGTAGAACATTCCATTTCGATATCTGTTACAGTTTCCGAGATATAGCGTATCGAATATTTTATAGCAATTGTCAATTTGTATGGGAGCTACCCCTTTTTTTGCCCCCACTCAAAAAAATTGTTCTTCAAAGCGTAGGCCTTCTTGCCCAATTACTCTTTGTAGAACATTTGGTTTCGATATCTGTTACAGTTTCCGAGATATAGCGTATCGAATATTTTATAATAATTGTCGATTTGTATGGGAGCTACCCCATTTTTTGCCCCCACTCAAAAATTTTTTTCTTTAAAGTGTAGATCTTTGCGTACAATCACTTTTTGAAGAACATTTTATGTCGATAGCTGTTATAGTTTCCGAGATATAGCGTATCGAATATTTTATAACAATTGTCGATTTGTATGGGAGCTACCCCATTTTTTGCCCCCACTCAAAAAATTTTTTCTTTAAAGTGTAGATCTTTGCGTACAATCACTTTTTGTGGAATATTTTATGTCAATAGCTGTTATAGTTTCCGAGATATAGCGTATCGAATATTTTATAACAATTGTCGATTTGTATGGGAGCTACCCCATTTTTTGCCCCCACTCAAAAAATGTTTTCTTTAAAGTGTAGATCTTTGCGTACAATTACTTTTTGTAGAACATTTTATGTCGATAGCTGTTACAGTTTCCGAGATATAGCGTATCGAATATTTTATAACAATTGTCGATTTGTATGGGAGCTACCCCATTTTTTGCCCCCACTCAAAAAATTTTTTCTTTAAAGTGTAGATCTTTGCGTACAATCACTTTTTGTAAAACATTTTATGTCGATAGCTGTTATAGTTTCCGAGATATAGCGTATCGAATATTTTATAACAATTGTCGATTTGTATGGGAGCTACCCCATTTTTTGCCCCCACTCAAAAAATTTTTTCTTTAAAGTGTAGATCTTTGCGTACAATCACTTTTTGTAGAACATTTTATGTCGATAGCTGTTATAGTTTCCGAGATATAGCGTATCGAATATTTTATAACAATTGTCGATTTGTATGGGAGCTACCCCATTTTTTGCCCCCACTCAAAAATTTTTTTCTTGAAAGTGTAGATCTTTGCGTACAATCACTTTTTGTAGAACATTTTATGTCGATAGCTGTTATAGTTTCCGAGATATAGCGCATAAAATATTTCACCAAATTTGTGCAATTGTAGGAAAAATACCCCTTCCCCTGGTCCTATCTGAAAAAACTTTTTCCATTATTTAGGTCCCTTCTTTAGGAGTATCCGTGCCAAGTTCTGTGGCAAGAGTGACTATACTTACTGAGATATATGGGGATATATGCACGGATTTTGTCCTAAAAAAAATGGGTTACTCTGGGTTTTCGCTTATATCTCGGTCAATAGTGAACCGATTTTGCTGATTTTAAATAGCGATTGTTAGCGGGATATTTCTGATCGTTTGACACCATTAACTGGTCTGTATCTTTTTATTTGATTCCGGAAACTTGATTTCAACAGACGGACAGACGGACAGACGGACATGGCTATTTCAACTTCCCTATCTATAAGGATCCAGAATATATATACTTTATGGGGTCGCAAATGAATAATAAAGAAATTACAAACGGAATGACAAAGTGATATATACCCTATCACTATGTGAAGGGTATAAAAACGATTATTGTTATCATAATTGATTTTTATAAAAATTTAAAAATAATATAAATATTTCTGCCAAAAAAAATAGAAAAACGAAAAACAACATAATAATAATTTTGAAAGAAAAAACTAAAAATTTAAAAGCAATCGGTACAAGGTTCGTGTATATAAGATGACCTTAGTTGATCAGCTGAGTAACGGTATTTTGTTATTTAAATGTCAAATTTTGTTTATGTTTATATTTATCTTTTTTACAAACTACAGTTGTCAGTATTCTAAGAAAATCTCAAAAAGAAGAAGACAAAATTTGTGAGTTTTTGTCATCAGTCCTTGACATTCGTGTGGCGATTAAGTTGTTTTTGTAGAACTGATCCCACCTGACATATGTGCATGCGGCTTGCAATCGATAATACATACATCTTTTTTTTTTTTTAAATTATCAAAATCAAAAAATAATTTTTTCTTGAGATTAATTTTTTGGCATAATTATTCAGTGTCTGGTTTCTTGTTTCGTATTAAAATGAAACGATTTTTAATGTTTTAATGTAATTAAGGTCTTTTTGTTGTTGGCGTATCAATAATAATTTAAATTTTGGCCATTGTAGATATGGACTGGATTATCAATTTTTTTAAACCTTAATAATTAAGAGCAACAGAAGCAACTATGAAGAAAAATCTAAAAAATATAAAAATTACGGACTTTGTCAAAATAAAAATAATTGGCCTTTCCATGGTTTGCAAACCTATCTCAAATGACCGCAAAAACCGCACCTTCAAGTATACCGATTAAATCAGAATCAATTCCTAATTCGATTTAGGCATGTCCGTCAGTCCGGCTCACGGACTCTGGGTGTATGACTTAAAAAATGTTCCCCTTAGAAGTTCACACATATTGTTCGTTTTTTACACAAAAAATGTTAAATCCGCTATAAAATTATGAATTTTATAACCAAAGTGTTTGCAAAAATAGCGCAACAGTGACCTGTCATAAGTTTAATACAGCTTTTGTGAAAGTCATTTGAGTTGGTCAAATTTAAAATGGTGATCTGTGTAAGAATTAACACAAATCATTGGACGTATTTACAAATATCGTACTTTAAAGCAAATTGTGCAACATTGTGTCTATAATTATTCAACACTAAATATACGATACCTTTTTTGCAAGAAACTCACTTTGAAATTCTTTCTTAAATATTATTGGCGTTATTTGGGGTAGTTTTCAAATTTGCTTATTTTCACATATAAATTCATTTTACCTGCAATTCGTTATTGGTATTAATTAAATTAAGTAAGACAATTGTCAGATTTTTAACAAATAATCACAGTTAAGGGATGAAGTTTATAAAATTGTTAGTTTGTTAAGCAATTGTTGTTAAGCAATTGTTTAGTGCATACAAAGCAAATCTCTTAAGACAGCTGTTAGAACTAATGACTGCAATTTTCAATTATTTACAAATTAATTTACAATAAAAAATGTTTACACCTAAAAGCAAACCCAATTTTGAAATAGATAAGCAGATGTAAGTTATAAAGCTAAAAATTATTACAATTATAATTTAATCACAAAATACTGTTGTTATATATTATTGCAATATCAAGTGATTACCCTTAATGTTTAGGAGATTCTTTAAACATGTTAGTAAGAATACTCGTCCACAAAGTCTGCCAGTCGTTGAAGCATGCAAGTATACGTGTTTGAAAAAAAATTATATTAACTTACATATAACAAACATATCGTTAGCTGAAATGCAAAGGGACCAATCCAAACATTTTTTTAAATTATAGGAGTGAAAACAAAAATGAAAAATATTTTTGAAGAAATATTGTTGTTCGAAAGCCAAACCTTCTCTAATAAATGATATTGTTATGGCTTTTTGCCTTTTAAAGGAAAGGAATTGTATGATGTTGCGCTGTTTGAGTTTTCCTTAAAAAAGGTTTTTTTTTATATAAAAGACTTAAAACTTCTTTAGACTTTTGTTTTAATGTGTTTTATCATTCCTTATCAAAAATCCAAATTTTTTGCTTGTTAGGTCTTTTTATATTTCAGATAACGCTATATACTTTTCTATACACTTTGCTTTAATAATAAAAAATTTATGTTGTATGGTAAACACGATATACTAACTATACTTTTATACAAACATATTTTTATGAGGTTATTTGTTTCTTTGAGGTTTGGTTTAAAAAAAGTAAAAGAACATGCAACAAACAAAATATTAGTCATAAAAAGGTTTGCTGTGTGCAAGTTTTTTGGGGTTTAGAAAAGAATATTACATGACTTTAACCCTTAAAAAAACATATAAAACATTTTATTGAGCAATTAAAATATATTATTAACACAAATTACTCTATATTTAGAAAATACTGCTTAAAATAATTAATGTAAAAGTTGTTGTTCCATTTAAATGTAAGTAAGTTTGGATCATTGTACTACAATCACGCAAAAAAACAGCTGAATAGATTAATATAAAAATTTGGCACACAATTAGCTAACAAGCCGTATAATTAAGAGGGAAGAGCTCATGTCACGGTAACGGTACCAATAAAGTTTTTAAATGTTTGTTTGGGTAGTTCTGCTACAATGACGCAAAAGGCGACATAAAGAATTTGAATTAAAAGAAACACACAGATACAACTTAATCTGGATAAATGAGATATTTTTATCTTGGATAACGCGCACATCCTTTAAATAGCATATAAGGTAGCTACTCATTTAAATAACGAGTTGGCCTGGCAAACGTTGTTCCATCAAAACTTTAACAAACTTGTGGGTAAAAATTTTGTAAATTGTGAAAAGTTATTGGAAATGCTTACACATTTCGGTTGATCCCGGCCATACTATACCCTACACCACGTTTGTATGAAGCTTTTTAAAAAAAGACCGATAATATTTGTATTCAGTATAACAGTTGGCGGCATAAAGATAAACATGTGGGCAAAACTAAAAAACAACTGAGCTGTGCTATAATTAAGAGACAGTCAGAATGTTTTTTGACTTTATGAAAATCCTGTCGTGGCTTTAAAGTTTTTTAACACCCAACAAAGATATTTTGGGGGCCAATAATATTTTTTTTAAATTACTATTTAAAAGTCTAATAATGGGTTTCATCCAAAGAACCATTATTTATTGCAATAAGAAGAAAGAAAATGAGTCTAAAGAAATTCACTGCTAATTAAACAAAAAATTATTTAAAACGCATACTTACGTAGTTTAGTACATATATGGGAAATCAAAATGTCCTTGGTAACTTTAGGCTCTGCAATTTTCCTTGAAAAAAAAAGAAATTGGCTCCCTCTACCTACATCTTGTTACTAGAACCAAATGAAGAACGAAAACGCATTCCTAAAATTTATTTCAAAAAATTAACCACATATTTCCGATAGCTAACCAAACTTTATATTTTTCGAAATAGTAAACGACTGTTGCAGTATAATTTTTTACAAAATCCGTTGCATACATTAGGGGTAAAACTATTTTTATAAGTTTTTGCAGTTATCAGTTTTAAAACAGATTGTTAATCAATTCAAAAAAGTGAATAATAATATATCAAGAACAAGCACATTAGGTTACAATTAAATTTTCAATTGAAAAATGAATTGGGATTGCATTAGATGTGGGCGTTGGGCGTGGTTTGTTCGAATTTTAACACTTTTGCTTCAATAGCAACAATTTTATGCAAAAAAAATTATTTGGATTGTAAAAAGAGGTGGGCGTGGCCAATATCGATCATATTATAGTTTTTTCTTAATTGAATTCAAGCCAATTCAATGCTCGATGTCAACTTTCAGTAAATCTCCTCATATTTTTGCACAAACATATATGTAGCCATGCCAATGTGCACCGCCTGAGTGTCTGAGAGAACACATATATGCATTTACGTAGGATTTTCTTTCTTAAGACATAAAAAATTGAGCCGTTCATTTTGAAAGTGGCATAAGTCACATTTTTTTTAAGTCGAGTTAATTAAAGACATGAACAAATAGCATTCAATTGTATTTAGTATTGACATTAACTCAATTAAAAAAAAAAGACTTATGACACTTTCAAAATCAACGGCCCAAATGCAGATGGTAGCTGAAATTCAACCTTATATGTATATCGAGGCGTTTATATTAAACGGAATGATCTGTTAATATACGGGCCTAAGTAAGGTTATCTAGGTTAATGAAGACAAGCAAAGCCTTTCATAAATCTACATTGAGAGCCCTTCTGATTTTAATATAAGTTCCTTTAAAGAAAATTTTAACAACCAGTTAAAGAAATAGGAATTTAAGACTATTAAAAACAAACAGAACAAAGTAAAGACAAACAAGGAAAGAAATACAACTCCAGGGCCCGTGTAAATCTCCCCATTCCACTACCTTTTTCCTAAACTACTGGTAACGACTGACATTTTTCAAACAATTCCCTCACACATACATATGTCCACTTAAGGGCCAAACACGAGTATTAAATTATTGTCAACAATTTCGCAGTACCCTGAAATTCTGACGTTGGACTTCTAACCTAGACTTGACGCACTGTGCCTTCAAGGTCCTAAAAAATGCTTGACTATCTACATTAATAGAGACCTAACCATGTATTGGAACATGTTCCATAACCGGGCCTAGAAAAATTTGTTTTTATATAAGAACGAATCCTGTGGTAAACATTAAACACATGTACTATTTTGTATGTATAGGTATGTAATGCCGTATTAATATTTGAACAATTCAATTCAAAAATTTCTTTTTCGTTTTTCTATTTCAAGAATTTTCTTTCAATAACCTACTTTTTTATAAAGTTAAAAAATTTTACTTTTTATTAAGATTTCTTAGCAAATTTCTATCAAATGAAGAACAAGAGAACTTATCGCTTTTTTATTTTATATTATTTTGGTAAGTTTCTAACAAAGTAATGTTTGATATTCTCTAAGAATATTATCAAGAATAAACAAATAAATGTATCTTTTCTTCTTAACGGGATTTCAGCAGCTAAATATTTGTGGGTGTGTGTGATATATGTTTATCCAGTATGAGAGAGATGCTTCAAACTCACCAACATCCACACATACTCTTTGTTATTGTCCCTGACATTTAAACTTAACGGTAATCAATGTCAAACAAATTGTAGTAAGTTTTAATTGTTTTATCTTCTAGTAAATACGTTTGCAGTTGAAAAAAAAGTTTGTTTAAAAGTTATTATTAAAAATTTAATTGAAATTTTATGGAGAAGAACTGACTGACCTGTTTATTTTTCTTGCTAAAGATGAGTTGATTTTTTATTTGCCTTTTTCTGCTGCTGTTGCTTAAATTTTTTTTAATTGATTAAGCAAAAAATATATTTTGTTATATTGGTTAAAGATTCTTTTTGCAAGATTTTGTTTATTTAATTTTTGTTGCTGTTAGTGGAGCTAGAACCAAACAACAAATTATTTTGACAAAACAACCAAGAGTTTTGTTTTTAACAAGCAAATGCTTAAGCGGAAGGATATTAATTTCCTTTATTTCCTAATCAAGTACTGTCAGAACTTTGTCAACAGAAAACACATTTTTAAGATCACAAACACTTATGGCTGAGACGCATCAAACCGACAACGACGTAGAAGACAAAACGGCCCACTCGGAGACTAACAAGCACACATTTGCTTTAAATTGAATTAAGAAAAAAATAGGGATTTCTTTAATATTAAATTTTTTTACCTAACACGAAACTTGGAAGACTACATTTGCAGCAGTTAAGTAATTTTAAGTTTTATTTTTCAAGCTCTTTATTTTTTCAAGTAAAAATTTATATTTTTTTTTGTTTGTCTGTTAATAGGTATTTAACTTTTTTTAACAATTTAATTTTTTTTGCAACAAAAAATTAAAATTCTTTAAATTTCCTTTTACGTTTCTTTTTCATAAATTTTTTGTTTTTTATTAAAGGACTTCATGCAGAAATTTTTCATTACTGGAATCCTGTTTAAAATAATAATTCTTTTTTCTTATTTTTTTTGCTTTCCTTTTATATTTTGATGGGACAGAAATTGTTCTTCCCTTTTTTTGTAATTCCTTAATCTTTTTTCAAACGTTTTCCATTGATTTTGTGCTATTAAAGTTAGGAGTAACGTTCCGACGCGTTTCGCGTATTTTACCCAACTGAGCTTAGGTCTGCTCATGAAATTTGCTTAAGCACAATAAAAACGGTAGACACAATATACACATTTTGTTTTTGTTAAATTTACTCATTCACTTTCAAAAATAAATACAAACACATAAGTAACTTGCCAACATACACTCCCAGCAAATAAAACAAAAAAAAAACAAGAGGGTGGAAATTTGGGACCAAATTCTGCAAGTACAGCATCTGCAAAGGGAAATATAAAAAAACGCTCTCCTGTTCTCTTGGACTGAAATAAAATTTTTAATTATTTAAAGTATAATTTTTTGGTTGTTTCTTAAAGAAAATTTATACGAAAAAAATATTTTCGAAATTATTCCATTTTTTATCTTTAGTGTGGAGACAAGGATTTTAACTGGCATTTTGAAATCCAAAAAAAAAAACAAAAATAAAACATCAAGATCTTTTATATCACAAAATCCTAAGCGAGTTGGACCCAAAATCTAAGATAAAATCGATCGCAACTGCAAAACGTAGATTTACTTATTGTTTTTAGAATCTATTTAAGCCCAACTTGACAAAAGGTTTAAATAAATTTTTTACAGAAGATTTTTATAAAATGTTTTTGTTTAAAAAAATTGTAGTTTAAAACAATAAAACACAGCAACATGAAAAATACAATAAAATAATTGCAACTTTTAATGTGCAAATATTGTAATAAAATTCTTCTTCTTGTACTTTTTTTAAGGAAAAGATATTTTTAAGACACATGCGGCACATGCGAATCACAAAACAAACAAAAACGGAAAACAAAAGAGATTTCGTTCTGTTATTTTTATTTTTTTGATTTTTTTTTTAACCAAAACTAAAAAAGTAATAATAACCAGACATTAGCCGTTAAAAAATTTAACTCCCAAACGTTAAACACATACACACAAATTAACTCAAGTTAAAAAAAAACCAAAATTGTCTACTTTCAATCATTGCAACTAATACTTTTTGTTTTGTTGTCTTAAAGCTGTAGCCGTTAAACAAAACACGTGATGAAAAAAGAGCAGCAGACAATACACATGCAAAAAAAGAACAATAACAATCACACCATCACACTATCACAGAAAATACAAATCGACTTAAGAAATTCTTACTCATTTTAGGTAACGGTCTGTAGTCGTCACACACAAGAGAATATGCAAGAGAAAGCTTTTGATACAATGATTATTATTTTTTTTTATTTATTTGTACCGATTATTATGTATTTGTTATGTGTCTTTTGCACTTGCCAAAATGTAAAAAAAAACGCAAACAATATGAGTTTAAAAAGCCCAACGTACTTATATTTATTAAAACAAACCCGGTGTTGAATACGTTATAACGTTTTGGTAAAAACAAAATTTAAAGTATGTATATTATATTCATTTCTTGCAATTTTTCCAAATTCAAATTGCGTTTAACAAGTCTGAAAAAATATGAATGCTTCTCTGGTGCTTTTAAATCAATAAAAATGGAAATATGTTTTAAATTTCGGTCAACAGGTCTTAAAAATATACATACGATTTTTGTAAATTTTCGCAATTTTTGAAATTATAAGTACAAAAATATTAAATTAAGGCATATTGACTCAAACAAAAATAGGAGTTCAACTAATGACCAAAAAGTACTTTTTTCAGTTTTAGTACCTTTTGTCTTTTTAAAGCTATTAGTCTAGATAGAAGTATAAATTTAAAGGACTATTAACTCATAGAGGTCGGAAGTCAACTAACTGAACCATAAGTACTTTTCTACAAAATGTTTGGTAACTTTTGATTTTAAAAGTCTAAAAATATAAAATTAAAAAAAACTGGCTTATATAAAGTTAGGAAGCCTTTTTTAGATTACGACTGCAGAAATAAGAAATGGTCAATGATCATTTACTAAAGTTCGTAAGCCTACTCAGTGGTCAAAAACTAATTTTTTGCATTTTTGGTACTTTTTTGCATTTTTTGAGACAATGGTTCTAGTGCAAATTTTGAATGATTGGCGCAGATTAAGGTCAAAGACCCATATGCTTGTAGTGATTATATTTATATTTATTAATTAAAACTTCAAAACTAGAGATTTGGGATTAAAACTGTATAGATAATTATGCAAATTTTACTTTTTAATGCTGAAAGTATTCCCACCCATTTAGTACTTTGCTTTAAATAATTATTAAAGCATCGGATTAAATGCTAATCGTCAATAACAAGATAATACATTTTTTACCTAAAAAAACCAGTTTATAAGTCTTTTTACGCTAAAAAAAAAAAGGGTTAAGGATTACAGGTTTGAAATATCAATTCACATAAAACTTTTTCTGTTTTCTTTTTTAATTTAATTTTTTTATTTACTTTTCTATGGTAAGCAATCAAAACAAAAACAAAACTACTGCAGAAACCAGCGGTTCCAGTGACGTAAAAAGTATCACACAAACATATAAACAATTATTGCTAACATCACAAAAAACCAAAACAATAAATACCATTATTCTCTTTTGAAAATCTCAATGAAAAGCTCAACTAAAGACAGTGAGAGCGACAAGAAGAGACGAAACAATTTAAAATTTATTAAAAGGATATTCTCATAAAATTCGCTTTTGTCGTTTCTGTAATGGAAAAGTGTAGCTTAAATGAAAGAGAGAGATTTGAAAGGAAAGTGCTTTTGGGTGTAAATCAGTGGTGCCACTTAGCCTGGTTATTTTATAATTAAAGGTTAGAAACAATTTTATAACTTCAGCGTCTGACAAATTGCATGACAGTTAAAAAAGGGAAATTTTTAGTTCTTAGAAATTTTAATTTTAATCACTTATGTATGTAGTAAATGATAACCAAACAAGCTCTTAATATCGCAGTTAGTTTTTGCTTAGCAAAACGCTAACCCCCATTCCCTAAGTAATGTCGCAAAAAACCAAAAACTGGTCACCTTGGTGTGTAGCTTTAAGGAGTGTTTTAGTATTTGTAAAATTTTGAACAAGATTAATATTGTGTGTCAAAAGATGCTTTTTGGCATTCATATCTCATTTAAAAGCTTTTTTACTTAGAGTAAGGCAGACCGAAAGAGTCAAAGAGATGGTAGATAGCAAAAACGACTAGCAGCCTTTTAAGCCGATGCTTTTGTGTACATTTAATCAAAATGATAGTGTCCTAATGAAGGTCAGATGAAATGTATTTAGTAGCAAAAGGAGCAATACAATAATAACAAATCAGCATTTATACCTTTACACACACCCTCAGTTCACAGTAATGTGTGTTTATGTGCGTATAGACGACCCATAGGAATTTTAACCGACTGCAATGATTTTTTATTAGGAAAGGTTATGTTTTTTCATATTTTTTTTTTACCGATAATTTTGCTACGTTTTTGTGTTAAGATTATTTTTAGTTTTTCTATAAACTCACAAGCACACATATTTACCAATATGGGTTATTATTGTTTTTGATGTTTGGTTCTGTCAACAATATTGTAAAAAGGAAAATGAAGCAAAGGATTTAATACATAAATTGTAAATTGTTGGAATTTTGTAAAGTGATAAGAAGAAAAGGTTGTTTTTGTTAGTGATATGAAATGGGAGGTGTCTGTATGTGGTGTGTATGTATGTATGTGATTTTGTACATACATATAACAAGATGTTTGGGGTTAATGGGTATAATGTTGTTGTTTCATTTGTGTAAAGAGGGGGTTTGAAAGCTTAAATTGGAAAATAAAAAAAATAATAACGTAAGGATTTCTCATGGCGTTGGATATTAATATTAACTTTCAAACTTAGAATATTCGTATTTAGCTACCGAATTTCGCAACGATCGCCAAGAACAGTTCTGAAATCTCATAAGCATATTTTAAGTGTTGGTTTAAGATTATGCTTTAATATAAATTAGTTTTTGTGATGGCTGTTAGTGGGTTAATTTTTTTGATCTCTATGTACATACCGGCCATAACCTGAACACCCATATCGTTTTGTGACCTTTTAGGTCATACAAATCAATTACATAAAACCGCCTGTTATTTTTAACCTTTTTTTGGTATAAGCTCTACAAATCTATGGGGGTAATAAAAGCAAACCATCCGTGTTTTAAAATAAAATATTTTCCGAGAATATTACGTGATAAAATCCGAGAGGCTTCTTTTCCGAATTTTTGCCTGTCAGCCTTCAATACAAATTGAGCTTCTTAAAAAAAGTCAACACTGAGTGTATTGACATTACATTTAGTACGGAGATATAATACCTCTGTTAACATCTATAAATTTAATACTGCGAAAAAGAATGGAAAAATTTTGAAAGTGCAATCTTTACCTGGCAAGTTAATGAAAAACTAATGCATATACGGTCACGATGAAAGAAGTTACTTAATAAGATTATCCCAAGTAGTTAATGAAATGTTTAATCATATAATCAATAATTAAATTTAGTTCTTGAGTTTATATTGGCTTAAACGATTATTGCAAATAAAAAGTGGCTGAGGAATTAGTAATATCGCTTGCCCAATGTTACAAGGTCGTATGTAACAATTTTTTTTTTAAATTTTTCCTTTACTTTCACTGTTATTTAGAGTCCAATAACAATCAGTTTTATGAACATAGGCACTTTATTTGTTGTTTCTTTATTGGTTAATAAACTCGTTTGTACTCATACATACATACATAAGTTGTTATTGTGATTGCTTAGGGATGCCAAAGTGCAGCCTTGAAACCACAGCTACGTACAAGATGAAAGAATTAAAAAAAAAGCAACAAAAGAATTTTGTATGGAAGAGCATACGTGTTAATAATAACACTTCAAACATATTTGTGCATGAAGAAACCCCCTGTACATACTCAAAAATATTTATAAGTGTGGATGAGATTTCATAATATCCTACCCAACTGAAGAGCTTGTTTTTCGAAAGCTGTTTTTTTAAATAAAATTTGAAAGATCTGGTTACGTTTTAATTTCAAAATTTTATTATTATTTTCTGGTTTCGCTACAAAAATTGTGCTTTAATATTGCAAATTACTTTATTATTTTACTAGCACGCAGCCCTTTACTTCGTAAGCGCAGTTTTAAAAATTCATGAAGTTAAGGTGATGCTTTGTGCCTTTATTTCTTAAACTATTGCCATAAGGATTAAATTATTTAAAAAGAAGTATTTGCTGGCATTAACAGTTTTACATACGTTTATATGTTACAGGCTAAATGTGCGTCAATAAATTTTAGATTTCTAGGGTATAAGGGTATTTACACGTTTGAGTCCTTACAAGATTTAAAAAAAGTACCAAAAATATATTCATATTTTTTGAGACCATTAAAACGCATTTTGAATTATTTTTCTATCTTGGTTGGCACAGAAGTTAGAAAACGGACCTAAGTAGTATCAAAATATAGTTTTAACCCTCTCTTGCGCCTCAGGGTCCAATATTTCAAAAAAGGTACTAAAATTATATTCGTATTTTTTCGAGACCTGTCGAAGGCAATTTAAATTTTGTTCCTATCTTAATTAACTCAGAAGTTACATACAAGGTCGACCTGAGCAGAACAAAAATATGGTGTTTACCCTGCCTTGCCTCTTAGGGTCCAAAATTTCGAAAAAGTGTAAAAATGGAATTTATATTTTTGCGTGACCTGTCGAACGCGATTTTAATCATGTTTCTATCTTTACTGGTTTAAAAGTTACAAAAAGGACCAATTGTAGTGTGTACATGTCGCGGTGCATATCATAGCGTACGCATATAACACGCGTAATAACAAATAAACACTCAAATGAATATTTTGCTGCGTTGAACAAAATATAATATCATATTACACACAGCAATAAAACAGTCAGTACTCAATACATAAAACAAAAAAACTGATGTCTTCTACATTAGTTAAGTGCAGTTGTTATGTTGGCGGTTCCACTGTTAACATAATCATACAGGCAATACTTTAAGTACTGGACTGATTAGTGTTTCAACATTAATAAAAACCCACTAAAACCATGCTACACATTCCACTGTAACCAAAATAGCTAAGTAAGCAATAATTATGTACAAAAATCGAAATAAAGAAATCAATTCTTAATAATTAATTTTTTTTTTTTGAAATCAATTCTTGCTTAAGGTACCTTTACACGGTAATACATATATTACGACATGTCAAAAAACTTTGTAGGATAATACAAAATCGCATCATGTAAAAGCATAATGTATTGGGTAGGAGAGAATACGGATGCAAAATTTGACAAGTGTTCGGTAAATGTTTATTTTCTAAACCATTTTAGAAACTTGTGTATTCTCATTACATCAGAGGTGTGAAAGATTGGCAGCACTTACAGCATCTAATGAAGGTGGCTACACTTAATGAAACAATACACAAACAATCAAAATAAAAGCAGATTTTTTTCATGTTGTTTTTGTTAATATTGTTGAACCTTAACCATATGGCGTTACTCCAAAAGGAAAGTGGCAAGAAACAACCGATTTTGATTTTACCAGCCTCATCCGTGTAAACATGAAAAATAGTTAGAACAGATTTTTATTCTCTTTTTTTAAACACGGAGAGAATTTCATAATATTTTGATTCTACAAAATGTAATTACTTTGTATTACCGTGTAAAGGTACCTTAAATACTACCTGGGAGCGTTTCATCCGCTCTATGCAAGAACAACTAAAATATATATTTCCTTTAAATCAAGGTAACTAACAAACCTATTATTTACACAATATAAAATTTGTCCCCTTTTCTGAACCATTTTTTTAACCTTTAGGGTCCAAATTTCAAAAAATTTTTAAAAATGTATTCACAATTTTTTAAAGCCTGTTTAATGCAATTTGAATTGTATTTCTATCTTTATTCGTTTAGAAATTACAAAGTGGACCTAGGCACTATCAAAATTGAGTTTTTTGCATATTCTGCCCCTTGGGGTCCAAAATATCGGAAAAGTGGCAGACATGGGTCCGCTTATTTCTTGAAAGAAATACGATGCTTTTAAATTTTGTTTTAACCACTTATAGCTTAGGAGATATCAATTTTCGCATTTTTCAAGATCGCACAAACTCTGTGATACAAATAAAACTGAAGTATCTTTTAAGCGATTTAGAATCTGTCCATGAAATTGAAAAGCTTAAGAATTGGAAACGATGGGTTATATCTCGATCCATAGTGAACCGTTCTGCCAAATTTTAAAAACTATTCAGCTTATGCAGATTCTGGATTAAAGTTGGCCCCAAAAACTTAATTTTAACAGGCGGACAGACGAATATTCTGTCTAAAAGGATCCAAAAATATATATGCTTCATAGGATTGCAAATGAACCTTGCAGTAAAAGCTTTGGTCTTCAAACTTATTGCATAACATTTTTTTTTGCAAATTTAAAAAAATTAAATTTTACGAAAAAACTAAAAATTAACCGTCATTTTAATAAACATAAATACAACATGCTTTCATATCCTTAAAATAAAAATATTTTTTTACATGAAAGTTAAAAAAAATGTGATTGCCGTAATAATCGTTTGTATTTATTTTATGTCCTTGTTTTTGTTGTTCGCTTTTTTAACACTGCGAAAGTGTTGCAGTTTATTTTTGTTGTTTTTATTTTAGTCGACATTCACTCTTAACCAGCCAACTACGTTGTTTTACTATTGACGTTTATGTGAATGTTGGTTTTTGTATGTATTTCCGTCTATGCTTCCGGCTAATGGCGCAAAATGTCAAAATATGTAACTTAATTACTACTAATACCTAATAAATGATGGGGAACCTATTACGACATAAAACTTTGTTGTTATGGTGCAAACATAAAGTTTTTTTTTTCTTCTTTTAAGTGTTTTTTTTTTAACTAAGCACTAAATGAAATGACTTAAAAAAAAAAACTTTTTGTCAAAGGAAAATTAAATATATAAAAAATATGTTTAGGAAGCAAAAAATTAAATTAAAATGTAACTTTAAACAAACTTATATCCTTTCAAAAACCTTCTAACAAGATATTCAAGCTATTCATTTAAATCAGCAAAAATTTTCATTTTACATCAAACGTTTAGAAACTAACTTGCAAAAAATCATAAAATTAACTAATTTTTATTTGATTTAAATGTCATTTCTAGAGCCCGAGCGAACATGCATTTTCTAAACCTAACCCAAACCTGGGAGCAAACTACGGCATTCGATTTGAATCGAAACTAAAAAAAATCTAATTAGAATTCCTATATTAAAAGCATTGACAATTCGATCAATCGAGTTGAATTTTGATTCGAAAGGAATGCCGTAATTTGAACCCTGAACTTCGGTCAAGTTTTTATTGTTCGGCCGAACACGAACGTAAACCGAACCCATGTTTTTTTATTAAATTCAAAAAGTTTTCATGTCCGATTAAGTCTTTTCACCCAAACAATTTAAAAAAAAAATCAGCATAAATATAATATTTTACATTTACATTGTACATTTAGCACCAATAGATATGGATGCAGTAATGCTTAAGACTAAAAAAATTTTCATGTAATGAAAACCCCGTTTTTGCATTGTACCCCATAATTGGCGCTTCTACATTTTTTGTGTAATTTATAAATGCAACTAATAGATTTTAAATAAATGTTCGGTCAGTGTTCGGTTAAGAAAACGCCGAAACCCAAACACTTTGCACCAAACTTTGAACCCGAACGTTCGGTCGGGCTTCAGTCTTTAGAATGCAGTAAAATGCATTTTCGAAACCACTTATGGATTTAGGTCATCAGCACTCTTTAAACGGAAGTAGTGTTTTTGGCTTACATGCTATTCAGAAAGGCAAACGGAATTTCTTTTTTTGTTAGTAAGAACAAAGATTATTGATTTTATTGTCTTAAGACAAAACGAAAAAAATTACGAAGGATATAACTAATTTTTTTTTAATTTTTACAACTGGACTGTAATTAAACAGTTTTAAAAAAAATAATAACAAATTAAATGTTATTTTTTTTGTTGTTTACCCATTATAGTCGCTTAACTTTTGCTTAAAAAATAACTGAAAAAACTAACTCCAGCCGGAAATCAGTATAGTCGTTGTGTAAGCTAACTCTCCCAAAATAGTTAAATAAGTATATTTTACCACAATTTAACTATTTCTTTATTAAAAAATAAGTTTAAAATACTTCTTAAATAACTAACAATCAATTACTGTAATATTTTTCTAGGTGTATTTTTGTGTAATATTTTAGTAAGAAGACAAAATAGTTATTTGACAAAAGTATTATTTAAAATGCAGATTTTTTAACGAATATATATATTTTATTCCCTCAAACATTTTTACAAAATAAAAATAATAATATGAAGCACTATTTTCCCAAAATACATATCAACGAAGTTATAAAACCATAATACTAAGCGTATGATTAATATTAATTTATTAAGATTTTTCGTAGCTTCCCTATAACTGAAGTTAAATGATAATTAATATTTATTTTTAATCGCAATGTTCAGTCAGGGCAAAGGCTTTAAAATAGAAGAAAACAATTCTATACAATTTTTTACTAATAATTTTGAAAAATTTGTCTGATTAAATGGTAATTTTTTAAATTCCATGACAAAAAGTTATTTTCTTTTTAATGGACATGAAAATATTGAAATTGTTGATAATATTATTGCTAAAGCCGTTTAATGCCTTAATTATTTATTTAAATAATTAAATTAAATCTTTTAATGTTTATAAAAATTTTACCTTCAAAGCTTAAAATTAAATATGAAAAGCCGTATATCACACAAAAAGGTACACATAAATATAAAAATGTTGGTATTCAATAGCGATGGATAAAACATGTTTAAATTACATTACAAAATTAAAATAAATCCACAGAAACAAATTTAATAAATATTTTATAATGTCATGTTTAATCATGCATAAAAACACTTAAGAGAACTACACTTTTACATAACATTAAGAGTATATTCGTTGTACATTATGGAAAAATTGATAAATGTTTTTTTAATTTTAATGGGTTTTTACAAAGGTATAACATATGTATGGCATACACTAGCATATTGCTTAACAATTTATTATAGGCATAATTTCCTGACCATTTATCAGTTTTTTTCTTGGTCATCAGTTCAACAACAGCAGTTTTTTCCTTCTACGTTTCAAAAATATTTTAAAAACAATGGATAAGGGAATTAATAAAAAAAACATGAAAATTAAAAAGTATTAAATGTATTTCCATAAAAATTTGAATTTAAAAACTAAATTTTTGTATAAAGAAAAAATCAAAAAAATTATTGCAGTATAATCAATTGGAAATGTAAATTAAAGCAAAAAATATTTATTTTAAAACACAAAAGTCCTTTTATATTCAAACACTTAAAAATTCACTTTCAGATAATCCCAAAAATAACTAATTTTTTGTTTTATTTTAATGTCATTACATTAGTAAAAAGTTGTTGTTTCTAAAATAAATAAACTAAAGTAATACTCTAAGCTTTACTTAAAAACAGCTTACATAAGTTTGTAAGGAAACCAATTTTGACAAATTTTGTTTTTTTATTATTTCGGCTTAAGTTCAATTCTAATCTGTAATAAATGTTAATTAAAAGAAACTTATTTGGAAAGCCAATTTTTCTTACCAACGCCAGCCAAGTAGAATAAAATTTCGAAACCAGCAAACACTACCTATTAACCTAAGATGTTATCCAGAAAGGCAAACGGAATTTCGTTGTTGTAAGTTAGAACAAAGTTTATTGGACTTGCTGTCTTAAGACAAAATGGCGAAAATTACAAAGCATATAACTACACCTAAAAAAATCTAGGCAGCATACAAAGGAACTCATTCGTACATTGTACGAAATCTTTCATTATTACAATTAATAATACGGGCTCGTTTTATGGCATTTTTCATCATTTCGGCGAGAACTTCGGGTAACAGATTATCGCACTCGTGTCAAATTTTGTCCTTGAGGGCTTTCAGGATCTCGAGCTTGTTTACGTAAGCAAGGGATTTCAAAAAATCCTACAAGAAAAGTCTTAAACGGTTAAATCAGGCGATCTTGCGGGCCAATATAAATCGCTAAAACGAGAGACGAGGAGACCCGAGAACGCCACCTTCAAAATATCGGTTTCAACTCGCGCAGTGTGTGCCGTTGTTCCCTTCTATTATAACTACATGAATTTTCCATTTGTATTTCGGAAATTTCTATTTGAATTTTAAATGAAAAATTCTGAAATACAAATAGAAATTTCTGAAATACAAATGGAAAATTCTGAAATACAATTAGAAAATTCTGAAATAAAAATAGAAAATTCTGAAATACAAATAGAAAATTCTGAAATACAAATAGAAATTTCTGAAATTGAATTAGAAAATTCTGAAATTGAAATAGAAATTTCTGAAATTGAATTCGAAATTTCTGAAATTGAAATAGGAATTTCTGAAATTGAATTAGAAATTTCTGAAATTGAATTAGAAATTTCTGAAATTGAATTTGAAATTTCTGAAATACAATTAGAAAGTTCTGAAATACAATTGGAAATGGTGTAGTTCTAATTCGTTCAATTGCGGCAGAAAAAACTAGGCTAGCATGGCCCTATAGCGCACACCGTCCACTGTTGTGGTTTGACCAGCGGCCTCCTCAAAAAATAACCCGATAACTCCTACAGCGTGAACAGCGTACCATGCAATCACTTTGAGCAGGTGTAATGGCTCCTCGTGCATCACTCGTGGATTTTTGGTGCCCAGGAGTGATAGTTATGCTTGTTCACGTACCCGCTGAGGTGCAAATAAGCCTCATCGCTTATGATTTTGGCCGAAAAGTCATCCCCTTCGGCCTCGAGATTGAGGATAGGTTACACGTGTTTGGCAGTCGACAGGCAGCAGCTGATGCAAGGATTGGAGTTTTACGGGAACATACGCAGGTCTTTGGCCAAAATTCACCTTAGGGACGAGCGGCTGATGGCTATTAGTGAGGCACGGCGTATGGTCGATGTTTCTGGCGACTGCTCGACATGCTCGCCAACAGCGGCGATATTCTTGGCAACGTTTCATGTGGTTCCATACTTTTCAAGGCTGGTGGCCAAACGGCGCAGTGTTTGCGCAGTTGGAGCCGGACGACCGGGAAATCGGCGACGGAATTTGAGCTGCGCCGATTTGTTATGCAAAAAAAAAATAGACACGATTATTCTGCGTTCTTGCAGAGTGTATCGCTCAATGGCTTGTTCAATTGTATTCCACATCTGTCTAGTTCACAAATATTTTTTTTTATTTTTATAATTTCAAAAATAAAAACATCTTCCAATAGGGTGATTTCTTTTGACCCACCTTGTATTAAAAATCCGTTTTTAATTATAGTATGAATAAGCGGAGTTGCCACTTCTTATAAAAATAGTTTAGGGTACAAAGTTTTCTGTCAATAGTATTTTATATTAAGTTTTTACATAAAATTTCATTTTTAAGGCAACAAAAAAATCATATTTCGACAACTGCTAATATATTCCTTGAACGTACTTATGGTTGCAAAGGTCACGATAAAGTATCTTTAAACTAATATAGGTATATTATTTTAAAAAAATTTTTCTACCAAACAGTAAAAGGTACTGATTATTATTAAGCAAGAATATTAAATAAACTTCATGGTTATGTTAAAAAAACATAATAAAATTAGTTAAATTCAATTTTTTTCAATTTTTCATTGGGCTGAAAATTGACGCTTAAACTTAGCAACAACTGCATCACGCTAATTTGATACACACAGGCAGACATTTAATTTTCTGTTGATAAATTGTCATAATTCAATTAAATTTTTTTTAAATTTCCATTTTTCTTTCATTTTATTATTTAACATTTGATTTTTTATTTTTATTTTTTTTTTTGCTACAAGTGCGTGTCTCTTTTAATAAAATTTTCATTTATGTTTTTTTCTATTTGAAATTGACCTTAAAACATTGAACTGTGTTTAAAAAGGGGCTTGAGTTTTTTTGTTTTTAGCAAAAAAATTTTTACATTTGCAAATAAATCAGATGTGAGAATTAAATGGAGAGTTTTTTTATTTTTTATTAAAATTTATGTTGAAATCTACTTAAAACAATAAAATTTGATTGCTATATGTGTCGTATGATTAATTTTAATTTAAAGTAAACAGGTTTTAATAAATAAGTCTATTTTTTAAGCTTTAGGTCTATTTTTATATTTATTTTTTTGTACAAATTTTTCAATATTTCGCCACTCCGTTGTGTGGCATCATCAGGTGGTTATTTTAGTTAATTATTATATTTGTTATATTGGTTTTTAAATTCGCTTTTGGCTTTTTGAATAACGATTATTAAATTAACAAATTTTTTATATAAACTTCAAAATATTTGTTAAAGAAAATTTTACAAAAAAGTACTAAATCTAAAATATTTGAAAATTTAAAAAATGTGTTATTACAAAATTTTTTTTGTTATTTTATAATCGTTATTCAAAAAGCCAAAAGCGAATTTAAAAACCAATATAACAAATATAATAATTAACTAAAATAACCACCTGATGATGCCACACAACGGAGTGGCGAAATATTGAAAAATTTGTACAAAAAAATAAATATAAAAATAGACCTAAAGCTTAAAAAAATAGACTTATTTATTAATATTAAAAAAGGTCAAAAAACTAGAAAAAATAGATAGTAAACAGGTTTTCAATTTATTTGTATAATATTTTTTTTTAAAGAATGAAAACTAGGAAAAAAAGGTAATTTTTAAGTGCCAGCAGTCTGTGATCTGTACTTAAGTGTTGGTAGTAAATATTCTCCGTGAAGCGCAAAGTTAATTCAAATTTAAACTACCCCCGGATAATACTGAAAAAATTACTTTTTTTATTTTTTTTTTTTTTAGTAAAAACTATTTTTAAAAAAATTAGCTTTAAATTGTCGCATTCGATTTAAATTTAAATTTAAAATTTCTTTTTTAAATTCTTATATTAAAAGTATTGACAACTCGATCAACCGAGTTCAAATCGATCCGAAAATGTTTAATATAGGAAATAAAATAGTTCCAAAAATACGCTAAAAAATATTTAACAAAATTATAATATTTTTGTTTTTAAGAAATTGCCTAAAATTAAACGAAACCTCTATACTAAGAATCTGTTAAAATATAACAAATAAGATTTTTTCGGCAAAAAAGTTATAAATATCAGTAGCCAGTAATCTAACACACTTATGTTCATATGTATGCATGAAGTTTACAATTTGTAAACTGTTTACTTTTTTTAAAATTAATTATGCAAATATTTTTGTTTATTTCTTTTTTTGCTTCATTATTTTAATATGCAATTTATTATGTAAATATGCAACAATATTTTATTTTTTAAGGAAGCCTTAAGGTAGGCTATAGAATTATTTGTAAATTACATAGGAAGTGCCTTTTTTATTTACCAAAGTTGTTTTTTTAAGTTTTAATATTGCTAATTTTCTTTTAATTTTAAAACTTTGTTACTTTCTGATTTTTTTATTTCTTTTAAAAGACAAAATTTCTTAACAATCGTTACTTGGAGTTAAAGAGTTTAAAGATGAGTTTTTTGTAAGAAAACTTAAATTTTTTTTTTTAAATAAATAAAATCAATTTAAAATTTTATATTTTTGGCCAGCTTTTAAGTATTCCTATTAAAAAAAATGTTAAGGATATATGTTTATATTTACATAATAAATTTTAGTCCTTTTTTAATTACATGTTCAATAAACTTTTACCTTAACCTTTCCTCTTAACCTTTTTTAAAAAGTTCAATGGGAATTGCATAAATTTATTTGTTTTTTTTTTTATTAAAAATTTAAAAATAATTGGGCACAAAGTTAACACTAAAGTAAGCAATAACTTAGTAAAATATAAAACCTGCCTTCCACTTGAATAAAGAATTTATTTTAATAAAAACAAAAAAATATTGTCTTTTAATAATAACAAATTATTATACCATTTTTAGCATTTTAAGCAAATTATTATTTTCAATAAACTAATTAAAAAAAAATATTTCAAATATTTATTGTTTGAGCATTGAAATCTCCTAAACCTCAAAAATAAAAAAATATTATGTACACATGAGCAAAATGACAATTGTTTTTTGCATGATTTGTTTAAAATTTAATTTAATGGAAATTGCAAAATAAGTGTAAAAAAATATGCTTTTTAAATTCAATTAAAATACAATAATTGACAGCTAAAAGAAGAATATTATTTTTTCATTGTGTTAAACAATTTATGTCAAATAAATAAAAATAAATGTTAGTTACCTTTTCATATGCATCAACTTAAGAAAATAAACCTTGGCGTTGTTAGTATGAAAGGAAAGTTAAAAACAATCTACAGTGGGAGGTAAAAGCTATTTTTAAGGTAATATTTTGGCACAATTTTAGTTGTATATTTTTTTAATTGCCAGTCGGCTTTAACTGAATTACAATCAAACAAAAAGTTATTTGAACTTACGCACAAATTTCGTTAAAATTTTAAATTCTTTTTTTTAAGGATTGTTCATTAAAAAAATGCATAAAAGAGTAAGAGAGAGAGAGAGAGAGAGAGAGAGAGAACAATAGAGCTTGAACGAGAGAGTAATTTATCATCTTAATATCCTATATGCATAAAATTGGAGGCTTAAATTTCAAGCCTCAGCCGATTTATTAATTTCGTAAAAATGATTTTTGGGAATTTGAATGATTTTTAGCTTACTTGAATTAGGATTCCAAAATATAAAAGTTTAAGTATTTTTTTTTTGAATATTGGATAAACATAAATTATAAACCCCAAAAAATAGTTTGTTACAAAAAAACAAGGAATTTATTAAAAAAAACGCGAACAGAATTGTATAATTTTTTAAACGTGTTTAAATAACCAAAAAGTATCTAATTACGTTCCCAAAAATGTTTTTTTATTACGCCTACCATTTTATATATAAATAAATAACAAAATCTATTGCCTATATTAAGGCTTTGGGGAAAATTAAATTTAGTTGCATATTTTTAAAAATAATAAAAGAAAAACATCACTGGAGTGTAACGAAACTGACAAAGTGAAATGTATCAAAGGTAAACAGTTAGCAAACTGTAAACTACAAACGAACATAAGTGTGCAGGATTTCTGGCATCTTATGTTCTCAGTATAATTTAATAGATATGAATCATATTTGGTGACTTAACCTAAGAGTTCATAACAAAATTTTAAAAAATTGCTACTGTTTCGCATATGGGGAATTCCATGTTTAACGGCCAGAAATGGGGAAAATAATTTTCTTTTTTTTAAGGATAATCGTTGAACTTATGTCTAAAAGGTAATGAAAATTGCAAATAAATAAAAAAACTTTAACATTTTTAATTTGTTTATTATTTGGCAAGAATTTAAAATGATCATGTACAAAGAAATTTTGTTTTTGTTAACGTTTTGATGAAATGTAACGCCAATCACATTTTTTTTTAAATGTTTACTTAAGAAAACATTTGGTTTTGCAGAAATAAAGTATTAAATAAGATTTAAAGCGCTTTAAACCACCATGTGTATTAAAAAATCAACATTGTTTTAAAAATATCTTTTAAAATTCACGTTTTTTAGCGGGAATTGTAAGCAGAAATCTTACAGTGGCTACTTATTATTAAACGTATAAAGACAAACCATCCTTGGAAATCATAGCACTTTTTTTACTAAAACTTTAATATGTTTAAGTTATAAGCAAAATTGTTAATTGTCACACCCGTCTTAATGGAATTGCCCATATGTTAGAACTCTCTAAAATTCGCATTTTTGTTTTAATTTCTAAAATTTATTTAAAAACATCACACAATAACAACTCATCACGTGCTTACTACAAATTGACAGTTTTCATTTTCTCATTTTATTTTGTCATTGTTTTAGCAAATAGGCATATGGCCGTGTAAGCATATGTCTGTATGTATTGGGAATTTTGAATATTTTTAAGGCAAGTTTATTTTCTAAGAAGAGTTTTTATATACTTGTGTGCATACGCCTGAAACTTTTAATTAAATTCTTTATGGTTTAAATGCAGAGGCTACTACGAATACACAGAAAAAATTATTTCCAAATTTTTTTCAATTAACTCATTAATACATTTTTTTACTTTTAATTAAAAGTTTTAATCGTCTCAATTAAAATTTTAATTGTTTGTAAAAAGTAAACGCCAAAAACAATGTTTGTTAACAAATTCTTTACAAAAACTGTAATTTTGCTTAAAATTTTTTTTTTATGTACACGTTTTTGCCAGCATAAAACACATTTAAAGTTGAGTATACAACAATAAAAAACAAACATAAACGCTAAAATAAACATAAAACATGCTTAAAAAAAGAACTTAAACCTCGAAAATTTAATGTCTTTGTAACCTAGTGGTTAGACTCTCAGCCTGGCAATCAAGACTTATGGGGTCAATAATTTTTTTATTTTCTTTTTTTTTTTTTGTTTTTTATTTCTTTATTAATATTATAACATATTAATATATTAGTGTATTAATATACTATAAAACATATAAAATTTAATTAAATAAACACAAAAAAATAGAAATATATATAATAAAGAAATAAAAAGGCAAAAAAAAATATTTTGTTTATTTATACAAGAATTTAAATAATACTTTAATTTATTTGTATTTAGTTTTCAATTTGTTTGTGTTTTGATTAAACCGCGTAATTAATTTTTTAGTTAAAAACTTTTTAAAAGTTTAAATTCAAATTGTTTAATTGAATATGCGAAATTCTTGATAGGTTGTAATCGCAACATTTTTTTAATCAAATCAACAATTTTTTTAATTAAAAATAATTATATTTTTTTTCTGTGTATGCCAAAGTGTAAAGTGTAATCTCTCTGTTAAAAAAATTAAACATATTAATAATAATATTGACGTCACATTAGATGCCACTAATTTTATCCCACTGTTCATTTTTCGTTCAGGTCAAAAGGGGCTTTCTGTACATAACTCACATGTTATTATGATTTATTAGTGTAACATGTGAGAAAGTTGATAGTGTTTACTTGTATAAGTACGTTATTCTTTTCTTAAACAAACAACTAAATTATTACGATTTTGTGCAAAAAAAAAATTTAGTATAGCCAATAGCAACAACAAGGCGACCATGTGATTGTCCACTAAACAATTGATGAACGAACTGACCACTGACCATGCAACCAACCAGCAGCCAACAAACACACACATTTAAGGTCAATTTGTCATTTATTTTATACGTGAAACTCTTTTAGAGTGTAATTTATAGGAATATAATAAATAGTTTAAGTCCATGAGAGACACACATACGTATACGTATGTATAAAATGTGATGTGTAATATGTAGCATTCCGCAAAATTTTATTTATGTTGTTCGGCTTAAAATTTATAAAAGAAATTTTTAAATTACATTTGTTTTATCTGGTTTATATATAAATTGTTCTTTGGCTTTTAAAATACAAATGAATTAAGAGAAAAATTAATTAATTAATAGAATGTAAAAAGTGCGTGTGCAGAGTTTTAATGAATATAATTAAATAGTTTTCAATGTCACAATAAATTGGTAAAATGAAAAAAACTTTAAAAAAATAGTCCGAATGTGATGTACTTAGGCATCACTGGTGCCATAAAACAAACATCTTAAACGGAACTAAACATTATTCCTCATACGGAAGCTTTTAAATACCAGGCTATGAAAATGGGTGCAAAAAGTTAAGTCAGACTAAAGGAGCCAGGATGAAGGAAACTTCCTAATTTCTTATTTGCCAGACTAGGATATAATAAAAAATTGATTTTAAAGATTTTGGTAAAATTTGGTTATCTAGGACGGACAGAGGGCATGATTACCAGCGATAATTTCTGAAAGATAATATTAGTTGGAAGGTGATGGTCTGTGTGGAGGTTGTGTGGTTTTTACTGACGAATCTTATATGGATAATGGCAGCAAGCCTGTCGTTTATATCATTAAAGATTACAACAGATTGTACTATGGTCTATCTAATGAGTGTTGTTTGTTCCAGAAGCAAATACTGACCATTTTCAAAGCAACAGATCTTAAAGTGAATCATGTTACAAGGCTTTCAGGCCTTAAAGGCACATTGCGTGAAGTAAAGGCTGATTGAAGAGAGTAAAAGGGATTTTAGTGGTGATAGATTAGTCGACCTATGTACCACACACCACTTGTTAATTGGCGTCAGAAAATTTATTGATACGAGTACTCACAATTAGACATGAGAGTTCCCGCACGCGCAACCAAATAGAGCATATTATGGTCAGTAACCTATTTCTCGGGTGTTTGCTAGATGTAAGGGCGCGTGGTGGTACTGATACTGATAGTGACTACCACCTTATTGACATGGCACATACCACAAGATCAACCGGACTAAATCTAATGAGTCCAGTCTGCCGCCCAAGTAAAGTCTATGGTGCGGACAGATAAAGAAGCCTACTATGGAAACATCTTTGAAAACGCGGAGATTGCATCAGCAGTTGGTAATATGCGTTGAGTTTATAAAACAATGATCTATTTTAGCAGTACGAAGGAGCAGCTACTACGCTGGCGCGATTTCTTTTCGCCACCGGGCTTCCGGCCACCATCGACCAAACGTCGCCATACCCTTGGTAAGTTAGCAGACGACTGTAAGGGAATTCCGGCGAAAATAATCCACCTTATTCGCGAGTTATATTCTGATACCAAATGAAGAGTGCGTTATAAGGGCAAAGAAATCCAACAATTTAAAATCAGTTCAGAAGTAAAGCAAGGACGTGTTCTGTCCCCCTTTTTTTTGCTCTTGGATTGCATACTTCAGCAAGCAAATTCCGAGGCACCGTATATCATTCGTTGAAACATCAGTGACTTCGTTCGTGATATCCATAATGCTGATGACATATGCCTTTCCGCTTATTTCTTTCGATGACATAGCACAAGTTGGTGATAAAATTAACGTAAAGAAGCCCAAAGTGATGCGGGTTGGTACAAGCAATACGGTACCCCTAATATTTAAAAGACAGCTTATGAAGGACGTGGAAGCACAGCATGCAAAGATAGTTGCTCTAGTGTCGACATTGCTGACAAAATTAACAAAGCCCGGTCCGCATTCCATTCTCTGCACAAAATATGGAGGGAAAACACCATAGCCACCACAACAAAGATCAACGAAGACTTCACTTAGAAAGTTGCAAACATTTTTAAAACAAATGCTTGAAGCAAATTCTGTGAAAATTTTGGCCACCATCGAACAACTTTTTATGCTAGCGAACTGCAAACCAATTGAATCCGAAACACGAAGGCGTAAATGAACATAGATTGGTGATATTTTTAGAAGGCCTCCCAACAAAATGGCAAAACTGGCTCTGGACTGGAACTCACTGGGCCATAAAAATTTTGGTAGGCCCCAAAAACCTAGATTCGCATAATGGAGAATACATGTCTATCTCGCAGCCTTACTTGCAACCAATCAAACATACTGGCTTTTTGGTCTGAGATTAAATTTTAATTTCCAAACCAACTTTTAATGAAATTTTCCTTCTTTCAGTTTACCCCTTACTAGCCCCTCTTTATTTATGTTACGTACTAAAGTCCTACTCATTAAATGCAAAAATATCCAATGTGTTCCTCAAAACTTATTATGACAAAATTCCTGCTTAGCCCTGACCTAGCAATTACTGTCACTTCGTAACTTAAAAACTAAACTAAATGCCACATCAATTTTGGTCATTTAACCATATTTTTTTTTCTTCACTACTTTCTCCCTCAATTAAAAACTTTGCATATTAAGAAATCAAGCATACATAAATAAGCCAAGAAAAATAAATTTCTAAATTGTTGCATCAACACAAGAACAAACAAGTTAAATAAAAACGACAACATTCAAATTGCTAAAAGAAACTGCCAAAAAAAAACAACAAAAAAATCATTCACACTAAAGTACTTTTGTGTTTAAGTTTATGTAAAGCACTTAATCAACTCCATTAACACCGACACACTTTACAAATCGAAACACACATGTACACACACATGGGAGAGTAAGGTTAAGGAAATGAATTAAATTCACAGCCTCATGCATTGCAGGTTGCAAAGTTGTTAAAGGGTATATTTGTTTAAGCGTCCGTTTTCTTTTAAGCCATATTTTTAACACACACACACGCACACACACCAACAGATGTTAGTTTGACCACAGCCATGCAAGCATAGTGGTAGTCACTTTTGTTTCCCCTGTGTATGCGTATTTTATCCAACTAAAACAACCGTTGGTGCCATAAAATAGCAGGAAAAAATACTAACAAGACTATATAAGATGATAATTCTTTTTGAAATAAACTTTTTTCTTTTAGTATTTTGTTGTTACAAGCACACATAGGATTCGCTAAAGTGTAAAGCCTGCAGTAAACGAAATGTAAAAATCTACATGTGCATGTAGCTCGGATGCCACCATAAAACGCTCTCGTTTTAAATGAGGACGTCAAAATTACCGTCAGAGCTACATGTACATGTAGCTTTTCACATTTCGTGTACTGCAGGCTTAACACATTGTCACTGAACACACACTCGTTTTATTTTTAGGCGGAAATGTGGAAAAAGATGAAAAACGGCTATCGTTTCGTTGTACGCCAGTAAGCTGGCATAAAAGGAAAAAGTAAATATATTTATGCTCTATATGTAAGTGGTTGGAGCGTAAGTTTGTGACGTTACAATAATTTATTTTAGGAACACCCTCTTTCTACCCTGACTAACTGATTTAAAGCGATGGCCTTTGCAGCAACTGTCTTATGGGCTAAACTCATTGCACTAGTAGCGTATGTTGAGAATTCTGAGCTTCAAGAAATTTAGATCGCCTCGAAGTGCGACTAGTTCTAGGAATAAATTGCGACAATCAAATACGATTAGCAGGTACGATACATACGATATCAATCAAACTCAAAATAATACTGATAAGAATTTCTATAGAAAACAAAAAAAATCCGTTTTTTGTTTTAATTTTAGTTTATTAGTTACATCTTCAGTTAAGCTTTGGCTCAAAATCAAGCTGGTAACCTGGCAGTCGTAAGGCTACTGTAATTTGAATTTTTATAATTAATTTCCTTTAAAATTATCTACAGAATTTATTAAAAATTAAAGAACGAAAATTGTATTTAGAATTTTTTGATAAATTCATTAAATATGGAAAATTTGCTCCAGTTCCCTTCTTTTTATTTTCAACTTTAAGGCCGTTTAAAATATAAGAAATAAAGACATCAAAATTTCCATTTCAAGCAAATAAAATTGTACTTAAAATACTCATTCAAACACCAAGAATATTGGGAACTCATCATAAATCTTTTACCTGCTTTTATTCCTTATTTTGCTTTTATTTTAAAAGAACCGTTAGTTACACGTGCTTTTTGTAAAACGGAAAAAACAAAATCACAACAAAATTAAAAAAACATAAACAAACCAGAAGAGAGGGAGAGAGATATAAATTAAAGAGACCCACAATTATGGTGCCTTTATTTATAGGTTATAACTACTAAAGGAGAGGACTTCTTGTTTACATTTTTTATATAAAAAGTTTTGACATTTAAGGCCTTTGAATGGGGAGAAAGTTTTTTGTTTTTATATAAGGTTGGACAGCTGCGTTTCTAAAATATCCCCTGAATTATAAACAACATCTTTAACAAAAATACATTATACAAATATAAAGGAAAAATCAATACACATAATAAACGAAGAGTGGTGTAAACAAAACCGTTATGTGTTAAATCAAAACAGCTGATTATGACATTTTCTTTTGCGCCCTTTAAATTCTGCTATAAATAGAATCCTTTAGTTTATTTTCTCACAATTTTCTCGCCATTTTCTTTTGTGATTTTATTTGACACAAGACAATTTTCTTTTTTAGTTTTTCGCAGCTTTTCAAAGTTAACGGGTGTACCAACGGATAAAAACCAACAACAAGAAGATAAATTTTAAATTTATACTCTCTTAAAATATATATAAAAAAAATGAAATTCGGGTACATGTGTGTAGAAAATGCTCAAATCAACAACAACAATACGGCAAATAAAAAATATTATAGAGGTTAATCGTGGTTTATATATAGAAAATAACGCACAGCTGAAAATTTTTTATGGTTTTTAAAGAAAAATTCTTAAAATTTAAAAGGAAATTATTTAAAAATTACTATAGTTTTTTAACAAATAAATAAGTAACTTTATTTGCAACTGGAATGTAAAGTGAAAATCCAGAAAAGAAGTAAAAAAAGGAAAATGTAGTAAAAAAATATATAATAAGGAAAATAATGAAGATTATGTACGTGGAAAAAATAAGGTTACACCCATAATGGTAATGAAATATAAAGATTTTAATAACAAAAATATAGAAATTATTTTTAATAAATCTTTTAATACAAAATGTAAAGCAATGAAAATCTTCTTAAAATAAAAAAATCTAAAAGTTATTTTTACAAAAGCAAAAAAAAACCGTCTGGTTTTTAGCAAGAAAAATTAAAAAAATATATTTTTAAGTTTAAAAGAAAGCATCAAAAAATTTTTAAAATAATTCAAAAAGCAACAACAAAATCATCATCATCGGCAGCAAAAATCAAGCAAAAGCAGCAAAATAAATATTACGTTAAGAAAATGCTAGAACAATGTTTTTTTCGTCGTGTGATAAGTTGATGACACATATTTCAATTGTTTTGACCGCATTCCTGCTGTTTTACTTAATATGCCTGCCACCTAATTTGACACAAGTGAAAGCCACTCCCGAGGATGAAGCGTAAGTATTCCTGTATTAAAATGATAACAATGACAACAACGATTTTTTCTCAGTACTCTACATTTAAACTTTTCATAACAAAAACAAAACTTTCGCCTTTTTTTACTCAAACTCTTTTGCTGTGTTGTCGTTCTGCTTAAAAAAGAAATACAGTGATTCTCCACTTTCTGTAAGGATACAAATTTTTTTAATTTAAAAAATTGATTTTGAAATAGTATCTAAACTATTTTTGATAATTTCAGACGATTTTGTTTTGTTTCACAAATTCTATGTAAATAAAAAGTTAACGCTACTGACTGACTGATTTGTCATCTTACAAAACAGATGAGTAAAGCTAAAAACTTAAAATTTAATCTGTGGGTATCTCAAAGATTCACTAAGAAAAGTTTTTAGAAATTTGCGTTACTAATTGCGTAAAAAAGAGCCAAAAAGAGAAAACTAAACATAATTTTTTTTTTTAATTTTGAAATCATATGTTATAAAATTATTTTTAGTAATTCGAAGGTACTTTTTATACTTTTTCAAAATTTTAACATTTTAAGAAAACATTTTCGTACTATTTTTTGCAACAAAAAAACTATCAGGCATGTTCTGAAACCCCCTTTTTGTGAAAGTAATTTTAAAGCAGTCAGCTAAATGCCTGCCGAATAAGAGTTACTTAGTTATATTTTCTTTCAATAACCTAATTTTGAGTATTGCAATAATATAATTAAATAATCAAATCAGAACTGTGATTTTAAAATCACAACAATGCAAATACCAGTTTGGGAATGACTGTAATAGGTATAGAAAAGTATCAAAACAGGGGAAAAACCGGAGAAGTATAAAGATATCTTTGGGTTGGTAGATCCATTAAGATGAGCTAAAGGGCTACAGACCCAAATTGAAGTAAAAATACCAGTTTGGGAATGACTGGAATGGGAATAGAAAAGTATCAAAACAGGGTAAAAAACGGAGAAGTATAAGGAATTTTTTGGGTTGGTAGGTCCATTAAGATGAGCTAAAGGGCTACAGACCCCAATTGAAGTAAACCATCGTATATGCAAACAAAAAGTACTTTTTTAATTTTTGGGTACTTTTTTAAAAGTGGGGCTTTTTGTTTTTTGGTTTTTTTTTCGTATTGTTTTATATTAAGACTTAATTAGTCGGAAGTCATCGAAGTAGACAAAAACGTATTTCTTTATATTTTTGGTACTTTTTTAAATTTTTTTAGATGACTGTATGGAAAATCACACAAATTATATTTTCAAATGCTCATAAAACTCTTACGCATTTAGTGCTTTATTTAAAAAAAAAATAATTGAAACTGCGCTTACGACGAAAGGTGACTTGTTATTATGGCAATGGTAATGGCTTTGACGTTATGTTATGGCATGTATAATTAAACCTTAAGGTGGCTCCCGTGAATGCGGTTTACTTGATTTTCAGGTAAACACCCACTACAGAAGGTACGATTAATAATAGAGCAATTTATTAGGCTAAATATGATTTTTGGGATCCATCCGAAATTAAGGATTGTTCATAAAATGAGTTCATCAAACAGTTAGTAGCATAAATATGTTCAATATACGCAACATTTTTTTTGGAGATATAGTAATATTTGAGCCAGTTACAGCCCAAAATACTTATTCCGGGAGGACATTTATATAGGGGCTATGTGAAAAAGCTTACGTGTGCCAAACTTCATTAAAATATATTTAAAAATGCTACCTATACTTTAATCAAAAGAATTCATGGAACCCAGCTGAACGGACGAAAATGCCTAAACCGACTCAGAAACTGATTCAAAGGCGATTGGAATAATTGAAGGTGAGTCTCAGACTTTTGAGAGTTACAAACATCTGCACAACCCCATTATATTCCCTTCTACGTACTGTGTGGTGTGGGTATACAAATTTAAGTAAAATGATCACACCTGTCACGATGTGTTTATATTCCAAAAAAAAAAAAAATATAAAATAATTTGAGGGGTAGGCCATTATATGACCAGGCTTAAGCGACAATAACTTTCTTACAGGTTTTTTATTATAAATGATAAAACACACAATTTGGTCGCGCTCCAGGCCAATTTGGAGATCTCTGTTTTATAATAGTATTTAAAACCCTTTGTTTTGCTTAACAGTACATTTTTTCCACTTGTAGCAGCCCCTTGAGGCTGCCACGTCTTAATGTCCTCTTGTCGTTGTAAAGGGTTTTCATACTTGTTTCCAACTTTTAATTAACGTTTAGTCTTGAAGCATCCTTTTTGCAATATAGATAAATTTAGACTCAATGCTACAGTTTTTATAATAATAAAACCAGAAACTTTTGTAAAGGAACCACAAAACGTATGTTTATCAAAATTTTATAAAAACTTTTATTTTTATATGCGAATTTCTATTTGAAATCATTAAAAAATATAAAGCACATCAAATGATTGATTTAATTTTAAAAATAAATTTTAGAAATTTTTTTTATTGAGTTGCTATCTTATATTAATGTCTTTTTTTAATTTTTTTTTATATTTAAGTCATCAAAAATGTTTAAACTTGTAGAGTGCAATAAATTCGTTTTTGTTTTTAATTAAATCGTTTTTCGCACACATTTTTATTTTTGCTTTTGTGCTGACGGCAATTTTTTGTTTAATAAAAAATTTACCAAATTAATTCATTCATGTATTTTTTAATTTAATAAAACTTTTTTTTTTTTTTTTTTTTTTTTTTGTGAAAAAACATAGGAATAAGAGTCAGCACAGATAAAAAAATATTTAAGATCATTGGAAAAAAGTGTTTGTAGGAAGAGGGATATCGAAATATTTAAGTAATTAAAAATGAAAATATAATAGAAACGGAAAGCAAAAGGTCAATGACTACAAAGTTAAGTCTTGAAAAAAAATTATTTGCTTTAAAGTGGCAACCAAAAAGTATTCTTTAGTTAAATAACTTCGGCCTTATTGATAAAAATTATTAAATGTTTTTTAATTATTTAAATAAGAGGCATAATATAAAATTATTTAATTAATTAAGCCGCTATGCTTATACAAAAAATTTAAAAAGAAAACATTTCTAAAAATTATTTTAAATAAAGAGAATTCTACAAATTTTTTTGTTAAACAAATATATTCGAATAATAATATTGTTTACTTCCAAAAAATTTTTATTAAAAATTTTTATTGTAATAAAGTTTTTAAAAATATTTAATAAAAATCATAACGAAATGCTTAAAAATTAAATTTTTAACGTTACGTTACAACCAACCATTAATTTTCCATTATTCTTATTAAATCTGTTACATATTTTACAAACAATCATTACACCAGCAAATCTCTAATAATTCTCATTTAGTTTGCAATTAGTTTTAAATAAAGGCAACATAAAACCAAAGACGAGCAGCGATCGACACTCCACAACACGGAACCTGTACCGTTACCTACTTTCCTGTGTCCCGTAGATAGTTCGTAGCTTAAGTTCGTTTTTGAGTCGTAGCCGATTTTAAGTCTCTCGTATTTTGCTTGTAGTCGTTAACAATCCCATCCCGTATTTAAGTCATGGCCGATTACAATACCTCTCGTATTCTACTTGTAGTCTTTAACAATACAAGATCGTATATAAGTCGTAGCCGAATACCGAATTTTAGCCATAGCTATGTAATTGCAAGGCCTGACGTATTTTATATTTCTAATCGGACATAATAACAGATCGTATTTTAATCGTTGCCTAATACAAGGCCTTTCGAATTTTACTTGTAATCGTTGGTCGTACTAGATTTTATTTTGTTTGAACCGAAAACCAAATCTCTTAAATTTTTCTGGTTCCTCTACCAAAGCAGACCGTCGACTGAGTCAAACCTTAGCCAGGGGATTCCCCCCTCAAAAATTCCCGGGAATTTTAATTAATATTATTTCCCGTTTTCCCGGAATTATCTAAGCGGGACCCCGGGATATAAAAATATAAGTAATACGATTCCTTAACGTTAAGAAAACAGCTGGTTGAGCTTTGTATATTTCTTTGATAAATTTCTTCAAAAAAAACATTTTTGTTTGGTCATATTTTTACAAAAAAAATTTATTTTTTAGGATACTTAATTGAAATTGGTGTCTGTTTTTAATAATGAAATTCAATTTCATTAGGGTTTTTAAGAAAAAAATTTCTTTGCTACATTAATAAATTTCTTTTCGTTTACAAGAACCATTGTTTAATTGAAAAACACCCATTCCTAAAAATTCATGGGGAGAATACAACAAAACTTCATTTCAAAAATACATGCATATGTATACTTACGATATAAGCAGCCGTATAGATAATCCAGCTTCGGTGAAGGCAAGTGCTCAGGTGGATCCGCCATGAATTCGGAATTATTTATTTGCTGTTCTTAATTCATTCAAAAGCAAAAAAAAATTGTATTTATGAGCCTGCGATAAATTTTTAAAAATTTATTCAAGTGGAGCTAGATAAAAATATACCCATATGTATTCAGTTTCATTTTTGCACAAAGATAATCTCATGTAATCTTATAGGATTTAAAATAATTAAAAAATCGATTTAAAAAAAGGTATAGCAGGCACTGTGCCTGTGTTCTGTAACTTTAGTGAGAACTTCTCGCATCGAAAAGTTTATAGTCGCCTTGTAAAAGACAGGATGAACACGATAAACCTAATTATTTTTCTTTTAACGTTGTATAATGAGAGTTTATGTATTATATAAGTCACACTGTTAATAATCGGAAGACTATGACAATAAAAAAAATTTTCTCGCTGCGAAAACTTCTCGCCAGTTACAGAACAGGGGGGCAGGATGAACTTTTTCAAATTTCAGACAGACATGTATACGTTGTTTAAAATTATTTTTACAAAACTTTTAGCGGGAAATTTTAAACTAACGATTGATGTTTTTAATTCAATTTTCTGTTATTTATTTTTAAATATTCACAGCAAGCTAGTTAGAGTTTTAACCTAAGTTTTCTAATAGTCTTAAACAAATTAAATTGTTACTATGGAGCGGGATCCCGGAAATTTTTAAAAAAATTTCCCGTTTTCCCGGGAAACCAAAATGTGCGGCAAATACAAAACTCTACTTTCATGTCTACATGTGTATTTTATGGGTCCATTGATTTGTATATAAGAGAGTATCTTGTGTACAAATTCTTATTTTTATTATAAATAATAACATGTGCGTTTCTTTGTTGAAATCTTTGTGTCTTAGCGCGTTTCATCTAATAAATACATTGAAGTTTTTATACCATATTTTTTTTCTACTTTTCTTTTTTTACTTCAAAGAAATTTTTTATTTGCCCAGTACAATTGTTGTTGTTGTTGAGGTCACAATGTTTGTAAACATGCATGTTTGTCAGAAAAGCTGAATTAATTTTTTTAAATAAGGCAACTGGAATATGTTAATATTAAAATACTTTGAAGTACATATATATTTAAAAAATAGGGAAAGATATATCAAGCAAACAAAACCATTTTTATACCCTCCACATACTGATAAGGGTATATCTTAGTTTATCATTCCGTATTACTTAAAACGTTTTAAGAATCTATAGTTTTATGAAATAATTTAAGAAATATATCAATTGATACCAATTTTAATCATGTTAAAAAACGTAATGGCATTTAAAAATATTGCTGAAGTATTTTATAGATTTTTATTTTAATTACAAAATAAAAGTTTATTTCCGAACGTCCTAGTCCAATTTCTATAAATTCGAACAATTTTCATTAATTTTCCCGAGCCGAGTCAATTCTTACTTAGGCCTGAGGCAATCGTTATTTAAAATCAGCAAAATCTTTTACCTACTGACCGAGATATTGGCCCTTGCCAAGCTGCGTTTGGTCTTCGTTGAATATCGCATACCGACTATCGAATGTCAATTTCGTATTATAAGCTGACAGCACTGTTGAAATTTTCGTTACGCACCGAATTTTCTATCGAATGTATTTTCGCTTTCGACAAAAATGTAGAGGGTGAAATTTTTACGCCGTCGAATGTAGGTTATAATGTCAAATAAAAATTCGTTCGATCAGCGTTTTCGATCACAGTCGAAAATCGAATATCGTTAGATAACCGATTTGTCAAGGCAAAATTCTGGTTATTTCCTTACAGTCTCTATTATCGCAAAACTAGGTGTGCCTTTAAGGACTTTTTAAAAGAAAGAGTAACTAAATACGACATATTTAAAAGAAAGTTTATAACAAGCTTTATTTGGCGGTGCCGAATCTTACGTACCCTTCATCTGATCTATCCAAGATATTTTCGATTTTTTTCCCTGACATACATACCTTGCTGCACAGTCGATAGCTGTTATAGTTTCTGAGACATAACGAACTAAAAATTGTTTATGTGTATTGGGGGCTCCCCCTCCCCCTGCGGCTTCTCAATTAATTTTCTTCGAAATGTAGGCATTGTTTTACAGTTACTTTCTGTAGGAAATTCGGAGGCGATAGCTGTATCAAAAATTTGATAATGCTCGGGGCAAATTACGGCATTCGATTTGCATCGAAATTCTACTCGATCGATCTAATTATCAATTCTTTTAATACAGGAATTCTAGTAAGAATTTTTTAATTTCGATTCGAATAGAATACCGCTATTTGCCCCCTGTTTATTTAAAAGGGGGCTACCACTCCACCTAATCCTAATAAACAAATGTGTTTTTCAAAACGAAAACATTGTTTTACAATTACTTTTTTGGAAAATGTAAAGACGATAGCTCTTATAGTTTTTGAAATATAGCGTATCAAAAATTTAATAGAAATTGTACATATGTATGTATGGAGGGTTCAGCCTGCCCTGCTCCATTCCAACCAATTTCTTTTTCTATAATGTACGTTTTATACTGGAACTATTTTGCGGGTTTTAAGCCTTCAGCTGTTATAGTTTATCAGATTTAGTGCATAAAATGTTTTACAAAATTTTTGCATTTGTAGGGTGCATGCCACTTCCCCTGCTCCTGTCCAAAAATAAATTTTCCTAGTTTATGTCCCCATCTTTAAAATAACCGTGTCAAGTTTTTTGGCAAGAGTGGCTGTATTTACTGATATACATATACTAGGGATATATGCACAGATTTTGTCCAAAAAATGGGGTATTTGGGGGTTTTGCTTACATCTCGGTCTGTAGTGAGCCGAAATTGGTGATTTTACGTAGCAATTGTCTCAGGGATATTTCTAATTGTTTGATATCAGAACGCTTTCTGTGCGACTTTTTTGGCTCCGAAAATTTGATTTTAAGAGACCCACAGATGGGCATGGCTATATCGGCTTTCCAATCTATAGGGATCCAGAATATATATAATTTATGGGGTCGCAAGTGAATATTGTAGATATTACAAACGGAATGACAAACTGATATACATATACCGACATCACTATGTGATGTGACGCTCTTAAATCATTTTAAAATTTAAAAAAAATCTTCTTACGCTCAATAATTTACAAATTTTAACACACATCTTTCACCTTTTATGGATTTGCTTTAAATAAATTCGAAAATTAAACATAAAATGAAAATAAGCTCAATAATCAATAATTTATTAACATAATAAAAAAAATTTAATCAAGATAGAATTGTTGCCCCACTTTAAAACAAGAAAAACCCTTTGTCACATCACTTCTTTTAGCACATTTAGCATCCACCCACTATACTGCTGCCTACAAATAACCCCTTTCTTTAAAGTAAAATTTTTTAAGGGCTAAAAAAAACTTAACTTAGCCTTATTAAAAATAAAGACTCAGCACTCACCTCACTTGCAGTAATGTGTGACGGTGACAGGTAAACGAATAAACAGAGATTCCAAATATTTTTTAAAAATGCTAATTCAAACTATCTTTGGTATAGGTGTATTAGAAAAAAAATTTATCAAACGAGTAAAGGACTTCGAGAAAACAAAAAACTTTGGAATTTGTTTAATATTTCTGTGAGAACTAATGTACAAAAAAAAACATAAATTAAATCAAAAAATTGTTAAAAAAAATTAAAAGTTTATACAATGTCATAAAATTTATCATAATTTGCTGAGTGTGAATTTGTTAAGTCTATGTCGTTGATTCCAGGGGCATATTTTAAGGTGCGTACACGGTATTTAGCGTTGCCAGTGGGAGAATTTGCGGAAATAAAGGAAATAAATCTGTAGTTTCTAAGCGAGCAGTCCGATTTTACATGGCTATAAAAGGGTTGTAACTAAGCATAAGTTTTGAGATTTGACTCTATGCTTTGAAAGAGGCGGTCTAACAAGTCCTCAACATAGGGCACCTCGGGTCTATTAAAATTTGAAGCAAAGTGACAATTTTGATTATTGAACAAATTTAGCCCAGAGCGATTCTTTTTCATGTTGTTTTTGTTAATATTGTTGAACCTTAACCATATGGCGTTACCCCAAAAGGAAAGTGGCAAGAAACAACCGATTTTGATTTTACCAACCTCATCCGTGTAAACATGAAAAATAGTTAGAACAGATTTTTATTCCCTTTTTTTAAACACGGAGAGAATTTCATAATATTTTGATTCTACAAAATCTAATTACTTTGTATTACCGTGTAAAGGTACCTTTACTGAGAAGTCGCAAAATTCCCAAAAAAAGTTCGGAAATATCCAAAAAATGTTTTTTCGTTTTTTTTCTGTTGTCCTCGCCCCCTTTACTACAAACTCAAAACTTTAGCTCTTTAAATACGTCTTTCATGACCACGTAAAATTTATTTTAAATGAAATGCTCGTTTAGAATTCACACATTTATTACTAATTTTTACACCAAGTCCTTCACTGTGCGCTGCATTTATTTTACCTCCAAAAAAAACAGTTGCAAGGTAACTTTCGAGAGTTTTTGCACAAAACAAATTTTTATATTTTAATTACTAAAAAATCCAAAAATTTCAATTTTTACTTTTGTTGATTTTTATAGAAATTTAAAAAAAATAATTATCTATGCCAGAAAAGAACACTTCAAAAATTTTAATAATTTTTTGCCAAAAAGAAATCAAAAAATAATTACTTGTATTTTTTTTTTATTAGGTGTGTTCAATAACTTTCCAGAAAAATTATTCTCAAAAATATTAAGAAGTAAATAAACGCCTTATCAGCCAAAATTTGCCATCAAATGTATTTTGTTATTGTTAATTCTTTTAGAAAACTTTTTTTGTATGAATAAACAGCTGTTTGGTGTTTAAAAATTTTTGGAAGTACATAAAAGTTTTACTTGTAAAACTTTGTAAAATTTTTTTTAGATCTTAATTTTTTACTCTCTTTTGACGTTCTGTCAATGCACGTTTTTTGAGTTTATAAACACTTTCTAGTAAAAATTGTTATAAATTTGTAACATTTTGTGGGCTATTGAAAGCACCTATTATTATTATTGTTTCGGTCCCTAATTTTTTTTTAAATATTGAAAACCCTTAATTATTTCTGACAAAAAAAATTAAAATTAAAATCAGTTTTTAATTTTTGAATGTAACTGTAAACAAATTAAAATCAGGAGCTAAAAAAGCACTTGATTTTCAAAAAATCATCATCATTATTTCACTAGAATCTCTGACATTTCCTTGTAACTGTTTTCTTCAACTCGAAAATAATTATTTTTTGATTTAATATTAAATGTATGTATGTATATTGTCGATTGATATTCTCTACATTGACCCATAAATATAACATTTATTTTCAATTTCGAAGCCAAGTATCAATTGGGCAATTCACAAAATATGCTATCATGTCGTAAGTTCATTTTGTCCTATTTGTGTTTAAACATTTGTTTTTTTGGTATATTATTTCGAGCAGAAAACGTCTAAGTAAGACATCTTATATTAAATGGCATACATACATATGTAACTGAACAACATATATATGATAACATAGCTTGTGAATAACCCTTATATGCATGAAGTGAAATCACAAGCTTTTTTTTACAAAAGTTAAAACAAAAATAAAATATAAAATACAAAAATGTTCAAAACTTTTCAAAACGATTTTATTATTGAAACCGAATCTTTTTTGCAATTTTCCGACAGCCCTCTAGATATATGTACAACATTTAAATTATAGAATAAATCTCATTAAAAAAAAATATTCCCAACAACAAAAATATTTTTAATTATAGAGAAAGCCAAATAAACAAGAGAAAGGCTAAAAGAGCTTAAAAGTCAGAGCAAAACAAAACTAAGGAAGTTTCTGCGAAGCACATAACACGGTGAAATATCCATAGCAAAACAATAAACAAAATTTTGACATTTCTTTGCATATGCTCATTTCTTTTGCTCCTTATGTGCTGCAATTCTTTCTGTTGTTGACATGCGCTACCACTTGTTGCTAAATGTCATTACACAAAACAAAACAAAAAAAAAATAAAACAACAAAATAGAGGGCTCGACTGTTTTGTTTTTCAGTGGTTTTTGACAGTTATTTTTGTTTGAATTTTGTTTTGCTCTATGTTTGCTGCGTAGGTGTTAAAATGTTTTGATTTCCTGTCTTATTATTACTTGTTTTTTGTGTTAATGACACGCATTTCACTGACAGTGATTTGGTGTCTTGTCCTGAGATTAAATTTAGATTAAAAGAAAACAAATATAAATCCATTTTTTTAAACGTTAATTAGAAACATGAAGCGTTAAGTATTTGTTTACAACGAAAATGAGTGGCGGTTTTTGGCATCTCATACTAATTAAGTTTTCAGGAAATTAAATGCAAATTAAAAAAAAAAATTAAACAAATATTTAAAATAAACCTTTTTTTTGATATGGGAACAAAATAGCTAATATACCTATAATGATAAAGTTGTTCAATTATTTTTTGATTGTTCCTATTGAAATGGAAATGCAACAAAATATTTTTTCTATTTACATAGATGAACTTAAAACATTTTAAGTCAAATTTAAGAAGATTGTTATTAAAAATATTTTTTTGTTTAACTAATTTAAAAAATGATGGTTGGACCTTTTCAGTGTTGGCAAATGGGCTACCCAATTTGGCGATGAACTGTGGGAACTTGCTCAACGTATGACTAAATCACAACAAATAAAGGCGGTAAGTTAAATTTTTCATTGTGTTTTTCTATAAAATTATATTTTATTCTGTTTTACTTTTATTTTTTAGAAATATAAAGAATATAATGCTCGAGTAGAGCTAAAGAATGGCACTGAACTTATTAAATCGATTACAGATAATGTGGGAAAAATGTTGGCGCGCAAAATGGATGCAGTCAAATGTATACAGGCACGAGCCGAAGAAGTTTTTGAAAATTTTGATTATAATGAAACCTATGCTGAAAATGAATTTCAATATTATTCAAGTAAATTTTCAGCATTCGATGGCAAAGCTTCGGAAGAATTAATGGATCATTTGCAAAATAATAGTTATATGTATTTGAATATGACTTTAAATCCGGATACACATTTTTATAATATCTCTGTGAATACAGAGCATAGTTCCGTCCATGTACCTTCCAATGTGTATGATAAACGTAAGTCGTTTAAGTAGAGAAAATAAAAAAAAAACTTAATTGTCCTTTTTTAAAGATCCCCGCGTTTTAAAAGCCATAATGTGGACTGAAGAATTGGATGAAGTATTTAGGCAAAATTATCAATCCGATCCAGCTTTGTCATGGCAATATTTTGGCTCCGATACCGGTATTTTACGCCATTTTCCCGCCTCCCAATGGGAAGAACATGAACCGGATGGCAATGCCGATACTTATGATTGTCGCAAACGCTCATGGTATATTGAAACTGCCACCTGTTCTAAGGATATTGTTATTTTACTAGATAATTCTGGTTCTATGACTGGCTTTCGTTTTCACGTTGCCAAATTTACTATACGCAGTATATTGGACACATTTTCCAATAACGATTTTTTTACTATTTTTAATTATTCCGCAACAACGGATGATATAATACCCTGTTTTAAGGATGCTCTAGTTCAGGCTACACCCGAAAATATAAACGTGTTTAATGATGCCATAAGTGAAATGAAACCGCAGGGTTACGCGAATTTGTCAATTGCTTACACAAAGGCCTTCGAGTTGTTGAAAAAGGTAAATAAAATTAAATGAAAAAAACTTTTATTTACAACATTTTATTAATATTGTTAAATGTTCCTATTAGAATGGAATTAAAACAAAATGCTTATGTTTTATAACTAACAAACACACACACCAACAAATGAAGCTACAACAAACTACTAAAAAAACAAAAATTTTTAACGTTCCTATTAAAATGAGATTTAAACAAAATATGTTTTATACCTTTTAAAAAAAAATTAGGAAAATTTATAAATTTCAAATGTAATCAATTTTTAAATATTTTGAGATGAATTAAAAAATAATTATTTCTCTTTCCCTTTTGCGCTCTTTCTCTCTCTCTCTCTCTCTCTCTCTCTCTCTCTCTCTCTCTCTCTCTCTCTCTCTCTCTCTCTTTTGCTCTATTTTTATCTAGTACTACATTGAAAGACGCTGCAATGAAACTTCAACATGCAATCAGGCCATTATGGTAGTTACCGATGGAGTGGCCGGTAATAATACGGAAATTTTTGAAAAGTACAATTGGGGTGATGGCGAGAATGGCACAATGAGTATGAAAGTACGAATATTTACTTATTTGCTGGGTAAAGAAGTGACGAAAGTTAGAGAAATACAATGGATGGCTTGTCTTAATCGGGGCTATTATTCGCATGTGCAAACATTAGATGAGGTGCAGGAAGAAGCCTTAAAATATGTGGATGTAATAGCAACGCCATTGGTGCTGCAGGATGTAGAGCATCCACCTACATGGACTCACTCGTTTACAGATAAAACGGTTTGTTTTAAAAGTACATAAAAATAAAAATAATTCTTAAAATTTATTAACTTTGCCTTGTAGTATAAACAAGAAGGTAATGCCACAAATGCTCGACTTATGATAGCAGTGGGCGTGCCGGCCTATGATAGGTCCTATCGTAAAGTCAATTCTACCGCCCACGCCCGGTTATTAGGCGTGGCGGGCACTGATGTGCCTGTAGAAGATATAGACAAGCTGACATTGCCTTATAAGGTATAAAAATTATTTAAAACATCATTTCTTTATTCTTTTTCACAAAAAATTTCCCTCTAAAAATATTTCAGTTGGGTGTTAATGGTTATTCATTTGTGGTTTCCAATAATGGTTATGTTTTATTACATCCCGATTTAAGGCCTATTGATGTAAGTTTTTAAATCTTTTACAAGTTAAATAAACAATTTTAAATATCTTTTTTGATTTTATAACAGCCCCATGGAGTCATGAATCCCAATTACAATAGCATAGATTTCACCGAAGTTGAACAACTTTTTGAAGATAATTCTCCTCGCAATCCTGGAGATTCAATATTACAATTAAGACACAGCATGGTTAACCATGAATCCGGGGAATTCAAGGACATAAGTGTAAAGTTGCACTATGATAAAATGCGTCGTGTTTCAGAGGAGAAACAGGATTATTTCTTTGCTCCTCTGCCTAATACACCCTTTTCGTTGGGCATAGTATTGCCCAGCGAGTATGGCAAGACCTGGATCAAAGTGGGTGAGGAAGTTTTAAGGAACATTCATATGAAAGTAAATATATCGGATTTTTTTGTGGGCGAAAATTGGAAAGTACATCCCGATTGGGTGTTTTGTAAATATCATTATTTGGAAGGTCATGAATTTAAGACTCCCGAAGCTGAACTCAAACATTTCTTGGGAAAAATGGTGAAAAAAGATTGGAAATGGTCGGAACAATATGAGGAGGACGAGGTGGATAGGGATGATGATGATTGTAAGTATGCGAAAAGCGTAAAATATAAAGCTTTCGGCTCTGTTTTTTCAAAACTTCTTCTTCAAAGCTAAGCCACAGATTTTCTTCATGACTAACGCTCCTTAATGAGTATTCATATGGTTTAGGAACAGAGAGAAAGAAGTTTAAATAAGGCTCCTTGAAGATAAATATAAATGGAAAAAATTTTAATTTATAATTACCCTTTCTAGTAAATTGTGGCCGCAAGTCCCTGTCAGACGATGCCTATTATTGCAACAAAGAACTGGTCCATTTGTTGATCTTCGATGCCAAGGTTACCAACTCCAGTTATGGGGAGTGGAAATTTGAAAATGAGGAGGAGAAGGCTTTGATAGAACGTTTTGGTGGCACTTTACGTTTTGTGGCCACCATGAGTGGCCTAACCCGCTGGCAATTCATTTATGGCGAAGTAGAGGTAGAGAATGATCAGGAATTTGGTGACTATCACACCAAGGCGATAGATGAAACTTGGTATAGAAGTGCCATATTGGCACATCATGAGGAACGCACTGACAGCTTTGTTTACTCCGTAAAGCATCACAATGATCCAGCCGAAGATAGTGAATTAAAAGTAACTGCATCTCATGCCATCTTTCCTAGGGATGGCGGTAAAGAGGCCCCCGCATGTGTGGTGGGTTTTCAGTTTTCTCATGCCCAAATGCTGGATAGATTTTTTAATATAACCTCAACAGATAATGTAAGTTTTTATTGTAATAAATATTAAAGGGAATTTTAAACAATTTACATTTTCAGTGCAATGGCTGCATTAAGACATGCAACAGTGACGAGTTTGAATGTTATGTTGTAGACAATAATGCCTACATTATGTTGGCCAGAAATGTTAATCATACGGGTAAATTTTTTGGCGAATATCAAGGAGATGTTATGGAAGCCATGGTGGAATTGGAATACTTTCAAAGTATAGATGTCTATGATTATCAGTCGCTGTGCGTGGATGAAAACGCCAAACAAAGTGATGGCAGTAATTTAATGCATGTAAGTGAAAATTTGACGAAATTTTAACATTCTTTTTAATTTTTCTTTTTTAATTTTTACCAGCCTTGGAAGGTAGTAACTTTGGCTTGGAAATGGTTGGTGTCTACTTTGTTTTGGCATTATTCACGCATTAAATGGTGGGCCGAGGGAGCACCTTGTAAGTATTTTATTTTATACTCTTCAAGCAAAAGTTATATTTTTAATGCAACAACTGCTTACAGTTCTTGAGTATAATGATGATATTGAGGATGACTACGATGCTGGTGGTTACGGCCACGATAGTTATGCTCCCATCCAACCCAAAACCAAAGAAGACGATGAAGATGAATTGATTTTTAATGAGCCCGAACCACCGCCAGTTTATGAACCTTGCGACAAGGTTACCACTTTATATAATCTTCAGCCCAACTCCTTGGAAGGCGTAACGGAAGCTATTAAAATGCCTAATGTGCGACCGTTTTATATAAAGAAAATACCACGTACGAATTTGCTGTTGGTAGTCATTAATGTGCTGATGCCATCGAAGGGTACGAAAATAACCACCGAACCAAAAAGACAAATTTATCCAACAGACTTTCCGTGCTATAAACTCAATATGAGTTTCTATGAACGTAGACGAATTGAGGAATGTTTTACGGAACATCCGGAGGTAAGAAACTAGAAGTTTAAAGTGTTTTTTAATAAGATTTTCGGCATACTTTTGTCGCTGCTACTGTTTCATGGTCCATTCGATCAGAGTAATTTTGACTGGATTGCTTGTTGACTAGACCTATTTTGTTGGATGTAAAATCAACAAAGTGCTTTATGAATTTCGCGAACAGATTTAATGCTTTTAATAAAAGTTCCACAACTTGGAAGAAATGTTTGGGAATTAAACGATTTATAAAGATTTTGCAAACCCAACTGAACAGAAATATCCACACAAATTGATATTTTCAGCTGTCAGCCCATTAGTATTGGTTTAAGTTGTGAAAACTAATTCCAGAAAAGTTAATTCAAACCTTGTAAAAGTTATCCTCTAACTGGGGATATGTAAGCCAGCACTTTGGAACGGCTGAGATAAGAAATATTATAGAATACGAATTCGTTGTTTACATTAAATGTAGCAAAAAAATATGGGATTTAAAAAATATTTATTAAAAATCTGCTTGTAAAACTTTAAAAAAGAATATAAATCTGATTAATGTTATGGAAATTAGAATAAGAAATCAGTCACAGGTTTTTTCAAAATTTAACTTTAAAAAAATTTTCCCAATTTTAAACTTATTTGTAATACATCTTTACAAAAATTAAATAAACTGCATTAAGACTGTAAAATAAAAGCTAAAAAACATAAGTTTTATTTACGTTCCTATGAAAATGGAATTGAAACATAAAATTTTTCCAAGCTTCACTAAGTAAATGGTATTTAAAGATAAAACAATAGGATGTAATTTTTTTTGTAAAAGTGTGTTCCTATGAAATTGGAAATGAAACATCTGTTTTTTTTTTATTTCAGAAACATTATTTTGTTAATGTTAGTTTTTTCAAAAATAAAAAAACTTTTTATTTTACCACAATAATATTTAAAATTTTCTAAAAATCCAATTTGTTTTTATATATTTCCAGGAGGAATTATTCACCTACTGTGGTAAAGGCTCATCTTTAACATATAATTTGTTTATTTTAAGTATAACACTGTCGCTCGTTTTAATAGCCCGTCACTTGAGATTAACCTAAAAATCTCAAGTGTTTGATTGTCGATTTTTTTGTTAATCTACTTAAAGAACTACCTTAAAATTAAGTACAATTAACTGAAACTCTTAGCCAAAATATAGCATAAATATTCTATTAAAAACTATAACAATCAGGGAGTATAAAATGAAAAATTAATTTGCCAAAATAAAAAAAAAAAAAAAACATTAAATCAATTAGCAACTTCTTTTAAGTTTTTGTGTGCCACACAAAGTCCAAAACACAAAAATAATACAAAAAAAATATTTATAAATATTTGTATACAATATACTGTAGCTTCAGTTTTACTTAGAAATATTTTAAAGGGAATTAAAAGTTTCGTTTTTAATTAGAAAAAAAATCTTTTGTGTCTTTAAACCAAATTTTTAAAGTATTTTTAGAATATCATAAATATTAAATGAAACTTTAAATTCCCAAATTGTTTTTGTTTTATTAATTCATAATAAATTTGTGTTACAAAATGTTTTTTATTAAGTCTTTTTTTAAAACTAAAAAGCAGCCTTAAGATTATGTTTTTTTATATATTTAACAAAAACTGAATAGATTTTTTTTATATAAAACCTATGATATGTATGTAAATGAAATTTTGTTACAATTTTTTATAAAAATTTTATGACCTAAATAAAATTAATATGAAACTACTTTTATAGTTACAAACCACCTTAAGTGTCAATCTAACTTTACCAACCAACAACTAAGATAAAAAACTAAACCCTAGTAGTGGGCCTGGGGTTTTTAACTAGAACAATAAAACCTTTTAACTTTTTAAGCAAAAAATAAAAGGCTTAAGTTAACATATACTTTAGATACAAACTTAGTTTTCATAATAAGTTTTAATTTTCTTTTATAAGCCATTTCATTTATGTAGATAAAAAAAAAATTAAAAACCAAAAAAAAAAATTGCCTTTTATACAATTTAAACACTAAAAAGGAAACGTTAATCAAAATATAAGAAAAGAGAAAGGGATGATTGTCTGCGATTCGAAAAAATGCTAAAAAAATTGAAAAGAAATATTTATAAAGTTAACTGAAAAAGTAAAACACTTTTAAACAAGGATTCATAATTGTAGATGAAAATTTATTGCAACAGAAAATAATTATAAAATATTTATTTTTGAAAGATGTAAATTATTTAAGAAATCCTATAATCTAAGAATTTAATCCAGAAACCTCTTTGAAAAAGAATTGTTTTAATGTTAAGTAAAAAAAAATTGTAAAAATAAAAAGACCAATTGTTTAAATAAATTAAAAAAGGAGCAAAATGTTTAAAAAAAGCACAAAGTGGTATTCATTGTAAGGTAAGTAAAAACAGATAAAGCGTTGCTATAAGGTTATTAAATAAAATCAAAAACTTTAAATGCTTCTATTAAAAAAAGTATTGAAATAAGTAATAAAAATTAAATAATTTCCCAAGTAACATTTGATAGAGTAAAAAAGGCAGTTAATAACTTTCAGCCCTTTAAATCACCGGGCCCGGACGGTAATTTTTATACCCAAAGCTGTTAGGGCTAGCCACTCGAAACCAGGGGATTTTAGACCCATAAGCCTATTGTCTTTCTTACTGAAGACGTTAGAACGACAGATCGATCATTATCTTAGGAACACGATTAATACGCACGTCATAACTAATACTCAACATGATTATCTAAGGAGTAAATATGTTGACAGTGCGCTTCATAATATAGTGGGATTTATAGAGCGGGGATTGTGCAGGAAAGAATACATGCTAGCCGCGTTCTTTGATATTGAGGGAACATTTAATAATGTGTCGATAGGGAAGAAGGGATTCAGTGCATCCTAATTGACTAAATATATTCTATGTCCGGCAACAGGATAATTAACTCTGGTTTCGGAAACTAACATCTGAAAAGGAGTGCCATAAGAGGGACGCCACAGGAAGGGGTCTTTTCGCCACTACTGTGGATCTAGGTGGGCAACGGGATACTGAGGGAACAAAGGTAGTGGCTTGTGCAGTAGCCGTCGTGGTTTTGGTACCGGGTGTCCACCACGAGCGAGGGAATGCAGAGTGCAATATCTGATCTGCCTGCTTATGTCACGGATAACAGATTGGGAGCAAACCCAATGACTAGAAAGTACAAGATGGCAGACTTTGAGTTGCCGGTGCTTGACAAAATTGTTCTGAAGCTGGCGGATTGGGCCAGGTATCTGGGGATCGTACTAGATCGCAAGTTATCTTGGACGGCGAATGCGGAGAAGAGGGTTAGGAAAGCTCTCAATGCCTATTATGCCTGTAAAAACTCCATAGACAAGAACTGGAGGTTGCAACCAGTTATGGTGAATCTGGATTTTCACTTCCGCTGTAAGACCAATTCTTACGTACGGTAGTCTCGTATGGTAGAGGGCCTTGAAATAGAACGACAAAGGTCCAGAGATGTGATGCACTAGGCATTACAGGGGCCAGTCGTAGTACACCACAGGCAGCGCTGGAAAGCATTCTACATCTTTTCATTGTAAATTCCATTGCTGGAATAGCGGCAAAGCGCTTGTTTAGGCTTTGTGAGCCAGGTGTGCTTAGGGCAGGGTTAGTTCAACAAGTCGACATTCTGGAAAGATTCGGGGATGGTAGACTCCTGCGGCAGTCGGCTTTGTTTGAATATATGGTCGCGAAACTTGTCTTTAAAATCTTAACTCAGGTAGTGTTTTTGAATACGGAGGCATGTTAGGGATCCGAGAGGCAGTATGAGAGGTGTGCAGTCTTCACTGATAGATTAAAAATGAATTTGGGCACCGGGGCTGGTGTTTGTATAATGGTTACGTGAGTAGGTAACAGTCAGGACGCGCTAAAGGCTCTAGAAGGACATTACGTCAGGTCAAGTCTTCTAGACGACTGAAGACGTGCTCTCAGGGCGATCTTTGCGACACGCAGGGTTTGGCTCTTTGGGGTGCGAGGTCATTGTGATGTTTCCGATCATGAGATTGCCGATAAATTGATAAGGGGGAAACCGGCCCGGGATATTGGGCTGGGCTGTGAGCCGGTAAGGCCACCAATGGGTTTCTGTGAATTAATATGGACTTGGGTAATGGACAAAGTGGGCCAAACCAGGAGCGACAGGGCTGATTGCGGAATGTCCAGCCTTCTGTGGCCCAGGCTGGACAGAGGGGCACTGACCTGCTTCTTAAGTTGACTTGGACTTGTTGATGTCTCTGGCTGTGGGCCAAGAAACATCATACGATTCGACAAAGGGGTTTGGGGCTGGGTAAGAAGGTGGTTTTAGCGTCTGCGCGCAATTGACGAACACTGAATTTTTACTGGCGGCGCTCTTGTTTTTTTTTTTATTCTTGTATTTTTCAACGTACAATTTTCTTATTTCTCTTTTCAGCTCTTCTGAACGGATTCACAATGGGCCTACAGGCCTCTGGATAGAGGCAGCAAGTTGCATTCGTCGCTACCCTTTGTAACCTTACTGAACCTAATTTCCCAAGTTTTGTAAAAAAAATTTTAAAACCGTGCTACGTAATGCGATTCATATGAATTTAGAATATTTTCGATTTAAATCATATAGCATAATAACTCCTTCGAAAAGGTATAATCACTATCCAACGCATTGTGAAAAAGGTGATTGCAATTTTACTTAAAAAACAACTAACAGGTCCTCTAGCCAATGGCATTCGCAATAAACCAGCTGGCTTTCGTCCTGATAAACTTATTTTTTTTTATGTTCTGTAAAAGTAGTATTTTTTTATTTTCTGTGTTCAAAAATAAATCGAAATTGTTGCCGAAAAAAATTCATGGCAAAAACTAAACCATAAAAATATAAATTTTTTATACGCGTTCCTATGAAAATGGAATCGAAACATAAAAATATTAAGCTTTAATCCAAATGGCATATAAAATGAGTCAGTTTTGAAATATGCATTTTTTGATTTAATGATTTATATATTAAAATACTGGAAACTGTCTAAATATTAATGTATTAAATGTGCTGGAAACTACATCAGTTTCTGGAGATTAGTAGAAGATAAAATACACTTACCTTTTAATGTTAGTTAGTTTTTAAATTATTGTATTTAATAGTTATTTTGATTAATTTCTTTTTCTTTTACGTCTTTTTATCACAATAATTAAATTCTGCAAAAGGGAAACAATGCCATTTTATTTTAATAAATAAAAAATTGTGTAAAATAAAAAAAAAATATTTATTTTAAAAAGTTTGTATTCAGGAAATTATTCACTTTTTAAGTGAAAAAAAAACACAAAAGGGAAAAGATCTAACAGCCAATATAAACTTACTTTTGAAAATAAAGCAGCATGAGCAAAAAAAAACTTATTAATTCTCTGCTGTTGTTACAACGGCATTAAAGTATTCACTGTTTAACTTTTTAATATCCTTGGTAAATTGCTCCACCAACTCCGAAAGGTCTTTTTCATTAATATCCTTATTATTGCCTGTTGTGGATAAATCTTCAATTGCTTTATTGATTTTATCCAGCAAATCTTTATCTTCATCGGATTTTTTGTTGCCATGTTCATCTTCAAATTCATTATAGACCTGCTGTGCATTTTGTATTACCTTTTCGGGGAAATTGGCCAGACGTGCTACTTGTATGCCAAAACTTTTTTCCATTACACCCGGTCGCACTTGGTAGAGAAGCGTAAAGTTTTCATTATCGGCCACAGCGGCCATGTGGCAATTTTTTACAGTTTTAACCGTTTCAGCTAGATTTGTGATTTCATGAAAATGTGTGGCGAAAAGGGTGAAACATTTTGTTTCTTTAGCCAGGTGCCTAGAAAATATATTCAAATATTTATTTTCTTAAATATTTTTTTTTTGTTTTAGTTTAGCAGTTTTTCTCCCGAAGGTTGTAAAACTTAAGTAAAAATTTTTAAAAACTTTGTGATAAATTTATCTTTGTTAAACTTTGAAAAAGTTTGGCACTTACTCTGCTATAGACCAGGCAATACCGCAACCTTCATAAGTTGAAGTACCTCTTCCCAATTCATCAATAATTACCAAGGATTTATCGGTGGCGGACTAAAAATTAAGGGTTCATATAGAAAAATGTAACGTTAATGATAAACTAACTTACGTAGAAGTATTTTAACTTTTCAATTCCTTTAAACTTACCCTTATTATACCCGATGTCTCAATCATTTCCACCATAAATGTACTCAAGCCTTTAATAATATTATCACTAGCTCCTACACGTCCTAATATTGAATCTACCATTGATATAGTGGCAGCAGAGCAAGGAACAAATGAGCCTACATGGGCCATTAATACTGCAGTCCCCACCGAACGTATATAAGTAGATTTTCCTCCCATATTCGGTCCAGTTATAATGAACATGTTACAAATATCTATTAAAGTAATAGCAAAAAAGTTAAATTTATAATTTCAAGTTTTTTATTTTCCAACCACCTTTTTTAAACTCCACACTGTTGGCTATAAAAGTTACATGCTCTTGTAATTCCAAGCAAGGATGTCTTACGTCTTTTAGAACTAGCTCTCCCCCACCTTCTTTTAAAATTTTAGGTCTTATATAAGGTGTTGGCGCCATCTGAGCCGCCATTGCAAAACTAACCAAACAATCTAATTGGGCAAATTCATTATTAAGACTAGTCAAAGCAGCAGCATAACCCACTGCCACCTTAACAATTTCTTCCACAATATTTTTCTGTTGTTCCTCGTATCGGGAGCGTAAAGAACAAAATTCCTCATTGATCTCAGTAAGCCGTTCACTGGTGAAACGTATGCCTCCTTTCACTACATCAATGATTTTATAGTTTTTATTCTTACGTAACGCTGTGTCGTCTTTTAAAGTAATGCGAAAATGATAACCTAAATGTGATACATTTTGCAATTTTAAATTTGGATTTTTTTCCAGGTTCAAGTCTTGTATGGCCTTTTCTTGTAGTTTTTCCATTTTAGTTAATAATTTTGACATTCTTTCTTTTACTTCTAACAGTTCAGCATCAAAAGAGGCTTTAACCAAATATTCCCCAGTTTCAATGGCATCAAAATCCATTACCTGTTCCACCATTTCTTTAAGGCCGGATAAATCTTCTAGATAGCATTTCAAAGGGTCACATAAGACACTTTTAACGGTGGCATGTTCCAAAGATAATAAAACATTTATTATTTTAGGTGTACGCAACAATACTTGATAAATACGAAATATGTCTTGTAAATTGGCCTTTTGACGTAGTAATTTTTTTGTCAACATCAAAACGTCGGGTATACGTTTTAGGAACTCTTCATGTAATGAATTTAAGGTGGTAGAAGACTCTAAGAAGCATTGTACTATATCATGGCGATCATTTAGAATTTCACGACTTCTTAAGGGTTGTTTAACCCACTGAGCCATTAAACGATGTCCCTGCGGAGTGCGGCAATGATCAAGAACTCCTAAAATACTTTGCCATCTGTAAGAGGGCGATGAAAAATGTGTACCCGGTTTGGGTAAGATGTTAAGAGCACTTACAGCTGCCGCATCTAAGTGAACGAATCTTAAAATATTTTTTATTAATTTTATTAACTGCTTACATAATTAACTTAAAAACAGCCATAAATTTATTAGATATTATAATTTAAAAAAAAATCTTTAAAATTTATGTTACCTTTTTAAATCTAACTGCTTGATATTATAATGTCCCAGATTTCCTGCATCATTGATAAGATTTAGATATTTTATGGCCAATCTTAAGGCTTCCATTGCTATGGAAAGTTGTAATTCAGGAAATCCAGAAGCATCCTCTTGTTGACCTTTGGCAAATCTTAGCAAATGATTTAAATCTTGTATTAAATCATTTTTGTCTGAACTGGCTGCTCTGAGTAATAATGTAACCATAACACCATTGCGTTCTAAAAGGTTTTTAATTGCTTCGTACTTAAATAAAGGAAAAATAATTATGTACGCTTTTTTCGAAAAAAATTTGAAGTTTTTACTTTAAATTCAAATAATATTAAAATTCAATATAACAAAAATCATTTCAACAAGTTTTATGCAAAGTAGAAACTTAAATAAAAACCAAAAAAAGGGAATAACCTTTACAGGAAAGAATTACGTTTAAGTTTGTTAATTTGTTAATATAATTTACCACACCACAAACTATATGTGTGTATAGGTATAGTTTACATTCTTATAGATTGGAAGTCTTCAATATTTTTACAAGCTCTCAAATCCTTGTACTTACCTCTCCATCTTGCTGGGGTAACAGACATTCTTTAGGACCCAATAAAACTACTGTTGCCTCTAACTCCGTGAAGAAATCATCGTCTACAAACTCCATCACTTGAAAGAGGCAATCATTTTGCTCTACCGAGGCGACACCCACATTACGCTGATTATTTTGCGTACGTAGTTGCAAAGATAGAATGCTATTACCAACCAATATCTCCCTGTTGGAAAAAAGGATATCTTCAAATTGTAAAAGGTTACCCGGCGATCCACGATACTCCAACACCCAATCGCCACCTGTTGAATTCCGGGCATAGACTTCGACTCGATAGTTACGCACTAGTAACAATTCTCGAACGGAAGCCTCAAAATTATTCTTTGAAAGCATGACAAAAGGAGTGGAATCTTTTTCATCCGGAAGTAGCTGGCGTATATAGGCAGTAGATTTATAAACTAAGCGGGAAATCAATTCTGCATCGTCTCGCCCATGCACAGAATAGGAATCAGCGCGATCAAAAAAACGTACAGTGGTGTTAGGTTTCTGGGAAAGCAGCAGTTTTTAAAAACAATATCCAACATATTTATTTAAACATTTTTGACTTACCTCGCCCTGTTTTTGTAAATATTTTACAAAATTTCGACGGGCATTTGTGTCTTAAACAGAAAATATTTTGTCGATAAAATTTGCTACTTTTTGCATTATTTAATATTTATAAACTTACCCAAATTTAGCTGAGGTTCTTGTTTATTAGCATTTACAGCCTCCATATTTTATTATTTTAATTATTAAGTTATTTTGGTTTTTATAATATAAATTTGGCGCTTTTTAATTTTTTTACAAAAATTGTTTAACACAAAGCTTTTTACGCTATTGTGAATGATTGTGAATGCAATAGAATAAATAAATAAAGCTGCCCATCTGTATTTTAATAATTATTAGGTTGTAAAGTATCCGCACTTATCAAAGAAACCACAATGATGGAAAGTTTTGAAAGATATTAAAATTGCTAGGGCTTTATATGAAATGGTTACGGGCTTGTGAAAACGGTTTGAAGTTAGAGACTTAAATTTAAATATAAGACCGTAATGTACCAATTGAAGAATGAAAATGTAATATGCACCTCAAATTTATCTCAGTTTTTAGCAGTTGAAAGTCAAAATCAAAAATCTGGTAAAAAAAAATATTTATTTTACCAAATTAAGTTTAAAACGTAAATGTGGAATAATGTTTGCTAAAAAAAATCCTTTTCTTTGTGTATTTGGTTTAAAAGCTAGTCTATGAAAAACTAAATAACTTGATATATGTATGTGCGATATGTTTTTAACTTTACTAGGGGTCTACACATACAAAGAACAACGAAAAACTCAATTTACTTACATTTTCTCATGGTGGAATAAGAAGGTGGGATCGTCCCTAAAACAACAACTTCCCGTAAAATTTCAGCATGTATTTTGTTGTTGCTGATTCCAGCTTGGTTGTCGAAAATGGTGCGAACACAAATACACACAGTATACACAACCATTGTATAACATAAAAAATTGTCCAAGCTAAGCTAGAAAACATATGGCGGAAATAGAAGTCAGCTGATCAGTTATTCCTATCTTGTTCAATATACCTCTTGCATTTTCTTTTATTTTTTACTAATTTACTCAAACTTTAAGGATACATGTTAATAAGTGTTCAAAAATTTATATAAGTGCTCGCAAGTGTAAACACAATAATGCACATATATACAAATACATGTTTGGTGACCAAAACGCCCAATTGAAATTTAATGTATATTTCTTTAATTTGTCTGGCATCTCTTATTAATTGGAAACGTAAACAAAAACATAAAAACCATTAATTAATTATTTATAAAAATGCATAAAGTGGAATTTATTTAATAAATCTCTCTAAAATAGGTTAAGTAATTTTCAACAATTAAATTAGTTTTAAAATCATTAGCATTAATGGTGGCGAGATATAATTAAAATGCAGCTTAAACGTAGAATTATAAAAACCTTTTCCTTGGAAACGTATCTGGTGTTATTTGGTCTAATATGCTTTCTAATATATCTTTACGTGCTGAGGTATGACATTGACAAGGGAGGTTGGTCTAGAGATGAACCTGCCAATTTAGATCCCCTTCTACTATTTGAAAACAGAGTTAAAACAAAGTGTTTGAGCGAAAAAGTGGAAGGACCCACCGATGTTCTTTCCAGCTTTACGGGAGCCGGTGATCCCATTAATGGCTTAGGAGTTGTAAGAAATAAGCAAGACAAATATATTCGAGATATAGGCTATAAGCATCATGCCTTTAACGCTTTGGTATCAAATAACATTGGATTAATTCGTTCCATACCTGATACCAGGCATAAAGTATGTCCCCGTTCACCTACCCTTCAATCAGAAGAACTGCCCACAGCTTCCATTATCATGTGTTTCTATAATGAGCACAAAATGACTTTGTTTCGTTCCATTAAAACCATTATAGAACGAACTCCGTCATGGCTTTTAAAGGAAATTATTTTGGTAGATGATTTTAGCGATTTACCCGAATTGGAATTCCATTTGCAAGGGGAATTACACGCACAATTACACTATGAACAACTTATATACTTAAGAAATACTCAACGTGAAGGTTTGATTAGATCACGTGTTAAAGGCGCCCAGGAGGCCAAGGGAGATATTTTGATTTTTCTGGACTCCCACATAGAAGTTAATCAGCAGTGGGTTGAGCCCTTACTGCGATTAATTAAGGCTGAGAATTCTACTTTGGCAGTACCTGTGATAGACTTGATTAATGCCGATACATTTCAGTATACCTCGAGCCCCTTAGTAAGAGGAGGCTTTAATTGGGGACTACATTATAAGTGGGAAAACTTGCCAGAGGGAACTTTAAAACAAGAAAGCGATTTTAAAGGTAAGTTCAAACTTAAAACTTATAAATCAATTTTATTTATATCGAAAGTAAATTATTTTCACTGTTTTCTGCTTTTTAAATTTTAATCTTATTTTTTCATTATTTTTTAATTTAAGAAATGTTTAAAAAATTTTCTTTTAAAACTGCTAATTTTGCATTCATTTTAAATCCAAATGTATCTTTAATTTTTAGGCCCTTTCAAATCTCCCACCATGGCTGGCGGTCTTTTTGCCGTTAATCGTCAATATTTTGAATATATTGGCAGCTATGACATGGGCATGGATATATGGGGAGGAGAAAATCTAGAAATATCATTTCGTGTATGGCAATGTGGTGGGGCAATTAAAATCGTACCATGTTCTCGGGTAGGTCATATTTTTCGTAAGCGAAGACCATACAGCTCCCCCGATGGCAGCGATACAATGCTCAAGAATTCTCTTAGATTAGCCCATGTTTGGTTGGATAATTACAAAAAACATTTTCTTAAATTTGCAAAGGTCACTCCACAGTTTGAATTCGGCGATATAAGCGAACGCTTGCAATTAAGAAAAAATCTAAGCTGCCAATCATTTGAGTGGTATTTAAAAAATGTCTATCCCGAGCTTAGATTGCCGGGTGAGGAAAGTACAAAAAAGGATAAGCCACCAATATATCAACCATGGCATTCCCGCAAACGCAATTATATATCAACGTATATGTTGAGACTTTCTTCAAGCGATTTGTGTGCGTCAGTGGTGGCGCCAAAAGTAAAAGGTTTTTGGAAAAAGGGCAGTCCTTTGGTATTGCAAAAGTGTGAAGAACAAAAAAATCAGATATGGTTTGAAACGGATAAGTCTGAAATTATATTAGATCGTTTGTTGTGTCTGGAGGCCTCTGGCGATACTCAAGTTGTAATTAATAAATGTCATGAAATGTTGGGCGATCAACAATGGCGTCATACAAAAGCAGAACGTAGTCCCTTATATAATATGGCTACGGGAACTTGTTTAAGAGCCGACAAAGCAAAACTAGGTGCGACTTTGCGAATGGATTTTTGTGCCAAACATGAGGCTAATACGTGGGATATTGTTGGTGTAATAAGCTCTTAGCTTGAGCTAAACTAATTAAAAGACTTCTTTGGTAATACAACTACTTGTTTACTACTTTTTAAAATTAGCGTCCATTTTGTATATGTATATGTAAACTTAGATGTACACTTTTGGGTGTGTATATAGTAGAGGTCTGCGTGACTACACATAAATGCCGTTTAAATACATTCGTTTGTTTTTCAACAACATAGTGTTTTTCATTCAATGTTAAACAAATTAAATGAATGAACCCACAAGCGAAAGCAAATTAAAAACCACTTCAACCGAAAACAAAATATTACCCATACATTCATATAAATAAATACTGAATAGAATGTGTGAATATTGCTGTATGATTGGTGTAAAAAATTATTATTCAGCGCATTCATTTGTGTTTGCAAATTTGTCGTTTTTGTTGTTGTTAAACATTCATTAACTCGAAAAAACACCTGAATGTTTTTATAAAAACTCTAACTGTAATGAGACTTTGCTATGTTTTTGTATTTTCAAGTGTGTTTTATACACATTCAAAACGAAAACTGTAAAATGAATGTGTTCTTCTTGTATCAGTGAGTGTAACACACAATATATTCTTTCTTGTGTTGTTACTGGTTTAACTTTATTTATCTCCCATAGAATGAAAAATGTTTGAATGAATATTGTTTTTGTTGTGTATAGGCAATCAAATAAATATAGTCATGCAGACGTCTAGTATATAGTAGAGGTCTGCTTGACTACACCCAAATGCCGTTTAAATACATTTGTTTGTTTTTCAACAACATAGTGTTTTTCATTCAATGTCAAACAAACCAAATGAATGAACCCACAAGGGAAAGCAAATAAAAAACAACTTCAACCGAAAACACAATATTACCCATACATTCATATAAATAAATACTGAATAGAATGTGTGAATATTGCTGTATGATTGGTGTAAAAAATTATTATTCATTTGTGTTTGCAAATTTGTCGTTATTGTTGTTGTTAAACATTCATTAACTCGAAAAAACACCTGAATGTTTTTATAAAAACTCTAACTGTAATGAGACTTTGCTATGTTTTTGTATTTTCAAGTGTGTTTTATACACATTCAAAACGAAAACTGTAAAATGAATGTGTTGTTTTTGTATCATTGAGTGTAACACACAATACATTCTTTCTTGTGTTGTTACTGGCTTAACTTTATTTATCTCCCATAGAATGAAAAATGTTTGAATGAATATTGTTTTTGTTGTGTATAGGCAATTAAATGAATATAGTCATGCAGATGTCTAGTATATAGCTTACATATTCATTTATATGTACAGTGCACTCGCGATAATATGAACTAATTAAAACAGAGCCTGTTCATATATTCGATATTGTTCATATTTACAATTGGCTTAAATTATTGCAAAAAATTTTGTTTTCTTGCAGGTAAACACTTTTCCTGCTTAAATAAATTTTCTAAAATTTCATATTTTTCTTTTAAAGTTAAAAATTTATGCTTTTTTGTATGCATATTTAACAAAGTATTTACGTTTAATAAGCACTTTAACTGTTGACAAGTTGCGTTCGCGTACATGTAATAACTAACAAAAAAATAGACCTTGCCCGTGCACATACATACATATTTATGCATGTACATATGTGTGGTTTTTTAAGATTTGGTATTAAAATATATATAACTCGGGATTTCCCCAACATCTAATGCTTTGTAACTGAAATTTGTATGCTTAAAAAATAAAAAAAAACTGTTCAAATTTTAAAACCTTTGTACAAAGTTCATATTTTAGAGTAGTCAATGGTGAAGAAAAAGTGTTCATATTTTGGGGTGTTCAAATATTAGAGTGTTCACATTATCGCGAGTGCACTGTATTTTAAAAAATAATTTTTGTATTTGCATTTTTTACAATTAAGACAAATGCTTATAATAAATTTAAAACTTGAGTATAAACATAAGACGTTTTAAAATATTAGAACACAAATAAAAAAAATATAATTAAAAACAAAATACTTTTTTGTACTATAACTACCATTTATTTATTTTTATTTTAACATTTATTTCATACAGTTCTTTTCAATACATATTTTTTTTGTTTTAAAAATATTTATTAACCAAACAAGTTTATGGTTTTCATTTTAATTTTAAAATTATAATTTTTTGATAAGGAAAATAGTAATTTCGAAATTTGTGGGTCAATAAAATAGATAAAATACTTTTATTTTGCGTATTTAAAAAATGCACTTAATTTAATTATAATAAACATTTTAGTTTTTTTACTGCGCGATAGATATTCTTTTTTAAGTCAGAGGATTTCTTAAAAGTGTATTTACTGAGTATTCTTCTGCGGTAAGTGAACGTATTTGAAAGATAAAACCCAAACAGTGTGTTTTTAACTTTTGTCTTTCTCGGTATCAAATAAACACAGATTTTTTGCAAGAAAAATAGCTTAGCGTGAGTACACATTTACTACTTATTGGTATTTATTTGGTTTTGTTTTTTGGGGTCTTTTGTGTTTAGAAAAGAATAATTTGTTGTTGCTATTTTTTGAAATAAATATGTTTTTGTATGAAAATTTATTTGCTTAAAACTGACTATTTTTTTCATTTCGAGTTTTAGATTTTTTTTATAAATATATAGATACACTAATTTGTTTATAAATTTTATACTTATATTATTACAAATTACTAATAAAGAGCTGTTTTAGTTAATAAAAAATGTAACCAAAAGTTATAATTGAAATGTAATAAAAAAAGCAAAAGGAATATATGAAACATATTCTAGGTGTATGTATGTGTTTGCATAAAAATTGTTTACAATATATAATTGAAAATATAAATACAAAAATTTGTATATTAACACATGCTTAACATGAGCATTGATCTTTATTGTTGGGCATTTCATTTGTTAATGAGGTTCGTCCAGGTTGCGAAGGACGATGTTGCACACCCGATTCCGAAGCATTGAGATCCAAACGTCCTTCCTGAATATTTTGATAGATTTTTCGTGCAGTTTCCAAAAACGCTTCTTCCACGTTTTCGCCTCTGTTAGAACCAAGAAATATGATGTTTTTATGATATTTCTACTTAATTTTTTATTGTTTTTTTTTTTTGTATTATTTAATTTACCTTTAGAGTAAAATACTTATTTTTTTTTATTACTTACGTCATGGCACTTGCTTCCAAGAACATTAAACCGTTTTCTTTGGCAAATTCTTCAGCTTCTTCGTAGGTTACCTCTCGTGTACTTTCTAAATCCGACTTGTTGCCAATAAGAAAAATCACAGTATTAGGATTGGTTAAATTACGTGTGTCGGTTAACCAGCTGCTAAGATGATTGTATGTGGATCGCCGGGTTATATCATAGACCATTAAAGCACCAGCAGCACCTCTATAATAAGAGCGAGTCACTGCCCTAAAACGTTCCTGGCCAGCAGTGTCCCAAATTTGTAATTTAATTTTTTTATCGTCCACCTCAATAATGCGCGTACCAAACTCAACGCCAATTGTGTGAGGACAATTTGCCATAACTAAAGATAAAAGTTATAAAAAATTTTGTACTTTTACTAATAAATATTTTCAATATTCATTTTCATATTTTCAAATATTCATTTTGGGTGCCCCGGTAGGTCAGTGGTAAGTGCACAAGCCTACCAGTCTGGGGGTTGTGGGTTCGATTCCCACCAGAGACCCTGGTAAGTCTGCTTCATTCTTCAATTCTTTCTTTATTTCTTCTTTCCTTCTATCTCAAGCTATTCTATCTGCCTCTCCAGGTAACACAAAGGGACCGAATTAAGCGGACCCAAGTGAGCTGTAATCTTTCCTTCAACGGCTGCCTGTTCTACCTAACCTAACCTAATATTCATTTTGAACAGTACAATTAGGGTATTTACGAGGTAGTCAGTCATAAAGTCATATGTCTTAAAAAAATAAAACGAAAAAATACTACTGCTGTAAGCATCCGCTCATAATTAAGTGTGCTATTTTAAATTTGAATCAGCTGCTGGAGAAAACAGAAAAATAACTAAATTCAAAAATATTTTAAAATTAGTGACTGCGACTTGTTAATCATATCAACGGCTTCACTAAAGAGTTTCGGTCGCCCGGCTCAGGTTTCTACTGTTTATGACAAAACAATAAACACAGTTCAAAAAGTCTTATTGTTATAGAACTTTTTTCTTTTAAGCACAACAACAATTTTTTTAAACTATTGTAAAATAATAAAACTTTAAGACAATATGACTTGATAGCATACCGTTTGAATACCCCAAATATATTTTTGTCTTTGATAAAAATATAAATAACTTCTAAAAAATGTTTGTTTTTTTAAGTTTGTTTAAATTTTTTTTTCTTTTGGGTCCCTGGTTTTACTTTGCTTTAAGAGTTTACATTTTGTGCCAAAACCTTTATTTTTAAATACTTACATTTCTTTTCCGTGAATTGATGCAAAATACAAGATTTTCCCACACCCATATCACCAATTATGATGTATTTGAATATATAATTGTAATTATACGGGGCCGACGACATTGTGGGATCTAAAAAAAGTCAAAACAAAAATTTATTCAAAGAGTTTTAAATATTTCTTTACGCATAGAAAGCTTATTTAAAAATTGATTTTGCATACATTTTTCATAAGCAACATCAATGCCATTATAAAATTTATTGTAAAGTGTTAAGCTGTTAGTGGACATTTTCCTTTTAATTTGCGTAAACATTACAGTAGACTAAAAAAATTTAATTTAAGCCCATTTTGATCGCAGCGAATTTCACAGAATTATCTACTTATGTATGTAAAGCTTATTTCATTATCATATAATAAAGTAATGAAAGAACAAAAAACTTTACTTTTATTTTTAACTGTGTTAGGTTATAATAATAAGTTCAAGTCGTGTAGTTTTGATAAGAAAAACTTTTTAATTTACACAGGTGCTTAATTGTTGGTGAGAAATTGTTTTGTTTTATACCTATTTACATATTTATTTTATTATTATTTTACAACACTCTGTTTGCGTTAGAGATGTTGGGTTGTAAATATGTATAATTTAGAAGCAAAACAACATTTTTTCTATTTTTAAATAAAAACGTTTAATTTCAGTAGGAATTGATGAGCTAGATAATGTTGAGACCTGTACATTTTTATTCTTTAGTTTATTTTTTAATTTTTTTAAGTTTTAACAAATATTGTAAGTAACGAAATTTAAAATAACAGAGTTAAAATACAGAGCCCGCAAACTTTACGATATGTATTTGAATTTAATATAAAAAGGATTTATTTTTTTATATTTATTTATTCATTATTTTTTTAGAAATACATAAGTAAGTATTTTATATTTCAAATTCTAAAATATAAAACGACGAATAACCATTACGACCTTTTTTAACAAAACAAAATAAAGTCACCCTTAATTTTTATATGCGAACTGGTGTTTAACTATTAAAGGGTACTGTTTGTGTATCAAAACAAAACAAAAACTTAACGGGACTACCTTCTTCACAACTTTTATCAATATTTTGTTGTTCCTTTTCAATTTTATTAAATTTTTTTATATTTCTTATTATGTATATTACAAATAATAAGCTACGTATTACAACAAAAAACTAATATGAATCATAAAAATTATTAACTTACCCTGTTCCTTACAGCTTCGCGAGGTATTACAATAATAATTAGGTGGATAAACAAAATTTATTTATATATTCTATTTGGTCTGTTGTTAAATAAATTTTTTAGCAATTCCTTTGGTTTGAAATTAATTATTGTTATAGTTTAATTTACACTTTTTAAGGGGATTATTTTTCAATTTTATAACACAGGCAATGAAACTTACTGTGTATGTATTACGTGTTTATTAAAGAAGTTAAGCAAATTTGCAGAAATTCTTTATAAATATCTTTAATTTGCTAAAACCATTTAGTTTTGAAAATGAGTTTTTATATTTTTAAAATTCTTAACAATTTAATGTTTATTTTCCACAATTTTCTTAAGGTTTTTTTAATTTTCTTTGTTTTTTTTTCGCCTATATCGTTGTTATTTGCTCACCTCGGAGGGCTGCCAGTACTCTTTTTTTAATTTACGATAAGCGATATATGCCAGATTGATTTTGCAACCAGGTGCAAAAACAGGTCTATATAATTAGATCAGAAGTTGCCAGTAGTGTAATTCAGTAAAATTTTTAACGATATTAGCTATCACTAAAGCCAGGTGTTATTTTTAAGTAAACAGCAACAATTTTTAACGATTTTTACAATCGTTTTAATTGCTATTTTTTTACAACAATAAGTTTTTGGTTGCTAATTTTATCAACAAAATTTAAAATTTGTATTTTGGAGTAGCATTCAAATAACAAGCAAGCAGTTTAATAATACTATTTTGTGCTTTGCTTTTTTTGAAATACTTTTACAGCTTTTTGGTTTTAAAATAATTACAAAAATCAAATTGTCCGCTATCGTTAAAAAGTTCTTAGTGAATTATTTAACCATAACTGCAAATGGAAATTGCTGTTGATAAATACGATGAACGTTTAAAGATTTTGTATCGCACTACCGGTAAGGCGAAACAATCATACAAAATGCCTGCATGACGATAAAAAATAGTGTTTTTTTTAATAATAAAGTTTTTATTTTCCAATTTCATGCATTTATTTAAATGTATAATTAGTTTGAAAATCGTCTAACATAAACAACTTAACCTTAGTGTAAAAGTTAACTTTTTGCTACCTTGTATAATGAATGAACTTTTTCGCTTTTGTAATTCAACTTAGAAGTAAAATTTAAAACAGGCTTTAAAAAGAGCCACGAAAAAATAGTTTTTTACGAGACGTACGTAAACAGGAATTTGGTTGGAGTCCCAACATTAAACAGCCGCGAGCCAATAATAGTATGATGGTAAATTTACTTATTTTACAGCCAAAATTGGTTTTGTACATACAATTTTTATAAAATTGTAATACTTTTTAGTAATGACATTATATAACAATTTAAAAAAAAACTGTTATTGTATATGTGTATGAAGGTCCATCAAGAAATATGTTTCTAACGCAAGTTTAAGGTCATAAGTTTTCTAATAAGATAAACGAAAAATACATATGCATACAGAAAATTAACTACATGGATCTGATAAAAAAAAATTAAAACAATCTTCTTATACAAAGTTGTTAATTACTATGATCAGATAAGACAGAAAGAAGTAGGAATTATCGTTTGAAACAAACGAAATTAAAAAGAAGCGAAAGCGAAGTAAAAGAGTTTTTAATTTTATAACTCTGCTAACATTTTCATATTAAAAATTTTTAAATGTTACTTTCTTAGTTTTTTCCAAAAAGCGGACTTTATTGGCAATTTTTTGTTTCAACGGTCGATTTTAAACCTTTGTTGACAATCGAAAATATATTAAGATATTTGACATTTTCAAAAGCCAACACTATCTTAAAACAAGTTTTATTAAATTAAAATATCGTTAGTTATTATTTTTCACTTATTATTTGGGTTTTGTTTTGATTTTCCGCTCATTTCTATCTTTCTGCAGACGTTTTGTCATATGCCATATAAGTTTCCATTTTGAAAATAAGAATTTATATGTGTCAGGCTAAGAATAATTTACGGCTTAAAAATATATAACAGAAAATATTTAGGGCCTTATGTGTACACAATTTTATAATAAAATATAGGTTTAACACTTAAAGAAATTGATTTTTAAAATTTTAATATATTATATACGGAAATAATTGTAATGTCGATTATCTTAAAAATAATTAATCCCAATACATCTGGCCACACTTATTAAAGCAAGCTACTTCAAGTGTGTGTGTGTGTAAAAAACACTATTCACAATTACCATTGTTTTTGTTTTGACAGTTCTGTTAGTACACGTGAGAGATTATAATTGTTTGGCTTTATTAAATACTTTTTTGTTTAGTTTTTCTAACAAAGTAAATTTGCTTTCCTCCGTAGTTTTATAGACATTATGTAAAAATGTTTGTCAACGAAGTAAATGAAGTTAAAATTTATAATCTGAGTGCGGGTAAATCAGTACCAGAAGTAAGTTTTTTTGTGCTTAAAAATTTTCAGTACAAACGATTCACAAATTGTTACAATTTTAGTGGCTTACTGATCGCCGCAAAAAGACCCAGTTAATGAAAAAAGTCGATTCAAGGCGACAAATAGAATTGATACAAGATTTTGATATGCCTGGTGTATGCACCTCTTTGCGTATGTCTCCTGATATGCAATATATTTTGGCTACTGGCACATATAAGCCTCGAGTTAAATGTTTTGAGGTTTCCAATCTGTCTATTAAATTTGAGAGATGCTTTGACTCGGAAGTCACCACTTTTGAAGTGATTAGTGATGATTATAGTAAAATGGTGTTTTTGCAATGTGATCGTTATGTGGAAATTCATGCTGCCCATGGCCGACATTACCGTTTGAGAATACCACGATTTGGCAGAGATATGAAATATCATAAACCTTCATGTGATTTGTTTATAGTAGGCACAACAAAGGTAATAATATTAAGTGAAAAAAGCTGCAAAAATTAATGCATACGTTTTGTTTTAATAACATGTATGTATATTTTTTTATTTTCCATAATTTAGGAAATTTATCGCTTAAACTTGGAAAGAGGCCAGTTTTTACAACCTTATGAATCAGACGCTTCTTGTCTTAATGCATGTGATGTAAATAACGAACATGGTTTGTTACTGGTGGGCTCAAAAGAGGGTACTGTAGAGGCTTGGGATCCTAGAACAAAAACAAAATGCTCCTTCTTGGATGTGGCCATAAAACTACCAGGTGTTAAGAAGTTCCCCTCCGTATCGGCTTTAAAATATAAAGATGGTCTTCATATGGCCGTAGGCACTAATTCAGGGCATGTTTTGTTATACGATATACGTTCCAAGGAGCCCCTGTTAATAAAGGATCATTTAAATAAATTACCAATAAAGCGCTTAGCCTTTAATCATAATCACAATATGGTATATTCCATGGACGAAGCTATGTTGAAGTTGTGGGATGAACAAACGGTATTTGAATGTTTCTAATAAAATACAATATTTTTTTTTTAATTTTATATTTTATAGGGTAAACAAGCTGCTTATATTGAGTCTACATCGTCTTTTAATGATTTTTGCACTATACCTGATTCTGGCATGTTTTTCTTGGCTCAAGAAGATAAAAAAATGTTAACTTTCTATGTGCCTGCCATGGGCCCTGCACCTAGATGGTGCTCTTTCTTAGATAATCTTACAGAAGAAATTGAGTCCGAGGTGGTGGAACATATGTATGATGATTATCAGTTTGTTACACAAAAGGAATTGGAGGAATTGGGTCTGGACAATTTGATAGGTAGCAATTTGTTAAAGGCCTACATGCATGGGTAACTTAAATTAATTTAATTCAAATAAATAGTTCTATTACAAATTAATTATATGTTTTAGATTTTTCATCGATGCTCGTTTGTATAACAAAGCTAAAGCAATTGTCGATCCCTTTGCATTTGAACGTTTCCGCAAGGAGAAAATTAGACAAGAAATTGAAAGTGAACGTAAACCTCGTTTACAACTTAATACCAAATTACCAAAAGTCAACCAGGAACTGGCCCTTAAAATCATTGATGAACAAACGAATGCCTCAGCCAAAAAGGTTACAAAACAAATACCTAATCTTTTGGAAGATAATCGTTTTAGTGCAATGTTTGAAAATACCGATTACAAAATCGATAAAAATGCCGAAGAATATAAACTTCTGGCTCCAGTTCTTAATCGTTTGGAAAAATCCAAACTCAAGGAAATCAAGAAACGTATAGAAGTGGCTCGTGTCAATGAGCTGCACGAGGAGGAAAGCAAACCTCATGAGGAAAGTGATAATGATGAAGACCTCTTTGGTCTAGAAAAGAGTGACGATGATGGAAAAAATTCAACCGGCCCTGAATCCTCCGATGACGAAGGAGTGCGGGAATTTAACAAAGAAATAAAAAAGGCCTATAAAGATGTTAAAAAGCAACGTCAACAGGAACTAGATAGCTTAGGAGTAGAAGAAGATCTAAAAATGAATATCGAAACATCCACACCTTCACACAAACCAAAAGATTTCAAATTAAAAGCTTTGCAAGCTACGACAGAAATGAGCACAAGTAGACGTGGTATGATGAAAGTTTCTTTACAAGAACGTGTCGCTAAGGTGGAGGAGTCGAATGCTCAAGTTCAAACTTTTGGGCGTTCTTTAGGAAACCGCCAAATGACTTTTGAAATGAAGAAACCTCCTTCAAAAGAAATGCGCAAGCGTGAATATCAAATGAAACAACATCGTGAGGAACGCAAAAAACTGATACGACCTATAAAGTCGCTAAAGCTAAAAAAAGTTAATTTTAAGTAGTCTGAACATAAGTTGACCTTATTTTAATCGCCAATTAAAGTGTAAATAAATTAAATATTTTAAATAAAATATTTAAAAAACATGCATACGCAGGTTAAATTTCCCCTTTTTTAAATTACAGGGTATGAATGTATGTGCATATGTATGTATGTGCAACGTACACTGGTGAATATAAAGAAGTATATTTTATTGAAAGGAGCTTTCAAACAAATTTTATTTTATTATTATTTGCAGAGGGTAGGGCATGGTGAAATAATCGTAGGGTAGGGTTTAACATTTTCGTTAACAGCACAATTATATATGTTCGCGGAGAAATGAGTTCATGGGGAATCAGTTTTCCCAGGAATAAAATTCCCTTTTTGTAAACAGCCGGAGAGAATGGTGTTGCCGGACAGTAAATTTTGCATATTCGCGGCTAAGTGTTTTGCCTTAAGCTGTGATCCGTGTGGAAAAATGGAGAAATTTTTCGGGGAGAATTTTTTTATATGTAATTAGACTGTATATCTTCTGCATTAACAGCCGAATTTTGAAGTGTGATATATTAAGGAACCTGTCTTATGGATATCAATGTCTTATTTGAATTTGTGGTTGGTGTGGTTGTGGTTCATACAGTTCTTTTAGTCAGCTGCAATCAGCCGTTTTAACAGATGCAAATTTTCTATTTGAGGCTAAATCGTAAGAGCATTTTCTATATTAACCGAGAAAAAAATGTTATATATTATAGTAACTTTGCCTTTTAACAGTTAAGGCGGTGGCACATAGAATCCGTCATCCGTCATACTTCGCCTTTTTTAACTGACAGCTAAGTTAAATAACATGTTTTATTATACACAATGTCACATTCAGTACGTCTCCTTCAACGCAATGTACTAAAGTTGGGCAACTTTCAACGTACGTCAAGTACTTTGACAAATTGCATGGTGAAATTATGTGTACCAGGTGGTGTTACGAACACAACTGATCGACTTTTTTTCATGCATAAATCGAGGCTGCGTAGTCAAAGTTATTTACTTTTACATATCTTTTTTTGATAACTGAGCCAACAAAAACTACAACGAAAACAATAATTATAATAACCAAATTTTGTTGTAGAACCACCACCACCTGCTAATTTAACATCCGTTTATAAAGGATTCTATGTGACAACCTCTTGCGTTGTAAAAAAGGCGAAGTATGACGGATGACGGATTCTATGTGCCACCGCCTTTACACCAAAAAACTGCGAGGTAAATCTTAAAATTTTATGACGTTGAATTATTTTGTTTTAAGTAGAAATAAAAAAAGCTGCAAGAGGATGAATAAATTAAACGAAGAAGAAAAGTAAGTAATGTATGTATTTTGAATCTTTTATAAAATAAAAGGTAAATTCAATTTATTAATCTAATGGAATATTTTCTAAATATGTATGTATGTATGTATCTTCTTTTTCTCAAAAAAAAAAAAAAATCATTGAACTTTTACAGATCACTAGAATATCAAGAATTAAACCAGAAGCAAGACCAATTAGAAGACTTTTATTCCGATCACAAAGATTCGACTATTAATTTAAGGACTTTGCCTGTGGAAATATTAAATCGAATATTTGAAACTTGCACCTTGCGTGATCAGTTAGTTTTAGCAAAAGTTTGTCAACAATATCACCAAATTATATGCGATATTTTTCAAAGAAAATACAAATATTTCAATTATAGTTATTCATTGTTCAAATTGCAACTACATCTTGAAGACGATGAAATTTCAGAATTCTGTAATTTATGTGGCGAGGCAGTTGAAAAAGCGCGATTTAATACTAATTTGAAGTTTGAATTGATTAAGTATCAAAAAAGCAGTCCAATGCACGCAAGTCCCATGGAGGTTTTACAAGTTTTGATTAATGATGATTTAAAGCATACCTAACATGTTGGAATTAATCCCATATTGGCAAAATCTAGAAACTTTAAGACTAACAGCTTTTAGCCAGGATAATATATTTCTAAAGGCCATTTTAGGCTTACCCTCCCTTAAGACGTTGCAATTTTTTTGGATAAATTTAATGCCCTTCGATTTTGTACAGAATTTTTTCTTGCAGTTGAGTCTAAATAAAACAAAATCCCTAAAACTTAAGCATATACGGTTTGAAAATGATCCTCATTATATAGAAGACGAGGTGCTGCAACAATTTTCTGAGCGAAATTATGCCATAATGAGGGAAAATGTTTGCATTAACGGCCAATCTTGGCAGTGGTCTATGGAAGAGTTTAATCAAAATTTAAAATATTTTGCCAATTTTAAAAATTTGCTTACACTGTCTTTTTATTATTGTCGTTTGTTAAACTACGAGCAAATGAAGAAATTGGTAATACTGAACGAGAGCTTGGAATTAATAAAAATATATGGTTGCCCCATGGAAAGTGATGAACAGTTTAAAAGATCCTGGTTAAAGGATCAAGGGCCCGTTAAATGTCAGTTGAGTTTTGAAAGTTATCTAACGCTTCAAGAAGTGATGGTGGGTTGTCTAAGCAACTAAACTAATTTAAATTTAATTTTTTATTAATTTTTTTATAGAACCTTTATGAGGAAGCTGGTTTAAGAAGATTTTCTTTTCCTGATCATCGTGATCCTGTGTTGCGCAGTATTGAGTGTCAGTTTTGTTAAAATAATTAAAATCTTTTTGTTAAAAGATGGAAACCTATTTTAATATTTGTTAATAAATATGTTTGTTATAGGTTATGTTCTACTTTTTTTTTTGGTTAAAATATTATAGGTTTAATAAACAACATTTTCGTACTAAACATGTTTTATAAACATTAACTAAATTTAAAAATTCTTTATATTCAAATTACTATTTATTTCTTATAATTGTGGAGATTTTTATTAGAGGTGGGTACCGCCATAATGTAGGCGTTACAAAAAAATTTGTGGTGGCAGTTCTATTAATAAAAAATTGTTTTTTTTTTTAAACCTCGAGGAGCAACAAATGTTTCAAATTACATAGTACTTTCTTTTTAAATCATCTCTATGAATTGATTGTAAATAATTGCGTAATATGTATGTGTAACATTATTTTTTCCTGAATTTTTAATTAAATATTGTTAATCAAATAAAAAATTGTTTTATTTGATTGAAAAATTTGCCAAAGTTATAAGGACGCTACTCTTTGCTATCGTTGTTAACTTAATAAAATTTGTTTGTAATTTTAATAAAAATATATGGTTGCCCCATGGAAGGTGATGAACAGTTTAAAAGATCCTGGTTAAAGGATCAAGGGCCCGTTAAATGTCAGTTGAGTTTTGAAAGTTATCTAACGCTTCAAGAAGTGATGGTGGGTTGTCTAAGCAACTAAACTAATTTAAATTTAATTTTTTATTAATTTTTTTATAGAACCTTTATGAGGAAGCTGGTTTAAGAAGATTTTCTTTTCCTGATCGTCGTGATCCTGTGTTGCGCAGTATTGAGTGTCAGTTTTGTTAAAATAATTAAAATCTTTTTGTTAAAAGATGAAAACCTATTTTAATATTTGTTAATAAATATGTTTGTTATAGGTTATGTTCTACTTTTTTTTGGTTAAAATATTATAGGTTTAATAAACAACATTTTCGTACTAAACATGTTTTATAAACATTAACTAAATTTAAAAATTCTTTATATTCAAATTACTATTTATTTCTTATAATTGTGGAGATTTTTATTAGAGGTGGGTACCGCCATAATGTAGGCGTTACAAAAAAATTTGTGGTGGCAGTTCTGTTAATAAAAAATTGTTTTTTTTAAACCTCGAGGAGCAACAAATGTTTTAAATTACATAGTACTTTCTTTTTAAATCATCTCTATGAATTGCTTGTAAATAATTGCGTAATATGTATGTGTAACATTATTTTTTCCTGAATTTTTAATTAAATATTGTTAATCAAATAAAAAATTGTTTTATTTGATTGAAAAATTTGCCAAAGTTATAAGGACGCTACTCTTTGCTATCGTTGTTAACTTAATAAAATTTGTTTGTAATTTTAATAAAAATATATGGTTGCCCCATGGAAGGTGATGAACAGTTTAAAAGATCCTGGTTAAAGGATCAAGGGCCCGTTAAATGTCAGTTGAGTTTTGAAAGTTATCTAACGCTTCAAGAAGTGATGGTGGGTTGTCTAAGCAACTAAACTAATTTAAATTTAATTTTTTATTAATTTTTTTATAGAACCTTTATGAGGAAGCTGGTTTAAGAAGATTTTCTTTTCCTGATCGTCCTGATCCTGTGTTGCGCAGTATTGAGTGTCAGTTTTGTTAAAATAATTAAAATCTTTTTGTTAAAAGATGGAAACCTATTTTAATATTTGTTAATAAATATGTTTGTTATAGGTTATGTTCTACTTTTTTTTGGTTAAAATATTATAGGTTTAATAAACAACATTTTCGTACTAAACATGTTTTATAAACATTAACTAAATTTAAAAATTCTTTATATTCAAATTACTATTTATTTCTTATAATTGTGGAGATTTTTATTAGAGGTGGGTACCGCCATAATGTAGGCGTTACAAAAAAATTTGTGGTGGCAGTTCTGTTAATAAAAAATTGTTTTTTTTTTAAACCTCGAGGAGCAACAAATGTTTTAAATTACATAGTACTTTCTTTTTAAATCATCTCTATGAACTGCTTGTAAATAATTGCGTAATATGTATGTGTAACATTATTTTTTCCTGAATTTTTAATTAAATATTGTTAATCAAAATAAAAAATTGTTTTATTTGATTGAAAAATTTGCCAAAGTTATAAGGACGCTACTCTTTGCTATCGTTGTTAACTTAATAAAATTTGTTTGTAATTTTGATTAATTTTTTAGTTGACTTTTCAAACATGGAAACCAACTTAAATTTTGTGGCGTATTTTATCTATGAAACATAGTAACTGCCATTCTACCTTTTTTAATTTTTTTTACAGGTTTATAAAAGATTTCTTTTAACAATCATTCTACAGACATCTGTCAAATAAGCTCTTAATAAACCTACTATAGGAATTATGAATATGGGCCTTGTTCGTTTTAAAAAGCTTTTAACAGCCGGTTTTTTTAAAACTTTAATAAAGCTTTATTTGTTTTTAGTTTTAAGATCAGCTAACATTGTTATTAATATCTCTTTTGTTTGCTTAAATTGAGAATTTTGTATAAATAATTGTTAAAACTAAAAGACAAATTTAGTTTAATTTAAGTTGTGTCCAAAGTTTGTTAAAAATAAAAAAAGGTAATTGTAAGAAATAAATAAAGCTAGTTTTAAAACAAAAAATGTTTTTGAGGTAAAAAAACAGCAGTAATAATTGTTAATGTGCTTAAAATTTAAATAAATTTTGGTTAATTACTGTGTTTTATTATTGTTGCTTACTGAAGTCTAACGACACAAAATTTTATTAAAATTTTTTCTTTTGTTCTATTCTAATGAAAATTTTTTTAAAGTTGCTAATTTATTTAATTAAAATAATAACTTAATTATGGATTAAAATTTTATTTCTATAAAAAAACTTAAGAACCTTATTTCCAATCAGTGATGCGCAAAGTTATTAAACTCTTTTAAATGTGGGAGTTATTCTTTAAAAAATACATTTAAAAAAATAATCATAAACAATTTTCTAGGAAACCTCAACAGTTGAAATTACATATATAAAATTATTGAAGATTTGAAAAGACCTCGCATTAAATGAAAATAATTTTGACGCCAAATATTTTTTCACGATTAGTCCAGGAAACACTAAACAAGGTAGTAAGTAGTAAGGCGTACTTAAAAAATTCGTCCTCTGCATTTTCTTTTTGTGTTTAAACGGTGGAATGTCAAACAAATTAAAAATTTCATACAAAATTGAATATTGGTAACGTAAAAGTGCCAAATTTATTTTAATCAGCTGCGCTCTTAATATTACCTGGTTGAGTGTGCCCTGGATAAAGCTATAAGAAATGTAACAGCAAAAACGTTTCTTTCAGACTTTGCTGACCCAACATGCAAAGGTTCCAAGTCCACTTTTTTTCAAATCGAGAGTTTAATGCAGTTATGTTCAATAAGAAAAACTACATTGAACACAAAAAAAATTTGAGTTACCCCGTTTTTTGTAGAAAAAAGTGGAAACAACCCAGAACCGTCCAGCAAAAAATTTGGTGATACTTTAATACCCCATTTTAATCAAGCCCTAAAAAATATAACTAGGGGATTCACAAGGTGTTCTATTTGTCCTATTGCCATATTGTCATAAAATTTTGACAATGGTTTAACAACCGTTACCAACTATTGGACACTCGGCGCAGGTGTAGGTGGAGTTGTTGTGACAATTTAATAAGTATATTAAACGACGTAGTACTTTTAAAGAACTATTTTTGTACGAAAGACAACAAAACCATTGGGAAATTTTATAACAATATGACAATAGGACATAATAGGAAACCTTGTGAATCCCCTAAACATGTTTTTCAGATTATTGGTATTTTTTAGGGGATATTAAAACGAACTTAAAACCCCTGTTGTATATTTATTTTTTCTTGGATCCAGAAATTCTTTCTTTAATAAAAGTGGTTTATCCTCACATCTTATATGCAAAACTTAGGTAAACAACATTTTAGTATTGAAACTTTTAAGCAAAAAAAAAAAAAATAAAGGTTATTTTTCCAACAAGGTCAATTGTTTAATTAGTTTTTTGTTCTAATGCTATTTACAATTTTAAAATTTGATTAAAGGTAGTTCTCTTTAAAATCTTATCGTGTCTTAATTTATCACACACCCTGACTGCAAGTTTTAACTTACCTTTTTTGATAAACCGTATACATTCATAATTAAGTTTAAGCTTTTTTTATACATATTTCTAGCGGTTGGCTCGGTTATTTAAAGTAAAGAACAAGTTTGTGTAGGTTCTTAGAAAAATAAATCTCGTGATTAAATAGTTGGTTAATACTTTTAAGTATTTTTTTTCTTATACTGTTGAGGTAAACATTTTGGCACAAAAAGGCAGCAAGCTAAAAATTTATTAATATATGCTGATTTGGGTAATAAATCAAACGTTAATTCAAGGTTAAAGTTGAAATTGTTGTTGTATTTAAAAACTAATAACATTAAAATTAAATGGAAGACACAGTTGTTTTTTCAATTTGACAAATTTTGCTTAGAACAAAGTTTGTACTTCGGTTAGGTTATGAATAAAAAAGGTATTGTTTGGGGCATAAAACAACTATGAAAAGAGTTTAGTATAAGGATCAAATATTAAACAAGCGAGGCGACTGTTTAGCCAATGGAAACTAATGGTTTTTTTAATATAATTTTTTTGCAAAACAATAAAATAACGACAAGCAATAATAAAAAAAACTGATGTAGGTATATTTTTGCTTTCATAAATACAAATCAAAAAAATACAATTCTTTGGCGCACTTTAAGTGCAGAAAAATATATAGCGTTTTAAAAATGATAAATGCAGCACAAATATTTTGTTCAAAAGTTAATAAAAATTAAAAGTTTTTAAATTTTCAAAATAATGTTGTATGCCATTAAATTAACCGTATTTATTTCGGCTTAACTCGGTTTTAATTAAAATGTATTATTTATTTAATAGATTAACTAGCCGTATATGGCTCTATGAGCGCGGTTATGAAGTTGTTGTTTTTAAATAAATAAAATAAAATATTTATAAATTTCTTATGAGGAAGTAAATTTGTTAACTGTTTTTGTGCATTTTATATTAACTGACTCCTAAAAATTACTAATTATAGTTTGCTAGAAATCATTTATTACATCTAATTAATACCACATGTGTTTAGAAAATTTAGTGTTTGTGTTCTATTTTACCAAATACACAAAACTGGTTTATTAGATAAAATAAATTCAACAAAATTAAACTAAATAGGTTTTTTTCCTCCTTTCCTCAAATTCAAAACTGGTCTTAATCATTCGTGCAGTTTTTTTTTTTTCAAATGACTAAAGTGGTTTAAACATTTTGTTTAGTTAACACTTGTGTAAGAATAGCAGAGGCGCGACAAGTGTCAATAGTACATACAAAAAAAAAAAAAAAAAAAAAAAAAAACAAAAACAAAGCGACATATTAATATAATTTTTTAATTTGTTTTATATGAATTAAGTAAGAAATCTTGTTTTGTTGTAAAATCTTTAACAGTTAATAACCTTGATTATTACAAGATTTTTAAAATGTTTATGTATGGTTATTTAAATAAAACTCTAAAACACTGATATCATATAATAAATAAATAAAAAACCCACACCTAAATATTGTAAAAGAAACAGTAGGACAAAAACAAACATAATGCAAAAAAAACAATATAAAAAATTTTTGCAACAATTTGACATTAACACCCCTATTCTGGATTTGATATGTTCGCGCATACCTATGCATATTAAAAAAAATAATAATAAAACAAGGTTTAAGTTTGGAAGGACAAAGAAGCCGGAACATAGCTAGGAGGAGATATTAGTAACCAAACTATGTATTTACAATCAAAAAGGTAAACGGAGAAGATTTGAATTAAAATTAAAATGCAGGATGGGGTTGATTAAATGTCTTCATTAGCCATGAATCATTATTAAAACATGATGTTTTAACATTCTTCTTCTAACATTTATTCTACCAACGGTGTTATAACATAAAAAACTTTAACATGAGTGGTTTATGTTTAACGGGAACATGATGTTAAGGTTTCTGATTTCATGTCTGATGGAGACCATTGACCCGCAATTCAGCATTTCGATTCGCATTAATTTTTTCCGTCAGCTTTTTTTACGGCAAAATTCTTTGATCACAAATGCCTCTTACTTATTAAATTTTGGATACTTTGTCTTTCCGTAATAAAGTCTTGTGTTTTTTAATTATCATTTGGAGCAATATGATTTTGTGCCTAAACTATTCCACTGTGAAAAGCAGTGATGGAGAAAACTCGATTCGAGTCGAAATGCAGTAATGCAGGGATCGGTATTCTTGAGTATTTTTTAATCGACTTCTGATATTTCATTGTTGTAATTATTTATTGTACCAGTTTTTTTTTTAATTCTGTTGTGTTTCTGTTCGTATCAGGAAAAAAGGTTAAAGGGATGAGAACTTCTACATATTAACAGTTACAAGGAAGACATCTTGAGAAAGTTTAGAACGTATACTAACTGTGCGACTAAGAAACGTTTTAACTTTTTACTTTTAAGGTTAAGCTCGACTTTAGGACTGATTTAACGAATAATTACAACAACAACAAAGAATTATATGGTGATCATTTTTGCCACAATGTTTATACACATTTTTTAATTATTTGCTCCACTGTTATCACACAAATTACATATGTATGCATGTGTGTATGTATGTATATATCTATGTATGTAAATAGCCCAGCCAACTTCCGTCAGATATCTGACAAAAACTTGTGACTACATAAATAATTATGTATTTTTATTTTTTATAAGTTTTTTTTTGCAATTGACAAAACAACTTGCCAAGCCAAAGGCATAACTTACCACTACTAACTTCTACTACCTATACCACCGATGCACTTTGTGTTGTTATTTTTTTTTGGTAGGCTGGGTAGGGTTTAGCAGTTAAACTCGCAACACAGTTTTCTGTTTGGCATTTAAAATAAACACTTAAACCAAGGTTAGACATCGTTTAGAACTTAAAAAAAATATTGTTTTAAGAACAAAACATGCAAACAACCAATGACCGTAAAATAATTAAAAAAAATAAATTAACTATTATTAAAAGAAAAAAAAACTATACAATGCAATTAGAATATACATATTTATGTATGTATGTAAATACAAAAAGATGCGTATATGCTTGTACTCTATGCCAATGACCCAAACGATTTTTTGTCTAAATAATATACAAAGTTTGTATTTAAATAAATTAATACCTTTAATTTCATTTTATTACAGCAAAACAAATATGCTTCGTTTTATTGTAATTGCCGTGTGCTTGGCTGTCCCTGTTTTTGGTAACTCAGCTGGAGCTCCCGCGGCTATTTGTAAAAATGGCTTGACCCCTGAACATCATGTGGAGCCACAAGCCAGTCAAGTACCCTATAGTTTTTCCGGCGGTAATGTTGTACGGTCGGGCAGCAAAATCACTCTCACATTGGGAGGTGGTGAGTTTTTAGGTTTTGCCGTACAGGCTCAAAATGCTAGAGATCAACCAGTGGGCTCGTTTAAAGTTATAGAGAGTAATAAGTCACAACTTTTGACCTGCTCAGCAGCCGGGGTAGGATATGAAATATAGCATTTCTTCATGTTGAGATAAAAAATAATAAATTCTAAACATTTTTTTCTTTTTTAAGGACACTTTAACTCATGTTCAATTAAATGGGAGACCTATTACTAGTGTTGAGTTCCAATGGATTGCCCCTACCAATTATAAGGGTGCTGTTAAATTTGTCGCTACCGTTGCCAAGGATGGTGGCACCTATTGGATTCGTAAAGTCATTAAAGAAGTTAATGTACAATAAATGTTTTTATTTAATAAACAAGCAGTATATGTGCTTTTAAACTCAAGAAAGAGTAAGGTATTTTATTCATATTGTATTTTGAAATTATGTGATAAATTGTTTTCAATAAACTTTAATTATTTTGCAAAAATTTTGCATTGCAAAAGAAAGGGTTGTTCTTTTAATGGCCCGAAATGTGGTAAAAAACTTTCTTAAGCAAGTTAAGTGCAAAAAATTTTTATGTTTTTGCCTTATTTTACTCAAATTGAAATGTCTGCACGCTATGCTAGGTTAGCTTGCTCTAAAATTTGTTTTTCAGTATTGTTTGCAAAAGAAAAACCTGTTGAGATTTTTTAAATTTTACTTAAGACTTATGCACAGTTAAATAGAGTACCTATTAACAGTGTTGCATTTTATGTGGTTGGCACCAAGTAAAGATCAAAGATAAATTGGAATAATAAATTGTGTGAGCAAAATAAACCATAAAAATAATTTGTACAACCACATTTTATGCTTAAAGCCAATTTTTATTGCTATTTAAAGGCTTTAATATATATTAAACAATTTACTCTCCACGTCTTTGAGAAGCCTTTATTACACCATAGGCAAACCTTAAAATTTTACTGCACTATGACTTTTCCAGAAGTAAGCCAAAGCTATGGGTTTAAGCACCTAGACAGAAATTTAATACATTTTAATTGATAAGTAATTTCCACATACATATGCGAAGCGCCGAAACATACTAAAATATTACTAAGGGAACGAACTTCCACACAAACCAACAGATAAAACTATGGTTATAACAAAAGTTTTCTTTATAATTCATTCTACCACTTTTTCCTAATGGACATTGCTGCAAATTTTTCCATTTTACCCATTTTTATATAAAATCGTAACAAAATGACTCAATAAATATTTAAAAAAATCATATTAAAAATAAAGGAACATAATTCAAACAACAACCAACAGATAATACATATGGAGTATTGTTTAAACATATTTTTTCCTTTCGATACCCTTTTTCCGCATTTTTTTAATAAATATTTTTAATAAATGGCTGCAAGTTTTTAAACATTAAACATTTTTATATAAAATCGTAACAAAATAACACAATGAATACTTGTAAAAATCATATAAAAAAATTAAGGAACATTATTCAAACAACATACATTTATTTTAAAAACGAAAATATTACTGTCTCAATTTGGTGCGTATAACTTGTACATATCCGTTGCGATAGTAAATTTCTTCTTTATCCTTGGTATACCACTGTCTTAAGGGACGCAAATCATGATAAGGATTTTTACCCATTTTTAAAATACGATCTATTTGTACTTGCAATTTTTGCTTAACAGCAGCGTATTGCAGAGCAGCCATGTCAAATCGTGCTTCCTGTTCGGTATATGATGTAAAAAGGATGGGAGTGTCAAAGGTTTGTAAAATTTCTACAAGACCTTCAAACCATGTTTCCTTGTTGTTTTCTACAAGTTCAAAAGTTTCTTTTTCATCTAATTCGGCATCAGGTGGCACGATTTTACTATATTGAGAGTATTCTGAAAAACCACAGTTAAAAGCCACCATTAAGTTGGGCTCTATTTTATTTTTTTGACTATAATCCTGGAGAAGTCCTTGAAAAATATTAAACTTTACCGTACGCTGTGAGCCCTGAAAGGAGAATTATATTATCAAAAGTTGCTTGTGAGCATAATTATTAAAAAAAATCTTACCTCTAATGTAAATTTTAATTCCTTATCAGTGGGTTCTACTATTTCCGGCCCAATAAAATATAAAACGAGATCTATTATTTGAGGATTTTGTAGAAAAAAGAGCCTGCAATGTGTTTCTCGAAACCAGAGAGCCGCCTCAACGGATGTTCCTAATACATAAATATTAAATGTTTTTGAAGCCTTTTCCTCTATTTTAAAATGACACATGCCGTAACATATGGTCATAATACAACTAAAATCAGCGGCAAAACAAAACAATAAATAGTTGTTTGCGTTCTGACAAGGATCTTGGGGTACATTTTTAGAGAACGCCTTTTGAAATGCCTCTACTAAATCAATTTTATTAAGGTCTTCAACTCTGTTATTTGGTAGAATCTCTTCAAATTCTCTTGTTGGCATAACTTTGTAACGACAGTAATAAATTTTAAGCGGACCACACACCGAAGCATGTTTATCCTTATGCAGATCTCTATGTTCCTCCGAACAATAAGCTTGCCCAAAACAACTTGCACAAACAACTTTCAGACCCCTAAACGTTAAACAGTGCCCACAAAATATTGGAAATGAGCTAAGCTGTTCTTCTGGATACTCTAAGTCTCTGCCCAAGGCTTGCTTGAGTAAATATTTAAACCTCATAATGGCTTCTTCTACATCTTCCATGGTCTTTGGCACACCGGCTACATGAAGAGGGTGCGATACCTTTGTATTTTCCTTTATTTTCTGCACAGCCTCACAAAATTCTTTATGTAAAGACCAATCCAATCTTTGATGTTGTTTACAGCAATATTTTACTAATTGGCAACCACCACAAGTAGATAACATTTGAAATGCTTGAAGAGGCGGCAATTCCGTTTGTGGGTCTGGTTCATTTCGAAACTGATTTTTTAATATTAAACAAATATTACATTGTAAAGGTGAACACAAATCGTTAGACATTTTAACTTAAGTTTATATATTACGATGTTTTTAAAATTTAAAACGCGCCTAAAATAATTATTATCGTAAATAACATGCAAATTATATCAAACAACACAAAGCTTAACTAGTGACAGCAAAATTAATTTGTTTTCATACTATTGTGAGTTCTGCTTTTGGGTATAAATGCCGTTTTATTTGCAATTTTTTAAAAATTAGTTTTCAAGTGAATACACAAAATATTTACAATAACAATAGGCAATAATCTTTCCCGTTAGCTTACAACAACAAAAATATGGTAATACCGCAAGGTTTTTAAACCCAGCTAGCCTTTTTAAATGCAAACAAGCAGAAAAGCAACATTAAATTTATATTATTTATCTGCAAAACTCTTTTTGGAATTTCGCAATAGACGTTTCTATTCAATTTAACTAGAAAAAATTAAGCAAATTGAATAAATATGCTCTGAACAGTATTTAAGGGCGTATTTATAAAACTTTTTGAATTTAAAGTAGATTTCAGAGTTTTACTTATAACTACTAATCAGGGTACACGTATATCAGGTAGCTTAAGATAACCAGCTGAGTAACGGTATTTCGTTATATTAATGTCCAATTTTGTTTATATTTATGTATTTTCTTTCTTTTTTTTAAACAACAACTGTAGTATCGTAAGAAAAGCTCAAAAAAAGAAGAAAGATTCTGTGAGTTTTTATTTGTCTTTGACATTCTTATGACGGTTTTAGTTGTTTTTGTAGAATCGCTCCTACCTGATATGCGTGTACCCTAAGCGGCTTACACAAGCCATGTTGTAGGGGTTTGATATGCCATTTATGCTTGCTGTTATATTGAGATCAAGTCCCTGAAAAATTAGCCGCAAATATTTGTTGGTTGTAAATGTTAACATTGCCATGACACAAAGAACTAGGTAGTCTCGTCGGCCCAGCTGAATAGTGCCAAAATGTCAAAATTTATGTTCTTTCTGTGAAAATAAAACAACAAAAATTATTGCTCATCGTTTTTTTTCTATGAGCTTTTGTTTGACACCTTGAGACCATGATACAAAGAACCAGGTAGTCTCGTCGGCCCAGCTGATTGTGCCAAAATGTCAAAATTATGCTCTCTCTGTAAAAATACACCAACAAAAATTATTACTCACCGTTTTTTTTCTATGAGCTTTTGTTTGACACGTTGGTACTAGTTTGTAGTTGTTGCAGAGACGAGATTACCTGATCAGTTGTATCATGAACAATGCTTATATACATAAGTATGGCTACTTTTTTCCCAGCATATAATTGTGAATGATAACCCCAGCTGATTTACTTTATTTTCCTAAAAGTTTTGTTCATTTGAATAAAGTTAAATGTATTTTATCCAAAATGTGGCGTAATTTTTTAAGGATATATGAAAGATCAACATTAAAAAACTGCAAACAAATTTTTTTTAACAACAATACAATTAAAACACAGTTCTTACAAAACCACACAACACAGAGATTTTTTCGAAGAAGTTCCCGGCTAAGTAATACAGAGACTTTGTATGCAGTGCCGCCTGGTTCAAGCGAGAACGATGCGGAGTATATAGTTAGTTATAAGCCGGAATATGAAAAACCAGACAGCACAAAAAAATTAATATACATTTTAAGAAATAAGCTTAAATTCAATGGGGCAGAGGTGGAAAAGATAATTAGCGACGAAGCACTAATGAAATCTTATCGCCAGAAATCTGTTATGGAAACCGTGCAGATATTGTCTTTGGAGGGAGTTGCAAAGCATTACATTGTGGAATATCCTTGGCTGCTAACATTAGATGGAAGTAAGTTTTCTAATATGTACTTAAACAAGCCGTTCTTATTTACAATTTGCTTATAGAAAAATTAGCGGAGAAAATTTTATTGTTGCGTTCACTTAAAGGCTTTCGTGATATTAACGATTTTATTCCCTTTCTCCGTCTGCAAACACCCAGACTATACAGACTTGTTGCTTCTTTAAATAAGGAATCTAGTCAAATAACACATGGAAATAGGGTGTACTATATAGCCGAAAAGCTAAATATTTTGCCAAGTACTTTAACCAAGTATTTGTCAAAACGTCTCTTCGTTTTAGAAATGCCTTTAGACATGTTTAACAGAAACTTGCAAAACATGATCGACTACAACGTGGAACCCATGAATATCTTAAAAGATCTTTGGGGTTTTCGATATGCCCCACGAGCGGTGGAATTGCGATTAAAAAGAGCCCTGCAAGCCAAAAAGGATAAAATAATGCCATGGATGGTTAGATGTCCAGAACCCATATTAAAAAAGTATACAAAATTCAAATAAAAATGTTTATTCTTAATTATTATATACCTGCATTTACTATTACAGGTCCTTGCAATTATCGCTAGATGAACTAGAGGTGTTAGGTAATAAAACTACAGTCGCTGAATATGTAGGAGAACGTTTGGGTTTTAGTCCTATTGAAGCAAAAGTAATAATGGATCGACATCCTCAGGTTAATTCAGTGAGAGTAACCAAAATCAAAGAAGTTTTAGACTATCTGCTAGATGAGGCAAAATTTTCACGCTATGAAATCGCCAATGTACCTCGCATTCTATGTCATAGTTTAGAAACTACCAAACAACGAATTGAAGAATTGCAAAGGTATGGCTGTAGACCTTCCAGTTTGGTTATAGTTTGTCGAAGTAAACGAGAATACGAAAAATTCCTTTTGAAATGGCAGCAAACCTATATTCCAAAAAAAATAGTTGACAAAGAAGAGATAAATGAAAGCCCTAAGGACTAATCAAACAAAAGTGTAATAAAAAACGAATATGTTTAATAAAAATTTATTTTTTCTTGGAACGTAACATTTTAAGATTTTTTTTTTAAATTTGCAGCAAAGCTAAACTTTTTTTAACTGGAAAGTCAATTAAGAATAACGCTTGGTACTGAAATTATTTTAGACATTTTTAAAAAAACGACCAAGCGTCTAGCTTTTTATCTGTAAAAAATTTTCAAATGTTAATAAAAGTGACGTTGATCAACTGTGGGAGGTTGACGTCGTTTTGCAAACTGAATTTGTTTTAAACTATAGAAGTAATAATATTTATTTCCTTAAAAATATCGTTCACATGTCGATAACAATACATACCTCAATGAACAGGCATGTTCGGCATTGCACTTCGAATTTAAAATTACTTCAGTTGAAAATGTAGGTATATATTTTTTTTTTATGTTTTGCAAAAGTAGCGATTTTTTACTTTTTATTGCACATAAATGTTTGCAACAAAACTAAAAAGTAAATTGCAGAACATAAACAATTTAATTTGAAGTGATTTAAAATTACAACTGAAATACAGAACATGTCTGATAACTTCCGATATCGGGCCAAGTTGACGTCGGCAAACTAAATTAAATTCATTAAATTTTCACGATGAGGGGGAATATGTTTATTGTAATTAATTTTACATTTTCGTGGAGAGTCATTGGAAAAAATTTGAAAATAAAAATGTCTATTGGCCTACAAATAAATCGAAATGCCGAATAGGGAATATTAAGTTTGTTTAAAAGAAAAATCCTAAGAATATCGTTCTGTAATTAAATATTTGATTTTATCTATATTTATTTATAATACTACGATTTGATTAAATTAATTACGACGATCTTATTATTTTTTTTTATATAACATCAAAATACACACGTTTATTTTTTATAAAAGCGCTGATCAAAACAATTTCTTAAATAAAACTTGAAAAAACAATATTTAAATATTTATTTATTTAAGCTGGCGCAAACTAAAGGGCTAACTATATTGTGCTTAAACAAACTCATGCTAATGTCAAATATCAACGAAAAGCCTGTCAAATGCTTAAGCAATTTATTGGAGACTTTTGAGTGGCTATATTGTACTTTTTGAACTTAAATATTTACAGAACTCAGTTGCAAATATTTGTACTTTTGCAAAAACTGTTTTACTTTCATATTCCAAATATATGGATTTTTTTCGCAAAATGTTATTTAAGTAACATCTACAATTTAAAAATATCAAACCATTAGCAAATAAATAATAAAATTATATTATAAAAGTTAATAAATAAAAAATGTTTTTTTCATAAATAAAAGTGTACTTAAAAGTGCAACTGTGCCCCCAACTCATGTATACACAGCTGATCCATTAATCAAAGTACGACCAGGTTCGCTTTTTGCTTAAACAAATGTAACTTGACGAAACTTAACGAAAAGTTGCTTAAGAACATTATAGTTATACACATTTAAACATATGTATTCGCACTTTTGCTCAGAGTACAAATTTTCTCAAGAGTGAGCGATAAAAAAACACCATTCATGAAAAATCTCGAGAACGAAAAATCCTAAAAAAAAAATTTTCTTCTCACGTTCATAAAAGAGCGTGAAAAAATTTTTGCCAACCCTCACTCACTTATGAGAAGTTTGTCGTTTTTTTTTTCACGCTCACAAATCACAAATGAAAAATAAAAACCAAATTTTATTTCCCACTCACAAATGAATGAGAAATTTCTTCTTTTCACTTTCGATTCATTCTTTTATGAGCGCGAGTGTTGCTTTAATATTTTTCACGCTTTGTAACAGAGTTGCCGGAAAATAATTTTTTAAGCGTGTGAAATTTGTACTCCCAATAACAGTAAAAAAATTCTTGCATTTACATAAATTTTTTTTATTTTGCTAATATAATAAATAATAAATAAATATTAATATAAAGGATTACTTTTAGCAGTATTTATTGTGAAAAAGTCATATTTATAAAAAAATTGTTTTTGTTAAGGAACTTAAATAATACATTATATTTTATGTTGTGATTTTTTAGAAATTTTATAGTCTTCACTGACACAAATTTTCATAGCAATCTTTAAAAATATTTTTGAGCTATTTTCCTAAATTTTTAATTGACGTTTTCTGATAAAAAAAAGTATTTCTTGTGTATTGTGTTCAAGGTCGTAACTGCTCTTTTTTTAATTTACCTTACTTTTGCAAATAGAACTCCTTCAAACTCTTAGGTTCTATTTAATTGACCTGAAAGATAAAGTTTCAAATTGTTGTACATAAAAAGATTTGCGTGTGTATTGTATAATAACCACCACAATTTTTTGTAACAATATACCCAGTACCTAAAAGAATGACAGACAGGCAGGTACTTAATACTTTCCAAATTAGTGGAAAATCCCAAACAAAATTAAATGATGAACAATTATCTCTAATGGTGGTAAAGCGGAATGCAATTTTTTCCAATCCTTTTAAAATTTGCATGAGTGTGTGTAACAGCTCTATTTTTTTGCAATATCAACTTAAATATTTGTAAAAGAACCTTATTTGGATTTTAAATAGCGTGAAGTGAATAACAATCAGTGCCTAAAAGACAATTTAATTTTGAAAAATATGTGTTGTACGATGCATCTTCAAAAAAAGTATTTGCTTAATAGAATCGGGCAAAAAGGAACTTAGTGAAAGACATTAAAAACTACTTCACACACAAGATATACAAAGTAATGATGCAAGTGATGGTGACGATGCTTTTATTTGTCACTGGAGTAATGCTTCCTATTTTTGTAAAACCTTAACCGCATATTTTTATTACTAAAATCATTAAATCGGATTCATTGAAAAATTTAAATGAAATGAAGTTAAATAAATGCAAATATTTTATTATAAAAGCAAGAAAATTAAAAAAAGTAGTTTAGAACCACAACGTATAACAGTTTTTAATTTATTAAAAACATGTTTAAAAAAAATTATTCCTACTTTTTTTAAGCATTTCAAAAATTGTGCGACAAAATTTAACATATGGCAGCACCAGTAACATGACCAAAAAATTTTATGTGTACACCAGAGTACTGCAGCCGGTGTTTCAAAAACAAGTAAGCATTATTCAACACACAAAAAAACAAGTTACTTCTACGTCATCTTTTAAATATGCCGTAGCACTCCTTATGTTTATTCATTTTAAATGTATCAGAATAATGATTGTGTTTCAACTTTGCACAAAAAATCATGCACAACATGTAGTTTAATCATACCGAGTGTTTAGCACATTTTCAATTATGCATGTTCGACACTCGGTTTTATAATGAAGGCTTGATTTAATCATTTAGAGTTGATGATGAAATTTTGCACAATGCATGTTTGATACTCGGTAAAAATTAACAAACTTTTTGCGTTGTTTGGTATGATTAAGATTGAAAAACGAAGTACAACATGCAATAATGCAAAAATATAGAAATGAAAGCAATCATTGTTTTAGCATTAAATAATTTACTGCCTACAAGAAAAAAGTGAATGTTCAAGTGTGTGTTTCTAGTTTAGTTGTTTAAAATTATTTCGTAGTAAAACATCTTTTTAAAATTACGAAAAATGGCAGAAGATCAAAACCAACAAGTAAGTTATAAAATTACGAATGGTGTGTATACTTTATCAAAAAAACGCAAGGGAAGAAGTTCTATATGGAATGTACTGTCGGAAATTCGGAAAGAAGATGGCACCATTTTGACCGGACTAGTTTTTTGTCGTACATGTTCCAAAGTACTTAAATATGTAACGCACCAAACTTCTAATCTAATTCGACATAAATGCTGTCAATCTGATAGGCTTTGCACCTCATTGAAAACAGTAAGCCCAGAAGACAAAAGTGCAGCTATTGATGCTTGCACCGCTTGGGTCGTTGAAGATTGTCGACCATTTTTTACTGTTACTGGTACTGGTTTCGCTAAAGTAGTGAAGTTTTTTATTAAATTGGGCGCAAGATATGGTGAACACATAGATGTAAGCGACCTCCTTCCGGATGCGACAACAGTTTCGCGTAAGGCGCAAAAATTAGCAGATGATTGTAAAGCTAAGATCAAAAAAGAGGTATCTGAAGTAGTAAACATGGGCGGTGCAACTGCAACAACTGATATATGGACGGACAATTATGTTAAGAGAAATTTTGTTGGTGTTACTTTGCAGTACCGTAAAGAACTGAAGTTGGTTGACATTATATTAGGTGTCAAATCTATGGACTTCGAAAGCTCAACTGCTGGTAATATACGTAGAAAACTAGAAAATTTATTAGGTGAGTTTGGCATCTCAAATTTTGAACATTTAAAGTTTATTACGGATAGGGGCAAAAATATTGTAAAAGCTCTTGAGCACAATATTCGCTTAAACTGTAGCAGTCATTTGTTGTCAAATATTTTAGATAAGTCTTTTGAAGAAACAACAGAACTAGCAGAAAATATTGAGTCAAGTAAAAAAATAGTGAAATATTTTAAAAAAGCTAATTTGCAGCACAGATTGTCCACATCTTTAAAAAGCCCTTGCCCTACTCGATGGAACTCATATTATATAATGTTCAAATCTATAGTTGATAACTGGTTGCTTATGAATGAGATACTTACAGAAAAGGGGGAAAGCCAAAGGTTATTACTTATAAATATTTCGACACTTAAAACGTTGGTAGAACTTTGCAAAGATTTTGAAATTATTTTCAAAAAACTGCAAATTTGCAGTTCCCCCTCTTTGTGTTTTGTTTTACTTTCAATTAACAAAATAAAAAAACTGTGTAAACCTGATATCTCAAATCAAGCGGCGATTGCGGCATTAAAAAAAACATTTTACAAAAGATCGATTGTATATGGCAAAACAATTTAAGTATGTGGCATAAAGCAGCTCTATTTTTATATCCGCCAGCGGCACAAATGCAATCAGAATCTTTACCAGAAATCATAAATTTCTGTGTAACTCAAATCAATGACTTCCATAATAGAATTAGTTCTAATTCACAATCGGAATCCCCATCTACCGAATCCTGTTTACAAGTAATTGGTACAGAACATGATATTTCAGAAGAAGGTATTACAGTTTTACCAAATCAATCACAGCATAAACAAGATGTTCACTTTTTTCTTCCTGAGCTTTGGGAAAAGTCGACGTTGTCAACTGTTGAAACTCCACAGGAAGAAGTAGAAAGATATAGTAGACAAACAGTGAACATTACTGAGGATTTCGATGTGATAAACTGGTGGATAATACATGAAAAAAATTACCCAAACTTATCGCCTATTGCCTTGCAAATTCATTCCATGCCTGCCAGCAGCGCTGCCGCTGAACGAGCCTTTTCGTTAGCAGGAAATGTTATTACAGAAAAGAGAAATAGAATTGGACCTAAATCATTAAAAAGTATTATATTTCTGCACTCGTACTATAGGAACTTCGAAAATTAAATAAGTTTGAAGAATAATGTATGGTATAGTTTTAAAAAAGTATGTGTATTTGAATCACAAAATAATTTTTAGTTAAAGTTGTTTCACTTTTTTATTTATATTTATGTACGTAGAACAACTCTTTTTTTTTGCAATGATATATTCTATATAATGGGTTAAAATTTTTTTTTTTTAATTTCACCAATTAAATAAGTGGTACTTATTTGAATTAAAATAAGCTTTGGTGATAGAGCACCTCCTAATTTTTGTAATAAAATATTTTACCCATTGTTGTATAATAATTTTATTTCAATTTCAGTTTTAGCATTAAAATAAGAAGTACTTAATACATTTTTCATGCAAAGAAAAACGTTTTTTTTTTTAATTAGAATAAGCTTTGGTGATAGAACACCTCCTAATTTTTGTAATAAAATATTTTACCCATTTTTATAGAAAAATTATTTTTGAATTTTAGCATTAAAATAAGAAGTACTTATTACACTTTTCATGTAAAGAAAATAATTTTATTTTTGTTTTTGAATTAAAATACGTTTTACTTTAAAGAAAACAATAAATGCCTGACTTTGATTTACCGCAGAACATTACGCATTAATGTCTACAATATGATTTAATGCCTTTTGTGTACATATGTATGTATGTATTTGCATTGTTCGTATTTCAACTTTAATCATACCAAACAACGCAAAAAGTATGTTAATTTGTACCGAGTATCAAACATGCATTGTTTAAAATTTCATCATCAACTCTAAATGATTAAATCAAGCCTTCATTATAAAACCGAGTGTCGAACATGCATAATTGAAAATGTGCTAAACACTCGGGATGATTAAACTACATGTTGTGCATGATTTTGCCCGTAACTTTTCGGTCGAGTGTTTTGATCGATTGTATATGAAAATTTGTATGCATGCACAAATCAACAAAAATGTGATTTTTGCAGATCACTGGTGTACACATTTATGAATGCTTCGCGAAAAAATTCATTTATGATTTCTCACTTATGAGAAGTACTCGAATTTGATGCTTTTCATTTATGTTCGTGAAAAAAAAAGTAAATTTTTCTTTTCACTTCTCACTTATGACTGGTGGAAAAAAAAAATTTTTTTTCTCACTCGAGATTGAGAAGGCACAAAATGTTTTTTAAAAACTCATTCATTAATGAAAAATTGCTGTAGTAAACACAGCGCTCACACTCGTTCTCACGAATGAGAAGTGAGTGAGCAATTTCGAACTCTGCTTTTGCTTAAGCAAGCAAAAGCACATTATAGTTAGCCCTTAAAACTTTTTATAAGTTATAAAGACAGTTTAAGGAGAAAAACTTTTTTAAAACCTAGAAGTAAATGCTTTAATAACAGTCTGAAGAAAACTAAATTTAAATTGAGAGCATCTATCTTGTCCCAAAGAAACTTAAATTTTTTTTTAGAAAAATTATCCTCTCAAGCAGCCCTTGTTTAACCCAGCAAAATTTTTAAGCAGTAAAAAAGCTCATTATCTACTTTTTTATCCATTTTTAAATACCATTAAAACAAAATCAGCCGGATAAAAATTATAAAAAAAATATTTCTTAGCTTTAAAAGCATAATATAAGTATTTTATTTAAAGTTGATTGATCTTAAATTTTTTGTGACAAATATGGCTTTTTTATGCAGTCACCCACATTTAAAGTTGGACAGACAAATGACAAAAACCTCTAGCAAAAATATTAATGTTATGATAAAAGAAAACACATTTTTGTTTTGTTTTTATTTTATTTTGTCACAAAAACTACTGCTTACAAACAACAAACAAAATAGATTCCGTTATAAAATGTAGAGAAAAGGTCCATTTTCTGTCTCACATTGAAAGTCAGGCAAAAGATGTTTTGAAAATAAAAACGGTAAATACTATACCGTTACTTCCAAAGTTTGTGGATTTGTCTTAAAAACTATTCTTTATTGTTGCATCATCAGTCATTCAGTGAAGTTTGAAAAAGTAATTTGCAAAATGCCTGTTACAAGCTGTTGAAAATCAAAAAGGATGCGCAACAAAGTCTTTACTTCTGGTTGTATGTATATAAATATTGTTGATTTTTTATGTAGTGTCCGACTTTAAATGTGATACTAAAAGGTGACTTTAATCTAGTTAAGCCTTTTGTGTTCATTTTTGTTATTGTTTTTGTTATTTATAAATAAGAGATTTTTTTGTTATAAAGTAAAAAATATAAAAAGTTTATTTTCTTTCATTAGCACATACATACATATTGTGACTAGAAGTTTTATCATGCCTCTGCCCGAGTTTAAATATGAGTGACGGTAAGTATTTTAACGGACTACGTCATATGCAAGAAAAAAATAATAAATTAGAAACAGACTGCAGTGTGTTGATTCGCTTGCATCAGAAAGTGATTTCTCATTTTGAAAATATTTATGTATGTTTTTATGTACTAATGTAAATAGAATTAAAAAATATGAATTGTACTTTTATTGCACCATAACTTACTGCTAAAAAAGCTCTTCTTTAAATACATACATTTTCTAAATTTTATCTGTGTTTTGATTAGATAACGATTTAATTTTTTAAAGCTTTACGTTTTTCCCAGGCCACTTGCATGGACCAAATGCTTAAGGGTCTCATATAGCCTATAGAACGATAATGCTTTTCCCCATAAAAAGCTTCTGGAGTTTCAAAATTCATGCCACATTTTTGAGAAATGGTTTCATAGAGTCCACCTGCAGTCTTAAAGCCTTCCTCAAACATTCCCTCCTGTATCATGGTGGCGGCCAAAGCAAAAGTAACTCCTGACCATACTTCCTCTGCCTGTATATAGCTTGTGTCCACATGTCCCGGCTTTTCAGGATCAGAGTTGGCAATAAAACCATTTGCAGCGCCAATGTTGCCCTCATGGAAACCCATAACATTGTTTTCGTAAATACGTTTTAAAGCCGAGCGTACATTTTCCTTGGGAAATACCTGTTTAACAAATAGAAAATTTAAACAATTTTTTTTTATTAACTAAAATTTTACCTCATAATCAAAACCACAAGTTTTCATATACCAGTGACCACACAACTGATCAGCCATTATAGTGTTCTTGTGAGTATTGGAGGTATCAAAACGATAATAGCTGCCATTCCATAGCTTTTCCTCCAAAGAACGTTTGCCTTTCTCCAAAATATCGCGATAACGTAAATTATCGTTAGCTTGATCCAATAGAGTTGACATAACACACATACTTTGTAAGGCCGCCAGCCAAAGACCTGAACAGTAGGAGCTTTTCATTAAAAAATAAGTGTTTATTTTTCTAAGAGTCATCATATGTTTAATGAAATAAAATTACCTTGGTCCCTCCATTACCCAAACATCATATGTTTGATCTGGATTTTTGGTATTTTCAATCAAACCATCATTATCCTTATCGTATTCTATGGTTCTGTCCATTACAGCCTTGCAAGAGGGATACATGGCTTTTAAATAGGCCATGCCATCCATTAGATATACTTTGCCATTTGTTTCGTTTATATACATGGAGGCGGATTTACGATTTTCTGTTAATAAGAGGAGTTCAAAAATAATTTCAAATTTTTTTCCAATTTGTGTGGCTGTAAGCAGTAACTAACAGACCCTAGAAGCAACAGGAATGAACCCTATTAAGTCTATTGGAAACATGTTATATATTAATTTCAGTTTTAATTAGATTTATTCATTAAAACCATCACTTAGCTTTCCTTTTCCTAACCTAAGGTGGAATATCTCTTAAACCTAGAAAATTCTATTTGTCGGGGATTTTTTCGACGTATTTAAGGGATAACTCAAAACCTGTCAGACTTCTTTAAATTTTAAAGACAAACCAAGAAATAATTTTAAAGAATTATTTATTTCTTTGTACTTACCCTTTTTATCTTCCACTGAATACTTGCGCTTATTGTCCTGCGCATACATCTCGTACAAACTATCCTTGTCAATGAATTCAATGGAACTAAATTTACTACCATTGTCTACTTGCGACTGAGCTAGTTCCTTTAATACATAATAATCTCTATAGACTTGCAGGACAAATTTCGTATTTAAATCCTTCCAATCGTTGACGTCATGAACATGATAGCAATTGATTAAGCTAAAAGGCTCCTCGTCCGGATCTCCCAAATCATGGGGAACACAATTTTTAACCTTACGTGGTATAACCTTGCCGTCATAAAGCATTTTACGGGTATCACTTAGATGGGCCGCTATGGCATCCTTAAAGTCGTACTGTATACTAACCTTCAATTGGGATGCAACAGAAGAAACATAGTTATAAAGCACATAAAAAAAATTGTAAAATGTTTAGTAGAGAAACCTGCAAATTAGGCCACAAATGAGCCAAAGCTGCTGAGGCATAGAAGTGCACATCATAGGTATTATACATGCGATATTCATGGCCCTCCAAATAGCCAAAACGACCATAGGCATGCCTGAAAATAGTTTAAATTTATAATAAGAAACTTGTTTTTAAAATTTAACAAACCTGGGATCACTGTTATCCAATTCTTGACCCAGAGAGGAATCACATTTTAACCACAAAGAACCACCATCTGATATATAATAAAGTTGATTAAATATGGCACCTTTATACCAGTCTGGCAAACCTCTTAATTTTTTAAAAAAAGGTTATTTATTTTCCTTTTTAAATTAGCTTTAAACATACTCATCATTTAGTATAGGCTTTTGCCAATTATCTATAGCTTTCTCCCAGCCAGGATAATGCTTCAGAGCATATTCACATATTTTGGGTCCTGAGTCTCCAGTAGCATTAAAATATTTGGTATAATAACGAGTATGGGTTTTCAGCTTTTTAGGAAAGTGTATAATGGGCATATCCCAAGCCAAAACAAACTCTAGATTATAAAAAGTTTTGGGTTTAATTGAAACTCGTGCACAAATGGCCACTCCCAAGTCTTTGGCTAAATAAAAAGTAAAATTTTTCGTTTTAAACCTGGTATTCCAAGCTGAAACAACTTACTTTTTAAGGATTTATCAGCCACCTCCTCATTTAGCTGAGCCTGGTCATTTAACTGCTGCCACAGATGTTCACCCGTGCCCGCGGGATCAAATTGTGGACATCTGGTTATGTTGATTTCAGGCAAGACACGACAAGCCAAACTGTAATTGCAAGGCATATCGGCTATTTTTTGTTTAATGGTAACGCCTTTGGCATTGCCCTCATTAAACAGTTCGGAAGAGGCTGCTCCTTCTGCATCTTGTTTCTTATTACCAGTACCATTCTTAAATGTAAAACTTATAGAAACAGTTCTCTCTTCATCACTAACATTTTCCACCGACCATACAAAGACGGCACATGGTAATGACGAATCTTTGTAGTCATGTGGTATCACTGGCGATACTTGACGACAAATCAAACGTATACCATATTCGGAGAGATCATATTCGGTCCAAGAACGAGGATATAAGCCGGTATACAAACATTTTCCATCATCTAATTGGGATTGCCAAGCAAATAAAGGAGACTGCTTAGCACGATGTTTACTACAATTGTATGGATAAAATTTTATAAATTTTTTCTTTAATCTAAAAAGTTTTAAAGGATTTTTTAAAGAAAAAAATGTTACATACATACATAGTGTATTAAATTTTTTTTATCAAACCAAAACCAAGCATTTTTTATGAGTGTTTGCGTTTGTACAAAAAATAAGCCAGTTATCCGTTATTCCAATTTATCCAATTGATTTGAAATAATTTTTTTTTAAAGCCGATTTGCAAATAAAAGAAAATAGTTAAGGACGTTTTTTTGTAGGCATAAAGATAAGAAAAGAAAAATATGAAAAAATTAAAATATTTTTATGGTTTTTGTCTTTGTTAGTAATTAAGTTAGTACAACAACCAATTAGAAACATTTAAATAGGTAGGTTTGAGTACTGGGAGTTACATATGGGAATTTTACGAATTTGGGTAATTATTGTCAACATTGTTATTTCAATATTTATGCCCTTCACATAGTGATAAGGGCATATAACAGTTCCGTTGCTTTTTTTAATTTTCTTTAAGAAAATGTTTTTTAATGTACATGCATTAACTTGCCTAAGTTCTATTATGTAGAAAAAATCGCATGTGCACAATATTTCTTTATTTTTCATGAAAAAATGTCATCGTATAAGTCTGGTAATAAAATAAATAATTATAAGATAACTACAAATATTAGATTGAAATTTAAAGTGAGGAAAACAAATTATTAAATTTGGTTTTAAACAAAAACAAATTTTGTTTTTACAACAGGCAGAAACAATTTTGCAGAGCTTGTGGTTCAAAGTTGCGATTGAAAGGCAGGAGGACAGTGCAAACTTTGCTGTATTGTAGGTTTAGTTTTAGCTGACTAGAGGATCCTGGGATTTTGATATTACACCCTAGATAGTATTTCCGGATATGAAGGACTAGTTGGGCTCTGAGAAGCTTCTAGTGTGGGGTGTACAGTTTTCATTGATGGGTTTAAAATGAATTGAGACACAGGTATAAGTGTCCATAAATATATAGGAAACGGAAGTTCAGGTGGAAATTCCAATGGTGGTGACAACCTTAGAATTAGTGGCGGAAAATTCTGGGTGAAAGGATAACGTCACTTTATTGTTACTGAAAATGAAATTTCCGATGACTGCAGGGGCCAGATAGGACCAAGGAGTGCGGCTGAGATGTGACCGGTTGAGTTTTTACTGTAATTTGATATAGATTTTGTTGAAAAGGGAGGATCATGCAAGGCTAACTGCAGGATCTTTAGACTTAAATTGTCTAGGCAGGACAACCTGCTCCTTGGTAGAGCGGGAAGGATCTAAGGGGCTTTATTAGGATTTTTACCGGGCAGTAAAAATAAAGAATGACCAGCTAGGAGGATAGGAATACTCTAGGTTTCTAGGTTGTTCGGGAATGAAGAGGAATTTAAGACTTTGAAACACATTGTCTGCCCAAGCCTGAGGTCAGAGGTTGAAAGGGGAGCACTTCTACGATTCGATTAATTAGGTCTTTGTTGTAGGCTAAAAGTGATCTTTACATTCTTCGAGAGTATAGGGTGGCTGGGTACCAGATATCTTCCACAGGGAATAACGATAGCGTATTATTCGACTGGGTCTGACTCTTCCTTTTCTTTCCCTTTTCTTTTTATCGAATTTAAATTTTCTTTTTCTCCACTTTTTAAAGGGGCTTTTAACATACCTTAGGCCTTTATAAAAAGTGGTGAGCATCTCTTTTCCCTCCCATTCCTCACTATAAGATTTGGTCAACAGTTGGTGAAACTCAGCATCACGTTTGTTCAATTAAAAAAAAAACAAAGCAAAACTTCCCGAATATAACAGTTTTTTGGCACAAAGTTCGAAATTTATGAAGAAACGTTTGAAAAAAATACCTACCCTTTAAGTAATAATTTAATAAAACTATCTCTAATAATGTAATCAATTGATTGATACTAACAACCAACCAGACCAAGCGTAATAAAGTTTGAAAAAATGCGCAAAAAAGAAAAAATCTCAAGTTTACAGCAAATATTGCAAATTAAACATAAAACAGGAAACATTCACAATCAATGAACAAATTTACAATCACAATTGCGCAAGATTGTGAATACAACTAATTTAATTTTTGGCAACCAACACTGCACAACAAATGTTAAACACTTAACCAGCAAATAAACAAAATTTCAAGCGTTAATTTCTTTTTAAAATAAGAAATTTTTTAACCTACCTGGCATTTGATTTGGATAGTAAACTCTGAAATATAGTTTCATCTTTTTGATTTTTAATTGTCACTATAAATTGATTGGCTTGCACAGTGTTGTATTCATAAATGCCGGGACGCATTTGAAAACGGCAAAATTCTCCGGCATAGCCACGTCCAATTGTACCGCTACCAATGCCACCCAAGGGTACACCATATATTTGCTTGCCATGTTCCATGTAATAGTAATCCATGTAGCATCGTCTTCCCTCTCGAGAAACTTTCCAATAGTACATAGAATATCTAAAAAAGAAAGAAAACGCAAAAACGGGTTCAAATAACGGAATGTGAAGGATAAAATTTGTTAAACATTTGCTTGGTTTTTATTTTCTTCTTTTACTTGCAAAATTATATTAACGATGATGTCATTAATATTTTTTTCTTAGTTGTAAGTAAATGGTTTATGTTACCAAATACATTCCATATGTTTTTGATTAGCAAATACTTGCTAGGAGCGAATTCAAAGGAGGGAAAGTGTGCATAATTACCGTAAGCAACCCCCCTCTCCTTATTAATGACTTTAACTTTGTATATGTATATAGTTTTAACATTTATGTAAAGAAGTTTTGTAAGCACTCTTGAAAAAGATTAAGTTTGATACGCTCCTGTATAAATGCGATAAGTTAATATAAATAAGAAAGTACGTATCTACAAGCATGAATGTTAGCCCTGTAGAAAATGTCAATAGTAAAACTGATTTACCATTGACTTTATCTCTATGCAACCAGTGCTGCTGGTATATTAAAACCTGGGGACTTTTACATGTGATTATCATTGAAAATTTGTAACTAACATTTAAATTAAGTATTGATAAGAAATTTAGTTCTTATGACATTATTGGAAATATTGGAACCACATGTTGTGTTGTACATACATATTATTTAATAACTAGGTCCTTCAATTTTTTTTATTTAATTGCTTTTTAATTTTTAATAAAACATAATTAATTTATAAAAAATTGTTTAACCAAAGCTGCCAAAAACTATTTTAGTCTTTACAATGGAAGAAAGAACTAAGTGCCAACAAAAGTCACCTTTATTTTTTTTAACTTTGACTTAAAGACAACACTACCTCCTAGACCACCTGCAGGGTATTCACACTTGTATGTGCATACATACATACATATACCCTTGAGTTTATAATAAAGGCCAAATATGCTTCAAAGTCAAGAGCATATGTTTGCCATAAATCAAATTTTGTTGTGGTAGGCTTTCAAAATCAGAGCAGGGATTTTAAGAAAAGTTATTAAATTTTATGAATCTGAAGCACTCTTGAAAAATAATTATTAACTTAAAGAGCTATAAAAGCTTAAGGGTGCTAGAATACATATTATGATAAATTTCATGGAGCTAAATATCTTAACGTTCTTCCTAGATGCCGGTTTGGCTATTACAAACAAAATTATCTTTTTAAAATTTTAGTAAAATAGGTTTTGTGAAAAAAATAAAGTTCTTCTATTAAGTCGTAGCTTGCTTAACAACTCTAAGTCAGAGTCGATAATTTCTTTCAAAAAAATGTTGTTCAATTCAGGAAGTTATTTTGTTCTTTTCTGGTAAGCAACATTAACGAATTTCTCGTTTGCTTCTATCGTTAATCATTATACATTGCACTCCCAATAGTGTAAACAATACTTTAACCAATATCATATACGTAATAAGGTTTTGAAGTTTTTATACGGATAGTTGTTATGCAAAACAAAAAATATAATCCCTTACATACAAATGGACAAAGAATAACTTCCTAAATAAACTACTTGTATCCGTTTGTTTGCCCATCCAGTTGTCTATTTAATTTTTTAAAAAAAATACTTTAATTTTGGCAAGTAAACTTTCACATGGCTTAAATACAAACGTCCAACCAAAATAAGCTTAATAGACATATGTAACTATTCCAGCAAAGTTTTGCGTATATTCAAGGCTTAATGCTATCAACTGTTGTACTGAATTTTATTCTTCTGTTTCCAAATATGCCCTACACCCTAAAATCAATTTTTTCCGCAAACATTGCAAAGAGGGAAAGGTTAAAAAACATAATTTTGCATTCGCAAGCCCTTTTTAAACAAAAATTATCAAAATAAATTGTCTATTATAAACCTTACCTTTTATTGTAGGCCTTTAGCCGCATTTCATGTAAGCCCCCATGTGTACCCTATGCATGTCTAGACAATAAGTCGATATATTACCGTGGGTCCAAATAAGCCAATTTTCCGAAGTCACCTTAACCGATCATTTTGTATACATTTTTTAAAAAATTGTTAGCCTTTTTTAAACTGCCATTTTTGATAATTGACACAATTTCTTTTGAGATTTAAGCTTATAGAAAGTAAGCAATTTGCAAAATAAAATACTGTCACTTTTTTTGCGAGTTCACTGTGGTTTTACTTTTTATTATGTCATCCTTTTATTGTAATATTAAAAATAATCACAATAATTTAATTTGCTTTCAACGAACATGTTTTTTTTTAATAAATAATAAACTTATTATTTAATAGCACTTAAAAAAACAGTGTTCAAGTGAAGGAGAAAAAAATTGCAAAATTTTATTTAATGTCAGCAGATTACATTTTTTTATTGTCATCCAAAATTTTTAGAAAATTTAAAAAAAAAAAAATTTTGGGAATTTCATTTTTAATTATTAATGATCATTTTAAATTGCAGATCGATGGCTTAATGCAGAAAGAGCTTAACTCGATTTTTTTTTTAAATAGCGTTTGTTGATTATTCTGACAAACAAGTGTCAAGTTCATCATAAATTAAAATTTGTTGCGTCTTTTGATTAAAACTTGTATTTAAACCTTTTTAAATTTTACGAATTTTATGAAGTGTTTTTCTTTCCCATACTAAGCCATCGATATATTCAATTTTTTTTTATAATTTGGCAGCTATCAAAAATATAAATCTTATTACATTTGTTTAAATTTGGTTTAAGAATTTTTCTAGTCCAATTGAAATTTCCTGTCGAAATCATAACTTTAAAATTCTTATCTTTTAAGACAAAGTTTTGCTTTTATTATTTTAACTCTAGTTCTTTAATTTATTTTGAAAGAAACTTTATTTAAAATAGCTAGTTTTTCTACTAGTGCTATTTGATAGCACACATTTTTCAAACCAGCTACGGAATCTCATCATTGGCTGTAAATATTACCATTACATGTTATCCAGAAAGGCAAACGGGAATATTTTATTTTTTAAGTTAGAACGAAGTTTAAATTTTCCAATAACACTTTGCGTTTCTTTTGTATTAAAGTCTCTTTGGCAACACTTGACTATCAGTTAAGCTTCCTCTATCTATCAAATGGAATGAAACGCGTTTTTTTTATCGTTTAATATTATACATTAGGTTTGTAATCCTTTTATGTATATATTTTGCCAGTTTTTATTTTCCGCTGTTTTTCTTATGCCATTAAAACATTAGTAGCTTCAATTGCCGTTTTTAGTTGCTAAAAAGAAAAAGGGGACAAAGACAATTTGGGTAACGACATTATGATGGCATTGTCTTCAGTGCGGTCTGCTACATAATTTTTTTAAATTAACTAGATGAGCTCTAGCTGTGTTGGTTTTATTTTATTTTCCGACATTTTTATTTAATATTGGTAAAGGATATGTTTTAACCATTCCCAATATGGCCATCAAAGTTAACTAGGGTCTTGTGCCTCTTGTTAAAGATGTCTTTAGGAATGAAACAGAATAGGATTTTTCTATTTTTTCAAACTTTTTTTTTAAAAAACCTATCGTTACCTTATTATAAAAAGGCCACAGCTGTTATTTTTAAGAAGCCTAGATTTTCGTTTACTTCAATAAATGGATCTGCTCGCCAAAAAAAATTTGACTTAAAAAATACGAGTTAGGGCCTTTCTATATCAAGGTAACGATATATTAATACTAACTCAACCTTAATTGTAACAGTTTCACTTTATTAAAAAATCTCTTATGTTACTCCAAATGTCTGTCGAGGGCTTGAATATTTTACAAGTCAATTAATTTTGCTTCCCTTTTAGAATGTGAATATAAATTTAGAGTTGAAAACAGTTCAGACAAATATTTGTTCATCTTTTATATTGAAATATGTATGTATGTATGTTGATCAACGCATGAATTGCTACAAGCTCTCTGCCATATTTATTATTCTATTTTTATAATTTTTTTTGGTCGACTTTAGCTTTTGTTGAATATGATTCCTTGTTTTTAATTTTCAAATCTTTTTCTCCATTTTCCCCCATTTAACATTTTATGGTTTAAAAATGTCCGGAATCAAAAACAAACTTTCTATTATATACTGCGTTAATGTTTTTCCACATGTGTGGTTTAAAATATTTGTTTTCACAATTTTTTTTTGATTTTTCAATAAAATATTTGTGACAGCACTAAGCTAAATTTAGCAGTCAAAGGCAACGTATGACTGCTGCAAACGTTTGAATTAGAGTTTTGTAGCTCCATTTAAATTGTATTTGTGTTAATATATTAGCATTTTAGGACACACCATTTTAGTAAGTAAATATAAAGGGGATTCACAAGTTGTTCTATTGTCCTAATGTTATAAAAATTCACAATGGCTTAGAATCCTTCACCAACTATTGGGTACTCGGCGCACGTTGATGTGGAACTGTTAATACTATTTAATAAACATACCCATACGACGTAGTATTTTTTGATTTTTTTTCTGCATGAACAATGATTTTCAACCATTGTGAAATCTTATAACATTATGACAAAAGAACAAAATAAAACACCTTGTGAATCCCCTAATTGTGTATGCATAAAAATAGTGCAAGAGTTCAATGAAATTTAAAATATGTATTCGATTCCTTTTTTAAAAAACATTCAAACTCCACAAGATGGAAGCGGTCATCAGCATTGTTTACTTAAGCATAAGCATTTTTGTCAACAAATATTTTTGAGTAGAACAAAATCTGGTTTCAATAAAAAAATGAAGAACTTTATAATAATGTTTGTATAAATGTAGGCCCGACCGAACGTTCGGTTTGCACAAAAAAAATATACAAAATGTTCATTAAAAAAAACTGCTAAATGTGACTGCTAGTGTATTAAATCCTATTTAGTCGGAGTGCATTTTCAAACACTGTAGAAGGGATTTAGGCAATGGAGATAGGTGGTAAGAATTTTTAAGAAATATGTTTGGGAGGGAGAACTAATGGGGGTCTGTAAAATATTTTATTCCTCTAAGGGCGACTCTGAGGAAGTTGTAGGGGTTTTTACCCTATTTTTTTTTAATTTTATATGGCAACCCTGTTAGGGGCTAGAGATAGGGGGTAAGTAAGTATGTTCGACACAAATGTTGAGGAGGAAAAATTAGTTAGAGTCGGTCTTACACTCGACCTTTGTAGGAGCCCCCTGAAAGCTGTGGGAGCAAAAAAAAACATTTAAAAAATTAAACTGTGTACGTTTATCCTGTTAGGGGCGGAGATAGGGTCTTAGTATGTTGCAGAAAAATGTTTGTGAAGGAAAATTAATGGGAGTCGGTTTTACATTGCACCCGTGTAGGAGCAACTCCAGGGTAGTTGTAGAGGTTTTTATGCACAAATTCTAGAGATATAAAAAAAGGTAGTCGTGGTTTCTGGCCTTTATCTCTGACAGTTATCGGGCGATTTTGCTGAAATGCAATAGTAACATTCTCGGAGGTATACTTACCTAATGTTTTGGTATCCCAAACAGGTACAGGAAATATCAAGAACTTAAGAAACTTGATTTCAACGGATTAACGGAAAGACGGATATCGCTAAATCATTTTTCCTATCTATTTGAATCCAGAAAATATATATAGTTTATGGGGTTACTAAATCAACTTTCCTATCTGTTTGAATCAAGAAAATATATATAATTTATGGGGTTGCAAATGGAATGACAAACTTATATATACCCTTATTACTAATGTGAAGAGTACAAAAAACGAAAATTTGGTTTTTGTTTCAAATGTAAATACTCACTAACGAATTCCTTAATTTTTTTACAAAAACAGGGCAGCTAATGGTTTATAGAGTTAACTTTAACTAAAACTTACTTTATAGACAACTTTTAATAATGGCCCTAAGCGAGTACCCAAATATTGCAATACAATTTTTTATCAATGAATTTCTTTAAAGCTTTTCCATCCCTGGTTATACAAACATGCATTCAATGAATAACAGATCCTTATCAAAACTATTGTTCCAGTTTTTTGAAAGCGTCATGAAACAAATACAAAAAAAAATATATGCGATTGAAAACAAAACTAAGCCAAAGCCTTAACATACAATTTTCATTTAAAATTGTTTAACATTTATATTGCGGATTAATCTTATTTCTTTAAGGAAACACAATTAAAGCGTTAGGCGTGTAGCGACTTCTAGGCAGTTGATTAAACTTTTTTATTAAAAACTTTGTAAGATAACGTACATACTTACATACATACATACATACATACATACATACATACATACATACATACATACATACATACATACATACATACATACATACATACATTCATACATACATACATATATATATATACAAATACGATAACAAACTTTTAATCCCCTTAAATCTTTATTCTGCCTTGATTGGTTAAGTTGGAGTTAATTAACAAACTTGTAGTTCAGGAAGCTCTTAAATTCCTTTACAAAAACAAAACAGGAAAATATATATGAATATATCCTCATATACTTACACTGTTTTTATCATTACTATACACAGAATACATTATTTATAAAAAATTATATTAAATGTCCGTTAATACATTTACTATTTTTTTTAAGCTGGTTTACTGCTTTATTATTTTGGGCTGAACTTTTATTAAAGTAAATTGGATGTAACTTTAATAAATTTTTTGCAAAGACAACATAAAATTTCACGTTTACTAAACTCCTCGTTTAAGATATCTAAACGAGTGCTCTCTCTCAGTTAATTTTTGCAGAATAGTTAACTTCATTTTTATTAAAAAAGAAGAAGCAATCCCGTTTGCCTTTTTCAAAGTAAATATAAGTATACATATGCATATGCTGTTTAACTTTTTTTATTTAAACAAACCTTGTGTTATTTATATTTTTTCTAAATTTATTGATATTTAATTTGATTGATTATGCAACCTTTTTGTTTATTTTTTGTGTGTTTCTGATAACAAACTCTATTAAATATTACTGTCCTAATCAGTTGTTTAAAATTGTTATATTTTTATTGCCTACAATTTCTTAGACAAAATTTTGTTAATAATATTTTTATTTATATGTATTTGTAAAGTTTGTTGTTAATTGATAATCAAAGAATATCTTCTCACTTTATATAAAAATTATTTTTTTTTAAACAAAGCCCAGTTCATGTTCAATCAATGTTATTTAAACATTCTCCTGGATGTCGAACTCTAGTCCGGCTTTTCATGTACGTAAGAATAGTGCCAACGAAAACCTTAACTATGAGAAAAACAAAAAACACAAAAAAGGGTTATGACACATTATATACATAGATTTGTATACATGAGGCTGTTTTTTCCTAATTTTTATAATAATTTGGATTTAGTTTATTTTCAGTTTAATTCTCTTAATTTTTTACTAACATAACTTTTTGCTTGTACATATATAAATTTGGTGAATTCACAAGGTCTTGTGAAATCATATATTGTAAAATAATAGAACAAAAAAATATGACCGTTGTGAACAAATCTTCGTATATTTGTAGGTGTCGTATTTTAAATTTAAATCAGCTGATACGGCCAAACGATAAAAAAAACAAACACATATGTATGTACATAAATCTGGTGCTGCTCTTGGCTTAACCTAATAATTTGTAGAAATTAGACCCATGAAAACACAAAATGGTCTATATCTAACCTGGTTAGAATCTCTAAAATCCATTAAAATAAGCAAAGTTTTAATAAAAAATCACAAGAATTTGTTATTTTTTACATAAACAAAAAACAGCGGATGTGTCAGAGAGCAGTGCCGGCTATTTTTGCCGGCGGAGGCGGCTTAAGGAATCTTCTTTGGCGGTTTTGCCTAAGTTTTTAGTATAGACATTTTTAACGGATGCGAGTGCTAGCGGCTCTTAAAATAAAATTAAAAAACGCGCCGTTTCGTTTTAGGCGCTTGGCGCATGACTTTGTATATAATATGACATCACAAAAAACATATCAAACAAAGTTGTATTGTTTCACAACAAGTTTCGTATGAAAAGCAACAACAAAATTTTTATGCTATTGTGAAATTATATGACAATAAAACAATATGCTATCGTATCGTACCTTGTGAATTCGCCAATTATAAATCTTTTTTAGCAATTATCTATTTGGTAATCATCAATTGCTAAGGTAGGTCGGCCACCTTGGTTTAGTTTTATATTCATTAATTCGCATATTGATTTTATTAAAATACTCCTGGGAAAAATATGTAAAATAATAATAATTGATTTATTTTGTCACAGGTTTTGTATAAAATCTTTTACGCATTTTTTTTTATTTTTCTACATCATGTGTATGTTGACAAATTTATAACAACATGCAAAGGTATTTCTAAGGACAAACAATATAAAAGCCATAAACAATTATAAAAAAAGTTTTACAATTTTTTCTAATGTAAAACCAGTTTCATACCTTTACCTATGACAAAAAGGCCCGTATGTGTTTCGCTGATATTTCCATTGTATGAAAATAAAATTAGATTACAACACGCACTCCTTTTGATAGGTTTAATTTAATGTTGCCATTTTAGCACTTTTAAAATCTAGATAAAGCATTTGGTCTTTTTTTTTTTTAAAAAGAAAAAACCCTAAAAGCTAAAGGCTAGTGCCCTGGTAGAATAGTGAGTAAGTGCTCAAGTCTACTAGTCAGGAGGTTGCGGTTCAGTTTCCGCCAGAGACTACGGAATAACTGCTTTCGGCTTTTTACACTTCCGTTTTACTTCTGTTTCCGCTCATTCTATCTTTCTCTACGGGTATCACAAAGGGACCGAATAAGCGGACCCAAGTGAGCTATATTCTTTTCTTTCAAATGGATGCCTGTTCTACCTAGCCTAAGGGCTAGTTTTTCCAAGAAAATGCAAAAGGAAAATTTTCTAAATATTTGTGGGGTTTCGATTTTCTTTGTTTTAGAATGCTTTATTTTGCACTGATTTATTTTAAAGGTTCTTTTCATTTAATAAAAAATATTTTCCAATATTTCTTAACACTCTTTGCAAGTTCTTATAACATTTTACGTTAATACGATTTTCTTATTATTAATTTAGACTCAAGTTCGATCCCTACTAAATTCTTATTTTTTCCAATTACAGATATTATTATTTTTTTGTTTTTCACTTTGTTAGTGTTACTTTTAGAAAGAAACATTTTTACTAAAAAAGCTTCGAGTTTTATCATCAGTGCTCTTTGATCGGTTGTCACCTATTTATCCCACTGCCCTATGTACTTACTATAGGTTTTTTTCCAAACCCAAGCTTTTTTATATTTTCATTCTTATACTAACGCCATCTAGTGATGTAGCGCTTTAACCATATTTTATGTATGTGGGTACAATTTTAAATTGCTATCACTAATTTTTAATAATAAAAAAAAATTCTTATGAAAGTTAAATTTTTCAAAAAGCTTTTAGATCCTATTTATGGTGGGGAAAATCACTGTTTTGGTAATAACTTATCAATACTGCCATTTCACTTTTCTACTTACAGAAATGGGCTGGCTGACGACATATTTGCCTGTTACCAAATTTTCCTGGCGCCAAGGCCTTAATTGTTTGTTTTCATGTATTTTGTATATTTGTTTTTACATCCTTAATTAACGCATACATACAGGAATACATGAACTACTAACAAGCGTGTTTTTATTTAAAAGCTATTTTTGTGCGTTTTCTATGATTTTTCCTGTGAGTTTTTTGTTTTTTGCGGCTTACTTTGGCACTTGTTTGATTTTGTAATAGTGTGTGATTTAAAAAAGGTTTGAGTTAAATGATAGCTTCATATTTTATTATTACGATAGGTTGGGTTTTAGTTTGATATGTTGTTGCTATTTTAATTGAATGTATTGTGTTTTTAATATTCCTATCTATGTGTATGCAAATAAGTAAGAGCGTTACATTTGGCTGTGCTGAATCTTATATACGTCAAAAGCTATTCTAGGTTTTGAAATAGAAAAGTTTATAAAATTTGTTTGTTTGTATGGGTGATGCTACCCGCCCATACTCCTATCCAACAAAGGTTTTCTTCAAAAAGATATGAATCATAGCGGAACTGTCTTTTAGCAGTCGATAACTCTAACAGTTTTCAAGATATGTATTTCGTATTTCATAAAAATAGTTCGTTTGTATGGGGGCTACTGCTCCTTTTGCCTCTATCCAGCTGTTTTTTTTCTAAAACGTACACGTTGAACTATAACTATAAACTGATATCTTTTAAAAAACGAAGACCTCATACCTATTTCAATTAAAAAAATGGCCAGCAATAATTTTTCGATTATAAAAGTTAGTTATCGATACAGTTTTTTAGAAAAAACTTAATACATATATTTATATATACATATATATTTTTTAATTACAAAAACAAACTTTTAACTTATTTTGATTACTAATAAATAAATAAATAACAAGAACACCTTTGAATCCTTTTGTGGTAAAAAATTAAGTTATCGATAACAAAAAAAACTTTCTTACGTAAAATTAAAAAAACGGAATAATTTTATTACAAAAACTTTGTTTGCCTGAACACAAAAAAAAATTATTGATTTTTTACTTTTTTTCTAAAATTTTATTTTTACCTGCATGCCATAGAAAAAAGCGGCAATATTTGCTTAATGGAAGGCCTAAAATTTTGGTTGCGCTTCTCTGGCCAAACATGATCGAATTTAAGCTTTAACCCATATTGGGGTATAGCCGTAACTTCGTTATTTTGTAATTCCTCATAATTAGCACTGACCGAATCCATGTTTCAATATATTTGTTGTTGCTTTTTAAGCTTTTAACGAGTTAGTGGGACAAACAAATATCTTTACAAATTTGTTGGCTTTAATATTGCTTTTTACTTTCTTTTATTTAACTGAATTAAAGAGTGGATTTTCAATGAGCAACTGCTGCTGTTGATTTATTTTTTTGTTGTTTTTTAGCATATACAGAATTTTTTATTTTAGGTAATTTTTTTTTTGTTAAGTAGGTAATTCTATTTCTTTATTTTTTACTTTAAGCCACATTTACTTGCTTTTTTATAAATTATTTTACAGAGTTTTTAGCAATTAAATTTATTTAATTACTGTTGCTGTTTAACAAATCATTAAGTGCCTCTCTTTTTATTTCTGTTTACTTCTTTTAGCCGTTTTCTCTAGCTTTTCCGTTTAGTCTCACATATAAAATACAACTGAAAGTATTTTTGTTGTTTTATTGAGTGTTGGTGGAGCTGGCTCTTTTTAGTGGAGCTTCGTACAAAGAAAACAATAGCAACATAAACAAAAATTATTATTTGGTTTACAGCTGTTTTGTGGAGGTTTGAAATATAGTCTAAAAAGCACTGTAGATAAAAACTACTGTAATTTATTGATGTTGCCAGAACGGGTTAAAAAAAGTAAATATTTTTATTATGCAAAACAAGATAATAAAAGAAAAGATTTAAGAGCAAAATTTCCTAAACTATTTTAATTCATGCATGCTTAGGACATTAATATAGAAGTTTTTAACAAAAAAATTTGTTATATAAAATTGTAGAGTTTTGTAAGCGTTTATATATACTGTTACCAAATAAGATACATTGTTTGGTAAAGACTAAAGTGTTTTTTATTACATGTTAAAAATCGTTTTCCGATTTACAGCTTTTTAGATTTTCTTAAAACGTTAATATAAAAGTTGCATGTAGGTATGTTGCCTTTTTCATGTTAAAAGCCCAATTTTAGATAAAAACAGAATAATAATATTCAATAAATGTATGCCTTAAAACAAGAATTTTATAGAAAAGTAAAACAAATGGTTCAATATGATTCCTATAATTTATCTACAGTTTTAAATACTAAACAATCCACTCTTGTTTTCTTGTATGTGTAATAGATATGTCACATCCGTTACATTTCCCAAAAAGTACTTAATACAATTTTGCACTTTAAGCAACTAGTTACATAAACTAATCAAACATGTGCGTTTTATAGAGTATTAAGCAGAATGTGATCTAAAAGAAAAAATTATCTGAAGCATGGTGCCATTTATGATCAGATTGTATGCCCTTTCAGTACCTACATCTTATAATACGTTTTATTTTTGAACATTCTTGAGAATTATGGACTTTTATTAAATTGAGTTTTTATGCTCGAAATTTCAACACATATATAGCCCCTCTTTTAAGTACCTAATAGATATCTTAACCTATCAGGTAAAACTGTATTGATAATATGGACATTACCAAAATACTATATATATCTCCGCACACATAAAACTACCTATAAATAGCAGCAAACCTTTGTTATTGTTTTTTTATTTATCTACTGTAATATCTTAAAATTTTATTTCAAAAACAAAGAAAAGATAGGTATGTGCTTGTTTTTCTCTCTAAAATAGTGTATACTATGTTTTCACTTCATCTGGTAGCTCTGTTGTTTTCTTGAGAAAAAAAAACCAAAAGCATTGCCATAATCAAGGCGCTGTATGTTTTAATTTTCTTATAAGTACATGCAATGACTTTCAAACTAATTATCGTTAAATTTTTTAGAACAGAAGCTTTTATTTTAATAAATCTGCTAATAGGTAGCAACAATTTTTCAATAAAAACATTAAAAACCTGGATTATATTTAAAAAAACCTTTGTCTTTTATATAGTTTAAACTTATTTTAATTTTACATTATTAATTTTAATAAAAGAAATTTTAGCAAAAAACATTTTTTGAAATAATTTTTTCTAATAAAAAGTTATATAACGTTATATAAAAAGCAAAAAATTTGTATTAAATAAAAAAAATTCATTTATGAAAAGCAATATTTATGCTTTTTTGATTATAATTGCTTATCCCAATTATGTATGTTTTCTTTGAGTTTTTTTCTGCTTTTATCATTGTCCTTAACATATGTTTATATACATAAATACTTATACATATGTATATATTCAAATCAGTTAATCTAAATTTTATTCCTTGATAATTTCACTCCCACACAATCTGCATACATACCAGTTTTTAGTCCATACATCATGTGGCAAAACTGTCAGTTTTTGATCTGTTACCATCGTGCTTTCAACTAAAACCAAAACCAATAACGAGGAAATATTTAAAAAATGCATGTCAAGTTAACAATGCTTTTTCAACACAAAACAAAAAAAAAGAGAGAAATAACTGCATTTACATTATCCAGACAAAACATGATGCTCATCGCAAGCAGCACAACATCAATGAACATTGAAACCAATTTAAAAAGTTAATGCAAATTTTTCAAACAGCAGCCACAATTTAAAAAAAAAGAATAAAAAAATAAACTCACATCGTAATCACAAGTAGTGAGTCAAAATGTCAATTATCGCTTAAAAAAAATAACACAAAACCGGGAACTAACTCTTGCCAAGCAAAGAATAAAGCTGGAGGTCCACACCATACGTTATATGCGTGGCTCCGTTTTATGCTTATCATATTTCTGTACGTTTTATACGTTTGTTTTTGCCAAGTTACATGCAATACGTTTTGTGCGAAAAGTGAAGAGAAGAGAAATCAGATTTTCTTCATTACACTTACATAAATAAAAACACAACAGAGATGACACTTAAAATATAAAAGTAGTCGATAAAAACAATATTAACTTTGGCTACAAAATATTTGTGTTGAAAACTTATTTTTAAGGAAATTTATTCCTAAAATTATTTGCAAAATTTATAATAAAAGCATTTTCTTTCATAACATACTGTTTTTAACACAAAATATACCAAAAATGTAATCTACCACACACACATGTTTTTTGATAGCATTTAAAATTTGTCATCACTGGATAACAAAACCATCTCTCATTTTCTCATTTCGCATGCGACGTATGAAAAAGTAGAAAGTAAACCTACTTTATCCGTTACTTGCGCCGATGCTTTCTATGCAATTTGTTATGTTTCTTGCCACATACAACTACACTGATTTTACTTTTGTGAGAGTCGGAGAGAACGCACAGCGCATAGAACGTATGGTATGGACCTCCAGCTTAAGAATCACATTTTATGTACTTCTTTTACTCTTTTATATTTTGACCACACTTATCACCAGCCAGACATTGAGTTTAGCCGAAAAAAAAATAACTGATCATGTTACAATTACCATAAACAGAAGGTGATGTGCTGCCTGATATTGAAGAAGGAGTTACCGCTAACGCTAGCAATTGAGAAAGCAACACCAACGAAAACCGTTTAAACTTAAAAAAAACTTTTGGCCATTAAATGGAAGAAGAAGAATTTTAGTAGAGGTTTTTAATAACATGTAAAACAAGATTTGTTTTTTGTGTAAAGAAATTGGGTATTTTCAAATCCAGTTTTAGGAATCCCCAAACAATAGGAGCTGGCGTACCTCAAAGGAAGTATTTTTAGGTCCAATTCTGTAGTTGCTTTACACAGCAGACATGCCGACAATGGCTAATGATACCCAGTACTCATTATAAACGGCCTCAAACCAATTGAAACATCAGGTAACCCAAGTAGCGAAATAGGTAAAAATTATAAATAAAAATATAATATAATGCCTCAACGATTTAAAATGAAATGCCTGGTCATCATGAGCATAGGCACAAATTTTTTCTAGGGGGGGGGGGGGGGGGGGAGAGGGGCAGTAACTTAATATGCATTGTTTCTAGAATATTTTTAAATTTGTTTTTGGAGAGGGGGTGAGGGCTGGCAAAATTAATTCTGAATGGCCTTCCTACGTCTGGATGGATCGTCGCGTTGTGTGGAAGAAGATTCAATAATAAAAATATGCAAAAAAAGTTTTCCAAATCCTAAAATATAATTTTATTTTTTATTAAACATACAAAAGCAGGGTATGATAATCGGAAATATGTGTCAGAAGTTTATTTTAAACTTAAACTTTTTTGATTCTTGTAGAGCTTTAAAGCTCTACTTTTTTTTGCTAAAAAACCCTGCAGTCAAAAACCCGACATTAAAAATCCGAATACATATATTGTTACGCCTTAGTATATAAAAAATAAGTTTCCCCAAAAAATTGTCATAAAAATTGAAAACCCTAAATTTAGTGCAACTACCGTTAATCTGTGAAGAAGAGTTTTTTTTTAATGCAAAAACGTTGCAAACAACAACAAGTTTATTCAACATTTTTGCTTTTTTAAAACTGATTCTCAAAAAGGACAAAGAAAAAAATGTTTAAACATTATTTAGATTCTTATCATATTTTCGTTGCTGTGAACTTTACAAATTGTCTTGTTTGTTAAAAACTGCTGTGAATTTCTCAAGCAATTTACATAATTTACTTTGGCATATTATTAGCCGTGTTCTACACTAAGGCAAACATGAAATCAAATCGGAGAAAAGATCGAAACCAATGAAAACACAAAACCTCCAAAAAGTGAACTTAAACAACAGTAGGTTTAAGTCGAAAGAAAAAAATTCTCTTGCAAAAAGCTCTTGTAAAATAATTGTATGGACTTTGGCAAAAGTAATTTGTTGTTAAAATAGGATTAATTTTTATCTTTAATTTAACGTTTTTATGATTTATTTGTCACAAAAATTAAAACAGTTTTTCATTTGTAAAATTTTAATCTTCATCACTTGTCACTTTAAAATAATTTCTTGGATAAATACCTTGGCCGTGCAGAGAATGTTTTTTTGCCCAATTTTGGGCCATTTTACGTGGACTTGACCATATTTAAATTGCGATCGACAGTTAAAAAGCCCCATTGGGTTTTAAATGGCATGTGCAGACGAACGAAGTATAAGCTACTATTAATAACTATTTAAATATGTAAGTGTTGATTAATTTTTAATCAAATATCCATCAATTTAGAAATTGTTTTAGCTATATCCTAAGCCTAACCAAAGCATGCAATTTGCCCACATTAAGATTAAACTGTGAATATTAAAGATACAAACAGCTTATTAAAACTGTGCTGAATTGAAAATTTCACCTCCTTAACGTTCATTGAAACGTTCAATTGATAACCGCTCAAATAACTATAATTATTAAACAAAATAAACACTTATCTTCCTTCAAAACTACACTGAAGTTTAAAAAACAAAAATTTAATAAATACTTTAACTATTAAACAACTATCTAGATAGACATTAAAAACGTAAACATAGTAAAGAGGCTTAAATTTTATCAATGATTTTTCACTTACTCTAATAACAAGTTTTCAGTGGGCTTGCATAAAGAAAGAAAATCAATGCAAAAGATACCTTTACATGGTAATGCATATATTACGACATGTCAAAGTATGTTGTAGAATAATACAAAATGTCATCATATAAAAGCATAATTTATTGAGTAACAGGGACTATGAATACAAGATTGGACAAGTGTTCGGTTAATTTTTATTTTTAAAGGCGGTGGCACATACAATCCGTCATACGTCATACTTCGCCTTTTTTAACTGACATTAACGCAACAACGCAAGAGGTTAGCACATAGAATCCTTTATAAGCGGATGTTAAATCAGCAGGTGGTGGGGATTCTACAACAAAATTTGGTAAATATAATTATTGTTTTTGTTGTAGTTTTCGTTGGCTCAGTTGTCAAAAAAAGATATCTAAAAGTAAACAACTTTGACTACCCAGCCTCGATTTAAGCATGAAAAAAGTAGATCAGTTGTGTTCGTAACACCACCTGGTACACATAATTTCACCATGCAGCTTATCAAAATTAAGGTTATGAACCAGCTGGCAGTTGTCAAAGTACTTGACGTACGTTTAAAGTTGCCCAACTTAAGAACGCTGCGTTGAAGGAGACGTACTGAATGTGACATTTTTCATAATAAAACATGTTTTTTAACTTAGCTGTCAGTTAAAAAAGGCGAAGTATGACGGATGACGGATTCTATGTGCCACCGCCTTAAAACCTTTTAGAAACTTATGTTTTCTCATTGCATCAGAGGTGTGAAAGATTGGCAGCACTTACAATCTAATGAAGGTGGTTAATTTTATGAAACAAAACACAATCAAAATCAACGCACAAGTTTATCATATTATTTTGTTAATATTGTTAAACCTAAACCATTTGCCGATTTAATGAACACCATCCGTGTTAACATGAACAATTCAGAGCACAATATTCGACTGTGCCGAATCTTATATACCCTTCACATTGGTCTTCTTTTATACCCAGATATCGGATCTAGCCGAACTTTTCCAAAATGTGGGTCCTATTGTCCAATTACTTTTTGTAGAACATTTGAAGTTGATAGCTGTTATAGTTTTCGATATAGAGCATATCGAAAATTTTATACAAATTGTTAATTTGTATGGATGCTACCCTAACCCCTGCTTCTACCCAAAAAATTGTTATCCAAAATGTAGGCGTTATTGCCTAATTTCTTTTTATAGTTCATTTGAAGTCGATAGCCGTTATAGTTTCCGAGATATAGCTTATCGAAAATTTTATAAAAATTGTTAATTTGTATGGAGGCTACCCCTTCCCCTGCCTCTATCCAACTATCTCTTTCCAAAATGTAAGAATTATTGTATCATTACTTTTTGTAAAACATTTGAAGTCGATACCTGTTATAGTTTCCGAGATATATCGCATGAAATATTTCACAAAATTTGTGCAATTGTAAGGGAAATACCACTTCCCCTGACCATATCTAAACAAATTTTCTCCTGTATTTAGGTTTCTATCTTCAAAGTATACGCGCCAAGTTTTGTGGCAAGACTTACTTACTGAATATATAGGGATATATGTATGTATGCACGGATTTTGACTTAAAAAATGGGTTATTTTGGGTCAATAGTAAACCGATTTTACTAAATTAAAAAAGCGATTATCTCAGGATATTTCCGGTGGTCTGATACCAAAACATTTTTTGTGCAGCATTATTTGAGTCGGTAAACTTGATTTAAACCGACACACAGACGGACACGGCTAAATCGACTTCCCTAGATATAAAAAAAAATTTAAACAGACTTTTTGTTCCTTTTCTTAAAAACGGAGAGAATTTCATTATATTTTGATTCTACAAAGTCTTAATACTTTGTATTACCATGTAAAGCCACCTTTAGTTGTATTAAATTTCTGCAAGCTTTCAATATTTTTTAATTAATAACGACAGAGACTTTTTAAACATTTAAATGCTCATGGAATGCTTTTTTAAGCATCTTAATCTTAATCCATGAAAATAATCAAAAAAATCGACTTTTTGGCCAAAATTGGTAGTGATCACAGATTTTTGACCTTTTTCTCTATCTCTTTTAGCTTCAAAGCAAAACGTATTTCAATTTTTTTAATGGAAATGCAAAAAAATCCGAACATGCTTTTATTTTCAACACATTTTTTTCTAATTTTTCTAAGTAGTTTTGCGCATGCTTACACGTTTCTTTTTTTTTTAATGGGGAGGGTTGTCCATTAAATTCACCGCTGGATTACCATCTACTGCTCTTCTTTTATGCAAAACGTTTAAGTAAGTCAAAGCTCTATTATTAAAATATTTTCAGCAAAACAAAAGAAATGGTTTTCTCTACGCAAAAATGTATTTCTTAACTCTAGTTTGCTAACTTAATAATGAACTGGTATAGTTATGGATAATAAGTTTGCTATGATTTGCGGTAGTCTTACGAATATCTACCATTGAATAGTCAGTCATTATGTGGCAATTGAATTTTAAATGCAGGCACATGTCTTGCATTTTAAAGTAGGTTAAATTATTTGCTGCTGCTGCAGTTATAACAACTGCTGTAAAGTGCAAAAGGCCTCCTAGACTTAATTTGAATGAGTGAAGTTTAAAATAAATTTGCTATGAAGAGGAAAAAATGTATTTGTTATTTGTATGCCAGACATAAGAGTTATAATGAGTGACAGTCTATAACAATTGAGTTGTCAGAGCATAAAGCAAATAAACTGTGGAATTTGTAAAAGGAAGTAGTTGATTTTCGAATGAAAAGCGAACTATTTTTAACAAGAAATTAAGAAAAAATTTTCTATTTTGACAAATATTGGCTGATGGGCTTATGCAAGCTGTTGAAGGGGTAAGACAAGGATGATACATATTTTCTAGAGAATATCGAAAATATTTCTATTGCATTATCTGTTGATAAATGTATGTAAAAACATTGGAAACAAAAGTAAGGCTCATGGTGGAATTATGTTACCAGGTGGTGTTACGAGCACAGCTGATCTACTTTTTTCTCGCATAAATCGAGGCTGGGTTGTCAAAGTTGTTTACTTTTACACAAGGCGAATTCATAGAGAAGATGGTCTCGACAGATCAGCTGACTATTTTTTGCTCCTGCAATTTTCCTCACAATATGTCAAAAATTTGTCGATGTGCTTCTTCTTGATTGAAAACTAAAAATTTAAAAGGGTTTTAATTAACAAACAGTAAAACCAAATGATGCGTTCTTGTGCTTTGTGCAAAAAAAAAACAGTGTAAAATTAGTTTTATTCGAGTTTTTCTTCTGCAAATAATTTGTGTTTTTTTTTAATGATGCCATATTTGTGTTTGACATTATAGGTGTGAATTTTTCGCCCTGCGTTCACCTTGTATGAATTCGCCTTGACTTTTACATACTTTTTTTAATACCTAAGCCAACGAAAATTACAACATAAACGATAATTTTATTCACCAAAATTTGTTTTTGTAGAATCACCACCACCTGATGCATTATTGCGCCATGGCAAGGCTGAAGTTTAGAGCAAGCTTGGGATATCATGAGCGTGTCGTTACCTTTCTTCTATCATTCTTGTTAAATGTAACAACGGGCTTTCAGTATTATTTTTTCTAAACGCTGCATTCAAAAAAATTAATTGTTATGATGTAGTGTTTTTAGAATATATAAAGTTCTATTTTTTCGTTCATTAGGCATTCACTTTAAACTGATAATTAACAAACAACCTTATTTCCTTATCGTTAACCTAATATAAAAAGGCCCTAAATCATATATTTTTATAAGTCTAGATTTTTATTTATTTGAATAAATGCTCATATACCACAGTTAACCAAAAAAAAATTTCGACTTAAAAATTCGAGTTAGGGCCTTTCTATATTAATGTAACGATTAATTCTTAACATGCATGTCAATATTTATAAATATTTATTCCAGATAAAAATCTAAATATTTTTAAAGTTTAACTTCATTGACTTCGATATTAATGGCCATTAATTTTGTTGTTCGAAAAATTCACATAATTTAATTTCATAACAATATGAGTTAATAAATAGCCCATTATAAATATGATTTAAACTATAACTAAAATCCCATGTTTATTAATACTTAATATCTTAAGTGAAGATGGTTTAAGGTCTCATATAACGTTTTAATTAAAACTAAAATTTCCCCCTTTTTGTCTTTTAAAACTTTAATAATTAACTATAATTTAAAGAACTCAAGAACTGACCAACAACAGTAGGCAATAGTTTAGTAAAATGTAGTATTTTTTCTTATCACATATAAAGGCGCATTGTAACTTATGTATCAAAATAAGCTTGTGGTACATAACAATTTTCACTTGAGGGTAAAATTAGCAGGAATGGTAGAGTGTAAAGCATTATGAGCATAATTAAAAGAAGAGTCTCTTAACAAAACTCTACGCAATGAAACATATTTTTTTTATCATTTTCTTTTGTTGCTTTTTTAAGGAAAAGAAGTAAGAGCGTTATATTCGGCTGTGCCGAATCGAATATACCCTTTACATTGGCCTTTCGAAATCCGGATTTTTTTATCCATTTTTTTTTTATTAAAATTTATAATTTTAAAATAGGGATCGGTGTCATATTTTAACCTTAGGGTGACAACGGAAAAGTCTTGGAGGTTTTCACCTTAGTTTTTTTCAAATTTTGTATGGCAGTCCCCTTCGGGGGTGGTGATAGGGGGTAAGTATGTTCTAGGAAAAGGTTTAGGAGGGGAAACTAATGGGATCGTATGTAAACTTTTTTTTTTCAAAGGCCGAGTCTGGGAAAGTTATGGGCGTTTTTAAATCATTTTCTTAAGTTTTGTATGGCAACATCCTAAGATGAAGGTGATAGGGGGTTAGTATGTTCTAAGAATATGTTTGGGAGAAAAAATTGAGGGGGGTCTGTCATACATTTTGTTCCCCTAAAGGTTACTCCGGGGAAGTTGTTGGCGTTCTTACCCTAATTTTTTTTTATATTTTGTATGGCAGCCCTCTTAGGGGATGGAGATAGGGAGTAAAAACGTTGCACAAAAATGTTTGGTGGCAAAAATTATTTGGGGTCGGTATTACATTTGATATGTGTAGGAGCACCCTTGAAGCTTTGGAAGCGAATTAAAAATAACTCAAACTTTTTATGGCAACCCTGTTAATGGGCGAAAATAGGGTGCAAGTATGTTCCAACAAAAATTGTTTGTGAGAAAAAAATAATGGGAGTCGGTATTACATTGCACCTGTGTAGGGCTACTTGTAGAGGGGCTGTTTGTAATGGTTTCTATGTACAAATTTTAGGAAAATAAACAGAGGCAGTCATGGGTTTTGGCTTATATATGTGGGTCAGTTATCAAGCAATTTTACTAGATTTGAATAGCGATTGCTCGCAGATATTGCTAAAAGGTTAATACCCCCTACTGGTCTATGCAACATCGGGGGGCTTCAAGAAGTGGGTTTCAACCTTAACACGGACAGACGGACATCACTAAATCGACTTTCCTATCTATAAGGACAAAAAAAATATATACCATATGGGGTTGCAGATGAATATTAAAGAAATTTCAAACGGAATAACAAACTTATATATGAATACCCTAATCAATTATGTGAAGGGTATTAAAAAAAATATATAATTTTGCTTTAAAAGAATGGTTGCCTAGGAGGCTGGCTAAATTTTGCGTGTGGAGCATTGTTTCCAGAAATAGGGAAAAATCCCTAATATTTTTTGATACTAAAACAGGAGCGTAGGGGAAATCGGACATATTTTTTATATTCGTCAAAGTGTGGGTTTTTTATTCCCATATTAAATTACTTATGGAATAAATAAAATAATATAAAAATAAATTTTTAATATTTTTTGCTTAAAACGTTTAAATCAATATATTCATCAAAAAAAAAAAAAACAGAGATGTTTGTGGTTTAGAAAGTTAAGGGTACGAATGCTTTTTAAAAAACTAAAAACTATAACGACGATTATTAAATTATTTTATTATAGGGGAAGTTTTTTAACGTGTAGGGAAAAAACTATTTTTTTTTTGTATGCGTAGGTATTTTTTAAAAACCCAATTGGCAGCACTGGTGTGCAGTATGATATGAATAGAAAAGCTAAGCAATTATAAAGTGATTGAAGTGGCAAAGCATCTTAAAAACTGAGATCGCCTTTTTAATTTGCATAAAAAAGATCTTTATACTTAATAGCAGTTTCAAATTTCTATAAATAAAAGCAAATAAGTCTATTAAGCAATTCGTTAAAGGAAGGTTACCTTATCTATTAATTTACCAAACATAAACATAAATATCTCTGTTTCTCTTCCTTTGGATCCAGGTTTTAGATAAACCCTTTAACTAACAAATTTAAATTTTTGTTTTTTTTAAAGATTGTGCTATTGGCTTCCTTCTCTTCAATGAGGAAGATAAATACTACTGATTTACAAATTTGTATATGAAAGGGGGCAAATATATTCATACTTACATGCTTAGATGGGTTTGTGCGTTTTTATAAGTTCTTCATCATATTATTACGTTCCTTATGTTTTGCAATTACTTTTCCACTACATACATAGGCCATGGTTTTTTGATAGAAAATCTCTTGATTGCAGTTAATTTTATATGCAAATTATAATTATTTGGGTTTTAAATTATACACCAATACATACAAAGTTATTAAAATAGTGGCCGTTAGATATTTAATAGGCATAAAGTGAAAGACTGCTATACTTATAAGAAATTATATCTATATAGAAATCCAAAAAAGTGTTTGCGACTGTTAATTTATATATAAAAATTTTATAAAAAAGTTTATAAGTTTAAGGGGCCATTTTTCGCATTAAACACTGGCAAAAGTATAGGTAGGGTTGCGAAGGGCTCGCAGACCTTTCGTGAATCTCTTCAGAAAATTCAAATATTTTTACGTCCAAAAATTACACTCATGGATTTAAGAAGGAACGCGCTAAGGTAGCAGATTTTTCACTTCCTTTGAAATTTGGAAATAGGAATTTTGCTGATGATCTCAGGTTATCTTATTTAGTGACCATCGCGCAATGCACCTGGGGGCCGAGTTTGTTCGTGATTTAAACATACACAGCAAATATACAAAGGTAATTTCAATTTACAAATTTGTATTTTTTTAATAAAAAGCTTTCAAGCTTTTATGCTAACCTAACACAGTTCTTATTAAATCAGCATGGTTGCACTTCGAGCTTAACAAAATTAGGGAAGCAATTTACTAATAATTTCTTTATTTATTAATTGAAATCGAGTTTGGTAAATTGAGCTTAACTAAGGCCTTGATTGCGTAAATGAGCTAATTACGCAATTAATGTATATGAATGAACATGGTATTACAAATTTAGAAATAAAACTAATGTTAGTATACATTACCAGTCTTAACAGTGACTCGAACCTTGGACCTTATGGTCGAAGCGCGAAGCCGATATATATTGACAGTCGGCTAGCTATAACACAACCGGTAACGGTTAAAAGTCGACTAGAGCCAAAAAAAATTAGATAGTACCGGCTAGTCTTTGACGGCGCATTTAAGTAGGCCGTTTATTTTTCTTATTATGTACCTATAAACAGTAAAATTATTTGCAAGGAGTAAAAGTTACCCATTGTGCACTTTGTTTATATCCGACATTATTATACCTAAATTTTTTCATTTATCAAAATTCCACAAAATGCAAAGAATTTTCAAAATTTCAAATAACTGCTTTTGACTAATTGATTTGGAGTCAATCTGGTTCAATAGTTGTTAATTTCTAAGTCAACAGCAATTAATTTCATGTTTGTAAACTCTGTTAAAAAATAGAAAGAAGTATTAAAAGGCTTTTGAAGTTCTATCAAAAACAATTTGAATTTGGTGATTTCGAAGTTATAAAAAGTACCTAAAAGGGTCCAAAATATAATTTTTGCGCTTTTTTATACTAAGGGCCCAAGTTTAAAACAAAAAATAGGCTTTATGGAGCAAGAAACTGAATTGTACACTGAAAGAATTTTTTCACGAATGTAATGTATTTGACATTAATAGAATGAATGATGACATACTTCATTGTATGAATGAAATATGTTTCATAAAAACTTTAGCAATGAAATGTTTCATGAGATCAATGAATTGGGGTCATTGACTGAATGAAAAATGTTTTATTCAGAATATGACAATTTTTCATCGTTTCAAAAAAATGATTAATAGAAATAATGAGAAAAAGTCATCGTTCTAATGTAGTTAATTCGTTAAAGTAATGAAAAACTATTATTAATTCGATAAAATATTTCATTAAATATATGATTTTGAATCATTTGCTGAATGAAAGTTTTCATTCGTATAATGACAAAATGTTACAAATTGAATGAAACTGTATGAGACATTTTCGTAATTTTAATGAAACTCTTCGTTGCGGTAATGAAAACATTCAATGGTTAAATGAAATAATTTCATTAGGACAGTAAAAAATATCATTGATTTTATGAAACATTTTAATTTTAATGTGACTTTATGTTATTATTCTAATAAAGAAACTAACTAGTATAAAGAAAAAAGGTCTATTAAATTATTTCGTTAAGCTTAATTATTTTAAATACCAAAAGCAAACGATTATAATAATAAAAGAACAATTTGGTACTTGGATTTTACTGCGAACACCGGAGGCGCTTATCAAATACAACAATATTCAACAAGAATTGTGATCGCTGTCAGGTAAGGTTCCCCCAATTGTTTGAAGAAACCTTTAATTCTAACTTTTAATTATTAGGACCATTTATATATCTAAGACATAAAAAAATGTTTCCTTTATTACCAAATTTTATAGCTTTTTAACTAAAACTATTTAATTTTAAAAATTTGTTAATTTTTTATGTTGTTTTCAAGTTAGCCGCGTTTTATGATTCCCAAAAAAATTTTAAACCAAAAGGAGAAAGGGTAAAATGTTTATGTCTCCTTTTCAGGCTACCTTAGGTGTTGCCATTGTAAACAAATAATAAATTTATTGAAATACAAAAATTAAGACACGGTTACTTAAACGAAATTTAAGTTTAATTTTTTAAATTAAAAGTTTTTTGGACCTCGTTTTATTTAAAGATATTCTTTTTAATCAGTGTCGTTTTTAACCTCAACACTTTTGCCGCTAAGCACTAAATAGCCTCCAATGGCAACCCTGTTTAACACAAAAAACTCGCTTATTTCTAAGTTATTCAAGTGCGTGTCTTAACACTTGTTGTCTTGTGTCTTTGTTTCCTTTCATTAAGGTGCTTTCTTTAAATGTCTACCATTTTTCTTGAACAAAGACCACCCTGGGAGCTTGAACGTACTTACATACGTGTAGTTTTAAAAATGAAAATTATTCAATGACTCTGCAGCGGGGGTTATTTTCTACTTTATAACTTTTATTATTAATGATTTTCTTTTACATACTCTACTTTATTAGAAGTTTTTAAAAATGAACAATCATTTAAATAAAGATTTTCCAATTAGAGAAATATTCTTAGAAAATATACGACAATAGAATTATGAGTTTTTTTAAATTTTCCTAAGTTTCTTGTTTATGTTTTTTTATTTATTTTTATTCTACAAAAAACTAAACAATACAACTTAATTGTTGCTTAAGTGGACTAAAAAGATTTCAAAATGACAAATTATGAAACAAACAAAAAAAGGAAAATTAAATGAGTGAACAAAGAAAAATTTAAATCAGAATTTTAAAAGTGTAATCAGATAGAGGCAGGCAGTCAGGAATTTTTGTGTGTCATAGGTAAATGTAGTCATTTAAATTATATTATTTTTTTAAGGCTCCTTGTTTTAAATTTTTAAAAATCGCTTGTAAAAGAATCGAACAAACCAAAAAAATCTGGGCTTAAAAAATACAAGTTAGGGCCTTTCTTTATTAGAGTAAAAATTAATTAAAATTATTTTGCACTTATTTACTGTTTCCAATTTTAAGGGAATCGGCCTATAATTAATCGAAATTTCCAAACTAATTCTTCTTTTAAAAATCACGTTTAGCCGCATAAGCCGCCCTTTTTTAAAGATAAAGCATCCAACCTTTAACCATATGATTACCATCCAGCTTACATCTCATCGCAACCACTTGACTCACGATCATTTCATTTTTCTTCTCATTCTCACACAGTCTACAGTAATCCGTAGTAGCGCTGCCACATAAATGCGTAGTGTCGCTGTCCCATTCGCTCGTCCTAGGCTTAACTGAATGGTACCCAGTAATGACCCTAATTACAGTAAGCAGACTCAACTTTTCCAAGTTCGTAAGTAGCGTAGTGTCTGCTGAGCTAAGCGCTAGCCCTATAGCCCTAGCTAGCCTGCAGTTACAACCTGTTTCCTATAAGAATTTGTTATGTTAGGCACTCGTGTCCCTGTCTTCTCATATTTGCGGTCCTATAGCTTTAATTATATGTCGACTCAAGTGCCAAGCAAGTTCTTTGGTAACCGAACATTTAAGACTCATAATTCCAGCAAGGGCCCTTCTGTAATCCATTACCAACCAAGACTTGTTGCAATACATCTTCAAGACCCCGTCTGACTGTCCATATAAAAAGTGACTTCACTACCCCTAAAAGTTGTGCCACTATAAGATCTGCTGCTAGTGCTGATGGCAAGTACTCCGGTTGGAACACTTTTAAATTATAGGATTGTCTATAGGATAAACGCATGTCCCCTCCCATGATATAGGCGCCGTCTTCCACATATTAATCATAGATTATGGGGCAAATTTATATAAACCTTATAAAGACTATTGAATCCCAACGAATACTTAATAAATTTTAGGGCTATAGCCAGTAGGTTAGGTAAGGTACGGTTACAAAGGGTAGTGATGAATGGAACTCACCATCTCCTTCCAGAGGCCTGTACGCCCAGCCCATTGTGAATCCCTTGGGATTTGGGAAGAGAAATAAGCAAGAAAAGGAAATTTGTAAAAAGAACGATGCAGAAATAAAAAAGAAAGCAAAAATGTGGTCAGCTAAAGTCAAAGAAGTCAGTGTTCGTCACTCACATGCAGGCGCTGAAACCACCTTTTAACCCAGCCATCCAATACTTTTCATGAGTCCTATGATGCTCCCATATAAGAGGCGCCCTGCCAGTCACTTCTGTCGGTGGATTTGCCGCCTAGGTAAGTGTCAGACAAGGGGTTCCACGGTCTCTATTTCCTCCACATATCCGTATAACCTTTAGAAGTCCGAAGAGTTCCCGTCCCAATTACTAGTCATATATCTCACATCACAGTGCCCTGTGAGAGTCCCAATTGTAAACCTTTAGAATCCCCTTTTCTTCTTGAGCAGCAGGTTGGTGCCCTTCCTGTTTAGACTGAGCTACAAAATCCTATATATCCCGCAATCATCCCTATTCCTTTAGGCTAGTACCACTTTGTCTATTACCCATGTCACTACCAATTCCTAATAGAAGCCCATTGGCGGCCTTACTGGCTTACAGCCCAGCTCAATATCTTGGGCCGATCCGCCACTCGCCAATTTGGCGGAAGTCTCATAACCGGCAACCTCACAATGACCCGGAACCTAACAAAGCCTAATTTATACGTGTCGTTAAGATCGCCCTAAGAGCACGTCTAACGCCGTCCAAAAGTCTAGACATGTTATAGTGCCCCTCTTGAGCCTCGAGCGCGGCTTAATTATCGACGTAGATTGTGATGTCACCTCTTTCCCCTACTATGATTTCCGCGGCGTTCGTTACCGCCAGATCTTCCGTATCCAATACATAACCACATCGACCCGGTGCCAACCTCTATCCTTAGATCCATTAGTTAGGGGGGTGGACCTCATACAGCTTTTTAAATCCCTTTCAAGCCTCCTTATGTGAAGGCAAGATCCCAAAATCAAGTTCCGCGGCCATGTAGCCAGACTGCTGCAGAAGTCGACCAACCCCGACCCATCCCAGAATCGCGGCATGTCCAACTGACCCTGCCCCAAGCATACTAAGCTTCTTTCTGTCATTCATATAACCAAATAATTTTTAAGTAGCGTGTAGAGGACAACGTCTAGTGCAGTCGGAGGCGTACTTTTGAGCGCACTAGTGAGGCCAAGAGAAGCAGATCTTTGGGCTTCCTTTGGCAACTTTCCTCTGCAGCTTCCCACCATTCAGTACATTTAGGTTAACAATATTTGAAACATTTTTAGTTGAAAGCCGTACCTTTTCGTAAGAATTTAGGCGTTAAGGCCGCTTTTGACCCATTGCAGTGCATTCCTTTACCCAAAGGACTACCGCAAAGCATTAAGCCACACATTTTGGGCTTCCAAAATCCTCGGTCCTATACTTCCTTGTGAATATAACTAGTTAAGTTTTATTTCATTTAAAAAATAACCTTTTAACGTCGTAGTTTTAAGTTTACTGTTGCAAATTTGTCATCTTTTGGCGTTTATATTCTATTTATCCTTTTTGTAACAACTCAAGAATCTCTTAATAACGACTTATTTTATGTCTTACTTTTTTTGCACAAGTATTATAAATCTGTTATAATTAGCCTTGATCCCTTGTGTTTTTATCAAAAAATATCTTAAATGTTGTATTTAAATTGTAATTCCCACCAATAAGAAACAAACACTTAATACCTCTTTGCAACAACCAGGCAATCATAGCAATAGAAGTAGATGCATTAATATTGATAAAAAGAAAATTATGGTCGCTGGTTGCTTGTTCAATCCTCTGACATGTTTTTTATTTGTCTTCCTATAAGACCGAAAGTAAAAATGCCGCTTTCCTATTTGAATTACAAAACACAAGCTGTAAATGCATACACAAGACGGACGTTTAAATCAGTTAAAACACTTTTCTTACACACATGCATTGGGGTCCTTAAACAAAGTCTCATGTCAATGTTCGTTTAAACGTGTTGCATTACAACATTTCTTACTTTTTTCTCATATTTTTATTGTTATGGTTTGGTTGTTCATGTTTTTCTTTCCTTTTTCTTTTCAAATATTCTACTATTTTAAGGCTTTGGGTCATTAATAGCGGGGGAAAAATCCCTCCAACCAGTTTTGTAATTTGTTTATTTCTGTTACTACGTTTTTACCGCCTGTATTAAGGCGCAGGTATATCAGGTGGGAATAGTTCTACAAAAACAACTGAATCGTCATACAAACGTCAAAAATATATAACAAAAACTTACAAATTCTTTCTTCTTGTTTTTGAACTTTTCTTAGAATACTACAGTTGTTATTTGTATAAAAGAAAAAAATATATAAACAAAAAAAATTTGACATTTAAATAACAAAATATTGTTAGTCAGCTGCTTAAATAAGGCCACCTGATATATGTACATGCGCCTTGGCCTGTATTTTTGTAAACATTTTTATGGCATGTTAAACATAAAGTAATGACACTTTAACTTGTTGTTTTTAGTAGATTTCCGCTAGTTCCTTTACTTATTTTCCTTTTTCTTCAATTTTTTATCTTTATTTTTAAATAAAAGCAGCAAAAGGTCTTAAACTGTTAACAATAAAATTGGGAAAAATGTTATTGAGTTTAATTGTAGTATTAAAGGATTTAAGTCTTAAACCCATAAATAAAAGGGCAAAAAAGGTATGAAAACTTTCTCCGGTGAGATAAAAACTGGAAACAGGTATAATACAGAGAAAAGGTAGGGACAGACTAGAGGACATTTAAATAACAGATAGGAAGATCTGTGGAAACAGCTCTGCACTAATTAACACACTATATTGAAAAATTTTTCAACCACAAATTCTAAATCTTGGCAGTTTGCATTGATATTAAGGAAGCTTTTGAATAATGTACGAGCCAAAACCCTTTTCTCATCCTTGGATCAGTTACAAGCTGTTCTGGTACTGAGGGACTCGATCAGACGCATGCTAGGGAACAGGAGAATAACATGCTGGTGTTACAATTAAAGACGACGTGGAACTTGGAACCCCATAAGACCTCTTCTGTGGGCTACAACCATGCACGGTCTACTGGTTATATTTCTGAAAGGAAAGGATCCGAATAAGCTTTGTCCTCAATAGTGTGCATGGCTTGGCTTAGCACAGGATTAGTGTGAACCTATTACTATTACGAGCCTCATTTTTTGTGTAGGACGATCATGATATCCGAGATAGTCAAGTACCAGGGAGTAATTCTCAATCGGAAATTGAATTGAAAGGAAAGAGCAGCTCAAGACCACCGATGTTGGGCGCTATATAAAAGGACTATAGTCTAAATTAGGCCTTAGTACAAAGACAGTGGCTTTACAGGAGCGTAATTAGACCAATGTTAGCCCACGCTTCGGTGATATGGTGAACATCAATGGACAGAAGGAAAAATATTGCGATCCTACAAATGGATCGACGAACATGTTGCCTCGGAATAAGCAGGATGACTAGGGCTACTCCGATTAAGGCTTTGAAGACGAGTTCTAAGTATGTGATGCGGTACTTATGGCGAGAAGCCTCCAGGCGACGGTAAAAAGGATTAATGGGGGCTTTTAATCAAGTTTTCAACTCATTTTGGAAACTCTGAAAGGTTATACGAGCACAGTGCAGTTGTCCGATTGTATACTTCTAATGAAGGCATAGGCTATCTGCACTGTGTTAATAATAGATCGGGAGTCCTGGTTGGACGGAGCTCATTTGCAGGTTTCCGAGAAAGTTTTGACCTAGTTTGTCACACAGACGATGGGGTTATATTCCTAAAGGGAAAGGATCCGAATAAGCTCTGTCCTAGTGTACATGACTGGGCTTAGCCCAGGATGATTGTGAACCCGGACAAGGCAGATACTTTTTTTATTACCAGTAAAACGAGAATCGCGTACTATGACGAGCCTCATTTCTTGTGTAGGACGATCATGATATCCGAGAGAGTCAAGTACCAGGGAATAATTCTGAATCGGAAATTGAGTTGAAAAGAAAGAGTAGTTGAAGACCACCGATGTTGGGTGATACATAGAAGGACTATGGTCTCAAAATTAGGCCTTAGTGCAAACATGACACAGTGGCTTTACAGGAGCGTAATTAGATCAATATTAGTCCACGCTTCGGTGATATGGTGGACTTCAATGGACAGAAGGAAAAATATTGCGATCCTACAAATGGATCGACGAACAAGTTGTTTGAGAAAAACTTGGCTATATTAGATGATTGGGTATTAGAAAATACCAATGTAAGGGGTATATAAGATTCGGCACAGCCGAATATAGCGCCTTTACTTGTTTGACGTCATACATTTTTCTAAACCCTCAACCTTTTAATAAAGGGGTCGATTAAAGTTGTTTCATCGTAACTCAAACTTATTTGGGTCAAAGTGTGAAGCCATGAAATAGCTATACAACTTTGAGGTCAAAAACGTTAAAAAAAAATGCTGTAAAGTTATTGGCAGCGGCTGCCGAGATATCAATGGCTCTTAATATCCTTAAAAATAATTGCTTTAGCAATTCATTTAGTAAATGATTGGCACTTGTTATAACCAAAGAAGACTACAATAAATGTTGGCTTTTGCCCAAAAAATATATAAAATTATTTTGCTTACTCTGCTCTTTGCTTTTTTGTGAACATTTTGTTGATCATATTGACATGTTGCCAACAATTGCAAGATCGTTAAAATGTTTTATGTCTTCACTTTCTTTTCCAAATAACAACAGAATTTATAATTTGAACTTGTTACACTACTTTTCTTGTAGGCGTTTGCGCAATGCAATGAAAAAAAAATTATTATTATTTCCAGACAAAAGAAATGAGCCAGGAAAGTACAAAATGAACAGATTCATCTACATACATTTCCACTTCATTATGGTTTTTACAAAAATGGCAAAATTGATGAGATTTTTTAACCATTTTTGGCTGAATGGTTGGTTGGTTATTTGAGGGGAACAAAGTCCCTTTTTGTTTATTATTCCAGACTTTAAAAGTGGTAAAAGTTTGTTTTTGGTTAAGGCAGTCAGTCAAGCAGGCAGCCATACGGACAATATTTACTTGTTGCAGCCAGCGACCGACCACACTAATGAGCACCTTAAATGGTTGATTTTATGCTGTGTTTCCTTAATGCATGTTTCTGTTAACAAGAATTGCTAAAAACAATTTTTTAACAAATTCCAGCAAATTATTTAAGAACACAAATTGGAAAGGTTGTCGTTTGTTTTACAGTTAAGACAGTAACTGTAAAATGTATAAAAATTGTTTCACTTTAAATGACATATTTCTCTGTTTATTCGTGGAAGAAAATGTGTCAAAATCGTAAACTTCTCTTAAAAACGTGATCAGAATTATGATGGCTAAATTTAATTGCCTATAAATTAGGGAAGTGCTATTAATCATATTGTATCGAAAGAAAGTTGTAATACAACTTGTTTGTTTTTTCCATCATACAAATTTGTTGCCACATTGAGCCGCAATCAGATGAAAAACACCTTCTGATTTCGGCTCCGTGTAAGGTCTAGGATCTTTTAAAGAAAAGTGTTTTAAATGTCCGATAATGTCGGAAGGCATCTTACCATAAAACGTTATAGTTTAGCACAGAAACATTTTCAGAGCTCGTGCTATAAGATTGTTTCCTTGAAGGAAAAATCTTCTTAGACTAACCGGAACTTTTAGCTTTCAGAGTTAACCCTAGTAAGGTTGGGTTAGGTTTGGCTAGGTTTGATTAGATTAGGTTTGATTAGATTATGTCTGATTAGTTGAGGTTAGGTAGGGTTAGGTTAGGTAAACTTAGGTTAGGTTAGGTCAGGTTAGCTTAGGTTAAGTAAGCTATGGTTAGGTTAGCTTAAGTTAGGTTAGGATAGGTTAGGTTAGGTTAGGTTAGGTTAGGTTAGGTTAGGTTAGGTTAGATTAGTTTAGGTTAGGTTAGGTTAGGTTAGGTTAGGTTAGGTTAGGTTAGGTTAGGTTAGGTTAGGTTAGGTTAGGTTAGGTTACGTTAGGTAAGGTTAGGTTTGGTTAGGGTAGGTAAGATTAGGCTAGGTTAGGTTAGGCTAGGCTAGGTTAGGTTAGGTTAGGTTAGGTTAGGTTAGGTTAGGTTACGTTAGGTTTGGTTAGGGTAGGTAAGATTAGGCTAGGTTAGGTTAGGTTAGGTTAGGTTAGGCTAGGTTAGGTTAGGTTAGGTTAGGTTAGGTTAGGTTAGGTTGGGGTAGGTTAGGTTAGGTTAGGTTACGTTAGGTTAGGTTAGGTTTGGTTAGGGTAGGTAAGATTAGGCTAGGTTAGGTTAGGTTAGGCTAGGTTAGGTTAGGTTAGGTTAGGTTAGGTTAGGTTAGGTTAGGTTAGGTTAGGTTAGGTTAGGCTAGGTTAGGTTAGGTTAGGTTAGGTTAGGTTAGGTTAGGTTAGGTTACGTTAGGTTAGGTTAGAGTTGGTTAGGGTAGGTAAGATTAGGCTAGGTTAGGTTAGGTTAGGTTAGGCTAGGTTAGGTTAGGTTAGGTTAGGTTAGGTTAGGTTAGGTTAGGTTAGGTTAGGTTAGGTTAGGTTAGGTTAGGTTAGGTTAGGTTAGGTTAGGTTAGGTTAGGTTAGGTTAGGTTAGGTTAGGTTAGGTTAGGTTAGGGTAGGTTAGGTTAGGTTAGGTTAGGTTAGGTTAGGTTAGGTTAGGTTAGGTTAGGTTAGGTTAGGTTAGGTTAGGTTACGTTAGGTTAGGTTAGGTTAGGTTAGGTTTGGTTAGGGTAGGTAAGATTAGGCTAGGTTAGGTTAGGTTAGGGTAGGCTAGGTTATATTCAGTTTATGTTTAGTAAGGTTAGGTAAGATTAGGTTAGGTTGTCTGGTAAAACATCAGACATAAAACATCGGTCTCTGGACTGGGCAAAAACTAGACAGTGGCACAGAAAACGCCTAATCGCTCGTTGTCTTCCGCGCGTGTCCTGAAAACTTCCACCCGATAGAATGTGCTTGTAATTTTAAGTTACTTGTCAGCACACTGATTGTCTAATTTAGGTTGCCTCCTGTAATAACTTCATTCAGGCTGCCCCAGATGATTTTTATCATTCTTCCCCCTTTTTTTATATTTTACAGCACCCTGTAGGTGATTCCCGCCCATTCTTTTATATTTTTGTAAGTAGAAACTCAGCATCAATAAATGCTGATATTTTATTCCGAATTGTCTTAATAAAAGTCTGTATAAGCGAAAATGTAACCCTTACCCTGTGAGCACTGTGAGCCTGCAGAGCATCAAATGGTACAACTGTTGTGTCCACACCAGGCAAAACTTTCCCTTATTAACGTCCCTAGTTCCAGTCTTCACGTAATAAATCATGCAACAACTACCTAGAAATTCGCCAGTAAACTGATAGCGTCAAATAACAATGGAGCAGTGCTAGTTGAATGCTCATTGTCTGGCCATAGAGTCTATGATAAAGTGTGTTTTATCACACACGTGCATGTGTCTGAACTTTGTTGCATCAATCTTGTGTTTCTACAATAGAATAACGTTTGTACTTTGCTAATGCTTATAAACATGCAATTTGTTAACAAATAAAATGTAACGAAAGGTTTCCTCTTAAAGAAATTTGTTAGTTTTTACTTTTCCACTTCAAATATTATTGATTAAATCATGGTTTCTTATTCAATATTTCTTTCTCAAATTCAACTATGCTGCTTCCTTAAGAAATTCCCTGGCACAATAGGTTGCCGACAAATATTTCATGTTTACATGAAGTTTTTTTCGTTTATTGTGAAAAATACAACAAAAAGTAACAATAATTGTTTTAACATACGTACATGATCTACTGTCTGTCTGTCCTAATAATTTATGAAACCCTTAAGGTATTTCTAGTTTGTTTTATTTTTCCTTTTTTCGTTTTTGTCTACGCAAAGAGGCATACAGAACCAAATCTGAAATAAAAAAGAAGGAAAGACAATAAACTGACATGGAAAAATATGTATTTAGATTATTAACGAACCTTTTAAGTCGTTTGCCACGGTTCAATGCGGCACGCAACACTTAGAGGCCCCCGAAAAACCCTGCAAATAACGCTACTAGTCCAAACATACGTGTATGGACTAATCAAACCAAGATTACGACTATTTTAAAGGTAACCTAAATAAATGTAAGACCCATGATCCTTTTAAAAGTATGGTAGCCAATCTTTACATTACATCGGAATAGATTCGAAACTACTCTATAGTACACCACAGAGGATTAGTTCTACAATTTTTTTCTAAATGTTCTTGTTTGACAATGGCATGACTGCATTACATAGGACGATGTTGCGACTAGTCCATTGCAGCTCATATTTAACATGTGGCCTTAAGGGAGGTAAACAAAAAGCAACAGACACCTTTTTTACATTTTTTTTATTAAAACAATCAGAGCTTCCCTAACTTTTTTAGGAGCTTATTTAAGGTTTTCAACTATTTGAAATATTTTTTTTTAGCTTTAAGTGCGATATTTTTAAAAACAATTACGAGGGTTTCATTTTTATTTCGGGACTAGAGATCAAAAACAAATACTAATCATCAAAAATCACTTGATTGTTTTTAAAAATATTCCCCACGGAGATCTATTTACTTTTGCATGCGTTCGAACCAATAGTCGAAGCAGTTTTGCCACTCTGATTGAGGGATCTCCAAAACATGCATTCTGAACACAGCAACCGCTTCTTTAGGTGTCAAAAAACCTTCACCTCTTAGTTTGTTTTTTACGTACAGAAATCAAAAGAAGTCATTCGGTGTCAAGTCAGGCCTATACGGCGGATCCCTCATCAAATCGATGTTTTGGGTGCTTGAAAATGCAGTTGTTTCAACCGATGTGTGAGAGCTCGCATTGTCATAGTGAAGAGTGATCCATATTCGGCAGTTAGTTTTCCTGATTTCTTGGAAGACAACTGGCAAAACAAATGGTTGTGTACCACTCAGAATTGACTGCTCTGCGTTGTTCTAGTAGTACGGTTGCGACATGACCAGTTTTTCCAAAAAAACTGGCGACCATTTGCTTACAAGTGCTTCGTGCGCGAACAACTTTTGTTGAATGTGGCTCATCTTAAAACACCAATACAAACGACTGCTGTTACCTTTCGGGCTTATACGCGTAAATTCACGATTCATCAGCTGTCACGATATCATAGACGCGTTTCATAGCACCGCGATCGTATTTTCTGAACATTTCTTTCGACCAATCGACATGAGCATTTTTTTGAGCGATTGACAAATTGTGTGGGATCCAACGCGAGCAAATTTTGTTGACAGTCAAATGTTTATGCAATTTTGAACGTATGCTGGTCCCACTAATGATGAGATTGTCTCAATCTCACGATAGGTCACATGACGATCTTGCAATATCAGCTTACGCACAGCATCAATGGTTTTCAGAACAACAACTGATTTTAGACGACCTTCACGAAATTCGTCTTGGAGTGAACTACGACCATAATTGAATTTACTATACTATCGATATACAATGGTCCGTGATGGAGCTTTATCGCCAAAGAAATAATTAACTTCATCCTTGCACTGTTGCTTAGTTAGTCCACGTCGAAAATTGTAAAAAATAATCGCACGAAAATTTAATTTCATTTTTGGGTCGAGTTGAATCTTTTAAGTTACTGTAAATAACACAAATAGCGATCGTATGTCAAAACGTTCTGAGTACGTATTACCTAGAAAATGTCAAACTTTACGATAGAGCTGCCAGTTGTCATATTGCAGCACGAGTATTGCCAATCCCGAAACATAAAAGGCAACCCTCGTATACAATAGAAAAATATATATATAAGTATTCCAACCACAACAATTTAGTTCCAAAAAATCGTGAAATACAACAACAGACAAATAGCCAACTCAGGTTGTTCATTTGCTGAAACTTTGAACAATGTTGTCACATAAATATGGTTGTATTTCACAAAAAATGCGCCGTATTTCTTAATAAGCATAATGAAATGTGTAAGTCTTTGGTAAATTTAGGAAAGGTTGAGTAGAAATAGAGAGAGAGAGAGAGAGAGAGAATATTGAGAAGCAGCTCACTTGAGTCCACTATGTGGCCCCTAAGAAAAAGAAGGAAGGAAAGAAGTACAGATTAAAGGGGCATAGCTGAAAGAAGGGTAGAGGCTTAATTATATGGTTGGCAAAAGTCACCTTCATCTGTTTCCCATTTGAAAACCAACCGCTATCCATCATAAGGAGGGATATTAGGAGTCGCAGAACAAAACGTGCCTTTTTGGTTTTTTTAAAATATTGGAAAATTAAAGATGACCGAAAAAGAAATAAATTTATTTAAATAAGAGTTTTTTAATAGATCTTAGAAAAATTAAAGCAAATACTTTGAAAAATGTTTTCTTAAAAAAATGCAAAAACACGTTTTGTTCTGCGACTCCTCATATATCTGACAGGTTATATGCGAAACGGGCTCTTCTTTTGCTTACGCAACCACCTGCTCTGCATACATAACCTGGGGGCAAATTACGGCGTTCGATTCGATGCTTTTAAAAAAGGAACTCTAATAAGAATTTTTTAAATTTCGCTTCAAATCGAAAGCCGTAATTTGCCCCCTGGCCTAGACATTTTCCATTTGATTTTTAAACTAAACATTTTTTTTCTTTTGTTTCAATAGCAAGTGAAGGCCAGCTTAAGACGACACTAAATAAGGCATCAATTTGAATTTTCAATTCATTTCATATACCTTACGTGTGCACACACAACAATAAGTGCTGCGTTGTATTGTTCGCCATCTCTTTTTTTTACTTAACTTAACTTAACTTAAATGAAAAATATATTTACACTTAAGCACACTTAAGTTAACAACAACGGCACATTAATTAGTCATGGTCACACATTTCAATTTCAATTCATCTTGAAACTTTACTGTTGACGGGATGTTCCTGGTGTGTTAGTTTTAAAAACGGGGGTTGATTTTTAATGTACGTATGTAATGTAATTACGTATAAATTTTATATTGATTTGCCTGCTTGTATATATGTTTGTGTATGTATCCATTCAACATTGTGTGTAATACACACAGTTTTGATGTTGTTGACCACACATCATCACAATAATTTTTTTTATCAACCACACATCATGACAGTATATAAGTTGCGTCAACAACAGTGCATGATACCACTCTTTATTCTTAGCTACACAACATTGCAACACACAAACTGTGTCAGCTATACTACATTACAGAACTTAAACAGTTTGATCACACAACAGCACTAGAGTTAGAAAATCATCCGAGTCTTGAATTATCTTGAAATAGGTCTTGATGCAGGTCTCTAATAGCAAGTTCGGAATCACTGCCCTAGACATTTTTAACGCTTGGTTACGTACAGCATAACCACCTCAACTTCCCAAACTAGACATCATGGTTCAGTTGTAGTTTTTTTGACGTTGGTTTTTCTTTTTAGTTGTGCGTTTTTAATTCAAATGATTGTTGGTTGCACATATTTGTCCCAGCATGAAAAGTGCGTGCATTAAAAGTATTTGCCAAGTTAATAACACTGCTAACGACTCCTTGGCATAAACACTTAAATATGTATGTTGCTCCTTGGCTACTGTATTAAGCAGGGGGACGGACTGCATTTAATGTTCCAATGTACATGTTCTGCTTTAGGTACTACCGGTTGACTTTACAAATGTTTTGTTTTTTTTTTCGTTTTGTGACATTCAAGCGCGTCCTCATCGTCTGGTGCAACCACCAACGCAAATAATGTTTAAATTGTTGTTGAAAAAAAGTAGTGAAGATTTCCTACATTTAAAACCAATTGGAGTTAAGTGAGTCGGCAGGCAGGTAGTAATGAAGTGATAGTCTACAAAAGAAAATTCAAAGAAAAAATTTAAGAAATTTTTTTTTGTAAAATAATATTAAACAGAATGTTTTGTTAACAAATGTTGTTCTAACATAAACTTATCTTTTAAAACTTCTAAAGTGTAACAAACGCATGACACCGTCCTTCTAGCCTTCCGTAGGGTGTTTTTACTTGAGAAACCAGGTATTTTAAAGCCTTTAAGCCTTTTGGCTACTGTTTATTTTTTTAACTTTATTAAAGTTTTTCTTGGGCTTAATGGTTTTACTTATTTACTACCCAGATTTTAAAGTAAATTTATTTAAAAAAAGGTTTTTCGCCTACGAGCAGATAGAAGATGTTGTTACTGACTTGTAAACAACTTTAATTTAATTGTACGTTTATCACTTTATTTTCAATTAAAGTTTAGTTTTTGTTTTTTTATCTAACTAGGCTTAGCGCTTAATGTACTGGTCTAGCAAACTGAATGCCTAAAACAATTTATTAAACAAGAAAGCTTTAAATAGTTAAACGCCTGTTCAAAAGCAAATGTGAGCAAATAGTTGAACCAGAATGTCAAAATAAATAAAAAAAAAATCGGAAAAAAGGCATTTGAGTTATTTTAATCTTAGAATTAAACTTAAAATAATGGAAAGTGAACTCACATTTTTAAGTTTAAGTGCAAAGATTACTTACATTTTTAACCTGCAAAACCTTTGCTTGCCTGGTAAGTTAGCAAGTAAGATTGGAGATTAAAAAGCACTCTAGTTACCTTTTGGTCGAATAACTAGTTATTTTTGTTTGAGTTGTCCCGAAATTCACGTCCCCTGCATACAAATGTGCTTACAAAAATCAATGATTAATTGAACAATAATAAATAAAAATATGTTTTTAAAACAAAGACGTTCTATAAAGCCTGTTTCCTATTTTTGCATATATACCTACAACACAGAAAAAAATAAAAAAAATTTTCAATTAAAAATTTGTTAGTTTGATTAAAAAAAATGTTTAGATTACAACCTATCAAAAAATTCGCATATTAAATTAAATAATTTAATTTAAAATTTTCAATTAAAAAATTTATTAATCGATTTAATCAAAATACAAACAAATCTAAAATTAAATACAAAAAATAAAAACAAATTTTTGGTTTTTTATTTTTTTTTTTAATATTTTTATATATTTATTTATGTTCATATAATTTAATTATTTATAAATGTATTTTATGTTACATTTACATTTAAGTATACATTAAAAGTCTCAACAACGACTCGAACCATGGGCCATTTGATTGCAAGGTGTTCGCTTTATCCACTCAGCCAACAAGGCATTCTATTTTTTAAAGTGTTTAACTTAGTTTTATTTCTTTACTTCCACATTCAAAACGCAACCTCAGCAAGTGAACGTGAGGTGAGCTTTGCACAAGCAAAGAAAAAACAAAAAAAGCTTAAGGCAAACTTACAGCTTTTTTGAAGAACTTGGAAACAATTAACATATTAATTGAAACAATTAAATGTTTATTTAAAAATTAAAAATTTTTTGATTAATGAGTTATTTGAAAAAAATTTTGGAATATTTTTTCTGTGAAATGTAATTATGAGCGCCCTTACTAAAGGGTGTTTTTTTCTGTCGAAACGAACTAATTACCTTGTAACCTGTGAAGTAACGACAGCTCATTATTCAAATTCAAAACAATTTTGCTGGGGTATGAAGCTGTAAGACCCACCTTAATATATATTGATCGGATCAGAATAACTTTATTATATGGCTAACAGTGTCGCTTAGTTAAGTTTAGGTTTTCCTGTATACATGTTTGTCAAGAAAATGTTTTTAAGGAGTAAGAAAAATCATTGCTTTTCAACTTTATTGTGGAAAAACTGGAAATTTTTTTATGCAAAAAATTTTTTTCATTGGTTTTTTTCTATGGAATTATTGATTGTAAAGAGTTCCTAAAAAGTTAAAATGATTAAGGTCAAGGCGAATTAATGCATCTGGTGGTGGTGATTTTACAACAACTAATTTGCGGCGAAAACAATTTTCGGTTTTGTTGTGATTTTCGTTGGCTGATTTGTCAAAAAAAAACAAATTTGACAACCCAGCCTCGAGTTATGCAAAAAAAAAGTAAATCAGCTGATCAATAAATTCACCTTGGTATTAAAAATACAATAACAAAAAAAATTGCCTAATTCACAAGCATAGCTGCCAGATTTGATGATTTTTGACGATCTTTGGTGGCAAAATAGGCTTTTGACGATTGAACTATTTTTTTCCTGAATTTGAAGATTTTTTAAATTTAAAGATTTGGGGCTTTTTAAAAGAAAATCAGAGGCGGAAAAAGATATTTTATTTCTTTTTTTAAGACAAATATATTTCAAAATTTATCTAGCCATTGTTTGTTTATATAAAACTGTTAAAAAGATTTTGGTTAGAAAATTTTTATGTGACAAGGATTAGAAGTACATAGTTTAAAAAAAATCTTTAAAAATTATTTGGCATATTCATAAACATTTTTAAAATTAAAATAGATTTCAAATACTGAAGGCAAATAACGGCATTCAAATCGAAATTCTACTCAATCGATCGAGTTGTCAACGCTTTTAATATAGGGATTCTAATAAGAATTTTCAAATTTCGATTTGACTCGAATGCCGTAATTTGCCCCCTGTATTTGAAAATATATGTATGTAAAATATTTACGCAGATTTTCTGTTTTTTTGTTTGTTTAAAATTATAAAGGGAATATTCAAAAACTATTTTTAAATTTAAAATACGATTCTTTGACGACTTAAAGAAGTTGTTTCGATGATTTTGGGGATTTTTTTCTAAAATTTTAAGGTATTAAACTAAACTTATCTGGCAGTTATGTTTAAAAGGCCTCTGTAAAGTTCAAAAAACCAAGGTAAATGAGAGAGATTTTAAAGGAGCATTATTCTTCTTCTTGAACCAAACATCCCGTATTTTTGTTTTTGTCTCATTTGGAAAATTGTCAAGTAGTTAGCTGTTTGAGAAAACCAACAATAAACAACAAAAATATTGTTTGGAAGAAACAAAACAGCTTAATTTTGGTGATTTAATTCCTGAATGCTATTCAATGTTCTTATGCTAAGTTTTAACAGATTTTAATAATTATTTCTTAAAAGCTTATGTGTTAATTTTCTAGTAATTGTTAAAAGCATTTATTATATGGTTTTTTTCCTAGAAATTTGGGCTTTTGTGTTCTTGTACTTTTTTATGTTTTGTGCTATTTTTGGTTAATATTGTTAATTCTGATTTCACCAAACTTTACCAAAAAAGTTAAGAAACACACCCAATATACAAGTATTACTGCTATTTTAGTAATTGTAACAAATAAAAAAAAAATTTTAATTGTTTTTTCTAAAGTCATTTGACTTTATCCTTTTAAAACTATTTATTTATTTTACTATTTTACTAACAATTATCGCCTGCCTTAACCAGTAAGTAAATGCCAAAAGCCAGCAAGAGGCGAAGCGAATCTTCAAGACAACAATTTAAGCTTGAAATAATTTAAACAAAAAAGAACTAAACACGACAACATTTTCATTTGCGCCTCCATAATTGGTCATCATTACAAAAATTACATAAAGATTGCAATTGCTAAGAAAAAAAAAGTGAATTCGAAAAAAGTCTTTTTATCAGGGGTTCCCAAAAATATACATTCATATGTATCTTTAAAAAAATGTTACAATTTAATACATTAAAACTTATGGGTGCTTAATATGACGAATCCCTAGTGGAAGAACAAAAGCGACTGCAGGTTGGCTAGGTTGTGTTATCGCTGCTGAGCTTAACAGGCACTAGGTTTCTCATGGACTCAGGGAGAAAGTGACAAGGGACCATAGTTGGAGCTATAACTAGACATTGTCTGGTTAGGGTGAAGACACGAAAATGGTTTCGCGGCACTTTTGATTATTAAAGGATGTGTGAGAGGTCAAGGTAGAAATAGAGAAGAAAAAGAATGCAGTCTACAACTGCTCTGGATTGTAGAACCATAAGCTCAAGTGCTTGGGTATAAAATTCAACGAAGAACTAGACGTTGTTTTGCAGAGTAAAGTGGTGAACATTATTGGGCTTATAATGGGAATCAAGTGGCTAGAACATATGCTATGGACAGGGAGTTTTCATTTCGTTTCACCTAACCTAACCTACACTGAAACTTATAAATCTTATACTAAGACCCCTTGGGTTATTAACCCCGATATAAAGAGCTATTTTTAAATTTAAGGAATTGAATACGAAAATTTTAAAATCATATTGAAACATATTCTTAAATTTTGTAAATATAATTTAGATTTTTAGGGTCTTATACTTAAACTTCTTATATCTTACCCCATTCTTATATGTAAGCTTATCAAAAAGTCATATATTTGGGAACTTCTGATTTATTTATTTTTTTTTTCAATTTTTTACTAAAGCTTTGAACATTAATTGCTTTTAAAACTAGAATTTTTTTTGCTGTTTTGTTAAAAACGTTTTTAAGTTGGTTGCTAAAAAAGAACAAAAAAAATAAAATTTTCCAACTTGATTAAATAACTACATACGCACTTACTCACTCATGTTGTCAGTTGAAACTGATAGACAGGCCAACAGACGGACGCAATTACTAAAATCTTGAAGAGATATTTGTATAAATATTTTTAAAGGATTTTTTCATGACAGTTTTACAAACCCCAAGGAGTTTTATTTTTAAGAATTAGATTATTTTTTTATGCGTATTGCTAGGATATACCCCTAGTTTTTAAGCAAACATTTATTGATTTTGATACTCAGTATTAATTTCATTGAGATTTTTTTTGGTAACGTTTAAGTAAACTTTTTAAGTACCCATTTAAACAAAACCTTTTTTTATTCGTTTTTGTTTTTTTTTTTTGAAAATCGCTTTAATGGAAACTACAATGGGGTCATCCTTTTTCGCTTTAATTGCATTTCATTTTTAGTTTTTTTTTATTATTTTTGAACTTTTTGTTTGCAGTTACGAAACACACCTTAAATCCATTTTATTGAATTGTATTGTTGTTACTGAGAGATTGTGATCAATTTTTTTTTTATCTTATGAATTGTGGCGATCGTTCATTGCAACTCAATGTTGCGTGACTTGCCACAACAAATTGTTTGTTATTTAAATGCGTTTAGTGGGTCAAAACTTGCAACAAAACACGAAATGAAAAATTAACTTTGTTTTGGTTTTTTTTTCTATATTTGGGTTCCTTTAAGCGTCGGCTACAAAATATTTTGCGCTTCTTTTTTTTCAGACGCTACTTTATTTTCAAATAGAGTTTTTAAAAAGCGAATGTAAAAATTAATGGGTAACCAGACTTAGTGTAGAAGAGATTAAAGCTTAAATATCAAAATGTAAGAAAGCAAATAAGAGGAAGACAAATACACCCTGCCATACATCTGCTTTAGATACCTTCTGGGCCCATTGTGCGTGTCCATCTAAAAACAGAAGGTAAGAAGTCAATAAGACTAAAAATTTTAAGCTTTGCAAATAAGTGTAAGTCCGAAAGAGGAACACAACCCAAGTGTCCTTGTAAGCCCCCCCTTACATTCTAAAGCACCTCATTCTCATGATGAGCTCAATGGTGTTTTCAAATTGGCACCCACAATTATTGTTTAGATAACTGTAAAAGGTTTTACTCAACAATTTAACCTTATGGTTCTGTTATCTGGGACAGGACAGGCAACATGCTTTACTGCCTCTATACGAGTACCCTCTTCCTTACACATTCTGCAATCCAATTTGTTCATTCTCGTTTTTACCAAAAAATTAAAATTATAACCCCAATCGCGGCTCGAAAACGTAAGTTTTCTAGGTTTAAGAGTGCTCTACCCTTACCCTTCGCCATATAATCTTGTAAAATTCGTCATTCTAAGCTAACATGTCTTAAGAAATTTTCTTATAAAATGACCAATTAGCCCCGGTTGTCCGGCACCGACTGCGCAAACACTCCGCCGTTTGGCCACCAACCTTGAAAAGTATGGGACCACACGGGACGCTGTCAAGAGTGGCCGGCCCCGGAGCGTCCGTTCTGCTGAGAATATCGCCGCTCTTGGCGAGGATGTCGAGTTGTCGCCAGAAACATCAAACAGATGCCGTGCCTCGCAATTAGCCATCAGCTGGTCGTCCCTAAGGTGAATTTTGGTCAAAGACCTACGCATGTTCCCGTACAAGGTCCAGTCCGTGCATCAGCTGCTGGTTGTCGACCGCGAAACGCGTGTAACCTACGCCCAAACTATCCTTAATCTCGAGGCCGAAGTGGACGATTTTTCGACCAAAATTATAATGAGCGATGAGGCTCATTTCCACCTCAGCGGGTAAGTGAACAAGCAAAACTATCGCTTCTGGGGCACCGAAAATGCGAAGTGATGCACGAGGAGCAACTACACCCGTTCAAAGTGACTGCATGGTGCGTTGTTCACGCTGGAGGAGTCATTGGGCCATTTTTTTTCGAGGACGACGATGGTGAAACGGCGACAGTGGTGCGCGCTATATACCATGTTAGCCGAGTTTTTTCTGCCGCAATCGAACGAATTAGGATAAAGCGATGGAATATACTGCGCAAGCCACAACCTATATTCTGAAGGCGGCGTTTCCGGGTCGCTCCACCTCTCTTTTTGGCAATTAACATTGGCCCGAATGATCACCCGATTTAACCTTTCCCCGCTTAATCAGGGTGCCCCGGTAGATCAGTAGTAAGTGCACGAGTCTATCAGTCTGGGGGTTTTGGGTTCGATTCCCACCAGAGACCCTGGTAAGACTGCTTCATTCTTCTGTTCTTACCCTTCTCTAAACTTTTTCTTTCCTTCCATTGCAACCTATATTCTTTCTGCCTCTCCAGGTAACACAAAGAGACCAAGTGAGCTGTATCCTTTCCTTTATTTGTTCTACCTAACCTAACATTTCCGGACTTTTTTGTGGAATTTTCACGTGTTATTGTAAATAAGCCCGAGATCCTGGAAGCCCTCAAGGACAACATTCGACATAAGTGCGAGAATCTGTCGCCCGAAGTTCTCGCCGAAGCAATAAAAAATGCCATAAAACGAACCCATATAGCAATCAATTGTGGCAGCGCTCATTTGGCGCATAACGAAGTTTTTCATATAGAAAAAAAATGATAGCCAAACAACATCGGATGACTTCTTTTGACCCACCTTGTATATGACTTAAGGCAATCAGTATAAGACTTCAGCTTATGACATATTTTTTAGGAATTTAAAAAATACCAACAAAGAATCGATCGGTAAAACTTTAATTACAAACGCTACAGAATTTTAATTATAAGGCCTAAGTATAAGACTTTAATTTATTTATTTACAATTTATTGGTTTTGACCCACGTTTAAGCAGCTTAACAAATAGCCTTGATATTTAGTAAATATTATAGGCCCAAAGGTTTTAAAAGCTTTGAATTCGTTATAAAAGTTCTAAGAATTTACGTATAAGAGTAATATTTTGTCCAAAAACCAAGAAAGCTTTTAGGTCATGGTAGAAGGTTAAAGGAACAAATTTAGTATAAAACTTATAAGTTTTTGTCAGAGTCTTAGATTTATAAACTATGCTAAAGTTTGGCAACAATTTAAGTATTCAAAGTGTTAGAAAAAATCTTAAAGTATAAAAATAATTAGTATAAGAGTTTAACATTTTGATATACCAATTTTAGGCCTTGATTAATTACTTCTAATAGCCTTTAAAATATTGGTGTTACATTCAAAGCTTAAATTAAATACTTTAAAGCTTTTGTATAAGACTATTATTTTTATAAAAATTTTGCTCCTTGTATAAGACTTTAATCAGTTCCCGTTATTGCTAAGCTTAATTCGACAACTTTAAACACATGGCATCACTAAAAAGTTAATATTTTATTAAAATTGGTTTATTGTGCCACTAACTTGTTAATTCAAGTCTTAAACTTTTTTGCAGCTTAATCTCCCTCTAGTCACTTGTTTTATATCATTTTCTTTTTGCTTCAGATATAAAAAGATGATACAGATGATAAAGTGTCTTATAAGGATTTATTTGCAGCCACTTAATCATTGTTCTGTTAATTGTACAAAGGACTTGTTTACATAAATTATGTGTGTTATGATCATGTGTCTGCCTACTGGGCCTTGATTTGGTTGTTGGCTTTTATTTTCTTTGTATGGATGGTTGGTGTTTAGTAATTTATTTATTAATGACACGCAGAGACATTTTCTCCATAAACAAAATGCCGAAAGTAATTGAGAAACTAGTTTCGGTAGCGAAATATGGGTAATTGGAATATTAAAAGAAACTTTTTTTTAAGTTCAAAAAGCAAAAGCAGTAAAAAAGTTGGCGCTTTTTTTCTGCTTAGAAGAAAATTAAGAAAAAAAAGATTTATGGAATTTAAAAAACTTTTTATTGCTGGATTTTTAAATAGATATCTTTATTGGATATTTAATTTAAAAACTAAAAATTTGGTAAAAAAGCGCACAAATTATAAGTCATAAAATATTGACTTCATTTGTTTCTATTAAAATTTTCAACCAAAAATCCAAGAAGAAATTTTCTTAAAACTCAACTGTTGTATATTGAATAATGAAGAAATCGTAACTAGATTTTTTACATTATTTTACTTTCCTCTAAAAAAAGTTCAGGAAATGATGTTGTTTGTGAGACAAATTTTTTTTATTTATCAATTGTTTGAAATTCTTTTTATTCAGGAGTGATATTTCTTTAAACAGCGCAATTACTTGTTAAATACTTTGAAAAAAAAATTAAATTCAAAAGAAATTTGATATACTCATACCTACTGTCATTTAAAATGCAAAAATACAAGGATCTTTATTACGTCATCAAATTTCTTCGCATTTTTAAAAGAACAAAAGAACGGAGATAAGCCCTTCATAATGATCTGCGCATTTCAAGTGTCTGTTTAAGGAGGTTTATTTTGGTGGAATTATTTTAAATACGCCTGATATTTTAATCACAAATATAAGGAAGTAGAAATTTTTTTCACTTATACTTCTGCTTTTGCTTGATATAAATTGAGAAAAATTAGAAAAAATATAAATCAACACCGTTGTCATTAGCAATGGTGGATTGTTTTTATGGTTGCGTATTGCTAATGACAATTTAAAATAAAATTTGTAAATTTCTTCACAACAAACACGTACAAACCTGAGGCAACACAGCATTACAGAAGATCTTTGTTAAACAGCTAAAAGACCAGCAAACCACCTTCGCAAATAGAATAAATAAAACACTGAGAGAAAAAATTTTAAGCCTACTAAATGATTGGCGCATTTAAATTTTTGACAAAATATTGTTTTTTTTCCAGACAATCAATGGGACAGACATGCTTCTAAGGAGTGCACCAAAACTTGCGAAACTGGGTTTAACTACCGCTCAGCGTGGCAGCCCTATGGTCTTGCTAGATGTGATCATCGAAACCCATTAATCTGGTTGTAGAGTGTGTCGCAAAGAGGTTTGCAATTCGACCGGGCCAACGGGTCATACAGCCGCAATATATACATGGCAGCATTTTTTGGGACACCAAGTGTAGCAGAGACTGAATGGTTCCAAAACTGAGCTTCAAAGTGAAGCCGCTTTCGCCCAAACCAAGGGACCTTAGACTTCTTTCTGGATGGGTTCCAAATATACGGAAAAGTGGGGGCAGTGATCTTCTATTGAGAGATAAGCCCTACAGACTTTCCGATATATCGGGAAACAAGGGGTCAATCTTCCCATGGAAATAGCAATAGACTCCACTTCAGTTTTGCAGTTGTAGTATGGGCTCTAGATCTTAGGGCCATGGAGGTCTAGATACTTTTTGTAAAGTCTTCAGGAATATGTAAAAAGCTTATGATTCTGGGCCTGACGAGGTTTCTTCTATTTTTACGGAGCAGTGATTGTGAAAGAGCAACAGGTAAGAAATGTAAGATAACTGGCTAGCGATGACTGCAGGTTCTCTGGTGTGCATTGAGCATATTTTGTGTTACTATCCTCCACTCGCGCGCTCCTGGAAAAACTTTTAAGGTTCTTTTTGCAAAAACTGGATAAATTATCTGGGACTGGTTAGAGAAGACTGTTAGCATTTCCCAAAAGAGTGTGAAGCACTTTTTAGTTTATTACGTCGAATAAACCAAATTTATATTACCGGCTAATCGTTTCTTCTTGCCTGGTGGCACTGAGAACCCAATTGGTCTATGTGAGGTCGTCGAAACAGATTAATCTAAATTAGCCTAAGACATATTCTAACGAGTGGATGAGCTTTTTGGTAGGAGGCAATAAGAATGAGCTGTTTTAGGAAGCGTCTTGCTAAGGTCCAAAAGTGTGGTTAATTTGGTGTCAGAAGAACACCTCAAATGGCACTAAAAGTAGTTTGCTACAAGGTTTCTATGGAAAACTGGGTAAAAGGTATTGCAACCAGAAGCTTAGTAAGACTAGGGGACCTAGAAATGGGAAAGTTTCCCAATAGTGGCCACACTATCTAAAAAAATACTATCTAAAGGGGGTTGTTTGGAGGCACCAAATTGTCTGTATTAAGGGCTTTAAGTTTTCATTAACGTATTTAAGATGGATATGGGTACCAAAACCGACATCTATATCATCGGAAAAGAGTTTTTTTGATTAGTGAAACAATTAAATTCCAACCGGATATACTATTAACTTTAAGGGAGACAGATTTTAAAGTGGACATTGTTGGAAGAAATTGTGTGGTCATCTTTTAATATGGAATCAGGCTTTAGGATCTTGAATGCGCAGTCTAGTCTAGGTTGGTAAGGGATTGTAAAGAGGTGAAACTATAGAGTTCTTATATATCGGACTATGACGCGCCTCACGTTTTTGTGTTACAGTTGGCAAATAAATCGCAAACGATCTCGCTCCTTGTAGCCTGACTCTTAAGTTGACATATAAGGAGGAAGCTGTGAGACTCCATACGGGTTACTGTTATGGAAAGGTAAGGAAATGGATGACTAACATGACTCGTCTTCAGTGGAGGAACAGACGTAGCTGCAAGCTATTAAGGGAATCATGGCCGGGGCTGAGCTTAGCGGGTATATGGCTGTTTATGAACCTAGGCAGACTGGATTTAAGGATAATTACAAGACACTTTCTTAATGGAGCCAGGACAAGAAAATTGAATTGCGGCACATCCGAATAGGATGTAAGGAAGAGTAAAATATTCCTTTAAGAACTAAGTGATGTTTGGAAGGGTCAGCTGAAAAATATCATTGGGACCATCATGGAAATACATTGGTTATGGGATAGACCATGGAAAGAGAGTTTCACACGATTACTGGAGTGATCTTTTTTCTCCGTCTTCCATATTATCTTTCCTTTTTGTTTGTTTTACGACTTCCTTTACGTAATATCATGTTTTATTTGAAGAAACTCGCAATGGACCCAGGCTGTGCTTACTTTGTTCACAGACCAACATGCTAAGGCCTGTTTTCAAGACAATCCGACAGCTAAAGGAAGTAAGACAAAGAAAAAATAACTAACTTTGTTATTTTTTTGGTTATTTAAAATTGCCGCATTTGCTGTTAGTGTTAACAGATAAAACAGCTTAGGTTGTGTCAAAAGTATTCCGTGTTTGCAAAGATATTGCCATATCTAAACGCATATAAAATATTTGTACTAAAATATTTTCTTCAGTGTATGATGCACCTTCGGCTATTAGCCAAACCACTAAAATTGTTTCTGCCACTCTTTCTCCACCCAACATACTACGAATACAAAACTCACGAACGGAATTTAAATTATGTCCAATTAAGGCTAGAAAAACTGAGAAGAGTTTAAACACCACCACGACTAGCACTTCTACTTACTTCAATGGTTGCTACTACTTAGTAATAGAAAAAGATTAAAAAATCGCCTTTGAAGAGGCATAATGGTCAGCATTTTTTCATGTTGCAAATGAACTAAAAAAAATAAAATTAATATTCTTGAGCACTCCACCAAAGTCTAAACAAGTTTTCACAAGTTTCTTTTCAATTGATTTTGATATTTTTTACTTAAAGCTAAAAGTGGATGAATTTGTTTCCTTTGTCTTGAGTTGGTCTAGTTTTTCTTTTGATGTTTAGTAATGATGACGTTTTAAAATGATGGATTGTTATTTGAAGTTGACAAAAACGTTTTTAAGGCTCAAAAACTACTTAAGCGTAAACCAAACATTCGTAAGAAACGATTTGTTTGAAGGCGCCTCAGTGGCTTAAAACTTTGTTTGTTGCAGCTTGTTGGGAAGTTTGTTAATAACTGTCACAGATTTTAAGTTTTTACTTGTTAGTTGTATTCCCCTGGGGCTTTTTGGTAATCGGTATCAATATACGTACAATTTTATGGTTATTTTTTTCTTTTAATAAACATTTGATTGGGTGGTCAATGGAATTTAAACTAAACATGAGAAACAAGGAAATTAAAAAATTAAAGACAACTCATTTTCGAAATGAATTAGATTGTTTTAAAAAAGTAGGTGTTTCCGATTTTTTACTGTCTACTAAATTTAAATATAATTTGAAATTATAATTAAAGCCATGTAGTTAAATTAAGCCTAAAAGCGTGAAATAACTTTATTTAAATTTATTTTTAAATAAAAAAAACTTCAGCGGCTAGATCTTTGGCATTGCAACAATAATGAAGACTCTCCACAAATTATTTTATGCATCCCCGAGATTCTTAAACTTTTTTCCAAAGAAGTTTTTTATAATGTTGTTGGGTTGGCTGCGAACAAACTAATAGTTAGTTGGTTTGCATGGTAACCTGTCTTGCTCGCAAGCCCTAAAGTATAGTGCGAAATGATCTCGTTTAAACAGAACCATAGAATTTGTCCGATGTATTGCTCATACTTACATCATTACTTGGTGCCTTAGAGTTTACCCGCAGCCAATAAATATCTCAACAGGTTATTTAATCTGCACCTTGGGTTGCCAAGGTTATGTTATTTAGTATAAACTGCAAACGATATAGGCAACGTGTTCTTAGATCCTATAAGTAGACGCCGAGTCCGCCTGTATGGTTGTCTAGCTTTCCACTAGATTACTCCTACATTACTCCTTTTTAAAGATGACTAGAATCTAAAACTCCTTACAAAAGTTAATTTAGGTTGTAAAATAGTCAGATGTTTGGTCTTGGGTAGCCGTACTCAGGATTCATGGTCATAGACCTTTGATCTCCAATAAATCAATGCCTTCATTCTTACTTCGTAGGTATAGTCATTTTATACAGATCAACAGAAAACAGGTTCAGTGTAGTGTTTTATGCCTTTGCAGAATAAAACTTAACCGGAATTTCAAGGTTAGATTTCTCAATAAAAAACAATGGGCACTTAAATGCCTTGAAGGTGCTGATAAGGGTTGATTTACGGAAGGCTGTAAAGCAGAAAATGAACATGAAATCTTTGATCAGAATTAGCAAACGGTTTTTTCATTGGAGTATACCCCACTAGCTGCCAGGTCAACGGCAGTCCCATCTCCATTTAAAAGTCCTTGGAGAGAAGAAGAGAGGACTTTCATACCAGTACCTGAACTTTTACGAGGTAAAATCAGAAATACTAATGAACTTCTTAACTACTTTTCGCCGCCTCCACCCAGAGGCCTGTGGAAAATAAAAAAGAAAGGCGTAGTCAACTAAGAGTCAAGAGGAGGCAGTGTTGGTCAATTACGCGCAGTCGCTGAAGCAACCTATTTGCGCTGCCAACTAACCCCTTTGATAAGCCCAATGATGTTTTGTAGCCAAGGGCCAGAGACTTCACAAAGTCCATCTAAGAAGCGCTCTCGTAGCATCCGTGTCGGCGGCTGTGCAGCCTAAGATAGCAGCAGAGATGGTGCTCCACAGTCTCTATCAACTCATTATCCCCTCATAACCTGCGAAAGTCTGGAGAGTTCCTATACCATTTACTAGCACTGTAAGAGTTCAAACAATACAACTAGAAACCCCTCTGCCTTCCTTGAGCAGCAGGACAGTACCTCTCCTGTCTAGTCCTGGCCATAGAAGTCTGGAGATCCCGTAATCAGTCATGTCCCTCCAGGTTTGGCCACCTTTGCCCATCATCCTTATCCCTATCAATTTATAATAAAAATCGATTGGTGGCCTTACCGGCTCACATCCCATCTTAATATCCCGGGCTGATCCCCTCTTCAGAAATTCATTGGCAGTCTCATCACCGGCAACGTCACAATTACCCGGCTCCTATCAGAGCCTAATCCTTCGTTTTGCCAAGATTACCTTGAGAGCACGTCTACAGTCGTCCGCAAGCCTAGACCTGGCATAATGCCCCTCTAGATTGTTGAGTGCGGCCTGAATATCGGCATAGATTGTCACGGCCCCCTCCCACCACGTCCTTCACTATCAACTTCGCAACCCTCGTTACCGCCAGAATCTCTGTTTGGAAAGCACTGCACTCATGCGGAAATCTGTATGGCATCCCTAGTCCTGCATTCATTATATTAACACCAGCCCAGGTGTCCACTTTCACCTTCAATCCATCAGTGCACACTACACACTAGAGATGAGCGATATTTCTGTACCTGTTATTTTGTACCTGTGACTTCAAAATCACTGGTAACGACAGTGACATAAACTGCGAAGTAACTGTTACTGCGATGTAGTTACTTTGATATGTTATGAAAACAAATATTTTTGGAACTTCCTGCGAAGTAACTATTTACGGAAATGTTGTTACCGACTTAGTTAATTTTTGCCAACAACCTCGTTCATTCAATCTTTAAACCCCATATGCATAAATTACATTGTGGTTCGTGGACAAAATAAGAAATTATTCTGAGTAGCAACTAGTAACTGCAGTGTTGATACTTAAATTTTGGTATTATTAAAAGTAACATTTTTGGGTCTTCCTGTGAAGTAACTATTAACATATTTGTTTGTGAAAAAAATAAACAGCGATCACCGTCACTGTTTAAAATAACTGTTATTTAAAAATCACGGTCACTGTTTACAGTATTCTTCAAAAATCCCGGGATTACTTATCTCTACTACACACCCTCCATACAGCCTCTCGGATCCCTTCCATTCCACCCTATTCGGAAACACTACCTGTGGTAAGATCCCAAACCCAAGTTTTGCGACCATATAATCTGTCAATCTCAACAGTTATACCTAATCATATACATTTACGCCTTCTTTGGAGCATCAGAAGATACAGACAATCGTTTTCTGGCTGAAAGTAAAAATTAGCCTTCACTGAAAAAAAACATGACTAAAACAGTTGAAACGCTCTATTTAGCTCCCCCCATAATATTTGCTACCATTTTTCTACTAAACAATTCAGTTATATAAAGTTATCAGCTTATAATGACTTAAAACAAAAATGAAAATTGTTTTTAAAAATAAAATGTATAATCCTGGGTATCATCTTAGATTTTAAATCCCAAGCTTCATAAAAAATCGCAAAAAACAAATTCTAAATTTCAAAAAAAACTTGGCACCTCTTTGCAATTGATTGAATCCATTGGTAACGCTTTCCCACTTAAATTGTTGAGGTGTGGACTTTTGACTCAAAAACAAGCCACCAAACACACGTTTTAGTTAAAGTTTAAAAATATAACAAGTATTTTAATGCTTTTGCGACTAGTGCCTTGTGATTGACGTTGTTCTTAAGAAAGCCCTTGAAAGAAAAGAAAATTATTCTACAAACAAAAAAGGGCTGGAGATCATTTCAAAAATTAACGAAAAGCATGACAGGATTTTTATATTGATTAAAAACTCCTTGTAGTTTAAGTACAAAAACAAAAACATAATAAAAGAGCGTTCAGCCCTTTTTGTAAAAGAACACGTGTGCGGGCTATTGCGGCTGCTTACAAAAATTCATGGAATTCGCTCATTTACTATCATGTGGGGATTGTGTGTCTTCTTGTACGCCTTAAAATGCTTTTTTTAAATACAGCAGACAGAGAAAAGATTTTGAGCTAGGAGCAGATAAAATTATAAATAGAATGAATTATTTACACATAAAGAAACAAAAAAATGGTCACACGTAATGATCGCCTTTTATTTATCTGTTCAAAGGGGACAATTTCCCAGAAAACACAGTTTTTACCAAATACTTAACATTTTTTCTATAAATGGCTATTAACCATCATTGTTTTTTTCTGGACAGATCTGATAAGCCCTTAGATTTGTTTTAAACACAAAAGAGACCAAGTGGCGCTTCTGTCACTTTTCGGCTTTTTTTTTTGTTTTTGGCTACAATAAGTGACTGTTTTCTCCGCTTATCAAGAATTAAGTCTTAAAAGGTTTGCGCCTTTTAGCTAAAATTACAATTAGAAGTAAAAGACTGTTGTTGAAACATGTTTTTAAAATAAATCAAAAAACCCTAAAACTGTGTCCTTTTTAACACATGTTTCGATCATGTCGGTTTCTGTTTATACGTTGTTTCTTTGTGTTTGTTTTGGTACCTGTTCTCTTTGTCTTTTGTGCAGTAAGCAATGAGTATTTAGGAGTGCAATGTAAACAAAAGTGAGGTGAATTTAGAAGATTCCACATTGAAATATATATTCAACACTAAATCAAAAACAGTCACAACTCAAAATTCATCAAAATGATTTTTTTTTTTGAAAAATCATGATTTGGAGTTGCACTATTGACAGAACGGCAATACCCGACACTTTTGGACGAAAGATAGGCTGAACTAAGGGGGAATCTCTGGAAAGTAAAATTAGGAAGACTTTGAAATTGAGAAAGCTTAAAATTAAATTATAAAAGTGCTCAAGCTAACTGCCGCTTTATGCGGGCTTGGAGGAGTGACAATCATAAAACTTGCAGGAAAGGCAAAAAATCGATGCCAGTACTCAGCCGTTAGCCCGATGGCTTTTTTTTATGGGTCAAATAGCTGACGTAACTTGTCTAGATTAGAAAAAGGTAGGGTACACAAGTATGAAATAAATAAAGTACTTATAAAATACAGTACCCAAAGTTCGCTATTATGAGGAAAATGTGAAAGTTCAGATAAGAAAAGTTCATAAGTCAAAGGCAAAAGTCGCAAACAAACCACGAGCTCCCAATTCTTAACTCCAAAGTTCCTTATGTCAACCAGTACCAAACAGAAACATTAGGAGGTTTAAGAGTTTCTTCATTCTATTTGCCTTAAAAACCTTTATAGAAGTAGTTTAAGGGCAATCTTTTTCTCCTGGCATGTTTTCAAAATTAACAGTGAGCAGTAATTTCGGCAATTGTATCTCTCATGCTTCGTCTGTAAATTCTTGAAACATTTTGAATTTATCCTTAACCATAAAATCCTCGCAACTTCTCACCTGGCCTTACTGAACCATTTGAATTTAGAGATTCCGCTAGTGTACGCGTCCACGTGAAGTTTGAAGACAGGGAGGGGGATTCCATAGAAGTGGTTTTTTAAATTAATGACTCAGCAACACAGTTATCTCTATTCTTCCCCTGGCACTAACCGATCTATATCCAGCCGAAAAAGGAATATAACTTTCATTTATGGGCTGGTGCTTCTAAATCTATTTTGGAGCTACATACCTGTTCGCGTATAGAAACGGGCGAAGGTATTCATTGGTGACGTTGCGGTATCGAAGAGTACTATAATGGAATGTGCTCTGAAGAAATAAGGGAACTTGCTCCCGAAACCCGGGGCTTTGTGAGAGCTACACGTCTTTCAAAAAAGGGACACCTATATGTGGTCGACTGGCCAATAAATCTCACCACGCATTATAAGGAGAATTCATTATTTAACCCCACAGCTTTTATGTGGAATAAGCTTCTTAAAAATGTATTTCTTGTCACAGGTAATGTCGAGAAGCTTAAATCAAATGTCCCCTTTACCTATTTTCCAGATACCAACACAATGTCATGCATGTATATGGCCATCCCCTGAGTGCTGGTCATTATATTAAAAAAGTGAAATAGCGCAAACTTGCAAATAACTTGCCTAATATTTCCTAAAATAAAGAAACAAATTCCAATGATCATTTAATATTAAAATAAAATTCTAAAAAATTTTTTTTTAATTTACGTACTTAATTACATATTTACATATGTACATAAGAATGTATGTATGTATGTATGTAAATGGAAACATACGATTTACATTTACAAGTCCTATATTAAGTAAACAATTTGTTTTAAGTAAATCATGTTCATTAAAAGAATCACATAATGCAGTTATTTAAAGTGCATTTTTTTTTAAAATGCACCAAACAACTAAGAAATTCACCACTCACTAATACACTAACGCATGAACTCACTAACTTACAGCGCAATAATGAGAACATTTTGCAGCTTCGATTAGTTAAACGAGAAGGCGCGTAACGAACGGTTGTGGATACGGGAAATATAACGGAAAATAGTTTTCTTGTGTTTTTTTTAAATATTATATTAAAAAGAAACAAGAGAAGTGCAATAAGAAAAATTGATTATAAAATCTAATCTTAAAAAAGAAAGGAAATCTTTTTATAGAAAAAAAGAATTTATTATTATAAATTAAGGCTTTAAAGAAAATATGTTTGTATGTAAATGCCAAAAATAGTGCGCCTATTTAAGCAAAATTAATATCAATGCAAAAATAAAAATAACTGTTTCTAGTGCCAAAATTTGTTTTTAGAACGCGTCGCTGCAATAAAACGCGCCTTTAAAAACGCGCCCTTTATAACTGTATATAGAGCGGTTCTGTTTTCGGTTGAATGCAATTTAAATTTAAACTTAAGTTTTGTTTTATTTAATTCCTTTCTGGCTGCCAAGTAATAAAAATGAAAAAAAATCAAAGAATGTCTGGTGCTAAATAAAATGCACGTGTTTGTTGCCAAAGCCTTTTTCTTCTACTAAGAGAAATAAGGCTGCATCGAGAAAGTTTTTATTGCAAATTTTCTAAAAAAAATGTCATGTGCCTCAAAGATATATTGAAAAAAATTTATTAAAAGAAGTGCAGTGCCAGGCAATTAAAGTTAAAACTACTTGCTTCAAAAAAAAGTAAAAGAAAATTGTCTTTAATAAAAAGATCACATACAGTGTTGCACCGGAAATTGTTTAAAGGAAAAAACTGAAAAAGCCAAAAATAAATATTGAAAATTTTTCTAAGAATTTTCTGCGCCCAACACAAATGTAAGAAGAAACAAGATTATTTTAAGAAATATAAAAGGAAGTTTTGATTAAAATTTAATTTTTGTGGGGCTTTATTTCTCTAATGTTACACAAAATATAAAAAAGAAACACTTATAAAAAATTTTAAACGCATTTTAAAACTGAAGAAAGAGGATGAAAGGGAAGGTGTGGCGATGTGAACCAAATTACTAAAGACAAATGTAAAGTCGAACTATTTTTATTCTCTAAACTAAAGTGATCGTTTTCATACTCTCTTAGGATCATCTTATTTTTGACATTACCATTTTGATAACTAATATTTTTCCATAAATCTCAAGAGTTTTATTTCAAGTGTATTTTCCCCCCAATATTTAAAAATCTCTTTCTGTTTAAAGACCATCAAAGTTAATTTTAGAACGATTTTCCAAATAACTAACAAATTTATCCCGTACTTCTTGTGGTCGACAAATTTAAAATTTGGGTTTCTGCTCGATTCTTCGAAAATAAAGGGGGTTTGGGCCCCTAAAACGTGTAAACTAAGCTTGATAATATTTTTTTAAGTTTTTTGAACTTTTTTAGACGGCCATAGACTGTCGAGGTTTTCCTGCTTTTGCTCCATTTCCTTCGTTATCTCTTAAAAACTTTCAGTTGGGTTCCTTACTTTGAATGCCTCTTCCAAATAAAACTTAAAAAAGAGAACGGACTCGTGGTTGCAGCTTAACTCATTGCTCATTAAATCATTTAGCTCTTACGAAAAATCCTTACTTTGGAGTCATAAGGCTTTAACACTGAAAAAAATTTATTAAAGCAATTACACAAAACGATTTGAACTTCTGGCCTCTTAGACCATATTATTTTTAAAAGAATAATTTGAACCTGAAGAACTTCAAAGAAAAACGGTGATAGGGATGATTTAATCTAAAGTTTTCATTGTGAGCAATATCTGTCATACCATCAGTCATAAAGCATCGCAGTCTGACCTTTGAAAAAGCTAGGCGGTAGCATAGGAAATTCCCCCCGTGTGCTGAGTTGTTCAATAAAAGAAAATTAATTATGAGGATTTATAGGGGGCTTCTAAAATTGTGCAGTAGGCCTATGCTCCTGCAAAGAGCATAGCACCAAACATATCTGCTTCAATCGTTTCTGTCCAACCATAATGCTTTGATCTCGTTCCAGTTTTTGTTCTAATTAAAAGCTTCTGCCCATGATAGAAGAACCAGGTAGTCTCGTCGGCCCAGCTGATTAGAGCCAAAATGTCAAAATGATGTTCTCCCTGTGAAAATAAAATAACAAAAGTTATTACTCAACGTTTTTTTTTTCTGTGAGCTGTTGTTTGACACTTTAGTAATAATTTGTAGTTGTGCAGGGACGAGATTACCTGATTAGTTGTATCATGCTTCTGCCTTTATTTGACGACACTATGTGTGTGACAGTCTACCCCTTCCTCGGTTGCTTTAGAAATACAATCCATTAGAACTTCCTGCTGTATACTCGTAGGATTTCGTAAGACATGACTTATCCACTTGACTAAGCCACTTCCTTTGAATTATTTCTTGTTACTGGATTTTGCTTTGACCAAAAAAATTCCCAAGAATCCCCACAAACATTGGCTTCTTAAATGTCACTGTAGTTTTAGAGGGCAAAATTTTTTTGCCCTACAGATTTTCCCTTTTATGATATTGTTTAAAAATCCCCTCTTGCATCTCAAAGGAATTTAACCTCAAATTTTAACCTCTTAACTTTCTTTCTTATTTCAGTCGAACAACCAATATGATTTTATTACTTCTTTAACATACAAAAGCAAACCCCAAACGCCCTTTTAAGGAAAACCCTTATTAAGACAACCAAAATGTTCTCACCGTTAACAACTAAATCAAGACAAAGACCTCTAAGGGTATTTAAAAACAAGCCCTTTAACCTACATTCAAGTTTATTAAGTCTCCTTTGCCATCTCCTTATACTTTGCTGGCAGGCAACACCCTCGCATACCAAAGATTTAATGCAACATTATAATCGACAAGAGCAACAGCAATCTTATCGCCAACAACAAGATTTTCTGCAGCATTTCAATTCAAAATCTGGCGTTAATAATGCCACAACATACAATCAAGATTTTGAAACGAGTGTGGTATCATGGACAGGCGCCAAATTAACCAACTCGCCGGTCACACTCTTATCAACACAATCTGCACAAAACGAAATGCTTCAACGGCGACTGGAGCATATGAGACAAGTTGAGCAAGAATCGAAGAGACAAGATCAACAAAGGCCACCATATGCTCAAAGGCTGGGCAAGAAGAGACGCAAAACTAAAAGTGGTTTATTGATTGAAAGCAATATTGAATTGGATTATACGGATTTAGTGCAATCATCGACGTCCATAAGCTTAGATTATGATACAGAAGCAGAGCTGTTTAAAACAATGGCCACAACGAAAACAACATCGAATAGATATTTCAATGGCAATGGCCACAATAATCAGAAACAACAACGTAAACGTAATAGACAAATGCAACGTAAGCGCAATGGTCGCAATGGTGGTGGAGGAGTAGCGGGTGTCTTAGGACAACGGCAAAAACTACAACGCAACGGTAAGTTTCCGTTTAAAGTCATACAATAAATTCCTTTAACTAAACCTTTTCCTCTTAAAACAATTTTTCTTTATGTGATTTTTTCAAACTGCTTTAATAGCCTTTGCACAAATATGGTGTTTGTTTGTTACTAAGAAGTTCAAGCAGAGTTTCCGGCTTTAAAACAAAATAGATTGTTGTTTCTATAGACCATATCATCATCCTTCATATACCAAAAGCCTTTATCAAATCAACCAATCAACCACCATATACGGTAACACTAACAGATCAGTTTTCAATGTTACTTTTCTAAAACGACCAGACAAAATGTAATGTCTTTAATATAAATAAGTGATGATAATGATGATGATGATGACCATTATCCAAACATGGATGCTGCTCTTGTCAGCATTTAGAAACATCTCATTGCATGATCAATTGCCAGTCAACTAACCAGCTAGTAAAACCAATTGCTACACTACTCTATATAAGTTAAAAAGATATTTTTGTATTTTATTTTATTAATTTTTCTATATTAAGTATGAAAGCAAACACATCAAACTATTTTTGAGTTGAAAGACCTTTTCACATTTCTAATGACCATTAGTAGTAGTGATGAGAAAGTTTTTCAGTTTTGTTGTTTTCCTTCATTCAATAATGACAAGAATTTTCTATTTTTCTTCTTAAAAAAATATACTGAGATAATTTACAAATGGTTTTGCTTCTGCATTCTCTGGGAAATTGCAGAGACTTGTTTGGATTGTCCAAATTTAGTAGCAAGAATTCCCGTATCATTTTATTTCTTGCATAATTTTAAAGCAGAATGCTTAAAAGTAAATGCTGGAAAGGCGCTTAAAAATTGTAAAGTTAGAAATAGAAGTTTATAAACCTAAATAAACAAAATTTTGCAGAAGAATTTGATAATGAGGACACCATAGAATTTTACCCTCGGAACTGCAATTAAAACTCAGAAAATTGGATCGTTTTATGAAATAAAAAAAAAACAAAAAAATAAATATTAAAAGCTCTAGAGTCGTTTTAATAATCAACATTTACTCCCTGTACATGCAGTGGGCTGTAAGTATTGGTATCAGAAAATTACGTAATGGGAAAAAGGATAGAGGGGCCAGTGTTTTTTTAAAATTGCTTCTACTTCTTCACATTTAGGGTGACAGAAAAGGCATCTTAAGGAAAGTTCCTTTACTGTGTGACCAAAAAACGAATTGTCTTCGTAATGCGTGGATTTTCCTTGTTATGATTGGATTGACTGGCAAGTCGGCCACAAAGGGACTTGTTCTTTTGAAAAGACTCGTATCACACGTAAAATTGCGAGTTTCGGGAATGATTTCCTACATTTTTTTAAAGCATATTCTATAGTAATATGGAAAAAACAGTGAAATACATAGAATCTTATGACGATACTGAAGTGAATTGGGAGGATCCTATACCTCATCTTCACCGATTTAAACCGTAGCTCGTTCCTGTCTGCGAATTAGAAGCTCCAAAATAGACTTTGGAGCACCAGCCCATATGAGATATTCTCTTTCCGTGTTCGGTTAAAATTAAAGTTTATTTAAATATTAAGAAGATTTGCTAGTAGAAAGTAGCTTCCACGCCTTTCCAGAAACCCAAGACACTTAGAATCATCTTCAGACACAAGAAAAATGTAACACGATCGAATATTGCACTTGGTTTTCATGGCCATGAATACAGACGATTCAGAATGGTTGCATGGCCCCGATCGGATATTATCAATAAATCGCCGAAAAGGGTGTCGTTAATATTCTTCCTCATAGCCACAATCTTCAAGGGCCATGTTCTGCAGTTTAATGAGTATATATAGCAAAAGCTGCTGCTGTCTGAAAAGAAAAAGATAGGATTTGCAGTTTAAAATAGAAAGTCATTCAAATAAACGAGGAGGAATGTAGGAGAAAGAACGGTTCTTTGCGGAAACTCTTTAATTCATTCTGAGCTCATTGAAAGAGATCCCATCTATAACAACACAAATAGTGTGACCTTTGAGAAAACTCGCTTTAAATAGAAACAAATTTTTATTAACGCCAACAGCAAAAGTTGTGATAAAAGTGCACAATGCCTGACTTCAGCAAAGGCCTTAGTAATATTTAGAGCCGATGTGAAGCTAGAGAATTTTTCTCTTAGAAAAGGCAGAAGGTTCCCCGTAGAACATCCGCTACGACAGTTATACCGGTGGCCGCTTCATAAACGGTTGGACTGCAGATAGTTAACAAGGAGGTGCCTGTTATTTTCTTCCCTTTTTGCGGATTGTCGTAAAACTTGCTCCTTTTTAGCACTTTGGGAATACACTGACATGGTATGCATTGCTGGAAAGGTAAGCTAATGGACTCGGACTGGTATTCTATGTCTGCTTTTACACGATGCAAGAAAATAAGCCTGCTTATTTTCTTTTTCTTCTTTGAACTCTCATTGGCGTTCGCACGGTTCAAGTCTTATTGCTTAATTTGTTTTAATTTTTTATGAATACACACACTACTGTGTTTTTTTACATTTTCTTTTGTCCATCAATTTTAAGCAGCTGAATTGCAAGTACACGCAAGCCTGTACCCATTTTATTTCCCCTCACCCCGCTGTCTTCAACCTAATTAGTTCAGCTTAAATACTTTCATCGTGCGAATTGGGACTATCCAGCCCATGCGACTCACTACTGTTAAGATCCGCTTAAATGTTTTAAACTGCCTGAGCTCGAAATATATAATGGATTCAGGCGCTTTTTCAAGTACTTTACTTCCTTTTAAATTACGTCCAGGACTCTTAATATTGTTTTCTAAAACAAAGAATGTGTTGTTAAACTATTCGTCTTTAATATACTTACAAAATTAAAAACTTATTCTTGAGAGAATAATAACTTCCCTTTTATTCAACCATATGCAAGGCTATCCATATGTTACCATATGTTGTTATTAGCGCGTGTCCATATATGAATGTTCATCTTTGAAACTTTATTATTTTTTTAACACGCCGCCATACAAACGAGCATTCACACTGCGTAAATAATGTAAGAAAATAATAAAAATAAAACTGATCAGGTCTTATAACTAAACCGCCCTATTGTTTGGCGTAAAAATGCATATAAAAGGAAAGAAATAACAAATATTCATACACATATTTGTAGTTATTGTTACATGAACTGAGTTGCATTGCCAGCCTTCTTTTGTTGCTTTATTTTATTGTTGGCAACTTCAGGTTTGTTTTTTGCTTTTGTTTTGGTATTGTTAAAGGAATAATGATAGCAGCAACAACAATGAGAAATATTTTATGAAGTGCAACAACAATGCCATGTTAAAAATAGGCAATTAACAGAGAGTTTGTTTATCTTTTCTACAAAACTAATTCTCTCATGCATGCAACAGTGTCAATGTGGGGAATGTCTTTGTTAGATTTTGAACATGATACTTTATTAATATGCTTCCTTGGAATTAATAGAAATTTAGAAAGGCTGTAAAGCATATTAGAACCAATATCTGCGCAGAATTTTAATAAGATATTTCTTTCTCCGTTAGGGAATAATTTTATTTAAGGATATATGGGAAAGACAGAACTCCTTAAACTTGAAGTGATCAAATTTCATGTTTTGATTGAATCCTTAGAGTTTAAGCAATACACTTTTAGGTTTTAATTGTATTTTTTCAGCTGAAGTATTCCTGCTTAATTTGAAAATTAATTTTTTGCTCGTTTTTTACTTTTTTAAAAAAGAACCCTCTTAAAGAAGGTTGTTATCGCCACTAGCACAAAACCGCTAAACTAACCATATTATTTTATATAAATCTATTACAAGTAAAATCAATTACATTTAATGTCATCAATACATTGTTGTAAAGTTAATACTTACCGCGCCATTTATAGATAACTCCATTTTTACTTAGCTGGCGTGGTATTAACTTCGTTTATTTGATACACATGTTATAATTTTATATACATTTTAAAAGCTTATATTCTAGTGGTTTCCATACCAAAAAGTGAGCATTTTGTATATTAAAAACATATGTAATATTTTAATATTAATTTAATTACCAGGAATTTTAATATAAGGAACATTGGATAATAAACTTGAATTTCATACATATATTCAGCTTCAGTGTTTCTTTATTCAAAATCCAGTGGAAATCATTAGCGAGGCAATTACCTCTTTCAACATTTTAAAATTCTTTTTGTTTTCATTGGTAAAAACGAAAACATCTGGCAGAAGAAGTACCTAATAGCGCCTAAAACTTGTCAATCTCGCGGTAAGTACAAAAAATGTCTTTAACCAAGCCAACGGGACAGCATGAACTGTATAACCAAAATTGTTCGCAATGCCTTAATCCCCCTGACGAAAATATGATTACTTGCAACGTTTGCCAAAAGTTATTTCACAAAACTTGTGTTGAGGCCGTTGACGACATAACCTTCAAATGTCTTTCTTGTTCAGCTATAAGGCCTAGCTCACCTTCATTAAGTCACACAAGTAGACTTTCAAATCGTTCTCGTTCTTCGCAGTCTCGAATATTTGATTTACAATTGCAAAGGCTAGAAGAGGAGCGAGAGCTGAATATGAAATACTTAAATAGAAAATACAAACTTCTTGAGGAAGCCGAACGCCATAGTGATATATCAGACACTAACAGCCAATCTGTACGAGACTGGGTAAATCAAACGCAGAGTGAAACACAAGCATCAAAAAACCGTTCTGATAACACCTTAGCCACAATCACAAATGTTGGTAACGACACGACACTTAATCGAGCAGCATACTTAGCAAATGACACCTCTGACAGGTCAACTGAGCTTGCACAACAAACTGCTAATAATACTTACACAAATTGTAGCAACCAACAACTAAATAACCAACCACCAGTTTCAATTAGCACTACCGTCGAACCTAATTTTACAACTAACACTAGCGGCTTACACAAGCCGGCTCAACATTTTAGCAGCACAATGACAAACGTGTACTTGCCCGAACAAACAACTTACTTCACTTCTGCACAAAATAATTTTTCTTCAAGTATAAATCATTCAACAATAACTTTTAGTGACACGAATGCGGTACCACAAAATTCCGTAAATTCTTTACACCCGACAGTTGTTTCGGCTAACATAAACACATCCTCAATAATGTCAACAGTACCAAATTGTACACCGAATGTTGCCACTAATAGCGGTCTCCAACACCAAAGGCAGCAGCCAATACTCACTGCCGCTACTGGCCGTCGTGGGCCAACACACAATTCTTTTAACACAATAAATAATAATCCACAGGGTTTATTTAATTCATTTCCACAAGAATTTATTTCTCAACCACCAAATTTTAGTTTTACAAACGCTATGCCGTACTCATCATCTAACATCGGACAAACACACAGATTATCACACAGCCATCTTAGCTCCCGACAGTCACTTCCCAAAGAACTGCCGATATTTTCCGGCCAGCCTGAAGAATGGCCAATTTTTTATTCCACTTACGAGTGGTCAACTGCAGCCTGTGCATTTACCAATGCTGAAAACCTTATCCGTATACGCAAAGCGCTTCAAGGAGAAGCGTACACCAGTGTACAGCATATGTTAGTACATCCATCTAACGTACCTGGCATTATACAAATGCTTCACATGTTATTTGGTCAACCTGAAAAAATTATAAATTCTATAAAACAGAGAATACAATTAGCACCAAATGTTGACGAAAATAATTTAAAAACACTTACCTCTTTAGCCATAAATGTTCGCGGACTATTATCAACTATTAATGCTGGCAATTTACATGATGAAATAAATAACTCATCATTTCTTCAAGATTTGATACAAAAGCTTCCTGCTTCGTATCAAATGCAATGGGCAGCGCAAAAAAATCAGCTTATGAACCAAAACAAAAAACCAAATTTGAGTGAGTTTGACAAGTGGCTGTTTAACATAGGTATAACAGCTAGCAGTATAACAGTTGATGGTGCAAATAAAAATAATAAAAAAGAAAGAACAAATAACAACAACAACAAAGGGGCATATGTAAATACACATACTAACGATCGCAAGTGTTTTGTTTGTAACAACAACAAATGTAAAGCAATTGCAAACTGCAAAAAATTTATTTCTCTTAATCGTGGTGAAAAATGGAATGTGATACGAAAATATAAACTATGTAAAACATGTTTATTTAAGCACAGCGGTGAATGCAAAAAGAAACTACAATGTGGAGTAGATGGCTGCGAATATTATCATCATTCTTCTTTGCATGGTTGTTCTAATACGAAATTAAACAACAGTGACAATAACAATTGCCAAACTGCTGACAAGTCCGAAGTTGTTAATACCCACAGTGGCAAATCATTGCAGGTTATGTTTAAAATATTACCGATAACAGTTTATGGTAACAATAAGAATTTACATACTTTTGCTTTCATCGATGAGGGATCATCTATAAGTTTAATGGACGAAAGTCTAATCAGCGAACTTGGAGTTCATGGATCAGTCAAGCCTTTATGCCTAAAATGGACCGGAGGTATAGAAAGATGCGAAAATAATTCTCAAATTTTAAAAATTAAAATTTCAGGCCAAAATAAAAGAAAAATTGCAATTAATGTAAATACGGTGACGGCATTAGAATTACCTTCACAATCATTAAATTATGAGAGCTTGGCAAAACAATTTCCACATCTGGACAACTTGCCAGTTCAAAGTTATAAAAACGCTGTACCAAAGATATTAATTGGACTTAACAATTTCAATCTTGGAACTTCAACCAAAATACGACAAGGTGCTCTCCATGAGCCAGTTGCTGTATGCACCAGATTGGGGTGGTTGATTTACGGGGCGGTTGATGAAAATAGTACGCCAAGTAACCATTTAAATTTTCACGACTGCGAATGTAAAGACGAGGTAAGCTTAGACGAATTAGTTAAAAGTTTTTATTCCCTTGACAGTGTAGGGATATGTTGTAAAGATCCCCTTGTTAGCAAAGATGATGAAAGGGCGCTTCGTATTTTGAACCAGCAGGCACGGCAAAAACCAAACGGTCATTATGAATCTCCTTTATTGTGGAAATTCGACATTGTAAATCTACCAGATAGTTTTGACATGGCAACAAAAAGATTGTTCCACCTTGAACGTAAGTTGTCAAAAAACTCCCAACTTTACGATGTTTTTAAAACTACAATTGAAAAGTATATACGTAAAGGTTACATTCGTAAATTAAATAAAGACGAGATCAATACAGGTGGCAAAGTGTGGTATTTGCCAATTTTTGCTGTTTTCAACAAAAATAAACCAGGTAAATCGCGAGTCGTTTGGGACGCAGCAGCAACAACAAATGGCTTATCTCTTAATTCATTTTTATTAAAAGGCCCAGATCTACTAGCATCGCTGCCAGCCGTTTTATTTTCATTTCGTAAAAAAGTTGTTGCCATATGTGGGGACATTGAGGAAATGTTCCACCAAATTTACATATGCAAAGAAGATAGGGATGCCCAGCGCTTTTTATGGCGTGATTGTGATCAAACTAAAGAACCTGAAGTATACGTTATGGACGTAATGATATTCGGAGCTACATGTGCCCCTAGCATTTCACAGTATATTAAGAATTTAAATGCGTCAAAGTTTGAAAATAAATTCCCTGAAGCGGCGAAGGTTATTAAGGAAAATCATTATGTAGACGATCTTCTGTATTCGGTCGACACACCGCTAGAGGCTATTAATTTAATTGAAGATGTTAAACATATTCATCGGCAAGGTGGTTTTAATATAAGAAACTGGATTTCTAATAGCAAAGACGTTTCAATTGCAGTTTCAGATGAAAAGTTTTATGCTAAAAAATGTTTAAATCACATCGGAGAAAAACAAATCGAAAAGGTTCTTGGAGTATTTTGGGAACATCAAGAAGATGTTATAACTTTTAAAATTTCATCAAGGTTTATGGAGAGCGAAGTATTTTCTGGCGAAGCGAAACCGACTAAGCGTGAGATGCTTCGTTTAGTTATGTCGATTTATGATCCACTAGGTCTAATAGGCAACATAATTATGTACGTTAAAAATTTACTGCAAGAAGTATGGCGTCATAAAGTGGACTGGGACGAGGAAATTCCGCAAGAATTGTTAAATAAATGGACCATGTGGCTTAACTTTCTGCCAAATATTGAAAAAATTAAAATTCCTCGATGCTACTTGAAAATAATGCCCACTTATAATGAGGTGGATGTCCAATTACATACATTTGTCGATGCGAGCAAAGAGGGCTACGCTGCTGTAGCTTATTTTCGCATGGAAAAAGATCAAACGGTTATTTGCTCTATCATTGGCTCTAAAACCCGTGTTGCGCCATTGAAAATAACCTCAATCCCGCGCCTTGAGCTTATGGCTGCCCTAATTGGTGCCCGTTTTGCAAAATTTATTTGCGAAAATCATAAAATAAAAATTTCGAAGAGGTTTTTTTGGTCCGATTCTAAAGCGGTTTTAAGTTGGATTAACTCTGACCATCGTAAATATAACCAATTTGTGGGCTTTCGCATTTCCGAGATTTTAGAACTATCATCACTTAATGAGTGGCGATGGATACCAACAAAACAAAATGTAGCAGATGAAGCTACTAAGTGGGCTCGAGTCCCTCAAATTTGTAATTCGAGCAGGTGGTTCTCTGGTCCTGAATTTCTTTATCAACAAGAAGATAATTGGCCAGCAAAAAAGAGAATAGAAGAAACAACGTTAGAAGAGATAACTCATTACAACCTTAAGATATCCGTTTCAGACCCGCTGATAATACAAACTCGTTTTTCTAAATGGAATCGTTTACTACGCACCACGGCCTTTGTCTTTCGTTTTGTAAGCAGCTGTCAAACAAAAGTTCACCAAAAGGGTGAACTCTCCCAAGAGGAGTTATGTAAGGCAGAGTATTATTTATACCAGCAAGTTCAACATGAACAATACTTTAATGAAATTTCCTGCCTCAAAGGTAACAAAAATATTCCAAAATCAAGTGAAATTTATAAAAGGTCACCCATTTTAGATGAGAACAACATTTTAAGAGCAGATAGCAGATTAAGCGAGTTAGATATTCCTCAAGAACAAAAACAGCCTATAATATTGCCTAAGTCTAGCTACATTACTGGCTTAATTATAAGCCACTATCACCAGATATATCACCATATGAATCATGAAACTGTTATCAATGAAATACGGCAAAAATATTCAATTTCAAAGTTAAGAGTAATATTTAAATCTACGATACGGAAATGTCAATGGTGCAAAGTATACAAAGCAGTTCCAAAGGTTCCGCAAATGGCAAAATTGCCAAAGGCTCGGCTTGCCGTTTACACAGCTCCCTTTACTTGTACCGGTGTCGATTTTTTTGGCCCATTACTAGTTACAGTAAATCGCCATAAGGAAAAACGCTACGGTGTACTTTTTACGTGTTTGACAATAAGGGCTGTACATATAGAAGTGGCACACTCACTTACTACTAGTTCGTGCATACTAGCTATTCGCAACTTTATGGCAAGAAGAGGTAGTCCACGTGAATTTTTTAGTGACAACGGTACAAATTTCGTAGGAGCAGAGCGTGAACTTCGTGAAGCACTAATGGACGTCGACCAGAACGAATTTGTTAAAACCTTTACCAGTACCACGATGACATGGAATTTTAATCCGCCAGCCTCCCCTCATATGGGCGGCGCCTGGGAGCGTCTAGTCCGTTCAATAAAAACAGTTTTATATAAAATAATGCCTATAAGGGCTCCAGGCGACGAACTGTTACTAAGTATGCTGCTAGAAGTGGAAAATATCATAAATTCTAGGCCTCTTGCCTACGTTCCAGTAGATGATGCAACTAACGAAGCTGTAACTCCTAACCACTTCCTTATGGGTAGCTCCAGTGGATTAAAACCATTATCCAGCTGCAATGATAGTGGAGTAGTTTTAAAGCAAAATTGGCTTTTATCACAGCAGTATGCCAACATTTTTTGGAAAAAATGGTTGACAGAATATTTGCCTACAATAACATGCCGATCTAAATGGTTCGAAAAACAAAAAGCAATATGTCAGGGGGACCTGGTTATAGTAGTTGATCCTTCTCTTCCTCGAAATACCTGGCTACGGGGAAAAGTTCTTGAAACGAGATTGGCAAGAGACGGACAAGCTAGAAGCGCAAAAGTGCTAACAACACATGGTATACTGGAGAGGCCTGTAGCTAAGCTTGCAGTTTTAGACGTGGCTTCCAAACCAGAATTTGACGGCGAAGGCGCTTCTTGTCAAACTGCGGGGGACAATGTTATCGCCACTAGCACAAAACCGCTAAACTAACCATATTATTTTATATAAATCTATTACAAGTAAAATCAATTACATTTAATGTCATCAATACATTGTTGTAAAGTTAATACTTACCGCGCCATTTATAGATAACTCCATTTTTACTTAGCTGGCGTGGTATTAACTTCGTTTATTTGATACACATGTTATAATTTTATATACATTTTAAAAGCTTATATTCTAGTGGTTTCCATACCAAAAAGTGAGCATTTTGTATATTAAAAACATATGTAATATTTTAATATTAATTTAATTACCAGGAATTTTAATATAAGGAACATTGGATAATAAACTTGAATTTCATACATATATTCAGCTTCAGTGTTTCTTTATTCAAAATCCAGTGGAAATCATTAGCGAGGCAATTACCTCTTTCAACAAAGGTATTTCCTTGCTAAGAATTTAAAGAAATTTAGGCAGATCCTAAAGCAAGCTTTATCTTATTTCTGAACAAAATTTCAATAATCTAGAATTTTTTCCTCTGCGTTGTGGTAATATTCATTTTAAGGCTATATGGGAAGAAGACGAATCCTCAGATTTTAAGTGATTAATTTAATTACCTACACGACTCTCACGTTGGCATTAATTGCAGCTTAATTTTTTCCTTTCTGTCCATTATCAATGTCCAAAATTTATTACTAGTCCAGTTTTTTGCAATATAACATTTTTGCCGAATGGTTATCCGCCGCTTGGGTTAATACTCTTTTCGTTTCTGCCTAATTGCTAATAAGGTTTCCACTGGGTTCCAGCGATGTCTTTGAAATATCCGTAAATCCATTGTTAGTTTCCAGTTCTTTGAAATTTTCAGCAGCTTATTTTCTTTGGGAAACTTGGTTATTATTCTTGAAAGTTGTAATTTTTAAGATAACTCTTGCTTTCATCAAATTGTGGTCTCTTTCTGCTTATATCAGCTTCCGTCTTTCTTTGTACATCTTAAGGATTTCCCCCCGCTTTTTGCTGATTTTGACGGAATGCCGGGGTGTGAATATCAATAAATATGTATGTGGGAAAGATAATTGAAATTCCGAAGTTAATATAGCAAACTGGAAACTATTTTAAGGGCCTTTTTCATAACTTTACATTAAGCGAACCTGTTGTCGGACAGATAAGTAGCCTTTCGTCATTGCAAGTATTCTTTAAGGTGTAATTGTCCTATAATCTAAAGAGAATCTCATTTTACTTTTAACTTTTGGTATAAGATTAAGTTTTTTATTTCTTCTTGTCATCAATACGACAGAGGTGCTAAAATAGCACCTCCTTTCTTAAGAATAACATTTGGCACAATTTGGATCTATGCAAGGTGGTAGCATTAGTACTACATATACAACACCAACAACCCTATTGGATTTTAACATTGTAAATCCGGGGACAAATACCTAAACTTCAAAAAATACAAACAAACACACAAGGAAACAGACGTAAATCTTGACGTCCAAGTGTTGGAGCAAAGCAAAGTTAGCAATAATCAGCTGACGAATTAACACCACCTTGTATAAATCCACATTGATTTGGCACAGGGAATACTAATACAGGACGTCTTAAGGACCCAGCTTATAATGAATTCGTCTTGAAATTTTGTGAAAGTAATTGTCAGATTTATAAATATTGTCTGAAATTCAAAATTGTTTTGATAACTTTTTCCAACATAAAATGAAATGCAGAGGACAGGGCATACTCAACCAGGTAATATTAAGAGCCCAGCTGATTAAAATAAATTTGACATTTTCACGTGACAAATATTCAATTTTGTATGGAATTTTTAATTTCTCTGACATTCCACCGTTCAAACACAAACGGAATTGCAGAAGGCGAATATTTTAAATTCGCCTTGAAACTACCTTGTTTAGTGTGCTCTGGCAGAGGGTTAATTTTTGAAATTCGCCTTGATACTACCTGTAATAGTGCAGGGTACATTAGTACAGGTAATATCAAGGCGAATTCAAAAAATTCGCCCTCTTCCTTTTCTTTTTTTGCGTTTGATCGTGGAAATGTCAAAATAATTAAAAATTTTATACAAAATAAAATATTTGCAAAAGTGAACGTCAAATTTATTACAGTTAGCTGGGCTCTTGATATTACCTGTATGAGTATTCCTTGTAATATAATATCCTGATTTGATATGTAAAAAAGGTTATATAAAAAGTGAACAGTGTTGCCACAAAACTGATTTTAAAAGCACTCTAAATCTAAGTGGATGTTATGTGAGTAAAGTCAAGCAGGCATGAAATAGTGTTTTTATGATCTGAATTTTTTAAAGAAGAAAAGAGATTTTTATTAATAAGAAACAAACGAAAAGAGTTAAAACACCATGTGTGTGTAAGTAAAATTAAATTACTATTGAATAAAATTTGCTATAATTATGTACACAGCAGAGAGGAAATTCAAGAAATTTTAAATATCTGCTTATTTTGGTAGAAATTACTGTTTTTTATATATTTTATTGCTATAAACTCTCATAAATTTTGTTGTTTTTCCTACTTGTTGGCAACAATTGATCAACAATTTTTTTATGTATTAAATTTCTTCAACTTAATTAAAACGCATAAAATACAAAAGCTTTTTCTTTTTTTTTTTTGTTCGTCGTCATTCCCACAACTATGAAAGTAACATGACAACTCTACACATGTAATAAACAATACAATCAAGTTGTTAATTGGCGTTTGACAACAGATGAAAAGATAAATATGTCTGTATGTACATATGTCTGTATTTGTCTTTAAAAAATTTTTTTTTTCTTATCCTGTTCCTTCCCATTATCGGTTTGTCGACAATGTGTTTTGACATGTGTAGAAAATCATAAAAAACACGCAAATGTTTTCAAATTGTCTAGAATTCGAAATTAAGCTAAAACATCTTAAACGAGTGTCTTCAGAGTATGACAATCATTTTTAAGTAAATTCGATAATGATGAAGTTTTTAAAAGTTTATATCTTATTGTTGTTATTTATGTTTGGGGTGATGATTGTAAAATAAAAAAAAAATATTTTCTTTTAATTGTTGTTAATTACTACATATAATGATGGCTGGAAAAGAAAAGCGAGAAGAAAACTTGATTTTAGTTTTCCAAACATGGAAAGTTTCCTTTTAACTATAAATTTCGATTGGATGAGTTATTAATGGATGCGATAAAAAACGAAAATTATGTCTTTATTTAAAATTGTTGTTAAAAAAAATACTTAAAAGCCAAAATCTTTTACATATTGTATACAATATGTACAGTGAAGTTATAATTTTTGGACTCAAATTACAACTCTATAGATTTTTTTGTAATTGTTAGACCTCAATTATGAGTTACACATCGAATAACATTTTTACGAATTACTTGTTATCATAGCTTGAAAAAGACAAACACACATTACATGACATTCAAGAATGAAGTCTCTTGTAAGTCATTAAGGAAATCGTTAATATTATTTTTTTTTGTTGTTCTTGTTTAAAAGATATTCAAGTTCAAAATTACTAAATAGCATGTGATAGCAAATAAAAAACTTATAGTTGGTTTTATACCCTCATAAGCAATTAATTTAATTATTTTTTAAGTACGGCTTTGCAGGTTAAGGTAAATTTTTAAAAGCTGGGCTAATATGTAACTTATAGTTAAGTTAACTCTGGATTATTACTGCAATGTTTTGTCTAAAAAATTTTTCAAGGTAAACAAGTTTTGAGCCGAATTTCGTTTTGATACCCACATGCATAAATACGTTTTTCAGGCTGAGATTCTGGTGGTAAAAAGGGCCGCAGAATTAATAGGGAAGGACGCGGTGAGAAGAAGGGACTTGACAATCTATTGCCGATAGTCAGGTCGTGTTCAAGGCTTTAGAGGGGCGTTGTGTCAGGCTTAGACTTGTGGACGACTGGAGATGTGCTATCACGGCGATCTTGCCAACACGCAGGGTTAGGCTCTGTTGGTTGGCGGATTATTGTGACGTTGCCGGTAATAAGACTGCTGATTAAGTGGAGGGAAGGCGACTGACCCAAGATATTTGACTGGTTAGATCATCAATGGGTTTCTATTATGAACTAATAGGGACTTGGGATCTTCAGGTTTCTGTGGTCTAGGCTGGAGAGAAAAGGCACTGACCTGCTGCTCAAAGAGAGCAGGGAGGTTCAGAGGGCACTGTAATATACGTGAGATATATGACAAGTAAATGGGATTGGAACTCTCTGGACTTCTGCAGGTTATACAGGGTTAATGAGAAAATAGAGACTGTGGAACGCATTGTCTGCCTGCACATCCTCCGACAGAGAAGGCTGGAAATCGCTTTTTAGATGAACTTGGTGAGGTCTCTGGCGTAAGCTGGGGAACATCATAGAATAAATCAAAGGGGTTTGGTGGCTTGAAAATGTGTAGTCTGAGCGCCTGCGCGTGATTGACGAACACTGATTTCTTTTAGCTTTTTGCTGATGGCGTTCTTGCTTTCTTTATGGTTCTATCTACATTTTCCTTGTCTTTTTTATATCTCTTTTTAACCCTTGTGAAGGGATTCAGAATGGGCCAACAAGCCTCTAGGTGAAGGTGGCGAATTACATTCGACATTAGCCTTTGTAGCATAATCTAACCCATGCATAAATATTAAGGAGGGTTAAGATAGTTTGAGTTAGAGAAAAAAGGGGCAGTAATGAGCCAGACTAAGATTGGGCCATTTTGGTTAAAACAGACCATCTCAATAATATCTATTCCCAGTTTTCATATGTGGTAGAATGCGATTTTTAAAAGTAGAATAAGTAGTAAATTATGTAGAATTAGCTATCACCATTTATATCGGGAAATTTACATCAAATGTCCTGCAAATCTAATATTAGAAAAAAAACTTATCCAAAGTTTACCCCGAAGTGGCTTAACAAAAAAAAAAGTTAAAGCAGAAGCAACTAGTTCAATCATTTCTATTTAACAAATCTTTTTTAAATTCTATTCATACCTCAATCTGACCAATTTTAAGTGTCAGTTTTTGTTTGAAATGTTACAATTAAACAACTTTTCTGCTTTTTTTATCTCAATATTTGCATGCTATCGCTATAATTTGTAGAAAATGTCAAGATTTCATCATTCACTCGCAAATCATCTTTCTGACAAATATTCTTCACATGCTAAGAGAGCTACAAATACCCATTAGAGATTTCGAAAAGAGTGCATATTTGTTTAACGAAAGCTTGTCAATGTCAAAATGTAACGCTGGTTTGTTGTGTTGTGCTGTCATCATAACAATCATACGTTTAATTGCAACATTCGACGTTTATGTTGCTCTCTCATAGAATTCAAAGATTTAATAGAAAAAATTTGGTAGAACAAAATAATTGAAAAAAGAAAAAAAATAATTAATGATGAGAAGGAATTTGAAGGTGAAAAGAACAAATGAAATGAAAATGCCTTTGATTGTCTTATGGCACTTGCTTTGAAATTTTTTTTTTTAAAAAAGCTTGATTTGTTTTTTTTTATAATTTCTATACAACCTTTAAAAACAACATAAAAAACAAAAAAAAAAACTTATAAATTATCAATGGCCGGCCACAACTCACACTTTTTACTGTCTGTCACCACCCATCAGATAAAAAAGCCAGTCAGGCCAGTCACCATCAATAAAGAAGTTCAAATAACAAATAAAAATCATATAAAAAATCAATATCAATAAACCAAAATAAATAATAAAACAAAACTTTTTTCATTCCTTGTTTTTTTTAATAAAGAACAAAATCAATAAAAACATCTCTGTCATTATCAGGAACATTAAAGTGTAAAATAATAAACGTAATGATGTCTATCTTTAGTTTATCAAACCCAAATTGATAAGCGCTTTACACCTTTGTAAACAAATAAAATTTTTTTTGAAGAAAGCATTCACTCAAAAATGTGAAAAAAAAAAAAATGTCTTCAAAATTAATAATTTAACTGCCCCAGTGTCTGTTTAACTGCTTTGGTAGGGCTGGCTACAAAGAGTGCGGCAAAGTGCAGTAAAAATGATGTAAAGTGAAGGGACTGTCAATACATGTGAACAACCTTAAACAAAAACAAAAGTTTGGATTTTTTATCACATTTATAAAGCAAACAAAATGATTTTATAGAAAAATTCAATAAGATAATTTTTATTCTAAAATTAATGTGGTATAATTTGAGACTTAACTTAGAAGCTTACAAGATAAAAATGATTTAGAGGTTTCTGAAAAGAAGTTCTTCCTCTTTAAATTGTTGTTTACGAATTGACGGTTTAGTTTGATAACAATAACTTATTAGTCGGCACTTTTACTATTTCAAAGTTGTTTAAGTCACAGCACATAAATATAATAAATAAAAAAAACTCAACTTAAAAAATACAAGTTAGGGCATTTCTATATTAAGGTAACGATATGTATAATGCTCTTGTGCAGGTGTTTGTTAGAGCCCGAAATATCAGTATGAGACCCATCCTCACTTATACCGATCTTGCGATAAAAAGCGGGTATGCGCCTGTGCGTTCGGCTGACCCTCCACGTGTTCTTGTAATAAAAAACAGGAAGCATTTTGAAAGATATTTTTATAAAATTTGAGGCAGATTAGTTTACTTGGTATAGGCGTCAACCATATTGGAAGCAGGTACGATCGGTAAACAAAGGGGCCCGGTAGACCAGTGGTATGTGCACAAGTCTACCAGTCTTTGGTTTGTGGGTTCGATTTTCACCGGAGACACTGGGACCGAATAAGTGGTTCCAAAGGAGCTGTATCCTTTCCTTTAACGACTGCCTGTTCTACCTAATCAACCTAGCCTACGATCTGTCCCTTTTTTTGTTATAGCATTTTTGGATCTAGATGCCTTTCCACAAAATGAGGCACATTTGTTCTAATATTTATATGCCACCAACGATTGTGCCGGATATGAAATTAATCGGTCAATTTTGTTATTGAGAATTAAACTTTTGAGGGAGTGGCATCGCCTTTTTTTGTTTGCGACGTTAGACGCCTTGTATATGCGCACAAATTTAAATAAAAATTAGAAAATAAAATTTGTCTTCGAAAATCTTAGCCCTGGTAGTGGTTAATGTACGAAGAAAGCTTCATTTAAGTTTTTGTGGGCGTGGGCCGGCCCACGTTGTTACATTGAAAATTTTTACGTCAGAGACCATGTAAATGTGTACTTACAAATTTTAAAAAAAAAATTGGTTCATTAGAGGAACCAGTATAAAAAATTTAAATTTTGTGGGCGTGGCATGGCTAATTTTTTTGCGTTGAAAAACTTTACCTTGAAAGCGGTTAATATGCGAGCAAAGCTTCATCAGACAGGTAAAAGAATCCTTAGATATTTAAGTTTTTGTGGGCGTGACCACGCCTCCTTTTTAGCTTCAAGAATTTTTTACGACAAAAAACTTATATTTGTCTAAAAGTCTAAACAAGTGGGTGCAGTAAATGTAACAGTAATTATTCCATTTAAAGGAGTATTTCCATTCCAAATTTAGAGAAAATCGGTCTAGCCGCTTAAAAGTGATTGCGTGACAACAAAAAAAAAATTAAATAAATTATATTAGGTATATTTTTAATATATATAGGCGTTACCTAAACTGTTATAAAGTCACACCCTTAACGAAGAACTACCCATCTGGCAACCCTCAATGCATTTTTTACTCATTATCGATTTTGTTGTAAAGGCACTAACGATAAATAAAAAAAATCATGCAGCTAGTTTTGTCTTCCAGCTGGGTAAAGACCAATGTCAGCCAAGAGTGTTTCTGGGGGACGAACACTCATCGGGTTTTACATGCACACAACACGAGTGCCAACAAGAAACCATAACAAAGAGATCGAAATACAAAAAAAAGTAGCAACAAAACAGGTTTTATACACACTGTGAAAAAGCACCTACATATACATACCTTCTCATAAATCATCTTCTCTCGTTGGACATCAATGGAATAGACTAAGAAAATCTCCTTAAAGCTATAATTCTTTAATATTGTCCCACTGTGTGGTGGCGTCTGCAGCATCTTCTGTAACAGCGGCAACAAGATTAACACAAGCAATCGTTAACGCAGCAAGGCGTAACGATCACAAAAAAAATTAAAATGTTGACGTTCTTTTTGTATTAAATTCCAATTCATTCATTGACATGTTAGAAAAAAACCTCTAAAAACTTTTTTGGTGATTTAAAAAAAAAAATAAACAAATAAATAAATAAGAAATACATTAAAGCATTAATAAATTGTTAAAGAAAGGCGAAATTAGAAACTTTTGTTTCGATTTTAGGGTGTTAAATGTTTTTCAAAGCACACAAACCATAATATTTTTAATGATCTTGATAAAAAGTTTATTTCCCATAAAATAAACTAAATTTAATTTAGAAAATAAGAAAAACGTAAAATGATTTACAGCTTAGATTTATTTAATTAAAGGTTAGAAAATTGATTTCTTAAGAAAAAAAAAACTTTAAATGTGTTTCTACTTAATAAAGATAAATATAATTATTAATTGAGTAGTTAATGCTAAACTTTTTGTTTATTTGGTTTTTTATTAACCCACAATGTAATTTTGTATTTAAAATACATAAGAGACTGGCTTTAACGAATCAAAATAGTTAATTTTTAATTCCATAGTCGTCAAAATGTTCGAATAAAACCTTTCGGTATTCTAAATTGGTCTGCTTTGACTTGGTTGTACGATCATACTTCTATACCACAAAGTGGGGTTTTAGAGTGATTGTAACTTTTTGTCTTCCTGGAAAGTAACTTGTTAATAGAAATTTTTAATATTAAATAAGTATTATGTTTCCCATTCAATTTAAATCTTGCTTTAGTTAATTTATCGCCTTTTAAAATAAAACTGTAACACATTTTTTAATGGATTTTTTATTGGTGAATTTCGGATCTACAGTTTTGTTTTATAACATTTTATGTATAACAGTTTCTGTGAACGTTATTTAAGTGTTAAATATTTTATTATCATTTGAAACACCTTGTCTTACAAACTTGTTAAAAGGTCTATAAAATAACTTTAATGTTTTGTAAATTTTTTAGAGAGAAGAAGCTATATTGTGTTACATTTTACACTTTATGAATAAAATGTTTATTTATTTCGAATTGAAATATAACAAGTAAGAGCTTTATATTCGGCTGGGCCGAATCTTGTATACCCTTCATAACGTTTAGGGGTTTTTACCATTATTTTTTAAAATTTTGTATGGCAACCCCCTTGGGGGGGTGGAGATAGGGGGTAAGTATGTTATAGGAAAATTTTTGCAAGAAAAAATGAGTTTGGGTCAGTCCTGCACTTGACCTATCCACGGTCACCCTGGAAGCTGAAGGTGGGATTTATTAAATACAAATTTATTTTAAGCGTATTTTTGAACAATTTTTAATTTCTAAAATTTTCTTTTTGTTTATTAGGCTAATTGGTTCAATTTTATTGTGATAAAATTTAATTGAAGAATTATTTTTTGAAAAAGTTTAGTTTCCCGATACTAGCCGAGTGGAATGCATTTTCAGAGCCCGCTACAACTCCTCATCAGCACTCTTTGTTCGGTACTGAGCATTGGTAGTAAATATCTTCTATTTAACCCAAGTTTTATTGAAATTTGAATACGGAAATACTAATTTGTATTTTACACATACTCTTATTTATAATTGTCAATTCTTGGGTTAGAACGAAATTTACGGCCTGCCATTCATTTTTCCACATCATGGCAACACCTTTTCTTTTATGTATTCTTCATCTCACCACTTTATTTTTGCCTTATTCATCTCTATTTAGATAAGTATGAAGGCAGCATGCTTTTGCATGCTTTAGTTTTGTCTCGCTTTTTAGTTATGTTTTTAAATTTAAATTTGCTGATCATTAGCCGTCAGCGAGTTGTTGACATGTTTTAATATTGCGGACGTATTATTAAAATTTTCCAAACGCAGACCGCCTTAGGCGATGAAGACAGGGGGTAAGTATTTTCTTGGAGTATGTTTGGGAGAGCAAACTAATGGGAGTCGATCGTACACTTTATTTCTTTGAGGCCGACGACTCTGGGGAACTAATGGGCGTTTTTACATAATTTTTTAATTTTGCATGGCAACCCCCTTAGAGGGTGGAGATAGGAGGTAGGTATGTTATAGGAAAATATTTGCAAGAAAAAATGAGTTGGGGTCAGTCCTACACTTGACCTATCCACAGTCACCCTGGAAGTTGAAGGTGGGATTTATTAAAATTTTCCAAACGCAGACCGCCTTAGGCGATGAAGACAGGGGGTAAGTATTTTTGTAAGGGAAAACTAGTCGGGGTCTGCAAAGAATTTTATTCTTCTAAGGGCGACTTCGAGAAAGTTTTAATTGTTTTTACCCTAATTTTTTTAAATTTTATATGGAAACCCTATTAGGAACTAAATATAGCGGGTAAGTTTGTTGCTCAAAAATGTTAGGAAAAAAAAACTTTAAGGTTGGGCTTACATTTGACCTTTGTAGAAGCACACTGGAAGCTGTAGAAGCGCTTCAAAAAAAAAACACACTTTAACTGACATCATCGAGGGTTTAGCGTTTTTTGTTTACTTTGATTTAACTTCTTACGTCATAATTTATTAACGACCACAATTTTCGGCTTTTAGAATTTTAAAAACAACTGTGTCTAACTCACCAAAAGAACGAACTCAGATCAAAAGGAATTAGAGAAAACATATAAATGATTTAGTGATCAGAAAGACTAATGAGATTTTAAAAAAATAATAAACTCCCCTTAGAAGTTTATTTGAAAGGATATTTTTTTAAATATGTATTTTAAAATGTGTTTTTAATATATTTTTTATTTGTTATTTTTGCCAAATTCCATTTAACATTTTGCTGGTGTTGGTCAAACAGCCAGACAAATACATATTTATTTTTTTATGAATTCAAGTAAAACACCTGCCAGCCGTTGGAGTTTTAAGAATTTTTCTTGCTTAAACGAACATAAAAATTAGGGTGGCTCTCACTTAAGCACAAATTGGGTTAAAAAGCTTAAGCCCAATGTAAAGGTTTTTAAATACGATTATCTTAATGAAAAAAACTTCTGAAAAGTTTTTATTAAATCTTGTTTTACTGGTTTAATTTAAAATAGATTTTCTTTGATAAAATTTACATAAATTTTTTTACGTTTGTTGTCGCATATTAACCATTAAAACTAATTTGTCATTAATGGTTTTTTTAATACTTATTTTGACTGAAAAATCTCTGAATTTGCTATATCGTGACTAATAAAAATTAAACACTTTCCATAAATTTTCAATCTAGTTTACAGATATTTGTATGCATACATTCTTACTTACATAAATGTATGTGTTTGATTTTAAATTAAACAATAGAGCAAATTTAAAAAACAACTCCAGTTTTTGGTTTTTTTATACCCTTCACATTAGCAATAAGGGTATACATAGGTTTATCATTCCGTTTGTAATTTCTGCAGAATCCATTTGCGACCCCATAAAGTATATAATTTCGTGATTTTTGTAGATATATTAAACGATGCCCGTCTGGCAATTATTCTCTTCTTGAAATCAAGTTTCTAAGCCCCTTGATACTTCTTGGACCTGTCTGTGGTATTAAACCATCAGGCTTACTTGCGAGATTTTTCCTATTGAAATTTAGCAAAATCGCCCGATAACTGAAAAGATATAAGCCAGCAACCACGACTTCCTCTGCTTATTTCTCTCAGATTTGTACATATAAACCTCTACAACTGCCCCGAAATTGCTTCTTCACGGATGCAAAGCGAGACCGAATTTCATTAATTTTTATTCAGGAATACTTTTGTGGGGTATACTTGCCCCCTAACAGGGTTGCGAATCAAAGTTTAATTTTTTTGTAAATTTTTTAAACGGCTTCCGCAGCTTCCGGGATGCTCCTACAAAGGTAAAATGTAAGATCGACCCCAATTAATATTTCCTCGCAAACAGTTTTGTAGAACATACTTACCCCTATATCCAGCCTCTAACAGGATTGCCATACAAAATTTGAAAAATTTGGGTAAAAACCCTTACAACTTCCCCGGAGTCGCCCTTAGAGGAGTAAAATGTATCAAAAACCCCAACTAGTTTTCCATCCCTAGCATATTCCTAGAACATACTTATCTCCTATCTTCATCACTCAAGTGGGTTGCCATTTAAAATTTACAAATATGATGAAAAAACGCCCATAACTTTTCGGCCTTAGGGAAATAAAGTGTAAGACGGACTCCTATTAGTTTCCCCTCCCAAACCGATTCCTAGAACATAGTTACCTCCTATCTCCATCGCCTTAAGGGGCTCTCATACAAAATTTGGGAAATTGTAATAAATCCCCCCTACAGCTTCTAGGGTGCGCGTTGTTAGATCAAATGTAGAACTGACTCCAAGTCATTTTTCCTTGCAAACTTTTTCCTAGAAAATACTTACCCTCTATTTGCACCCCCTAATGGGGGTAACCATTCAAAATTTAAAAAAAATTTGGGTAAACCATACACGTTGTGAAGGGTATATAAGATTCGACACAGCCGAATATAGCCCTCTTACCTCTTTGAAATTAAATCGTTTTGCTTTGCTCTAGAATTGTTTTTCAATTCAAAAACAAATATGTATAAATTAACATAAAAAAACAACAACAAAATGTTTAAGGATTTTTGTTGTTGCCTTCTTGCATGTAATTTTCTTTGTTCTTAAAAAAAATTCTAAGAAATTCAAACGATTGTTATAAACAACTTCATCTTTAAATCGGTGTAAGCACAGGCCTTTAGATGAAATTTATTTTTGTTGTTTTTTTTATTAATTAAACTCTATTTAAAAATTGTAATGCAATGTTTAGAAAAGGATTTAACGATGTTAAAAAAAGGTTTTTATGTTGCGTTTTTTCTAAACTATTGTGAATGTTTAAATGTTTAAATCGAAATTATAATAAATAATTCTTTTGTTAGTCTTAAGAAAAAGAAGCACAGAAATAACCACGAACAGACCTACATACATATATTTGAATGCATGTTTAAAATTGTTTTAAAAATACATCATTTTACAACCTGTTTTGTTTTGCGATTTTTTTTGTATTTATTTGGTAATAGTATTAATATTTAAAGTAATAAAACCAACAAAAAAGGAAAAGACTGGAAAAGAAGGAAATAATTAAAGTACTTTCTTAAGATCCCGCCCCCATTGTCTTCCTCCCAGCCACCGAGTTCCCGTGATGCTCTACAATTACACTGCAAAACATTGCCTAGTTATTCGTGGAATATTTTACACAACTAGGCAGTAGCCTGGCACCTAACAATCCCTTTCAGAGAGTATCATCAGTGATGTTTTCTCAAAACTAACCTCCATGACCATATAATCCACCCTTGATTTTCGGCTAAAATCCTCAACACCATTATATCCTAGTGCAGCTAGTTTTAAGAAATTTTCCCAACCCCCTGACTTGCCTAGTCTGACCAAACTTCCTGCTGCTATTTCCATCATTTTAGATTAATAGGACCTTCGTAAACGCTTCCTTCAACCGTCTTCCACCATAATGCGCAAACATATGGCAAAATAGCTCTTACAATCATTGTACAGAGTTAAAGACTTACACTTCTTATACGAAATTTTGAAATTTCGTTTACAAATTACCGCAGTATCTGCGAAAAATAATAGTTTTGAAATGCTGTTACAAATTCACAAGTCCTCAGTCGAATATCTACACTACCTTTAAATAATTTTAAAATAAAAGTAAAAAACACACAAACTTCTCCAAATATCGAATGTCTCTCATATATATTTATGTCATACTTCTAGAAATCACATTGAATCGCATAGAGTGCGAGTAGAAATTGATACAAAAGTATAATTACACACATACAAACCCTTTTAAGGCAAAAATGGTACCTAAAAATTGACCAAAGATCGGTCCACAATATAACGAGGGCCCATAAAAGTGCAACTTCTGACAGACACCTTAACTTGCATTAAAACTAAACAGATTTTAAATTGACTTAAAATAATAATATTAACGGTGTAGGGTATAATATAGTCGCATTTGATCGTCCATAGCTTTCCTGCTTATATTTTTGGCTGATTTTTTTTTACTGTGTTGTTGTTGTGTTTGAATCTCATAAATCGTGATAATTATCATTTTTATTATATTGTTTTGCATTTTAATGACTTAAGCTTATTGTACTACAAAAACGCTCCTGCACCAAGCATTCGACGTAAGTCTGCTTAATTAAATGTCCGTCCATTGGTCTGTACCCTCTTGGATCTTGCGCCTGTTATTCTCTTTTGCTTTTTTTTTCAAGGGAGTTTTATAAAGTTTTGTTGTCAATGGCAGTAAGAAAAAAAATCAAAAAAGAGTTTAAGAAATCGTGATCACTGTTTGACACTTCTTATTGAATTATTATTTTTATTAAATGAAAATAAAAGCACAAAAATCCACATATTTTTGGACGTTTAAAATAATGGCAGTTGAAATTTAAAATATAAAGAAATATTGGAAATATAATTAAAGACACAAAAATATATGCATAAAAGTTATTAAAAGAAAATAATTTTGGTTTTTCAAAAGAACAGTTCAAGTCAAAAAAAATAGCACAAAAAATTAAAGAAGTTTTCTTTCTACTTGACTCCTAGTTAAAACTTACCTAAAAGGATCGACTTTTTTTATTTAATTTTTTTAAAATATTTATATACATACATATTAACTTGAACTTAAGTTTTTCTGTTAAAAAGTTCACCGTTTTTAATTTAAAACATTTTTAAACTTTTTAGTAAACTCTTTTGGTTTAACTCTATTTATTTATTAAAAACACTTTAATTAAATTCTACTTATTAATGTCACATAAACTATTCAAACGCTTAAATTACTTTTCTGATTAAATTGTATTTTGTTTTTAATTTTTATTTTATTTATAAGCACTTAATTTATCCAATAAATTCATGAAGTACTTTTTCTGTGCAGCACTAGTTGTCTTTCAATCAAGTGGGTTTTCTACAGACAAGAACAGTATCGTGCATTTTATTAGCAGCTCTGCAGCATGTTATGCAAGGAACACAACACGAATGTACGACAAATTTTTCTCCGCGAAGATTTGTTGCCATAAATAAAACATTTTTGTTTATATGAAGATTTGGGTAACAACGTCGTAAGCCGAAGTTCGTCGTACGCAACAAACTCAGCAAAAGATTTAAGGCGGTGGCACATACAATCCGTCGTACGTCATACTTCGCTTTTTTAACTGACATTAACGTAACAACGCAAGAGGTTAGCAAATAGAATCCTTTATAAACGGATGTTAAATCAGCTGATTTTTTAAAATTTTATGGCCGCGTGCAAAAACAACTAATCATGGCGCAATAATATACCAGGTGGTGGTGATTCTACAACAACAAAATTTGGTGAATATAATTATTGTTTTTGTTGTAGTTTTCGTTAGCTCAGTTGTCAAAAATAGATATGTAAAAGTAAACAACTTTGACTACCCAGCCTCGATTTATGCATGAAAAAAGTAGATCAGTTGTGTTTGTAACACCACCTGGTACACATAATTTCACCATGCAACTAATTAAAATTAAGGTTATGAACCAGCTGGTAGTTGTCAAAGTACTTGACGTACGTTAAAAGTTGCCCAACTTTAGTACATTGCGTTGAAGGAGACGTACTGAGTGTGACATTGTTCATAATAAAACATGTTTTTCAACATAGCTGCCAGTTAAAAAAGGCGAAGTATGACGTACGACGGATTCTATGTGCCACCGCCTTTAGCAATAGATTTATTTCCATTTCATACGCCAGTGAACGACAAACAAATCAGTGCAATGTTGCCATATTTTATTTTAGTTTTCAAGTACATATTTCAGTAATCAAAAGTTTTCTTACTTTAAAATTGAGTTTATTTTAATTTATAATATATAAAAAAAATAAAAAATAGTTGTTAACTGTAAAATTTGTTTTTGAGTAATGTTTTTTTATTACCATTTTGTTAGTACATATGTATATTTTTTATATGGCCACACTATTAGCTTTGTTTTCATAAACAGCAAACAATCGTATGTAATTTTATTTTTCATCGTTACTGCACTTCATTCGACGAATTAATGTGGCGAACTTTTGCTGCCGAATTCGTCGCGATGGATAAAATTCGTCGTACGTCCGAGTTGTGTTTCTGGCATAAACTAAATAATTATTTACTGCTACTAAAACGCTGGCCACTGTATAAGTTTAAAAACAAAAATAGCATTTTGTTAATAAAATGTTATAAATTAAATTAAGATAAAAATTAACTTTATTATGGTCAATAGAAATAAAAGGCAGTTATAGTTAAGAGCTGGTTAGAGCTCAGCTGTATTGGACAAACTAACAAATTGTTGTTAAGCATATTTTTGTCATGAAAACTGGTTTCAGATAAAAAAATGTCTTAAGGAAAGGTAAGTAAGGAAACCTTTCCTTAAGACGCTTGAACATTTGCTATAAAAATAATAAATTTCTTTTGAAAAAACAAACCCTTCAAGGTGTTTCCCATTTTTTTTTTGTAAAATTTGTATTCAGATATACATAAGTATTTTTAAAGCTTCTTCTTCTTCGTTTAACCGTCTTTGGGGCACACGCTCTCATAGCTGGTAGAGTGTAAAGTATTTTCAACTTTGCGACAATAAACTTACAAACAATTGCTGGTGGACGTAGTGGATACATTTGCCTACAAGACAGCGAGAGCAAATTAGTAATGCAAATTTTTCGCTACGTTTCCATGAGCCACTTTTTTTTAGAAGATCCAGGTCGTTTTATGACTGCACTTATAATTAGAATCACGGGACTATGTCTTTTCCCCCATTTCATTCCGTGTGCTTTTTCCATGGCTGCCCATTGCATGTTTATAAAAGATCTTATATTTTAGCGTTAAAGTCTTCCATTCATATAAGCATGTCTTCCAAAAGGGTTTTTAAGAGACTGGATATGGGCTAGGTTAGACCAGTTTGGAATGGCATCTCTTGAGAACCTAATATAGGCCCTCTTGATATGCCTAGTGCGTGATGACAACACGGTAATTTTAATTTGACTAACTCGATGGGTGCTTCACACTTTATTTGCAAACAGCAGCAGTCAAGTTTTTTCAATCCCAAATAATTCCTCTGGCTTATCAAATATATGAGACCCAACATAGTTAGCCCTTGATCATTCAAGCACTAAACGGCAATAAAGAACATATTCAGCAGTCTCTTTATAACCTGGCACACCACAAACCATACAATCATCGCCATTCGTCCCGATTTTTCAGAGGTCCTTAATATTCTTAGTTGATTAACTCTGAACAACGTTGGCAAAGCTACTGACTAAAAATAAAAAATAAACTTTTCAACTATGTTTCTTTATCAATATTAACCAAAAGGAGTGTCCGGATAAACAACACAACAATAAATAAAAGACAAAAAGTAAATTACGTGTCTAAAATTAATCGCACTAAAAGCAGACATTAATTTACACAAATTAATCAGCAAATATTTTTATAGTTTCCTAAACACTATTAAAATGGAATAGTTTTGATTTGTTTTAAAAAGTTAGTTTTCTCAAAAAGTAAATTTGTATGTCTCCATGTCTTTTTTACAAGCAAGAATGATAATGATTCATACCAAGTTAGCTACGAAGCAAAAAAGTCATATAAATATCGTAGACAACATGACGCACAGTGTAGTGATTTTATATAACGAGTGGCAAAAAATAAGAATAGAAAATTAAAACTTGGCACACACATTTTAATTGATAAAGTTTAATCAGACTTAAAATTTTAACACTAAGGATCTAAGGATTTGTGTCCTTCCCATATATCCTTAAAATGTACATATATTGCCATGACCCAGAAAAAAAATTTAGAACTTGTATAGAGGTACGATGTAACATGCTTTATGATCTGTCTATATTTCTTTCAATTTCAAGCAAGGATATGCCTATATTAAAAGTGTCCTTTTCAAAGAAAAGGATTAAAATAAAAATGTTTTCTTTGCTAAATTAAGCACGAATACTTTTATAAATAAAATATAATTAAAACCCAAAGTTGTATAACTTAAGCTCTAAGGATTTGTGTCCTTTCCATATATCCTTAAAATGTAAATTACCATAGCGAAAGAATAAAAATGATATCCTTTCAAAATTTAAAACACACATTAGTTATAAGAGGCTTAACGACCTCTTTAAATTTCTTTAAATTCCAAGCAAGGATATGCCTACTTTAAAAATGTCCTTTTTCAAAAAATTAAAAAAAAAAAATAAAAATGTTTTTTCTAATTTGGAGCTCATACTAACATTGATAATATTGAATCAAAGCCTATAATTTTATCACTTCGATTTCAAGGATTCGTGTCCTTGCTCTATTTCCCTCAAACAAAATATGCCCTAACGGAGAGAAAAATTTTGACAGCTTATTGAAATTTTGTAGAGATGTTAGTATTAACATGTTTCAAAGCCTGCTCAAATTTCTTTCAATTTTGAACAAGGATACACCTAAATTAAAAATGTCCTTTTTTAAAAAATTAAAAAACAAAATAAAAAAAAAGTTACACAAATTAAAATATTTAAACCGAATTCTTTTATTATTAATTATTATATTATTTTTAAAATATTATAGAATAAAGTTTATAGAACAAAGCCCCAAAAAATAAATTTTGTTAAGTTCCAACATTTAGTTTTTCTAATTCCAGCCGCCTTCACCACACTGTGTGACGTGGCCTCTGCTGGAGTATAAAATTTATTTTAGTTAATAAATGTGCGAAAACATCAGCAACATTCAATTTAAATACATAAAGTTAACATATAAATAGACCCTGTTGATGGATGGATAAAAGGACGTGAGAAATCAATATTTAAAAAATTACTGACACATTAAACGCTTCAAAAAATATGCCAAAAATAAGGAAAAATTAAAAGCTTTCGCATCAACTAGAATTGTCAGGAATTGCAATTTTGGAAAAACAAAGTTCAATGTATTTCTTTATACCCGGAATTCATATAACATGTTTGCATTATTTAAGAAGACATAGAGATTTTTTTGTAAATATTAAAATGGAATTCTAGGAAACCAGAAATGGTCCAAACCAAAATACAAAAATTTTTAAATATTATAGTTGTTATATACTGCAGACATACACCACTTTTCCTGACCCCAATTATACTTATTTTGTGTTTTTATTTTCAATTTTTTCAAACGCTGCATTTTACTACGGATGAAGGTCTGTCTGTAAAAATCACCCACAAGTTGTGCAAAATTTTATTAAAATGTGCTTCTGTGTATATTGGCTGGCATTTTTGCTTTTTTTGGTAATAAAATAATCATCTAAGTGAAAATTATTGTTGTCTGCATGTTTTTTCCATATTTATTATTACCATATTTTGAACGCCACCATAAACACAGTTCAATACACACTTTAACAACCTCCCACCACCACCGCTCACTACATTCATTCACTCATTCACTCACTGTTTTTATCAGTCGTCCATTGTTGCTTTAAACGCTGCTGTGAATGTTGTTGTCTATTTAACATTTTAAGTATCGGTTCTTGTTGCTGCTGCCACCAATAATGTTGCTGATGGTGTCAAGAAATTAAGAAAAAATTAATTTGCGTCGCTACTAAAAAAAATCATTTTTTTTTTGTTTTTGTTTGTAACTCGAATGTTTTGAGTCTATGTCCAAAAGGCTAAAAAGATTGTTTGGCGCTGCTTATTGGCGGTGGTGACATTTAACGGATATCAATTTCCAGGCCAGTTGCGTTACGTTATGTTATTTCCATTTATGGTTGAAGAAAAACTTGTGCGTGCATCTTGAAATGGCGATAAGCAAAGTGTTGCTAAAAAACTAATAATGCTGCTGCCACAAACTGATATACAAAACAATAACAACAAAAAAAAGTGGTTTATGATTTCACATTTTTGGTGAGAAAAGAACAAGCCATTAAAATGAATGTTTAAAAAAAATATATTTAAATAAAATTTGCAAAGTATTAAGTAATCGACCATAAAACTACTAAGTCGGCCATTTATAGCAGCCTATATGGGTCATTGGCATAACTAAGATGGGACTTCCAAGCACTTTGGTCTTCTGCGCTTATGTGTGCCGAGTTCAGACACGGCTTCAAACAATTTTACATAAATCGGGCTATAAAAAGCGTCCTTGTAATCGACGAATAGGTGGTAACTGTCAACCTGTTTCTCATGATTTTCTCCAGGGTTTGACGTAGTGCGAACATTTAGTCGCTGGTAGATTTACCAGGTTCAAAGCCAGATGGATAACAACCAATTATTTTATCGACTGTAGCCACAACAATGTACGCGACAGTGTCATGTACACGATGGGTAAAAGACTAATCCCTCTATAGTTGGCGCAGATGCAGGGTGTCTGGTGGCAAATTTATATTTTTAAATACGAAAGAAATAAACGGTGAGGAGGAGGGTGGTGGTGTTGTTGAAATTTTCGATTATGTGAATTTGTCAGTCACTATGTCAGGTTAATAAGTTATATGATGGAAGAAAAGGTCCCCCGGGCAACCTTCCATCAGCACAAGTGCCTAAGTCTACCTCCTCGTGGTATCAACAAGGTAACTTTTAGTTTAGTGGAAGGCTAACAGACATGGCTAAATTGAAAGTAATCTCTTAACACTTGGTGGAAACAAAATGGCTGTCTTTGGCTTAAAGGAATCAGTGGTTATTGACTTACTGGTCTGGTTTGAGGCAGGTTGTCCTTGTTGTCGCTGTGGCATGTACATACATCACCAATAAGTGGCACAGCAATACAAGGCATAAAGGGTACCAATAACTTATCTAAACTGAATAGAAATTGGCAGGAATTATACGGAAGTAGATTTCCGAGGCTGACCAGAGTCCTATCTGGTACCACGGGAATCAGTTGGCCCCATGTACTTGCCAGTGAAACTGAACTGATTAATGGTGAGGTCTCCTTCGGGAGTTCACGTGATGGCTACGGTTATCCCCAAGCGGGGCAATTGAGAACGAAAGTTAATATGCTGGGGTCCGTCTTGTGCGAGCCCCAGAGTTATCGCGTAAGCAATCTTATATGAACTTAAGGTTCACAAAATAGAGTCTCTAGTTTCGGTGGGTCTACCCAGGCACATGAGCAACTGATGAAAAAGTGTAAGTGTGTTTGGAAGTAGGTGAATAAGGAAACTGGCTACGGCTGGGGACTCAGGATCTAAAACAAGATCCCGTCAGAGTAGTAGCAAATAATGAAATGGCCGGCATTGTCATGATGGCCGGCATTGTCATGTTGAAGCATGTGCGTGATTCGGTCCTAACTGGCGGTGAGAAGATTATAAAGCGTTAATGGAAGTAGAAAATTGATTTGTCTAAATGAGAAAAGATCCTTCGAACAAAGCTGGGTGTCGCATTTGTTGGGTGCGACATGATAATCATAATCTTTCTTGCTTAAGGTTGGGTGCTATTTCACAAGCGTGTGAAGATGTGTCTTGTCGACGCGGATCTGTTATGATTGGAAAATGCGAGATCAAAACTAGTGACGCAATTTAGGTTTCGATAGCTCAACTCTTTAGCAAAGGGTCTGTTATGGCTTGCACTGAGTAATGGCAGAGAATTGAAGCCTGGGTGGTCGGGTGAGCCATGCCGGGGGCGCTGGTGGACGCTTTGTTTTCACCAAGTGTTAAGAGCACTGTCCGCAGGGTAGTTGTCACGTAAAACCCTTAACGTCTGTCACGATGTCGCGGTAGTCGAGTGAGCATCGCGCGTTCACTGTGGAGACATTTTTCAAAAGTAATGATTTTTACATAATTGCTCATCGACAATTTTGTTCAAAGTTCGGTATTCGGCGGATACGTGATGGACTGAGTGTAAATTTAATTCGTTAATAGTTAATTGCGTAATTAGGACATTAACGCAATTAAGACCTTAATTAACCTCAATTTACCATACAAGAGCAATGAGTAGTAAATTGCTTCACAAACTGAGTTAAGCTCGAAGTGCAACCCTGCTGATTTAGTAAGAACTGTGTTTAGTTAGTATAAAAGCTTGAAAGCTTTTAATATGTATGCCAAGGGGGAATTATAAGGTGATCTCGTTCCTACAACAACAACTTCCTGTAAAAATTAGCATATATTTTGTTGTAGCTAAATTCTAGCTAGCTTTCCAAAAATGTTGCTGTCATGCACACAGTATACACAACCATAATACAACATAAACATTCTGCCATTCTAAGCTAGAAAACATATATCGTAAATAAAAGCCAGCTGATCAGTTGCTTCTACCTTGTTTAAAGTAACTTAAAAATGAAAATACATAATTTTTTTTAGCTGTCATACGCTAATTAAGTAAGCCTAGTTAATTAGGTGTGAACGGACAACTTAACTGCTCAATTTTCTTTAAATTGTCTTAATTTATAATGTACGTTTGAGCATTGAATTATGCGTGCTGGTATCGAATTATTTTTTTTAATATTTTTACAAAATTTTCGACACCTGGTCTAGAATTTTCCATGGGACAAACAAACCTGGATTTGAGTCCCATGTATTTTACAATTTCTGGCACTTAGTATATAGTAATCTGCAATGCAGGGTATAATACAGTCAAACTTGCCTGACTGTAACTTGCTTTTTATTATGTTATGGATAAGAAATTTGGGTTATTTAGTTATTATTCAGCAGATGCCATCATAATGTCAAGACAGATAAATAATTTTTTTTTACTTTAATAAACATTTGTGTCATAAAGACCACAAATGTGGTGGTATAAATCTGTTTTAAAATCACAAACATAAATTCATATTTAAATTAAGACCTGTGCCACAGGGAGGATTATGAAGATATTAAATTGCAAGTTGTGTGTTTGTATGTAAATCTAAGAAAGTGACTGCAGTTTTTTAAAATCCAACTTCCAAAAGCCAAGTAAACAAATTGATATTAAAAGAAAAAAATAATAAAAAAGAGTCATGTAAACAATTTTAAGGAAAGTAAATGAAAGAATATTTTTTTTTCTTAAAGCAAAGCAAGTTGGAAAGCAACTGGATTTGGCTGCAAATCTGCTGATATAGAGCGTGTTTTAAATACTCGTGTTTGTAATGTTTTGAAGTCAATAGTGTAAACATTTGAACAAAAATTATTGCTTTATATGTGCGTTTTCTTATATTTCTTTTTTTTAATTTTTTAAACAAAATCTAAACCATAAATCTTTAAATAGAGTAAAGGCATGCTTTTTTTTTTAAACCAAACGCACTTGGAGGTCTTGAAATTTGAAAAACGTATGCATATAAATTTCCGATTAAATATTACTTACAACTCAAGAGGAGACATTCATTTTTCTGTTTGTATAAAATCAATTTAAAAAAAAAATTTTATTTAATTTTCACAACTTAATTACTCCTCTTTCTGCTATTTAACGATTCACCAGTCTTTAAATTGCTTTTCTTATCTTAACAGTCTGCAGAGGCAACATTAAATTTAACACCAGTTAGAGCAGCAGGTAACAAGTAGTAACATGTTTTCAAAGCTTTGCTTTAATCTGAACTTACAACCAAAATGTGGTTTTGGCAAGAGTAAAAAAAAACAACAACAACCAAAAAAATATCTGCCAACCTGCTAAGGCACTTGTACTACAACGATTGTCTACACGAAATTGGCCAACAACATTGTCAACATTTTTTACAACAAGTTTAAACATAAAAAAATAACCAAAAAACTAACAAAATTATTAAAAATATTCGTCAACGTTTTGTTTTTATCTCTTTAAAAACACAACACAAATTTTGAAACTTAATTGGTAGCAATATTTTTACAAACATTTAAGATTGTTGATATTTGATAACCCACAAATGGCGGTAAATATCTCACGATTATTAAAACAAAAACAAAACGGCTGGAAAGTTTTTAATTTAAGATTAACCCCATCTTTGTTATATTTCAAAGGTTAGAAAAACATAATTTTTTTATATTTTTTAATAAATTTACAATTTTAAAATTTATAGTGAATAAGGTCTTGTATAACTTATGCATTTATCAGAACAAATCATAGAAAATTTAAAAGCGTTTAAAAATAAGAATAAAGTTATATATTTTTTTCAGTTTAATGCTCTCAGCACAATTTAGAAGAACGACGAATTTTTCGTTGCGAATATTCGTCTTAGAAAATAAAACACTTTTTTGTACATGAAAATGCACACAAACAGTGCGTCGACTAAAATTCGTCATGCGTCACCGAACGACGAATACTTTGGGTCAGAGTGACCAATTCTCTTTAAATTTTGTTTATTTTTTTTTTTTGTTATTAAATAATGTTACTTTATACTTTATAAATTATTTTGACTTTTTGTTTATTGCATATAATACACCTAATGTATTTTTAATATTATATTTATATTTTTAAATAGTGTTTTTTTAAATTATTATTTTTTTAAAATAGTGCTTCTTTTTTAAGAAATATGGTCACTCTATCACAGCTGTTTTATTCGTTCTAAATGTGTTTCACTTAACGAATTTTAACAGACGAATTCGTCGTGTAGTGCGAAATTCGTCTTTCGTCCCAGTTGTGTTTAGAGCAATAAAGGTTTTTCAGTTGGTGTATTTACGCAATTAATTTCAACAGACAAATTCGCTGTGTAGTGCCAAATTCGTCGTTCGTCCCAGTTGCGTTTGGCATAAAAAAAATTTAAATTATTTTTAAAGTATATGTTTTTGCATTAGAGTTTAAGACTATCTTTAAAAGGTAGCCTTAGGGTGCCAAAAACAACAAACACATGCATTTTGTTGTTGCAAAAAAGTTTCTAGCAGTGTCAATAGTTGCTTAAACCAGTAATACAAGTTGACCGTCTCAAAACCGATAGCGCACTGCTGTTAACTAGTTTTTAAGCAGGCCTTAATCGGCTAACGAGAACCGATATTTTTAGCGGCTTTAGTTCGCTCATCAATACAAAATATTCTTTAAAGTTACACATTTAAAAGTGCCGTTAAATTTTACCATCTTTTTCTTTAAAACCACCGTTTTTATTTCATTCGAGCCACCGCCGTCTACAATTTGTTTAGCCGCCGACACAATTTTTCATCGACTTGTTTCGCTTTTCGACAATAAATAAAAGCGATCATCTGAGCTCTCGAGAATGCCTGGAGTTCTTGTGCCATGACTTTATGCGGTAGAGCCAAATCGCATATACCCTTAACATTGGTCTTATTGTACTCCCAGCCAAATGACCCAGACAAGATTTTTAAAGCCGTATATATCAAAATAAAATTGTTTTTGAGGGGTTTGAAGTCTGACAACTATCCCGATTTTTAAAAAAGGATATTTCACGAAATTTGCGCGATGTACGCTACTTTCCTTGTCCCTATCCAAAAAGTGTTTCTCTTAAAATAAGAAAAATCCATCTAATTTCTTTGTAGTCAATTTAAAGTCAATAGCATGTACATGTACATGTATTTTTAAAATTTGTATTTTTTCCTCAATGTTTCTTAACTTGTTTACTCATTATTATTGTATTTTCTACGTGTGTGTTTTTAAAGTTTCCTTTTTAAAAGTGTGTTGCGCTACCTTTTTGTGCTTATTATGATCTCTAATATGAATTTTTATTCCAAAGACACAGTGTACACGATGGTAAGAATTATTGCTAAACAAAAAACTGGCCTCAAGGTAGTTCACATCAACGCACAAAGTCTAAAGAGAAAGATTGACGAATTCAGATACATTTTCGCACCAGATGTCGTGGATATTATATGTGTGTCCGAGACATGGTTTGACCCTGTAATAAACGACTCCTTTTTTAGCTTACAAGGCTTCAAGCTTTTTCGTGCTGATAGAGCGTCACATGCTGGGGGTGTTGCAATATATGTAAGGTGCAATATAAGCTCTTGCGTAAAACTAAAGTCTGATCCCTGTAGTCAAATTGAGTACATTTTCTTGGAGCTGAAAATGAAGGACCATTGGAAAATTCTTATTGGTTGTATATATCGACCACACCATAGCATAGACACTGCCGATTTAATGAATAGAATAGAATCTATATCGTTATCTTACAATGATGTTATTATTTCAGGCGACTTAAACAGTAACTTACTTTTTGAGAACTCACTATCTGTTGACATGGAAACAATTGGGCTTCTTCCTGTAAACAATGAAATTCCTACCCACTATCCTAATGGTGCAAACAGCTTACTTGACGTTTTCTTTGTAAACAATAAAAGCAAAGTATTACTGTACAGCCAAGTGTCCGCTTCGGTTTTCTCAAGACATGACCTTATTTTCATTGTGTACGACGCCCTTTCAGAAACAAATGATGTTCGTTATACTTACCGTGATTTTAAAAACTTGGATACTGGTATTTTAAGTCAGAGTCTTGATAGCATTGATTGGAGTCTAATCTATGGTCTTGATAATGTAAACGATCAAGTTTATTTCTTTCAGAATAACATTGTTCAGTTGTACAATGAGTGTGTCCCTGAAAAAACTAAACTTAAAAGCTCGATGCAGCCGCATTGGTTTAACTCGGCCATTAAAAACTTAATTTATGTTCGTGATTTAGCTTACAGTAGATGGAAAAGATTCAAAACTCCGGAATTATACACTATCTTTAAGTCTGCAAGGAAAGATGTGGTTAAAACTATTAATGCAGCAAAGTCTGCTTACTACAAACGGAAATTTTCAGTGGCTATCAATAGTAAGGATAAGTGGAAGAAAATTCGTGAAATAGGTATTGGGAAAACTGGAAACTCTACTACTAGCTGTAATGTAGACGTTAACAAGCTGAACAACTTATTCGTTGATATTCAAGTTGAAAGGCAAACTATGAACGAATATTCCGAACTAAATACTGTGCCAATTGAAACTCTTTTTCCTTCAGATGTGTAAGTTATGCAGACGTATTGCAAAGCTTGTTAAGTGTTAAGTCGAATGCCGAGGGCTTAGATGGCATAAATCCAAGATTTTTAAAGCTTGTTATCCCTAAACTCTTGCCTTTTATAACATTTATATTTAATACTATTTTAACGAAGTCAGTTTTTCCTGATGCGTGGAAAGATGCCAAGATTATTCCTGTCCTCAAGAACAATAAGGATTTTAGACCGATTTCGATACTTTCTTTTCTGTCCAAAGCTATGGAGAAGTTAATGAAGTCACAAGTTTGTGAATATCTAGCTGAAAATAATTTATTAACAGTTTTTCAGTCGGGTTTCAGACAGGGAAGAAGCTGTACCACCGTTCTTATTGATGTAGTGGAGGAAATAAGGTCTAAACTGGATAATAACATGGTATCTTTTCTGGTGTTGTTAGATCACAGTAAAGCTTTACTTACGAAGCTGCAAAAGTTTTTCAATTTTTCCTCTGCAGCTATTAATTTAATGTCATCGTATATTTTAAATCGGAAGCAATCTGTCTTCTTAAATGGGTTAACATCCAATTTCTTAAAGGTTGACAGAGGAGTTCCCCAAGGTTCTATTTTGGGCCCTCTGTTGTTTTCGTTGTATGTGAATGATCTTCCAGTGGTATTAAATCACTGCAAAATTCAAATGTATGCTGACGACGTACAGTTGTGTTTAAGTACAAAAATTGAAGAAGTTAGATCTTGTATTGACTTCATTAACAATGATCTTAAAAGAGTGCAGCACTGGGCATCTATAAATGGCTTGTGTATAAATCCTAAAAAATCTAAATGCATTTTTATCTCAAGGAATAATCGAAAAAGACTTGACAGCAATGATTCATTATTTATTAACAACATCAAAATTGACTATGTCTCCTCTTCGTTAAATTTTGAAATTACTTTCAATTCGGAACTTTCATGGTCGAACCATATAAACATTACGGCAGGTAAGGTCCACGGGATGCTACGAAACTTATGGACAGTTAAAGATTCTACTCCCTTCAATATTAGATTACTGTTGGCTAAAACCTATTTAATTCCGGTTTTATTTTATGGATGCGAAATATTTGCAAATTGTAGCTCGGCTGACTTTCATAGACTTGAAGTAGCATATAATAATATTGCTAGATATGTATTTAACCGTAGTAGATATGATAGTATTTCTCCGTACTCTTTACGACTGTTTGATATGAGTCTTGAAAATATGTTAAAATATAAAAGCCTTCTTATGATGCACAAGATAATATATTTGAATGAGCCTGAGTATCTTTACAGCAGAATTACATTTGCTAGATCTCCCCGCGGAAAAAACTTGATTTCACAAAAGTTTAGTTATCTAATTTCTTCAAGGCAGTTTTTTAACTATACTATTAGTCTTTGGAATAAATGACCATCAAGTATTCAAACACAAAGCAACACGTTTTCGTTTAAAAAGGAGCTTTCACACTATCTTAAAAATCAATAATACAATTTACATATTCATTTCTTTTATATATTATTATATTTATTGTTTGGTAATTATTTAATTATATATATATTTGTCTTTTTTTGTTATTTATTTAATGTATAACTAAATTTAATCTAAAATGTAATTCACAATTGTTTATTCAATTTAATTTGACTGCTCAATTACTTACTATCACTGTAATTTATTAGATGTATTTCTTGTTGTGATAGTTATAAAAACAATAATAAAATAATAATAAAAAAAAAATAATAATAATAAATCCTATTTTTTTATTATTATTTTTTTAATTTAAAGGTAATGTGTTAGCATCTGAGATCTAGTGTTTTCAAAATTTTACAGAAATTATGCATTTTTATGGGGGCTACCGCTCCCCCTGCTCCTTTCCAACCAATTGTTTGACCTAACTCTAAGAATCGGCTATTTTAGTTCGTTTTTTCCGCGAACGACCATGGATTTTATATGGTGTTTAGAGATTGAACGAAACGTACTAAAGTAATGAGTCGGGCGCAACTCTACAATTTTTATTCGAGTTTATCGTAAATTTTTGAATTTTTTTTTAAAGTAAAACAACTAATCTTTCCAGTTTTAAATAAATTTCGATTTTTCGAAAGCCATTTCAAAATCTTTGTTTTTCCAATCACAAGGAAACTAAGAAAAAACTATTTTAGAGAAAAACTGCACGCTTGAAATTTTAATATTGTTTAATCCTCTTAATAAATATTTTTGCTTTTCCTGGGTGTGGTTGCCCTGAAAACTTTAGATAAGAAAAATCAAATCAACAAACAGCAAAATGCTTTCATCGCAGTATTACCATTAAACAAATTATTAAATAAAAGGCTTTATTTGCATGTAAAATAGTTAGTTGCAACGTCAATAACAGTGCATAATTAATCAGTAGATTTAATAGCAGCAGCAACCAAACACAGCTTTTAAGTTGACCAAAGGATCTTCATTTGATTTCGAAAGCGAAAAGTTTGGGTATCACTGTAAAGTCAAAATGTGCACATTAATACAATAGTTGGGCAATAGTTTCGCTTGATTTAAATTTTTTGTTTAATACTCGTTCGGTCAAATGCTTATGATGGCCACAACTAAATGCAAGTACAAATAGTGTGTCAGTATCAGTAGCAATTTATTCGGCACTTAGTTGCAAGGAACATCAACGATAAAAACTTAAACGCCTTGTCTGCAGTAGTTGCTGACTAAGCCAAGCAACCAACATTATACAAGTTCTTATACTTGTGCTAAAGGAGTGTGTTTGAGAACGCGAGTGAGTTAATTTTTATTGTTATTCAATGGAAAAACGCAAAATTTCTGCAAGTTTTTGGGTTTTCCGATTTGGTGAAACAATTTTGGCGAACTAACTGACACTAAAACGCATCTCGCCATATGGTTGTTCATAAATATGGCAAAGGAGCAGCCGAAGTGTTGGCATAAATTTAATATTTTTAAGTTTTTTCTTTTGCTTATTTATTACAGTGGAAAATAAAATGATTAAAAAATTATGAATTATCAGTATTTGGAAGTGTTGTGCGATATAAGCACTTTCAACTATAATTGAAAGTTTAAAAATGTCTAACACATGTTTTTTGACTGGAGATTCAAAAATTTTAGTTAAAATAATTAATATTCTTCCTTTCACTAATTCAATTTTGTTTTTCTCTGGTCGTTAAGACTCCATATAGTCTTCTTCAGTTCTTAGTGTTACCAAGCAAGAAGAAGCAATTGCAGTTTGATTTAAGTTTTACCAATTCGATGTAATGACTTTTAGGGTGCTTCAAATTTTCTCGCCAAATGTTAGCAGCATTGCCTTACCAACTTCAGATATTATCGCTAGGTTTTGGAAGAAATAAAATGTTTAAAAAACTCGCTTTGATATGGAGTGTGCAACGGAAGATCAGTGCTAAGTTTACGAGTCCTGCGGGTCGTGGGTTCGATTTGCACCAGAGACCCTAGTAAGTCTGCTTCAAACTACTTTTCTTTCTCTAAATTTCTTCTTTCCTTCTCCTTTACAGGTAATACAAAGGAAACGAGTTAAACGGACCTAAGTGGGGTGTATCTTTTCCTTTAACGGCTGCCTTTTCTGCCTACCTGCCCATGGCGGAATAAGAAGGTGACCTCGTCCCTAAAACAAAAACATATGGCGGAAATAAAAGTTAGCTGATCAATTACTCCTACCTATTGGTTTTGTTTCCCCCGATACACCACAGAACATGAAACCATCGCTGTCAAGTTTTCCTACTCTTTTGGCATGAACCGTTTTCCACAAAAGACACAAAATCTCTACATAATCCTAGAGACTCTTAACGAAGTGATATTCACCCAGACCTCCGTGGCTCTGATCCCCACAGATTTTGTTATAAAACTGAAGTAGAGCCCTTTTAGTTGGCAAATGAACCTGTTACTTTGGCAGTTTGTCAGGCATTTCCTTATCCTTAATACACTTGTCTCCTCGAACCCAATAAATTTGAAATTTTCGCACGTCGTATAGATTATCCGCGGATTATTTGCACGCCTTAAGGGCAAAAAGGGTGTTTGCGGAGATTGCCTTAATCATCGCTTGACTATTAATTTATTCAAATTTTTAACTAACGACTCTCAGTTTGGCAGAACAGGGAAAATATTATCCGCTAATTTGGCTTCTAGAATCTATGCCTGAAAGACACTGCAGCCATTAGAAGGTTTGTGGGACTCTCTAATGTTCTCGATGAAAAACTGCTTTTTAGACCCCTATCTATTTAGTTCCCATCTGTAGTTGTAGTTCCTGGGACCAGGACAAAGAGCCGCAAACCAGCTGTATTTCCAATAGTCACATGTAGCGTCCCAAAGAAGTAACTGGTATATTAAGGGCCTCCAATAATTTAGCTTTGACAATATGACGCCTGGTCACATACCACTTGAAAACACCGTCTTCGATTAGATTTATGTGTGTCAAATTCAAGATTGCATTTAGAAATGCTGTAGTGATACTTCTAAGAGCGCCACCACATCAGTCCGGCAAGATTCTGCATGCTTTTTAGGAGCCTGTGGTTAAATTCACTTCCAGTGCAGTTTAACACATGAGTATCCCATAAAGAGGGAGTGACACAGCCACTGAGTGTAGACTCAATGGGTTTATAATAATATAATAATTTCTTCTAATTAAAAAATTTAAATATAAACTTAAGCCAAAATAAAAGCAAAAATTTTTCTGAAAAAATTAATTCCGAATTTGAATCGAATTTAAAACTACAACAATTTCTTAAAATATTATTTGTCAAAAAAAAAATATTTTATTTTATTCTATTTTATTTAATTTTATTTTGTTTTATTTAATTTTTTTTATTTTTTTTTATTTTATTTTATTTTATTTTATTTTATTTTATTTTATTTTATTTTATTTTATTTTATTTTATTTTATTTTATTTTATTTCATTTTATTTTAATTTATTTTATTTTATTTTATTTTATTTTATTTTTATTTTTATTTTATTTCATTTTATTTTATTTTGTTTGAGTCTTTCTTATTTCCTTATGTTTTCATACTTAATTCAATCATTTATTTCAATATATTTTCATGTGTTTTCCTTGATGATTATTTGCTTGAAAACAATTTATTATAAAAACGTTGTTTAACATTTCAAATTAATTGAATCGCATTTACAATTCGGCTCTTTAAACAAAGCTTAACATTTGCACATTCATTTATTCATGCGTCTAAATGCAACATCGTTGTCCGGCCATTTAGGTGTTGCAAGGCTAATGTGAGGTTAAGTGGCCATTGTCGTTCTCCTTTTGGTTGTGTTTTGGTCTGGTGTAAAATATAAAATCATAAGATTTCAACAGCTACAGCCGAAAAGGAAATTAATCAAGAATAATGGGTTGCTGCAAACAAAATGGGATAAAATGTTAAAGAATAAAATGAAAAACTTGTATAAATAATAAACGGGTTAAAAATATATGTTTTGAATACTTTTATTTGTTTTTATTTTTTTCTTGTTTTGAATATTGACTTTAAAAGAAAATTAAACTGGAAAAAAAATTAAGTTGCTCAAAAGTTAGGAGATGGTAAGATTAATGCCGTAAGGAGAGGGCTGCCATGATGTTGTTAGGAGGGACGTTCAGTATTTTAAATGTTAATTTAACTTTTTCTTAAAAACTTTGTAAATAATTTTGGTAAGGCATCCTTCCCTTTTAAATCGTGCACACTAAAAGTGATTCATTTAAATTTGCTTATAATCCTTTGAGAGAGTTTGTTTTTTGTTTGTTTATAAACAGGTCTTATTTTATATACTTCATGTGCACCAAAAAGGAAAAAGGCACTCAATGATCTTTATATCATTTTGACAGGCTGCCAAATTAAGCATAAAAAGAACAGACACATTATGATACAATCAACCAACAACTCGGCACCTAAAATTTGCCAAAAAAAAAAAAAACTACTGCAAATGAAAAGTGCTTTGGAGATGACGACAACACCCACAGACGCAGGCAAAATACGGACGGAAGGGCAGTCAGGCACACAGATTCTTAAAACAGACAGTCATTCATGTCTAACAAAGAAAAAAAATATTATTCACTTCTAGCAGACTGGTTCTTAAAATAATATCTTTTATTTTGCCAAAAATAAAAAAAAACTTTAAAAAAATCAGCGTATCAAAATTTATTTATTACTCTTGTGTGGTGGTTGGTGCTCCCACTGAAATCAGATTCTTTCAGAGGAGTTTGTTTAACCACAACAACAGCAAAAAGTATCAACTACAACTCAATTAGTCTTGGTGTGTTTTTCATTTTAATTTACTTGAAAACCGAAAGTGTATAAAGATTCGCTGCTATCAACAACTATAGCGAAAGACACAATAAAAAGGGACACATTTTAAGGGATCATGCCACCGAATATTATTTACTTTGAAGGAAGCACTTCAGACACCGCTTTTTGAGTTTTTTCTTTTTTTTCGGAGGTTTTGGATTGATGCATTTAATTTAAATTTGTTGCCCCTTTTATATGTAGACTTTGTAATTTTTATTTTCATGAATATAATTGGCCGCACTTAAAACACAATTTTAATTTATGATTTTCTTTTAACAACAGGAATCTTCAGTTAATTAAAATCTTGCTAAAGGGTTTTTTAAAAAAATTATAATAAAACTAATTTATTTTCAAATTGTTAAAATAAATTTTTATAAATAAGAACAGGCACAGGCAGCCAATACATTGACATTTTCAATGGTATATGTGCTGTTCAGCCTCTTTTAAAAATGTACTCTTATTTTGCATTCCATATTGTTATTGGTGTAATTTAAACATTAAACGATAACACAATCAATCTTTTTAAAGTCTAAAAGAAGACAAATCAATGCAGTGATCCCCACACGCGTACATTTTTATGTTATGATTGTGTCAAGGCGAATTCATACAAGGTGAACGCAGGGCGAAAAATTCTTGCCTATAATGTCAAACACAAATATGGCATCATTGAAAAAAAACACAAACTATTTGTATATGTCATCATTAAAAAAAAAACAGAAATTATTTGCAGAAGAAAAACGTGAATAAAACTAATTTTACACTGTTTTTTTTTGCACAAAGCACAGGAACGCATCATTTGGTTTTACTGTTTGTTAATTAAAAACACTTTTTTAAATTTTTAGTTTAAATATCTAACCGACGCGTAATTTTTTTTTACCAAGAAGAAGCACATAGACAAACTTATGACATATTGTGAGCAAAATTGCACGAGCAAAAAATAGTCAGCTGATCTATCGAGACCACCTTCACTATGAATTCGCCTTGGTTTGTGTTGGGTGTTTGTTTTTGAACGTAATTATTTTTCTCTTATCGCGCTAGGGTGGCCATAGTTGAAAGTCTGCTACAAGAGACGACAACCCCAATTTTATCATTCTTACTCTCTCCAAAGCTTAGAAATATTCCGCTCGCAAGCGAGCTTTTGGGGGACACTAGATTAGTGTTGTTTTTATTCTCACCAATTTGTGTGCACACGGACGTAAGTCAAGAGAAACCATGAAGGCACAGCGCCCAGCTTTTGCCGATAGTCGTATTAGAAGGATAAGAATTCAGGCGTTTTTCTTATAATAAAAAACTGCCGAGAAAATTTTGCACCAAATATAGGATTAAAATCACAATAGGCACTTTCCCTACTTCTATATTTTCACAAATCCGCAGTAAAAAAAAATCAAACAAGCTTTGAAAAGAAGAAATTTATTTATCTTAACTAATAAGGTTTATACCGATTACGCCCGACCATATTATTTTCTAACGGTAGATTTACATATGCAAGTACTTTCTAAAAAATTTTCACAAGTATTATCATGTATGCCAAATGTTTAAGTTTATTTGTGAAAAAATTAGAGAAAATATAAGTGTATCGAGGTTTTTAGTACCGTTACTGTCCTTTGTAAGCCCCAGGAAAAGCACTTCTGCAGAATTAGGAAGGTATCGGAAAAAATGGGTCTGATAGTGAACAAGGAAAATACTAAACTTGTGCTGTCAACTGGTAGGCAAACTTCGCGACGACGCTTTTGTGAAATTTTGAAGGCCGTCAACCGCAACGTGAAGGAAGCAAAAGAGTTTCTATACCTCGGCACTACCATCATGTCATGGTGTCAGCATCAAAAAAAAAAAAAAGGATAATACTGGAAAAAATGCTATTTTGGGTGAAGCAGACAAAGCCCTCTCTCAAAGAACTTAAATAACATTGTACAACACGCTTTTTCTATCCTATTTCTATTGAATCCAACATATTTAGTATGCTGTGGTTCCAATGATCGGTCATACTTTCATGCTCCCAGATAGTGCAGACCATATGCATACATATTATCTCCTCCAGTACAGCTTTGCAGCTAATCCGTCTACACCTGCGACCTTGTTCTTAAGTCGGCCCATTGCTGATTTGACCTCATCTGGGTAAGGAGGTGGGCACTGCGAGTTTCTTGTTTGACGTTTTACCTGCTGGTGGAATTTTCTCGCGTCATTCTTGGTTCCGTGCACCTCAAACTCCTTACATTGCGGTCTTTTCAATTCTCATTTCTTACATCGGAATAGGCGGTTTTGCTTCCACCTCAACTTTCTGTATCGCTCAAATACAGTTCGAGGTACCGCGAGTTTTGCTCTATATGCCGCATTTTTAGCTTCTGTGATGGCCTTTTAACAATGTCAGCCAAAATTTTCTCTGGGGGAGGAACACTAAGCGGGCTTTACATGTACATACACAACACAAATGCCAACAAAAAAATCATAACAGAGGGAGAATAATACAAAAATATTACATACATTCTCATAAGTCTTCTTCTCTTGTTGGGCGCCACTGCTTTACACTCATTGTCCTGCCACTGGTTACTTTCGGGCATCTTTCCGTAACCAATTTCTTCTTAAGCGACTTTTGTCATGGAGTTGTGTATATAATGTCAATGGCCGCTGACATCAACGGAAGGAGTAGGGTTCAAAAAAAGGATTTTAGATAACTTCGTGAAGAAGGCTTAGGCTGTCAGTTGTGAATGCAGTTTTTTGACGTCTAGTTTTGGACCGTATTATGTTAAAGAAACACTAAGTATGTGCACACATTTGCAACTTTTTTTAAAAACTGCAATTGAGGCTTTACTTTTTTCTCCTTTAAATCCAAAATCTTCAAAACCTTCAACTTTTAACGACTTCAATAAATAGGATTTCAACCAGACTTAACATGTTCATGCATGCATATTAATTGTTCAGCACGAGCCACTTAAATTGCTTAAAAATTACTACAATTAAATTATATTTTTATTAATTTTTTTTGCGAATTTTAATTCTAATTTTAATCTGTTGACTGGATGCTGTTCAGGCATTTTATGGCAAATTGTTTAATCATGTTAACAAGCACTCATTCACTCGTTCGTATCAAATCAATGTTAAGCGCCACTCGTTTTTCATTCATTTAACGTCAATGGCTTTTAAGCCGCTATTGATTCTTTGGCTTTAGCTGTAGTTGATTACCCTACGCCTAAATGTTGGCAAAAATTGCATTTTTGTATGTGACCGCCTACATGCTGCCGTTTCAAATAAAAAAATACCATAAAAATGTTTAAATTTAGCGTGTGTTTCTTTCGAGTTATGTATGCTTAGTTAAGTTAAGAGTAAGGTAAACGTTGTCGTTTTGTTGTTAATTTGTCATAATATGTCTAATAATATTTTATCCAGCTTACTTGCATCTTAGATGCTTGGTTAAATCTGTCTGTCTGTCCGCCTTACCGTGAGTGACAAGGGTTTGCTTAGGGTGTCCCTTATAACTATATCTAAGGGTCTTCAAAAACAGTTTAAATGAATTTTGTCGCGTCTTTTGCTGCGAGTTAACACACATAAAAACTTATTCATTTCTTTTTTGCTGTAACTTTTGGAAACCATATTGAAACTTTGCTTCTAAAGAACAAACATATGTATAAAAAAAAGTTTGCTAATTTTAAAACTTAACTATTGAAGGTGAAGTTAAATACTTTGTTATTTCTGACACAATTATCCAAATTATAATTTTGTAAAAATCAGTAGGTAGTTATTTGCTTTAAAGACGTTAAAAATATCTGCTTTACATTCAAACGTTTACTAAATAACCAACTAAAATTTTATTGTAAAAAGGTATTCAAATAATATATATTTTCCTCTAATAAACTTAACAAATGTAAGAATATTTTTTATTTTTACCGAATACTTTTCACGAACCGATGGTTATTGAATAACCAGTTTAAAACGTACATGTCAAATTTACAATCAACTTCTTAAAGCTCCCCGATGTCGCATAGACCCATAAGAAGCATCAAACTATCAGAAATATCTGCGGGCAAATCGCATTTAAACTGACTGAGATAAAAGCCAAAAACCAAGGCTACCTCTGTTTATTTTTTAAAATTTGTACATAGAAACTACTAGAACTGCCTCGGAGTCACCCCTGCACGTGTGCAATGTTATAGCGACTTTCAACAGAGTTTAATTTTTTTTTTTAATTTTTTTAATCGCTCCACAGTGCTCCTACAAAGTCGAATGTAAGACCGACTCTAATTAATTTTTTCTCCCAAACATTTTTGTGAAACCAACTTACCTTTCATTCCCATCACCTAAGGGGGTCGTCATACAAAATTTACAAAAATAATGTAAAAACGCCCATAACTTCCCCAGAGTCGGTCTTAGAGAAATAAAGTGTACGACCGACACTCCCAAATATATTCCTGAAATATACTTACCCCCTATCTCCATCGCGTAAGGAGGCTCCCATACAAAGTTTGGAAAATTGTAAAAAATCCCCCTCTACAGCTACCAGGGGGCCCGTGGATAGGTCAAATGTCCTTATAAACTTTTTCCTAAAACATACTTACCCCATATCTTCACCCTCTAAGGGGGTTGCCACACAAATTAAAAAAAAATGTGGTAAAAATCCCTAAAAACTTCCTTAGTACCCCTAAGAGGGTCAAAAAATTACACCGACCCCTATTTAAAAATTAGAGATATTTTATAAAAAAAAAGGATAAAAACAAAAAAGCACGGAGTTTCAAAGGCCAATTAATATAAGACTCGGCACACCCGAATTAAGCGCTCTTCTTACTTGTTTAAATACAAATTTAAATACTAAGTGTTAAAAGCATAAATGTGTCACACCTGTCACAATTAAATTGTCCTGCTTTTTAAAGCAAATATTTGTTGTTAAACTAGTAACTTAAAAAAAATGGCTAAAACTTTTGATAATATTTGAATTTAAGAGAGTTTTTGAATTTGAATTTTAATATAGAAAATAAGTGAGACCATAACCCTTTGAAAATATTTTTAAATATTTTAAACAATTTTGTTTCTATCTTTTAAAAATCAACCTTCCTTTCGTTTGGAAAATTCTTTATTAAAATTACAAAATAAAAAGTTAAGAATTTTCTGCTTAAATAAATTTTCCCACTTAAAGAAAATATTTCTTAAATTTTCTTTTTTATTTGACAACTTCTCTGGGGTTCCTTTTAATTATGGTGTTTGTATTTCTGTTTAGGAACCTCTTCTTTAGATAAGTGTGTATTTTCAATAGAGTCCAATGAAATAACAATAAATTCTTTAGAATTCCTTTTACCTTTAATTAAAAACAACAACAACAATGTACATATCTCTTAACTACTAACAATATTCTATTGATCTACGTTCAGAGGTGGATATGCATTTGATTGTAAAAAGAAAAACCTTTGAAAACTACCCAGCTTGCAAAACTGGCCGACACATAAATTATGTTATACAGAAACGAAATCTGACCGCGAAGTATATGACATGATTGACACGAAATCTGTAAGAAAAATTGTGGGAAATTCGTATCAGACGTGCCCAACAGAAATCTAAAAGAATTACAATGAGTCAAATAAAACCTCTTAAGGAATGTTTTTTACTAAAAGGTATTTTTAATTTTAAGCAACAGCAAAGCACAAGGAAATAAAAATAACACATAAATGTCTGCAAGAAATCGACAAGAAACCCTAAAGACACGTCTTACATCAAAATTCCAATTCGGCCAATTTTGCAGGCTGGGCATACACTCATCTTCTTTGAACGTTTAAACAAACACTTACAGTCCCTCAACTTCAACAGACATTTGATAAATATTTACCTGGTAAATAGAAACAAAAATAGGCAAACAATAACCTGCATTTTTCTTAATTCATGACTGAAAAGGAATTTCTTAAAATAATAGAGAATAAGAAATATTACGAAAAAGAATTGAAAAAAGGATCGTAAGCATTAAGTAGTAGTTTTAAACAAATTTAATTTTATTGAATTTGCTTTTGCTTATGGTTTGGATATGCATTTACTTTAAATTAAAAAAAAAAAAAATAAGTAAAAAAATATTATAAATTTTTGTCTTAAACAAAATTGGTTGAATAAATTTTGTATAAGAAATGTTGATTAAAATTTTTTTTTCGATTTGAAAAATTGTTTTAGAATTAAATTATATCCAAATTTGTTGTATGCATTTAAATAAACTAGTTTATTTTTTTTGTGGAAAAATAAATCATAAACTTTAAAATTATTATCTTTACTATTTTCTCAATACATTTTGGTTGACCTCCCCCTCTTGAATATGGCAGAAACAGTCAAAATATTCAAGTTTTAGAAAACCAACTGATTTTAAGATAAATTGCCATAAAGCAATTTTGATCAAACTATGTTGCTGCTAAAACGTTAAATAAGTTTACTATATATGTTTGTTTGTGTGTGCTACAAATTAAAAAAAATTTTTTTTTTTTTGCAAATTGTAACAATATTTTTTTAAGCCAAGGAGTGATTTTAATTTTATTTTTATCTCAATTGGAAGATTAGCTTAAAAAATGTTAGAAAAATTATTGAAAGAAAAAACAAGTAAGAAAGTTATAATCGGTCAAGCCCTACCATATTATACCCTAAACTACAATTTATTTAATATAAATTGCAAAATATGTAAACAGGTTTAGGTGACTTTCGTGAGTGGGGCTTAATGAAACCCTTAGGAAATATCAAAAAGGATTGGGAATGTGTTATTATATTGCCCCCACCACATGCGTAGTAGGGGTATTATGCGTTTATGCAGATCTTTGTGAAGTGAAAAAGTAATGGTTTTGGACACCCCTTCAAGCATACCGATCAACTCAAAATCACTTCCTGAATCAATTTAAGAATGTGCATCCGTCCGCCCGTATAGCTGGGTGACCATGGATTGTTGTGATCAGATTACAGGTCGCAATATTTTAACATTTAATATTTTAATGAACTGGCACTAAGCCCAATTGTTTTGGTGATGATGGGCTAATTTTTTGACATTTTTTTCAGGCATAAGCTTTTTTTCCTGTTACTGGATCCACTATTACGTTATTCTCACAAAATTTCGCACTTATGTCTAACTTTATACAAGGTGGGCTAAAACAAATCACCCTATTAGAAGATGCTCTTATTATTTCAAAAGGCAGCCAATGTCAAATCTGTTTTGACATATGTGAACTAGACAGATGTAGAATACAAGTAAACAAGCCATGGAGCGATATACTCCTCAGGAATGCGATAAAATCGTGTCTATTTTTTGCGTCTGTGGTGTTGGCGCAGCGAGAATTCCGTCGCCGATTCCCCGTTGGACCGGCACCGACTGCCCAAACACTGCGCCGGTTGGCCAACAACCTTGAAGAGTACGGGACCACATGAGACGTTTTACGGGAAAAAGCTCGAAATCCTGGAGGTCCTCAAGGACAACATTAGACGTGAGTGCGAGAGTCTGTCGCCGAATTGATGAAAAATGCCATAAAACGAGCCCGTATAGCAAGTAATTGTGACGGCGCCTTTTTGGCCGATATCACCTTCTCGACTCGGCCAATAAAAATGTGAAGGTTCAAATAAACATAATCAAAAAACAGAATCGAAGTTTTTCATTTAGAAAAAAATTAAAGACCTAAGCAACATCGGATGACTTCTTTTGGCCCACCTTGTATCACCAACTAGTTATTTAATACAAAAATTATCGGCCCATATTTTGATAAATAGTCATACAAATGCCCTCCCAAAATAAGCATTTTGGGCTATAACTTTATTTTATTTAAATTAAAAAAACACGGTGGGATTTGTGCCAAAGTACAGAACAAAATTTACCCCAAGATATTCTCATCATTTTGCCTACTGGGTAATTGCTTCACAGTGTTCTGTAGGCAATTTCAGACTGCTGCTTTAACTCAACATTCGTTTCTAATGACAGCTGTCCCAGCAAAAACTAACATTGCTTTGTAATGAGTTAAAATCGAAAAAACTCTTACTAATTGGCATTTTAACTCATTACTTTAACATGGCGATGACATTGGAGGCAAGTACTTCCATGCTCGCTTACAAAGAGGGAGTTAGATAAGTACTTGCCATGCTCGCTTACAAAAAGGGACTTACACAAGCCATTACTTTGCTGGCATTAAAATAACCTTTTCCTGGGGACCCCAGTTACTCATTGTTGCATTTAAAGTTTCTTTCTTTGATGTTTTGATTAAAACTGGCTGTCAAACTGAAACTATCTGCCTAAATTTTTGATTAGATGTAACTCATTATCTAACAACTTCTAAATAATGGAGACGTTATGTAATAGTCATTTAAAAGTAAGTTGTTTGGCAAGGACTAATCGCCACCAAGTTTTTGCTGGGGTCTTTGGTAACGTTGAACTATCCATTAAAATGTTTACATCTGTTAAGCCAGTATGGCCCTGAAGCCAAGACAAACATTCCATGACTGACCTGACCTCTGCTTGCAGGACTGCGTTGTGGTCTAAGAGTTAAAGGCAGATCTAAATCTTCCAATTGCAGACAAAGAGGTTCAGGTATATTCTTATTTCCAAACTAAAGCCATCTGCGTGAATTACACGTTCCTTCGATTATCTGATCTTTAAAGCCTGACTGTCGATTTGGTATCAGCGCACCTCAGTAAACCTTGACTCTCACTGGGGGTCAGATATTTCCACTGTCTCCGTATAGCTCCCATTCTCGTGTTGCCGTAGACGTTTTGCCGCAAGTACCGTCTCGTAGCTAGCGTGGGTATTAACAGAGTGGTTTATGCAGGGCATAAAAATTAAATGACCAGTGGCCATGCTTACTTTAGGGCCCACTTATAACATCTGTAAGTGCTACGTAATTTTTAAAAACAAAAACATGTATGTATGTATGTGAATAATGCACTTAAAACTATTGGTGGTGTGCTAATATATTTCGAACACAGCCAGACATAAGTAGCTCGCTTTGACTGTCTTCTATTCGATTTTAAACTTCATCAACATCAACGTCGTCTTAGAGACAGCTCTTAGATATAGCGTTAGCATGAACATAAATAGCTTAAAGTAAGCTTTATGATATGGTCAACCATAAAATAAGTCAACTTAATGCACTTACAAGTCTTTAAAAACTCTAAGACCAGCCATTCATTTAAATGTCTGCCTGCCTGTCTATCGTATGTCTGCAGACTATCTTGGCCTAAAATGTGTGACCAGTGTAAACAGGCAAAGTCTTAAGGTTTTTTTTTTGCAATTATAGTTGTAAGCAATCAGGATTGACAACTATCATGGGTGCAATTAAAATTATAAGCATGCTAACTGTCACATTTGACAGCTAGTGGCTTAGTTTAACTAATTTATAACATTCGTTTTTAGCTAATAGAGCTTGGTTTGTTACTTGTTTACTTAAATAAATAAATTTATGCAAAAATCATTTTAACATTATCAGAAAATTAACTTGTAAATGTATAAAGTAATTCATGTACAATCTTTTGCTTTTTTTTTTTTTTTTAAAATTGAAATCTTAATTTTAACACTCTTTCTTTTTTTTAAATTTTCTTGCAGCTTTACGTCTTTTGAATAGTCTCAGTGCAACACAAACGGTGATTGAAGACCCTCATACTGCTGGGTTATTTCCGCAATTATTTAATGTGGCAACTAGGGCAACAATAACGGTGAATGCTACTTGTGGACAAAATGGTCGTGAGGAGTATTGTAAATTGGTGGATGCTTATCCACACAAAAAATGGGCCACACAGTGTGGTATTTGTAATGCCCATTCGTCGGATGTGGCCAAACAAAGGCCCATCGAGTCAGTAATTTCCAACATTAATATGCATGATCAATGGTGGCAATCACCTACTTTGCAGTATGGACGTAATTATGAATATATTACCATTACAATGGATTTAAAACAGGTGAGTTTTTTTTTACCAAAAATATTTTACTTAAAATTTGCTGTCATTGCTGCTCTTATTTTTTGTCAGCATTAAACTTTGACAACAATTATTTTTAAACAGGCAACAAATGTTATTTTTAATCTTTAACTTTAAAATGTTGTTTGACTGTGGCTCAAAAAAAAAATTAACAAAAATTTAACATGCCTTTCAAATTCAATTAAAAATTTCCAACAATATAAAAATAATTCAATTAAATTTATATTTTGAATTAAATAAAGAAACAAACAAAAAAAAAATGGTCAAAAAATATAAACATAAGAAACACAATGGGGCTGAACACTAAAAAATTTGTATAAGCAGAAGTAAAAAAATATAAAAATTACTAAAGATTTTTTAAAAGATAATGTTCAAAACAAAGGAAAAAAATTCATTATTTTCAAAAAAAAAAAAAATTAAAAAATGTAATTGAAAAAAACATATTGAATTAAGACAATAAAAAAAGGGAAAATGGATAATTTGGAAGTCTAGCCTAACAGTTAAGTAATTGTTTTTAAATAATTAAATTTTCAAACATTAAATTTCTTTCTGTTGACGTTTAAAGTTTTTTAAAAAAAAATTTAAATCTCTTCATTTAGATATATATTTCCCATTGTGCATCACTTCAAAACACGACACATGTATAATCCTAATATAAGAAGGGGAACAAAAACTAAACAACCTCGATTTCATTTATGTTAAAAAAACACAATTTGTATTTAAAAAATAAAAATGCTCTAGATGCCAAATACGGCTTAAGATACAACATATTTTCAAAAATTGCTTAAACAAATGCAACAAGTTGTAATGCAAAAAACTGTTACATATTCATGCTGCGATGTAACGAGTAGCGAACGACCAGTGACTGATCATTGAAATTGTAAACGTGATAAAGTGATGAAACAATTATTGCAAAAAAATTGAAATGATTTAAAATTAAATTAACATACAAAAAGATTTATGCATTTCAATATAGAGACAAACATTTAAAGATAAAAACCAAAAATAAACAAAATTAACATATAAATTTAGACACAAAACAATTGTGGCATTTTTAACAGAGAGCAACAAGGAAGAATGTTAACAGGTACATGCAGCAAATAGTAAAAAGTGGATGAATAGAGGGTAGTCACAGTTTATGGGAAAATCAAATATAAAAAAGTTAAAATCGAGATCATTATAGATTCAGATGAAGGTAGGAAGAACATAAAGCTGCTTTAAAAAAAAAATACACACTTGGGTCCTCTACCTTAATCTCCTTATTGTGTGAAAAGACAAAAAGTTGAGGCTTAAAAAATTTTAAAACTTGACGTGAGGCTGAATAAGGCCTTTGCTTGATAAAGAGTGATTGCCTAATATTGTGCTATCGTCGAGTATAGGCGCATAGGCGGAGTCCTGACCACTTCTACAATAGTCGTTTAAGGCAATGCCACCGACAGTGGCTGGTAAATGCAGATATCTCTATCTAAAAACATAAGGAAGAGGCAGTGCCTTACACTTTTTGTAGTTTGCTAGTTTCAGGTTTAAATAAAACTCATTAAAAAAGACAAAAATCATTCTTCAATAAACTGTGAATAGCTTTTTTCTTAACATTACATTTAACTGCTTTGGCAACACTTGTTGGCATGTTTAATGCATATTTTTTATTTATCAAAACATTTTTCCTGCACTTTTAAACTGTCAATTAACTTATCTCTATGTGTGTTCAAAACCACTAAAGCAGAAAAAAAAAACTTTGTAGGGGTTTTAGCTAAAGTCATGGTTTACAAATTCGTTTTAAAAAATTTGAGTGGACAATTCTAAAAAGTGAAGACAATTTTAAAATTAAGGAATCAAAAAAACTAAAAATGCATTTTATAAGCTTCTAAGATATAAAAAATGTAACTTAAGCGAGTAAAGTAAGTGAAAAAAGAATACGGAACTTATAAAAATAGTTGCTGAAGCCTTAAGTATTCTCATGATATATCAATGAAAATAAAAAACTATTTTTCAGACAACTCCTAATGATCTTTTAAAAAAACTGCAAACCCCTTCTAATATTTAATTTAAAATTTTGTCATATTTTTTAAAAGCTTAATTAAACAAATTTAACTTGTGGGTGTTATATAATTAAAAAAATAATACGGAGTTTATAAAGTAATTGTTGAATCCTTAATTATTCTTAGAATTAATAAATAAAAACGTTTAACTTTATTCTTTGGATAATTCCCAATAATTAGAAAAAAAAGCATCCAATCCAATTCTAGTTCAAAATACCCTCTTTTTGATAATTAAAATCAAGTTGAAAAATTTATAAAAATTAACCATTTCATAAATTGAATTGGATTTCATATTGAATTGAATATTTACCATTTACAACATGAAATGCCACTCATAATTTTTGTTTTCTTTTAAAAGAATTAGTTTAGAAGGTAAATAATTTTTATTTAATTAACAACAATAAATCTGTTATAAAGACACAGCTCATACAAAAAGAACTAATAAAACTTTAACACTCTTGATATAGAAAGTAAACGTGCGTGCCATGTCTTCATATTTATGTACAAAAAATATCAACTGTAATCCAAGAAAAGCCCATTACGAGCATCAATAAATTTTTTTTGAGCGTTTTTTTTATCTTTTGACTTAAATTGTCAAAACTTTGATTATTTATGTTTAAAATTATTGAACAGTTTAAAGTTTTAAAAAGCAATAATATGAAACATTATTTTCTAATTTTTAGAAATGTTTTATGGAGACTTTTTAAAAAGATATTTCTAAGAAATCATTAAAAGTTTTTTTGACATTCTATCTTTTTTAAAGCTTTTAAAAATAGGGAAATAAGTTAATGTTAGGCAATGCCGAACCCTAAATACCCTACCTATAAGAGGTGATTTTGACATATAACTTTATGTTGTAAAATGCTAAAAATTTTATTTAATGCATGGGACATCTAACTTCAAACTTCTTTTGAACTTAAAATATTTTCTTAAATTTCAATATTGAAAAAAATGAAAAATTTAAGAATTGTGATATAGGGTTGAGTAAAAAATTCCACAGACCTTGTTGAAAGTCGTGTTGGTCCTACTACTTCTTTTCCTTTTTACTTGAGGTTTTATTTCTTTCTTTTTCATTGAAGGGATGCACAATGGACCCAGAAGGTCTCCGAGTGTTGACGTATGACAAGGTTTATCTCTTCTCATCTCCTTTCGCAACATTACCTAATCTAGGGTTGGAAATAAATGCTGTTGAAATTATAAGCTCAATGACAAACTGATACAGTAATTTTGATTCATCTGAATTTTTTTATGTGCACTTTTGACTAAACATTTAAACATTTAATTATTATTTTCATAGAAAACATCAAAGTTAACTGCGTTTTGACTTAACTGCCCAAAATATTTTTTTCCTGTAATTATTCGTTGAAATACTTCTTCAAGTGCACTTTGTGTACCTGCATATTTACCATATTTTCGGCAGTTTAAAACTATTCGCATACAAAAAATCAACGTTAGCAACTTTTTGACACGTTCGGCATCATAACCAGTACGCCACCCTTCATTCTCCTTTTGGCACGGAAAACATCAAATCCTTAATGGATATATTTGAACAATAAGACACGCTTTAAAGAAAGCACCCCTACTTGTTTTTAAATAAATTTTGACTCTTTTTTTTTGTCTAGGATAACAGCACTTTTAATTTACCTGCACAAATAATCTTGAAACTTTGATTGTGCAGCTAAGTCAAAATTACTGTGTATACTCCTATTACTAAGTGAAGGGTAAGCAGCTTTGAAGCAAATAAGAGCTAATATACCCTTCACAGTGGTCTTTTTGTTTACCCAGTCACCTGATTTAGGCAAGTTGTTTTCGAAAGGTAAATATAATAATTATTTTTTGGTGGGCTTAAAGTTCATAACTATCATAGTTTTCAAAACAAAAAACTCATAACATTTGCACAATTCTATCGACTTCCCAATCTTTAATGATCAAAAATATATATACTTTATGGGGTCGCAAATGGATATTTAAAAAATTACAAACGAAATGATAGGCTGATATATACCCTTTCCACTATGTAAAGGATATAATAACAATTACACAAACACAAACACTTTGGCTCTCAAAAAACAAATTAAGCAAAAACAATATACGATGTATATCTACTAGAGACCTGCGCCTAGTCCTATTCAAGCTAATTTAAGGACCGCATAATTTTCTAGTTCTTGTGTTATTGTGCGGTTAAACGGTTTAAGTGCTGAAATGTAGAGTAGCTAAAACAGTTTTTGTGCTGCAGTGTAGAGTAGCTAAGAATAAAGAGTGGTGTCGAGACTGTGGTCGATAAAAAAAATTACTGTGCCTATGGTGTGGCAACAACAACAAAGACTTAAGAGTTATGTTGTTGTTATGTTAACAAATAATAATACACACAATGTTGAGTGGGTACATACACAAGCAGGCAAATCAATATAAAACTCATGCGTAATTACATTACATTACATACATATGAACATTCAAAATCAACCCCCGTTTTTTATAACTATCACACCAGGAACATCCCGCCAACAGTAAAGTTTCGAGATGAATCTAAATGGAAGTGTGCGATCATGATGAATCGATGTGCCGTGGTTGTTTGCTTAAATGCGCTTAACTGTGAATATATTTTTCATTTAAGTTAAGTTAACAAAAGAGATGGCGAACAATACAACGCAGTACTTATTTTTGTGTGTGCATACGTAAGGTATATGAAATGAATTGAAAATTCGAGATGATGCCTTATTTAGTGTCGTCTTGGGCTGGCCTCTAATATCTACAGTCTTCACTCTGTTTTGCGTTTGAATTGCCAAGCGTGTGCCGAAATCAACAACATATGTTCATTTATACCCACGTCCAAGCATACATACAGAAACTTAATGCGTTTTTATGCACATCGATATACAGTGAACTCGCGGAAACGCGAATATCCAGAATCGTGAACATCCAGAAACGTGAACACCTTTTATTTAACATTAACTACTCTAAAACGTGAACAAACATTGAAAGTTTTAAAACGTGAACAATTTTTTTCTGAGATTTTATTTGTTTACATTAATTTTATTAGTTTTGGAAGTCCCCAAATTATGCAATAAAAGGATCTATAAGCGATATACATAGTTTTCTTTGCGAAAGGTTGATTTTTGTGGTCAGATTAATAAGACAATAATGTATTACCAAAAAAAACTTAGGTTTTAAAATTTTTAAATTGGACTTTTCGGGTTAAAGCGTTAAATTTTGACTAGATTTGGATGTTTTAGAACTAGTAACAATATATTGATAAAAAAATAGAAAATAGTTAGAACACATTCAATCGGAAACGTGAACAAAATCGAAAACGTGAACACCCTTGGTAAAAATTAGTTCACGTTTCCGCGAGTTCACTGTATATGCTTAACCGCGTTGCCACTTGATTACATTTGCTACATATTTTGTATGGAATTTGTTCTAAAAAACTGGGGCAATCGAAGTATTTTGCCTATATCTAGGTCCGTGATAAACCGATCTTGCTTATTTTAAATAGGGATCATATCAGGTATATTTCTGATAGTTTCACACCAATACGTAGTACTTAAATTAACTCCGAAAGTTTGATTTCAAAGGACACACAGACGGACATGGCTAAATGGTATGGGAGGGAAAACCCCCATGATTTTTATTTTGTAAATTACCGTTTGTTATGAACTTTTATTCAAATCTTTACACCTGGAAGACGCGTGCTTTAAAGTTTTTTTTTATTTTTTTCAGTATTTTATTGCTTTGGCTTTATTTTTTGTTGTTGCTTTATATTCCAATTTATAATTTCTATATTTGTTACAAACAGCACACATTTTCCGAAAAAATATGAACATAATCGACAGCCGAAAAACGCACATGTTTTTTTATTTTCTTAAACTTTTCATAATTTATGCCAGTTGTAGAAAGCTAAATATATTGAAAATAAATATTTTTGTTAAAACATTTTGAAAATCAAAGTAAAAACCGATTGTCTAAGGAAAAAACTGACATGAAAAAACAACAAAACTTATCTTTATGTTTTTGTTAATAGTGGGTGTTAAGGTTTAATGCTATTGTTGTTAATTTTGCTGTTGAACTGTTAAATGACATACAACATATTCTTCATATTTTACAGGATTATTTATGTTTTTCTTTTGAAAATGTTGGTAATTTTCTGATTTCTGGCAGGTTCAATGCCAGAAATAATTTTAATGCCATTGATCTGTATCCCTTTTTTAATGTTGTCGAACAGCTATAATTACATATGTGAATGATTTTGATGTTACTCGTGTTTTTTATTGATTAACATTTGTTTTAGTATGAATTTGGTAACAACATCTAATAGATACAACGTTAAAGGGGGAATAATTTAAATGGGGTATTACAATAAGTGCATACAAATGTCCTTCCGCAATTTACTTTAACATAAAAATGCCCCAAATGTCGCATAGATCCGTAAGTAGCACCAAACTATCAAAAATATCTGCTTAAAAATCGCTGTTGAAATATAGCAAAATTGCCCGATAACTGACCGAAATATAAGCCAAAAACCAAGTCAAAAACCAAGACTATCTCTCTTCTTGTAAATTTGTACATATCTAAAAACCTCTACAACTGCCCCGGATTTGACCCGTACAATGTGCAATGTAAGACCAATTCCCATAAACTTTTTCCCAAGAACGTTTTTTTTTGGAACATACTTACACCCTACCTAATTACCCCCTATCTCTATCACCTAAGGAGGTTGCCATGCAAATTTTAAAAAATTAAAGTAAAAGTCGCTACAAAATTTCAGATCACCCTAAGAGGGTTAAAATATGACACTGATCCCTATTTTAAAATTACAAATATTTCATACATAAAAAAACGGATAAAAATAAAAAAGGTTCGGGATTTTAAAAGTCCCAACTAAGATTCGGCATAGCCGAATATAGCGCTCTTACTACTTTTAAATTTACCTCAAGTCAGAAAATTTTATTTTATTTCCTTTTAGTTATCTTTATACCTACCCTTTCTTTCTTAAACCGCTCTATGCAATTTTTCTTTTGCTTTAATTTGAAATTTGTCTATAAATTACTCATTTTCCAGCGCCCACTGACAATTTAAAATGGCTTTTGCTGCAATTCGAAAAACAACAGCAAAACATTTTTTACAGCTATTTAAATAATTTTCTACATGATTAAATTATTGTTTTTTTTTTTTGGTTTCTTTTACTTAAACAAAAACATTAACAAGACAAATGAAAACAAAGAGACGCCCAAAAATAGACAAACTTCCACAGAGCAAACAATAAACCAAATAACTTTAGGAAAAACAAAGCAAACGTTGGGGGGAAATGGACAGAAAAAAATTAAGCCGGCCGGTAAAACAACAAATACAAAAAATAAGTAAATTTAAGAAAATAATAAATAAACAACATTTTTTTCTAAATATTTAGTGTTTTGTCTTATGGGTAATGTTGATGGTGTTGTCAAAACAACATGTGCTCAGAAGGCCCACATGTGTTTTGTTATAAAAATATAGTTGATGATGATGATGTAGATAATGGTTTTAATGGCAGTATTTTGGCTTTTATGTTGGTGTTAGTTAGCGCGATTGTTTGTTTGGTTTTGTGTTGCTGAATTTTAGTTTTAAACGTTTTTTGTTTTTACCTTATTTTTGGCACTTGAGCTAACATGCTGACTGACATGAACAGACAACAGCCACTTTACGAGGGGAAACGAAAGCAAAGAGGAAGGAGTTAATAAAAAAAATAAAAACAAATTCGCAACAATTTTTAGTAAGTTAAAAATTTTGTTAAGGTGACCAGATTACCATAAATATGTGAAAATATTTTTTTTAGAATTGTTTTTGTTTTTTTTGGAAACAACTTGATCTGAATTTAAATATAACTTTTGCTATATCTACCGCTGCCAATCGTTCCTTTTTCATCGACACTGTCGTCTTTTTTGAGCGTCTGGGGTAGCATTCAACTTCTTCCACAAATCGTCGAGTAGTTTCTTTTTTGCTGCAAAGGTATGCATTTTTTCTATATTAATGCCGCAAACAAATACTCACCAGACAAAATGTCTATAATTTTTAATACAATCAAAATTGTTGGATTCTAGGCATTGCTGTTGTTTCGGTGGCAAATATGCACAAGCCTATTTTATATATGTCCTCGTTCTAAAGGTTTAATTATACGTGACATAATCATAACCACAGAAAACAACTGTTCGAATCAAACTCATGGGCAACACTGTATTTGATTATAGGTGATTTACCATTACGCCATAAACATAACCATAGAAACTAGAGATGAGCAAAATATCTGTACCTGTGATTTTATACCTGTGACTTGAAAATCACTTGTAACGACAGTGACATAAACTTTAAAGCAACTTTTACTGCGATGTGGTTACTTTGATATGTATGTTATGAAAACAAATATTTTTGGGATTTCCTGTGAAATAACTATTTACTGCGATCTTTAAGCCCCATATACATAAATTACACTGTGGTTCGTGGGAAAAATAAGAAATTTTCCTGGAAGCAACTGTTATTTAAAGTATCATTTTTGGGTCCTCCTGTAAAGTGACTATTACCATATTTATTTGTGAAAAATAATATACAACGATCACCGTCACTGTTTTAAATACTCTGTTACTTAAAAACCGCGTTCACTGTTTACAGTATTCTTCAAAAATCACGGGATCGCTCACCTCTAATAGAAACCAAATGAATTTTGGTTTCTATGGCAATGGTTATTGTTAAAGCATTATGTTATAGCATGTATAATTAAAGCTTGATCACAAAAAAACAAAGGTTGAGCTTGCAAACTGAAGAGAAGAAGCTCTATATTTGCATCACTTTTCCGCCATTCCTGGCTCATTTTAAAAAACCACGGCTTTTTTTGCTAATAAAAGGACACTATGCTTTTAAACAAGAAATAAATCGGAAACTGTTTGACAAAATGGTTACATGGAGTGGAGTTTATTGGTGTAAAACCTTTTTTTACTTCTTTACACATCTGAAGGTCGTAAGCTCTTAAATATGTTATGAAGAAGCGATGTAAAAGTAGGATATTAATATGAAAGTGTGACGAAGTTGAATCCTAACGACCTGTATATAAAAGCCAACGCACATCCTAATTTTGTGGGCCAAGGTTTATGTACTATTTTTATGAATATAACTGTAAGTTCCTGATAGCTAATAAGTTAGGAGTTTAAACTTTACAACTAAACGCAATATATAATATAAATACACAATAATATAATAAAAAAAATTAACAAATTGTTAATCTTTTATTAACATTTTGCCAATATATCAGTTACGAAAAAAATTCACAAAACTGTTGCTTCAATTTTTTTCGAGATGGTCACCCTTTTTTAAAATGCATCTCCAAATAAATTTGCAGGAAAAACTATTAAAATAATTCTTGGCTCCACCAAAACAGTTTTCTAAGTTTTAAATATATTTTATGTTTGTGACAAAATGCAAATTAGATTTAACAAATTTTAATATAAGTATGTCATATATATGTATAACAATAATTACAAAAAAATGTAAATTTTGGCAAAAAATATTTATTTTTTAACAATTATTTATAAAAAATATGTACAAAAAATTTACTAAAGTTAACTCGTAAATATCGAAGCCATTAAGTTTGGGTTTTTTAACAAATTTTAATAGCCGTTTTACTTAAAAGATATTAGACAAAAAAATGGACAATATTTTCAATAACTTGTCATGCTAAAAAGAAAATAAAAACAAACACACACATACTACTAGTAAACACAAATTGAAACATGTGGTTAACAAACAACAATTCGCTTTTTAACAAAATGACATGTGTTGCATGTCATATGATTGTCAACAGTCGAAATGGGTTAAAAAAGAAGATCATAATGACAAAACAACAACAATACCAAAATGAATGAATGAATGAAATTTTCACTTTGTAGGAAAAAGGCAAAATTCATAGAGAAGGTGGTCTCGACAGATCAGCTGACTATTTTTTGCTCGTGCAATTTTCCTCACAATATGTCAAAAGTTTGTCTATGTGCTTCTTCTTGATTAAAACAAATTACGCGTCGGTTAGATTTTTAAACTAAAAATTAAAAAAAAGTGTTTTTAATTAACAAACAGTAAAACCAAATGATGCGTTCTTGTGCTTTGTGCAAAAAAAAAAACAGTGTAAAAGAAGTTTTATTCACGTTTTTCTTCTGCAAATAATTTGTGTTTTTTAATGATGCCATATTTGTGTTTGACATTATAGGTACGAATTTTTCGACCTGCGTTCACCTTGTATGAATTCGCCTTGGGAAAAAGGCAATACGCAGGAAAAACTTAGAAACAAAGGAAATGAGTCAATTGAGGGAAACTTTTTTTGCTGGTAATTTTTGTTTTAAGAAATTTTGGAAAATAATTTGGTTAAATTTAAACAATCAACTTTAAGTATATTTTCATATCGTTACCCTAATAAAGAAAGGCCCTAACTCGTATTATGTAGTCAAGATTTTTTTTTGCTTATTGGGATATATTAGCAGACCACTCATCGAAATAAACGAACATCTGGGCTTATTAAAAATCCCAGTTAGGGCCTTTGTATATTAAGGTAAAAATATGTATTGGAATTGGGAAATTGATATTATATTTTAAATTGTGTTTTTTTTTTTTTAACCTTAAAAGGTTTATTTATATACAAACGTGTTTCAATTACCTTTATTTTTAACTCTGAACAACTACAGTTACTTTAAATTTCTTGACTTTGCCGCCAAGATAACAAAATTTGGTTGCATTTAATGATTCAATTATTCCGTAAAAACAATTTTTAATTTAAATCTATAAAAGGCCTTAAATAAAAACAAACTTAAACCAACTTACAAAAAAAAGAATAAATATTAAAGATCAATCAGGATTTTTGGGCAAAAGTCACAGTTTTTATTTTTTTGCATAAATTTACTCTTTTTTATTTAAATTTTTGACTATATGTAATTTGAAAAACAGTTGCTGCGATTTTTTTGTAAACTAATATTTGTCTTTGTGCTTATAAATTACTAGATTACAATCTTAAGCAAGATGCCTTTATAAAAGGTGGCATTATTTCGTCAGCTGATTGTTGTTTACCTTGCGAGGATGGGATGGAATTGAAGATTGTGAAACATCTCGTCTGCCCCTGTTAAGGCTAAAAACCTGTTGCCAGAGATAGCTGTGGAAGCGCTTCTGCGATGAGCTTTATAAGGTTTCTGGTTGTAGGCTAGGGGAAGTATTTTTTTTGTCTAGAGTGACATATAATAAGCCAGTAGGTTTTTGGATGGAAATTACAAAACTGTCGTCATTACCCTTCGTAGCCGCATCTAATGTACTTATGTTATTCTAAAGTTCTTAATGTTTATAGTTACTTCTTTAGCCTTCGCTTTCAAATGCTTTCATAAAAAGTGCTAGAAAAACTTAAGAAAATTATGTTTTATCATTAAAAAGCATTTATACGAGGGTTGCATTTTATATTTCGGGATAAGAGAACAATAACAGATATTAATCATCGAAAATCACTTTATTGTTTTTCAAAATATACCCCATGAAGATCTATACACTTTTGCATGCGTTTGAACCAACTGTCGAAGCACTTTTGCCACTCTGATTGAGGTATCTCCAAAACATGCATTCTGAATACAGCAAACGCTTCTTCAGGTGTTTTTTACGTACAGGAATAAAAAGAAGTCATTCGGTGCCAAGTCAGGACTATACGGCGGACGACTCTTCAAATCGATATTTTGGGTAATTAAAAAAGCAGTTCATTTAGACCGATTGACACGAGTTTTTTTTTTTGAGCGATTGACAAATTGTGTGGGATCCAACTCGAACAAATTGCTTTGACAGTCAAATGTTTATGCATTGTTGAATGTATTGTGGTCCCACTTATGCTTAAGGTTGTCTCAATCTCACGATAGGTTACACGATGATCTTTGGCACAGCATCAATGGTTTTCGGAAAAACAACTGATTTTGGACGACCTTCACGGTATTCGCTTTGGAGTAAACTACGACCACGATTGAATTCACCATACCGTCGATAAACACTGTCAAGGACCAGTGGAGCTTCATCGCCAAAAATTGAATTAAGTTCATCCATGCACTGCTGCTGAGCTAATCCACATTAAAAGTTGTAAAAAATAAAAGCACGAAAATGTTTACAATTTAATTTTATTTTTGGGTCGAGTTAAATCTTTTAAGTTACTTTAAACAACACAAGTAGCGCTCGTATGTCAAAACGTTCTGAGAACGTATAGCCTAAAAAATGTCAAACTTTACGATAGAGCTGTCAGTTGTCAGATTACAACACTTGTGTTGCCAAATTCTGAAACATAAAAGGCAACCCTCGTAACCTTTCAAAAAGCTTAAAAAAATTATTATAAAAAAACGCAAATTCTTGTTGTCCTTAATTTACATTTTTGCATTAAGTTGAAGTTGTTTAACAAAAACTAATTTAAGAGGAGGGGGGCTAAATATTAAATATTTATGCAAAAAATTCAAATTTATACTGTGAGCCAGTTTTTTCTTAATCCTAGTTAATTTTGCATAAAAATCGCAATTTACTTTGATACATTTGCTGAATATAATTTTTCAAATTCTCATTTGTTTCAAACTTATTAACTGTCCTATTGAAAAAATTTTAACATTTATTATATTGAAGGCCATTAAGCTTACGTTAAGCTATTTGTAGCCAATTTTTAAGTTGTTTTTTCCAGTTGAATTTTTTTAAACAAGAATATTTTTAATAACAAGTGTTTACAGAGACTTTTAAATTTGTATTATTAATTAGTTTTGTGAGAAAATTTGATTTTGGCTGCCACCCTTCAGAAAAACAGAAAGCGGTTTTAATCTTTTTAACTAAGCGAAATAGTTGAATATTATGCTAATGTTTGCATTGCATGATAAGTATGAGGCGCCACCTGTTGTCATTTAGCGGGTTTTATCATAAGTTTTACGAAAGTAAAGTTTTCTGGCCAAACATCAGGGCCTTGTTAAAAGTGTAAAATAATTTTCCTGCTTTTGTCCAAAAATTTAAAAAACATAAAATGCATGCCCGTGTGTTCGTGTGTTAGTTTAAAATTCAAAAACCCTTTAGACTTAATTTTGTTCCTGTATTTGACTTTTGATCTCTAATCAATGATAAAAAAAATATATTTTTTTGCCGCTTAAAAGGCGTCAGTCGAGTTTTTTTCTTTTAATCCATTTATATCGAGATATAATTTACTATTTTATGCCTTTTTTTATGCCATAAAGTTTATGCCATAAACAAACATGCACCACAATGTTGTATGGTTTAAACATGGTTTTGAATGTCATATTTGTGTGGCGTGTTTAGGTGTGAAAAGATTTATGATTTTTTCTTGTTCATAATTCGTTTATTTGATTTCTGAAAAAAAACCTCCAACATTAGGAAAACTAAACTGTTTGATCATTAAAATAATGTCTTAAAATGATTATTTTTCTGTCAACACATTTTGTATAAACGATTAATGATATATAGGTCAAAGTTTCAAGTAAGAATGAAACGGAAACCTTTTAAGGTAATGACATACGATCAAGGTCATGACATAAGAAGCATATCAAAGAAGGTTAGGGATAAGGCAGTATAAAAAATTTAAAAAACTCATGAGTATTTTGTGTCTTTATATAATAACCTCATTAAACAAAATGAGAATTACTATAAGCAACCAAAACGTTCAAGTTTTTTTAAGAATCCAACAAACCAATATTCGCTATTCGCTTGTTTTGATTTTCTTTTTCCCCTTACATTTGAATAACCATTGGTTATTACTAAATGTATTAAGGGGCTACCGAAAACAAAACCTTGTTTTGGTTGCTTATAGTAATTCTCATTTTGTTTAATGAGGTTATTATATAAAGACACAAAATATTCATGAGTTTTTTAAGAATTTGGGTTGAAGTCTACTGATGAGTTGGTGTAAGAACCAACGAAATGCATATAGACAAACTTAACCAACAACAAACCCTATAAATAATACTTTCTAATTTTATGTCCGTGTGTCCGTTCATCTGTCCGTCCGTCTGTCCTACTAGGTATCGACAGATTTTTGTTATTAAAGTACAGATCGAAGTTTTGAAGATAATTTGATGAAATTTTTGCACTAAAATGGTTTTTGGTATAAGGAACAAGTAAATTAAAACTATTATTATAAAAGTCTCAATACAAGTGTCTTGCCGGATAACTTTCATCGCCCATAACTGCATCAAATATGCATGTCTAAGGTCTTATGTCAACACAAATTGAGTTAATTCTGGACGACGCTTAGTGACTTAAAATCGTTTTTCATAAGCCGAAAGTCTAATTTTTTTTATCGCCAAAAATTTTAATGCGATTTGACAGAGACCATATTGGAACTAAGGTATTCAAAAAAACTGGATCAAAATATTGGTAATTGTGGGTGTGGCAAACTGCCGAGGGCAAATATTTTATTTTCAAAAAGGTTAATATGAAGAGTATAAAAGGCCCTGCACAGCTGAATTAAGCGCTCTTACTTGTTATTTGGTTTTAAGAATTTGGGTTGAAGTCTACTGATGAGTTGGTGTAAGAACCAACGAAATGCATATAGACAAACTTAACCAACAACAAACCCTATAAATAAACAAGAAAATTGGGATTAAATCCTAAATAATTTTTGAAAAGTGTTGATTAGGAAGTATTTTTAAGTCGGCTTTTAGACTATTATTTTGGGAATTACAAACATCCACACAAATACATGAAAAACAAACCAGACGGTCTAACGGCCAGACATCATTTGAACAACCCAGGAAGTGATTCAGTGCAATCGCAGAATACTCCTTATATGTACCTACACATACATGTACACTGTATGTGTGGGTGTAATTATTTGTTCCGCTTAAGAATTTAATTTCTTGAGTTTTTTCTTTGTTTTTATCTAATAACCCTTTGTAAATCACTTGCCGCTCTAAATCAATTGATAATATGTCAGATTATTTGACAAAGAGCCTAATAAGTATTTCAAATGTTTTTTAACACTTATATGCATACATATCGTTAGCTAAAATGAAAAGGGTGTAGATAACTAATACAAATCTGTTTCTACAGGAAAAGCCTTAAAACTTTGTAAAATTTAGACCGTGGAAAAATAATAATTATTTATTTTCATCAGATAAAAACAAGAGGCACGAGAAGACTTCAGAGAGTCAAGTGAAGTACATTATTCTGATGGACTTAGGCAAAATTTTTTGAAATTCAAGTGCTTTTTAAATTTTTTATTTTTAACCTTTTTCTCAAAAATTAGTCACAATTTTTTGATTTTAATTTTTTTGCACATATTTAATAGTATTTGAATAAGAGGAAAAAAGTGATAATTATTGTTAACATTATTGGCTTAAATTTAAATTTCAAACAAAATAATTATTTTTGCCTAAATAAGAAAAACTAAAAATAATTATATTAAAAAAATAATAAATCAAAATCAAAAAAGTTCTTATTTTTATACCCTTCACATAGTGATAAGGGTATATATCAGTTTGTCATTCCGTTTGTAATTTCTTTATTATCCATTTGCGTCCCCATAAAGTATATATATTCTTAATCCTTATAGATAGGGAAGTTGATATAGCCATGCCCGTCTGTCCGTCTGTCTGTCTGTCTGTCTGTCTGTCTGTCTGTCTGTCTGTCTGTCTGTCTGTCTGTCTGTCTGTCTGTCTGTCTGTCTGTCTGTCCGTCTTTTGAAATCAAGTTTCCGGAGTCAAATAAAGAGATACAGACCAGTTATTGGTGTCAAATTGTTAGAAATATCCCGCAGCCAATCGCTATTTAAAATCAGCAAAATCGGTTTACTATTGACCGAGATATAAGCGAAAACCCAAAGTAACCCATTTTTTTTAGGACAAAATCCGTGCATATATCCCTATATATCTCAGTAAATATAGTCATTTTTGCCACAAAACTTGGCATGGATACTCCTAAAGCAGGGACCTAAATAACGAAAATTTTTTTTCAGATTGGAAGTGGGGGAAGTGGTATTTTTCCTACAATTGCACAAATTTGGTGAAATATTTTATGCGCTATATCTCGGAAACTAAAACAGCTATCGACTTGAAATCTTTTACAAAAAGTAATTGTACAATGAGACCTACACTATAAAGAAAAAACTTTTTGAGTGGGAACAAAAAAAGGGGTAGCTCCCATACAAATTAACCATTTGTATGAAATTTTCGATACGCTATATCTCGGAAACTATAACAGATATCGAAATCAAATGTTCTACAAAAAGTAATTGGACATCAGGGGCTACGCTCTAAAGAAAAAAAAATTTTGGGTGGGGGCAGAAAAAGGGGTAGCTCCCATACAAATTAACAATTTTTATTAAATTTTCGATACGCTATATCTCGGAAACTATAACAGATATCGAAATCAAATGTTCAACAGAAAATAATTCGGCATCAAGGGCTACGCTCTAAAGAAAAAAATTTGTGAGTCGGGGCAGAAAAAGGGGTAGCTCCCATACAAATTAACAATTTTTATTAAATTTTCGATACGCTATATCTCGGAAACTATAACAGATATCGAAATCAAATGTTCAACAGAAAATAATTCGGCATCAAGGGCTACGCTCTAAAGAAAAAAATTTGTGAGTCGGGGCAGAAAAAGGGGTAGCTCCCATACAAAATAACAATTTTTATTAAATTTTCGATACGCTTTATCTCGGAAACTATAACAGATATCGAAATCAAATGTTCAACAGAAAGTAATTCGGCATCAAGGGTTACGCTCTAAAGAAAAAATTTTGTGAGTGGGGGCAAAAAAAGGGGTAGCTCCCATACAAATTAACCATTTGTATGAAATTTTCGATACGCTCTATCTCGGAAACTATAACAGATATCGAAATCAAATGTTTTACAAAAAGTTATTGGACATCAGGGGCTACGCTCTGAAGAAAAAAAAATTTTGGGTGGGGGGTGAAGAAGGGGTAGCTCCCGTATAAATTAACAATTTTTATAAAATTTTCGATACGCTACTTCTAGAAAACTATTACAGCTATCGACTTCGAATATTGTACAAAAATTAATAATCAAATAATTCATACATTTTGGAGAAAAAGTTGGAGAGAAGCAGGGGGACTAGAACATCCCATAACATTTGACAATTTTTATTAACCTTAAAATATGAATAATGTCGAAAACTTTAAAAAAACTCTGGACCTCAAACCTTCTTCATCTATTTCTATTATTCATACGAACGTTAAATTTTGTATATTTTTCTTTGAACTTTAAAACTCGCACAAGGTATTTTATTTATATTATTTGCAGTACAAAATTACTCGGCTGGGTATATTTAAAGACCAATGTGAAGGGTATATAAGATTCGGCACAGCCGAATATAGCGCTCTTACTTGTTTTTAATTGCAGAAGTGTTCAATTTTGGCCAGACATAAAGTTTATGGTTTTCATTATAATCAATCAAAAACTTGACATAAACATTTTTTGTTTCACCTTTTTGCATTAAGCTAACGATATGTAGTTATATAGTGTGTGAAAAATTCTTTTTAAAACTAAAAATCATCTTCATATTTGTGTATGTAAATGAAAATCTATTGGAATGTATTTGACATTCCAAGAAAATGTTTGACATTTAAAGTTAAAGTGTTAATTAAAGCTTGTTTATGTTCAATTTAAAAACATTAACAGAATTTTAAGAATATGAACAACTGAAAGTGTTAATTAAATGGTGGGAGTTTTAAGAACCCATAAAAAAAGAAAAAGATTTGGATTTTTTTTAAAAGAAGAAAAAATTGAATTCTTTTTTAAGATGGTTTACTTGGTTTCTGCTTCACTGTATTAGTGCCGCTGTAACAATCTGCCTCATTTCATAAATTAGTTGAGATTTTTTTTAGCATTTATTTCGGTTTAATTACAAATCAACTTTACACATCTACACATAATCGTTGTAATTCATTCAAGGCGCGATAACGTTAAATAAGACACATTCAGTTTTTTCAAGTTTTTGCAAAAGTTTGATTAAATATTTTATTAAAAATAAAACAAAGATAAAGACTTTTGCAAAAATACACACAAGCGATAACAACTAAAGCGTTTCAAAATAATCTTTTAAAAACTCAAGTGTGGGAAAAACTTAAAGTTTAATTAAAGTAAATATTCAGGATTAAATCAGACTTAAAAATAATACAAGCATGCACAGACAGGCGCACAATAATTGACTAATTGACTTTAATCTTAGGCTTAACAAATAAAAATTATTTTTAAATTTAATATTTTAAGAGGATATTTGTTGGATTTATTATGATGAAACATTTATGAAGTTCACAAGGAACTTTATTATGGCTTATTGATTAAAAAAGATATTTTTAGTTCGAAAAAAATGTTCGAGCCAAAAGTTTAGCTTTCTGCTTTGCCCCCTTCAAACATATTTTTACTAAAATTTTAGCATTTAATTTTTAACAAAAATTTTAATTTTATGACAATTTTATGGCAATATTGTCTTATATTAAAAATATCTTCCCATTTTTCAGATCTATCAAGTCTTTTATGTCATGCTTAAATCCGCCAATTCACCCCGTCCAGCATCTTGGATTTTGGAAAAATCCTTAGATGGCTCCGATTTCCAGCCCTGGCAGTATTTTGGGCGTTCTGAATTGGATTGCAGACAACGCTATAACTTACCTGCCCAAAATGGAAAATATTTGTTTCAAAACGATACTGAGGTTATATGCACTACGCAGTTCTCTAAGGCCTTGCCTTTAGAAAATGGTGAACTGCATGTTTCGTTATTGAAAAACCGTCCCGGAGCCATGGAGCAATCACAAGAACTTATGGATTTTATAACAGCCCGCTACATACGCATACGTTTTCAGGGAATGCATTCAACGGCTAATTTGGATAATAGTGTTTATTGGCAGCTGGATGCCCACTCATTGGAGAAGCGCAGTTTTTATTCCCTAAAGCAAGTAAGAGTTAGTGCCCGTTTAGATTGTCATGGTCATGCGGAGAAAACCAAGGAATTGGCAGAAAAATATAAAGGACAAAAAGAGTTTTCAGGCTTGGAATCCACCTTACAATGCGAGTGCCAACATAATACTTGTGGTAACGATTGCTCCAGCTGCTGCCCCTTGTATCAGGATAAGCCCTTTCGTAATGGCACCATGACAGAGGCTAATGAATGTGAGATTTGCCAGTGTAATGGTCATGCCGAGCATTGTGTTTATGATAGTTTCCTGGAACAAGGAGTGTGTCAAGATTGTCGAAATAACACCACTGGCAATGAATGTGAATTTTGTTTAAACGGGTTTTTTAGGCCAAAAGGAGCCTTGCCAAGTGAAGCTTGTTTGCCCTGTGAATGTAATACCAAAGGCTCAAATGGTCTGTGTCATGCAAAGGGAGGCTCCTGTGTTTGTCTTGAGGGTTTCCTGGGAGAGAAATGTGAGCAGTGCGCAGCAGGGTTTTATGGTGAAGATTGTCTGAAATGTAAATGTGATGCAAGAGGCACTTCTGCTGATAGCGAATGTGCGGGCGTTTGTGTTTGCAAGTCAAACGTAGAAGGGGATACTTGCTCACAGTGCAAAGAGGGTTTTTATAATTTAAATGCTGAAAATCCTGATGGCTGTAGCGCATGTTGGTGTTCTGGATTGGAGGCAGCCTGCTCTAGCGCTGAGCTATCAACCTTGGCCTTTGAAACTCTAAATGATTGGAAAATAACCGATATAACTAGATCCCAAACAGCCATACCTACCCTAGACCCAGACACTAATTTCCTGGGCTATGGCATGTATGATTTATCCGATGTGGAGGCCATCTATTGGCAAGCGCCTCAAGGCTATTTGGGTAATCGTTTAACTAGCTACGGCTCACGCTTAACCGTACAAGTAAACTGGGTGACCATAAGAGGTGATACTTCAGGCAAGCCCACATCTGGTCCCAATGTTATACTCTTTGGCAAAAATGGTTTAAAAATAGCCTGCGGTGATGAAGAGTTTAGCAAAGGTTCTAGTGCCACTATAAACATAACTCTAGAAAAAACTGATTGGTATCATGTGCCAGCCACAGTACAAGATATAAAAACACGCTTAAGACGTAATGAATATCATGGTTCAAAGGTAACTCGAGCACAATTCATGTCAGTTTTAACAAACTTAGAAGCCCTTTTAGTAAGAGCAGCATTTCACACCGATCAAGTGGAAACCAATTTAGAGAGAGTAATTATTTATACTGGAGGCTTGGAATTGGGTGGTGTCCCCTCAACTAATGTAGAGCAATGTGTTTGTCCGGCTGGCTATACGGGCCTCTCGTGTGAATCTTGTGAATTTGGCTACATAAGAGTCTATGAAAATTCCTCAAACCATTTTGAATTGGGTCGCTGTAAACCTTGTCCCTGTAATGGGCATTCCAACATGTGTGATTTGCAAAGTGGTGGCTGTGGCAATTGTATGCACAATACTTATGGTGAAAGGTAAGTGGAATGTATTATTTTAAATTCAACTCTTGGTTAGGGTGTTTGTCTTTACTGAATGCTAAATTACACCACGTTAAAACTCACCACCATATCCACTCTATCCAATTCTTTTCTTATAGATGTGAACGCTGCAAACGTGGTTATTATGGCAATCCCTTACATGGCACACCCAGTGATTGCAAGCCTTGTGCTTGCCCTCTGCTAGCTGAAAGCAATAATTTCTCACCAAGCTGCCAGCTAAAAACTTATTCTATTATGGACATTAACCCAATTTATGGTGTAGTGGAAAATACTGAATACATTTGTACTCAATGCCCGTCTGGCTATACCGGCGATCATTGTGAAATGTGTGATGATGGGTACTTTGGCATGCCAACCGAATTGGGCTCATCTTGTCAACCGTGTGATTGCGAGGGGGGCCCATGTGATGTTTTTACAGGAGAATGTATTGTTTGCCAGTAAGTATTTAATATTTAAATGTATTTTTTAAAATTTGCTTTGCCATTACATAGTGATATGGGTATTTATTAGTTTGTCGTTCCGTTTGTAATATCTACAGTATTCATTTGCAACACTAGATCCTTAGTGAAGTGGATAAAGCCATGCATGACTGCCTAAATTAAGTTTCCGGAGCCAAGTCAAATTAGACGGCCTATGTTTGGGATTCAAACTGTTTTATAGGAGCAATGGGACGGGCAGCCCCAATAGATATGGAAAATTTTATAAGATTTCGAATGCTTTATATCTTGAAAACTGCAACAGCTTTTGATTTCAAAACTAGTACAAAGTTATTGTTGTGGGGTTTGTTCATTTTGGAAAACTAAAAGAAGCAAGACAAGCGGTAACCCTTATACAAACGAGCCATTCTATGGCCTATAACCTATAACAGCGATAGACCTGAAAAGCTGCAGCAATGTATTGTGCTTTTCCATTCACTTTTAAAAAAATAGCTTTATCTGTCCATTGGGGAAAGAAAATAACAATATAAAGGGTGTAAAAGATTAATGGTTACGCCAGTCACAAAACTTCCATTAACCAGCGCACAAATTTTGAAGTGTAGGACTAAACTGCTTGTACACCACATACGTGGTAGGGACATTATGCGCTTGTACAAATTTTTGTACCGCTCAAAAAAATTTTCTGAGAACCACCTTTTAATATACCTGTCGACTCAGAATCACTATCTGAGTTTAGGCGTGTCTGTCCACCGTTCGTTTGGCTGAGTCTACATACATTCTTTTATTCTTTTGCAGGTCGCAGTTTTACAGATATTTTGATGAAGTTTGGCACAGAAAACTTTTCCGACACGAAGCCTATTGTTTGTGGTGATAACCGGTCCATTTTTTCATAAAGCCCCCATACAAATCTCCTTCCTATCTCTTTTAGCGAAGTTTTGCGCATTTGTTTAACTTTATGCCACTAACTAGAATACTAAACAAAAATATGATCATTCCATTTTTTGGTACAGCGCCCCATATAAAGGTCCTTCCAGAAAAAGCATTTTGTTATTGCCCAAAATGCTCACCATTTTGCACCAATGCTTCTCTTTATGCCATTAACTGCTATACTAAATATCAAAATTGGCGGGGAATTGTCGAGCTTGACCGACTACAACATTCTTACTGGTTTTAATTATTTCAATAATTTCTTTTTATTCCCATACTTTCAAGGGGCAACACTGAGGGCTGGCACTGTGAGCGCTGTAAAATGGGTTACTGGGGCGATCCTTCAATGGGTTGTGAACCCTGCGATTGTTTTGCTGACGGCTCTGACAGCTCAGTGTGTGACAGCACTGATGGCCAATGTTTGTGTAAGCCCCGATACAATGGTCAAAAATGTGACGAATGTGCTGAAGGTTTTGCTCAAATCGATTTAAAATGTGCGCCCTGTTCATGTGATGAATGGGGTTCCATTGAGCCGCATACCTGCGCTCCAGACAATGGCCAATGCCAGTGTAAACCAGGGGTGCAAGGTCTTAAATGCGGTGAATGTGAAGAGGGATATTTTGGTCTCAAAGAAGAATCTGATGGTTGTGCGGGTAAGTGCTTTTTATTGCTATTTTTCTTTGACTTTGATTTTTTTTTATTTTTATTTAAAATGTATAATTTCAAGAGGCAACCAAAGCATCATAATCCATTAAATTATATTGTATGTATTTAATGAAATTTGAAGAAAAGATCTTTGATATGAATGGAAAATAATGTTTAAAGCAAGCGTATACAATACTTTAGTTTTAAATTGTTTTTCAATTTTGTTATACTTTTTTCATGAGTTTACCCTTGATTATGTTCTTCTTTCAATGTGCGTATGTTATATTTATATATATAAATGGGTAAGTATATACATAAGTATTTCAAAAATATTAAGATTAAAAGCAGATGATCGTTTTTTAAGCATTAATAGCCAAGACGTGCAACAGTTGACCTGCTGCACTACAATTTTAAAGTTATGTGGAGAATTCTTTGGTTTACTTTTTTTTTATATAAAATTCAATTTCAAGTGCTTTCTTTTTTCCACTCAATATTTAAAATTTTGAGGTTGTTTTCTACTACTTACATGCAAGCCTCTAGTAGTTAATGATATAATAATCTTTAAATATACATAATTTATTAAATCATGTAATTTTACCTTAATGTCTCTCTATATCCACCCATTTCATGTTCATTTCACTTTGTGAAGCAAAACTTTTTTTGTTTGTAAATATATAATATTTCTTTTGAAGTAAAAAATATTAGAAAATTTCTTTTAATTTTAGATTAAGTTTAGAAATAGGTCATGTTAGGTTTGATTTATTAGATATGTTGAGGTTAAAATATTGGAAAATGTAACCAAATTTTTTTTTTAAATATTAAATATTTTGAGTTGTTCCATTTCTGGCCTTTTACTTATTTAAATAAGTTTTTAATGAAAAATCTAGCTGTTTCCGCTTTTTAAATTATTTAGAAATAGGTCAGCTGATAATTGATGTGTGAGTGAATTATTGAGGTTAGAAAACCGAAAATGATACAAATATACATTTCATTATTTTAGCATTATTTTTAAGAAATTCATAATTTTAGTTATATAAAATAGATTTTAATTAAATTTTTAAATAAAATAATTATGTATCAACAATTTTTGAAAGGACTTTTGAATGTTTTGATTTGTTTGTAATAATTCTCAATAAGTTTATTGAGGTTATTATATAAAGGCAGAGAATATTCATGAGTTTTTTCAAGAATTTGGTTGAAGTCTACTGACGATTTGGTGTTAGAACTAATGAAATGCATAAACCCACGCTTAACCTAAAAAAACCTTGTAAAGTAACTAAAACAAATATCACAAAAATTTTTAACATAAAATTACATTGAAACGAAATTTCTTTGAAATTCGTAGTGAAGAAACTAATTTCTTGTTAGATATAAAGTTGAAAAAGTTATTTCGTTAATTTACCGTCATCTTTTAGGTATCAAAAAAGTTTGGCAAGTTATGACTGATTTCTGACCGCAAAATATAAAAAGCACGAATTCTGACAGAGATGTTTTTTGAAATTCGAAGCCGAAATTTCAAACAGAAATTCGAAAGAATTTTGCTAGAAATCTGTCCGAAATTGAATTAAAAGTTTGAAAAAAATTTTAAACAAATTAAAAAATTATTATTTTTAATTTAGTTCATAAGACAATTTAGCTTGCCTTGCACTGAGGTTGAGCCAACGATCTTCGGTTCGCTAGTCTATAGTGCGTACACCTAAACCACCATTGTATAACTTTTTTTGTTTGCAGTGAAATCAAGACAAGGAAACATAAATAAAAAGCAACACAAGGAAATAAAAACCACAAAGTATACATATGCTTCTGTATGAAATCGATCAGAAATCTTATAGGCGGATCGTACATCACACTTCGAAGACATGTCTGGCATAAATCTGTTCGAAATCTGTACGAAATTCCTAAAAATCAATCAGGTTTTTGGTTTGTCACAAAAAATGTCGGCAGAGCTTGCTGACTGGGTATCAATAGTTATTTTCTAGCCTTTTGTACAGGGTGCCTCAGAACTCTTACCTTATATTTTTTTCCATTACAATAATGCAGGAATTCCCAAACGCAAAGACGGAATACAGAGGGCAAGTTTATTAAACTATATTGATACTACTTGTATTAAAGTATCCTGGCGATACAGCCAGCCAATGTGAGTTGACGAAACCTTACATAAGGTGACCCAAAAACGCAATATTCAAAAGGATACTTCCCTGTGGTCTAAATGTATGTGGTGTTGCGCCATTCTGGAAATCTAAATGCCTTTTAGTACTAACTTTCTGAAAAACTATTGATAACAAAAACTTTTTAGTCACAATGACAGTCTTCTTTTTGGTATTCGCAAAAATAAGACCTCACGACACCTCCGGTTGAAATGTTTCATAATGTGCGGGAGCAAAAATTTTGCTTGTTAACGTAAAAACATGATTAATGAAGGTAGTTTCGGTTTAGAGGGAATTTTTGGTTTGAAATGTTAACTAAACTATTTGAATATTTCTTAAGCATTAAATAAATTCCTCGCTACAGGCTACCGAACACAACCAGCCAAAATAGAATACACGTGTGCTTATGAGAATAATTTTTTAATTGCTACAATGCAACACAACTACGGGTTGCTGTCAATGCTAATTTTGTGGCGTGGTCGAAATTAAACTAATTTCTATTTTTATACGCGACAGATAACAGATTAGTGCTGCCAATACGGTAAGATGCAAAAAATATAGCTTAAACAGTACAAAAAGACTTTAGGTGGCACCACAGAAAGTCATATTGCTCATATGTTTATTTTGTAGTGGTAGTCTAGTAAATATTTCAGTAGCAGCCAGTCGGACACAAATTTAGCAAGAAGCTTTTGTGTTCGTGTGTTCCTGTGTTCTTGTTGCTTGAATGTGTTTAATGCATTAGTTTAAGTTGAACGGTATCAGCTGACAATCAGCTGCTTAATACAACTACACCGTGGGTGTCTTCGCTTAGAATAAGTTTTGTTTGAAACATCATCAATGTCGCTCTGGGTCAGAAATGCCTGAGCCGATTTCAGACATTACTGATGGCTTAGAGTCAAAAGCTCATGTTTTTTCCCATCTTTTAATTTTTAGTATTTTTCTCCTTACCCTTGAATAGGATTTTTTTGGCTACCAATTCACACAAAAGTTGGCAGTAAATGCTTTTTACAAAATTTTAAAATTGAATCTAGTTAGTAAATTATTTGCACTTTGTTGTCAAATTAAAGTACTTTAGCTTTAAAACATAAGAACTATGTGAAGAGGAACGTTTTATAATAATAGTAAGAGCATTCTTATTATGTACTTTTATATATCTAAAAATAAAGATGCTTGAACTATATTCTATGGTCAAGTAAGTAATTAGTCCAACATTGTGTAATGCAGCTTACCAAAAGGTATTATGTTGTAAACAATAACAAGAAGCTGTCACAAATATAATAGTTTTTCTTTGCTTTTTGCTTTGCTGAAAAGCTTAATGGTTTTAAAAAAAATTTGCATATGAATGTATATACCCAGCCTGCAAAATTGGCCGACAAGGTCTGTACCAGACAAGTTTGACAAACATTTGAGTTGTTTCGTAAAATTTCTGTTAGACAAGTCTAGGAATTTTCATCGGTTTTTTAATAGACATTTCTGTATTCTTTTTATTCTCTTGAACATAACAAACAAAATAAGGGGATGATGTGATGGTAGCACGCTAGACTAACAAAAGGTAGACTTCGGTTCAATTCCAACTTGAAGAAAGTTTTTATTATAAGAAAAAAGAAAATTATATTTAAATAATTAAAAATTTTCATTTTTTTTTCATCACAATTCTCTTAGATTTCTGTAAGACATATCGGCTACGAACTTCCGAAGACATGTTTGATAAATTTTGTGTCAACCACTTAATATGTTTTACGACAAGAAATATAACAGAATTTGTTAAAAGTTAAGCTTATTTGGCCAACGGTTCTGTTAGATATTGTACAGATGTCGGTCAATTATGCTGACTGGGTATGTATATATATTGCACTGTGTGTTTGTGTGTGTGATTGAAAAAATATTATATGTCATTTCGGTGTAAGCAACTCTAGAGGTTGCAACTTGCAAGCAACATCAAACATGTCAAATTACAAAATATATTTACACTTTTAAAGTAAAAACAACTAAAACCAAAGAAGGATTACTAGAAATAAAAGAAAACTTTAAATTTGTTTTAATATTTAAATAATAAATTACTTAATACAAAGGAGAAAATAAAATGTAATTAACAATTTAATTTCAGTTTTTGGCAGTTTAACATCACTAGACCTGAACAAAATGTTTGGTTTCTGTTTCTGGTTTTTTTTTACCAGCCTTTTCAAAAGTCCACGTTGTGTGCAAAAAAAAACGAACATTCTTAAGAAAACAATTTTAAGCTTCAAGGCAAACAAATAATTATAATGCCTTAAGAACAAAAGGTAATAATATTACGTTAGTCAAGTATACGCACATGTGGAGCACAAGTTTTTATACCCTTCACATAGTGATAAGGGTATATATCAGTTTGTCATTCCGTTTGTAATTTCTTTATTATCCATTTGCGACCCCATAAAGTATATATATTCTGGATCCTTATAGATAGGGAAGTTGATATAGCCATGTCCGTCTGTCCGTCTGTCTGTCTGTCTGTGTGTCTGTCTGTCCGTCTGTTGAAATCAAGTTTCCGGAGTCAAATAAAAAGATACAGACCAGTTAATGGTGTCAAACGATTACAAATATCCCGCTAACAATCGCTATTAAAAATCAGCGAAATCGGTTCACTATTGACCGAGATATAAGCGAAAACCCAAAACAACCCATTTTTTTAGGACAAAATCCGTGCATATATCCCTATATATCTCTGTAAGTATAGTCACTATTGACACAGAACTTGGAACGCATACTCTTAAAGTAGGCACCTAAATAATGGAAAAATTTTTTTCAGATAGAATCAGGGGAAGGGGTACTTTTCCTACAATTACACAAATTTGGTGAAATATTTTATGCGCTATATCTCGGAAACTATAACAGCTATCGACTTAACATGTTCTACAAAAAGTAATTGTACGCTAAGGGATACACTTTAAAGAAAAAATTTTTTGAGTGGGGGCAAAAAAAGAGGTAGCTCCCATACAAATTAATGATTTGTATGAAATTTTCGATACGCTATATCTCGGAAACTATAACAGATATCGAAATCAAATATTTTACGAAAAGTAATTGGGCAACATGGGCTACGCTGCAAAAAAAAATTTTTTTTGGGTGGGGGCAAAAAAAGGGGTAGCTCCCATACAAATTAAAGATTTGTATGAAATTTTCGATACGCTATATTTCGGAAACTATAACAGATATCGAAATGAAATGTTCTACATAAAGTAATTGGGCAATAAGAGCTACGTCTTTAAGAAAAAATTTTTTGGGTGGGGGCGAAAACAGGGGTAGCTCCCATACAAATTAACGATTTGTATGAAATTTTCGATACGCTATATCTTGGAAACTATAACAGATATCGAAATCAAATATTTTACGAAAATGAATTGGGCAACATGGGCTACGCTGCAAAGAAAATTTTTTTTGGGTGGGGGCAAAAAAAGGGGTAGCTCCCATACAAATTAATGATTTGCATGAAATTTTTGATACGCTATATTTCGGAAACTATAACAGATATCGAAATGAAATGTTCTACATAAAGTAATTGGGCAATAAGAGCTACGTCTTTAAGAAAAAATTTTTTGGGTGGGGGCGAAAACAGGGGTAGCTCCCATACAAATTAACGATTTGTATGAAATTTTTGATACGCTATATTTCGGAAACTATAACAGATATCGAAATGAAATGTTCTACATAAAGTAATTGGGCAATAAGAGCTACGTCTTTAAGAAAAAATTTTTTGGGTGGGGGCGAAAACAGGGGTAGCTCCCATACAAATTAACGATTTGTATGAAATTTTCGATACGCTATATCTCGGAAACTATAACAGATATCGAAATCAAATGTTCTACAAAAAGCAATTGGAAAACAAGGGCTATTCTTTTAAGAAAAAATTTTTTGAGTGGGGGCGAAAACAGGGGTAGCTCCCATACAAATTAACGATTTGTATGAAATTTTCGATACGCTACATCTCGGAAACTATAACAGATATCGAAATCAAATGTTCAACAGAAAGTAATTGGACATCAAGGGCTACACTCCAATGAAAAAAATTTTTCAGTGGGGGCAAAAAAGGGGGTAGCTCCCAAGCAAGTTAACGATTTGTATGAAATTTTCGATACGCTATATCTCGGAAACTATAACAGATATCGAAATCAAATGTTCAACAGAAAGTAATTGGACAATAAAAACTACGCTTTAAAGAAAAAATTTTTTGAGTGGGGGCAGAAAGAGGGGTAGCTCCCATACAAATCAACGATTTGTATGAAATTTTCGATACGCTATATCTCGGAAACTATAACAGATATCGAAATCAAATGTTCAACAGAAAGTAATTGGACAACAAAAACTACGCTTTAAAGAAAAATTTTTTTGAGTGGGGGCAGAAAGAGGGGTAGCTCCCATACAAATTAACGATTTGTATGAAATTTTCGATACGCTACATTTCGGAAACTATAACAGATATCGAAATCAAATGTTCAACAGAAAGTAATTGGACATCAAGGGCTACGCTCTAAAGAAAAAAATTTTTTAGTGGGGGCAAAAAAGGGGCTAGCTCCCAAGCAAGTTAACGATTTTTATGAAATTTTCGATACGCTATATCTCGGAAACTATAACAGATATCGAAATCAAATGTTCAACAGAAAGTAATTGGACAACAAAAACTACGCTTTAAAGAAAAATTTTTTTGAGTGGGGGCAGAAAGAGGGGTAGCTCCCATACAAATTAACGATTTGTATGAAATTTTCGATACGCTCTATTTTGGAAACTATAGCAAGTATCGGAATCAAATGTTCTACAAAAAGCAATTGGACAACAAGGCCTACGCTTCAAAGAAAAACAATTTTTTTTGGGGGGGGGGGGGGGGGGGGTGAAGAAGAGGTAGCTCCCATACAAATTAACAATTTTTATAAAATTTTCGATACGCTACTTCTGGAAAACTATTACAGCTATCGACTTCGAATATTCTACAAAAAGTAATAATCAAATAATTCATACATTTTGGAGAAAAAGTTGGAGAAGAGCAGGGGTACTAGAACATCCCTTAACATTTAACAAGTTTTATTAACCTTTAAATATGAATAATGTCGAAAACTTTTAAACCTTATTCGTCTATTTCTATTATTCATACGAACGTTAAAATTTTGTATAGTTTTCTATGGACTTTAAAACTCGCACAAGGTTTTTTATTATATTATTTGCAGTACAAAATTACTCGGCTGGGTATATTTAAAGACCAATGTGAAGGGTATATAAGATTCGGCACAGCCGAATATAGCGCTCTTGCTTGTTTTTACTTAAAAAAACTTTCAAAAGCATCAGCCATTCAAAACTAATTATGTATATTTGTATTATTTTTTAAAAGAAATTCGCAAAAAATTTAATGATTATAATAACAAAAAGCTCTTTTAATAAAAAACCAGAAATTTTAAATTTAAGTTAAATTTTTTAAACTATTATTTTTTTTTTTAAATTAATAAAACAAGAACAAATAATAAGGAAAAAAACTTTTATTTAAAACCAAAATTTTTTAAATAAATTTGCCAGCATAACAAAAAATAATTTTGCCATATGACAGTTTAGGGTCATTGAAAGGGAAAAATTTCCGCCAAAACAGTATATTTCAGAAGTTAATTTTGAATAGTTAATAATTTCAAAGTAAATCAAATAAACAATCTTGATTTCTACACTTTATCTTATAATCAAAACTTCAGCAATTTTTATTACTAAGTAAAGTATCATTTTTATCAATTTAGAATCCATTTAAAGATCACTGAAGTCAAACATTTGTTATCAATTAAAAAATAACACAATTCTTTAGTAAACATTAAACAATCAAATCCATTTGTGTTCAAATTCATGTCTTTTCAAGTGTTGTTTTGTTGTAAATAAATTTTAATAAAATTATAAATAAAACAATATTTTTTTTTTTTTAGTTTCCTTCTCAACTTTGCATGTAAAATGTACACAAACAATTCATTCATCTAAGCGGGTGCTTAAATTTTTGGTTAATGCCTTTCAAAATGATAATCTATTAAACTAATTTTTTACGGTTAAAATTAAAACCATCAAAATTGTTAACACACAATAAAAATGATAAGGAAATACATATGTAGATGAAAAAACTATAAAATATTATATTTTTTTTTATATGAATCTAGATCATTAAGAGACAAATGATGTGCGAACATTAATAACTTTTGTCTATTGGAGTTGAACCAATTTTTTGAAAATGTTTTTGATTAAAAATAAAAAATACTTTCTATATAATAAACAAAAAAAGTATTTGTAAAATAGGTTTAAGTTTAACTGCAATAAAAGATGGGTCGACAATGCAATGTTTACCGACTGTCACTCTAAAAGAGCTTAACAATTTTTTACTTTTTGAAACAATGTTGCCAATCAAGTTAACTAAGGTGTTAGTTACATGGCCCTTAACTTTTAAAAGTCATCACCGCTTTTACTAGGTTTCTTAAGTAAAAGTCTTATATCCATTTTATAGGATAACGTTGGAATTTAGGTCAAAAAGTCCATCCGTCCGTTCGTCTATTCGTTTTCTGTCTGCCCATGTAATCCTTGTGATTAAAATACAGGAGGCAATTTCTAAAATAATTAAAAAGATCTGATACTTGCACAATATTGTTTAGCCCTCAAAAAAGTTCCCTTTTAAAATATGTTTAAAACATTAAATATTGTTTAATACACAAAATATCAGGTTTTTTATTACTCTTCTTAACTTAATGCGGTGGGTCTATAATTTTCCATGTTAAGGTCAACCGATTGTTAATCATATGTTAGGTTAAAATGGCTAGCTATGATGAAGCAACATAGACTATTAGGATCCTAAGTAGAAACGAGAGTTCAGTGAGCCCAGTTTAACTAGCTCGATTAAATAAGCACAGGGTGACCCACGAGTTCTTAGCAAATGTCAGCTATCGCGTCTTACCGATACTAGAAGCATGAGCGCTGGAGTCACTTGAAATATGCTTAAGAATCTATTTGCCTCACAGTATACCACAGAATCTGCAATCATCGCTGTCAGTCGCCGTTCTCTTTTGGCATGAACCGTTGTCCAACAATTACCTGTTTTTATTCCCACTAGGAGTCTACAATCGCTCCTACGCAGATTTCTATTACAAAAATCAGAGAGACCCTACACGAAGTGGTATTTACGCAGACCTGTGTGTTTCTGATCCTCAAAGCAGGAAAAATTCATCCTTTGCTTTTGCCTTTTTAATGCTCCATTTTCACACTGAACACAGTTTGCCAATGGACAAAGGAAGATTATTAGATATTTTGGCTGGAATCTCTGCCTGAAACAAATTTCGGTCAGGAAGTTTTAAGGACTCACTGCTGTGCAGCTTTCCGTTCATCTTGGACCCATCTGTAAAAAAGTTGTTTAAGAAGTTGTTGTCCGTTGCTTTAGAAATATGTCCATCAACCAGCCTTATGTTTTATTCATACTTGGCTACCAAATAAGGCTTAGTTTTAGGACCACGCAGTCACTGCTTCTTTTTGATCCCCCAAATACTTTGCAATGACTAATTGTTCCTGTGTTTCCAGATTAATTAGTTCTCAATCCAATATAACATTCAGCACGCCGTCGAAGTGCTGCGTTAAACTAACCACTGCACTCTGCCACAGATCTCTGAGTGCTCTCTAGGCAATTGCAATTAACTTGATTATACAGTCGGTCTATTATAGAAGTATTCCATAATGTTAGATAGACATGGCCTTTGCATTATACATTTAATGCGTAGTACTTGCCGTAAGACCCCATATTCTGCTTAACATTTTCCTGCACTAACCTTCCTCCAAAGGATGCCTAAAGAAAATTTAGTTAAAATAAATAAAAAGGAAATTAAATAATAATAATCTCCTAAAGATAATTTTAAATATAATTTTTTATCTTAAACTTTCTTAAATTAAAATAACATTTAAAAATCTAGGGTTTTGCAGTACTAAAGGTATTTATGTCAAATGGTTTTTTTAATACTTCACTTCTTTTAGTAAGATTTTAAACTAGTGACCTTGCTTCATTAAAAATAAAAGAACCGAAAAAGTTTTTAATAAAAAAATTGTAATTAATATTACTCATACGCCACGAGTAACAAAATTACAAATATTTTGTAATAACTTAACCCAGGGTGAACTAATAGAAGTAATATTATGACTAAAATGATTATGAAGATTTGAAAAAGTGAATGTCAGATTTATTTATTTTCTATGAAATTTTAAATATTTTTGACATTCACTTTCTCAAACACAAAAAGGAAATGCAGGGGGCGAATTCTTTAAATTGACCTTGATACCACATGTATTAGTGTAGCCTGAGCTTAACCCTGCCATTAAATTCAAAAATTTCTGATTTATATATATATAAAAGAACCATAAGTTAGGATTTTTAATATAAAATTTAGTGTTTAAACTAAAATACATTTCACCCTTCATGCAGAGTTTTAAAATTTGAGCTAAAAAGCATTCAATTAAGTAATTTAATCTCATTTTTTATTATTTTTTTATTAAATAATTATTCTTTTTAACTTAATCCCATCATACATAACATAAAATGCTTTGAACGATTTTATAATTTTTTAAGCTTAAAAATTCTTTAAAATTTTTGTCATATTTTCTCTCAAAAGAAACCATCTCAATTAAAATTTTTTTTTCTGCCTTCTTATTTGTAAAAACATTTTCTACTGTAATCTAATGTTTTGCAATTAAAATTGAATTTTATTTTTTTAATGTTTCAAGTAAATTATCATATATCATTAATAATTTCAAATAATTTTGTAACATACGTTATTAAAGCGCAAAAAATTTAAATATAAAACCATAAATAATAACAAATTTTTTTACATTAAAATTTTTTTTCTTAGATGTAAAAAAATTATTTACAAAAAAAACAACAAAAAATTTTGTTATTTTAAAAAAATTTAATAATAAAAATTTATGAACTGTTAATTTTAATGTGTCACAACTAAAGTGGTCATATTTTGCAATTACTATAAGAAAAAATATCTATGAATATTAGGGGTGTTCACAACTTAACCATGTCTGCAAGATTTTATTACTATCGCCAGCTTTTACTAATAAATAAATTGATCTTAAAGCTTTTGCATTTATATTTTTTTTAAAAGGGTTAAAAAAATTATAGTACTTTTAAAATAGTTGCTATAAAAAGGGTTTTAAGTTTGATTAGAAATAGTTATGCCCTGAACACAACTGGAACGAACGCCGAATTTTTCGTTGCGAATATTCGTCTTAAAAAATAAAACACATTTGTGTATATGAAAATGCATACAAACAATGCGTAGACTAAAATTCGTCATGCGTAACAAACTCTGCGATAGGTTTATTTCTATTTCTTACGCAGACGAACGACGAATAATTTGGCACAGAGTGACCATTTTTCTTTTATTTTGTTATTAAATAATGTTTTTTTATACCTTAAGAATAATTTTCACTTTTTATTTGTTGCATTAAATACAATTAGTGTATTTTAAGTGTTGTATTTATATATTTTTTAAATAGTTTTTTTTTTATTATTTTTTTTCAAATAGTGCTTTTTTTAAGAAATATGGTCTCTCTATCATAGCTGTTTTATTCGTTCTAAATGTGTTTCACTAAACGAATTAACGCAACGAATTTTAACAGACGAATTCGTCGTGTAGTGCGAAATTCGTCGTTCGTCCCAATTGTGTTTAGAGCATTATTTGAAGTGCTTACATGTCTCCTTAAAAACCTAACAAAAATGTAAAAAACTTTTAAGCTTTCTTATAATTGCAATTTTTTGAAGCTTATCAGCAAAAGCTTTTAAATCCGTTTATACTTATTAGCTTTTTAAACGTAAAAAGAATTTTTAGATTTAATGTAAAAATTAAAGTCGTTTTGAGCATTTGTATTTTAAGCTCCGAAAGCTTAAGAAACCTTTAAAAGCCTTTAACTTTTTGAAAGAATATATTTAAAAGCTTTTTTATAGATTAATTTGAATACCTTTTTTTGATTGCACAAGCCCAAATTTCAATTTATGCCAATCCTCAAAACTTTTAATATCGCAAACATATTTTTTAAACAACAAAACTTTTAAGTATTATTTCTCCTAGACAGCTTGGTGCCTATTTCTTATTAAATATTTCTCAATGATTTGTTGTTGTTTTTTTTCTTGCCCACTCAAAAGTTTAAAGAGCTTTGTATTTTATATTGACCAGTAAGTTAACCGTTTATCCAACAATAACTGCTGTTTTAATACCACCAACAATCAACAAAATCATCGCCATCACCATAAACACTACATTCATTAGACATTTTCTTTAAAATCGTGGCAACTATTTCAACTGTCTGTATGTGAGTTTATTTGATTTGATTTCATTTTTGTTACACTTAAGAATGCAACTTGTTATTGTCGTCATTTGCGAACGATTATTCTGTGGCTGCACAATCTTGTTGACATTTTTATGGTCATTGGAATGTTGTGTGTCGCAGAAGTCTTAAATTAAAAGTGCTTTATTTGGTAAAACAAAATCTCAATGCTAAACACACTCTTTCTTAGCTAAAACTTGAAAGGATTCAGTTAGTCAGTCAATCGGTTAGTCAGCCTGTCCTCCTGTTTTTATGACTATTTTATATTTGTGACAAGTTTATGGTGTTTTCCTAAAGATACTTTACCATAAAGCAGTTGTAAGTAGCTGTACTTAGTAGCCTTGATTTGAAATCAATGTTTGATTTGTTAAAGTTGAATTTTGTTTACTTTATTCTATTTTAATGTTAAAAAAATTTCCACTAAACATTTTTTAGGAAAAACACCTGACTTACTTAAGTTGAGTTTGGCTTAAAAATCCAAAATATTTTCGATACTCGTACATGAAAGAAGGGGGAAATTTAAAGATAACAAACATTTCCTTTTTTATTATTAAGGCTTGTTGACCTACTTTTAATTTTGATACAACGAAGCCATCATAGAGTGAAACCGATAATTTTTTAATTAAACGCCAGACAAAACCTGTAATCTTATGCTAGACCTTATGCAATGAATCTACATTGTAGTGGCTAGGACAGGGTGATTTTATGATACTCATGCGATGGACCGCACTGGAAAAGCAAGTTGGTTGCAGGCGTCTAGAGAGCTTGAAGGTACCTACAGTACTTTGCATAACTCTCGCTCAACGCCGCTGGATGTAATCTTGGATTTAAAACTGTGCAGCAGTAGCTTCATGGTCCTGAAACTGAGCTTAACAGGAAAGCCGGGTGTAGCTAGGGGGGAATACGACTGGTTGGCCTAGACTTACAACTTTCCTACGGATGGCTTTAAAACGAATTGAGGAATCAGAACTGTGGACGAACGAAAACTGGGCATAAATGGGTCATTATGACTTCAGGTTATTTTAGGCAGAGATTTGCAGATGATCTTTCCCCACAGCCCTGGCACAAGTACGGGGTTCAGGGCAATAATGAGGAAAATAAGATGAATTTATACTCCTAGCTCAGGCAAAAAGAGCGAGACATCAAGTCAAGTATAATTGCAGTTTCTGTGCTGTATCGGGGGAAAAACGGTTGTGCACATTCTGTCTTACTGTTCAGCATTTGCATGCTTTGGGGTAAAAACCTGAAGGAATTATCTTGAAAAAGCAAGGTTAGACAATTGGTATTTGGCAAGTGAGTGTTAGGCACCCTTGATTTAATAAATTCGAATAAGTCGTATTGAAATCACCAGGTTATCATATCTTCTTTTTTGTCAAAAATAGGGATCCCAATAATCTACGTATGGTCCTCGAAACTGGCCAGTTCAACCTAACTTAAGTTCCCTTAAAACTCCAAGGATTTGCGTTAGGAAGCTTTGTATTATAGGTGAGCTATCCTGTGATTTTTAAAGAACACCGGGAACGGTGAACTTGATTTATTACTGTTATTTTTTAACAGTTTGTTATTTTTTTCATAAGCTGAAAAGGTTTCTTTGCCTAACATATCAAATTAAAAAGTAACAGCATTGCAGTTAACAGTTACTTTACATTTTATGTCACAGTAGTTACCATTGATTTTCAAGTCACAGGTATAGAATCACAGGTACAAAAGAATCGCTCTGCACTACTTTGTATATCGTTTACATTTCTATCTTTTTCATTTACAATTATATCTTTTCGCAAAAAACATCTCAATGTATATTGCTTACACAGAAAAAAGTCGGTTGTACTTGACCCCTTACAGGGTGCACATAAAGGTGACCTTTTAGAGGGAGACTTCTAAAAAACCCATTAGAAATTTTGGACTTCGTCTCTTAACTAAAGAAGATTTTAGGTTATTTATACTTAAATAAAAGTAAAAAATAATTCTAACACGGATTTCTAAATTGACGAAGCTTTGAACCAACGCTCTTTGCATTAAAATACTAGTGTGTCACCAGTTACATCATCGATGTACTTTGTTAAGTAATACGAGTTAAAAAAAAATTAAAAAAAAACAAGGACAATAATTCCGTTGCATATTTAACAGGGTTAAAAAAACGAAAACAAAACACAAAGGAATGAAAATAACAACTATGCTTCCACGCATAATTTTTCTATGTAAATAGTAATTGTACATGCTTTGCCCACTATGGGACACCCTTTACTAAAAGTTAAAAAAAAATATTCAGACATTTATGCCACAAAAACAAAACTTGATTAATTTAACAATAATTTCTATGTAACTGTAACAAGATCAAAAATGTTTTTGACAGTTTTGTGAAATGTTTTTAGCAAAACTTCAAATTCGACTTAAAGCAAATCAAATTACCAGAAAAACACAAACACATGTGTTAAATATTTTTAATGATCTTTTTTTATATTTTGTCAATTGTAAATAATTTGTACAACAGCAAAAGAACTTAACACAATAAACCACAAAAATTCAAATCAGACAATTATTTGAAAAAAAAATTTTTTGTTAATCGAGAGTTAAACTAAAAAAATTCACACAAAATAAACCACTCGTTGGTGGTCTTTTTTCCGTTAGATTTTAAATAATTTTTAACAACATAAAATGTAAATGTCACAAATTGGCTTTTATTTGTTGTCAGTTACAGACATTTTTTGATTCTCTGGTCATTAAAATGTAGTTAACTTAACAAAACAAATAAAAAAATTGTACAAAAGCCTATGGCAGTGAGTCATTAAAATTCGATTTTATTTTAACTTTACAATGAGAACTTCTCAATTGAAACTGAAAGTTTGAAAAGAAAATTTTGTTTTATGGTTTCTTAAACATAAAAACCCTTTTAAAATGTTTTGAAATTTAAGCTTAAGTAAAATTTTTTTCTTATTTATATCAACTATTATCTTACCTATTGTAACCATTTAGTATATATTCGTGCAGTTGCTTTCATATATATTTCGTGGTTCTCATACTTTTACGACCCACTTTAGTTCAGATGCAGGCTCTTTGTTTAAAAAAGATTTTTATTTTGTTGTCAGTGATATGTCAGGTTTTTAATGTTATTTTAGAAATTGTGAAACATTATCTTCTTTTCTCCTAAGATGTAAAATTTTCTTCAGGAAAACCATTAAAAATATAGTTCCCGTTTCAGAATTCACTGGCGAAATTAATTAATTATTAAATAATTAAAATTGTTAATTGTTTTTAAGCGAATTTAATAGATTTGACTTTTTACTTAAACAAAGTTGACTGACTCTTCCCAATTTTGTATTAATTATAAGTGTATGTGTTTGCAATTCATCCCATAGTGCAAGGGTATGCTCTGCTTATATTTACCATCCCAGCAAAAACTGCTGCTTCGCTGTAGGTAGGTTTGTAAGGGAATATCAAGACAGCAAAGCTTACAAACCTGCTTACGTATGGCATGATATTTGTTCGCGATGTCCCACTTAGTTGCATTTCATGTTAAGTGCTTATTTCGGCGCTATAAATATTCTGTTAATTCATGTTATTTTGGTGCTTCTTTAGCTGTTTAAATTTATTGCGTCATTGAAATAAATGTTTCGCCGTGTTATTATGTTCGTTACTTGACGAAGAAGTACTGTTTTTTTTACTCACTGCCTTACAATAGTGCTTCTTAGTATGCACTTGAGTAAGCGAGTGTGTAAAACGGTAAAAGTTTTACATTTACTGTCATACGCTATTGCATTTAATAAGGGAATAGATAAGTGCTTGCTGCGAAGCGCATTAGTATAGATTTAATTCTAAGTAACAACTTGAATGACGACACGATGGCAACTTCACGCAAAAACGACTCTTAGAGATAACAGTTCCATAATTGAAACGTCGGCTGCAACTTCTCGAGCCATCATCTAACTCCAACTGCACCAATCTGTGATGCCGACGACTTTTCCCAATTTTTTTTATCCTTAAGCCTTCTTTACTTCTTCTAATTATGATTCAAATTTTGTGTTTCTTGTTGCATAAGGTTTTTATCTTCATTATGTTTGTTTGATAGCTTGCCCTTCGACAGCTTTAAATTTGAACTTCGTGTCGAGAAATGTGTGTACCAGAAGGCAAATATTGTCTTTATAGTCAGTGGTTAAAGAGCTCAAGAATTTTCCAAGGTTCAGTAGTTTTTTTTCATAGAGTTTTTTATCACTAAGTAAAAAAGAAAAGGTCAAGCCTTTGGATCCACTGATTAGGTTAAACTGGCTGGTTTCTAGAGCCTGCCATAATCGCTAGCCAGTCCTCTCGCTCTTTTGACGTAAGTCGATGCCTAACAATGACGTGTTACCATTCCCACTAGGAGTCGGCAATCACATCTACTAGAAGATAGTTAAAACCTTGTCGTCCTGAATGGGCAGCTTTCTTGCGGCACGCAGTTAACCAATGGATTGCTTGTTTGCTCTGACAATAAAGAATAGTGTGATAGCTCTGATCACCGCCTGAACATTAAACACATAATCACCTGAGAATTCTCCGTCTGAGAGAACAAGGCAAATTCAGCTGTCATCTTGGCCGCCAGAAACTTTGTAAAAAAAAAAAATAAAAAATAATTGTTATTTTTTGAGAGAAACTAAAAAATCAAAAATTGAAAAAAAAAATAAAAAAATCCAGTTTGGCTTGTCTCTTCGATGTTGCCTTGTACATGATTTTTTTCACTGAAAATTATAAAATAATTATTATTTACATCCCCTGTTTTTTAGCCAATATTGGTAATCTTTGGATTTGGCATCTGTCGTTACTAAGCCCTACCCTGAGGGAATAAACAGTTATTTTCGGTGCCCCTGGGTATGTTAATGTATTTCATATACATATTGTTGTAAATGAGATTTTGAAAGGCGTTTTGAAATCTGTAATGATTCAGAATGATGCGAAAGCTATTGAAGTGGTCAATATATGTTCTTCTGGGGAGAATTTGTGCCTACTTAGCAGAGAATCCAAGCTTCAAAGCTTTAAAGAGTCGTTTGTAAGTTATGTTAGATATAACTTTGCTGGCACAGCTGATAGGACAAATTCCGCTTGCAGTTTGTAAAAACAATTTTGTTGGCTTTTTTGCTATTAACGTTCAATTATATGTGACTTACCATAACAACATAACCATAACCGTTGCCTTAACAACCAAAACTAAATTGGTTTCTATGGTTATGGTTATGGCGTTGTGGTAAGTCACATATAATCAAATACAGTGTTGCCCATAAGTTTGGTTCGAACAGCTGTTTACTGTGGTATGGTTAAGTTAAAAGTAAATCACCCTTTAGCCCTTCTCTCGTATTCAGTTATTTTTTTAAAAAACCTTAAAAAAAATTTCTTTAAATGTAGAAAACTTTATTAAAATTTTTTATTTTAGAAACTTTTTTAATATAACTTCCAAGCTTTAAAATTATTAAGAATTAATAATTATGAGATATTTAAAGTTTCTTAAATAAATATTTTAAAGTTGTAAGGTTTTTAAATACCAAATCAATAAAAAATCAAGTTTAACAGATTTCGAAATTAAATGTTCTTGTCCTTAGACTTAATGTTTCTGTCTATGAAAAGCTGTTGGTAATTGTTATCCCTTTAAAGCTTAAAACATTTTTTTCTAAATAAATTTTAATTGCTTTTTAAAGACTTGTATGATCTTTCTACAAAATACATCTAAACATACATATGTATTCAAGACAATTTAATGGCAACAACTGTCAATTGTTTAGATATCAAAGGCCTGATGATGAAGTTTAAGGCCAAATTGTTTTTTATTAGAAAAAAGCACAAAAAACAAAAAAACCAAACCCATAAGAAAAACCTTTAATTTCCTCTTCTTCTTCATTTCGTTTCATTTCATGTTATCACCTTGAAAAAATCTTAAAAACTGTATGTTTGCTGTTACTGCACAACAGCTGTCTTTAAAATTGTTAATAATAATGTTATTTGTTTTACTGTAAATACTTTGTATAATAACTTTTTGTAGTAAACAATATTTTTAATGTATATATGATTTTTGTATTTGAAAAAATTATAAAACTTCAATTCATTAAAACATTAATATTCAACCTAAAAACATCTTTTTTAACTGGTTATGGGCCCAGGACACTTGCTAAGGATATAAGGATATAAAATAATAAAATTGTCTTATTTGCTAAAGGTTTTCAAGACGCTTAGTAGGATTTTGTGCATATATCAAGACGCCTAGAAGGATTTAAGAAGAATTTATTCAAGCATGGAGGAATTTAAAATTGAAAAATTACGTGGAGCTGTGAATTGGTGTTCATGGAAGTTCCAGATGCGTATTATTTTAAAATCTATGGACCTTTACAAAATTGTAGATGGATCCTTCAAGAGGCCTATTATGCAAGATGCCAACGGGGATGCTGATAATGTAATATTGCTGCAAAATCTTCAGACTTGGGAGAAAGTCGATATCAAGGGTCAAAGAATAATTATAACATCTATTGATAATGTTATTTTAAAATATTTAATGTGTTGCAAAGATGCTTTTGAGATGTGGCAAAAGTTGCATAGTATACATGAAATGCAAACAAATGTAAGTATTCATTTATTGCAACAACAATTTTATGAATTTAAAAAAAGTTCTGAAGACTCGATTGAATTGCACATTGCTAAAATAGAAGAACTTGCAGAAAGATTGAAAAATTTAGGTGAACCATTGACGGAAAATATGCTTATAACAAAAATTTTAATGACACTACCAACAGCATATAATCATTTTGTTACTGCTTGGGAATCTACTGAAGAAAACAAGAAAAATATTTCCAATTTAACTAATCGTCTTGTATTAGAACAATCACGATTAAGTCGAGATATGGAAATAGCTGAGGCTTTTACCACAAGTAGACAAAAAGAACGTAAGGATAACAAAAAGCCTGGAAAATGTTTCAAATGCAATAAAGAAGGCCATTGGAAGAGAGATTGTCCATTATGGAAGCAAAAGAAACACGTAAGGGTGTATGAATCGAAATCCAATGCTTTTATGAGTGGAAGAGAAAATTTGTTCAAAGTTAATGAAACTTGGGTGGTGGATTCCGGAGCCTCTGAACATATGACCTTTCATAGAGAATGGTTTTCTAATTTTATTAAGTTCGAACAGCCGTCCAAAATAAAAATTGGAAATGGAAATACTTTAAATGCAATAGGCGAAGGAAATATTGATGTTTTAATTAAAGGTAATAACGGATGGAAACAAAAATATTTAGAAAATGTTCTGTTTGTACCAGATATGAAAGTAAACTTATTTTCGACGACAGCAGCTATGGATAAAGGGTACTTAATGAAATCAGATAAAAATATATGCACTTTTACTCGAGATAATGAAGTTGAAGCTATTGGTTATAGAAATGGCAATCTGTTTGAGTTAAAAATTAAAGTTTTGACTAAAAAACAGTATAATTATAATGTAAAGAACATCGAAGGTACTAAACTATGGCATCAGAGATTCGTTCATCAAAATTTAAAACATGTTAAGGATGTACTAAAATCAAGAAATATTGATTATAAAGATGATGAAATAGAAATATGCGAAGGTTGTTGTTTCGGAAAGCAACATAAATTGCCTTATGTTTCAAGTGAAAATAAATCAAAAGCTCCAGGTGAAATAATTCACGCAGATGTTTGCGGACCAATGGAGGAACCTTCAGTTGGAAAATCAAAATATTTTTTATTGTTAAAAGATGATTTTTCAAAATACAAGTGGGTTTATTTTTTAAAAGAGAAGAGTGAAGTTTTCGAAAATGTCAAAAATTTTTTAAATACGATGAAGAATTCAAATACTAAAATTAATATTTTTAGATCTGATAATGGCAAAGAGTTTATAAACAATTCTATGGATAAATTACTTAAAAATTATGGGATACAGCATCAGAGATCTGTATATTACACTCCTGAACAGAATGGATCTGCAGAAAGAGAAATTCGAACAATTGTTGAATTAGCAAGATGTATTTTACAATCAAAACGTTTAAATAAGTTTTTATGGGCTGAAGCTATACATCACGTTGTTTATGTTTTAAATAGAACTGGTAACAGTTCGGTTAAAAATAAATCAGCATTTGAAGTATGGTTTAATAAAACTTCTCAAACTGATAACTTAAAAGTTTTTGGTACTCAAGTTTTTGCACATATTCCAAAACAAACCCGGAAAAAATGGGATGCAAAGAGTAAAAAAGGTATTTTTGTCGGTTTTGATTTAAATGTGAAGGGATATCGTATATTTTTCAAAAATAGCAATAAAATCGAAATTTATAGAGATGTAATTTTTTGTGATGAACTTGAAATAAGTATTGACAATGAAGAAAATTATAATATGGATAATACTTGCTTCTTTAAGTTTTTTGGAGAAGATGCAACTACTATAGAAACAAATCCAGAATCTGAACACAATAACCCTTGTAATGTTTCAAATATCGAGGAGATAGAAGAAATTAATAATGTAGATGCAAGTCAAGAAAATCAACATTTTTCATCTAATAATGTTGAAGAAGTCCAAGACACTATTACAATTCCATCTCTGTCCGGAAATTCAAGCATACAATCAGTTGAATGTATAAATGAAAGTTTAAATACGAGAAAAACTGAATGTGACAGATATAACTTAAGACCCAATCCGAGAAAGAAAATTAACATTGATGAAATGTTTCTTTCTATGATGGAGGAAGATTTGAAAGAGCCTATAACGTATGAAGAAGCCATAAAATCTAAAAATTGTGAGCAGTGGAGAAAAGCTATGGATGAAGAATACAATGCCCTGATAGAAAATAAGACATGGGAATTATGCGAATTGCCTGAAGGAAGAAAAGTTGTAGATTGTCGTTGGATATATAAAATCAAGTATAAGGCTAATGGCACAATAGAGCGATACAAAGCTCGCTTAGTCGCTAGAGGTTTTACTCAAGAGTATGGACTAGACTATGAGGAAACTTTTAGTCCCGTGGTAAAGTATGATTCTATTCGTATTATGTTAGCAGTAGCAGTATCGGAAGGAATGTCAATTAAACAATTTGATATTAAAACTGCTTTTCTGTATGGAGATTTATCTGAAGAAATTTATATGTGTCAACCAATTGGATATGTTAAAGACACTCAGAAAGTATGTTTACTAAGAAAGAGTATTTATGGCTTAAAACAAGCTTCAAGATGTTTTAATGAAAAATTTTGTGATGTTTTAAACAAATTTAATATGAAAATAAGCGAGTCTGATACATGTGTTTTTATAAAAAACGTTAATGGATCAAAAATTATATTAGCAATATATGTGGATGATGGACTTCTGATATATAATGATAAGAAACTTGCTAATGATTTATTAAATCATCTTAGTGAGAATTTTAAAATGAAAGAATGCCAAATTAATAAATTTCTTGGTTTTGAAATTAAAATTTTAAATTCCGAATCTATATTTCTTAATCAACGTCAATACATGGAAAAAATTATTAAGAGATTTTTTATGCAAGATTGTAATTCAGTATCGACTCCTTTGGAAGCAGGATGGATAAATCATATTAATAATGAAAACTCAAATAAACAGTTTCCTTATAAAGAATTGATTGGCTCATTAATATATTTATCAATTATAAGTAGACCTGATATTTCATTTGCAGTTGGTGTTTTAAGTAGGTATATGGAGAAACCAGGTCAAGTACATGTTAATGCAGCGAAAAGAGTAATAAGATATATTAAAGGCACACTCAACTATGGTTTACTCTATACAAAACATGACGGATGCATGCTAAGAATTTTCTCTGATTCAGATTATGCAGGAGATATTGAGAATCGTAGATCAATTTCTGGAATTGTCACATTATTAGGTAGCTGCACAGTTTCATGGAAATCTCAGCAGCAACGTACGGTTGCATTATCAACCACTGAGGCAGAATATATTGCTGCGTGTGAAGCTGTAAAAGACATGATGTGGATAAAACGTTTTTTGAAGGAAATCACTTACTGTATGCAAGAAAATTATTTATTTTTAGATAATCAAAGCACAATTAAACTTGTTAAGAATCCTGAATATCACAAGAGGACCAAACATATTGACGTAAAATATCATTTTATAAGGGAAAAATTTAAAGAACATGTATTCAAATTATGTTTTGTAAATTCTAAAGAACAATTAGCTGATATTTTTACTAAACCTCTTTTAAAGCCTGCTTTCGAAAACCTTCGAAAAAGTTTAAGTATTATTTCTTTAGATAATTAATATAACTTTTGTTATGTTGTTTTGTGTAATACAATATAATGTTATGGGAAGATGTTAAAAATAATGTTATTTGTTTTACTTTTGAAAATGTTTAAATATTGTTTCTATAAATAATTTGTATAACTTTTGTTATGTTATTTTGTGTAATACAATATAACATTATGGGGAGATGTTAATAATAATGTTATTTGTTTTACTGTAAATACTTTGTATAATAACTTTTTGTAGTAAACAATATTTTTAATGTATATATGATTTTTGTATTTGAAAAAATTATAAAACTTCAATTCATTAAAACATTAATATTCAACCTAAAAACATCTTTTTTAACTAAAATGTCTTTTCTTTTTACAATATTTTTTTGGGGCTTAAATAGTTTTGTTTTGCTTTCTTTTTTCTAACATAAGCCGCAGAAAACCATAAATAAATTTATAGATTTGTTTTCTGCAGTGCTTTAAGTCTTGCTTTCAAGATAGATCGAACTTTTAACGAAAGTTTAACAGCAATTCAATATCAAGATTTTTAAAAGCATACAAAAATGTTGCCTTAAAAGCTTCAACACATTTTGCAAAGACTTGAGCTGGAAAAAACGAAATTAAAAAAAAATAGGAAAGAAACAAGCGAAAAAAATTCATTCTTAAAAAGATGTAGACAATAACCACAGATCGTAGAGATCAATGCAAAAGGCCTGTAATAATAGATTAGAACAGGTTCTTAAGCGGCTGATGGCAAATAAAGGGGTTTGCGGCAAGAAGTGTTAATGGAATAAGAAAATTTTTTTAAACTCTAGATTTAAAAAAACAATTTTTTTTTAAACTTTTGCTATAAACTTGCTGAAGACTAATGTCAAACTGCGTTTGCACTTACGACTTTATGTTTGATTTTTTTTTTAATTAAACTTTACTTTAAAGAACAATTTTTTAATCTATTTCATAATAATTATTACCATATTTTATAACAAAAATATACCTTTAAAGAACAAACATCTCATAGATAATAATGGTTTGTTGCGTTCTTAAAAAAACTCTTGAACGTTTTGGTTTGTTAATAGTAATTCTCAATAAGTTTATTAAGGTTATTTTATAAAGGCAAAAAATATTCATGAGGCTTTTTAAGAATTTGCTTGAAGTTTACTGATGATTTGGTGTAAGAATCAATTTAATTCATATAGACAAGCTTGACCTACAACAAACCCTATAAACAAATTTAAAGAACAAATTTTTATTTTATTTTATAATAATTAATATCATTTTCTATAATAAGAATATTTTTAAAATTTTTTAAAATTGTGCATAATTGCCACCTTTTATTTAAACCGCCTGTTTTTTAACTTGTAACGCACCCAGCTTTAAGTCTAAGAATGTTTAATATTTTTTTTGTTAAACTTTTCTTGTATGACGAAAGTATGAATGTGGGGGATTTCATGTCAAGTGACCCAACTTTTTTTTTCGATTGGAAAGAAATTTGGACCAAAGTAAGTTCTTGCAGAGAGTAGTTTAGATACAATTTTTTAACACAATCGGTCAAGAACTCTCTGAGCTAGAGGGGTTCAAAATTTGACGTTTTCGGCAAATAGGTGTTTTTTCTCATACATGTAGTTTATTACCTTTTGCTTTTAACAAAATTCGTCCCAAATACTTTCGATAGCTTTTTTTTTCAATCTTCCAGAAAAAAATATTTTTAAAATTAAAAAAAAATTTTTTTTTATTTTATAAAATAATTAGAAAAAAATTTTTTTTTCCAAATGTGCCCATTTTTTTTTTTTTTTTTTTTGCTCAAAGAGCTTGGAAGTCGCTTAGTGGGATGCGAGTGGGATATCAATAAAAAATAATGTTTTGTAACTCAATGTAGAGGTTTTCCAATTTTCGCGTATTTTAATTTTTTTTCCTATTTATGTAAAATTATCTCTTAAGCAAAAAAAAATTATTTTATGCTAAGAAACAAAATAATTTAACCTTTCCGACGGTTTGCATTGAAAATATTAACAAAAGTGTTCAGACATTACCATATAAAAGTGATTTTATTCCAGAGGCCTACCATTTTGTTGGTAATGCAGTGTCGAGTGTATGAGACTTTATTTGGTACTTGCATACCGTCGGAAAGGTTAAATTATTTTGTTTCTTAGCATAAAATATTTTTTTTTTTTGCTTAAGAGAAAATTTTACATAAATAGCAAAAAAATCAAAATAGAATATACGCGAAAATTGGAAAACCTCTACCTTGAGTTACAAAACATTATTTTTTATAGATATCCCACTCGCATCCCACTAAGCGACTTCCAAGCTCTTCAAACAAAAGACCTAAGCTTTCTTTTGAGCAAAAAAAAAAAAAAAAAAATGGGCACATTTGGAAAAAAAAAATTTTTTTTCTAATTATTTTATAAAAAAAAAAAATAAAAAAAAATTTTTTTTAATTTTAAAAATATTTTTTTCTGGAAGATTGAAAAAAAAGCTATCGAAAGTGTTTGGGACGAATTTTGTTAAAAGCAAAAGGTAATAAACTACATGTATGAGAAAAAACACCTATTTGCCGAAAACGTCAAATTTTGAACCCCTCTAGCTCAGAGAGTTCTTGACCGATCGTGTTAAAAAATTGTGTCTAAACTACTCTCTGCAAGAACTTACTTTGGTCCAAATTTCTTTCCAATCGAAAGACATCGGTTTTAAAAGTTGGGTCACTTGACATGAAATCCCCCATGTCTGTTACATGTTTTTTCCATCCTTTTTCTAAATCTAAGTTTTTTTTGTTTTTGCCAGAGCATAGAAAATATGTTTTTCTTTCCATATGATTTATAGTTCAATAGGTCAACGATGCGTTGAATTTGGTTGGGATATTAAAAGATTTTATTCCCTATTTTTATATGCTGCTGAAACTAAAATGTTTAAATAATGTGAAAAATTGAAATTGAGTACAAGTTCTTTTTTATGTTTAATAATAATTTTATAAAGAAATTAATAAATAAGTTTAATAAAAAGCTGTATAAAAGAAAGAGGTGGTTTGTTGTTAAGAGGGTCTTAACTGATTAACAATTTGGTTTTAAAATTTCCAAAAAAAAAATAAATATAAAAGGAATTTAAAAGGCGTTAAATGTTTATAACGGCACTCTAAAGGATTTTTTAGAGGTAAGACCTATTAAAATAGAGAAAGTAACAAAATATTGGTGTGACCTACAAAAAAAAATTATTCTATAGAATTGTTTTTATCAACAATCTTTAAAAATTATTCAGGATTTGATTTCAATATTTTTAGTTCATTTATAGGGAAAAAGAAGATCAAAACCGCTTATAACGAAAAATGATTTGCTGGGTCTTTGAAAGAGCTCTTTAATGTTTTGGTTTGTTTCTAATAATAATTCTCAATAAGTTTATTGAAGTTTTTATGTAAAGGCAGAGAGTATTTATGAGGTTTTTCAGAAATTTGTTTGAAGTCTACTGACGATCAATAAAATGCATATACTTAGACAAACTTCACCTACAACAAACGCTATTAATGAATTATTTATATCATTTAACAGTTTAATTAGCAGACAATGTGGTAACCCTCCTAAGGGGGAAGAACCGAAATCAGCTTTGCAGAACGGCGAAAGACGTCCTAAATATCAAAATTAGCTGCGATCAGCTTATGAAATTAAGTGACTCATTTTTCGAGTTAGTCAATTGTGATATCAAAATAGGGAGTAATCATGGGATAGATAATTTGGTAGGGCCACTTGAAGAAAAGAGCAGTGAAGGCTCACCGATGGTGGGCGGTATATGGAAGGGCTGTAGGCTTAATAATGAAACACGGGTCATATAGAAGCCTAAAAAGATCATTACTAACCTGTGCTTCAGTGATTAATCTACAAGAATGAACAACGGGTACGTTGCTTAGGAATATTTGGGGTAGCTTAAACTACTTCAACAAGGATATTTAAGGCGATTTTACATACCCAGCTTATTGCAACACGTGTACGCTATGAAGAGGAACTAGCGGCAAGACGCTAACATGCAACAGGGAATTGATTTTTGTAAGAATATGTGCACAGCAAAATTGCCGGATCGAACATTTCAAGTGAAGGTAAAGGCTAACTGCACCCCTCTGGTATGAGATCATCAAGGAAACGTGGTACAATACGGATTGCTCTAGGGGGAAGGGGAAAAACAAAGATCTTCTTTCACCTCCTAGATCACAACATTACCCTTCAAGCAGCAGGCTCAGGTCACATCCGGGTCCAACAGCCATCTGGATGGTAAGACAAGGGTCGATAAGGTATATTATGTCTATGCGCACTTGATTGAGCTTAGTGTTGCAATGCAAGAAATCGATTAATAATTACCCAGAATATACCGAAATATGCATTATATGGTTGCCAGGATATTTCGGGGTAACCAAAAATGAACGGGCTAATAATGCGACAATTCAAAATAGAACACAGTAGGTAGTTGACTCAAAGATCCCGAATCATTTCGTTGAAATGCAGGCCGAGATTCAGAGTGGGGGTTTTTACCCTACCCTCGTGGCACTGTGGAGTGATAAAACAGTTGAATAAAAGACGAGAAGGCTCTTCGATGACCAGAGCGAAGATTGGGCTAGGGAAGTCCTAAGACTTAAGAAAGCTGAATTAGGCAGGGAAGTAAGTGTGCTAAGGGATGACTCCAGCCTACAAGGGTTAGATGGGGGTTGTATGGAACTGCGATTGCATGGCATGCCAGAAGGACGCTGAATTGATGGAGCATTTTCTGTGTCTTTCTGCACCTTTTGCCAGGATCCGGTTTTTTATGTCTGTTGTTATACCAGATAAGGCTTCTGTAAACTTCTCCCCTCAAACTTTTTTTAAAATTGTTAAAGGCGTGCAGCACCCTTATAAAGAGGCTTTAAGATATGTCCTGCGGTATTTAAAGTCTCCTTTTTTAAGTTCAGATATTTATTAAGTTTTAAGATAAATGTATATAAAAATAAAAAAAAGTTTTAAATTTTGTACATATAAATATTTTTTTTTATTCCTCTAGATTTTTACTTTGGGGAGCTCTGCCTTAAAGTAAAACCCATTTAAGTGCCTATGGCTTGTTTGCAAGTTTGTCAAAGAGATATTTATAGTGAGATAATATTTTTTAAACTTTTTTGACTGCAACACTACAAACCAAAACGAAAGATTTGGCTTTTGACATAATTTTTTTAAATAAAAGTTTAATAACTCTTCCAAGTTAGAGAATTAAAAAAATATGGTTTCAATTACTTAATACAAAAGAAATCAAAGATACAAACTAGATATTTCCGTTATTTTATTTGTTTTGAATTTGACTTTTTCCCGAAGACAAAGGATTCGTTTGAAACGTTTAAAGAAAGATAAAGGAAATTTTAAACTGTGGGAACTCTTCTTTAACGATTTTATTCTTGTTTTTTATGATCTTTAACTTTTAAATAAACAAATCTCTAAATAATTTTCTTTCATACAGAAACGATGGCAAAAAATTAAGGAGAGGAAAATATTTTTATGCAAAACACATTTTAAACTTTTTATAGTTTTTTAGTCTATTTGTATTTTTTATTAATTTTTATTCTACACCGACTCTCTACTAATGTGAAAGAAGACCTTTCATTTATGTTGTATTTAAGTTACTTTGTTTTAACTGTTGCAGTTTTTGTTATTTCTATTTTTTAACATGCTGTTTTGAAGCTTCACGTGACACTGTCACATTAAGCCTTGAGAAAGGGGAAATTCTTTTTTCAAATTGGAACCCAATAAACAATTGCAAGGATTAATAGCATTAAGTAATTCATTACAATACAAATTATTAACTACGTTTATTTTTTTTATTTTACAAATACTTTGATAAGTAAGTGCTTATTGCAAAATTACCAAATATTATGGGGGAAATGAACTTTCATACATATATCCCTTTTTTAAAAGCTAATCAAAAAAATTATTATCCGTATAACTTTTTTGTTAAAGGTACGATTTGTTTGAAACTTGAAACATATATAAAACAGGAGTTAAAGTTTTTATAATATTTTATAAAGAAGAAAAATATTTTAAATTTAAGGCCCAATTGTGCGTTAAAACTTACAACCCAGCGGAATATTTAAATCAAAGTTTTTAATTAAAAACACACTTTAAATGACTTTTAAAAAGCTTTTAGTCTTTTTTGATAAAAATATTTAAAAGCATATTAAATTTGTTGACATTTAATATACAAATTTGATTATCAAAATTCGTGATATAGTAATTTTAAATTTAAATGCTTGAAAACTTAACCCTAAATAAATTTTCTTGTTCTGTTAAAATGTTCAATAAAATGATTTGATTTTTCTTTTTTTTTTTGTTAAACAATTTTTTTTAAACTTAAGATATTTTTTAATAAAATCTTAAAGTTAATAAATGGAAAATTTATAGGGTTTTAATAAAAATTTATATCAATGAATTTTTAATATTTTTTATTCTTTAACAGATATTTTTAAATGTCTTGTTAATTTGATTATTTAAGCTGGTTTTGTTAACTATTGTTCAATAAATTTTTTATGATTAAATAAAAAAAGGTGAAAAGCTAATATGTCTTTATCTTACTCCTAAATCTTAAAATTTCTTATGTTTTAATTGTTTAACGTATATGTGTCAAAGTCATGTAAATTTTAACAACTCTTTAAAAGTTTAACGCTGTAAATTTTAAATAACAATTCAAGAAAAAAAATTGGATTTCTTGTTTATATTTTTTAACAAAATGTTTCTGCATTTTTAAAGTAAAAAAGAAAAGTTTAAAATCATATATGATATAAAGGAAATAAGTGTGAAGAAGCTATGTGCTAATGTTTAAAAAAAAGCGATTTTCTTCAAACCACTATATGTTTTGCTTATTGGGTTATATTGCCTTCATGCTGTGTTAACTGTGTTGCTGGTTTTTGTATTATATGCAAAACGCATCTGATAGAACTATGAAAGTTCATACCCATGTAAGATATACGATTACATACATACATTCATTCATACGTTATTTGTAAGTACAATTACAGTCCTAACGTATGAATTTTAGAACAAACGTGTAGTGTTTCCAACAATTGCAAACAACATACAGTAAGTGTATTGTAGCTGTAGTTTTTATACAAACAAATAAAATAACAACAAAAACATAAATAACTTCAGTAAGATGTCATTTGTACGAAATATGTTACAAGTTATGTCGTAGCGTCTTCTTAGATTTTATACAAGATTTTCTTCTGCATATTGCAAGTGAGTTACTTGTTGCTTTAAGAAGACTTAGACGCTCATACAAATTTGCTTAAGGTGGTTTTATACGAGATGTATTTTACATATGACCTGTCAAATTTTTCACTGCAAAATTGATACATGTCGTGTAAACGCGTGGCAACATTGTTTGTGTGAAACACATATGTAAAAGTCACATGACAAATTTTCATCTAGAGCGCGTTTTATTTTCATCTGACAAAGCATGTGTCATCAGCTGTTGGTAGAACAACAATAAGGAAAAGTAAGTTTTTTATTTTGGGTTGGAAGTTATGTCAGATGCAATTACATGGGCATGTGTGAAAGCAAATATTGTAAACCATCTGTAAAATGACAATTTTGACAGACATACGCGATTACCTGTTGATTGCAAAAGTGTCAAGTCATGTGTAAAATACATCTCGTATAAAACCACCTTTAGAGAATCAAAAACTGAAAAAGGTGCAGTTTAGGATTTAACTTCAAAACCATTTCTATTGCAACTTTTTTTTGCTGAAATTCTTTAGCAACAAATGTAAAAAATGCGTTTGGTTGTTTGTATGACTTTAGATTTATGTACTCAGATTCAAAAGTAAGTCAAGTTTTCAAAATAAATTCTTGTTTAAAATTGTTCTCTGTTTGTTTCAAAGACTTTTGTAATGAGATTGAATTTTTAATCACTTGTTTGTTAAGCTATTTTCCCTTGTCTTATTTTGTCTTTTTTCGTTAAACATGCGGCATGCACCAGCAGCTTTTGTTAAAATACCACGTACACTCCTAATTTTTATACCTTATGCAATGAAAGACATCTAAGACGCATTGGTATGTATGTACACATGTATGTATGCATGTTTATAAGTAAAAAAATTCTATAAATTTTTCTTTGAATAGTTTTTGCGGTTTCATAAAATATATTTAATGTGCAAAACCTTGGATATTAATAGAATGTCTTTTAATGAGAAAAAGACCCCCAAAACTACTTAAGGATCCGTGAAACTTTATTTTGCAAAATCAGTTAAATCAATGTGTTTCTAAAACTACCTTTTTAAGTGAAGGGTATTTAAAATTATAAAGAGCCGAACCTAATATATTAACCTGTTTTTTTTTTAGATTTTGTAAAATTTTTTAAATTCGTTGTAATTTATTCAAAATTCTTTGGAAAAATATTTTACCATTTGCTGGAAGATATGTATGTGGTGGGTCTTAAAATTCCCAAATATTTATTTTTCTTTACACATAAAACGAGTTACAACATTTAAATAGACACATAATGAACGTGACTTAATTTGCAAAAGAAAAAAAAAAACTAGGGAAAAAAGGAAAATTTGGAATAAAGAAGAAGAGCTTTGGGTTAAACTGAAACTGAGACGAAGGGTTTCTGTCAAAACTAAAAAAGAAAAAATAAAAATAAAATATTTAAAGAGCACTTGATCTTTCAAAAATCTATTTTAATACCATCAATGTGGGTATACTTTACTTGACTTTCAAATGTTTCTTTGCACATGATTTTTTTCACTTAAAATTCTAAAATAGTTATTATTTACAGTCCCTGATTTGTTCAGTTAAAAGAAAAAAAATATATTTACTTGTTATTCGCTGTTGATCTCATTGTTTTAAGATAAATTTTGCATTTTTATTTAGGCCTTTACTTATTTGTTGTCTAGACCTTTTACCTCGAATAAAATAATATAATTAATTATTGTTAACTGAAGGAAGATAATTTAAAAAATCAGGCTTTTTTTGCCAACATCAGCCAATTTTTTTTCATAGGTTTCAAAATCGATTTATAGAGTACAGTTTGCAAATAAGACGAAGCACAGAGTTTACATCAGCCATTTAAATCGCATTTTCGAAACCAGCTGCAGATTTCTATCATCAGCAACGACAGCAGTACTTAGCTGAAAACAGCATCTACCATTTAGCTCGTAAAAAAGGCAAACGGAATTGCTTTTCTTTGCGAATGAGAAAAAGCTTTACCACAGCTAAAGAACTTAACTTTAATATTACTTTTTCACATATGTGTCTTAATCGAAGTGCGTTACGTCCGGGAGGCTACTTCCCGGGTTCCTATTCAACAAAATGTTCTTTTAAATAAAAAAATTAAAACAGGAAACCCTGTAGAAGGTCAGAGACCGAAAGTTTAGTTAGAATAGAGTTGGATAAGAGTAATTGAAGTGGTTGCCTTCATATAAACGAGTTAGTTTTCTAAAGTATTCAAAACTTAAATAGCTATGGTTTTTAAACCTGCTACAAAGTTTGCTAAGTCCGAACTTTTTCTTGCAATATTTTCCTATATGTGATTTTATTGTATTTTACCATATTAACAATTTATTAAAATTGTAACGCGATTTTGTTATACTGTCACTTTCCAGTCTTTGGCGTTTTTTTTTTTATTTTTCAAAATGTTAAAATACTTATCACACAGCCCTCGTATTTGTAATTTCTTATTAACACCATACATATTTTAATATTCATGTATGTATTTTGAATATTAAACTATGTCAACTTTCCTATTGCCTTTATTTTGACCAATTAAGCGGTTAATTTAAGCTTTATTTAACGCTTAGGTTTTTATTATGCGGTTAACAATTTGTTTCTATCATGATTAACATAACTGGAAACAATTTCTGAAAAAATGCCTAAAAGTGAAGACATTTGTATACAAAGACCAGTTGTGGTTTATCTAGTGTGTGAAAATAGGTTTGTTATCATTAAGAGAAAATAAATTTTATTTAAATAATTAAAATTAATAAAAAGTAGAGCCGTTCAAAGATATTGGGCCACCGATGCTAATTAGAAAAAAAGGCGTTATTGTTGCAGATGTAAATGAATCTGCCTGTTGATTTTTAACATTAAACTAAAGAAAAAACTGTGAAGTGTTGGAGGAGCGAACTAAAAAAACAACTTGAAATAAATTGATTATATTTTAATAAAAATTATATGCTTTGAAACTTTGTATTATAATATTTAAATAAATATTTTGTTTTAACCCTAAAAATAAGCAAAAACACCTTAACTTACACATATAGATTTTGGTGTGATAAGAAAGTTTAAAAATTTTTATATAAATTCGTTTTACAATTTTGTAAAAAATTTCATCCTAAATTGCTTTTGGTTTGAAAAAATAATTTTCTATTTTTGTCATTTTAGTAGTTTTGTTTACAAAAACAATGTTTAGCTTCATGTTGCTAATGAGCTGGTTGTATCAAACTTATGTTGTAGCAATCAAAAGCAAACAACTGATAAGACTGACTATAAACACAACACATTATATTTAAGTTTTACTTCAAAAGCAACAACAACAAAAAATGCTGCAAATGTAGAGTATCTCCCCACTGACTATTTATAAATATTTTTGCTGTTTTTTTTTGTAGGAGAACAAGTTCTGTGCAAAAACAATAAATGAAAGCAATGACTTCAAACCCAGCAACTATTTCTTGTAGTCAACTTTTTGGGGAGAGCAACTAAACAAACAGTTATTTCTACATTTGTTGTCCAAATAACGAACAGTTGCAATGAGACAACGCGCGCGATCGGTTCGATGTCTATTCTCCCCTTTAAAAAGGTAAACGCGGCGGTAAAAAAAATTAAAATTTCAAATGGTTTTTTTTTTTGAAAACAACTCAACGACTTAAAAAAAATACTAAATGTTAATTGTTAAGAATTTCTAAGAATGAAATTGTAACCATAAATGCTGAATAAGCAGGAAAATAAAAAAATTTAAGTTAAATGCAAAAAATATAATTTGTAATCAATGTTTTAGTAAATTTCTTAACATAAAGTTTAAGAAAAATGTCGACAACAATTTGTTGCTGGTCAAGCGGTAGCAATGAATAATTAACGACTGTTTTTAAGACTTAACGCCTGCGTACGAAACACGTTTGTTTTTTAATGAAAACGTGCTGGGGTTTCGTTTCAAGTGTTTAAAAATATTTGTGTTTTTTTTTCTCAACAACTCCTTCAGCTCTCCATTGGCGACACATCCTCAATCACTATTTTTAATAAATATGTTTGCAGTGTATGTAGTATGAACGCCTTTGTCTGCAATCATAGATTTCTTGGATTTCTTGAGCGTTTTTTTTGTGTTTAAATTTATTCGCGCGTGTTGTTTTCCTGCTTGGCGAAATCCTAACGACATGATCGATAACCAAGTCTACTATTTATAAAGAAAATAAAAGAAAGAATTATATGTATGAATGAAAAGTGTAAATTATAAATAAAAAATATAAAAACATGGAATATGTGTTTATGGGGCCATACAACACCCTGTTAAATCCGTGTTTAACAAACAAGTGATTGATTTTTTTTTTAAGAAGAGTAAATACAAGGTGAAAGAAAAAAAAATATTTTAAATTATATTGAATTATAATATGAATATGAATTTTAATTTAAGGTGAATAAGTAAAAAAAAATTAAATTTATAAAAAATTGGAATTAGTGCTAAAAAAAATTTTAAATAAACAAAATAAAAAATAAATAAAATAAAATTAAATAAAATAAAGAAAAATAAAATAAAATTAAATGAAATGAAATGAAAAAGAAGAAAAACAACAAAAAATTATTTCTCTATGAATTCTTTTTCGAAAACAAAAATAGAAAACCGATTAAATAAAGAATTTAAAAATATTCAAATAAAATGCTGGGCTCATAACAAATCCTAAAAAAAAATATTAAAAATTGTTAAGAAAAATTAAAAAAAAAAAAAAAAACACAACGTCATTTTATAAATCATATTTATAATTATATGAACTTTTTCTTAGTGCTTATTAAATAAGGTCGCCTTTTTATGCACTTTGAAGTAATTGACCCTTTAATGCATCGCGTAAGCTTAAATTGATATTCCCACCAACAAAAGCTTAAAAATTTCCTATTTAAGTAATATTAAGGCTTCATACAAATCCTGTTTCAATTTTTAAGATCTTGTAGATTTATTTTTAAATAGCTCGCAAATAGTTAGAAAGTTAAAAATAAAAGTAAATCTGTCTTGAACGTCACAAAACAAAACTGCATGAAAATTATTAAAATAGAAAATTATTTGAATAAAATATTTTGGTTTATATTATTTCGAACAGACAACTCATACTATATACTTGTTCAACACATTTTAGTTGTTCTTTTTTGATTAAGTTTGCTGCAAAATTTGCTGAAAATTAATATACTTAAATTAATTAAAGTTATGGTTTTTATTATAGGTAAATCTGTCTTGAACGTCACAAAACAAGATTGCATGAAAATTAATTAAAATAGAAAATTATTTAAATAAAATATTTCGGTTTATATTATTTCGAACAGACAACTCATACTTTTTATATCCTAAATACTCGTTCAACACATCTTAGTTGTGTGCTTATATAGTTTATATAGTTTGCTGCAAATTTGCTGAAAATTAATATACTTTAATTAATAAAATGAAAGCTTTTTGCCAAAATTTTTGTGTTGTATGATTTTGCTCATTTTCAGTTTTGCGTGACGTTCAATACATTAAAAGAGGCACTTGCCATTTGATACTAAAAAATGTCATAAAGAACTTAAATTTGTTTTGTTTTAAGCAAACACTTACTTAGTCTTATGTGTTTAGGTGTTTTGAGAGTTTATTGGAATCTTAAAATTCTTTAAATAATTTTTAAAAAATTAACAAAATGTATTATGTTTTTTTTATTAAATAACAATTTATTACTGGGACTTTCAACAATAGGTATTAACATAGTTTTAACATTTATTAAACAATAAAACTTGAGGAATTCAGTAGTAACGATTTCGCATTAATCTTTGTTAATTAAAAAAAAAACGATAAAACAAAAGAAACGTTTTCTAATGGTCGGTTAAAGCGCTTTTATATTAATATGCAAAATTTTGTTTTCAGCACATATTTGTCAAGCCCTTAAATTTTTATACCCTTCACATAGTGATAGGGTATATATCACTTTGTCATTCCGTTTGTAATTTCTTTATTATTCATTTGCGACCCCATAAAGTATATATATTCTGGATCCTTATAGATAGGGAAGCCGATTTAGCGTTGTCCGTCTGTCCGTCTGTCCGTCTGTCCGTCTGTCCGTCTGTTGAAATCAAGTTTCCGGAGTCAAATAAAAAGATACAGACCTGTTAATGGTGTCAAACGATCACAAATATCCCGCTAACAATCGCTATTTAAAATCAGCAAAATCGGTTCACAATTGACCGAGATATAAGCGAAAACCCAGAGTAACCCATTTTTTTTAGGACAAAATCGGTGCATATATCCCTATATATCTCAGTAAGTATAGTCACTCTTGCCACAAAACTTGGCACGGATACTCCTAAAGAAGGGACCTAAATAATGGAAAAAATTTTTTCAGATAGGACCAGGGGAAGGAGTATTTTTTCTACAATTGCACAAATTTGGTGAAATATTTTATGCGCTATATCTCGTAAACTATAACAGCTATCGACTTAAAATGTTCTACAAAAAGTAATTGCACGCTAAGGGCTACGCCTTAAAGAAAAAATTTTTTGGGTGGGGGCAAAAAAAGGGGTAGCTCCCATACAAATCGACAATTATTATCAAATATTCGATACGCTATATCTCGGAATCTATAACAGATATCGAAATGAAATGTTCTACAAAAAGTAATTGCACGCAAAGGGCTACGCCTTAAAGAAAAATTTTTTTGGGTGGGGGCAAAAAAAAAGGGGTAGCTCCCATACAAATCGACAATTATTATCAAATATTCGATACGCTATATCTCGGAAACTATGACAGATATCGAAATGAAATGTTCTACAAAAAGTAATTGCACGCAAAGGGCTACGCCTTAAAGAAAAATTTTTTTGGGTGGCGGCAAAAAAAGGGGTAGCTCCCATACAAATCGACAATTATTATCAAATATTCGATACGCTATATCTCGGAAACTATAACAGATATCGAAATGAAATGTTCCACAAAAAGTAATTGGGCCATAAGGGCTACGCTCTAAAGAAAATTTTTTTTGAGTGGGGGCAAAAAAGGGGTAGCTCCCATACAAATCGACAATTACTATAAAATATTCGATACGCTATATCTCGGAAACTATGACAGATATCGAAATGAAATGTTCTACAAAAAGTAATTGCACGCAAAGGGCTACGCTGTAAAGAAAAAATTTTTTGGGTGGGGGCAAAAAAAAGGGGTAGCTCCCATACAAATCGACAATTATTATCAAATATTCGATACGCTATATCTCGGAAACTATAACAGATATCGAAATGAAATGTTCTACAAAAAGTAATTGCACGCAAAGGGCTACGCCTTAAAGAAAAAATTTTTTGGGTGGGGGCAAAAAAAGGGGTAGCTCCCATACAAATCGACAATTACTATAAAATATTCGATACGCTATATCTCGGAAACTATAACAGATATCGAAATGAAATGTTCTAAAAAAAGTAATTGCACGCTTAGGGCTACGCCTTAAAGAAAAAATTTTTTGGGTGGGGGCAAAAAAAGGGGTAGCTCCCATACAAATCGACAATTATTTTCAAATATTCGATACGCTATATCTCGGAAACTATAACAGATATCGAAATGAAATGTTCTACAAAAAGTAATTCCACGCTTAGGGCTACGCCTTAAAGAAAAAATTTTTTGGGTGGGGGCAAAAAAAAGGGGTAGCTCCCATACAAATCGACAATTATTATCCAATATTCGATACGCTATATCTCGGAAACTATGACAGATATCGAAATGAAATTTTCTACAAAAAGTAATTGCACGCAAAGGGCTACGCCTTAAAGAAAAAATTTTTTGGGTGAGGGCAAAAGAAGGGGTAGCTCCCATACAAATCGACAATTACTATAAAATATTCGATACGCTATATCTCGGAAACTATAACAGATATCGAAATGAAATGTTCTACAAAAAGTAATTGGGCCATAAGGGCTACGCTTTAAAGAAAAATTTTTTTGAGTGGGGGCAAAAAAAGGGGTAGCTCCCATACAAATCGACAACTATTATAAAATATTCGATACGCTATATCTCGGAAACTATAACAGATATCGAAATGAAATGTTCTACAAAAAGTAATTGGGCCATAAGGGCTACGCTTTAAAGAAAAATTTTTTTGAGTGGGGGCAAAAAAAGGGGTAGCTCCCATACAAATCGACAACTATTATAAAATATTCGATACGCTATATCTCGGAAACTATAACAGCTATCGACTTCGAATATTCTACAAAAAGTAATAATCAAATAATTCATACATTTTGGAGAAAAAGTTGGAGAAGAGCAGGGGGACTAGACATTTAACAAGTTTTATTAACCTTCAAATATGAATAATGTCGAAAACTTTTAAAACTCTCGACCTCAAATCTTCTTCATCTATTTCTATTATTCATACGAACGTTAAAATTTTGTTATTTTTTCTATGGACTTAAAAACTCGGACAAGGTTTTTTATTATATTATTTGCAGTACAAAATTACTCGGCTGGGTATATTTAAAGACCAATGTGAAGGGTATATAAGATTCGGCACAGCCGAATATAGCGCTCTTACTTGTTTTTTCTTAATATTGATCAGCTTTAGAGACTCTTTGATCTCTTTTGTAGTTTTTATGCCCACACTACATACATGCATGGTGGGGATATGTTGCATTTGAGCAACGTTTGCAACGCCCAAAAAAAGGGTCCGAGATCCACCTTCAAGCACACCGTTCGACCCAGAATTATTTTCTGAGTCGATTTAAATATATCCGTTCATCCGGCTGGGTGTCCATGTATTCTTGTCATAAATGTATAGTCCCCATATAAATATAGGGCAGGGTATAATATGATCGACTATAACATTCTTACTTGTTTTGTGATAAATTTTTCGTATTTAAAACTAATAGCTTTTAAATTTTTTTTTGATTAACTAAAGCTACAGCAAATATCACTAAAAAGGTTAGTTAGTTTAGCTAAACATATTTCTAAGAAAATTAGGTTATTTAGTTAAGATCCAAAAATTTTTTTAATAAACAAAAATTTTGTTTTTTTGTACCTAAAAGATGACATAATTAACCTTCAAATAAAATTAAAAAACAAGCGTTATAGACACGTATTGGTTTCCTAATCCAGTTCCTTTCAAATGGTAAAACAAAAAACTTTATTTTAAGTGATTGTAGGAAGCAATTTTCTGCTTGCTTGCAATGGTCGGTCACTTTAGTGTTCATTTTACAAAAAACTATTGGCAATCTTTTTTTCCAATTCAACACTTAAACATCAAAGTAAATTTTAGCGACTTTTTGGTTGATTGAAAATTATACTCATAATTTTCTGGCGTTTTATAGCGTAAAGCTTAAATATGGTTAAATTAAAACAATAAAATTTGTTTAGACAAAAAATAATGTCAAACCGTTAAAACCAAAGGCAAAATTAAAAAAAACGAAACAAATCGAAAACTGCATTAACACAATATTAGAGAGGCGGCACAGAGCTTTATTTGATAAAGTTTTGCGTAAAACGACAATAAAAAAATACTTAAAATTATATGCTAAGCTTTAACTAGTTAAACGGTCAATTTATATTTTCAAAAATATATATTTATAAAAATGGAAGTGCAATTGCCAAAAAGATTAAAGTTAAAAGCCGCCAAAAATATTAATTTAATATAAGAGGCTGTTGAACTACTTAAAAAATTTTTAGTTTTTTTCTATTATGAAATTTTTTCTAAAAAAAAACTGATTAATTTAAAAACAACTACTTTTTTCTTCTTATAAATTTAGCATATCTCTGCTTTTTATCTTGTAGCTTTTTTTTTAGTCTTTTTATTTAAGTTAAAAATTATATCTTGGTTTACTGTAAATTTTACTCACAATCTCTGATAAGACTTTTTTTTAAGCTCTGTGATTTCTATGTTAATTTTTATTTATTGTTGAACTAATTGTTTTTAATACAAATTTTTGATTTTTAGTTTGGCTTTAGTTCATATAATTTCTTTTTTATTAGAAGAAATTATTATTTTCCGTTCATGTTGAAAGAAACTTTCTTAAGAAAAAAATAAAAGTAAATATTTGCTAATTAAATCTTAAAAAAAAAGAAAGTAAAAAAATTGCTTAATTTTTATAAATTAAAATAAAATAAAATAAAATCAAACAACAACAACCACACATAGTAAAATCTTTGTTAAATTAATGTTTTAGGGTCATTATTTCAACTTGCCTTAGCAATTAAAAAGTTTTTAAGCAGGGGGCATTCGATTCGAATCAAAATTTAAAAATTCTTATTAGAATTTCAAAAATGTATTTCCTGACCACTTACTTGTGTTTGGAGCTCAAAATGGTTCAAAACTCCTTTATTTTATTTGGATGGGCAATAATCTCAAAAAATGCATAATATGTAATACCAAAAATGAAAAAAAAGACTTTCTGGTCACTTAATTGATTTTCGACCTTAATATAGATAAACATACTTTTATTTCATACTTCAAGACAAATAACCTAAAAAAAGTACCTAAAATTTTAAAAAGTACCTAAAATTTTAAAAAGTACCTTTTGTCCACTTAGTTGAAGTTTAACCTCGACATTGGTTAAAAGTCCTTAAATTTATAAATTTAGATCCATAATCCCAAAAAGTATATACCTAGGTCAATATTCCTTTGCTTACATTTCTAGGTCATTAACCTCAAAATATAAAAAAAATTACCAAAAATGTTAAAAAATTAATTTTTTCCGTTTAGTTAACTTTTGACCCCTACATGGGTAAATAGTTTATACACGAAAAAATCTTAAAAAGGTACCTAAAATGTTATAAAGTATAAGTACTTTGTGACCACTTAATTAAATTTGACCCCAATCAGGGCCAACATTTCTGAATTTATATTTCTATATTTCTAGACTGATTATTTAAAAAAAAAAATACAAAAAAGAAAATGTGTTAACAAGTACTTTTTGTCCAATTAACCTCCACATGGGTCAATAGTTCTTTATTTATATTCCTAAGCTCATAATCGCAAAAAAGGAGCTAAATTGCACTTTTTGTCTACTAAGTTAACTTTGACTTCCTAAAATAATATTTCTAATATTATAATCCTAAAAATGCAAAAAGTAGCAAAAATTAAAAAAATATTTAAGGGGACTTCAAACTATCGATATCTTCGTTTTGACAGACTTTTACTCCCAATGGGTCCGAGTTTTCTTGGTTGACCTTTACATCAGAAGAGAAAAGCAGTCAGTAATTCAAGTCTCTAGCTATATGCGTCTTGGGCTGTATGATGATAAGTCCGTCAGTCAATCACGAAAGCTACTCCTTTTTATGTAAAGAAGATTAAGCTTTTCACTAATAAGCTCAGTGAATAAACATCCTAAAGCTTTTACAAAAAACTGACAGATAACTTTATTATATATTTTATAAAATCTCACTTTAAGCTAACGCCAAGTTGTGTTTATTTTGGGCTTTAGTTGAAGAGTCACCAATGTATCTTTTTTGAGCAGCTCGTTCCGAAAGCTTTGTTAAAATTATCTTTATCAATAAGTGTAGTTTAAATTGCAAAAAAATTAATATAAAAAGAATTTTTGTAAAGACTATCAATTATAATCTTAAAGCTTTGTTAAAAGCTTTTTTTTTAAAGTTTAAATGCTGCGCATAAATATTTCCATTAAGCCTTTTGCATAGCCTTCAGTGATTATAACGCAAAACTCTTATTCCAGAACTTTTTGTGTTTTTAAAAATTTATATAAAAACCTTAGTTAAAGCTTTTTTAAATTTTTTATAGAGATTTTTAAGGTGATTATTTTTGTCTTACTGGCTGGCGTATTGAAAACTCCACTTTTGTATATTTTCTCTTCACATACTTTCTTCTCCAGAAAACCCTTGCTGGCTTGAATTTTAATAAATCACTAAATAATAAATCACGAATTTTAAAACAAGTGCAGCTGCTGTCTGATTTAATAAGCCTTATTTTCCAATAAATGCGTAAATAGAACACGCGCAGCCAAAAAGAAAAAAAAATCTTTTGTGAAATGCAACTTAAAAACCAATTTGTTTCATGATTTAATTAAAAGGCGGTAAGTAAATCCAATTAAATGTCTGCGAATTTATCTTTATTCCTTTCGCTTTCTTAACTTGACCCAATTTGTTTTGGCCAATATAAATAGAAAAGCAAAACGTAGAAGAAACCCTTGTTTTTTAACCTGATTTTAAATGTCAGATTATGGCGCCTCCTGTTGTTTTGTGTTAACTTTTTGTTTTAACTAAAGCCGGGAATTGATTGTTTAAGGTTGTGTGTTCCAGGTTTTGTCGGCTTTAGAGCTTTAAATACAAACATGTATGTATGTACATATGTTTGTGCATTTGAAATCTTTAAATTCAAGTTTTTTGGAAGTTCATTGTATTTTAAATCCAGATCTCCTAGGAAATTAATTTAAATAAAATCGGTTTGTTTTCTATGCTTTTCAATTAATCAAAGACATCTTAGGCTTGTCACTAGATAATAAAAAAGTTATAAAATGACAAAAATTTTTTACCAAAAAATTTATTGTTCATTTGTTTCAAATATTAAAAAAAAAACAATGGAGTTTTAATAAATATTAGACAATGTTAAAAATCTACAAATTTAAAAACCTAAAAAAATTGTTAAGGCTTTTGGCTTCTTCATTTAATTCATGTTAATAATTTTTTACCACGCCTTCAATTTAAACTGTTTTAATAAATCATTTTAAATATATTTCAAATAAATTAATCTAACCCTAATTGATTTTTAAAAATACCATATTTTTAATTTTTTTTTTCTTTTACTCTAAGCAATTGGTGGCATATGAATCAAAATTATTATTTGTATGGTCTAATGATAGTCATGACTAATATTTGCTTAATTATAATAAACAAAATTTTTTAAAAGGTCCACAACCCAAATCAAACACTCAAATAAAAGACATAAAGAAATCTAGTTAAATAATAATTAAGAAAAATTTGAATTTAATGAAAAAAATATGTCTAAAAACCGCCCAAAAATAAAGAGGTAGAGAACGACTTAGTGTTGCACTTTAAAATAAATTAAAAAAAAAAACATTTAATGGAAGGCATTAAATTTAAAGAACTAAAAAAAATCTTTTTTTGTTTTATAGTCATAGTTTCTCATAATTTATTTAAAAACAATGGATTTTCTTAAATTTATTTATTTCATACAAATAAATACACATGAATCGTGTAAAATCCATAAATAGTATCCAACAATGTTTGTTGAATATATGTAATTTAAGCCTTTTTTTGCAAAACCAAAAATGGTTAATAAAACATTTGCACGATTAAATGGTTAAAAACTAACATTGCTTTATATAGAAATAAAATATCAAATGTTAAAAAACAAAAATTTTTGCCGCCAAATTTCAAAAGAAATCTTTTTAAAACTGAACTAAAGCTGAACTAGAAATCAGCTGCTGAAATGTACATAAAAAAAATTTAAGTGTGTTGAGTTACACTCTCAGCGAAAAAGACAAAAGTAATAAAGTCCATCTCTTTCCTCAGGAAGCTTAAAACCAGTGTGACCAGATTTTCAAGTAAAGTTCAAGCTAAATCACGTTTAAAAAACAGCTAAAAAGTGCTAAAAAAAAAACTTAAAGCCAAAAAATAAAGCTACATTTTTTTATTCGTTTTTTAAAAAATTTCTTCGTTATTTAGACATTTCTCATAATAGGAACGAAACGTTTTTGTGCTAAAAATATTTAAAAAGAAAATTTGTTTTTAAAATTTTAGTTTTATTTACGAAAATTTGGTAGACCAATACCTTCAGTAAGAAGAAAAATAATATGTATGTGTTCATATACATATGCATGTACAAGAGCTTTTTTAAAAAGTTTTTAGAAGCAGGTATTAATTTGCTGCCTGTTTTGGTAAAAAAACTAATTTGTAAGATATGTATTGAAAAAAAACAAAAAACGAAAATTAGTTTTAGATATAAATACTCAACACACTTTGTTCGTTCATTTTTTTACAAAAACACGTAAAATTAAGTAATTTATTTACAAACTTGTTTCATAACTACAAACACATGAAAACAATAAAAAAATCGAAACAAATTTACACGATGCAATTTTTTTAATATTCCTTCAATGAAATTTTTGTTTGTTGACAAAACGAGTATAAAGAGACTACTTTTCTACTTAGTTCGTTAAAAATCGAAAATTTTCATTCAAGTTACATAAGTACATATATATATACCTATATATCATGAAAAATGCCTTTATTCATGTAAATTTTGTTCAAGAAAAGAAAAAAATATGGTCTTTATTGTAAAAAAGTTGCATTGTAAGAAAGCATTTTTAAAAATATTTTTATTTGTACATGTGTGTCTAAATATGTATTTAAAACCAATGACTGTAAAAATGAAAAAATAAAAAGTATTATTATTTTTTTAACCCTGTCCATAAAAGTAATAATTATCGTTATTAAACGTTTTTATTTAAATTAAAAAATTACCGTCCTGCTAAAAAAAAAACTAAATTTACAAAGAACATGATTTTCAACAATATAGTTTAATACCATCAAAATGATGAGCTTTACTTGACCCTACTATGTTTTATTGTGCCTGCTTTTTTCTTGAAAAATTATTTCGCAATACATGAAAACATTTTTTAATTTAACCAAAAGATGGAACAAATGTTGTGTCGCATTTGGATTTTTTCTTTCAAATTGCCGCATTTAAAAGTATTTGTTTTGGAAAACAAATTCTTACGTTTTTTTCTGTAATACCATACCTTCCTTATTTCTTTGTTTTATTGTAGTTTTGTGCTGTTTCACGTTTTTTAAATGTCGCTAAAAGTAAATTATTAAACAAAACAATGGTTCGGAAACTGTAATGTTGTAAATTCGAAGAAAATTAGGAGCTTGATACCTTTCAATATAATTGAGATAAATACCAAAAAATATAATACGACAAATTTTTGACCTTTTATCTAGCTTCAAAAACTACTAAAAAAGCTGAATCCAATTTTGAAAAAAGCTAAAAAAAAAGCTAAAGGCTAAATGTAAATATTTCGGACTAAATGAAGAAAAATAAAGCTAAATTTAGCTCCAAAAAAGCTAATATGGCCACACTGCTTAAAACGTGACGCACAGTGTAATGATTTCATATAGCGAGTGGCCATAATTAAAAGAGTTAGGATAAGGAAATAAGATTTGGAAAAGGTATTTTAATTGTTAAAATATGATCAGATCGAAAATTTGAACACTTAAGCCCTAAGGATTTGTGTCCTTCCCATTAATCCTTAAAACGTAAATTGCCATGGCGCAGAGAAAAAAATTATATATTTTTGAAAATAAGATTAAACATATATAAGATGAAACATGTTTTATGACCTCCTAAATTTTTTTTCAATTCCGAGCAAGTATGTGCTTGCCTCAAAAGTTTCATTTTTCAAAAAAATTAAAAACGAATAAAAAAACAAAATTTTTATATTTTTTAATTAAGCACCAATACAAACTTTTATTGATAAAATATAATTAAAACCATAAATTTTATTACTTAGTATCCAAGGATTCGTCCCTATCCATCTATCCTTTAAATGAAAATTGCCATAACAACGAGAAGATAAGTGATAGCTTAATAAAAATTGTTTACATATATTAGTTATAAGATGTTTTATGACCTGTCCGATTTTCTGTTAACTTCCAGCAAGGATACACATACCTACGTCAAAAATGTCCTTCTTAAAAAAAGTTAAGGATCAAAAAATTAAATTAAACTTCTGATTAAATTTTGATAAAATTTATTTAAAACCCAAAATTTTATCACTTTGACTTTAAGGATTTATGTCCTTGCCATATATTCTTAAAATAAAACATGCCCTAACGGCGAAAAATATATTGATAACTTAATGGGATGTTGTACAGATATCAGTATTAACATGCTTTAAAACCTGTCCGAATTTCTGTCAGTTCTGAGAAAGGGCAAAAACGTCCTTTTTTAAAAAAGTAAAATAAATTAAATTTTCTTCTTAAATTGGGCACAAATACCTCAATAGATAAAATAAAGACAGATATCTTTATCCCAGCGTATTTAAACTTTTCTCCTCTGAAAATTTTATTATTATTCTTACTTTTAGCTATCTTCAGAATACCAGTAAAGCATGCGAAAATTAGATTCTTAAAAAATAGAAGAACACTTATTTTTTGTTAATTTTGGCCACTTTCGCAACACTGTGTGACGCTTGTATGTACGTTCGTTCATGCCTACAAAAAACAAGAAAAAATCAACCAAAATCAGTCTAAAAAAATTAGTTTTTTTTTAAATTAAATCAAGCTTTTTTATTTGAAATAAAAGTAAAAGAGTATTTATAGATACAACCTTCAGGTCAGTTAGTTTTGTTTAACAAAACGAAAAAAAAGGTTTAACAATTTGTTACATCACGTTTTTCTGTGTCTTTAAACTAAGGAACTAAACAACATACGCATAAATACATATTTTGTTAAACCGTCACTTCCAACTCATCTTTGTCATGATTATGCTCATCTGCCCCAATCATTTTTAACAAATCTAGTTTTTGTTTTGCTTTCAATATGTTTTTAATTCTTTGTATCCCCCTACAATGTTTATTGTCTTAAAAGTTTTTAGAGGTCATTATGTTCTATGATTATTTGTTTTTACTTTATTAAGCTTCGTTTTGTCTTGACTTTGTTATTTTAAAACGCCTTTTTCTAAGAATTATATTTCGCTTATGTTAGGCTCTATTTATATTTAAAGATTTTTTGCTTTTAATTTATCATCTTTAAGGTTATTTTTAACTTTATTGTGCAAATATGAAATTGAAAGCGAATTTGTTTAAAATGTAATTCTTTTTTAAGGAGCTAGTTATTAACCCTATACTTCGTAGAAGCAGCTTTTAAAATGTAAAAAAAAACTATGAGAAAAAAACATCTTTTTGTTAAATTATTTAAATAAAGTACTTGTTGTCTGTTAACTTCATTTCTATGTACTTTTCTAATACCTAATTGGCTTGCGAGCTACATCTGGCTTTTTAGTCCTGAGTTTTATATTTTAAAAATTATAATCTGAAAAAAATTAAAAACAAAACACCAAAAATTGATAAGAACTTACGTTTTGTTTATTTTCTTTAATTAGGGTTAATAGTTCTTAATATCATATTTTTAAACCCCTAAAGTTAAGGTTAATAAGTACGAAACGTATAATATAATTACTTTTTGTCCACTTACTTTACTTTTGACATTTTTTGGTTTACAAGTCTTTAAGTTCACATTTTACAACTTATAATAAACATAAAATCGTCAAAACATAGTTTCTATGTATTTAGTTTACTTCCGACCTTTATATAGGTCAATAGTCTAAAATATCACGTTTTAAGACTTATTATACCAAAAAAGCAAAAAAGTACCAAACATGTGAAAAAAGTACTTTCTGCCTAAAACGGAGTACAAAATTTTAAAAAGTAAGTTTTTCTTGCTTAAAACTTTATTTAAAATGTCGAACGCAATTTGGATTACATTTCCTTCTTAATTGGCGTAAAAGTTATAAAATAGTGCTTAAAAAAGCACTAAAAAACAATTTTTATCCTTTCAACCTCAATCAGGTTTAATAGATCTTATTTTACATTCTTAGATTTCTAATCTTTAAACAGGTAAAACAAAACATAAATACATTAAATCTCCTTGTTGTACACTTAGTTGGCACTTAGATTTCAAGGCTTTAATTACTTTGAAAAAATCAATCAAAAAATGCAAAAGGTACCAAATATATTAGGAAAGTACTCTCTCTTAAAAAAGTAGCTAAAACCATTAATTGGGCAGTATACATTTTAAAACCAAATTCGATTATTCTTTTATTTAAATTGGTTTAAAAGGTACAAAAAGTACATAAAAATCACGATAATATATTTTTTTAGCCCCCAGGGTAAAAGCTCCACAAAATACGAAATTTTTTTTTTATTAAAAGCTTACATTTTTTATCTTAACAAGGATACATTCTTTTTTTTAATAAAAAATTTATACTAGCTTATAAATTTTTTGCATATCGTTACCTAAAATCCAAAAGGGCTTATTTTACATTTAACAAAATTCAGAGCAGGAAACAAAACTCTTAACTAAAGAGAAATTCAATCGTGTTATATGTAGCTCCAAAGCCGTCAAAAGTGTGGCAAAAGCCCTGAGCCACATTTTTGATGGATTTGAAACTTAAAGAAACAAATTTTGACTAGGTTTTTAATAAGACATTTTATTTTAATGATTAAATTTTGTTTAGTGTAAGATACGCTCTTTTGGATTTTATGTGACGATATGTACGTTAAAGTTTATTTAACAGTTTTTTTTCTGTTTTCGAAGCTCTAAGGGTTAAAGCGAAAGTCAATGCCTCTTTTTATGAAAAAAACAAATTTATTTCTAGAGTTTATGTTAGAAATAACTAGAAAGTACCAAAAATTATAAAAAGGCTGTCTAACCTTTTCATAAAGTAACTTTATACTACCGGTGACACGCATGCTTTTTAGAAAATGTGGTTTTCTTTTCTCCAAGGCATTTTAATTTTTTTATTTCATTTTAATAAATATATGAAAAAACATATCGTCATCTGAACTTTATAAGCGCTTAACAACCAAAAAGAAAAATTAAAATTAAGCTGTGATTGATTGTGGTACATTCCACTTAAGTACACGCCTCTTCCATCTCTCCCGTAAAGTTATTAAAAGTGATGATTAACCCTTTTACCTTTTGAGTGACGATATTTAATTATAAAGTCTATTAAAACTTAAACTGAACCATATAATTACAAATGCCTTAGAAAATCGGAAGATCTTTTTTCACATTTAAAATTAATTTTTTGATTAAACCTGCTTTAAATCAAGATTGATTGATTGATTTAAAAACAAATATTATGGCAAACAGCTAAAAAAAAGTAGCTTTCTTTAATTATCACAGATTGTTGAGAAAATCTTTGAAATTTTAAAATAACGAAAAGAGAAAATATTTTTTTCCGCTTTTAAATGAAAGTAAAAATATTTAAAATTTAATCTTTTTTTTAATTAATGAATCTCAAATAAAAACAATCTATGGGAAAAGAGCAGAACATCATGTCAAACATAAAAAGTTGTAATTACAATTAACAACTTGTTTAAATACAATATACATAACAAAAAGGTTAAAAATTTTGATTTTTTGTATGTTTGTTGTTATTTTGTAAACTGTATGGAGCAACAACAAAATAAATTGAAAAGATAAATACTAAAGTTTTTCAATACAGTGATTTTTTGTTGTATTTAAAGATAAAACCTGGACAGACAGATAAACGTATAGACGTACTGATCTCTGATCTATAAAAAATGCATGTGTGATCTTCAGAAGCTTTTTGGTTGAGATTTTACTTTCAATTCAAGTGAAAAAAGTTTTCCCACACTTTTGTTCTTTTAATGTTTTTGCTTATACAGGGTGTCTGGTTGCAGATTTATATTTTCAAACTGAAATAAAAAAGTAATAATTGAAAAAAAAGTTTTATTAGGAGCATTGAACAATAGAATTGAAATGCAGTATGTCATCCAGATGACTTCAGTCGAGTTGAACACACTGTTCAAAACGGAGCCTTGTGTTCTGCTCCATACGGTGTAGTAAACTTGGATCAACTGAGCTGATTTCTCCACAAATATTTTCTTTTAAAGCCCAAAAAGGTTGGGAATTGTCTGCTTTTGAGGTAGCCCAATTAAAAATCCATTAGAGTTAGTTTGGGTGACCTTGGTGGTCATGGGATGTCCCCAAAATGACTAAACAGTTTTTGGGAAACGTTTTTCCGAAGCAAATTTATCGAAACTCTGGCTATATGTGCCCGATCCTGTTGAAACCACGGTCTGACCAAAAGAATTTCTTCTCATGCGTCGGTAATTTTTGCCGTTGACATTCGACGCCTGGCCTCGAGAATTTTCGAAGAAAAAACGGTCAAATTATCGTGAATAAGGCACTCCAAAGAGTTACCCTGGGGCAATGCAACGGTTTTTTATATTGCAATCGAGGATTGCGTATTCTTGGAGACCAGTAACGGCAGCTTTGCTTGCTGAAGTGGCTGTTTCAGTGAAAATGAGTCTCGTCGATCCAAAAAATGGGATTAACAATTTGAAAGCGCTCCAATGGCGTTTCACAAAATTTTTTGCGTAAATCAAAGTCACTTTCTTTCTTTTAGTTCTTGAACGATTTAAATTTTAAAAGGATGGAACTTCAAATCCTTTTTTAAAATTTCATGAATAAATGCTCTTCAAAGTTTCAGTGAGGCTGCTCTTTTTTATATTAAAAGTTGCGGATTTTCACGTAAACTGCTTTTAACCAGTTTAATGTTTTCGTTAGTCATATAAGATCGACTTAGCCCTGGCCGTGGGACATTCTTAGCCGAATCAGTTGCGCGGAATCTCTGCCTCCACGAACTTAATAAGTTTCAATTGGGTCCATCACGTATTCGCCGAATACCGAACTGTGAACAAAATTGTTCGCGAGCAGTTATGTAAGAATCATTACTTTTAAAAAATATATCCACGGCAAACGCGCGATGCTCACTCGACCACTGCGACATCGTGGTAAAAAGCCGCACAATCGGCGTCACCCTCCCGCCGCACCGATTAATACTTTTTGAAATAATCGTATTAAAAAATATTAATTTGCCACCAGACACCCTCTATTTGCTGAGGATTTGGTTGTCTGCAACCCTAGACTAAGCAAATATTAAAATTGCCAAAGTGCTCTCCCGTAATGGCTCGGTTCTTGAGTTAAGATATATGAAGGAAACTCAGCGACCAGAATTGGTTCACTATCAATGAAAAGTTGGGTAATGAATGCTTAACATGACGAATATCCTCTAAAGAAAAAGTATTGACTAGAACTATATAGTCGGGGCTGATCCCCTTAATCACTAGATTGCGCACGGACTTGGAACGAATGGATCTAATAGCTAATATCCAGTCCGGTCAGGGCTAGCAGTAGGACGAACAGATGGGATCGCGAAAGCTCAGGTTATTGTAGGATGTATAAAGCAAGACAAGAAACTAAAACGATAGAGCATGTTGCCTGGCACTGCCTCAGATTGTAAAACAATAAGGTCAAGAGGCTGGGTAAAAGGTTTCACGAGGAACTATGAAATGTTTCGGGGTGTAAACTGGAGAACATCATGAGTTCATCATGGAATTCAAGTGGCTTGGGATACCTTTGTTCTTATTAGTCTTTCTATTTCTTTTCTCTTTAACTAGATGTCTTAACCTCTTGAAGGGACACACAATGGACCCAGAAAGTCTACGAGTGCTACTACTCATTATCCTTCGCAATCTTACCTTACATAAATTTCATTGTCTAAAGATTTTGTTGTCTTCGTTTGTCACTGCCATAAAAACAAATTTTTATTCACATCATGGTGTCAAGTGTAGATAACAAGACATTTAATGGCAAGAATAATGCGCTAAAGAATTTATTTGATGTAATTTTTGTACATATTTGATATTTACCTTGATTTTATCAAAAACAACAATTAAGAACAACGAATTCGACAAAGCAAAAGCTAGTTGTTACTTAAGAAGTTGCATCAAAAAAGAAAAAACAGTGGGGCATAAGACATAAGATATGCATTATTAGTTTTTGGGGTCATGCCCACTGTGAAAAGTCATGTATATTTTTATTCAATCTTACTGTGCCTTGTTTATTTTTTATGTTGTTCTTTAATTTTTTTTTTTTGAATTCTTGAAAAACAATTTAATTAAAAGTGACAATTCCAGCTAATTAGTGACAGTGGCCATTTCTTATCATATTTCATAATCTTGCTTTTCATCATAACTTCTTCTACTGTAGCTTAGCCACTTGACCAGAAAGTAGTTAGAAAGAATAAAATGTCACAAAGACAAAGCAACTTTTATTTATAATGCAAGACTTAAATATCAGATTACTGTTGCCACTTATAATTAAGAAAATTTAACTTTAAATAGGAAGATGATTTTTTCAGTTTAAATCTTTCGAAAAAAAAACATGAAAAGTGGCTTTAAAAAGGCATCTACAACCATAAGAATAAGGAAATGAATTATTTTTTAACAAAAAAAAATTAATTTAATTCTGTTAAAGAATTAAGCTTTTTTTTGTTGGTGTTTGGTAACTTTTGGAAACTGCAGTTCCATTTTCAATTGCTCAAAAATTACCGATACAAAAGGAACATTTTAATGTACAGCCTGTTATTTGCCTGCAATTAAGTTGTTACCAGGGCTGCCAGAAAAATGTGTGCAAATATCATCAATTTCTAAGAAAACTAAAAAAAAATCTTTTTCGATTTTTAAAATCATCAATAAGATCGGAGGTTTGAAAATGTAGCTTTTCACTGCTTTTTATTAAAAATTAAAAACAACAAATTAACAATTTAGTTGTTGGGTTGTTCCTAAATTGCTATTCGCAGGACCAAAATCCTCAAAATAACAATAAATCGTCAAATCTGGCAGCCATGGTTGTTACATATTTTAATTAGAATTTTTCATTCTTTTTTTAGGTTTTTTTTCTTTGGTTTGTAGGTATATTGTTAACAAAACATTTGCAATTTCTTATGTTGTTATTAATGAAGCAATTCTTTTGAAATTGTTTACTTAACATTTTCTTTAAAAATAATTTTTGTTTTCATTCCTATTAAAAAAATAGTTTTAAATTCAAGGAAATTGTTGTTGCTGGAGTTAAGTATAACTATGTTTGTTTTAGCCAGGTTGAAATAATATAATTGAAAACTGCTAAGCAAATAAATATTTTTATTTTGCTTTTGCTTAAATCATGGGTGTAATAAAAAATTTTTATGAAAACATAAGTTTGATAGTTTTTTGCTTCAAACAACGTTGGAAAATTTTGCAACAGTTGGAAGCCTTGCAAGAGATTTGAATTTTCCATTTAGTGGCAAATAGTTTGTTTAAAAGGGTGTCCCAAATATAAAAACAAATGACTAAAATTATCACTTACACAAAGTTAATTTAAGCTTTTGGCAACCTATTTTAATAAATGTTGGTGTTGCTGTCTTAGAGCTAAGTTTTAAGTACAAGGTTGCTGTATACTTGCTGGCAGTTTATAAATTTGTCAAACTCTTTTGTAATTTACACAAATGTCAAAATAGGAGGATTTTTGGAACACCCTAAATATTTTAAAACTCTAATTTTTGTTAAGAAAAATGTTTGTAGGTATATCATTATGCAGAAAATTTGAATACATTTCGTATTAAAAAAAACACTTTTCCTAAAATTGTTTAACAATCCTCAAGGAGGGGGAAAAATGACATTTGACCTGCAATGGATTTGTAAGTAGTTTGTCGGTCATTTAAGAAATTTGTTTTCGATTTGGTCTTTGTTGAAATGCTTTTAAGCCTAAATATAACTGTAAAAATGAAATTCCCAAAAAAGCATAAAAAACTCCCAAAAATGGTATGCTTTTCTGGGAAAATATTTAACCCCAATACAAAAAAAAGTGGAAAAATATATTTGAAAGTTTCGTATCCTATTAAACAGCAAATTAAAACTTATTTCCTATAAATAGCAATTACTTTTCCTAAAATCGCTAGATTTTTCCCCAAAAATCTCCTTTTTGCTGTTAAGTCTTATAAAATTTCCTAATTCCTTTTTATTTAAACATTTTTAATTTTGATATTTAAAATATTTTGTTTGCAATATTTTCATCAACTTTTTATGAACAAAATACCTTAAACAAATATGAACAAATTTCACATATTTTTTTAAAAACAATAACCCGCTGTGATAAAAATTTAGCATTTAGTTTTTCTAAGGCTGTGGGGGAGCTCGCATGCTTAAATGGGAAATAAAGGTGTCAGAGTGTCTTTTTGAAACACACTCAAGTTATTAAACAAAATTGTTATGCTAAAAAAATTGATTATTTGTCTTAAGGTGCAAATTTTCCAAGTAAAAAAAAAAAATAAAAAGAAACAAAGTATAAGTCACGAAATATTTATAAAAACATGATAAATCTAGATTTAAATACACAAATTAGGTAAATAACACATTGTACCCAAAATCATAAGTTTTAAAATCCCAATTATAAGTGTCCAGGCTATTTTAAAGTGGTAGTTAGCTCCGTTAAATAAAAACCAAGATCTTAAACAGAATTAAAAACAGTTCAACAATAAATAAAATTAGCAAATTAAAAAAGTTTATCACTTTTAAGCTATTTTGCCACTCCCTAGTAGTTTTGTAAAAATCAAATGCCTAACAAAATAATTTTTAGGTCTTTTGTTATATATTTAATATCATTTAATTATTTGTTTTAGCGTAAAGTTGTTTTTTGTTCTCAATTTTAAACTAAATTTTAAATGCACCGAATGTGGCCACTAATTTAAGGAATTTTATTAACAATGTTTTTAAAAATTAATTAAATTTTCATGATTAACAGCATTTTTGCAAATTAATAAAATTCAGATAAATTTGCAATGAATTTTTTAATATAATAAGAAAATTAATTGAAAATATAGACAAAAAGCAAAGCATGAGCGTTAAAAATTTTTAAGCAAAGCTTTAAGTTTACTTAATTCTTACTGCAAGGTTTTTGCAACGTTCTTTTAAATGTTCAATTATACGTGACATAACCATACCGCAGAAAACAGCTGTACGAACCGAACTTATGGGCAACACTGTATTTACCATTAAGGCATTTTAAGGCAACGGCTATGATTATGGCGTTATATTAAGGCACGTATAATTGAACCTTTAACCTCTTAAAGGGTTTTTTGAAAGTTTTCTTTAATTAAATTTAAAAAGATATGCTTGTTTTCCTAAAAATTCCTAAAAACTTTAAGCAAATTCCCACAAATTTCTTTAATGTAAAATTTCGTTTTATTTTGACTGAACACGAAAACCAAAAAAAAAAATCTGTGTCTTGAATAAATTCGACGATGCTTTTTTTCAATTTCTTGGAGAAAGTTAAATTACAAAAAAAAAAAAAAAAATTAAAAGTCCTGCATAAAAACTTTTGAAACCCTGTACAGGATTTTTATTTTTTATGTTTGTTAAGAAGAAGGTTAAGAACAAAAATATAAAAATTTTGAGTAACTTTGCAATAAGGGCAAACGGGGGCGGGGCGGGGGCAAATACTTTTGCTAGTTTTTTTCCCGATTTTAATTTTTTGCGGTCAATATACATTTTTTTGTTTGATGCCTGATAAAAAATTTTCTGATTCGTTAATTTAATTGTGTCTTTATTTTAAAGCACAGAAATAAATTCCTAAATTTGGGTATTTTCAAAAAAAATTTAGGAATTTGCAAAAAAAAAATTTAATGAATTATAACCGAAAATAAGCCATTATTGCATAATGAAGAAAAAAAAGTAATGACGTTTCAAGCGACACATTTTTTGTCAGGGCTAAATATTAGAAATCTCAAATTTAGAAGAAAATTGGAAAGGTACATATGTTTTATGAAAAGAAGTTTTAAGTTTTTACACAGTTTTAATTTTTAATAACAAGAAACAACTGAAACAAATCTTAATTATTTAAGAAATTTCCCATTAAAAAATAACTAGTGTTATCTTGTTTGATTTACAATATTCATAGGAATTTAAAGAAAGCTTTTGGGAATTCAATAATGTTTTGTTTTAAAACGTTATTCTTTTCGGGTCAGCTTCTGTGTCACTAAAGCAAAAATAAAAGCGTTGAATGTGTGTTTTTCATATTTTTTTTTATAAAATTTGTTAACCTCTTAACAATTTTTACTGTTTTTTTTAAATTTTGTTTAATTATTTTTTTTAAACATGTTTATATTATTTATAATTAAATCAGTTATAAAAGCCCAATAAAAATGTAAATAAAAAATAAAGCGAAATGTCTTCGGCGACATTTTTAAGAGAAAAATTACGTGAAAAGACGTTTCTTAAACATTTGCAAAAACGGCGTAAAAGAAAAAATCCCCTTTTAAGTGGGATTTATCACAACAAAATGTTAAAAATATTAATGACACTAGTCTGTACGGTTAATATACTTTATCATTGCAATTTTATAAAAATTTTGGCGGTGGAAGCTTCAACAGCACAAATCTTACATCCGCCGTCTACTACGGCAGAAACGAGTAAAATAACGAATTTAACAACATCAACGACGGCATTAAAACCTTTAAAAGATTTAATAAAAAATAATATCATCCCCATTCATCAAAATAATAATGATTTTCGCAATAAAACAATACGACGTAGTATTAGTGTAGATAATAATTATAATAATCAAAATGAAATTGTACAAAGTAAACCTGAACAATATTTACAAACGACAAAACGCAAGTTAAGGCGTAAACCCTTAGGAGCTGGGCGTACAAATCACACCCGAATTGGAACGCCTGCATCCAATCGATATAAGGGTAAACGCCGAAAGTATACAAGACCAACGGCCATATGGCAGCAGCAACATCAGCAGAGGCACAACAAAACAAATTTATTTAAACCAAAGAATAATACAACCCTAAGAACTACATTCCCCACTTTTGTTACATCATACGCCTCCTCATCTAGTAGTTATCCTTTTATGAGCCAACAACAACAACAATTCTCCTATACAAATAGTTCATATCAACGCCAACATCAATATCAACAACAAAGTGTTCAAATACCATCGTCCACGATAAGAGTCTCCTCTAACCTTGATCATCCTCGTGCTTACTCGCCGTATAATAATTCTACCCGAATTTATCCCATCAACACAAATATTAAACATTTTGTTGGTGTAAATTCAAGTAGTATACGCGATCTACCCTTTCAGCAGCAAAATGTTGTTATACAGGGTAACACAGACATAGTGTTATATCGTAATATCGGTCCTGTGCCCTGCCCACCAGGAGTTAGACTTGTAACACATCGTGTTTTAACGGCCACACCGGATCCACGCCTCAACCGGCAAAGGGGTAAGAAGTGTTTTAGAAAATACTTGTTTGTTGTAAAAAATATAAAATCACATCTTAATCCGACTTTAAAATAATTAAACAATTGAAGAATATATCTTAATTTGTAAATTATTTTCAGTTTAAAAACAATAACTTAAAAGTTAAGGTATAAAGTTCCGTAAAAACAAAAAAAAAATTAAACTGGAAACTTCAAAAACACTATAGAAATTATGAGTTTTAATTGCTTAATTATATTTTACAACTTCAAAAATACTTTCCCAGTGCTTTAGAGAAATTAAAGTTTTTTTATGGAAATATATTAAAAACCCAATCTACACAAACAAGCAATTAAAAAAAGTGGCAGCACTGGAGTTACATGAATTTAGTTTTCTAGCCGCCATTTTCAAATGTCTACCAGCCGCTTGTTGTTCGTGTAAACTTATTTTGCACAAATACGAATAATAGAACAACAAATAATTTCTTAAGAGCAAACCAATGGTAATTCACAATTAAAAGTTCATTTCATACACCTGCTACTTTTTCTTTTCCCCTAATAAATCATTAAAATTTAATGGTGTAAATCAGCCAGCCGCCGTATTTAAAATAAAAGTGCAAAAAAATAATTTTAGCTGAAATGGACTAACTAGTTAACAGATGGTCTATGTAATGCAGTAATGGAACGTTCCATTATCAAACAAGAACTTGTAGCTAAGAGGCTGGTGTTCGTGTTTTAACGATTTCATATTGAAATGTCGTCATAGTTGTTAACCCAATCCTTTTTGATATACCATAAAGTAGCTTTGAAACTTCTCCGAAATAGTGCAAATATTAATCAAATAGTCCGGCCCAAGAACCCATAATGTCAAATAGGCCATATCTTTTACACTGTCTCTAGATATGTATTTTATTAGGCCCAAATTACACCCCTAACTACACCAGCAAGCAATTACACATGCTCCACAGCAAACAATATAACTACAAACAACTTTCAGTAGTTGCGCGCAAGTTGGCAACACTTAGTTATGTGAATTTTGTTGTGTTTTTTTTTTTGGTATGGCTCTTCTTACAGCCATTTTGGAAATCAGCTGCTCGTTGTTTGTGTAAATGGTGGGAACTTATTTTACATGTTAACGTACTACACAACAACAACAAATTTCTTAAGAACAATTAAATATGAAAGTGGAAATGAGATGGATCGACAAAGGTATGTAAGGAGAAAAAATGAGGGACAACTAAAAATCTATTTCATAAACTTACTACTTTTTCTTCTCTCCTGTTAGATCCATTCGAATTCAATAGTAAGTAAGTGGGCCACCAACGTCATTTCGAAAATAGCGTATCGTACGTAGCGTAGCGCATATATTTTTGGACCACAACTACTTTATGGTTTACTATAAAGTACTTTTAAAACTCTTCGGATGTTATGCAAGGACTATGTTTTTCTACATACATTTGGGTTACCTTTGTTTTTGGACTTGTCTGTAGATATGTATGTATGTATATTAAATTCAAATAAATTAAACCCCTAACAACGCCATTTCACATGGCTTTCAGCAAACAACAAAACTATGAAAACGTTCGATGCTTACCTGCAAAGTGGCATGAATGAAGTTATGTGTATGTGTTGTTTTATTTGGGTATGGCTTTTCTAACAGCCATTTTTAAAGCCTACCAGCGTACCAGTTATTGTTTGTGTAATTAGTACGAACTAATTTAAGGTGTTAACATATGTACTAGACAACAACAGTGAATTTCTTTAAAGAACCGTTAAATAGTAAGTGGAAATGAGATGCATGATCAAAGTTATGTTTTTTATGGGGGAAAAAATGAAAGAAATATATGTAATATGACAATCAAAAATCTGATCTATATACCTTCGACTTTCTCTGCACTCCTGTTAAATCATTCAAAGTCAGTAAATTGATTTACGAGCGTAACGCCTAACAGAATATGTGATCGTGACTCGCATTACTCACGCTAATAGCGTGAACGAAACTAAAGACCCTGACTGACCCTTTGTTTTTATTAGTTTAAATAAGAATAGGTTGCTTACAATATTTTATTGTACCCTGTTATATAAATTAAAATCAACTACACTTTTACACATTTTATTTTATTTTTTTGATCATCATACATATACTATATGTATATGTACATACATATATTTACCCCTAAACAAATTGATTTTTGTTTTTAATTTTTTTTATTAGAAATTTTGCTACATACATACTTGTTTTTATGTGCCCCTAATGAAATAAGAAATATGTATATATATAATATATATATATAATTTAACCAAATTTTTCCAGATAAGACCCAGCCCAGCCGGCATGGATGATGCATGACACACTTTTTCTTGCTAGAACTCGATAAAAGGCATGCCTCTACATGCTTTTATTTCTGTGTTACTTTTATGTCGCTCTTACAGGCATGACAATTTTTAACAATACTTTATCAATTTTCTTTCTATGTTCCCTCGGAGTTTTTCACTGGATTTTATTCAAGACATCGGTCAGGTTAGATAAAGCATGATTCAAAACTATTTAGCTTTTTTCGAGTGATATTTTTTAAAAAAGACAGGGGTAAAGATAAAAATGTATGTACATATCATCATATAAAATGCAAAAAACCCTTTATTAAAAAAAATTTAAACATTAAATAAAAAGTTTTAACAAAGAGCTGGAAAAATGGGACCTTGATTGAGTTCTTAAAACTTACAGAAATGTGGCTCAAGGCTTCTGCTACTGCCTTGATGGTTTTGAAACTATATTTATACTAACATATAACGCGATTTAATTGTTCTTTAGTTAAGATTTTAAATTCCTGGGGGCAAATTACGGCATTCGAATCGAAATTAAAAAAATTTTAATTAGAATTTCAATATTAAAAGCATTGACAATTCGATTGATCGAGTAAAATTTCGATTGGAAGCGAATGCCGTAATTTGCCCCCTGCTTTTAGTTTCCTTAAATGAAGGATACACCCTTTTGGTTTTTAGGTGACGATCGACACCCCAGCCCAAAAACTTAAAAAAGAAATACTTATATGTAATTGTTTTTAACGGTTTTATTATTTGTTTAAATTAACAGATTTATAATCATTACATACTATGAGTTTGTATTTCAAAAGTGTGATAACTTAAAATTGTAATATTTAAAGCTCAATACTTCAGAAGTACTTACGTATACAAATTTTATTTCTTATGTAAGCTTACGTACTTATCTATCGTACACTTAATCAAAAACAAACGCAACTCAAAATTGTTCAGAATCATTTCTTTTAATGTAAATCAGTTTCCAGGCCCTTAGCTTGAACAATACGAACTTTTCTTAAATATCAACTCAATTTGATTATTTTATTTTTGAAAGCAGAAAATAAGACCTTCATAAAAAAGTTATGATTTTAGTGTACGATATGATATTTGCCAAAACAACGTCATAACTCGAAAACGCATTTTTGGAGTTAACGATGCAGAATTATTGGTTATGTTATGCTTTATACTGTGTATATGAAATTTAATCCTTAATCTTGAGTGTAAGCAAATTGAAAATTTTAAACGCGTTTTACTTAAAATGGCTTTTTTTTAAATTATGGCATTGGTGTTGGTAAATGAGCGATATATGTATGCTTATACAATATAAAATTTTTGACTTCTTAGGAATCTCCAAAATTAATATTACACATCTTGTGTTAATGCACCATGTAACAGAAGATAATACAGAACAATGGGCGTTGCACCTGAAAAAAATTAGAAAAAATCGTTATAAAATCTGGCAAACGGTATTAAATCAAAACTTATTTTAGTTTTCATTGATTGACTTTTTTTAGAAAAACAATAAACATATGAGTTGATATGATACTATCTTCCTCTGTTGTCTTTGCAAAGTGTGTTGAAAGTGAAAGTAAAGCGGAAAAACATAAACAAAGAGCGGGTCATAATATAACGACCCGCTATACGAAATCTCGTGTTGAGATTCAGCTGCCACATACATTTGTATTAACATAAGTTTTTTTATGTTAAACTATTAACATTTGCTACACATAATTCTTTTTGTTCTTTTTTAACTTTGTTTGGCATAAAAAAAATCCTTCTTTTTTTAAATAAATAAGAGTTTGTTGATTTATAAGTTTTTTTAATCTAACAAAAATTGTCTGACAGCTTTATGCTTTTAATTTGACATATAACAGACGGTTAACTGTCAAATACTTAAGCAACAACAGAAATAAAGAATTCCTACGCATTTTTAAGTTTAAAAAAATGTACTTTTTCTATGCGATTTGCCTGTTAATCCCTTTAAAAAACACACCCAGTAAATAAAATAATTGTTAATCATTTAAATATCGGCTTATTTTCTAAATAGAAAAAAAACTGATAAATTGTTTTGACCAAGAATTCCTTTATGTTTTTTAATTTGGCAAAAACAACATAAATTTGTATTAAATGTACCTGTACTTAATGGTTTGAAAGAATATGGCTTAAGTTTAATGTTAGTGGTTTCACATGCTAATTGACGCCTTTTGTTTTTTGTCTAGCCTGGTGTCTGTCTGCACTTGTTGCTGTTTGGGTTATTACATGATTCCCATTAATTCCTAAGCATGCGATATGTTTTTAGATTTTTTATGTTTAAAACACGATTTGTAAGCAAAGTTCATTGCACACAATGTTAAAACGGACCAGTTGTGTGAAATTTTTATTGTTTTTCATAAGTTAAATTTAAAAATAATTAATTTTTATTGACGAGTAATTCAATTTGTTAAAGAACATAGCGGCTATGGTCCGCTAAGTACTGAGAGGCTTGCCTAGCAAGGGTAAAGTTAAATATCAATTACTGGTTAAACTTTTGTAATGTTTTTGGGTTTTAAAAAAATACATATAACAATAAAATCATATGCTTTAAATAATTAAACTTTTTTCTAAAGATGCATTTAAACTACGATGGATGGCAGCATCAAAATGCTATACAATTCCCGCTTTTACTTAATTAATTGCGAAAATTCCTAAAAACGAGACTTTTATTTTTAATTTAAAAACTGTTGCAAATAAAAAATATTTTCAAAATACTCCCTTAAACAATCTGAAACGAAAATCTCATCTAAAAAATCAGGGCATTGAATCCCCAAAAGTATTTTTGAAATTGCCAAAACTGGGATTTTCTCTAGTATTATCATAAATGTTTTTCATTTAGTTTAACTACAAAAAATGTCATAGTTTATTCTTAAAAAAAACTATTTAAGAAAATTATTATAGAAAAATACTTCAAAAATTCGAAGGAATATGTAAAAAGTTTATTGGGATTTGTTTTGGGAGTTAAAGAAATTACCTTTAATCATTTTTAAACAAGCATTTAAACTTGAACTTAAACTTTAAACAAATCAGAAAAAATTAAGAAAATACGTTATTAAAAATTCCCAATTTCAAACTTATCGAGTTCATTTTACTGACCTTGCGGTGTAAAACTTTGTATTTAGCCCTTTTCAAAAAAAAAAAAAAAACATCCAAATAGAAAAACATACAGTCCAATTAATATATTTATATTAAAATAACAAGTGTTTCTAGAATATTTGCAAAATTTTCAAAATGTGGATTTTTGCATTTTTAAAACTGTCTTCAAAAGGTTTTACCTGAATTCCCAAAATATTTTTAAAAATATCAAAAGTAAAAATTTTATTTAGAAAAGTGCTAAATGAAAGAAATTAAAAATCCATCAAAGAGAAAAATAAGATTTCAAAAATTTTATCTAAAAAAAAAACATAATATGTATACTAAAAAAAAATAAAACATTTCAAAAAGTTTATCTTAAAACATGAAAAAGTAATCAACTAAAATAGTTCCCAAAATATGATTTAAAACTTCTAAAATGGGGTTATTTGGTGTGGGGCTAAAAATAAAAGGTTTAAATTTTTAAAACTGATACATGTTGCTTATGTCACTTTCATTTTTGCCAAAAATGTTGTAGAACTACCCTGTGCCTCCTTTTCTGTTCTTTTTTTAAAAAGGCAATATTATTGTTACGAAACAATATGACATTTTTTCTAAAAATAAAGTCCCATTGTTTATTGTATCGTCTGCTTAAAGATTTTTTGAAGCACCTTTAACACATATCTTGTTTAAAATTTTTTTTCAAAAATATTCCCAGATTTTATTTTCAAAAAAATAACGAAAACTTTTTTAATTCATTGACGCCTTATAAACCACTTCCATTTTAATTCTTTTCGAAACTTTTGGGTGAAACCCCCTGCAACTTTATCGTTGTTAAATTATTATTTTTTATTTATTTAATTAAAAAATGAACACAAATACTAAAAATTGCAAATATCCACCCCAGTTATTTTTAATTAAAAAACTGATTTAATATTAAGATGAAATATTTAATAAGCACTTAACTGCAACTGCAAAATTTTTTAAGACAATCTATAAATAAATACATGAGTTAAAACATTTATTATTTGCCATAAATCTAAAAATAAAAATTAAAAGTGTTATAAAAAAGTAATAAATATTTTTATAGGAATAGAGCTTGATAAATTATTAACACAATTTATGTGACCCCTAGTGACCTTTTAAAAAATCCTACATTAGAATATCAGTCAAGAATTGTTTAAGTGGATTGAAGTACTTTAATAAATAGAATATTTGATAGAAAACATTTTTTTTTATGATTTTATGAAGATGCTGAAAAGTAATTGTAGTTTTCTAGGTCATTAATCATCATTAGCTTGTTGTAATATAAAGTTCTTTTTTTGAAATAAAAATAAACTTTTTAAGGGGTTTAAAGATTTTTATTTTACCAAAAATTAGTAAATGTTTGTTTTGAGCTTTAGAATATACAATAAGATCTTAATTAAAGGTAATTTAGTATAGTGTGATTCTTGGCCGGCCTTTTTTGATTAAAGCTTTATGTAGGCCAGCTTAAATATTGTTATGCTGCTGAAACTATAAAATCTAAAGCTTAGTTCACACTGGTAAAATATTTGACAAAATGTAAGTGACTACAAAATAGAATTGATATATATTTAAATGTTTATGTTTGTTTCTTGAAAAATTAAAAAAATCTGTAAAAGATTGTTTTAATCAAAATTTTTTAAAGTGTAAGCTCAGCTTTTTCTCTTTTTTTAAAGGTACGACACGGTAAAATTACTGCTTTTAAAACTAAAAATTACACTTTTCTAAGTCAAAGATAACATTTTTTATTTAGGTTTTCACACAAGTATTAAAAAATCTTCAGTTTTTGCTTACAAAACAATGTTTAAAAGATTTTTAGCTGCGAGATTTTAATGTAATAGAAACTTATTTCCATTAAAAGTGTCATTTTGTAGGTCTTCAACATTTTTTTTTAATTTTTTAAACTTTATATATTTTTGTCTAATTTTTTATAAGTTTTTAAATTTAAAAAAATGGAAAATATGTGTCATAAAGTGTTTTTCCTTAATGAAATTGTGTTTATTTATCTTTTTATGAAATTAAGAAATTATGGCGATTTAGAGATATGTTTGGGAATAATAACATTTCTTTTAAATGTTTATTTCTATTATATTTTTTATTTCAACGCTATTAACTGCTATTATAACAGCTCTTCGTATATTTAAACTTTTAAAAGTTGAAAACGTTGTTAAGCTTTTGGGAATTTCAGGAAAAATTTGAATACACAAAAAATGTGTGAGCATATAAGCAGATTTGTCAAATTCAGTGCAAAAAGTGAGAAAAAAACATTAAAATTTAAAGAGCTCTTTCGCATCATAGGTTTTTCTGCAACTTTTTAAGTTTTTTTCTCAGTTTTAAAAATTATTTTTTTGGGGATTTTGGAGGTTTAATATACAAATTTTGGGGAATTGTAATAATTTTGTAGGGGGTTCAATTCTTAGAGACTTGATGATTTTTAAGTCTTTTTATAATATTATTATAGTTTCTTGTGTAAAATTTATTTAAGTAAAACGCGTGAAAAATTTGATTAAACTTTTTGGCAATGCCAGCCAGGACTACCTTTTATATTCAATTCAAATTTTTTGTTAGTATACGAAAATAAATACCTTATTACAATTTGTTTGCTTTTTTTTTGTTTTTATAGTTTTAAGTTTTTTTATAGATTTTTTACACCTTTTAAATTTAAAATTTTTACAATACCCACTCCCAGGAATCGTAGCCTGAATACCCATATTAAGTATTTGCTTATTTACTTTACTTTAATTATTTTTTGCCTTCTTAAATTAAATTTTTAATTTTTTTATTAACTTTTCATCAACATCATCGTTGTTGTCTGTCATTCTATATTTGTATAAGGCAATAAGTGATTAATTTATGTGGGTTGTTTATGATTTCTTTGATATAAAATTTACAATATTATTATTTAAGAGCACAACTTGAATTGGCGTTTTTTTTCTTGTGCCAGTGATTAGTTTATATTTTATGGAGGCCAAAAAATTTGTTTTTTTTTTCTTCTTAAGACTTTATTATAAATATTTTCCGGTTGCAAAAAAATAAAAAATTTAAAAAAAAATCCGCGCGTACTTTTTCGCAACAGTTTGCTTAACCAAATAAAAAAAAATCGAACGTGCGGAGTCTTAATATAAATGTGTGGGTAAAAGATATACATGTGTAACATAAATACGATATTTTTTACACAAAAAATTATTAGTTTGCCTTTTTTTCTTTACCTTAAAGACGTGTGCCATATTTATTTGGTAGCCCCAACCCACTTGGCATGCGTTTAACAGGCTTTCCATGTAGTCGTTTTCATGGATGGATTGATGATATTTTATAATGTTTTCAAATGCACACATGTATTTTTTTACTATTTAATAACTTGTGGCGTATTTGTAGTTAAATATCACAAAATGTTAATATACAAAGATTTTGTTATGTTTATCAAATACGTGGGTTTATTTTTTGCTGTAATTTTTCTTGGCGTTTGAAAAGAAGCTTTTCTATAGTTAAGGGAAATATTGAAATTTAATCGTAGCAAAATATGAGTTAAGCAAATTGTAACAATGATTTTCTTAAACAAACATATTCTGTATTTGTACTTTTGTTTATTTTTTCAAAACAATAAACACCTTCATCAAATAATTAAAATTGTCTACGGTCTGAAAAGGATAAGGATAACTAAAATAGTTTAAGACAAAAAGAGTTTCGTGAATAGTTAACTTTTTTTGAAATTTTTCTTCATAGAAAAATTTACCTTTCCTCCAGCCATTATTAAGTCTTTACCTAGGTTCATTCCCATCTACATAGAATAGTATAAAATATATTCTTTTGCTAAAAAAATATTTTTTAGGTAAAAGCTGGTTTTTTAATTCTTTAGAGGAAGTTATAAAAAATAATTAAGAGACCTTAAAATTTTCTTTAGATCCTTGGCTTTGACTGCAATTGTTGTTTCATTATTGCACTACGATTTATTTTCGTATTCCCAGTTAAAAAGAAAAAATTTTCACATTGGGAATTTTAAATTTATTTTAGGAATTGCAAAAGTTTCTTCTTTTTATCACCCAGCTTTCACCTATAAGTAGGGTGACCATTTGTATTGATTTTATCAGTACATGTTCTTACTTTTCATATGGTGTTCTGATTAAAAAGTGTTCTTAGTGTTGCCGGACAAAACGTAATTAATTTAACTAATTCAATCTAATAAACTTAAACGTTGAATAATATTCAATCTTCATGTGGCACATATCACAATTAAATGTTCTGAATTAATAAATGGAGTCTGTGGTACTGTAATATTAAAATTAAAATATAATGTAAAAACTGAAAGGCGTAGGGATATTGATACCAAAATTAATGGTCAACCAAGGCCCTTGCAGCCTAAAGTTAAAAATTTCATTTCACAAGTTTTAAAGAGCAGATTATTCGGGATACGATCATTTTATCTTGCTAAATTAATAAAATAAAATATAAACCGATTTATTTTTATCTCGATAATCTTTACTCTTTTCTAGACATTAATTGATCGTTTTAAGAAATTAAAAACAAAATCATTTTCCCCATATGGGGCCGTTTTTTTGGAGAACTACACTTATACAGAAAAAAGAGTTAAATTACTCATTAAAAAGATTTTCTAAAATTTTTATTAAAAAATGTTTAAAATGTCCCGTACTTTAATTATAAGACTTAGAGTCTTGTTTTATGGGATATCGAAATAAATAAATAAATAAATTGTTTGACTTTTCGTTGTTACCCGTGTTATATACATACAAGCAAACACCGATTAATATTGGGGCCCCTGGTATCATATTGGACATTGGTGATCTACACCATCAGCTGTCTAAGCTTTCTCTTTTATATACACATTTAAGCTTTTTAATAAAAATTATTTGTTATTTAATATTTCATCTGGCATCCCTCTTCTTCTTTTTCTTTCAAGTTTTTATAACAGTTGATTAATTCTAACCCATTTAAAATACTATTAACACCTCATTTAGTTAAAAGTGTTAAATGAGTTGTATGATTTCTGTTAATTTCATTTCATTATGTGTGCAAAAAATTAAATATTATATGATTGTGTTGTGTATTTGTTTGTTTATACCAATACCCAGCCTAAAATAAAGAGCAAAAAATATATAAATTTGGATGTAATGCCTCAATAACATTTTTTTAATTTAATGATCTAGACACGAAAATTTCAAGTGTTAAATAAATACACACAGAAAAAAATCATTGTAAAATCAACAAAAACAGTGTTGATTCAACATTTTTTGATAACAATTTTGCTTCATAAGCGTTTCATGTTAATTTAACATGAATTTCACTTTAAATTTAATGGTAGCTATCCACTTTAAAACAACAAGAAATCCTTTTAAATTAACATTGTAGTATATTTGAATCAAAGGGTTCATCATGTAAAAATAACGTTAAGAAACTATTAAATCAAAATTAGTAAAATTTAAAACAACATGAATTTCATGTTGAATCAATAGGAATATAATGTTGAATTCACTATTAAACCATTTTAAATTAATGTGACCGTCATGTTGAAATAACATGAAAACATGTTAAAATAACAGGAATTTTCATGTTAATTTGAAGTGGTTCCTATGATAAAATAACTTTTGCTCAATGTTGTTTAGCTGTCCCACAGTGGGGCAGCCAGTTAGTAAAAGTCACAAAATTTTTTATTTATTTCTATTTTTTTTATTATTTTATTTTTTTATTAACAAATATGTACAAACAAATACAAATATTTTTAGGTTTACACATAATATTTTAGTGTTCTTTACAAATATTTATTTCTTAAATATATATTACCATTGTTAATTGGGAAGACATGTAAAGGTGGGCTTGTAAATTCATGGAGCTTCTTTAAAACTATTTCATCCTTTAACTTGCCTAAAACATATGATTGAAAATGATCATCAAAGTTTTGAGTTTCAGCTTTAGAGCATAGAACGTAAATTTCAGAGTGAACTTTTACAATATATGAAACTTTATATAAAGTTAGAAATTCTCTTTTGATTGCTAAGTAACAATTTATTTTGTAAACAATTCCAGAGAAAATAATTTTATTACAAAATACAACATCATCAAAATTAATCTGTAAACGTGAAAACAGATATCTAAATTCAGGAATGGATTCAATTAAATGTATATCATTTAACTCGATATTATTTTGGATACCATTATCATAATCCACAAGAAATTTAGCAAAATTTAAACCCGCTTTTTTAGAGAGCGTTAGTGGAACATTAACTCTTGAGTTAATATTATTGCAATATCTTTTTGTGTTTTTGTGTTTAGCCTCAAACCTTAAGCTCCAAGTAAATTTTGGGGGTCCGCATTTCTTTATAAATGTTACGTAGTGCAGTAGAAAATGAGCTTTCGGTTTCAATGATCCATACAGTTCAACATAAATTTTATTATGCTCATATACTACTGAGTTTAGGATATCTAAATCAATATCGGAAAATTCAGTTTTTAATAGATTGTCCATAATTTTTACTAAAGAAGTTAATAACTTCCAGTGAGGATTATTTTGTGGAACTAAGTCTCCAATTAAAAGGAGTATAAAATCTGTTAAAGTCCACAATTCCCGAGCTGTCATTTTTAAGTTAAACGTTTGAATTGATTTCTGTGATATATCAGGGCCTATGTTTCCTACTTCGTCTTCCCCATAAGGGAACAGTCTTCTACGACTATTGAAAATTTCCAAAGAAAATATTTTACAATTTGTCAACGACATCAATGCATTACAAATGTCATAAATGCACACCCCTTCAAAGAGATCATGCATCAGATCCAGTGATATATTTTGGCTGACGTGAAAGGCTTTTAATTCATTAAAAATACAATAGGTTTTCACACCAGTTTCCCTAAAATTCTCTATTGAAAGGTCTTCGTTATAATTTTTCTGATTTCTTAATGAGTTATCAATTTCAATGTTATCTTGTTGCATCTCAGAGCGCTCTCGACGACAGATTCTGCAAAATCTTTTTGCATTAAAAGATTGGACAAAGCCAAGAATGGAATTGAGTCCCAAATTGTCGCCAAGAATTAAACCTAGTGTAAAATGTATTCGATGCGTTTCAAAATCTGTTTTTATTAAGAGCCCTTCATCTTCTAGACACTTTAGTTCCTGTATTAAATGGTAAAATATTTTTTCGTTTCCAAACATTTTAACGTCAGAACTATTTATGTAACACAAATGGAAAATAAAATCTAGCTTTGACATCACTTGCCTTGGCAAATTTGGTAAACTATAATATCCTGCTAAAATAGATTTTGAGTGGGAGCCTAAAGGGTTATTAATTCCGTATTCATCAAAATATATGTGAAGTGGAATTATGTGCTTATTTGCGAATTGGGTTTTTTGTGATTTAAAAACATCCCCATTGGAAAAAGTACTTAAAGTTTTTTTTTGAAGTGAGTCCTCTATATTTTTTAAACACATATCTAACAGCCCAGGAATTTCAAAAAGTTTTGTTAATTGAAATTTTAGTGGCAAAAAGCAGCAGCTAAATGTTTTGACGTCTAAGTTAGGATATCCATGTGTTACACATTCAGAAATTTGATTCGAAATAGTGATAGTGATAGGTTCCTCATACTTTTGTTTTTCTTTTAAAATTTTAAAAAACTTGTACTCTGTTGAAATTTCTGCAAACGGATTTTTCAAAAATTTTAGGATATTATTTAAATTTTCGCTAGTATGTGTAGTACCTAAAATTACTCTGACACATTCCTCGATGTTGGAAAATATGTTCACCAATAAATTTTGTATAGTCTGAATTTCTTTTCTTGGCATCATCGGCTCTGAGTACAAAAATAACGAAAAATTAAATGCTTGAGTTTTTAAATTGGAAATCTTGGATCTTAGTTCAGATTCAGTGATGGAAGCGTTATTTAATGTAGCACCTTCATCATCAATAGACATATTATGTACCTTAGCAGAGCTTGAATTATTTGGGCTTTGAGAAATATCTCCATTTTCATTTATATTTGTAAGGTGCTTACGATTAATGTGAGCTTTTAATGATTTGAAACACGAAAATTTTTGATCGCAGTCGTTTTGTTTGCACTGAATTGTACTTGTTGAATTAAGAAAGTGATTAATTTTATAATGTTGTATTAAGTCGCTTACAAATGGTAAGTCTTTATTACATATGAAACAAGTTAACATTTTGTATTTAGTTATTGAGCATTTAAGAAGTTAAGTAAAGCACAAATACTAGGTGATTTATAATCACTGACAAGTTTAATTTCATAGAAATATTCTTGTATAAAGTACCATGAACCTTCACAACCTTTTGGATATTCCAATGACAATGTATGAATTATTTTAAAGCACGTATCTAAACATTTCAAAAACGATGGAAATTTGAGTAAAGTTTTATCAAAAAAGACGTAAAATTTCTCGAGACTGTATATGCTGTGGCCTACAACTATTATAAAAGGCTGCACTGTTAAGCCTCTATTGTAATATTTTTCTCGAAGCTCAGAGATTACCTTTTCATAATCATTGATTGACAAAAGATGGACTACAAAGCTCTCGATTGCATCTGCTATGGAAATTTTTACGGAATTCTTTCCAATTTTATCTGGAAAACGAGCTGTTGGTAAAATTACTGCATTTAGTAGAACGGTATGTATATAATCTAAAGAATCTGGTAAAGAGAGAATTTGGAAATAAAAAAAATATGTTAGGGCATAATATGACAGTGTTATTATAATAGTACATACTTTGTTCAGAAATACATTTTGAGTTCGTAAAAACTTCTTTGGATTTTTTGTCCTTTATGTGTAAGTTATAATAACTTCCAGTTTTTTCCATAAACACGCTCCATTTACTGAAAAGAAGATGGTCTTTATTGGGAAATAGGAGATTGAAGTCTATATTAATCTATGAAAGAAAGAGAATGAATTATAAATTAGTTATTTTTGTAAATTTAATTAAACTCACTAATTCTTCGGATCTGCTGTTTGAATAAAGGGGCCAACTGCACAGATATTCATAATTACTTTTAGATGTCTTAAGCTCCTTTTGTCTTAATAAAAAGCTCTTCTGCCACTTAGTTTTAACTTCATCCCAGTCAGAAAAATCTCTTAAAAGTGAAGCTTTCAAAGCTAGCAAAACTGGCTCATCAAATTCAGAACAAGTTTTCTGTGAGATCGTGTCCAAAGCTTCCAAACTATCTTTAAATTTTGGTGATGTGCGCAGCCGCTTTGTCCTTTGATTTGAATATTTATCCCAAAGTTTGCCACCAGGATTTGCTTTTCTTCCACGTGGTATAAAGTAATATTCCTGAAAAATTAGAATATGTAAATACATTTTTGTAAGAGGATAACTTAAAAAATATAATATAAATACGTACTCTTATTTCAGAAGAAAAGTTTTCCACTATTTCATCTACAATGGTTGGCAAATCTTTCGGTGATAATTTTTCGTTCCGGTAAAAAATATCTTCTAATATTATATTTATTAAGTCCTTACGAAAAGAGTCGGTAAGTTGACTGTTTTTGTTATAAAAGTCTTTAATGGCTTTTCCTTTAAGGCTATCTTCTAAGATAAGTTTTAGGCTCTAGAAAACATTGATGCTATTAAATGTTACCAAAAAGCTAAATCATAATTTTAAAACTTACCTTTGAAAGCCTTGAGCTCCCAATTGTTGTTGAAAAGGATGAAGCCGATGTTATTGTTGAACTTACATTAGCTTGGCTTTGAAGCCAAGAGACTACTTTACTGGCAATGGTTTCAGACAGGGTGTCGTCATCAATTCCATACTGTACAAAAATAACATAATTAAAAAAATAATAAATTTCAAAACAACAAAATCTTAAATTTTTTTGTGTTTACCTCACTTTTTCTCCAACTAAATAATTTTTCTCGGAAACAAGCCCGAATACCAATAGGTGGTATAGCTTCCTTTATATCCTCCTTTGATAAGTATTTTAAACTTTCATATGTTATTTCAGCTCCTAAGCAATTATAAAGTTATTATTATTGAACTTAAAAGAAAATTAACAGATATCCATATTGTCATCTGGTATGCAAAAAGGCCAATCTAATTTTCACAGGAAATCTAAAAACCTACTTAATTAAAAGTGTTGCGTTAGAAACGGAACTTCTGCATAATAGTCACAAAGACAAGAACTTTAAAGTGCAGTCAAAATTGTTTTGCTTGGTGCGGTTTAATATATTGTTAAACTTTTTTGCTCTTAAAATAGGAAATCATTTGTTGTTACGCCTGTTTGAATTTTTTAAACAAGGTCGATATTTTTTAATCAAAAGGCTACACAATTGTCAATCAAAAACTCAATTTTTTATTTTTTTTTGCTGTAAGACCTTTCTGCATTTCAGATGGCGATATGTATTTGAATATAATTCATGTATCAGGAGTATGTACTTACTTTCCAAATAAGGCTTAACTTCACATAAGTTGAAACTTTTCAACAGCTCGTCTAAGTGGGAGCTTTGATTCGTATTTTGAACAATTGGAATGTTTACTATAATATTTCCATCTGCGTCACTTGCAAAATGAATATTTTCTTCACTAGTTGCTAAATGTTCCACAATACTTGTTAAATTTAAATTATTACTTTCATTATTAGACGCAAACATATTAATATTGAAATTATTAACTCACTTTAAACATATAACACTGCAATTGTGGTACGTAAACGATAGAATAAAAGTTTTTGTTTTTTTGCTGCTGTAAAGAAGCGGTATTTTTTGGATTTTTTTCGGATTCAATATGATTTAATTTTGTTTCAACATGTTTCATGTAGTTTTAACATGCATCAACTTTATTTTAATGTAAAAACAGTCATTATTAAAGTTTCACAACTTTGATTTAACCAATTTAACATGTTGATTTATTATGAGTAAAAGTTAGTTTATATTTAAAGTTGACAAATGTCTTTTTTATATGTATCAATGTTATTTTAATGTGTTTAAGTAATGTTGAAATAACAAAAAAAACTTTTGTTTTAACTGTGCGCAATGTTAGTTTTACATGAAAAACTGTAATTTTTACTACATAGACTGAGTTTTAAAAATTTAACATTGCTCAATGTTATTATAACATTGTAAAATGTAATATTAAAAGTAAACAACTTTATTTTAAAGTGATCAAAATTAAATTAACTTTTTTTAATATTAAATTAACAGTTTTAACTATTAATTTAACGTGAAACAATGTAAAATATATATTAAAATGAATTTTTTCCCAAAAATTAACATTACATGAAATCAACATTTTTTCATGTTGATTTTACGTTGAGGGTTTTTTCTGTGTGTATTAACAACAAAATGCAATAAATGTATTTTTTAAAAAGCAACAATAACAAAAAATGTGTAAACCGCTTTAAATGCAGTGTTGCAAGTGATTTAAACAAATTGAAAACAAAAATCTTGCAACAATGTCAGAACAAATGTCAGACAGAAACTGCAATGCAATTGGAGCATTAGACAGATAAAGAATAGAAAAAAAGTAGAACTATGTTGCACATTGGGGTTGTCAAAATATTTTTTTTCTTTTTGGATTTTTGTTGTGGGTTCCAGTTTTTTTAAAGAGGCTGAGATTGAATCAAAAATAAAAACTTTTTTATTTGAATACGCAAAGTTTACAAACATAAGTGGCAAAACAAAATATAGAAATTATATGAAAGGAAGGCGTGGGAGTTTCCGATCTTTACCATCAATTTGCTTTTAAAGATTTTTAAAATTTTTAAAACTTAAGCTATTGTTTATAAAAACTTTTTATAATTTTGCTTTACGCCTTAATAAATCAACAGAAGTTTGTTTTCATTCAGTGACCACTTTGATGTAGTTGCTTTCTACCGAAGATTGTACAAAACAAAAAAAAACGTCCGTCAATAAGTGAATCATCCTAATAATCTATTTAGGTTAGCCTAGACTTCCAGCTAAAATAAAAAAACAAAACTATTAATTTGTGTACATATTTTGCAATTGTTTTAAGGCAATATTTACATAAGAGTCGCTTGGGGTAATTGAAGTTTAAAAAAATTTTTGTTTTTAAATGCGAAGCGTATCAACGTAAAACTTATAGCTGTTAGAAATAAATTAGAATTTGTTGAAATAGGTGTGTTTCTTTTAATCATCGAAGTGCCAAACAATACGTTTAATAGATCAGAATAGTCGGTGAATAGTCTCTTTGTTAGACTCACTGAGCTACAGTGGGACCGTTTGATTATTGAAAACGTAGCCAAAGACTTTAAAATTTTACTCTACAACAAAAATATGAAAAAATTTTCTATGAATATTTTTTTTTAATTGTCGAAAACCTTTAAAAAATATATAAATTGTCATTGAACTTTAATCCTATTTTCATGTGGGCTCATAACTACAAATTTTTTCAGTTTGTGTTTAAGAAAACGTGGCTTAGCTGTCAACCAGCCTTGACAGTTTAATGTTTTTACTTTGTTTTGTTTTGTACTGTTTGTTGTTTTTTTAACATAACTGGGGTAATAAAAAGGGCACAAACTTTTAAACCATCACGATTTTCTATTAAAATCACATTTTTACAAAAGCAATATTGGCAGACTAGAAACAAACTGGTTTTGCTGGTGCTTTCAATACTTTGATGAGGAGATTAAATTAAATAAAACTGGTGAAAAATAAATTGAGATACTTAAAAGATTTGTTTAATCAAGATAAACAAATTGGAAAAGGAAATAAATGTCAAAGAAAAGGTTACATGTTTAAAAGTTTTTGATAAGAGCTTTCTAAAGTATAATATGAAATTTAACCATGTTTAAACTACAGCTGCAATTACTAGTTTCGATTTTTGGATTACCAACACTATTTTCCTCTTTGCATAACATATTCCTAATTTAGTTTGACAGTTGTGTATTTTTGTTAATGTTACGTAGAAAATACATATATATGTAAATACACACAGAAATATGATTTTATCCCACGAGATATGGCCAACAGTTTTCTTAACTTCATAATTTCTTAAAATAATAAATTTTATTTTTATTTATTTGACATTTTCTTTTTGCTATTTTTTGATAATTAATTAATTTTTTACAGTTTTACAGGTAAACCACCAATTAGATTTACAAATGACACTAGTTTTATCGTAATTTAACTGACTATTAAAACCCAATTGGCTGTTTAACAATTTGGCGTCAAATTACATCTAAGAGAGCGAATCACATAATTTGGTTGTAATACGTGTAAAACGGAAACAGTTTTGAATAAGGAACTTGCTTTTATGAACTTAAGGACTATTAAGGAGTTGGGAATTATATTTTTAGATCTTGTATCATATTTAGTTCTAAACAAATTAAAAATACTACTTTAAGTTATTTGATAAATCCTGGAACGGTAAACACTTTAAATTAGCATTTATTTAACTAAATAATTTTTCCAAATTTTTAAATGAATAAAATCAATTTCTATAATTTATTCCGCTCCTGTCTTACCAGCTACCAAAATTCGAAAAATATAAAAAGAAATATTTTAAATGGTAATATTATAATTTTTCCAATCATTTAACTATCTTGTTTTCTGTTTTTTTTTTATTTTGCAAAATTTTTTTTATCAGTTTAATGCTGTGTCTACATAATCTGGACATTAAAAATCTTTGAAATCTCAATATGAAAAATGATACAATAAATTTAACACACATCTCTTTTATGGCAATTTAAATATCAAAACATTTGTCTTAATTTTGTTTTGTACGCTACGCCAAACAATTTGGTACATTTTTTTAAAAAGATTGTATGATACGTTACAAAAACATTCAATTAATGTGATTTTAACAAACGTGAGAAATTTTGCAAGCAAATCTGAGGTTTTTCTAAACAACCGCCTTTGTCTGATGCTAACTAAACTAAAACTAAAAATTTAAAAAGAAACACATACGCGGTTATTGAAGAGAGTAAAGGTTCATTCATAGCCACAGAAAACAGCTGTTCGAACCAAACTTATGGGCAACACTGTACTAGTATTTAATTAAAGGTGACTTACCAGTACGCCATGATCATAATTAAGTTTTGGTTTTTATGGCAACGAATGGTTATGGCGTTATGATAAGTCACATATAATTGAACCTTAATATTAGTGCTTTCTCTTAGTCGTTTTGGTGTTACTTTTTAAGCTTGTGTCAAGTGTTACCAATTTGCATTTAAATTTGATTGGCTGCTATTTGCTAATATTAAAACTATTACTGCTGCTGTTGCTGCTAACGTAAGTCCACAATGACATCCAAAGCCAACAAGAGAGAAAATGAATGGTTTCCGTTTGAAACAAAAAAAAAAAAAAATTAAATTGTCACAAATGTTTTGCAAAGAAAAACTTTTAAAATTACGAAAAAAATGGTAAGATTAATGAGTATTTAATTTATTTGCTGGTAATACTAAAAAGACAAGATACAATGCAAAATGAATAAAAAATATTTTATTTATTACTTAATTCGTTAATTCATTAGTTTTTTGTAATATATTATTTTTAATCCTAGACAAAGCCAATTAAAAAAACATTTAAAAAATAATTATGGTTAAAATCACAAATAAAAAATAAACCAGTAAAATATTATGGAACAATTCAAATAAGGTGGGAAGGACGATGTTTTGGTTAATAGTTTGTATATTGTTAACAAGCCGAGATATCCAGCAAGGATCAATGACACAAAATGAATTAAAAAGAATTAATCCTTAACACAAAAAGCTTTTTTAAATAACGATAAAATTAAACAGGTAGAATTAATTTTGACTCAAAGGACCAAATTACAAAATTTTAATATTGGTTCTCATAATTTAAAAATTAAAAAACAAATAAACATTTACTTCTGTATATTTAAAGACAAGTTTTTTATTTTCATTTAACTTAAAATTTTGTTCAAAAATATTGCTTAAATAAGCTTTATTTATTTGAAAAATTGCATAAATGTTCTATGAATTACCACAACGAAACTTTAAGTATTATTTTAACCTTAAACATCTTAGGTTTAGCACTTTTAATAAATTAAATGTTTCAGATTTTAACTTTTGTTTTAACAATTTTTAAAATAAAAAACACTGTAATAACAAGTGTTTTCCATTGCAATTCTAAATGTTTTGCTTAGTTTCCTTTTGGTTAATGATTCTCTAGCTCTGCCAAAGTCTCTTTATTTTTAATTTGTGTAATTTTGAAAATGTCAAAATTGTTAATAAATTTTTTTTAACAGAAATCATTTTTTATTCTTCAAATTGTTTTATTAGTATTACCATTCACTGCTTTTTTTTCATTTCATTACAATAATGATGAAGATTGACAGTTTAATTAAGGAAAAACATTCATTTTGCCTGATATTGCCATTACTTTGGTCATGTAAATATTTAAATAAATCTGTGTTATTTAACGTTTAGCATTTAAAATTAATTTGGTTATGGTTTCTTGCATTAAATCGAAAAACAAAATGTGAATAATTACTGTTTAACTGGTTTTTGGGTAAAGATTTAAACAGAGATTAATTAAAAATTGTTTTTGAAAAACTAGATGTAATTAAATCTGCATGATATTTAAGAAAAAAAAATACATAAAAATCCTTAATCACACAATGCTGCAAGAGCTTAAAAGTGCGAAAGAGATGGCTATATTATGTATCGTTATTTTAAGCTTCCAAATGATTTACTAAGTGCGATATCAAGATTATCGTTAGATTAACTTTAGCTTACTTTACGCCAATAAAATTCATGGTAGCGGTTTTCATGCAATATTTTATAGCCCTGCTCCACCTGGGCCATGCTTGTTACTTCTAAAAGTAAGTTTTAAACGCCCAATATAAACAATACCAAACGAATTAGAATCATCCCCGAATCGATTTTCAGAAATCCGATTGTTTGCCTGCGTGAGTGTTGAGATGAAGTTCAATATACAGATCGGATTTTGTAAAGATAATTAAACAATTTGGTTTTGATATCTAAAGAAACGATATCTGTTAAAAATAGAGATAAGGTCTCAATAATAAATGCCGAGTCAGTAGGTCTGAAAAATTTCGCATGAAATTAAAAATTTATTAAAACGCAAACAAAGCCAATTCGGGCCAATTTTGATATTTGCTACCTTAAACAAAATTTTATAAAATTTAATTAATTTTAAAAAAAGGAGACCATTTCTTTTTTAAAATTGTTGTAAAAAAACTTTTTTTTTTTTGTTAAGGAAATTAGCTTAAGTATTGACATTCCTTTGGCACAGTTGCAAACTTTAATTAAACGAGTTTTATACAGAAATGTGACACATTTATTAAAGCTTTTATTGCTTATTTAAGATTACTGATTAAGGCTGTTTAAACAAATATTTTCCAATTTTTTTTAAGAAAACAATTAATCAACGAAATTGAAATCTGATTATACAGAGATCTTCATAAGAACACATGTCAGAATTAGAATTAAAATGGTCCTTCGAATATAGTTAAACTGTTCACTAATAATCCGCATTTTGGGTAAAATTCTTACAATTTTTCTATTTAGTTAAACTTAAAAAAATGGCATTTGCTTAAAAGGTAAAGTTGTATTTGTAATAAAACTTTCTGCCACCCATTTTCTTTTTTAATTAAAATTAAAAAAAGATATAATTTTTTTACTGACCTAATTTTCTTTTTTACTAAAACTCGTTTAATTTCAATAGAAAAAAAATGAGATCAATTTATAGTTTCTTATATCTCTGTAAGAAAATCTTTTCAATGAAAAAACTTTGTCTATAAAAACACTTTTTTGCCGCATATTAATGAACAACAAGACCACCCTTTAGTGTAAGAAAAATTACAATCATGACCAAATAATAACGTTAACCGAAAAGAAAATATCGATATAGAAACTCTAGCAATTAATTGACAAAAAAAAAATTGTAAAATTTTCTCCTTCATTTTCTACTTTTAAATTGCTACCAGCAGCTCTTAAGAGTTAGTCGGCCAATTTAATGTTAAATAAGATTTTCTTTTAAAGATTTTAAAAGGCTATCATGTTCTTGCATTAAACAATTTGCAATTAAATTTTTTTCGCAAGAAAAAAATCTATTTAGACTTGAGTTTATTAAAACGGTAGCTTTTATTTGAAGTCTTAGATATTGTCTCAGGACGGTGTGGCAAAAAAATCCTCCCACTTTTCTTATGTGCAAGTCCATAAGAAACAGTTTAGCAGGCGACTGACTAGTCTATTGCCATAGTGGGTATTTAAAATCATGTTGTTCATAAATTATTTGTATATCTTTGTTGTTATTTATTTTAGTTTTTATCAAAGTCAACATAAACTATCATAATATTATTTATTGGTTTTTGTTTTTAGAGCTATAGGATATTTAGAGGCAGTTTTTGTTGGCTAACTCAATGGATGCCCGGATATATTAAAATTATAAAGAAGGCATTAAGCAAACCTAACTATTAATCGAAAATTAAATTTAAGCTCGTTGTATTCCTTGTATTTTCCCAAAATAGGTATTATAATTTATTATAATTTAACCTAAATTTAGACATATGTATCACTGTTAAACAGCTTAACGATTTTACTACACCAATTTTGCCTACAAAGTTGCAGTTTTGAAATTATCTGAAGACCACTTAAAAGTTAAAACGGGTTTGCAAATTTGTTTTGCCACCATTTATTAAATATTTAAACACTTTATATAGAACAAGCTAGATTTCTATTAAATATTGTCAAAGAATAAGCGGTCTTTAGATGGAAAAACTAATCAAAATGATATTTCAATTATGTGCGTAAAACTATTATTAAAACGTTTTTTTTAATTAATGGTTGCTACCCAGAAACGTTAGATAATGACTTAATTAAAACGTGAACGAAATATGTCTAAAGCAGTGGTGCCAACTTGTGGTGCTCGAAGCGACTAAGAATAGAAAAGGAAAACTGTGTATTTGAAAAATTTAAATAATAAAAGAAAATTACTTTAAAACCTCTAAAAAAAAATAAACTTAATTTCCAAATGTTAGTTTTTGAAAACCGGAAAACGAAATTAGTTTTTTAAACAAAAATAGTTTAAAGTTGAATGAACTATTTCATTTAGAGTCCCAAGAGTTACCAGATAAGAGCAAAAGTAAACCCAGCGATTTCAATTTTATTTTTTCGATGTAGTTAACTTAAGGATGCTCCACATTTTTTTGGCTCATGCCTGCCGTCTTGCCTTAAAAACCCCTTTAAAATTCTTGAAGGTTTTCAAACAGATGAGACCCAAGACAGTTTTCCCTGCACCGCACGAGCGCTGGCTTTTGTCGTGAACCACTGTCCAACAATGACCTGCAACCGTCCCCAATAAATATTAACAATCACTCCTCGACAAAGGTTTAAAACCTTTTCCCTTTGGGCTAAAAGGTCCCCATTAAATCCTGGAGAATCTACAGGAGATTGTATTTACTCAGACCTCCGAAGCCCTGACACCCACAGCATAGCCTATATAGCCGTTATGCAACTTAAGTGGAAACCTGATAATAACCGCTGCATCATCCTCAAACATGTTACTTACAGTGTTTCTGTCCCCAAGCGGGGCAGCTGAGAACGAAAGTTGATATGCTGGGGTCCGTCCTGTACGAGCCCCAGAGTGATCGCGTAAGCGGTATTGTATGATTTTAAGGCTCTCAAGATAGAGTCTCTAGTTTTGGCAGGTCTACCTAAGCACATGAGCAACTGTTGAAGTAGGCTAATAGCTAAAAAGGTGAAAGCGTGTTTGGAAGTAGGTGAAAAGGGAAATTGGCTACGCCTGGGGACCCTAGGATCTAAAATAAGATCCCGTCAGAGTAGTAGCAAATAATGAAAAGGCCGGCATTGGCATGTTGAAGCATGTGCGTGACTCGGTCCAGACTGGCGGTGAGAAGATTATGAAGCGTTGATGAAAGTGGAGAAATTGATTTGTATAAATGAAAAGAGATCCTTCTAACAGAGCTGGGTGTCGCATTTGTTGGGTGCGACATGATAATCATAATCTTTCTTGCTTAAGGTTGGGTGCTGTTTCACAAGCGTGTGGAAAGGTGTCTTGTCGACGCTGATATGTTTTGATTATGAAGAAGCTAGATTCAAACTAGAGCCGCAATTCGGGTTTAGATAGCCCAACTCCTCACCAAGGGATATGTTATGGCTATACAGAGTCATGGCAGAGAATTGGTACCTGGGTGGCTGGGTGGGCCATTCTGGCGGCGCTGGTGGACGCTTTGTTTCCACCAAGTGTTAAGAGCACCGTGAATTATCGCCCGCACGACAGTTGTGTCACGTAAAACCCATAACGGCTGTCCTCAGTGGGGTTCCAGTCCCTTACAAAGAATGAAACTGGTAGCTGCTAGAGAACATCAGTTCTCTATCTGTATACAGGAATGTTGCGCCTTTCGCGGCGTCGGTTTACCGTTACCTGACAGTTGGTCAAGCTGGAAGTTGCTATCGATTGCCGATTTTTTTGTCTGTAGGCAAGTATGAGGTGTCCTATGCCCCGTGGGGCTATGCGTCGCTGACACTAGGCGAAACTATTGGCAGATTCGGTCACGAGGGGTAACCAGTCCCTACACTATGTAGAGTTCAACTGGTAGTAGCCTTGGCTACACAGGTTACAAATGTCAGGGACCAGTGAAGCTTTGGCTCTGGCCTGGAAATGGTATGCATCGAGGTGGTTAAGGTTTGGAACCAAAACGCGGGTAGAACTTTGGCTCGGGTGGAGTTACGCTGCAATTTTTTAACCTTTAATTTCTACTATTTTCAAAATAAATTAAAACTCACCACCCCCCCCTCCTCTCAAACAATTTCTCGCTCACCACAACTCTATTGAACAAGCAATTTTCATTGTAAAAATTAATTAAAAAATCAAGATAATTGCAAAATTGTTTGAAAACCATTTAAAAAGAAAAAACAGCTGCATTCTTAATACCACTGGGTGATAATGAAAATATCCATGCAATAACATGGCGCTTAAATTATTAAGAACGTTTTTATCTTACACATGCAGTGAATGAGATTAATTTAACCCAGACGCAAGATGAAAAAATAACAAGATAAAAATTGTTTTTTTTTACTTTTTACTTTGTAATTAAGCAAGAAATTTTAAACGGTTTACGAAACAAGGAAGAGAGCAATCAAATATTAAGTTAAAAGAAATGGGTTATCAGGAAAAAAGATTATTACAGGGAGATGGCTGAAATGATAACAGCAGCACTGACAAAAGATAAAAAGAGATTTAAAGAAATAATTAAGACACACAGTGAAAAAAGTTAAAAAAATACAACAAAAAAAATAGCAGAAGACATGGATTTTAAAAATGAAGAAAATTAATTTAATCTTAAGAACAAGTTGCATTTATTGCGACTGTGATAACTGTCACTTGGTTTAATATCTTTTAAATAACAAACCCTTTAAGCTGCATTTAAAAAAATAAAAATTTATTTATTTTTTGTCAAATAAAATAAATGAATTTTTATTTCTTGTTTGCTCATTGAATACCCCTATTCATGTTTTAAACCAAATCTTGCTTAATTCCATTATGTCTAGCAGAAACTTTGCAACACACCATGCACAAGTACTAAATAAATAAACTTTAATTACTTGTTTATTTAAAGTTTAAAAAAAAAATAAAAAAAAATCATATTTTTTTGCTGGTAATCTCCGGTCTTCTCTGCCTTAAACATGCAAATAGTAAAATCGAATTTTATGAATGAAAATATCTTGATTTTAATGCAGTTTGCAACCAAAAAGCAAACAAAATGAAAATATTAACAAAAGTGGGCGTTAACGCCAACTTATAAATTAAATATATGTTTAAAGACCCACTACAAAATGCATTTTCTACTTTTATTTTTGGCTCTTACGTCTTACACTTTAAGACTTTTCCGTTTAAATAATTAAAAATTAAATTTTTTTTGTAACTTTTTAATAAACTTGAATTTCCGCCTAAATTACTTAAAGCCAAATTTCAATAGAGATTTATTGATATAAAGAGACTTAATTAGGGTTTCCAGTTTTTTCATAGCTTATCCCTGAGAAATCGTTTATCTTAAACGCAGTATAATTTTTTTAATGGAAATAATTTCGATTGCTGGCAGAAAAGTTAAAAAAATAATTCTTTTTAGGAAGCAGGCGTTAAGATGGGTTGAAAGGAATAGGCTTCAAAGGCCCTCAGTCCCCCAAGACATACACATAAGCCAGTGATCGGTTTGTTGTGCGCTTTTAGCAAGAAAAAAATCTCGGAAGAAATGCTTACAGAAATTCGGTGATTGCGGACGATATCCGTCAACACCTCTCATTCTACACTTCTTAAGTAAGCCACATCTGGCAAAACATGAGACATAAAACATCAAACTCTGGCCTGTGCAAAAGCTAGGTAATGACACAATAAATGTATGCCCTGCACTTGTTGTCATCTGCAGTTCCCACCCGATTAAGGTTTGCTCGTAAGTTTGAGTTACCCGTCAGCACACTCATCACCTTGCTCAGTTCAGGCTTTCCAAGTCTCAGAAGGCCCCTAGTCCTGACCCTATTTGGGTCCCCAGAGGATTCTCGTTGTTCTGTTGCACCCTGTTAGCAAACGGGAACAAAGTTTATCATGACGATGAGGCTAAATTGGGTGTTTTTTTTTTATTTTATGCCTCTGAAGCACTGATTATATATGAATAGTCCCTGAAATTGTTAAAATGTTTTTTTAGAAATCTAAATATCTTTAGAGTTAACTGAACAGATCTTGAGAACTTGTTGGTTTACAAGACTTGCATGTTGCATGTAAGTTTAAAGTGTGTTTTAACCACCCCACACTTGCTTATTTGTTTAAACTTGAAGTTTTAAACACATTTTTTCTAATTTTTTTAATTTTTTTGTAGTAAAACCCACAAACGACTTGATTTTTTTGTTACCTTTAGCTCACTTGGCAACCTTTAGTAAACTTTTATTTAATTTCCTTTTTTTTTTATTTATTTATTTACTTCTTAAGGCAGTTTTGCGTATTTTGGTTGAACAATATTTTATTTAAAACATTTAAAAATTGAAAAATCTGTATTTATACGTAAATTTCAAGTGTCTGTTGTTGTTGCTTTAAAAAAGAAATTTTTTTGACTTGGCCCTAGTTTTCTTGATACCCAATCTTGATAAATCATCATAAGTGCACTCTCTTTTTTTCAAACTTTTTCTATTTGTAGACAAAACTTTAAAAGTCGATGTACTAGTGCTTAAATAACGGCAGTCTGGTTCATAAGCACATATGAACATGTATTGGTTAAGGGCCAAGGATTATTTAATAAATTTTACACTTATTTGCATTTGTATGCATCTAAATATATCGTCACTTTTAAACAAACTAGGTATTCCTGAGATAAAGCTCACCTGGGTCCGCTAGTGCCGTCCTTTTGTACTACCTGTAGAGAAAAATAGAAAAAGTGGAAAGAAAGAAAAACAGGATAAAGCAGACTAGCCAAAGTTTTTGGCAGAAATCAATGCTCTTAGTTTGAGGAGAACTTCTTCCATTATGTTTTGCTTCCTTCCAGTAAACCCAAATAAGAAGGTTGTAGGCAGTCAAGACCGACCATTTATACCAACACAACAGGTTGTTTTATATTAAGTAACAGAATATGCAGGAAATGTATGCAGTTTAAGGTGACTTTTGTAAATGGGCATTATACAGGATGCATGGTAAATTATTTACCGAATGTCACAAAATAGAAGAAAATATTTTAAAAAGAAATAGCTGACCTTTCTGGGAGGGCATCTGTATGAGGGAAAAACAAGAAAGGAATAATAGGAACACTTATAATAAGATTGAATTAGAGAAATTCTAGAGACATAAATTTGAGCAATTACTAAACTAATATCTAGTATTGCTAACGATAATCCTTACATCCGGCTACAAGACTTGGATAAGGAAACTGTTCGAGTCGCGATTCAAGTAACTAATTTTAAACGTAGCACAAGTTGAATCTGCTCGCCTTTGTTTCAAAAATTGTTTGCCTTTTATTTCAAACAAGTTAATAACCGAATAAGAATTTTTGAGCGGTTTACAGGTGTAATTTTTGTAACAAACATGCTGTTATAAACTAAGTGAGAATTATTAGAAATTAGTTGTTGTTTCCACGGCACGTTAAAAGAACGCCAAGTTGTGCTTTATTATACCCTACATCACAATGTAATATATTTTACGGCATTGATATCTAAAAAACTTGTGTTCAGATTTAAGCGTTATGTAGATCGGGCGGGTTTTGTGATGTTTTTTCTTTATGTAGAAATTATATGAATTAGTTATTGTTATAATACCAGCAAGTACAAAATGTTTTTGAGCATTAACGTGATTCCCGAAAAAAGTGTTTTTGAAAGTTAGGCTTCAAATGTGCGGATCTATAAACAATTTGACATTTCCATTTTATTTAAGAAAGGCTTATTGATGCATGTTATTTTTTTCCATAGGATTATCTTTACATTATCCATTACAGAATCGGTTATGTTAGGGGCTTGCTTCTATCTCGATCCATAGTTAACAGATGCTGGTAGCTTTATATCGTTTTAAATAGTTTTAATTTCAATTGTTGCACAGACAGATGGAGAGAATAAAAACTCAAGTCCTAACGAGAAGGCGTGATTCCATTGGCGGAAAATTTTTAGGGTGAGACCAAAAACATTTCCACTTTAATAAACAACAGGATTTCAACATACGGATAGATAGAATACAAACGTTAGTCGGCACAGAAGGGCGTGGTCCTAGGGGCGTAAAGTGTTTGTAGAGTAGTTTTTGCATTTAACCTTATTATTTGAGGGGGTGAGACTTAAATATTTTCAAAGGAAAAATTTAGCCGGACAAATATGGGCCCCAAATGCAGAGTTAGGGGGATAGAATCATAGCTAAGGCAGTTTTAGTTGTAAAAGCTTATTGCGGAACCACTTTTAACCGCTTACAAAAGACATATATTTGTGAGCTTTGTAAAATATCAAACGTATTATTAGCAGATGCGATAGGGTTTGTCTTAATGCTATTTTATTTTAATGAAATTTTTTATTCACTACCCCAATATTATTTCATTCGCATGTTGACTTTCTTTCATACAAATTTAAAAGCGCCTACACTTTCAAAAATAAAATTAAACAGCCTGTCTGTTTGCCTCTGCCATTCAACCAATAGCCAGCCATTCATGAATTTAAATCAATGTATGTCTTTATTCGTCTGTATCTACTTACATACGTCCGTCCGTCCATTTAATCCTCAATCCTTTAAACAGTCACTTTTCTTTTCTTACCTTTAGTTTTTTTTACGTTTTTAACCACTCACAAATAAGCTGTTTTTAGTCAATTTACTGTCTATATTTTATTAGTCAGTGATGCACATTTTATAGTTATTACTTTAGTTTTATAACTCCTTTACACTAATAACAAATATTTCATTCATAATTTAACAAAATGAAATATGTTCACAAGACTAATATTTTTTTTTGTCTGGATTTTTAAGCAGCAAGGCTTACTGGGCTGCAATAAAACAACAACAACTATTTGTTTTATGTGGCAAAATGATGCAGCGGACGGCATGCAATATTTCCAGGTACCTGTTGCCATATTTTTTCCACTTTGTCATTTGCTTCTTCGTCGTTGTCATATGCAAATAAATTTCAGTTGATCACCACAAATTTATTTGGTGTTTTCGTGTCTGTTTAGGGGCCCAAAAAAAAAAAAAAATCAGCAACAAGAACCGTTCAAGCAAACGGTTTTTTGTTAGCTTTTGTTTCTTAAAACATGTACTTCTTGTCTGTTTTATTTACTTTTTCTTTGCTTTTTTGTGTTGTCTGGGTTTATAGATTTATAGTAGGTTGTTAAGAGTTGTGTTCCATAGAGTTAAAAACGTGATTTGTTTTTACACAAAAACAGCAACCAAAACTCGTGCTGCTTCTAATGTATCGGTAATAACAATACAGACAAAAAATAAAAATGAATTTGTTAAGAATGCGCCAAAATATAAAATATTTTATGCGAACTTTCGCCTTTTTCACAGGTTTGTTTTAAACAAATATTAAATGCCGTAAAAAAGACTTAAACACAACTTTAAATTGTTCTTTTTTTGGATTAAGAATAGCTTTTTTTAAACTATTTTATTTAACAATAGTTTAAAATAAGTTAAATAAGAATGATTCTGTAAAGCTTTCCCTTGTTAAAGCTTTTTAAAAGCTCAAATACGATCACAAACTGAAAACTCATTTAAAGAGTTTTAGATAATAAAAGCTTTTTTAAGCTTCAGAAGCATTAAAAACATTTTTACATTAAGCAAGTTACTTAGGGGTTTCTCTTAAATCATCTTTAAAAGCTTTTTGCCCTAAATTAATCATTTTTCTTGGTTTTTTTTTTCAGAATGTCAGTGCAGTCCCATCGGCTCATTCAGCAATATCTGTGACAAACGTTCGGGCCAATGTCATTGTTTGGTCAATGTTACCGGTAGACGTTGTGATAAATGCAAGTCGGGACATTGGAATTTAACCCAAAATATTGGTTGCCATGACTGTCGTTGTGATCCTTCAGGCTCTCGCAGTCATGAATGCAACCCCTGGACGGGTCAATGTGATTGTAAAATCGGTGTAGGTGGCCAAAGGTGTAATGAATGTACGGATGGCTTCTTCGGCTTCTCAACAGATGGCTGTCAACGCTGTGCTCCCTGTTTAGCTGAAGGCCAAGTTTGTGACCCCCTAAATGGACGCTGTGTTTGCCCGCACAACAGCAGAGGTTTGGGTTGTAGCCAATGTATGACTGGCACCTGGGGTTGGCAACCGAGATTGGGTTGTCGCGACTGTCAATGTGATCGCGTGGGTTCGATTGGCCAGTATTGTCATACCCAAACGGGTCAATGCCAGTGTAGAGAGGGATATTCTGGACGTAGCTGTGATGTATGTGCGGCCGGTTATTTTGGTTACCCTGAGTGTAGACGTTGTAATTGTGATACAGATGGTTCTTACGTGGGCAAGGATGGTCTTATAAGCTGTGATGCAAATGGTCAGTGTCCCTGCAAGAGTTTGGTGGTGGGCTTAAAATGCGATACGTGCATGCAATCGTCATTTGGTTTATCTGCCCTGAATCCTGAAGGCTGCACAAGATGTTATTGCTTCGGCCGTTCTAGTGAATGTGAACAAAGTAATTGGTCTTGGGGTCATGTAAGAATGTCCGAATCCCGCAATCTTTCTGTACAATATTTAAGCTCACAGCACATAAGCAACAATGTATTTGAATATATAGTGGTTATACAAATGTCGGGATCTAAAACCTATAGAGAAGATGCGGAAATACAAAATTTTAATGGCCTGAATTTAATACCCCGTTCTACAGGCAATGTTTCCATGGGTTCATATAGTCAGCTTAATTATCCTTTATATTTTCAATTGCCACCACAATTTCACGGTGATCGCATAAGCAGTTATGGTGGTAACTTGTATTTTACTTTGTTAACAGAAGGTGGTAACACACCTTTAGATCGCAAGATTTTGAGCCGCTTTCCCTTGGTGCAGATACATTCACACTACAAAATGATTTTGGATTTTTATGAATACGAAAGTTTTGAATATTCACGCAATGAAACTTATCGAGTGCCTTTGCATGAAACATTTTGGAAGTTACATCACAATGGCCAGGCAGTTGATCGGGCTACTCTAATGGCGGCCTTGCAAAATGTGAAACATATACTTCTAAGAGGTTCCTGTTTTGCTGATTTTACAGAAACAATGTAAGTCTTAGAGTATTTAAATTATTTGGAATTTAGTTTAAATATCAAAAAAATCTTTAGTTTGCAAAATGTCTATATGGACTCAGCCATTTATGTACACGGCTCCACCAGTATAATTGCCAAGGGTGTTGAAAAATGTAAATGTCCCAAAAGGTTTGATGGTTTATCGTGCCAAGATCCAGGACGTGGTTATTACAGATGGCGTAATATCACAGAAATTGAAACGATATTTATTGAAGATCTAATAGGTCGTGCTGCTCCTTGTTTTTGTAATGGACGCAGCCAGGAGTGTAATCGCGAAACTGGAGAATGCTTGGTAGGTTTTAGATATGAAAAATCCAGTGTTTGGAATTTAAAGGTTAACTTTTTAGAATTGTCGCGATAATTCTGGTGGCCTTCATTGTGAACAATGTGCTGAGGGTTTTTATGGGGATCCCAGTTCACCTCATGGCTGTCAAGCATGTCCTTGTCCTGAAACTAACCGCAACTTTGCCAAGGGTTGTACTGTTTGGAAGGGTGAAGTAAGCTGTGTTTGCCGTCCTGGCTATACGGGCAAATTGTGCGATAAATGTCGTCAAGGTTTTTATGGAAATCCTTTGTCTTTGCCCATAAATACCTGTAAAGATTGCAACTGCAATTTAAATGGCATTGTTAAAGATGGATGTGATCCGTTGACGGGCCAATGCTATTGTCGTGAAGGGGTCACGGGTCTAAAGTGTGATAAATGTAAAGCCTTGCGGCATCATGTCGAGGAGACAGGTTGCAGAAGTAAGTTTTTTTTAAATGAAAACGCCATTTAAGGCTTGATTTTTTTCTTAATCTTGATCTTCTTTTTAAATTCTTTTGCGTTCTTAGTATGCGATAACTGCACTTTACTCTTACTGGACTATGTTGAGTTGATTGGCCATAAGCTAAGGCGTGGCATTCATAACATGGATTTGACTGGCATACCAGCACCCTACATTAAAGTCGAGGAATATGAAGAAATGTTTAATGTACAAAATGCCCATTATCATGACTTTAATAATGCTCGAAAATTAATTACAAATTATGACAGTAGCGCCCTGCTTAAACTCGATTCCCATGCGGAAAATCAAAAGTTTCAAAATCGCAAAAGTCTAGCAACTGCGGAAAAAAGAAATCAGGCGGTTAACCTAGTTTTAAGCGATGCTAAATCCCTATACGATACTCTTGAATCCATACAAATTGGAGTACTAGCCAATATAGCAAATCTCGAGAGTTATGGTAGAGGATCACAACATTTGAGTTTACCAAACGCCTTGCAACAAGCAAAGTTCTACATAGATTCCATTAAGCAACATCAGGATTCGGTTAATGATATAAAATCGGCGGCATCTTGTGCCTGGCATTACTACTACACTTTTGGTAATGCTTCAGATGCAGCCTTTGATCAAAAGGGCAAAGTGGAAATGTTTTGGCGTGACTTAAATCATACTAACTTTCGCATCTCCGATATAAGGCTGCACGCGGATCGGACCGTAGAAATGCAAAATGAAATTGATGACACACTGGAGCATATACGTAATTTGAAGAGTTATACCTCAGAAGACTATCAACAGATTGTGGACTTGAAGGCTAAAATAGGTGAATATCTGCAGGAGGCTTTAGTTCCGCAAACGGCAGTGTTGGTAGAAATGAATGTCGGACGTCTGGAGCTCTTAAGTGGCAATGTGGATAATATTATTAAGCTGGGAACAGTAGTAAATGCTACTTTGGATGAAAACGAAACGCTACATAAGCAGGTACGAAAACATTGGCTGCCAAAGGCTCAGAAACATGCCGCTCGTTTGCTGGAACGATCGAATGAATACGCAAGACAATTTCAACCTACGCGTAATGGAGCACGTATAGCAATGTTGGCTAGGTATGTATCAAAACAAGGGGTTTCCCCCTATTTTAATTATCTAAGGCTTACGTAACCAGCAATTCGAAAAATTTTTTATTAGTTCGGCCCATAAAAATATATCTGATGCTATAGAAGCGGCCCGTTTGGCTTCAATAGAGGCTCGCGAAAGAGTTTATACGGCTGAAAATAAACTTTATCCCCTTAAGGGTATGTCCGTGATAGAACGAGCTGGTATTTCTCTTAACAAATCAAATGCATTAAAACAGGATGCAATGCAAGAAATCAGAGCAACAGAAGGTAAGTTTAATTTTAAGGCAACGAAATCAGCATAATATTGATGGCTTCTAATTCCTTTCTAAACCAAAAGGCTTAAAAAATAGTTTGCGTGTCCACGAAGACAAGGTGGAGAATATAAAGAACCGTATTATCAATGCCGGTATACGCACCAATAATATTTCCTCGCACATACAGCCATTGCAATATAAAGCAGCTCGTCAAAATGCTCTGGAAAGTTTAGAAACTGCTGCCAAAATCACTGGTGAAATGAAAGGAGTCTTTAGGCGAACTCAAGATTTACATGAAGATATTAAAAGATTACGTGACAAATTTGACATATTAGAACCGGATTGGGAAATAAAACTGGGCTTAGCAGAAGAAAATATTTCCTTAACTAAAACCAATGTGCGCTTGGCCAATATTTCCCTTACTTATGTAGAAGAGCAGGCAGTTAAAGAACAAAACGAATTTGATGTTTGGAATAAAACAATGACCAAACAGTTACAGGAGTTGAGAAATAAAATAGCTAAAGCCAAACATGCTGCTGAGGGTATAAAGATTTCCTTAGAGTCCTTAGGACCTAAGTGTATAAGATCCTATTTGCCAACTTCTTATGGTCTTACTACTTCTAATACAATTAAACTTAGCTTTGCCTTACCCAATCGTAATGGCAACTCTCCTTTGCTTTATGTTCAAGGCAATGATGGCCGTTATATAGCCCTGGACTTATTTAAAAGGCATGTTAGATTGGTATGGAATTTGGGTGGAGCTACGGAAATTATAACACATCCCTTAGAGATACAAACTCGGGATCCTCAATATGATGATGCTTGGTATCATGTGGAAGCTAATCGTACTCTTAACATAGGTAGTCTATTGGTAAGACGCATGAACAATTATGGCTCATTGATACCACAGACTCCTGTCGTTGGTTATACAGATGTAGAATTTACGCGCTTTTACCAAACACCATTAGAACATATTTATCTCGGTGGCTATCCAGAGATATTGCGAACCAAAGACTTACAACTCCATCCGGGCCTTAATGTGGTTGTACACAATGTGGAGGTGGACAATAAACCCATGGGTATATGGAATTTTGCCACAAGTGAGGGTAAATGTGGGGGAGCCATGATAGGAGCTCAAGAATCCACCTCTTCGTCTGTGGCTAGACATTTCAATGGCTTGGGCTATGCGGAAGTGAAAAAAACCAGACCCCGTCCATATCGCAAGAACTTGTTTGCTTTACAAATGACCTTTAAGACACTAGATGAGAATGCACTGCTGTTCTTAGCGGTAGATGCTAAAAATGTAAGTTTTTTTTAATTCCTCTTCAAAAGTTTTTTTTATCTTTAAACCGTTTTTAAAACTTTTGCTTTGCTTTTATTCTCCCTTTTAGAATCGCTCGGTTTCTGTGACTCTCAGTCGTGGTCGTATTATGTTCCGTATTGATTATGGTGATGAATCTAAATTGGAAATAAACACTACCAATAAATATAATACGGGTAAATGGATTAAAATCGAGGCTGCCCGAGAATTCGTGCCTAAACGTGGCACAGAAAATGGCATTTTAAGGGTTAACAATGAAAGACCCATAACAGGGTCTCCTTCTGTGCCCATAAAAAGCCACATGCTGCCGGATCTTTCGAAGCCAGTTTACTATTTAGGTGGGGTACCGCCAGGTTTTACCTCAGCGACCTCAAAGGCACCAGGAGCAGATAATCCCTTTTTGGGTTGTATGATGGATGTTCAGGTAAATGGAGAAACTTACGATCCCTTAGAAAGTTCTTCGTTTTTCGGTGTGGAACCATCGTGCAAGGAAACAATAACAAAGTAAGTGTTTTTAAAAAAGGCTAAATTTTAATAAGAGAAATTAAAACAAGATAAATAACTTCTTAAACATTTTTCTTTTTGCCTTTTTCTTTGATTTTTAGAGCCGGTTTCATAGGTCAGGGTTATATTGAGTTACCCTCGCAAACGTTACGCAAAAGAGCCAATGCTGGTTTCGTTTTTCGCACTTTGCAACCTGACTGTCTGCTATTGCTCTCCGCTTATCCGCCAGAAGTACAGGATGACTACGACGCCAAAGATATTAAGGGCAATTGTTCAATTTCTCTTATAAATGGCCATTTACAAGTATGGATCAACTCGGGTCGAAGTTTTATACAAATACATTCAAATGTCTCTCTTAATGATGGCGAGTATCATGTTGTAAATTTATTGAAAAATGGCCGCAAATTTGAGTTAATGATCGATGACGAATTGCAAGTAACTAAGAATCTTATGGGCTCACCCACTCTCGTTAGTTTGCCCCGGGATGCTGGAGGTTTATATATAGGCGGCGCACCACCCTATGAGGACTATACCCCCTTGGCACCTACTTTCATTAGACTGGAGGGCGCTGTACGTGATGTAGTATTCAATAACCGTACGTTGAACTTTAATCAGGCCTTGTCATTTGTTAATGTGCAAATTGGTCGCAATGGACCGGCAATGGGTAGTGTTAATGGACTGACGGATATACTATTGAAAACAGAGCCTATGATAGGAAAAAGTTTTACGGCTGCACCAGAGGGTTGCAAAAGGGTGAGTAAAAAAAATAATTGTATTTTAATTTTTACTAAAAGGGTAAAGTTTTAAGGGGATTTAAAATAAAAATAACAAATTTGTAACCCAAAAGTTGTAAGCCCTACCAACCGTTCTTTAGGCAGCAATCTTTAAGGAAGTTTTTACGATTTAAATAAAATATTTTTTTTGTAAAATTTCTAAGCTTTACAAAAGATGTTCACTAATGAATAGGAAGTTAGATATAAAAAATTTTATTTAAAATTATTTCTTGTATTGATTAAGCATGTCGAGTTAATTGCGTTAGACCCAGGTAAGCTTTAGCTTTAGAGCTGCCTTTTCTTTTGTTAAGCTTTGTAATAAATTGTTTTGGAAGCATAAAACAAAGTCAGGTGAATTGACTTAAAGCTTTGAACTTCAGCCAAAGTTTTTTGAATTGTACCCAGAAAAGTGCTTTTTTTTTAAATGTGTTGTTTAATTTATTTTGGATTTTTAATTAATTTAAATTTGTATTTTAAACAGCTTTTAACTGCATGCTAATCATTTTTATCATTTTTCTTCCTTCTTTTTTTTATAGGATTTTAGTTGCTAAGTCTTTTAAAAAATAACTAACAAAATATTTTAAGTTTTAAAAGCTCATAACAAAAAGCGAAACATAAACCAAAGCTGATGTTACTAACTGCCAAAAATTATATATCATTTAGATAATACTTCAAACAAATAACAAAAAAAAAAAATGGAAATGGGTGGCAATATTAATATTTAAGCTCTTGTAATAATGTTCTTAAGCACCTTAAGGTTGTGGTTATGTCTATAAAACAAATAATTTCAATTTTAATAAACTAATTTGCTTCAAATATTGTACATAAATTTTTATATAAATATTTTTATAAAATGAAGTCACAATAAAATAAAATTAAATTTTTATAAAAAATTCACCTTAATCCCACATTTTGTTTTTCGTGTCCGTCAAAGATTTCACATCGTTTTGATTTCATTTAACATTTATTTATTTAAAAAAAAAAAAATTTGTAAATTATAATTAAAAACTTTCACCTGTATTATTATTTTGTTCATTTTTTTATTTGCATATTTTCTTGGTGTCGTAAATAAAGTCATTTCTTAAAACAAAAATCTAAAAAAACTGTTTTTATTTTTTTGCATCTAAATTTTAAAAAGTTTTATTGGCTTGGCAACACCAGTGAAAGCTTTCTGATTAGGTTAATAACGAAAATCTTCATAAAACTTATACAAAACTCAAAACAATGAATTGAGGTGAAAATGGGTAATTCAACACAAAGCTTTATGGCAAAACTTCCTTTAGTAGTTTTTAAAAGCACCTTGACGCCCAATAGCCCCGTTTAAAGAATAAATACTGCAGAAATATTCGTAAATAATTTTTCTATTTTAAGTCAATAGATTTAAATTTTTAAAAATCTATTTCTCCTAAACTACGTTAGAAAAACTTTAATAATTTAATAAACAAAAAGTGTGTTTACATATGTATGGCTTTAAGCTTCTTTTAGCTTTAAGCTCCAGTCTTAACTTCGTAAGTCTAACTTATCAGTTATTTAATAAATTTTTAAAATACATATATACCCTCTTTAGCACTTTTATAAATATCATGAAAGCTCTTAGTCCTAAAAGCTGCCATTAACATACACAAACGTAAAGCTTTTACTCCCAGCAAACAATTTAAGCATAGTTTGAACTACATTTAACCTTATATCTTTTTATTTAGTTTAACTTAATATTTAATGTTTGTTTAACAACGTATATTTAAAGGAAAGTTTTGCAAACACAGCTTAAGCTTATGCATAACCTAAAGTTTAAATAGTTGTTGTTTTATTTTAATTAAAAAAGATGTCTTTAAAAAATTATAATTATATTATTATAATGTTAATGGGTGCTGTTGTTGTATTTCATTAAAAAATTTAGTAAAATTTTCTACTATGTTCAAAATTTCTTAATATTTCTATTTCTCCACCATATTAGCTCGGCAGTTATTCCTATGAACCCAGTGCCTTTAAATTTGGCGATGAACCCTATAGTTTTGCCCAACTTCAAGCACCCCTACGTAACTATTGGCAAAAGAATTTCCAAATTTCTTTTGATTTTCGCTCTTTTTACCCCAATGGTTTGATCTTCTTAGCACCGGGCATTAAGGAGAAACAAAAACATTATATAACTTTAATTTTGAAAGATGGCCATCTACTGCTTATTGTAAGGGGACGGCGACGTGAAGAACTGCCTTTGCATGCCAAGCTCAATGATGGTGAGTGGCATCGTGTTATGTTGTCATGTAAAGATCGTAAGGTCACAATGTCAGTGGAAATAGGTAGGACGGATCAGAAAACTTCGGCCCAAATGAAAGTGCCCAAAAAAATTGCTGCCTCTAATATAATGTTTGTGGGTGGATTGCCGGAAAATCCTCCCAAAATGCCCGGAGAGCTGTTGATAAGATTGGAGCCATTTAAGGGCTGTTTACGTCGATTTGCTATTGCCAATAATACACAGGATTTAGCTAAGCCGGGCAAACATCTGCATGTGGGCCAATGTTTTCCCAATGTTGAGAGGGGCTCTTACTTTCCGGGAGACGCATATGCGGTGTATAGTAAGTATTTTTTCTTTAGAATTTTTTTATAATACAATTTTGAAAATCTTTTCAATTCTCTTTTCTAGAACGCAATTTCCACGTTGGCAAATATTTGGAATTAGAAATGGAATTTAGAACTTCAGAGCTTTCTGGCATTTTACTTAGTATTACTGAGCCTAGTGGGTTTCCTGCACTTTCTTTAGAAATTTTTAATGGCAATGTAAGCTTGCTTGATTCGTTTGTTATAAATTTCTCCTCTTACCCTGTTTCCTAAACTGTTTTTCTTTTTAAGATTGTTTTTTCCTGTGACCTGGGTGATGGTAACCCCTTCCGAGTTGAGTCTTTATTGCCCTCAAAATATGCTTTATGCGATAACAAGTGGCATAATATTTCGGCTTTGTATGACTATGAACAATTAGCCTTAAGAATCGATCAAATGCCCACAACTATAGCAGTAGCCCAGCAGGCAACAGCAGGTAGAGTGCAGACAAAATCACCGTTATATATAGGAGGAATACCGGGTAAGTTGCATCGTAAACATTTATTTGTTATCTTTAAAACAAGCTTTAAAGCCTTTTGTGCTTAAAAGCTTTAGAACCTTTTTTGTTTAGAACTTAACGTAACTTTTTACTTTTACGATTTTTAGAAATCGCATCTAGTGGCTCCTTATTAACCCGTGAAAATTTCAAGGGTTGCATAAGAAACCTATCGATACGTAATGAACGACGCGACTGGGTTGACATGGATGCTTTACATAATGTTCTACTTAGCGAGTGTTTGCTTAACGGCACTGAAAGCTGAGTACAAATAGTAGAATTTCCAACATAAAGATCTAATTGTGATGCCATATATTAACTTAGAAAATATTTACAAAAAATTCATTTAGAACTGCCATATAAATAATAATAAAATTTTAAAAACCTTAATAGAGCTTAGAAGATAAAACTACGCTTAATTTTAAAAGCATTTAGTTAAAGTGACAAGGGAATTTAATAGCAAAAGCTTTTTAAAAAATAGAAAAACAAAAAGCTTTTAAAAGAAATTTAAGAAAGTGTTTTGTGATAAAAACTTTTTTTATGAAATAACTTTAAAATTTTGGAAAATTCATACATATTGCTTAATAGCTTTAAAAAAACTTAAAACTTCAAAAATCCTTTTTTGGAAAAATGTTTATCGACCAATATTGCTTAAAGCTCTTTGTAAAATGATAAGCTTTTTATATAAAAATCAAAGCTTTTAATAAACATATGAGCTTAACAATATTTACACTTTTTCCAACTCTTTTAAAGCTTTATTGTGTTTAAAGCTTTTGTAATTAAGCACTATTTCCTTTAGATGCAAAATCTTAACTTTTTTTTTAGTGTTACCTAAATGTTTTTTTTAAAAAAGCTTTCACATTCTTAAACCCATCTAAGCTTAAGATAAACAATTAAAATAAAAAACTGCAATTTGTAAATGTGTGTAAAATTGTTCGACTTAAAACCCATACCAGTGACTGCATTTTATTAAAAATTTCAATTTAAGAAATATATAATTTAAATTTCAAAAGTTGTAAATGTTAAAACGAAAAAAACCTTTTTATATAATTTTATTATTTAAGATTTTTATATTTAAAAGAAGACCCATTTTTTAAACCCAAAAATTTAGATTGCAATAGCTTAAGTAGAAGAGGCTTTTTTTTATTTAAAAAAATTTACACAATCATACTTAAACTCTTAATATATTTATTAAAAAATCTTTCTATTTATTTTATAAATTTATTAAAAAAGTATTCATAAGTTTAGCAGTAAGTTTAGCTTTAAGTTAGGCTTTAAATTTAAAAACCATCAAATCCGTGCCTTTTAAATATATTAGAGAAAACCTAAAGGCAAACATGAATTTAAAAAATACTATTGACCACCTTTTTAAAATCTATAAGTTTTCTTTTATCTAAGAGACCGATATATGTACTATTAAGATACGCTAAAATATATCTGTGTTGTACAGTAGTTAATAATTTTTGCAAATAAATCATTAGAACATTTGTATATAAATATCATTTCAATCCCATTATCAAGAAAGATCAAAATGTATTTTAGTTTTAGTTCTAAATAAGTTTTAACAATATAAATCCAAATATAAAAGCCATTTTAATTATTTATTATTTTTTGTTTATTTTATAGTTTTTTTTTGGAATTCCTAATCTTAAGCAAAAACAAAATAAATAAGTTTTTTAATAAAAAAATTTTAAAATACTGCAAAGAATAATGATTTGATTTAAAAGCTTGAACGATTAAAGGTAAGTTAAACGTGTTAAAATTTTTAATAAAAATTTGGGGAAGAAGAAAAATTTACGGATTTGTTTAAACTATTTAAAGGTGTATATTAGAGACCTGCGTCAAGTCCTATTCAAGCTAATTCAAGAACCGCATAATTTTCTAATTCTTGTGTTATTGTGCGGTTAAACGATGTAAGTGCTGAAATGTAGAGTAGCTGACACAGTTTTTGTCCTGCAGTGTAGAGTAGTTAAGAAAAAATAGTGGTGTTAGGCACTGTGGTCGATAAAAAAATTACTGTGCTTATGGTGTGGCAACAACAACAAAGACTTAAGAGTAATGTTGTTGTTATGTTAACAAATAATAATACACACAATGTTGAGTGGGTACATACACAAGCAGGCAAATCAATATAAAACTCATGCGTAATTACATTACATTACATACGTATGCACATTCAAAATCAACCCCCGTTTTTTATAACTATCACACCAGGAACATCCCGCCAACAGTAAAGTTTCGAGATGAATTGAAATGGAAGTGTGCGATCATGATGAATTGATGTGCCGTGGTTGTTTGCTTAAATGTGCTTAACTGCGAATATATTTTTCATTTAAGTTAAGTTAAGTAAACAAAACAGATGGCGAACAATACAACGCAGTACTTATTTTTGTGTGTGCACACGTAAGGTATATGAAATGAATTGAAAATTCGAGATGATGCCTTATTTAGTGTCGTCTTGGGCTGGCCTCTAGTGTGTATCGTTGCCTTAAAAACGAAAGACCCCAACTCGTATTTTTTAAGCCCAGACTTTTGTTTATTTAAATAAGAGACTTGCCAAAAAATCTCGACCTAAAAAATACGATTTAGGGCCTTTATATATTTGGGTAGCGATATGTTTATTAATACAGTTACATGGCTCCGTATCTCCCGTGTTTCAGAAAATGAAATTCAAATTGAAAAAAAAAAATCAGTGTTTTAAGAGAGTTTGGTGCTGAAGGAAGAAAGAGAAGAAGAAAAGAGGCATATGCAGACAATGTGGTTGGGGGAAAGCTTTTACCAACGGCCGGGGCGCTATTGCATCTTTTCCATGGGCATCCAGCAACGGACTAGGCGTGAATTCTAACAAAACGAAACTATGTTTCTTTACCAGCAAGGGGGCATATATTAGCTTACCACTAGGTGCGTTGGAGTTGAAACCTGGGGCTAGCTAGTTTGGGGTAATCCTTGATAGTAAGCTTTGGAAAAGGTATGCTCAGAAAAGAGCCAAAAGGGACCTTGATTCATACTATACGTGCAAAAAAATTTCATAGGAAAGAGCTATGGCTTACAACCATAGATGGTAAACTGGATTTACACAATTATGCTTAGACCTATTCTGACGTATGGTTGCAATGCATAGTAAGGGGCGGTTGAAAAGGGCTGCTAAAAGAGGTCCAAAGATGTACTTAACTTGGCATCACTAGTGTCGCCAGTAGTACACCCCAAACGGCACTAGACGTGAATCTCTACATGAATATTGGGTGACGGAAATAGCAGCAAGAAACTTGATGAGGCTAGGCAAATCAGAATTGGAAAAAGTTCTTTATACTGGTCAGACTAGAATATTATAGGAAATTGGTATTGAGGATCTTAGGTTAGCCCGGAAATCTAAAACAAACTATATGGTGACAGGATCAGTTTTGAGAGAACACCATCTATAATAATCCCGTAAAGGGACTGTTGGCTAAGGTGCATTAGACTATATTAGAGATCTTGCGGATCTAAGATGGATATGGACATTGAGTTCTATATCATAGAAAGGAACATCGGATAAGTATACTGCTTCGGTCAGAATACTGACCATTTTAAGAGCAACATGTTCCAAGGGATAGTGAGGTCACTTTAAATGTTGATAGCCAGGTGTTCCTAAAAGAATTAAGGCACGGAGTGAGTTTTAATACGGGTGCTTGAATTGTTTTCTTTTTTTTCAGTCTTTTTCCTTTCTGTTAATCCCACTACTTCTTTCCCTTTTATTTAATGTCTACTTTTCTCTTTTTTAGCACAAAGGACCCAAAAGGTCTCCGAGTGTTGATGCATTAAAGGGTTATGTCCCTTTTCATCTTTCTTCGCAAGCATTCCTTTGTTGCTACCTAACCAGTCCTTTTATTCGAAACGTAAGCAATATTAAAAATTTATACAATTTTCCTTTAGTTCAATCCAACTAATTTTTTTTCAAAATCAACATATCTTACTAAAATCAGCAGTTTTGAAGTCGATAACTTTTAAAGTTTTTGAGATGTAACATATTTAAAATTTCATAAAATTGCCCGTTTTTATGGGGGCTGTCATTGCCCTTGGTCCTATTTAATAATTTATTTCTTAAATATTCAAATTACTCAAGAGTCACTTTGTAGCAGGTTAGAAGTCCATAACTTTAATAGTTTTCGAGATATATGTAGTTTATTTCAAATTTAACCAAGTTGGTCTATTCACACACCGTACTTTTTTCGAACAAATTTGATTTCAAAGAATGTAGCTGATACAACAGTGCCACTTTCCTTGCCCACTTCCCAAAAAATTATCCATAATTACGCCTTCGAAATCTTTGCGCAAAGTTTGGTGGTGCTAGGGAATATACTTGCTGGATTTTAACAAAAACTCATCTAATATTTTCGTAAAAAATTGGTCACATGAGCATTTTCCTACTAATACGGCCCGTAATAAACCGATCTTACTGATTTTATATAGCGACGGTCTCGAGAAAAAATTTGACAACAAAAAAGCTCCGAAAGCTTGGTTTCAACACGCGGGAAAATGGGCATGGCTAAACAATCTTTCCAATTTTAAAAAATCCACTTTATTGGATCGTAACTGAATATTGCAGAAATTACAAACGGAATGATAAGCTGATATATACCCTTATTACTATGCGAAGGGGATAAGAAAAAGTCTTTTAAAGAACACCTTTCACCTTATTGCACTTTTAAATATTTAAGTGCATTTTTACAAATTATTTTTCTAACTTCATCAACCGCTGTTTATCACTACTTTAAGATCTCTTGGTGTTAAAAAAGATTTTCAACACATTTTTTTTTATTATTTATTTATGTACATTCGAAATTGAATTACCGATTGCAATACCTGAAATAAATTTTTGATTGCAATTTGATCGTAACATAATTTTAATCGATCATAACATCAAATTGTAAATGGTGCCAAAACTATAAAAATAATTTTTGATGTTTTATTTAACAACAGAAACATGAAACAGCGGGCGTTTTAGACATGCATTTACATTCACACAACTAAACACATTTTGGTGACAATCTTTAGGGGGTTGTGGCAAACAATATTTTGCTTTGCCAGAACTAAAAAATCGAAATTCATGTCTTAGCTTGAGACCAATTTTAGATTTGTTTTAATGTTTTTGTTTTGTCAATTTGAATGATTTTTATCTATGCAGCAATTAAAAGTAAAAATATTGAATATTTTTACTTAATTTTTTTTACAGCTTGAGTAAGAGACATGACAGATCTAACTGGTTTATTTGTAGGAAAAAAAAACAGTGTTTAATGTCCACACACTCCCACATGCTGGCAACCAACTAAATAGACATACGGACAGACAAATATGAGTGCAGCTAGACAGACACCAAGTCTGTTCATTTCGTAAACTCATTGACTAAACACATGAAAAAGTCAACCAGAAATTTGTTGCAATATGCAAGCAAACTTCAAAATTGCCATAAAATAATATTTAGACACGATCATGGATTTAAATTAGAAATCTCTTGTTGCAAATTTAACACACCCCATTGCGGAAATTAGGTTTTTTTTGCACAAATACAAACTAAATTGACTTAAATAGGGTGGGAGGGACAAGATACTTATTTGAGGATTTTTTTAAAGTTTAGGAGAAAGTAATTCTGAAATTAAGCTTAATTGTTCAAAGAGTGAACATCTAATTAAATTTTATTGAAAACAGAAGGTTTTGAAACTCTTTAGCCTAAATTTGAGAACCAATATTTTGTAGGTTGTTGGTACAAAACCTTTTTACCGTAAATGTTGAAACAGAACTTCAGCATGACGTTTTCTTCCATACAATTTGACGTAAATTTACGCTGCTGAGTGTTAAAAAATAAAATTTGTTTTATTCTGACAGCAATTTTTTTTAAGGCTCTCACTTTGAAAAATAAATTCTCTCAACAATATTGCCACACTTTTATCAGGTTTCATACATTGTGTAAACGAAACCACATGTTTTGAAAAAGAAAACTGAGCACAAAAGAATATTTAAAAAACATTTCAAAATATAATTAAAGTAAAAATTTTGTAATTTTAAATATTTAATTACCAGTATTATTGAAAAATTAGTTTAAAAAATTACAAAAGTATGGCAACTTGCAGTTGCCAATATACAAAAACTTGTATCTAAAAGGAAGACTTTGGAAAAAAATTTGAAGAAGTTAAATGTGAGTTCGTGAAGCTGAGGCCGACGTTTTTATTATGAACCTGTTTTCTCTGGAAGTCGTTTTGGCTTTCAGTTGCGAACGTTTTCTGTTACATCAATAATTTAAATTTAATTTGCATCCTTTGCATTTTTATTTAATTTTAACTCTAACAGTTGTAAATTAAGTAATTTCCATCGTTTTCAATAGTAAATTATGATGTAATAAATAAAATTTAAGAATCAGCAAACAGAAAATCGCATCAAGTATCACATTGTGTAGCTGTTTTCCTTTAGCACAGTGGGTTGTTGTATTTTTTATTTCTGGTCTAAAGAGTTGGCGTAGAAAACGCCTTCGGAAAAAATCAATTGAAAAAGGCATTTGAGCCAATAGAAAAATTATATTTATGGAAGTAAGTAGTTAGAAGAGACAAAAGGAGACGCAGACAGAAAGACAAGAAATTGAAGTTATATTTATATAAATTTTAGTTTACTAAGAAGCATAAACTACCGAAGAAACGTAAAATATTTATAAAAGAATTATTTTAGAATAAAATTAAAATATTTTTTGTTGTGGCATTCAAGTATGTAAAACCTTTGTCTTTTAATAACAAAATTGATAATTGTTGTTTACTAAATTATGTTTCTAGAGATGGGCTAAACAGCTCTTTTAAATGGCCGGTCTTATATTTCAGCTCACCTAGCTGAACAAGGTCGCTATTTTAGTTCAGTAGCTCAACAAGCTCAGTAGTTCAGTTGGTTTGTTAAATCGGCATATAATTTTCATTGGAACCCTGGTGGTAAAAAAAAACAGAAAGTGAGCACAAAGATATATAAACGAAAAAAACTATGAACGCAAATACAAAAAAATGAAAATGAACGATGAACTGCTGAATTGCGGAGCTCAGTGATCCAGTAACCCGTTTACATAGTTCAGTTAACTCATTATTTTAATTGAACAGTTCGTTTATGAACTACACAACTCTAATCAGTTGCTGTTTAACCAGTAGCTAATCAATGATTTTTTGCGGTTTAACTAATGGTAAACCAGAGAATAATATATTATTTGCTAAGCTTTCGTCATTTATTAACTACATGAATTTGGGTCCGCAAGGTTCACTGCTACTATTTTGATATGTGTTTGAGTTTGTGTACCCTATTAGGGCTGTCAACTTTTGTCATCCACCTTTTATTAATAAAATTGTTAAGAGATCCTTTATTTTTGTAAAATCTTCTCTCTAATAAAATGTATAAGTACTGCCTTAAAGCTAAATTATTATAATTGTAATTTATTGGTTAAATTTAATTTTTTTATATAAAAAAATTCAATTTTTTCTTTTTAAATCTATTTTCCTTGTTCTTTAATTAAAATATTATCAACGCCTTTCGTAGATTATATTTAAAATTGTCATAAATTTAAATGATGAAAACTTCATGTCGCTGTTGCTATTCCATATTTTTTATATTTTTTTTTCTGCAAGTTTTAGTGCACTTGCAGCCAGACATGTTAATTGAGTCGCAAGGCATAACTCAAAGTATCCCTGCTTTTATTCACCTTATATAGTCTTTAACTAAATACTTACTGGCTAGATAATGAATGGTGTCGCTGTACAGATATGTTAAGCTTAAAAATTTATACAAATAAATATCTTAGATCATAAATAAAAAATAGCTACTGTTTGCCATTTATGCATGTGCATTTGAAAAAAATTGGAAATTGAAGTGTTAAATGGGCAGCTACAAAGAATTTCAAGTACTTTATACACATTTTAAAGTTCGAATTATATTGGAACATGTTGCAGCAACAAATTTTTAGTTAAATGTTGAGGAACATGTCATGTAGGTTGGAAGGGCTTATATAACATTGTTTGTTAATTTATTTGCGACCCCATTAGGTAAATATATGCATGATTCTTAAAAAAAATAATTAGATTTAGCCGTGTCTATCTGTTGAAACCCACAATCACAAATGTCCATAATATGATTGTATTTGTATTGTTTTAGCACAAAATCCTTAAATAAATTCCAATATATTGACATGACGGCAAGCTAATTTGAAAAACAAATGTTTATTAGAGCAAGGGGAGCAAAATTGTAACAATTATTCACTTTAGTTCTAAAATAAAGAATTTAGGGTTTGATATCTACGTTTTGAAAATTGTTATATGGGAGCAAAAGGAATGCTGGTCCAATTAATGAAAAGCTGAAATATTACAAAAAACGTCACGATTTTTAAGTATAATTAGGCTTTATCCTTTAGTAATTTGTAGATACTAATAGAACATGAAATCTGCGCAGAAAAGGAACTAGAAGAACACAACAAGTGTGTGATATAAAACAGACAACAACAGACACATGCTGCTAAAAAAATGTTGCTAGAAAAAAAAATGTTTTTATATATTTTTCGGATAAAATATTTAAAAAACCTTACATTTCCTGCTCATACTTAACATGGCCAAATGCCAAAAATTTTACGGTCTTATTTATAAAAACTATTTAATTTTTATGAATAAGGCCGTGGGACATCAACTAAAGGATATATTCCTTGATTTATTAAAAAGTAATAAGAATTTCTTCTGTAGTCTATCAAACAATTTTAGAGATTGATGCAAAATGATTGACCAATAGCTGACGGCTAGAAATGTAAGCAACTTTGTAGAAAAAAAATTTCTTAATTTCATTTTCCATAAAAACCTACACACATACGTACATATTATATTAAGCCTCATGCCACAACAATTTATGAGCAATGGAAACAATATAAAAAACAACAAAAACCAGTTAAATTATATTTAATTATAAAAAACGAAAGAAAAAAATCGTTAGAAAAGTCTAAGCAGACTATAGCAACTCTAGGGTGGTCTTCTCTGTCAGTTTGAAAACTAACAAGCCCGCTTGAATGCAGTTTAGAATTTTAATAAATCTTCTTTAAAAAAAGGATGCTAACGAATTCTGCGATTGGTCTAATTTTATTTCTTACGCCAACGAACACTCTAGCACAGAGGGACCATTTTTCTTTTAATTATTTTAAAATTTTGTTGTTAAATAAAGGTTGTGGTTCTTTTCAAGAAATATGGTCACTCTTTTGCAGCTATTTTTATCGTTCTAAATGTGTTTTAGTTTACGAATTTACGCAACTAATTTCTACAGACGATTTCGTCATGTAGTATGGAATTCGTCGTTCGTCCTTGTTGTGTTTAGAGCATTATGCTGCAAGACTTACAAGACAAAATTTTTTATAATATTACTTCCAGGAAATTTTTGTTTGTGGACAATAAAGTTGAAGCAGCGCCTATTTTCTGCACCTGTCGTCTAGAAGCATAAAACTTCATTGAACTTTTGAAAAAATTTAATCGTGAAGTCAAGTACATGAAAAAATGTTGAAAAGCTTTCATTATATTTGGGAAAACTTTTGAAATATATTTGGCTTCAATGAAGCAGCATTTCATTGGTTCGTGAAACATGTTGACAGCTTATGATTTTTAGCTTTTAAAACACAATGTTGCGAAAGTACAGATATTAGTTTATGATTTATGTCAACATGTTGTTATCGAAAATGTTTATTAAACATTAAAAAAAATGTTAGACATAAACTTTTTAAAAGAGAACATTTAAGAAAACTTACTACTTTTTAAAGCTGTATATGATTTATTATTTCTATTAAAGCTTTACCGCATTAATTATGTGTTTAACAAAAAAAATGTGTTTTTACTATAAGGCCTTGTTAACAATATTTTTGTCAAGCCTTTACCTTTTTATTAATACATTTATTGTTTAAAAACATGGTTTTAAATGTTTTTTTTTATTTTTCTATTTCTTTTATTCAATTATTCAAGAGCGCTACTTTGTTTAAACATAAACAGAAAGATTTAATTTCTAACTTTCGCCTTCAATATAAAAGAAATAGGTAAATAGTATTGTAATACTAATTTAACTTTCCCAAAACCTCAAAAAAGACATTGACAAACAAAACCATAATTTTATGATTTAAATTTCAACACAATTAATATTTTATAATTAATAGTCATTTTATATGAGTTATAGAGTAATGGTATCAGTAGTAGTGGAACTGACTAGCAGACACTAAATGCTGCATTTCATTAAGTCACTACTTCTTATTATTTTATATAAAACCCATATATCACCAATGCTACAAAACAAATAAAAAACCTAATACATTTGAGGTTTTCAATATTTTTTAAGTGAAAAGAAATAATAAATGACACATGTCATTATTACATGAAGGGAAATTATTTGCATATGGGCTTGTATATAGATTTGTTAAAAGAAAATAATGGAAATAAAAAATCGTAAATATTTAGAAAACTTCATAGAAACTAGGAAAAACAAAGTCCTTTAACGAACTGATAAATAATGGTTTACTAATCAACTCCATATGTGGGTTGTTTGTTAGCAACATCTATGACTATCAACTTTTGTTATTAATTATGTTGCAAGCAACATACAAAATTTGCTTTATTCATAAAAACTAAATTAAATTTACGATTTAAGCAATTTTAATAAGTTTATTTTTGCAAGTGAGTTTATTTAATTTATATTTTTATTATTTATTGTTATACTACCAAAGCAAATATGTGTGTAATTTGTTAAAAATGTAACACATTTATTTTCAAATGTTAAGCAACAAGAAGTATCAATTTTTTTCTTTTCACATTTTATAAATGATGGCCTTAAAACATGCCCATATTTTTTTCTACAATTGGCATATATTTTCGTTATTTTTATGCCACTAAGATTTCGTTAAAATACAAGCAATTTTTTTTTAAATATTATGTAACTTAAAGTTTTTATATAAACTTTTTTTGTGATTTTTCTTAGAAGTGTATGTAAACTGATACAAAGTTATGTAAAGCAGATATTTTTTATTGGAATTTTAAAATTATTTAATCTACATGTAATTTAAAAAATGGAAGCATATTTTAACCTTTAAAACCCAACTTGCTAATGACAGATATTAATTTCAAAAATTATAGAGTTTGCAAAGCTGCATTAAAAGTAATTTGAAATGTTTTTTTTTAATTTTACTTTAGATTGAACTTTGAATACCAGTTTGATTTGTCAAAATATGCTGACGGTTTTTAATTTAAAAAGATACAATTCTTTAAAAATTTTAACATTTAAAAAAAGTTGTTATTAAATACTCAGTTGTATAAACATGTTGCGTAAAATGTCTAGATACATGAAGCTCTTTACAAAATACTTGCTTGATATAACAAGATTGTGTGTGACATTTTTTTAAATTTTTACATTAAAATTATAACAATTATGTACACATTTGTGACAATTTACAACAATTGGTGTTGGTTCGAAGGTGCCAGGAATCCTTTGACTCTATGAACAAAAGTGTTTTATAGGACTGCTTGACTAAGCGTTTTAGGCTACCGAAAGTTTAAAGCATGAGGCCGAGTCATCTAAAATTTTTTTTAACAATTAACACTGACCTCCCGTTGTGCCTCTTGGGTAGCTATTTTTAATACCCTTTAAAGGTAGTGGGCTAACAAGCACTGCGCGTTCGCTCAAGAGAACGTTAAAAAAATCCGTTATGGTGTTGGGTTAGTAAGCTTCCTTTGTAAAAACTTATCTTCCATGATATATTTTATTACTCTAAGGGGCATTAATTAATTAAAATATGGCAACGTTACAACAAGCAAAGCATAATCGGAAACTAAAAAAATTTATTTTTTAATAATAATTTTTTGACTGTAAAAATTGCTATAAGAATGTAGTTTTTAAATATTTTTTTCATTTTTTGCATTATCAAACAAAAAAATTTAATTTCTTGTAGATTATATTTCAACCTTATTAAAGTATTAGCTTAAAAGTCACATTATTTTAAAGTTCCTAGAAACCATGACCTAGACTTTGAATAATGAAAATTTGAGACTTTTGTTTAAAAAAAATTTTTCCAGAAATTGCAGTAATTCATTGCTATTGTAATCAGTTGTATGTAGTTAAGTTATAATTAAACTGATATGTTTGTCTTTAAATACTAACTATTTTGAAATGAAAAGTATGACGAGTAATTGAAAATCCAGAAACAAGGTAATTTTTTAATTCCTTTTTGTTTTTTTAACTAACAACAAAACATGCGAAATATATAATTTACAAACAAGCCATGACAAGATTAACAAAATTTAAGTTTTTCAATTCACTTCCAACAAGAAGAGTCTAAAAGTATTTTTTTTCTTTTTGAAGGAAAAATTATCAAAAAATTTAATTTGATAGCAAACAGATCAAGAGATCAATTGTGTTGCTGTTTTGTTGGCATGCAAAACTTAAAACTATATGTTTAATGTAACTTTTTTCTAAACAGCCAGTCACACTGATCTACAAAGCGATAGTAAAAAAGTAAGACATAGACACAAACATTGATTTACTTCATATAACGAAAGTCATCGATCTACAGCCATATCATGAGGCAAAACTGTCAGACAAACAACCAGTCAACGTGATGAGGAAGATGTTGATCAATTTATTTTACCCGATAAAAACGAAACTACGAGTATGCTTAAATGAAATGAATAAAAATTAAAAGTAAACAAAAACTTCCCCCTTTTGTGGAAAACATCAACATATAATTTGCAGACTTCTGCTAGAGAAATGCAAAAAACAAATATTTATTTTGCAACAAAAACACACATGAAGTTTTTTCCAGCTAAAAACTATAGGTTTTAGATTTTGTTTGTTTAAGTTGCTGTTGGTATTATTAAAATTATTTTTTCTTTCAACTTGCTGGCCTCTATTTCCTTTTGGCCGATCTTTAAACGATAAAGTACAACTGCCGGTAACACTAGACAGAATTTCCAAAAAAACACTCGTTACAAAATGTTGGTAAAAAATATTAAAATTGGCATTTTGACAGAACACAAATATGACAAAAGCTTTTTGTATTAATAGTTATTTTTTATTATTATATAGATTTGATACGTATTAAAAAAGTCAACATCATGTTGACAGCAATATGTTGCGCAACATTCAATGTGAACATAATAAGGTTTACACAAAAATAATTTCAGTTTGACACAAAATAGAAATTAAAGAAATTTTTAATATGAATTTACTTACGCCATGGTAATACAAAGTATTTAGATTTTGTAGAATCAAAATATTATTAAATTCTCTTTGTGTTTAAGAAAAGAAAATAATATTCTGTTGGTAAAGTTAAAAACTGTTTTTTACTTGCTTGCCTTCGTTTGTGGTAACGGCATAAGGTTTCAGTTCTACAATAGTAATAAAAACAACATGAAAAACTTCTGCATTGATTTTGATTGTTTGTGTATAGTTTCATAAAATGTAAGCACCTTCATAACATGTTGTTAGTGCTGCCAATCCTTCACACCTCTGATGTGATGAGAATACATAAGTTTCTAATATGGTTTAGAAAATAAACATTTACCGAACACTTGTCAAGTTTTGTATTCGTATTCTCTCCTACTCAATACATTATGCTTTTACATGATGAGATTTGGTACTATTCTATAACATATTTTGACATGTCGTTATATATGTGTTACCATGTAAATGTACCTTAAGCTTTTACTTACTACTTTATCAAAGAAATTATTCTTATTTTTAATCTTTTTCTCGAGTCTATTTAAATTGTTGTGTTTCTTTTTAATGATGATTATTGGCTATTGCAGCTGTTTGACTTACTGAGCACAATCATTGTAAAAACAAGAATGCTCTAAGGTTGCTGGATATTTTCAGTTTAGTTTTATTTTGTTTTACATAGTTTTTGGAATCTGGATATTTTTTATACTCCATAAGTGTATTAGTTAGTAAAAGGCCGGCAGTTGTTGCTATAAAGCAAAAGCAAAAAGAAAAGTAAATCAAAGCCCCCAATAAAAGCAAAAAACTAACATTAAAAAACAAAAAATTTAAGTTCGACCACCAGGAAAGCCTAGAAGGCTTTAAATAACTATGTTTGATTTGATGGTATGTAAACTTTAATAATGAGACATGATTATTTTTTTATTTCTTGTGGTTGTTACTATTATACTAGACTGGTTACTGCTGTTGCTATTTTTGTTGCTATTTTGGTTGTTGTTGCTTAGCAAGCTATTTGCTGATCATGAACTTTTCTTTACATATTACTAAATTCATCATCATGTCAGTTTTTGAGTTTAACATAATATTTATTAGGGCCAAAACGCAAAAAAAAATGAATTATATATTTAAAAAAAAATTTGATATTTTAAAGGCCAATTTGCAAAAAGTTTCAGGCATTATTAGAAACTTGAGACGTTTGTTAGCAGGAACATAGAAACATGTTACTTCAACTAAAGACATCAACATGTATTAAAAGCCAAAATAAAGAAGATATTTTTCACAAAATGTTTAAGTTGTTTATTTATTTTCAAGGCTATACATTTACATACTTAAGTAATATGTTTTTTCAATCCTTTCCAAATAATTAAATTGATCAAAAAATAAAGGCACATTTTAGGACAGGAGATAAACTTTTCGCATAACAACTATTAAAACATGTTGCAGACAAGCTGTGACGCTAAACAAAGCGCTTGCTGACAAAAAATGTTGAGTAAATCAAAATATTAATATATTTGAGGAAACATAGAACAGTATACATCGTCAGCTGAATTGCAAAACCATAATAATAAATAAATGTCTCATTAAATAAAAGTTTTTAGATTCTTGCGTTTTTTTTTGTTTAATCATAATTACAATAATGATGTAAAAGTTATATCTTTGTGAAAAAAATGCTGCTTGAATAACCAGACATATCTTGCCTTCAGGATACTAAAACAAAAGATTTTGAAGTTGTTCCAAAAATTAAAATTTTTAATCCTTTTTTATGCCAAAACACTTTAAATTTTTTTTCAGTTTGTTACTAGCAAGAATGTATGCAAGAAAATTTTCTAAGCAACATTTGTTGCTAAGTATTGCTTAAAAATTATTAAATGTTAAATTGGACTTCCTTTTTGCAATTGTAAGCAAGAGTAAACCATGTTTTAAGTTAATTTAACCTGTGGAAAGAACTCTTTTGACTTTACTTTTACTACTTTTTTTAACAAAACAGTTATGTCCATCTATCGTTGAGCTTCTATTGTAAATTTTTTTAACTTCTTAGGACAATTTCCTTTTTTTTCCTTAACTCTAAACTGCTATAATATAACAATGACTATTGTTTGATTTAAAAATTAAGAATTCCATGGCATTTTACCACTTAACCACAAAAACATTAACAAAAAACTGAAACAGCAAAAAGTTGTTTTAAAGAAATTGGGTCAGCAGAAAATCAAATTATTGTGGCAAACAGCAAAAAACAACAAAAAAATTAAACTATTAAAAGGAATTTAAAGGAAGGCAATAACAATAAAAATAACAAATGCACAAAAATGATTAATTTAGACAAAATGAAACTTTCACCTGACTGCCAAAGTCCTAAATCAACAGAAAATATCTTTTTAAACAAAAAAAAAATAAATTTATAGGATTCTTTCTAACGTTGCAATTCTTGCATTGAAATTGCAAGAAATCAATTTAAAACTATTGCCTCCGCTTAAAAAAAAAATTGTGTTGCATAGTTAATATTCGAAAGTGGTAATAGCAGTCATCCAAATGTGGCCATAACTTGTAGGTATTTGTTTTTTGTTCTTTAAGTTGTATTAGAAATGTATAAATTTCCTCCTATAGTTGGCAATTCAGTTGCCAAGAACTTGTTCTCCTTCATAGTTAAGTGATATACGACTAAAAATTATTTAATTTAAATGAAAAAATATATTTTTTTATTTTATGTGTAATACCTTTCTTTAATCATCTTCTGCTTTTTTAAGGAAAAAAGTAAAATTTATAGTAACGGTCTAGTAGTAAGGACCAATAAAGTATTGATAATTGTTAGCAACATGTTGCAGACCTTAAATGTTTAATGTATTTGGAAACTAATTATATTTGGCGAATTCACAAGGTACGATACGATAGCATATTGTATTATTGTCATATAATTTCACAATAGCATAAAAATTTTGTTGTTGCTTTTCATACGAAACTTGTTGTGAAACAATACAACTTTGTTTGATATGTTTTTTGTGATGTCATATTATATACAAAGTCATGCGCCAAGCGCCTAAAACGAAACGGCGAGTTTTTAAATGTAATTTTAAGAGCCGCTAGCACTCGCACCCGTTAAAAATGTCTATACTAAAAACTTAGGCAAAACCGCCAAAGAAAATTCCTTAAGCCGCCTCCGCCGGCAAAAATAGCCGGCACTGCTCTCTGACATATCAGCTGTTTTTTGTTTACGTAAAAAATTACAAAATTCTTGTGATTTTTTATTAAAACTTTGCTTATTTTAATGGATTTTAGAGATTCTAACCAGGTTAGATATAGACCATTTTGTGTTTTCATGGGTCTAATTTCTACAAATTATTAAGTTAAGCCAAGAGCAGCACCAGATTCATGTACATACATATGTGTTTTTTTTTTTTATCGTTTGGTCGTATCAGCTGATTTAGATTTTATATACGACACCTACAAATATACGAAGAGTTGTTCACAACGGTCATATTTTTTGGCTGTATTATTTTACAATATATGATTTCACAAGACCTTGTGAATTCAGCAATTATGTAGAAAAATTTTTTTGCTATATTTTTGAAGCCAAAATATAGATTAAGTTCGAAATAACAAGTCAGAGGATTTAGACTCAAAAGTCTCCTAAATAAGTATATAAGTCAAAGTGTTTTTATTATGAATCCTGAAATTGACTTAAGGCTATAATATAATTAAGAAAACTTTAAGCATACAGAATTTTATACGAAACTTAATTATTGAAAAATATGTTCTTAGTGTTTGCTAAATTCGATTTATTATGTATAGAAAACGACTATAAAATGTTGAATAAACATATTGTTAACTACACCATTTCCAATTGTATTTCAGAACTTTCTAATTGTATTTCAGAAATTTCTAATTCAATTTCAGAAATTTCTAATTCAATTTCAGAAATTTCTAATTCAATTTCAGAAATTTCTAATTCAATTTCAGAAATTTCTAATTCAATTTCAGAAATTTCAAATTCAATTTCAGAACTTTCTAATTGTATTTCAGAATTTTCTAATTGTATTTCAGAATTTTCTAATTGTATTTCAGAATTTTCTATTTGTATTTCAGAATTTTCTAATTGTATTTCAGAATTTTCTAATTGTATTTCAGAATTTTCCATTTGTATTTCAGAATTTTTCATTTGATATTCAAATAGAAATTTCTGAAATACAAATGGAAAATTCTGAAATACAATTAGAAAATTCTGAAATACAATTAGAAAATTCTGAAATACAAATAGAAAATTCTGAAATACAAATAGAAATTTCTGAAATTGAATTAGAAATTTCTGAAATTGAATTAGAAATTTCTGAAATTGAATTAGAAATTTCTGAAATTGAATTAGAAATTTCTGAAATTGAATTAGAAATTTCTGAAATTGAATTAGAAATTTCTGAAATACAATTAGAAAGTTCTGAAATACAATTGGAAATGGTGTAGTATGAATGAAACATGTTGACAACGCTTTAGATGAATTTTAGAAAAAGGTTGCCGTAACTAAAACACTAGAATCAGAAACTTTTACTAGCTTCAATATACCCAATCAAAGGAAAATATAGTTTCTTATTAATGAATATAAATAGAACAAAAATTATCGAAAAACTTAATTGTAAAGCTTAAAATCATTAAATTTTAAACAACTCGCTCCGGATGTACCGTTTTTCCTTTAGAAATTATACTTGGATTAGGGACTTGAATGCTAGATCCAACCTGAAGCCGAGAGGCATCTGAAGAGTTCATGCAACCTTGACACGTTGACCTAGATACATCTTTTTTAACGTCGTTTAAATTATAAGGATTATTTCACCTAAGTGACCCAAAAAGTGTATGGGTAATGCTAACTTCCCTAAGCCATATTAAAAAAATTTCCGAAGATGCCGATTTTTATATCCACTGGCGGGATTGCGACTGATCCGGCATTAAAGATATGTTAACCTTATTTCAGTTTAGCCAGCCAGTTTGATTGTTTATTACTAAAGTAAGCTCCATGTTCAGGTACCCTAGCCTAGATTACTCTTTCTAATAGTGTCCGAATTGGGTAACAGAAATGACGCTTGGCTGTCTTCGAAAATTTCAACAGTTCTGCAAATTTTGGCATCATATACTTGATAACCTAGAAGCGAAAATAGGGGTTAAAAATACACCATTCTTAGTTGTGTCTCGATTTACTCGTCATAACTACTTACGACTTTAGCATAAATACCAACCAATTTAAAGCATTTTAAATAATTTAGTAAATAGGTAAATCGTACTTATTCTTCAGAATATTGTACAAATATAATTTTCAATTCATAATTCTTGCAAGCTCAAATTTATAAGGTTAACTTTATCGTGGTCTTCTACTGGCAGTTTTGAGCAAAAAGCATGTTCTTGCAGTTTCTTTCTAATATTAACCGTTAAATCATCCTTGGAAAAAAGACGTGTTATTATAAAAAAACCGTTCTTTTTAATAAAACTAAATTATAGATGTGTGAATATTTAAACCCGCCGCAATGGAATCGCCTATATGTATAAGAAAAACTTGGGTTTCCAATGGGAAACACTAAACAAACAAATCCCATGTATGTTCCTATACAATGTTGCTAAAACATAATTATCTATTATTTTTTGTTTTGTTAGTTATGTTTAAGTGTTTCTACGATTTGTACAACCTAATTAATAATCATTAAATTTCAAATGCAGCCATTAATTTTAAATGTTAATTATGTGTGTAATGTGAATCCGTATTCAGCCAGGCCTCAAACCATTTTTCGGCGCCTAAATGATTTAATTTGTTTTTTGTGTAAAAAACACTTAATAAACATTAAACAGCAATTGAGGTCAAACCAATGGCATTTAACCTTTTTTAACATTAAACAAATTTTAACTTAAAAAGCATAAAAAATTAAGTAAAAAACCGGTAGACTTAACATAAATCTATATGTCTCACTAGGCTGAGGCAACAAAAACTTATAAAAGATTTTTATGTGCAATTTAAAAAAATTAAATGTTAACGTTATTATATTTTTTTTTTTGTAAAAAAAATATTTGTTTAACTAATAATTACAACGAAACCCAAAATCACGCCGTTAACACCAGAATTATGCAACACCTATCTATGAGAATTTCATTATTTATTAAATAATAATTTTTGTAAACAAAATTTAAGTCAAAAAATTCTTTTCAAATGTTTATTAAAAAAACAACAAAAAATAATTGCCTCTAAAAAATTTACAAACTTTTAGTTTTGTTTGATTACTTATAAAGGCACCATACAGTCTATTGCAGTCTATGGTCGTGGTTATATGTTGCCAAAAAACTTTTGTGTTTTGTAAGTGTTGCCTGTTGCTGCCGCTGCATTTTATGTTAAATCATTTAAATTTTATTTTTATTATCATTACCACTATTTTATATTTAGTTTTTTTATCTCCTGAATTTTTTAGATTATGCAATAAATTACTTTATGTATATCAATTACATTATTGTGCTTAACTGTGTCAACATTTTCAATAAAATACTTGTTTATAAACATTGTAGCGTTTGCAAGTTAATGTATTTATGGTGTGTACATACGCAGACGTACAAAAGTTTTAATTAAATTAAATTAATATGGGTTGGAATAATATTGTTATTAATGAAAAAATATTTACCTAAAAAAATATCAGTAAAGAGCAAACTATTTTAAGAAAACTATAAAATGAATTTGGTTGTTTTCTTAATTAAATAGACGAGTTTGACATTTACTGCACAGTTTAAAATGTTTATTATAATTGCAATTTATGGAGACTTTGGAAAACAAATTTAATTTATATAAGGAATACTATAAACTTACTAGAAAAAAATAACAATTTATATGGAATACAAGTTGATAAAAAATTTTGAAATCTATATGACTTGACGATTGAATTTAATTGCAGGAGTTGTTATAATAAAATAAATATAAATTATAATTGAATAAAATAAAAATAATAAATAGAATAGTAGCAAAATTAACGAGGCAAACGGAAATTTAAGCAAAAAATACATTTTAAAATTTTCTTTATATAAGGAAATTGTGACAATTTTCCATTGAAAAAAATGAATGGCAATAGTCTGCTATTTTAAGGTTTAAGGCCTTACTTAATGGTAATAAGTTAACTGATGCAATTGCTTAGCTAATATTTTATTTACAGCTCTTTGTTTTCCATTAGCTTAACAGCCGTAAGCCATTGGCCAACTTTAGCTAAGCAGCAGCTGAAGCTTAAATAAATTATTGCTTGACCTGTAATAAAAGTTATTTGTAAGCACACTACATCATTACAAAAGTTGCTGCTGCAACATGTTCCACAAGTAATTAGTATAGAAAAAGCGAAAAACTTGTGAACAAATTTGTCAAACAGTCCTAAATAATCATGAAGTATTTGTCAAAAATTAGGCACTATTGATACACAAACTTTTAACAATCAAACCTGTGCTAAATTAAGACTATTATTCATAATGTTGCCGTATGTTGAGATTTTAAAATTTTTCAGAAAACAATGTTAAAAAGTTTAAATTCTCATTTTTACAATTAAATATTAATTAATATTGATATGCTATAGAAATTTTTCAAATCGACTTGTTAGCGGAGCTGCAATAAATTAGGCAGCATTAAGAAACATGTTGCAGCAACATGTTTTTTATTATATGTATTTTTTAGCAACAAATAACTGACTCATATATTTATAAAAAATTATTTTAAACATTTATAGGTTTAAAATAGGGCTTTTTTGACAATTATTTTATTAAAATTTGTGAAAGAAGCTCCTAATAAGCTTCAAAATTTTTTATGAATAAGCCCGTTGAAGAAAGGCCTTTCTTTTCCTATATTAAATAAATTTGTAAAACAAAATTCAAAACTTCTGCTATTTATAAAGAGATAAACAAAGAAAATTCAAACTATCATAAATGTTGAAGGAACATATTGAAAACAATTAAAGGTAAATCCGTATTTTTTCTCATTCTATGCGCAACATGTTGCATTTTTCACAAATTTTTACAGGTATGTAACAAAATTAAAAAAAAAAACTTAAAGCTAGGTAAAAATCAATCACTTAACTTTTATTTAAATCAAATAAAATAAAGCCTTGCAATATTGCGCCTAATAATGTTGATTTTTTGTCTTTTTTCTAAACTATTTTTAATTTCAAAATTTTGAAATTGTGTTTTGGAATAAACTCTAACTGTAGTTAGAGTTAAAAAAAATCAGCAAATAAAATTGATTTGCGTATTTACAGCGACAGCTGCATGTAGTTTTGCACAAAATCTGAAAAATCTGAGCAAATGCAAAAATGGTCATATGTAAAGAAAAATTAAAACGCTCACCATTATTTGGAAGCTTTAAAATTGCCCAAATATAATTTGTTTATAGGCATTTGTAAAGAAGAATTTTTTTATTACTTTTTAATAGACGGCCGCTGGAAGTGTTACTATAACAACCTTACGTTAGTTTTTACTAAATCTTCTTCAAAATGAAAAAGCAACGTTTAAAAGCTTAAAAATGTTTTTGCTGCCAATTTGCTTATACGGTACTTAAGGTTTAAAGCTCGTTAGCAACGTTTGTACAAATAAGTAACAGCTAACAGAGAGTTACAAAAATAACTGCAAACTGTTGCAATATAAAACGATCATTAAGGTGCGGTAGCCTTAATCCCAACATTATTCATTGTTAAACTCTTAATAAGGGAATTAATGTTCTTTGAAAAGTAAAAAAAATTCAAACTTATTTGCTTGCGTCTGTTTCTTACCAATAAAATGTGCCTTCTGATATTTTTAAAAACATAAAAAATAACTGCATGTTAATATGATTTTACGGTAAAAAATATATTTTAATGAGCAAACAAATTTTCGGAATAAGAATGTCTTATATATTTAATTAAAAGTATTTTACAACCTCTCACGAAGTTATAGTATTAGCATTTTGTAAAATGTTGCTAAGATTTTTTTAACCAGTTTTTTTTTGCAAAATGTATATTTTAAACAAATTTAGTTTCGAGCAATATTTATCATTTATAAAATTAACATTTAACCCTTCTTATAAAAATTTATATTTATTTATAATTTAATTCTAAAATGTATTCTCTTTAAAAAATTAGTCACTTCACCTAATAGTTTAAATAATTTAAACATGTTGTTAAATTGTATGTGTTGTTAATGTTGTAATGTCAATGTATTGTTCTAGCAACATGTTGCAATCATAGTTTCATATGAAACTAAAAGTTGCCGTAATAATTTTAATATTTTCTTATAAAACTTTTATTTATGGTCTTAGAACATTAAAGTTTGGTTTTAGGTCATATTTTTACATGTGTTTTTTGCAATTTTTTTCATTTTCCAATTCTTTTATTAACTAACCAATGCACACCTTTAAATATAATATTGCATTTTTTGTAGGTGCCTTATTTGTTAGATGGTTTTAGGCATTATATATTTACTGCATTAGTTACACATTCACAAAATACCTTCAACTGACATACATATTTGCATGTGTGTTATGAATAAGTATTTATTAAAAGCATGAATAAAAAAATTTATTTGGGCAACTGTTGTTTCAAGCCTCATTGGCAACATTTAGTTTTAATGGTAAACTAAAACGTGACAAAAAAATCTTAAAATATGTTAAAAAATAAATAAATAACCAAAGTTCAGCATTGTTTTGAATGCAAAATATAAAATGAAAAAAAAAGAACGCAAAAGAATAAAAACAATTTTTCTATGTGTTTTGCCAACACACGTTTACAATCAATCAAGTGTAAAAAACACTCGGTGTGGTTTCCTATTACTTTTTTTTTCTCTTTCATTTAAAAGACTTAAACAATAGATTTCTAAAAATAAACAAAAAAAAAAAAAAAAAAGAACGTAAGAAACTGTTTAAAAATGTTATTTTAGTAACTGCTTCATTGAGTCGTGTTGAATCGTGACATTAACAAGTCAAAACTATTTGTTGTAGGCAAATAAAAGAACAACATTAAGTTGTCGCACATTCACAGTTGGCTGGGAAATGTTTATTTGGCATTAGTGGAGTCCTTAAATGTTTAAGATAACAAATCTTAATTATCATGTTACTATTTGTTAAAATATATTGTTACAATAGATAAGTAACTAAAAGATCTAAAGAAGAAGTAAAAGTTGTCGTTGGCAACATGTTGCTGAAACGAAAGAATTTTTTGGTGGATGCTTAAAATTGATTTAAATTAAATTATTAATTGTTTAAAATGAAAAAAAAAACATTTGAGATTTTTACAGGGCAATACTGTGTTGCTGCAAAATGCATGCTGCCTGCTAATTTAATATTTTTCTACCTGATCCCAAATATTAAATACATTCAATTTTTTTTAAATGTTTTGCTGAAAATTTCTAGATCAACGAAAGTCATAATTAATTAAGGAATGTTTACTAAAACTGCGAAAGATTTAAACATATAAACATGTTTATAGACAAACTTTGTTTACTAAATAGGTTTGTAGCACGTTTAAGTACGTTAATAAGCTTTTGTTAAATTGTAAGAATCTTGAGAGATTTTTAATGAAAACACAGGGATAAAAAATATTTGAAACACGCTCTCTAAAATAATATTTTTTTAATGGGCAGATTTTAAATAACATGACGAAAAGCTACAACAATCACCATGTTGCTAAGACATTTATTTATTGATTTATAATAATTATTCATCAGGTTTACTAAGGGTTTCTTTGACAGATATAAATTAAAGAAGTCCATATTAATTTACTTTAAGTGTAAAAAATATGGGCATTAAATATAGGATAAATAAAACAGATATATTTTTATAATTATAAATATTGCAGGCTTTTTATTATAAACAATTTAATAAAGCTTTTCTTGGCAACATGTTGCTAAACATTTCTAACATAAGCCAATATAGGAAATTGTATACAATACAATTTTAAAATAATTTCTAAAATTGTGTGGGTTTAAGTTTAAAAACCTTGTTTACATTTTTAAGTTCCTTAATCATAAAGTAGTTTTAAAAGTCTTGGAAAGAGTCTAATACCAATTTGTTTTTCTATGCTTTTTCAAGTCTTTGAAAGCCAAAATTTTAGTGTTAGCATTTTTTTCTATTTTCTTTCTATTACCATCCGACCATTTTATTAAAGAGAAAAACCGCTCATAAATGCTTATAATAAACAAATTTATAAATGACCAATGTATAACGATGGCCTGCAGCAGCTAACCAAAGACACAATTTAACACTTGAAGAGCTTAAATGCGATTTATTTAGTTTTTATGCATAAATAAGTTTTCCAAGCATTTTCAGTTTAAAAAAGCATTGAAATAACATAAAAAGTGGTAAATGTTCAAGTTAAACAACATGCCCCAAGCGTGACAATTATTCTTAACGCATTTGTTAGAATAAAATGATTCTTAAAATGCCATAAATTATTAATAGAGCAAGAACAAAAAAAAAACACAATTTAAGCCATTTAAATGGCTTTTAGCTAATGCTTAGAAGAAAAAACTGCAGAATAGAAAAAAAACACAAGCTTCGAAAAATATTAGAATGGAAAAGTATTGGCGTAGAAAGCTACATGTTGCCAAGCACTTCGAATAGTTGTTGGTGTTGATGGCTTTAAATTTAACTTAGGCAACTCTTTTTGCTGCTAAATCTAAGCAATTATAACAGCCAATTGAAATAAAGAAAAACAACAACAGCGCTCTACAATATAGCAAAATATTGTTCAAACTTGTAAATGTCCGTCCTTCTGTCTCGTCACTATCTTCTTGCCTTTCCGGCTGGCCAGGAATAACAAGTGCCATATTGTGATAATTACTTGATTTCTAATCGCTGATATTGTCATTTGCAATTTCAAATTATTGGAAAATCATTGGCAATTTCAACCAGCTAAAGCGATAAAAAATGCTAACGATGTTAGCTTTTTGTGATGACTTGAGCCCCAGCAATTTAAATACTACTTTGGATACTGTGATTTTTTTGTTTTATGCATATTTCTTATACCATTGCAGCTGGTAATGGAAATTTATGGTCTACTAGTAATGACTTTAAAGTGGATAAGAAAGTTTCAATAAAATCAAAATTTATTGTAGCAAATTGTGCAATTGCTGAAAAATAATGAAAATTAACAATTATGCGTATTTTCACTTGAGAAAGCTTCGAAGTGATTTTATCTGTTTTTTTTTTAAGCAAATGGTTTGTTGGTTTTGGGCTTAGAATCGGCTTAGAATTCATGTCAAGTTTGTGAAGTACTTTAACTAAGTGTAATCATCGGTTCTAGGTGAAACCAATTTTCTGTTGGTTTTTTCTTTCATGGCCATTCATTTAATTTTTAAGTTCAAAAAAAGTTCATGACAAGACAAATAAAGTTAAAATAGATAACAATCGTCTAAGCTCAAATTAAAATATAGAAAAATTTTTTTTGGATTAGTCACTAGTGCATAAAAATACTCTTCAGGTATTTAAAAGAATAAGAACATTATGAAAAGAAAATACCTTACTTTTAACTGTACTTTTTATGTACAAAGTAAATTATAGGTAACTAAAATATAGCAAAACTTAACTATGGACTTAATTATTAACCGCAATATTCACTGCGCTAACGGCCGTATGGCTTACAGAGCTTTAAATAATTTAAGTCATAATCCTGTACTACTAGTCAGAAAAATTTTAAAAATTATATTATTGTAATAAAAAAATTTTAATTTTACAAAGTATAATTAATTGCTTGAACGAATCACTCTTTAATAGTGCAGGCAGTTTTTACTTGATTTCATTACTCCATGTCAATCGATTTTATTTGGGTAGCCGAGTCTATCTAATACTACTTCTGTAATTACTATTTTATTCTTCTTAATTTTTTAGTTTGAAGACCTTTTTTAAACTGCAGCACTTTTAAAGACGATTTTATTTTCAATTTTATTATTTTTTTCATTTAAGCTCAAAAATACAACTCTGAAGGTATCAAGTAACTACTTTTAAGCACTAAGCTAGAGTTGGGTCTAGAGTTGGGTCAATCGGTTACTTTAGTTCGTTTTTGCCAACAACCTCGTTCGTTTTTTCCACGAACCATAATGTAATTTAAATAGGGTTTGGAGATTAAATGAACTAGGTTGTTGGCAAAAACGAACTAAAGTAACGAGTCGGGCACAACTCTAGTTGGGTCAATCGGTTACTTTAGTTCGTTTTTGGCAACAACCTCGTTCGTTTTTCCCACGAACCACAATGTAATTTATATAGGGTTTGGAGATTAAATGAACGAGGTTGTTGGCAAAAAAGAACTAAGGTAACGAGTCGGGCACAACTCTAGTTTTCGCCAACAACCTCGTTAATTTTTTCCACAAACCACAATGTAATTTTTATGGGGTTTAGAGACTAAATGAACTCTACTAAGTACACAAACTAAAGATCAAATACTCTATACTAGGTATCCACTAATAAGTACCTTACCAGGCCTTCTCCCTTATACCTTAAGTAACTTTTTTATTAAATGTTTTTTGATAGTAAATTTCACTCAAGTCTTTTACACGTCTGAAACTAAACATTTCCCCATCAATAACAAGTAAGAATGTTATAAGCGGTCAAGCCCGACCATGTTATACTCTACACCACATGAAAAAATTGACCGATAACAAAGGTAAGCACAATTTAAAAGCTCAAAGGTTTCGTATACACGTTTTTGAATTAACTCTGTATTTAAAGATTTTCTGTTATAAATAAAAAAAGAGGATGCTGCACCACATAATTGGCATTTATTCGAGAGCTAGTTGTCCAAAAACTAGGAAACAAAATATTCTTTAAATAATGTCAGTATTATATTTTTGACAGCATTATACTTTGAGAGCTGTTCTGAAAATTATAATTTTTGTATTCAGTATAAAAGTTGGTGGCATACAGATAAAAATGTATGCAAAATATTGAGAGGGTAACGTAGGACATTTATGGGGAGGATGTATCAAAAAATGAACCGATCATATTTTCGTTCAACATTAATTGGGAGCATAACAAGAGACACATGAAACTTTTGCCAAAAAAGAGTAATATTTGAGTTAGTTATAGCCTAAAATGCATTTGTATGGGACTTCATGACAGTACCAAAAAGCTTATCTGTTGCGAATTAATATAAATCATCTTGAAAACTGTGATTCCGAGTCGATCGATTTTTGTGCGTTACAAACATCTGCACAAACGCATAATACCCCTACTACGTATGTATGTGGTGTGGGTATAACAACACCTCTTAACACCTACAAAGTTTTTCTACTTTACGTGTAAGCCTTCCGCTTACTTTTAATTTTTTTTTCCTTGAAATTTCTTTCTAGTCATTTTTTTTATGAACAAGACAGGCTATAACATTCACTGCAACACAAACAGAAGCCGCAACAAATAATAAAAGTAATAATTAACACCTACACCAAAAGTGTCTGTCCATCTGTCTGTTTTTGCAAATGGACGGTGGCTGCAAACAATAACAAGATTATACTTTTCAAAAATTTATACAAAAAAACCTTTTTCTTAAGTAAACACTTAAAAACACTCTTATGAGAGTGTAAATAAAGTGCTTGAGCTTCAGCTTAATCACACACTTATTCAACACACTGATAAAGCTGCAAAGTGGGTTATACTTTTCAATTAAAGTTTTTTCAGCTTAAACCAGTTTAAAATAAAAATTTTTTGTAGTATTAAATTTTTAATTAAAAATTTGTAATATGCAGTGTTTGTCCATCCGCAAGGTGGTGAAAAAGGAAAATCGACGAGGTATGTTTATTTGTATGACTATCAAAGACATCAACCTTAAGGTTTACTAAAAGTACTGCCAACATAAAAAGGTGTTAGTACAATAAAAGTTATAGTTTTTGATATTGGTTTAATTTTTTTATACTCCATCAAGCAAAAGCGGTTCTGGGGAATGAACGTATTTTTTTTACAGGACGGAAACCTTAACACCAAGAAAATATTGAATTAAATTTGGTTGACAAAACATAACAGTCAGGTGATATATATAAAGGGTTTAACTTGGGGGTATTGCGGTAACTTATCGGGAGTAAAACACTTTACTTTTTTCAAAATCGTTACAAACGAAAAGATTTTACTATGCCACTTTTCAGCACGGATGTAGTAGAATCTTACGAGGGTAAATATAATTTGTGGGTTATAAATTCAGTAAAATACCAATATGCTAGGTTTTTTGTTTAATATTATTAGTATCTTAGGTTGTAAGATTAAGGTAGGTATAGATAAAAGAAATTTTAACTTTAGGCTAAAGAAGATGGATAATCACTTACATATATAGTACGTTAACAGCTTTACAACTATTTTCACTTTTGCAAACACCTTATATGTACCGGTTATATATTTTGTTTTTAGGGTCCTTTCAGGTAAATTTTCAATTTTGCTTTTATAAACTAATTTTGCACTTGGGTCCGCTGCTTTTAACTTCGGTTGTTTAAAAACTAACTTTTCGGCAGGTAAGATGGTTATAGCTTTTTATCGTTGTGGGCATTGTTGACATTAGAAATGGAAAGTCATACCCTTTTGTTCAACCTGGTGAACAGAAAGTGAATGGAAAATTCGTTTTCTAAGTGGGATAACACAATTAAGCAGATACGAAGTAGCATAGGGAATTTTTTTAAAGGCGTAAAGGACTCTGTACCAAAACCAAACCCCCAATGTTGCTCGATAAAAAAAATTGACTGAATAGGTATAAAAGTTCCTTTTTTAATACTTTGATTTTGCTCCAAATCATTGGAAAATAGCCACTAAAAAGAAAACTATTACCGACTGTCTAAGTTACCTTATTAAAAATACATAATTAGAAATACACATATAATTTGATTAACTGCAAGTGAAAAGTTAAGATATTAATCTTGCCCACGCCTGTTAGAATTATTACTTTAACACCTAAAACTAGGCAACACTATCTTTAAAAAAAAGTTTGTTGCCATTACTCGTCGAATAAGCAATAAAACAGGCGATAGAAAGATTAAAAAATTGCTGAATTTTTGCGGTCATAGCTAATAGCTGAGTAGCCAGATTGTTAAAGGTAGACCATGAATTATATGTCTGTTTGAATGTCACAAAATTTGATTCAAAACTTTTATTTCAATTCACTGTCTTTTTATAAAACGCCAAAGTAATATAAAAAAGCACTTTGTTGTATGAATGTTTATGATTTTTGAATGGTATGAAAAATACCAACTTAATTTTTTATTGTAATTGCGGTTTTAACAAAATTTAGAGTTTTTTAATATAATAATTTCTTTAAATTTTTTTGCTCCTTTAATATTATGCACAAAAAATGTACTCGTATTAGTACCTTTTTAACACAATTATGCCAATTTTCTAATTGAATTTTTAAAACCATTTTTGTATCTACAGCCTATTTACTTTTATAGTGTTATAACTCAAAAAACTTAATTCGATTAAACAGCATTTGTAAGTTCTTAGGAGATTTTCCAAAAAATTAAATTTAAAGTAGACTTAAGAAACGGATTTTGTATGGAAATTTTGTTTAAAAAACCTATTGTTAATTTCCTTTTTTTTGATATGCCCTTAAAAAATTCAATGTTGATTACATTTAAGTGCATTAAAACAAAAAAAAACTAATAAAAAATATCAAATAAATATATAGCGAAGATTTATATGCTTTTAAATTATTTGAAAAATAGTTTTTTAAGCAGATTTTTTTTAATCTAACCCTTTGAAAAACGGCTCTAGCACTGATACATTCCTATTTTGAGTTATGACACTCTTGCAGAACACTTTATCAGACCATAGAACTTCACACCTTCGCGTTAATGAGAATTTTACATTTTCTTCTTTTTCGTTAAGAACGTGTTGAGTTTCACTGCCAACTATACGCTTAACAAAAGTATGCACAAGTTAGTTGTTTTATGTGTTAGAGAGGGAATGAATATGTTGGTGGGAAATGGCATGTTTCCTTTGTTGGCTGATTATCTTAAGCGGATTTTTCTATTTGTTTTTAACGATTTTTTTTTCGTTCTGTTTCACTTAAGGCTTTTGCACATTTTGTCATGATATTGAACACTTAATTCTTAACCCTTTAGGAGACAAAGTGAAAAAACTAAGAATTTAAAGGATAATTAGATTTGAGGTAGGACTATAGATCGGACCATGGACTTGATGACAGGCCATGCTAAATTGAAGGTTAAAGACTATTTTAATAACAGAATAAAAAGAATGAACTTGACTTAAGGCAAGACTATAGATATTCCTATCACATAATTAAAAATCATAAAACTTCCCAAGACTTTGTTAGAAAGCAATAGCAACAAAATTACCATTTTCTATTGACTTAGTTTACCTTAAACCTTATAGCAAGTAAGATCTAACACTTGACTTCTATCAAGACCATAAGCTCATGTTCCTAAAATGGTTTTGTAAATTTGGCACCACGTCCTTTAAGGGATTAAATATTTAAAAAACCCATTTGAACTTATCATTATCTTACACACACACATTCGTTGCCACACTTATCAATGCATTGCACACTTTGTTACAAAGTATACGATGAATGATTATTGATTTCCTTTAAGTGCATCATGCATTTGTGGAAATACTTATTCCAACGTTAATGTATGAATGTCAATGTGCTTATCTTAACGTCCGTCCGTATGTTTGTTCATCCCATAGTCTCTACCAATTATTGAACTTTAATAACAACATGTTGTTGTTGTTGTTGCTTGATTTTCTTTTTGTTTTTTGGCCATATCAAAAGCCTTTTAAAGTATATCTGCCACAGCAACACTAAAAATATTAACAACAAGTTTATTGCCAACGACCACTAAAAACAAGGCGTGAGTGTTAGAGAATGTGTGTTGAGTGCAACAAGGCTTAAAACAAAAGGCTATTTTTAGCTTCGCTTAGCCGTGTGTACGTACCTGAATTAACGTTTTGAGAATAGAACATGTGATTACATATTTTTAAAATATTCATTGCACCTTTAAACTAAGCAAAACACATATGTGACCATAAGAGAGAATATTTTGAAGTAATGGATGGACTATTGCAAAAATATAGTTTTCGTTGTGCCATTGGTTGTTGAAATTGGATGTAAAAAATTAAAAAAAAATTATGCAGCCATAAAAAATTATGTGACTTTATGATTTTCTTTTTATTATTTTGTAAGATTTTTTCCACATTTATTTGTGTCATTAAAATGTATGCAAGAGTCGTAAAAAGGAAACACAAATTGTGTGTGTTTTGGAATTTTTTGTAAAATATTAAAATAATAAAATTCTTGTAATTGTTAAAAAAAATATTGCTTGTGTAGTAAGATATGTATAACCACGAATGTATGTACAAATGTTAACATGAAAACATGTATGTACATACATATATGTATGTACGCATGTAGATTTGTAAGAACATATTTAAAAATTCTGAAATATTTTTTATTTATAGATAAATTTTTAATGTCAAAAGAATTTACTAAAAATTTTATGTTCAAGTATATTTTAGGTTTTTAGGAAATTAACCACAAGCATGCTTTAGGAAAATTTTACTATAAAATCATTATGCAAATAACAAACTGATATACATATGTAAGTGTTACCATTGGGTGATTTTCACACAAAAACATTGACCCCCTTATTTCCTAAAACGCAACACCCTAAAACAAAAACAAAATGCATGGAAAAGTTTTTTTAAATTTTAGTTTTTTCGATACAACTGTTTTTCTTATTATGCATTGCGTTTTACGTAATTAGGCCCTGATTCTTGCCCATCACTAGTAGCCAAGGTTCAAAAAAATATTTCTCGTAGCTTCGGGTATGATGTGATTAAGAGGTCTCGTGGCAAAGCCCCGCAGACGTCTCGTCTATGTTACTCTAAACATAATTAAAAAACCAAATATTCTACTTTTTTTTAAAAAGAGCACCTGGTGGTACTTTTTTTAAATTATAGACCCTAATGGTTAAAATTATATTTTGGTACTTTTTCTTATTTCTAAACCAATCATGTTAGAAACATAATTCAAATTGCTTTCGACAGCTACATAGCCCAACGTATTTTTTTAAAAGTTTTGGGCCAATCTTCGACCAAAATACTTTTTGCATATTTTTGAGCATTTTTGAGGTTATGAATCTAGAAATATGCAATTGATGCCGATTGTGGCACGTAATCAAACTAAGTAAAATAAAATGACTGTTTTTGGTACTTTTTTGCGAATATTAGGCTAGAAATATATAAATGGGGCTATAGTCCCAGATTGAAATCAGATATTGATTAAGTGGACAAGAGCCCTTTTTTGAAATTTTCGGGATTATTAAAATATTAGGAACTATTTACCCAAACAAGGGACAAAAAATTAGAACAAAAGTACTTTTTAATATTTAGGATACCTTTTTGCAATTTTTGAAATTTCACTTCAAGAAATATTTAAAAAAAGGTCTATTGCCCCAAAAATCAGATAGGTAAGAAAATAGTACTTTTCACTTTTGGTACTTTTTGGCAATTTCTAGAAATATGAAATTAAGGACTATTTACCCAAAAAAAGTGGAATGTTAAATAAGTGAACAAAAGCGACTTTTTGCAATTTTTATTAGTTTTTTGAGGTCGGAAGTCCACTAAGTCGACCAAAAGAACTTCTTCATACCCTTTGCCTTTAGTGAGATTTTGATTTTAGAATTTAAAATTAAGGATTCCAATTTTACATAGAAACTCTGAAATTCAAACAACTTTGGAATGAAAATTGCAATTACCTTAACAAAAATTTATTAAAACCCAAAATATAAAAACGAATTTTTTTTGTTAAATATTTTCCTTTAATTTTGAGAATAAAATGCCTTTAATAATGTCGTAAACAAAGATAAAATACGTTACAAAATTTATAAAAAATAATATATATAAAGAGTTCTTTTTGATTTTATTTATCACATGTTTCTAAGTGTATTATAAAGTGTTGGATATAAAATAAATTTTATCAAAATTTTGACTTACCTCTTTTTGTAAGTTGAACAGATTAAGCGAGAGTTAACTCTTTCTGCCAGTTAAGCACTGCAAGAAAAAAATTTTTTCTTTTTTCAATTAAGTTTTTAAGTTTTTTTTTAATAATTTAAATTATTCTTAATTATAATAATTAAAAAATTTAATTTATCATAATAAAAAAAAAAAAATTAATTTCTTTAGCCAAACGTTGCACGTTTAAATTTAGTGGTGGAAAGCAAAAGTGAAATATTCTGCTGATAAGAAACAAAATTAATAAATTAATGGCACAGTAGTTAAAAACGTGCGTATTTACGGAAGAAACTTTGTACGTTTTCTATACTACTTTTTTTTAGCTAAAAAAGCACGCGTCAACAATGTGTCACACGATTGATAATTTTCTATTTCTTTTTTTTCTGCTACTGCTGTTTTTTTCGCAACAAATTTTTGCATGAAAAAAAAAAAATATAATCGCGATAATAACAAATAAAAAAAGAAATAACAAAAAAATACAAAAGATTAGTAACAAATAAACCATAAAAAAACAAAAACGGAAAACATAAAGTTGAAACGCATACATACAATCGTTTGTACAAAAATAAAAAATAAAAATAAACACTTTTTGTTTAACGCTTGAAAAACATTACAAATAAAAAAAAAACAAACTATTGCTAAAAAAAAATATTTTTAATACAGGAAATGCAACGAAACTACCCAAATAGAAAATAAAACAAAATAATTTTTATTGAATTGTAATAAAAAAGTAAATAAAAGCAAAACTTAAATTTTTAACAATAAAAAACCCGCACACACACACATGCACACGCTCTTTTCTTATTGGCATCTAATCATTCATTAGACATGGTTGTTTCTTTGCGAATTGACATTAGACAAGTTAATAGAGTATCGAAATTAAAATAAAAGTTTTTAATGGTTTATTTTCAGTTGTGTAGCAGGTGTTTAAAATAAATTTGATTATTCTTCGATTTCGCAATAAATTACTTTTCGCCTTTAGAGGGTTTCGTCAGGTTTCGTTTGTGCTTTTAAAAAAAAAAATCGCAATTAAATAATTAATTAAACTGGCGCTAGATTTTAGAAATATAACTAAAAATTTAGATGCACTGAAGCTTTAGTCTTCTACACACAAAATATAAACCAGTTGGTAAAAATGATTGGAAGTGTTATTTTATTAGGAATGGATTTCGTTTAATTCTTCAGTACACCTGGACAGAAACCATGATTAAATAAAACTTGCATTATTGCAGTTAGGTCTAGAAAATAGGCATTCAGAGCATTCTAACAATAACACTGATACTGGTTCGCTACACAAACAGGTTGAATCTTGGTATGTCCAAGACGCGAAAGGGCTCTGTTGGAGCAACATTTGGATGCAAGGGTACTTTCTGCCCCTAAAAGGCGCTTTTATCCAAACCTGTTGCTTTTGACGTCAGTGAAAATCTTTCTCACTTTATATTGAGTTTTCTCAAAGATCACACTTTTATTTTTTTGATGAGATCTTTTCTAAAAAGCTAAAAATCAACACAGTATGCGACGGCATAAATTTTGGAAAAACTGAAATTTTTGATGTTTTAATCCAAAAAGAACACGTTTTTCTTGTTTCCAAAGAAGCACATCCAAATCACACCAGCTGATCTTCAAGGAGTTCCGGGAACATAGAACTGGTTGAAAGTAGTTTACGTGAAAGCCCACGAAAGGAAAAGAGCAGCTTCACTGGGACTTCCAAGAGCGGTTATTCATGAAATTTTTAAAAAGGATCTAAAGGTTTATCCTTTTAAAGTTCAAGTTATTCAAGAACTGAAAGAAAGGGACTTGGATTTATGCAAAAATTTTTGTAAAACGATGTTGGAGGGTTTTCGCACTGTAAATTAAATTTTTTTTTTGAAGCGACGAGGCTCATTTTCACTCAATCAGCCACGCCGACAAGCAAAACTGCCGTTACTGGTCTCAAATATCCCGTGACCCTTGATAGAAACACTAAAAACCCATTGCATTGCCCCAGGGTAACTGCTTGGTGTGCTTTATCCGCACATGAGATAATTAGACCTTTTTTTCGAAAATTCTTGAGGCCAGGCGACGAATGTCAAACGTGGTAATTATCGACACATGATTACGGAATTCTTTTTGCCAAACCTGCGAGCTCATCCATTGTATTCTTCACACATGTAGTTTAAACAGGATGGGAACAATTTACATACAGCAGTCAGAGATTTGATGAATTTGCTTCCCCCACAAACCGAACAGTCGCTTTAGGGAACATCCCGTAGCCTCCGAGGTCACTCGATCTATCTTCCGTGGATTTTTTTTGGGTCTTTATGTGGCTTTAAAAGAAAATATTCGTCGAGAAATCAGCTCAATTAAACAAAGTCTACTGCAGCGTGTGGCGCAGAACACAAGGCTCCGTTTCGAACAGTGTGTTCTACTGGACGGAAGGCACCTGGATGGCATAATCTATAAAAAATAAAATCCGCATTTCCATTCTACCGTTCAATTCTTTAATTAAAGCTTTTTATTTAAGTTTAAATATATATCTGGCACCAGACACCCTGCATAATGAAATGTGCCCTAAAAAATTTAGGGAACTTGTTCTCGAAACTCAGGATTTTGTACGTCAGACGCGTCTTTCAGGAAGACCATATCAATTAATGATCGGCTGCTCAGTAAATGCACCATGTGTTATAGAAAAAATGTGTTTGTTAGTCGCACAGGTTATTCTAAGTAAAAAGAAACCTAAATATGTTTTCCTGGCATCTTTAGAATTTTTAATTTATATCAAACGTCTACAAAATCTATTTTTTCTATCCTTCTTCCCATGGCCGATTTTCCTAAAATCAACAAAACGCACTGCAAGTATAGGGATCATTACCTGAGTTCTAGTTATTAGAAAAAAAGGAAAAGAGAAAAGTATAAAATTTTCGAAAGAAGCGAATCTATTAAAAATAGTGTACATACAACATAATTTTTTTAAAAACCACCTTCTTCAAAAATTTTAGTATTAACCTTCTCTACAATTGGCTAATGTTTCGACGCTTTTTGCACAATAATTGGTGTTTTCATGTGCTGAGAGTTATCTTATTGTTTCATTATCAAGAAAATTGTCAGTTTGAATATTTTATTGCACGCTGAGACGTTAATACACCCACCCCAATACAACTTATTTATGCACTTGTTTCTATATGCAAAATACATATGTATATCTTCGGGGGATAATTTTTTGGCCGCATGACACATTTCAAAATTGGAATTCACTATATTTGAAAACTTTCTCCTTATTTTTTAATGCATAAACCATTTTTTAGTATCCTATATACATATATTGAAAGATATCCATTTCCAAATTGTTTGATTAAACTAATTTACTATTTTGTTGCACTTAAAGAAAACGAAATATTTTAACGTTAAAAGTGATCAAATGCGGCAAAAAGACCTTCTGTCCTTGTTTGGATAAGTTGTAAAATTTTTTTAGTTCTTTGTTCAAAAATTTATAAGAACTTAAGGTTTTATTTGAAATACTATATCTTTTTGTTTAAATTTAAAAAAGAAATCTCTTGTTCATAAAATTCCTCATCGTTTTTCTCGAAAACACTTTGTTGTGCTGTGCGGCAAACAAGTAATCACCCAACGTTTTGTGTTTTGTTTGTTTTAAGTATTTCTTGCAAATAATGTTAAGCTTTATAAAATTACTGTTCACAGTATTGTTGTTGTTATTTTTATTTACGATACATTTTTTATGCCAAAAATGACAGACAGCAACGCATAAAATTAATTTTAACAGCTTTTTAATTATTTCTCCAATTAAATTTTTTTTAAATTATTTATTATTGCCCAAAACGGTAAATGTTGTTTCATTAAATGACATTTTTGCAGTTTTATTCTTCCTTATTTAAGACCAAAATAAATTGAGTTATTTGTTGGATTTCGTAACCTAAATATAGAAAGGCCCTAACTCATATTTTTTATAAGACCAGATTTTTATTTATTTCGATAAATGTCCTGCTCATTTTTTTTGCACAATTAGCTAAAAACTCTTGATTTTAAAAATGAGAGTTAGGGTCTTTCTCTATTAAGGTAACGATTTATATGTTTATTCATTGATAATAATTTTTAAACTTGTTTCTTTAAATCTGGCAACATATTTTTTTAAGTGTTATATTTTTATATGCCAATAAATTTATGTGGAAATTTTAAGATTCATTTTTTATTTGTTAATAAAAAAAGTTTTTTTTTAGTTGTTACACTTACAAAGATTTATTGGGAATTTGTTTAATATATCTCATCTTAATTTTTTAATTTTATTTCCGTGTGGGTGTTGCCACATCAAATAAGTTACAAGGAAGACTTAACGCTAATTTATTATAAATTATGCAATTATTTATCAAACTAGATGTAATATATAATCCTTTAAGCAAACACAATAACATTACTTATAATAATTTAGAAAAACAGAAATAGAATAAACATTTATAATAAATAACAAGTAAGAGCGCTATATTCGGCTGTGCCGAATCTTATATACCCTTCACATTGGTCTTTACATATACCCAGCCGAGTAATTTTGTACTGCAAATAATATAATAAAAAACCTTGTGCGAGTTTTAAAGCCCATAGAAAAACTAACAAAATTTTAACGTTCGTATTAATAATAGAAATAGATGAAGAAGATTTGAGGTCGAGAGTTTTAAAAGTTTTCGACATTATTCATATTTAAAGGTTAATAAAACTTATTAAATGTTCTAGTCCCCCTGCTCTTCTCCAACTTTTTCTCCAAAATGTATGAATTATTTGATTATTACTTTTTGTAGAATATTCGAAATCGATATTTGTTATAGTTTCCGAGATATAGCGTATCGAATATTTCATAATAATTGTTGATTTGTATGGGAGCTACCCCTTCTTTTGCCCCCACTCAAAAAATTTTTTCTTTAGAGCGTAGGCATTCTTGCCCAACATTTCATTTCGATATTTGTTATAGTTTCCGAGATATAGCGCATAAAATATTTCACCAAATTTGTGCAATTGTAGAAAAAATACCCCTTCCCCTGGTCCTATCTGAAAAAAATTTTTTCCATTATTTAGGTCCCTTCTTTAGGAGTATCCGTGCCAAGTTTTGTGGCAAACGCGACTATACTTACTGAGATATATAGGGATATATGCACGGATTTTGTCCTAAAAAAATGGGTTACTCCTGGTTTTCGCTTATATCTCGGTTAATAGTGAACCGATTTTGCTGATTTTAAATAGCGATTGTCTCCAGGATATTTCTAATAGTTTGACACCATTAACTGGTCTGTATCTTTTTATTTGACTCCGGAAACTTAATTTCAACAGACGGACAGACGGACATGGCTATATCAACTTCCCTATCTATAAGGATCCAGAATATATATACTTTATGGGGTCGCAAATGAATAATAAAGAAATTACAAACGGAATGACAAAGTGATATATACCCTTATCACTATGTGAAGGGTATAAAAAAGAAAAGTTAAAAATGAAAATATATTGCGATTAATGCAAATATAATGAGAATAAGAGAGCATAGGAAAGTATGCGGATTTAGTTCGGTCTAAGCAATATAGAAGCTGATATTAATTTCAGTATAAGAATTCGAGTAAAGGTTTGTTTAAATAAAACAAATTTACCTCCAACTACAGTAGTACCAAATAAAAATAGAGCTGACGAGCTGGTTTCGAAAATGCATTACACTGGACTAAAAGAACTACTTACTTATTAATAAAAATTTCAATTCTAAGCAATTTCAATTTTAAAAATGAACTTAAAACCGAATAAATAGAAATTTTTATAAAATATATTATGATTACATAATTTTAATTTTCCTGTGTCTTAAACAGCGTTCATACATATATTTAAGGTCATTTCCTTAATCATACCCCTTTTTAAAATCTCCTTAACAGCCTTGTCATTGACATTCTTAAAAAAATGCTTTTTTTTATTTCAATCTTGCTAAAAAGAAGTACAATAATTTTCACTTTTTCTCGGATTTTATTTATTTTTCACACTTTCATTGGCTGCAAATGAACACAAAACAGACAATCAGCCAATGTCAGGCAAACGGCCTGAAACACATACAATATTTAAGTGTAAAAAAATACAAGAAAATAATTTGCTTATGTAATTAACATTTAACGTAAAAACGTTGATTGCAAAGTAATGTCCTATAATAAAATTTATCGCACTTTTTCCTTAAGACCTTAATTATTTGCATTGCAATTCGCATGTCTTATCGTTTATTTATTTTCACTAAAAGCCTCAATATTTCTGTTTATAAATATTTACTTTTAATGCAATTTTTATTAAGTAACTTTTACACAAATATTTTGAAGGACTCGTTCGTTGTAGTAATAGGGTCTTGTTTAAACTGATTTAATAATGATTTAGTTTTAACTTTTATTTTGTTGTTTTTATAAATAATTTTTTGTTTTAATTTTTAATTTTTTAAAGTTTTTAAAGTCGTTTTAATAAATTTTTGTTTAATTTTTTAATGAAGTAGAATAGAAGTAATTTTGCATTTAAAAAAACCGATGACTATTAAGTTTATTAAACCCATTTTACCAATTAAAAATGAAAAAACAGAATAAATTTTTTACACAAACTTTACAACTTTTATCAAGTTATGATTCTTTTGGTTTTTTTTTCTTTTAATTTTTTTATTAAATTTGAAGCTTCCTTGCTTTCCTTTTTCTTCCCAGCTCTGATTTAAAAATTTATATCATATTTAAAAGGTCCCTCAAAACACTTTTGAAATGCAATGCAAATCTTCTTTGAAATAAAAAAAATAAACGCAATCCGGATGCACATCACGTATACGCCATGTTTTACTTGGGCAGAATTGTTTAACACATTTTTACCTCTTTTTTTGTACCCACACAATGTTTATTGCCTTGCTTGCCCTTGGTATTTGAAGAATTAAAACTAAACATTAATCTCTTCCGTTGAATATCTTTTTAATATTAATTTAATTTCTAAATATTTTCTACTTATATACCAAATTTGAGTGAGCATTCCTGCAGATAAAGGAACACCCAAGTTTTATGACTTAACACTACGGCTAAGTAAGGGCGATAAGAAAAGAATACAATTTTAGGTTTATTTACTTTTTACTTATTGATAAGTATTTATCACCCTTACATCCTTATCTTTAGTCCTTAAAATAACACATTTAAAATAATTTTCTATAAACAAAGGACTATTTAAATGTTTATCACCTAACTAATTATAAAATAAATATAACGAACCATTTCCTTATCTATTAGTTTTTTTTGCTTACTTTTGTTTCGTAAAACTAAACTCCCTAAATAAATAAACCCATTTACAAAGCAAATATTTAAAGAATTGGCAAATGGTTCGTTATCATGTTCATATTTGAACATTCTGCCGAGCATTAAGGGGCACAGGAGGGGTAAAATCTATTTTAACTACGGTTTCTTTATGGCTGCAGCATTTATACTTAATATAAATTGAAATTACAATTATTAAAATAATAACAACTAACATTAATGACACGTGTCCCGTCACATGATGAAAATTCAGTTTCATTAGCTCAGTTTTGCTGTCCTTCATGACCTCTATATCTTCTTGAATTCTCGCAATATCCTGGGCATTGTTAACAACTGCCACATCAAACGGTTTTACTAGCTTGGCTTTTACCTGCTCATATCCTAGGCCCCATGATGACATTTGAATCGATGATGTCTTCTTTGTTGTGAACTGTTGAGATGATGGTAGAGTAACTCCTTCGTATACTGCAGAGCATCCGGCTGGTAAACTTATTATTCCCTTTGGCGGTAACGTTAGCCAATCCCGTGTGCCAAACCCACAATCAACAGTCATCGAAAATGTATCGAAAACCGCAAAAATCCATTGGTTGTCTGTTGATAATTTTTTCCAAACACACTTCTTAGGGACTTCTTGGAAATGGCATTCAGCATGTCTAGATTGTTTTAACGCCGAGACTTCACATGACCGTTCCACCGCTGGTTTCCATGAAATTTCATCTTTACATATATACTCTTCCTGCAGATTTTTTGTGCAAGCATTAAGCTGGGCCTGCCACATCAAAAAATACAAATTGGTTGCAAAGTTGTATACGATGTAATCACCTTCGATGATAGGCTCCATTGCAGTATCATTCCCCCCGACGGGCAGTCGAATTATTCTGTACACCTCTGAGCTATGGATATTATATAACGGTATTCCTGCTTGTATTACCAGACGATTATCCACAATGACACCTTTGGCTACCATGGAGTTGTATACTTCCTTCAATTCAGTACCAGTATTTTTCCCCGGCAGCTTAAGATTAGCTGGCAACATTTTCTCAATATTGGAAAGCTCTTCTTGCAATTGTGCTGCTGTCAAAAGATCTGGATTAATATGGCCATGGTTAACATCAATTAATAGATTTGCAATAGACATCTGAACTTCATGACATTCATCTATCATTAGATGCAGTTGAGTAGTCATTACTTGAAATAAGATTATTAGACGTTCCACTTGGGTATTATTCTGCATCTCATCATAAAAAAGCTTTAGCTGCCGGTACATTTTGCTAAAATTATTATTCACTTCTCCAGTAGTCTTTTTCAGAACATTTACTGTAGAATTTATGATCGAGGTTTGCTGTATTGTCAGTTTTTGAAGATCCTCTTGATTTTTAAATATGTTTCTCATATTCTCTTCCATGGTTTTTCGATCTTCGGCATCCATCATTCCAAACAACATATGGTAAATTGAACCAACAAATTCAAATGGCGACCTTTTATGTCTTTCAGTTGTGATTAAAAGATTATTATTCTGCTCTAATAGCTTGTATCTTCGATTGACTGACCATACTATCATTTCACAAGCTTCTTTGTATGACTCAAGTCTGGAACATTCATTCTCAAGTTTTTCTTTTAACTTTTTTATTCGTCTTATTTCTTCGAAATAAAGATTTAAATCATAATAAATAATCAAGCTCCATCTGGAGTTCACAATGTTTATAACTCCAACGTTGTCAAGATATATCGCGGTATCTAACGATATTTCTTTTACTGTAGCACGAACGGTGGACCTAAGTGAAGCAGCATTTATTGCTGACACCGCAAGGAGCCACATTATCATCCATAGTCCAACAATATTGCACAGGTTTGAATATCTGGACTTTTTATTTTTGACATGAAAACTACTTATTTTTTTACTTTCTTCTTCATCTACATCTTCTGAGCCCGGCAGTTGAATTATCTTGTGAACTGGTCTTTTTAGGATATTGTTTTGATATTTTACACTTACTACTCGTACTTTCTCGTCCTTTCCTTTGTGAACCTCTATTACTCTGCCGAGAGGCCACTTCGATGGGTGAGTGTTTTCATCTTTAACTAGCACTACCGCACCTTCTTTCAAATTTTTTGACGGATGCTGCCACTTCTTCCGCTGCTGGAGTGTTACAAGATACTCTTTTTTCCAGCGATTCCAAAAATCTTTCTTCAGTCGCTGGATAAGCTTCCATTTGTTCAATGATGTCACGGTTGAGTCATCAACATGCTCCGCTTGCTCAATCACTGGCCTTCCAACAGTGTACTCATCTCTTCGAATGTTAATTTTGTTTCACCAATTATTCTTTTTAGATGGTACTTCATTGATTTTACTCCAGACTCCCAAATCCCTCCAAAGTGAGGGGCTGCCGGGGGAATAAAATGCCACTCTATCTTCTGCTCAGCCAAAATTGGAATAAGTGTTGTATTATTTTTAATTGCAGCCTTTAAATCTGCATCTAATTTTTTATTGGCGCCTACAAAATTAGTCCCATTATCGGAATACATGTGTGAACTTATACCTCTTCTTGAAAAAAATCTCTTTAAGGCTGCCATAAAAGCCTCTGTGGTTAAATCACTTACAGCTTCTAAATGAATCGCTTTCGTTGCCATGCACACAAAAATCGCAATATAACCTTTGTAACTTTTTTGGCCTCTGCCCTTAGAACACTTTAGATGTATTGGTCCCGCATAGTCCACACCAGTATGACAAAAGGGATATGAGACATTTACTCTGAACTCTGGTAAGCTCCCCATTAGTTGTTTAGTCGTCTTTTGTTGATAACGAATGCATGTTGCACAGCTTCTAATACATTTCTTTATTGAATTCTTTAAGCTAATTATCCAATATTTTTGTTTTATTGTTGACTCTATTAATCTATTACCACCATGAAGTGTTAAAATGTGAGTTTGATGTATAATCAGGTTTGAAAGTTCGGATTTTTGTAAAATCATTGGATGCTTGTGATTATAATTTAAACTTGCGTTATGTAATCTTCCACCAACTCTTAGAATACCGTCGTTGTCCAAAAACGGAAAAAGATTGACTATCTTACTTTTGTTACTCAATGCTAACCCTTTTTGCAGCCTTACGATATCATCATGAAATTCTGCTTGTTGATGTTGCAAAATTATTATTTTTTCAGCTGCTTCCAGTTCTGCTACTGTAAGGTATTTGGTATACCTCTCTTTGTTTTTTAAATTATTTATAAATCGCTGCACGTAGGCAACAACCCTCTTTAGTTTGTTTAAGCTAGAGTATTTACATATTAAATTGTTAATAATTTTACAATTTGTTGATGTTGTAGTAGTCATTGCTTTTAGTGCTGAAGCAGCTTCTTCATTCTGTGGCCAAAACTTTTCTGATTTTTTTAACCATTCTGGGCCATACCACCATAGTAAATGGTCTTTTAGTTTGTCGGAACTGATACCCCTAGAAGCTACGTCTGCTGGATTATCTTTGCTGGTAACATGATGCCATCTTGCCTCAGGAAGAAGTGTATTGATCTCATTTGCTCTATTTCTTACGAACTTGTCTTTCTTTTTGTTATTTTGAATCCAACCTAATGTTATAGTGGAATCACTCCAAGCATAAATTCTGTGCCTACAATTCAATGTGTTTACTATTCTTAGTAATAGCTTAGTTAACAGATGAGCTGCACTTAGCTCCAGTTTTGGGAGTGTCTTCTTGTTTTTTATTGGATTCACTTTAGTTTTAGCTGTCAGCAACTTTACGGATGTATTTAGTTTTATATATACAACTGCAGCATATGCTTTTTCAGAAGCATCTGCGAAGCCATGAATCTCCAACTCTTTTTCGCTTATTGTTTCCACCCATCTTGGAATACGAATTTTTGGAAAATTAAGAGCATCTTTCTTAAATTCACACCATTCCTGTTGAAATTCATCTGGCAATATTTCGTCCCAAGCCGATTCCCGCAACCATAAACTTTGAATAAATAGTTTTGCTTTAATCGTAACTGGGGATAACCACCCCATAGGATCAAAAATTTTTGCCACATCTGAGAGCGCTTGCCTTTTTGTTATGGTTTTATTCTGTGAGAAATTTACGTTGAATTGAAATTCGTCTCTTACAGGATCCCACTGTAGACCAAGTGTTTTTACAGTTTCGTCGTCTTCAATGTGGATAATTGCATTCTCTCTTCTGTTATTTACGCCATCTATAACTTCTTTGTCATTTGAGAGCCACTTTCGTAAATGGAACCCAAATTGTTTTAGCTGCTTTTCAATTTTATGTCTGATAATTTTGCATTCTTGAATGGTGTCTGCTCCAGTCATCAGATCATCCATGTAGAAGTCATCTTTGATAGTTTGCTTAATCAGCTCGTCTTCATCTGAACAGTGATCCGCAATGTAAAACAGTGACCTTACTGCTAAAAACGGGGCAGATGCCGTCCCGTACGTTACGGTTGTTAATTTATATTCTTCTATAGGCCGATGTTTGTTCTCTCTCCATAATATATGTTGATAGGATTGGTGATCGTCTGCAATCTTTATTTGACGGTACATTTTTTCCACATCAGCAGTCATAACAAATCTCCACAGCCTCCATTTTAAAATGATGTCAAATAGATCTTTTTGTAGCTTCGGACCCACAAACATGATATCATTTAAGCTGTTTCCATTTGTTGTTTTAGCAGAAGCATCAAAAACCACACGTAACTTTGTTGTCAAACTCTTTTCTCTTATTACCGGTTGATGTGGTAAATAGTATTTGCCGCTTCCGTTTTTTGTCTTTTTCATATGACCAAGATACAAATACTCTTCCATAAATTTTGCATAGTCTTCTTTTAGTTTTGGTTCGCGAACAAATTTTCTTTCTAGCGACAGGAACCGAGCCAGTGCTTGTTGTCTGGAATTACCCAATTCTGTGTCAGTTTTAAGCGGTAACTTGACTACCATTTGACCCTCTTCATTGACTTTTGTAGTTTTCTCATATTCGTTTAGGCAAAATTTATCTTCATTGCACTCTTCCACAATTGACACTTCTTCAAGCTCCCAAAATTTTTCCAAGTTTGTTACTGCTGACAATAGTTTTTTATTATTACTTGTATTTTTATAAAGCCCAGTCACAATCCATCCCAGTTTGGTAGCTTGAGCCAACAAGTCGCCCCTTCTGCAAACACCTTCTTGTATAATGCTGCTGTAAATATCGCCGCCAATTAAAATATCGATTCTGTCAGATCTGTTGAACATCGGGTCAGCTAGAACATAACCGTTCCATTGCCCAAGATCATTTTTAAACGACTGATCAGGCTGCGGACCTGATATTGAAGGCAAAACTAAAGCTTCCGCTTCCACCACTTCGTTGCTGGTAAAGCGAGGCCGGATGAACAACTTTACTTTTGCTTTTGATGTCGCTGTGATGGTGTTTCCAAGGCCAAATATGTTCGTCTTACATTTAACTTTTGGGAGCGCTAGTATTTGTGATGCTTCTTCTGAAAGTCCTGATATTTGCGAACCTTGATCAATAAGCGCCCTAAGTGTGACAAACTCACCATTAGCCGCACAGACGCTTACTCGTGCTGTTGCTAGAAGTACGGTTGTTGACTGCTTCTTCGTAATCATTGACTTGGAACTATTTGGCTTTGTCATCTCATTTTCCTTTTCATCTATGTGTAGCAAGTTATGGTGCCTTTTCCCACAATGAATGCACTTAACTTTACTTGTGCACCATTTATTGCTGTTGTGTTCAATGCATGCCCAACACCATTTGTTGTTATAGACGAGTTTGCGTCGCTCAGTAGTTGATAGGGCCAAAAATTTTCTGCATGCTACTGTTGTATGGCTATTAACTTTACAGTACAGGCATGATTTTTGCACCGAATTGAACATGTTGTTTGTTTTGCTTGTATCATTGGACTTTTTATAACCTTTTTTCGATTGCTCTTTTGATACAGCTTCCAGAGCTTGAACTTGTTGCTCCAAGAACGTCAAAACGTCTTTAAGATTTTGGATTTCTTTAGCTTTCTTAACGGTTTGCTCATAATATCGCAGCCCTTCTTTGTCTAACTTTCTTATTATTATGCGAGCAATAAATGGTTCAGCATCCGTTAGGTTTAAATTCATGCTTTTTAGCACATAAATGCAACTGTTTGTTTTATCTAACAGCTGTTTTAAACTTGATGACGATTCACTATTTACCACGGGTTGATCAAGTAGTATGTCCACTTGGTTTGTAAATAGTAGCCTACGATTTTCATACCTTTGCTTAAGGATTTCCAACGCTGCCAGGTAGTTGTTGTCCGTTATGTTCAGGTGCTGCACTAGTTTTTTTGCTTCACCTTTAAGGGACGTTATTAACCTGTACATCTTTTCTACATTTGAAAGAGTTGGACAATCATGTATGAGATTTTTAAATAAGTCATGGAATGACGCCCATTCATTTATATCTCCGTCAAATTCAGGAATCTTTATTTTTCCTAAATGGGCAGAGCTGCTATATTCTGCTTCTTTATGGCTTAATTGATTTTGTCGTTGGGAAGACTTCTCCATACTTTCAGCAATTAACTCTGCCATATCATAATAGCTGGTTTCGGCTTCGAGCATTTGTTCATCTGCCTCTTTGCGATCTTCTGAACTTTGTAGTTCTTCATATTTTTTCTTCAATTGCCCATACTTGTCTTCCAAAAATTGCTTTTTAATTGGAAGTACGCTGATGGACACATTGTTGATATTAACTTCTAAATTTGAACACCATTGTTCAAAAAAGTTTTTTAATTTATAGAAATCTTCCATCAAAGGAGTTTTTCTAACAAATTCTTCTACTTTGTTATTTCCTTTTGACGTTTGGCCACTTTCTTCCATTGCTAGCTGATCTTTCTCCTCTTCTTCGCTGATGAAATTTCTAACTTCTTGAATTATATTTTTTATACACATGAAATATTCATTTTTGAAGTAATCTTCAGATGTTATTCCGTAGCTCAGCAATGCTTTATGGTTTGCCTCAAATTCTTCTTGGATTTTTTCAAGACGTTTTTTGATTTCTAAAATCTTTATTTGGCGAGTTGGCCGGTGGGTTAGTTTGTTTTGGATGCAAACTACTTCGTTACCAATCTCCTTTTGCCTTTCAAAAAGCTTCGCTCTATTTGCCATATTGTATGGATTGTTATTTGTTGTTTAATTAAATCTCTGTTATAGCCGAGACTTACGCTTAATTATTTATTAGTTTTAACCTCTGTTTAGCCGAGATTAACGCTTTTTGATATTTAATTTTTGCACTATTTTTCACCAGTTACTAACTAAATCTCTGTTTTAGCCGAGATTAACGCTTTATAATAAATTTGTAAACTGATTTGTCACTAGTTTTTTAAAGTTTCGAAGGACCAAATGAAGATTAAAACTAAACATTAATCTCTTCCGTTGAATATCTTTTTAATATTAATTTAATTTCTAAATATTTTCTACTTATATACCAAATTTGAGTGAGCATTCCTGCAGATAAAGGAACACCCAAGTTTTATGACTTAACACTACGGCTAAGTAAGGGCGATAAGAAAAGAATACAATTTTAGGTTTATTTACTTTTTACTTATTGATAAGTATTTATCACCCTTACATCCTTATCTTTAGTCCTTAAAATAACACATTTAAAATAATTTTCTATAAACAAAGGACTATTTAAATGTTTATCACCTAACTAATTATAAAATAAATATAACGAACCATTTCCTTATCTATTAGTTTTTTTTGCTTACTTTTGTTTCGTAAAACTAAACTCCCTAAATAAATAAACCCATTTACAAAGCAAATATTTAAAGAATTGGCAAATGGTTCGTTATCATGTTCATATTTGAACAGTATTTAATAAATCACTTTCAATCCTTTCAATTTAAAAACAAATAGGAAACAATATTGCACTGACTGTAATGGAAAAAAATAGCAACTCAATATCATGCAACAGACTTTTTTAACTATGCAATGCAAATACACCATTTTAAAAGAAATTAAAACAAATTTAAATTTGAAAAATTGAAACATTTAAGGTAAATTAAAAACTATAAACTTCTTTAAAAACTTTTTTATATTTTTTTGTAGTATAAAACGACCCATTTCTTTAAGAAAAAAATCTGTTGTGAAAAAATATTTAATTTCCAATTGGAAATGGTGTAGCGAGATAAATAGAAGCTTAAAAAAACTGAAGCAACAAATATTGCACAGTCCTCAAGGAAACGTATGTTGTGTCAGGAAATTTGCAAAAAATTAAAAAGACCATAGGAAATAGTTTGTATTTTTTTAAGAAAACAAAAAAGTTCAAAAAAGATTTTGAGAGGAACATATAAAAACAATAAATTTAAAACGCCAGGGTACTTCTCTTAAATTTCAATCAATGCCGTTTTAAAATTTAAAACCTTTGATGGTTTAAATTGAACTCAAAAGCTTAACAAGAGAAAGTAAGAGATAAGAATACAAAAGTGATTACTTTTTATCAAATCCTTTTGTTCTGTACTTTTTTTGGTTTCAATTTAATTAAAATTTCGGAATTAAAGCTTTTTTGGTCTGATCTGGTAACTTTTTTGTACAAATTGCAGTTGTTGTCAAATTTTTTTAATGTAAGACTGTTTATATCAAAAACTAAGAAACAAAATTTAAAAATCCTTGTTTAATAGGTGCCGAACTAAATAGAAAAGAACAAACAAATGTCCAGTTTCTTGGATTAGGAATTTTTTAAAAAGATTTTGGGAATTTAAAAACTTTTATAAAATAAGGAATACGTTTTTAAAATCGGAAGGAATCGTAACTTAGAAACTTTTTTATTATGTTATTGCCATATAACTGCTCCTTATATTAATGGTTTTTCGTTTGTTTTACAACTGTGTAAAAAAGCCTTGAATGATTTTCTACCAATCTAAACTTAAAATCTCTCATTTTATATTTTAAATAAATATATATAAATATATTTTTAACAAACTTTTAAACTTTGTTTTTATCAAAGATATTAAATTAGCAATTTTTTTCCCTTTGTCCAATCGTATCCCCTTGCAACCACAAACAAAAAAATTCTGGGATTTTTAAAAAAAATTATTGGGAATATAAACTATTGGCTTTAAAACCTTTTGGTTTATTTTCTTTGCTGCGTTTTATAAATAAAAAAACTTAATTTACTAAGATGGGTTTTTATAATTAGGGGATTCACAAGATGTCATATTATGTCTTATTGTCATATTGTTATAAATTTTTAAAATGATTTTTTTTGTATTTCATACAAAAATAGTTCTTTAAACGTCCTACGTCGTTTAATATACTTATTAAATTGTCACAACAACTCCACTTACACCTGCGCCGAGTGTCCAATAGTTGGTAAAAGTTGTTAAACCATTGTCAAAATTTTATGACAATATGACAGTTGGACAAATAGAACACCTTGTGAATCCCCTAAATATGTTTTGACATTTCTGATTCTTTTACTAGTTTTGCAGCTCAAAACCATGTCTAGATTTTTTTGGGAAATTTCTTTTTCAATAAAACCACAAAATACTAGAATATTTCCTTGATAAAGAGTAAATGCATTTTTACACTAAAATCCCAAACTCCGAATGTGGGTATTTTCTAAAAAAAATTGGGAATCATAAGAATAAACAAATATATAAAATAAACTAGAAATTCCAGTAATACTAATAAAAATAGTAATTCAAATATGTCTTTAAAGCTAATTATTTAGTTTTTGCAAGACAAAAACCGTTTAAAATCAAATTTTTCCGCATTTATATCGTTCGTTTTAATTTCTATTAAATAAAAGATTTTGTTAGAGATACATTGGCACGCTCTTTATTTGCTGTGAAATAATAGCAATAACAATCAAATAAATAAAGAATTAGACAGACACGCTCATAAAAATTACGATTCGAAAGTGTGATTGCGTTTGCCACTGACTGACTTTTTCGAAATGTAGCTGTTTTGCTTTACTCACATGATGGGATTGTGGTGACGATGATAGTGATGATGACATTTGGCACTCGCCACAAATAAACATTTTTAAGAAAAGTTTTTATGTATGAAGTAGTAAATTGTTATTAATTTTATAACATTTGTAGCCAGAAAATTTTAATATTTTTTTATATATTTTTTTTAACAAATATTTTACATATTTGTAATGCGTTTTACAACAGAGAAGTAAGTCTCTTTGAGTATAAATATGTGGTTTATCGGGAAAAAGCCTTCAAATGAACTCTTTAATTAAAACTATAATAAGATATTGTAATAGCAAAGAATTTCTTTTCAATTGAATGTATTTTTATAAAATTTTTTATAAAAAAAACATTTCATTCACTTGCTGTTCCTGCTTCTTGCAACGATATGAGTGATTGCAAAGTGTCAAATCAATTTAAATAAGAAACAAGAAGAATTTAGTTCAAAAAATGAAAATAAAAATATAGAAAATATAGAAAATTCCATAGAGGCTGGCAAGTACATGAAAAAAATCCCATTAAGATATTGCAACACTTTATGTGCATTTCAATTATGTGTCTCACTTTGTGAATAAGAAAACACAAGCTTGCCTGTGGTTTTAATAAGAAAGAAATAGTGTAATTAAACAAACAGCTTTTTTAAAATTTTGGTTTTGTCGTGTGCACCTTGTGCAAATGTTTTTCTTTTCGTTACGGGCTGGCAATGCTGTTTGAATTGTTAACAGCTGGAATAAAATTCATAACAGAAAAAGGTAAACAATGGCGTGAATATATGGGTGCAAGTTGCTGAAGATGTTGTGAGGGAGACATCTTGGCGCGTATGGAAGGTGATGTACGGTGGCCATGACGAAATGGCGCCTTACTTACTGTATTGAGGTGAAAAGAAAAAGAAGTGCGTGGTGTCTGCGGCCAATAAATAAATGAATACGGCTGAACTAGTTTTTTTTTGTATTTAAACTTTTTATTTGATGAAACACTCATACATATAATAAACACATTTAAACGACCCGAGAAAACCAAAACAAATGAAAATAAAAAAAAATATACGTTTTTATAAGATAAAAGTCCGAAAGTTGTGCTGAAAAGGTGTAGAAAAAAAAAGGAAAAGGGTAGAATTGTGAGCGCATCTGTTGACCGACCCAGTGGTTGATCAAGTGTTATCCTTGCGCCAGCGGGTGGCTCACCGTATGATTCCCTAAAAATAAATCAACCATTTTATAAGAGAATAAAACTCACCCCATTGCAGTCTTATACGCAACATTCACCATCGCCTCCACTTGTATCCTCATCACCGCCATCAAGGGAGCCGCCGGTTGGAGTTTTCCTGCAGCAGCCTCAGCAGCCTGTACTCCGATTCCAGAGCCGAAGTTTGCCCCACCAGCAGGACCAGCCCAGGGTTCGTCACCAGACCGCCAACGGGAAAAACCGGACATATACGCCAACAAGGACTGACGAACTGAAAAGAGAAAAAAAAAACTGTAAGTAGGTATTTTACTTTGATATCTTGTGTTGTAAGGATTTACCGTAGTCCAGTCCTCTGCGTAGACTTTCGGCAGAGTGCGCGCGCCGTAATTTGAGCTCGAAATACGTGCGGTTTCACGTCGCGAGAAAATAAGTACGTTCCTAAAAACAACATCGGTAGCAGAGTCAAATATAGTGCTTTAAAATCAAAATTTTTATACTTACCAATACTTTGAGACCGCGAAAGTAAAACGTAACGGACGTCGCCGAATCCTGTAGGAAATCCTGAAAAGAAAGAAAAATCCTGAAAAGAAAGAAAAATCCTGAAAAGAAAGAAAAATCCTGAAAAGAAAGAAAAAACCTGAAAAGAAATAAAAGTCCTGAATTAATTTAAAAGAAATAAAATGAATTAATTTAAGAGAAGTAAAATTAATCAGCGCTTAAATAACGTTTTTTTTTATTACCTATACTTACCTGCCTCCATTTTAAAGAAAACGCCATTGTCCGTAACCTAAAAAAGATTTTTTTATTATATTTGTATTAACTTAATGTGAATGTATACATATACTTTAATATTTTTTTTGTAGTTATTTAATTAAAACTTACCCCTTAATTTGTTAAAGTTTTGTTTTTTTTATATTTTAATTTTTTTATCTTTATATTGTTTAGAGTTTCTAAAAAAAAAAAACAATTTTTATGCAAACGAAAAATAGTTTGTGTTAATAAAGCCCGAATTATTGTAATGATGAAATGAAAATTTATTTTTGTTCTTAATGCCTTAGCAGGATGAGCGCCTGAATTTGAAATAAGCGGTAAGTAGGGGAAATCCAGGTTGTTGTAAGGTCGCGTATGGGACATCCAGACCCACTAGACGGATGTCATGGTGAGACCCTTCCGGTCTCGTGTGGGAGGGCTATTCCTGGCAAAACACCAGCCAGAGGTTCCAGTGTGAGTGTGCGTGATATAGCAGGGAACCATTTGCGCCTTCAAGCCCCATCTACTCTTCTCATTAGATAGCTGGTATGGATTTTTTTTTTGTTGCTAGTGGTAAGTACAGGTCCAGAGACTCGGCAAGAACCACCCCATCTGGCGAGCTCTAGCCGGAGCTAAACGCGAGCATACCAGCGCCGCCGACGATCTGGCCACCCTCCATCATGATGGCTCTTTGACAGGTGCCACACTTACCACAGTACAAAATGGCGCCCAACGTGGGGCCGAAGCAATTTCATGGCCTAGAATGGAAAGAAAATAGTTAACTTTTGGTGATCTTTGGTTTTGGACGTAATTCCGGTTGGGTAAATCGAAGAGTCCTCAACTTGTCGCTTACCTTCTAAACCGAAGATACTTTTTTTTAACTACTTTTATGTTTCGGTCTAGAAAGTCTTAAATGTTTTGTTATTTTGTTTTAACTTTGTTTAATTGCTTTTGACCGAAACGTAAAAGTAGAGCAATGCATTTTTTTTTGTACGGTAGGAATTTGTTAAGCCGGCATGGTATTTTTCATCCACACATTTGTAAGTCCCGGTTTTGAGACCCCAATGGTCGGTATCGCGTTGCGACACTTGTTGTGGAGGAAATTGGCATGCAGGCTTACGAACTCATAAATCCCGATGCTAGTTTCACATTATGAGGCTTAAAAGAAAATGATTTTGAATCTATATTTTTAATTGCTCATGATGTGGAAAAAGGATAGGGATACCTAGTTAAAGACAATAGCCCAAGGAATAGTGCTTAACTGAAATTTGTGTTTATACTTGCGTTTGGTAATTTTGCCTTGAGCATGTAACCAACAACCGGTAGTAGTAGCGAGTCCTATGAGTATTTGGTATATTAGCCAGCTCTTTAGTAGCAGCTCAAGTATTGGTGTTGGTCGTTTTGAGCCTATTCCAGCGTTTCCCAACATTTCATTCTAGGTCTGAATTCTAAATGGTTCCTGAAACAGTGGGGACGAATTATTATATCATGCACACACACAAGGAATTATTTTTGCGATACATTACCTTACAACAATTGGTTTCTCCGAAATACTGCCGCTTTATGAACCCAATTTGTTATTTTTATACCAAATTTTACTTTAAAATCTCGTCAGTAGATAATTGCTTTCAATTATTTCTGGTGTTTTTGAATTTTTATCCTGTTGTTAATTTTTTCATTGATATTTTTATTTTCACTAATACATACCTACCTGATATGTAAGTTGGTATCACCGATTTATAACTTTGGCCATTTTATAGGGTATTTCTTTTGTTTTCCTACATGGTTGTAACCCGAAGTGCCAGCAGAATCTCGTCAGATCACAGCAGCAATATGCCTACTACTAGGGGGATCGATACTATCACCACTGTGACGATCTCCTCAGTGACAAATACGACCTCAAGCTCACCAACTATGATCACCACTTATACTGCTGGTAACCCAACATATCCGGGAGAAATGGCTTCTCCAAACATTTCAGTTCGTTCAGATGGATCCGACAACACAGTAATCTCACCAGCATTTAACAGCATAACCGCCCAGAACATTCATCGGGAGGTACGAGAAAGTCGACAACTGGGAGCAGCACCTTTTAATAATGGTAGCATTCAACAGCTGGTTGAACAGTCAATAGGCCAGTGTCAAACAAGATTTATGAAGGAGGTAGATGACAAAATACAAAGGGCGCTGGATGACATCAAGCAGGTTCTGCTACAACAAGTAGTTCGTCCAGTACCAGCCCAAACGTCTAGGGTACCACTAGTCAATAGTGACCAGGCACCCCGACTTTCTCAAGGCCAGCCGACCGCGTCTCAGCCACCAGTTGGTTTCCGGCCTTCTGTTGTGACTGGGATCGCCCAACAATTGCCACAACTGCAACAACAACCACCGCAAACATGCATGCAAGTACCACCACCGTATTTGCCACCACCACCGTTAAGGCCAGCTCCACGGGAAGATATGGTCACTGGTAATCCGTATCAGTTCACACCGAACGTGACAGCCCAGGTACGACCAGCCACAGCACATCCACCGGTTAACGTGCAACCACAATTTCAGCCAGTGTCGCAACATGCCTTATACGAGCCGCAGCAGCCACAGCCAATAGTTCCACCAGTCCACCAGCCCTCGTTTCAAAGTGGTCAACAAGCATTTTATAATTACCACCCGGCGTCTAATGATCATTCTTTTAAGGGGCAACAGGAGTGGGCAAGCGCACCCGTATTACCACCACAGACGCACCATTACCCCATGGCGAGGTCCATGCCAAAATCACATGAGGCAGTGGACAGTCTGAAGTTAGCTAAGTGGGGTATTCGCTTTGATGGCACCAGCAAAACTATGAACGTGCAAGAGTTCATTTTCCGAGTCAGTGCTTTACGTAGGGATTATGGTTGCTCTGATGATGAAATGCTGCGTAGCTTTCATTTGTTGCTAGATGGCCCAGCGCTCGACTGGTACTGGGACTATCGGAAAATTGCCCATATTCACACCTGGGAGGAGCTTGAAAAGGCACTTCTTACTCAGTATCGTCGTTTTGAGAAAGAGTACCAGGTGCAAATGAAGATTCTGAATCGCCGGCAACAGCCTCAGGAGTCGTTTGAGGAGTTTTATAATGCGGTAATCAGGTTGCGCAATCAGCAGCAAAGTCCCTACGAAGAGGAGCAGCTGGTGGAAATAATGCGGGGCAACTTAAAACCATCTTTGGCACAAATGATGTTTGCGGTCCATATGAAAACGTTGTCCGAGTTCTGCCGTGAAGTACGACGTGCCGAAAATCTTTTAACCAGCCAAAGACAGCTGTACCAGCAGCGCAGCCAACACACACCTCGGGTGAACGAGCTGGAGGGTTTTGAGGAGGATTTGTCACTGATAGATCTAGAAGTGGAGGAGATTCGTACTAAGAGTAGTTATACCTGCTGGAACTGCAAAGTTGCGGGGCACAGTTTCTTAGACTGTCCTGAACCCATTACTAAAATTTTTTGTTTTAGGTGTGGCAGGGAGAATGTGGTAGCACCAAAATGCCCGAAATGCCAGGGAAACCGGTCCCGGCACCCGTCTCGAACTGGGGAGGCGAGGGTGACGGAGGTATAGACCCAGTTAAGGATAACAAGCAAATGGAATCTAAAGGTAGTGTTAGGATATTAGTTAATGAAAATAGAGTTAATATAAGTGCAAAGTCAGAGCCTCGTCTAAGGGAGATAAAACCCTTACATATCCGCATTAGGGAGTATAATGAGGCGAAAATTCGAATTTTTGGCAAAGTATCAAACAAAGTTCGTAAAGCGCGTGAGCGTTATAAAATTCGGAAGCGTATTCGACATGAGATATCGTCGGCGTCCTTGTATGAGGGTAAAGACGCGCGGTTATATACGAAAATTAATATCAATGGGTTTGAGATTGAGGGTCTTTTAGACAGTGGCGCGACCGTTACTTGTTTGGGACGCAACTGTTTAGAGTTCGTTAAAAAAACCGGTCTTAAAGTTCATGATTTCAGTACCATTATTAAAACCGCGGATGGCACCGTTCACAGCATCGTCGGTCGTATACGTGCCGAAGTAGCTTTTAATCAAAAGTCACAGGTTATCACCTTTTATTTAGTGCCTACTCTAAGTCGCGAGTTATTCTTGGGAGTCGATTTTATGAAGGTTTTTAATATTATTAGAATTGATAGTCTTACGACTAATGGCATTAATTTGTGCGAAGAAGCCGAAAGTACCCCAGATGTAGTAACTCATGAGTTGACTGTAAAACAACGTCAGGAGTTAGATTTGGTCATATCTATGTTTCCCTGTTATAGCAAAAAAGGTCTCGGTAAAACACATTTGGAGACTCACACTATAGATACTCGTGAGGCAACTCCAGTCAAAGATAAACATTATCCGGTGTCACCGGCCGTGCAAAAGCTTAGGTACGCGGAGCTAGATAGGATGCTTGACCTCGGCGTCATTGAGCTTAGTGAAAGTCCATGGAGCCATCCAGTAACGTTAGTCCGCAAGGGCGAGAAAAATCGTTTATGCCTGGATGCTCGCAAGCTCAATGCGTTGACAGTCAAGGATGCCTATCCCTTGCCGCACATAGAGGGATTGCTCAGTCGGTTAGGGGATACAATGTTTATTTCAAGTGTCGATTTGAAAGATGCTTTTTGGCAGATACCACTTGATCCGGCTAGTAGAGAGAAAACAGCTTTCACAGTGCCAGGGCGACCACTTTACCATTACACGGTCATGCCTTTTGGGTTGTGCAATGCTGCCCAAAGGTTATGTCGCTTAATGGATAAAGTGATACCTGCGGCGATGCGTGAGCGGGTTTTCGTCTATCTAGACGATCTTCTGGTGGTATCTCCAGATTTCGAGACACACCTGGAGCTGCTGAGGCGCGTATCTACTAGTCTGACGAAAGCAGGGTTAACCATAAATGTGGTGAAATCTAAATTCTGTTTTAAAGAGTTAAAATATCTGGGATACATAGTCGGTGGAGGCAAAATAAAACCTGATCCGGCTAAAGTAGAAACGATCACTCGTTTTGCTTACCCTAAATCAGCTAAGCAAGTGAGGAGCTTCATGGGAGCAACAGGCTGGTATAGAAAATTTATACCAGACTATGCTACTATTGCAGCCCCAATCTTTGAAACGCTAAAGAAAGGTAAACAATTCAAGTTTTCGGATGAAGCTAAAGTTGCGTTTGATCGTCTCAAGAATGCTTTGATTACGAGCCCGCTGCTTAATCACCCTGACTTCACCAAGCATTTCTACGTACAGTGTGATGCGTCAGATGTGGGTATTGGGGCCGTTCTTTTTCAGAAAGATGATTCTGATGGCGAACACCCAATAGCCTATTTTTCGCACAAGTTGACGTCGGCGCAGAAAAATTATTCTGTCACGGAACGTGAGTGCTTGGCTGTGGTCATGGCGATTAAGAAGTTTAGGCCTTACATAGAATTGATGCCGTTTACCGTGATTACGGATCACAGTAGTCTTAAATGGCTGATGTCGCACAAAGACTTAACCGGTCGTTTAGCAAGGTGGAGTCTCCATCTACAGGCGTATGATTTTTTGATCGAGCATAGGCAGGGGAGGCAAAATGTAGTACCCGACACCCTATCTCGATATGAGATGGAGGAAATCTCGGCAGAGTTCGGAAATTTAATTGATTTAAATTCGGATGCGTTTAAATCGGAAGATTATAAACAGCTCATCGATACCATAAGACTTAAGTCCGAACAACTGCCAGATTTGAAAATAATGGACGATCTCATCTATAAAAGAGTACGTCGGTATGATGGTGTGTCGCTAAACGAGGACTTTTGTTGGAAACTTTGGGTACCGCTCGAGTTAACGCATGATATTATAACAAAGTGTCATAATTCGCCTCAAGCGTCGCATGGGGGCGTCGGGAAAACTTTGCATAGAGTGAGAGAATATTTTTATTGGCCAAATCAAAATGCTCAAGTTCGGAGCTTCGTTTTAAACTGCCGAATATGCAAAGAGACAAAACCAGCCAACGTCACTCTTCGACCACCAATGGGGTCCGAAACGCAAACTGAACGTCCATTCCAACGCATTTTTATAGATTTTTTGGGTCCGTATCCACGTTCCAAGAACGGGAATTGTTTTATATTTATTGTTCTGGACCATTTAACAAAGTTCGTATTTCTTAAGGCAATGGCTAAGGCCAGCGCAAAAAATGTTATTCAGTTTTTAATTTCGGAGGTATTTCATAAGTTCGGGACACCCGAAACAATCGTTTCCGACAATGGCAAGCAATTTGTTTGCAAAGAATTTGCCGCTATGGTCGAAAACTTTGGCGTAAAACATATAAAAACGGCCATACATTCGCCACAGGCCAACGCTTCAGAACGGGTCAACCAATCTGTTCTGGCTGCCGTACGTTCTTACCTGCAAGAAGATCACTCCGAGTGGGATAGACATTTGTCTGAAATCGAGTTTTCTTTGCGATCTTCAGTGCAGTCGTCAATCGGTGTAACCCCGTATTTTGCGTTGTTCGGCATGAACATGATAGGCCATGGTAGTTTTTATAAGTTGGCCCGGAAGCTCGAAAGTTTGAATGATCCCGAGATCAATATTTTGCCTGAGTCAGCGAAAAGAGACTTGATACGACAAAAGATACGCGAGAATCTACATAATGCCTACGTTCGTAACGAGAAGTCGTATAATACGCGTTGTCGAAGCGTTAGATTTATACCCGGTCAGGAGGTCTATCGAAGAAACTTTCAGCAAAGCGATTTTAAAAGCGGGTTTAACGCGAAACTAGCACGGAAATTTGTAAAGTGCCGAATCGTACGACCAGTCGGTAATAGCCTGTGTTAGGTCACCGCATAACATAAATGGTATCAAAAACATTTTGTGCTTTCATAATTAATCTTTTTAATTTTCATTTATACTGTTTTCAATTTTGTTTGCTTTTTCGCCCACTGTTACCACTGTAATTTGTCTTAATTTTGGTACATACAAACCACTGTAACTTATTTTGGTAATTAACCGTTAGTTTTATTATTTGTTTCTCGCTTAAATTCTTTTAACTAATATGTTATGTTGTTGTTGTCAACAAGAATGCAATGTGTATTGTTTTTGCATACATACTTGTAAGTAAATAAATGAGTTGGTGCATTGGAAGTGAGAAACAAATAAAACAACAACAGTGTGGCTCTTATGTAAATACTTTTGTATATAATGTTTAGCTTTAAGCAAAGAATTTTTGAATAAAGAAATTATTGTTAATCTTGAACTCGAATAAGCATCAGACTTATTATTTCTTGTCGCGTTTTTCACGGTCGCAATCTCTCCTAAGTAAAAATCACTGCCCAATAAATAGTTTAGTGGCATATAGACAACAATTCAAAGATTTCGAATTGCTCTATATAGCTGCCGGTGAAGAAAAAGCTCTTCATCGTACATTTTGGCGCCCAACGTGGGGCACGTGATTCTTTATAAATTTTCGTTGTGCGGTCCGTGTTAAATTCAAAAACTTTCGTTGAAGTACATCTTTAAACAAAGTGTACGGTCGTGTAGTGAAGTGGAAAAACATTTGAGAAACATTAACATTTAAAAGACATTTAAAACACTTTTTAAAAAAAAAAGAGACAATATACTGTGGTACATTCAAAACTTTTAAAACAAAAAATTTGAAGTACTAAATTAAAAAAAAAAAAAAATAAATTTGTCGGGCTCTTAAAAAGCAAAAAGTGTTAACATAAAATCAAAGATTAAAATTAATTGCATACAGTGATACAGTGTCCGGCATAAGTGGTTCAACCTTTTAAGATGACTTTGGAGGAGGTAAAACAACAACGGGCCAATACAAAAAAAAGTATTTCCCGCATCAAAAACCAAATTGAAGCCAATGGAAGGGGTGAAGGTAAGACACTTTCGTCAGCTGAGCTCAAGTGCCGTTTGGGGATTTTGGAATCATATTTTAAGCAGATATTAACATATCAAACCCAAATCGAAAAATATGACCCAGATGACATTGGTAGGCCCGAAATTGAGGATTTATACATCGCAGCGAAATTAAATATACAATCGCAGCTTGGTGAGGAAATTCATAATACAACGATGTCTGAGTCGACGATTTGTTTCCCAGTTGCCAGCCATAAACTGCCTCAGCTCAAATTGCCCACATTTAGTGGTAAGTACAGTGAATACAAAAACTTTATTACGTCGTTCAACCAAGTTATTGATCGTGAGTTCGGTTTATCAAATATTGAAAAATTCAACCATTTGCTCAACTGCCTACAAGGGCAAGCATTGGAGACGGTCAAAGCTTTCCAGATTACTAATGAAAATTACCCGAAGGCTCTGGAAAGGTTGAAAGCGCGTTACGATAATAGTTCGCTAATTTTTATGGAAAATATTACCACTTTATTTGAACTTCCTGCCATGTCGCAATACAACTGTACACAATTACGTAGTCTTGTTGATAATGTTTCTGCTCTTTATAGCTCTCTTTTGTCTCTCGGTTCACATACTGATATTGCCAATTCCATGCTTATTCATATAGTGATGGAAAAAGTTGATGATGAAACCAGAAGAAAGTGGAAAGACTCTTTGGACTTTACCAAACTGCCGTCATGGGATGATTGCTCCAAGGTTCTTGAAAGACGCTGCCAGTTTTTGGAATCGGTTGACACCAACCATACACAGACAGCTCGTAAGTCGGAAAATCATCATTCTGGTAAGTCCAAACATAAAACATCAAACTCTGGTCATATTTTTTCGGTATCAAAACGCAGTTGCGTACTTTGCTCAAATGGTGATCACACCATTAATCGTTGCTCTCGATTCAAAGACATGGATGTCAGCCAACGTTTCGAGAATGTTAAACGCTTAGGACTTTGTTTAAATTGCTTGTCAAAGGGGCATCAAGTAAACAACTGTTCCTCTACATTCAAGTGCAGATTTTGTTCACGTTTGCATCATAGTTTGCTTCATAGGTCTCAGCCAATTGCAAGGCCCTCGTCCTCGGCTGCTGACCCATCTAATTCTAGTTCTGCCTTGAATGAATCTCCCGCCTCGGTCCATACTCATATGGAAAAATCCTCACCAGAGCAGGTACTACTTGCTACTGCCATGGTTCTCGTTCGTGACGCTACTGGTTCCTATCAATTAGGACGCGCATTGTTAGATTCTTGTTCCCAATTGAATTTCATCACTGATGAATTTTCCCAAAAACTTCATTTGCCTCGTACAAAACAAACTACTGAGGTCACTAGCATTGGCAATACTCGTACTAAAAGTAAATATAAATCGTCGACAAATGTGAGGTCTCGTTTTACTGATTTTGAAGCAACGTTGTCATTTTGTGTCACACAACATATTTCTTATCAGCCCGACTCTGAGTTAGACATTTCGAATTGGAATTTGCCTTCAAATACCCAACTAGCGGATGAGAACTTCTTCAAATCTAAGCGAATCGACTTACTCATTGGTACTGAAACTTTCTTTGATATTTTGTCAGTTGGACAGATTAAACTTGGCCCTAATCTGCCAAAATTACACAAAACGCTTTTCGGATGGATTGTAGCAGGTCGTTATATTTCAAATCAATCCAATGTTGGTTCCACTTGTATGTTGTCAATAGAAGAAGAAGTTGATCTTAAACTACAACGCTTGTGGGAAATCGAAGAAATTAAATCTAACTCCAATGATTTGACTCCAGAACAATCTGATTGTGAATCGTTTTTTAACAAAACTGTTTGTCGGGAATCTTCTGGTAGGATTGTTGTTAAATTGCCCTTCAAAGAATCTTCAGACGTTTTAGGTCTCTCCAGAAATACGGCTCTTAAAAGGTTAATGTCTCAAGAAAAACGGTTTATGCGTGATAGCAGCCTCAAATCACAATATGTCGCTTTTATGAAGGAGTATGAAAGTTGTAGTCACATGAGTCTCGTTTGTAGTCCTCGCTTAGATGAGCCTCATTATTTCATTCCTCACCATTGCGTCTTTAAGCCAAATAGTACATCAACAAAGCTAAGAGTAGTTTTCGACGCTTCTTGTCCCTCATCTTCACAGAAGTCTCTCAATGACATACTTATGGTAGGCCCAACAATTCAAGATGAACTTTACAAAATTTTGCTTCGTTTTCGCCTCCATCGATTTGCTATTACAGCTGATATTGTAAAGATGTATCGACAAATCCTTATCGAACCTCATGATCGAAAATATCAGTATATTTTGTGGAGGAATTCTGAAGAAGAAGAAATACGCACATATCAGCTGAATACGGTCACCTACGGCATGTCAGCGGCTCCTTACTTAGCCATTAAAGGTCTACATTATCTCGCAGATCAATATATCAATCAATTTCAGTTGGGTGCAGTAACTATAAAGTCATCATTTTATGTTGATGATTTTTTAGGCGGCGCAAACACATTAGAAGAATTGGCTCGAATGAAAAATGAGGTAAATGAAATTCTAACACGGGGTGGCTTGCAATTAGATAAGTGGCATTCAAATCATAGAGATTTTCAAGATGACAAGACTGTTAAAGATTTAAATATTGAAGACTCTGCAATAACCAGCGCTCTTGGTATTACTTGGGATCAACACAGAGATGTTTTTCTATTTTCATTTTCTCCAAAGGTTCAAGTAGATGGAAAAATTACTAAACGAACAATTTTGTCGCTCTCGTCTTCACTTTTTGATCCGCTAGGACTGTTAGCTCCTCTTATTATAAAAGCTAAAATCATCATGCAAGAATTATGGATTCTAAAAATTGGCTGGGACGAGTCTATACCTCAAGAACTACATTCCGCTTGGGAATATTTTATCTCTGATCTCAAAACCTTAACTTCACTTGAAATACCTCGTTTTTGTTTTGTTGCCCAACCCCAATCAGTACAACTTCATGGATTTTGTGACTCATCAATCCGTGCTTATGGATGCTGTATATACTTGCGTGTCCAAAATTCTTCAGGAATTTCTGTTCGACTTTTTACCGCAAAATCTAGAGTTGCCCCTACAAAAAGAAAATCTTTACCAAAACTTGAATTGTGTGGAGCTCAACTTTTGGCAAAATTATACTCTAAAAATTAAAGGTCTTTTTTCAATACCTAATCTCGAAATAATTCTATGGACTGATTCGCAGATAGTTCTTCACTGGCTGAAACAACATTCTTCGACATTATCTGTATTTGTTGGCAACAGAGTTTCTGAAATTCAAGATCTAACTAATGGCTGTATATGGCGGCATGTTCCAACGAATTTAAACCCCGCAGATATCGTGTCTCGTGGTTCAACAGTACAGGAACTCATTTCATCAATTTGGTTCAATGGTCCAGTATTTCTCTCGTCTTATGCTGATAAATGGCCTCCTAATAAAATCAACGTCTCTACAGAAAACCAGCTCGAAATCGAAAAAGAAAAGCGAAAAACCGCATTATGCCTTCACACATCTCCTAATTACATATTAAGCGCTTTAGAAAAATACAGCTCGTACATCAAAATTATTCGTATTGTAGCCTGGATGCTTCGATTTACTCAAAAACAAAATACTAATATTTTTAATTCTGATTCGTTGCAGCCTCAAGAACTAGAAAACGCTTTACTTCGTATAGTGTTCAACATCCAGAAACAGCATTTTCAAGACGATATAAATCGAGCTCTAAAGAAACAAGACCCTCAAGGTGCCCTAAAATGTCTTAACCCCTTCCTAGATTCATCCAATGGTTTCAATTTGCTTAAGGTCGGAGGTCGGCTAGAATTCGCGGCGATTTCCGAAGGACAAAAGCATCCTATAATTTTACCCAGTAAAAATCATTTCGTTCACTGTTATGTGCAATATCTACATATCAATAACTATCACGCTGGTCCAAAGGCTTTAATGTCATTGATTCGTCAGAGATTTTGGATTGTCAACGCAAGAGATCTGTGTCGTCGCATTGTTAATTCATGTCCACAATGTATTCGCTATCGTCCAAAATTGTTACAACAAATGATGGGAAATTTACCTGTTGAGCGACTCAACCCTTCAAGACCTTTTGCTAGATGTGCTGTTGATTTTTGTGGCCCAGTCAACACTTACCTAAGAATCAGAGGCAAGGTTCCATACAAAACTTATATAGCAGTGTTTGTCTGTCTCGCAACCAAAGCTGTCCATATTGAAGTGGTGTCAGACCTATCAACTGATGCCTTTATTGCTGCCTTGAAAAGAATGATTGGTCGAAGAGGTCTGCCCACAGATATATTCTGTGATAACGCAACTAATTTTGTTGGTGCAAATTCTAAGTTGGCTCAATTAAAATCGTTCCTCTTTGAGCCCAAAAACACAAATATTATAACAAATTATTGTACAAACCAATTTATTAATTTTCGCTTTATTCCCCCTAGGGCACCACATTTTGGCGGATTGTGGGAGGCGGCCGTCAAGTCATCCAAAAGTCACTTAACAAAAACGTTGTTCAACACAAGGCTCACATACGAGGAACTAGCAACTGCAATGATCGAAATAGAAGCCATTTTAAATTCGAGACCAATTTCGCCCTTATCGTCTGACCCTAGTGACTTCGAAGCCCTTACACCAGGCCACTTCCTGATAGGCGCTCCCCTACGTAGTTTGCCAGAACGTGATGTCCTTTCAAAAGGATTGGTCCAGAATAAGTGCTATTAAACAAAGATTTTGGTATAAATGGTCTCACGATTACATTAATGAACTACAGACTCGCAACAAATGGACTCGCTTAAATCCTAATATCGCTAATGGTTCCTTAGTTCTTATTCAAGAGGATAATCTACCACCACAGCGATGGCTTATGGGTAGAATCATCAATATTGTACGTGGCAGAGATGGCTGTGTTAGAGTTGCCGACATAAAAACAACAAAAGGTGTTATACGTCGCCCTATCCACAGATTGGCTCTACTATCTTCTTCTTGAAAGTGTCCTTTCAATGGGGCCGGCATGTTAGGTCACCGCATAACATAAATGGTATCAAAAACATTTTGTGCTTTCATAATTAATCTTTTTAATTTTCATTTATACTGTTTTCAATTTTGTTTGCTTTTTCGCCCACTGTTACCACTGTAATTTGTCTTAATTTTGGTACATACAAACCACTGTAACTTATTTTGGTAATTAACCGTTAGTTTTATTATTTGTTTCTCGCTTAAATTCTTTTAACTAATATGTTATGTTGTTGTTGTCAACAAGAATGCAATGTGTATTGTTTTTGCATACATACTTGTAAGTAAATAAATGAGTTGGTGCATTGGAAGTGAGAAACAAATAAAACAACAACAGTGTGGCTCTTATGTAAATACTTTTGTATATAATGTTTAGCTTTAAGCAAAGAATTTTTGAATAAAGAAATTATTGTTAATCTTGAACTCGAATAAGCATCAGACTTATTATTTCTTGTCGCGTTTTTCACGGTCGCAATCTCTCCTAAGTAAAAATCACTGCCCAATAAATAGTTTAGTGGCATATAGACAACAATTCAAAGATTTCGAATTGCTCTATATAGCTGCCGGTGAAGAAAAAGCTCTTCATCGTACAGCCTGTACGAAGTCGAGAATTTGCAAGGGAAGTCGTTAGGGGTATTTCACGCCAAAGACTTAAAGCAATAGCTTTGTCTTTGGTGGTTTTAGTCCTAACGATTTCGGTACAAGGGCGTTTTAGCTGGCTATACAGATGTCCTACGTCAGTACGAAAACTGGTAGGGGTATTAGCCTCTGCATATATGTATTTTAATTTTTTCCCTTTTCTACTTTGTTGTCCTACACAATATGATTAGCAGGTTTTGTTTTATGCCATTATCTTGAATTATGGTTTGAGCCGCTGTAGACTGAATCTAAGCCACACTGAATTATTTTCAAATTTTTCGGCCAGTGAGTTTAGTTGCTGTGCACAGTGCGTAAATTATTTGTTTGCCTCAACTAAAGCTATCGTTTCTAAGCTAGTTACATGTGTAACTGTCAAAGTTCCAATAGTGCAACCTCGTGAACATCCTAGGGGAACTATGCCATTAAGGACTGGAGGTTGTTAGTCACCTGGATCAGTGACATACTTCTGAGTCCGGACTTACAGCGAGTTGAGGGCAAAGGCAAATAAGTTAATCAGTGCACTGTAACAGTCGGAGGCTCACTGATAAAATAAACAAATTTTTATACACTCAGCGGACTTAGCTTCCAGCCTGCAGCTGTTCAAAGACTAATTCGAGGTGAAAATGATGAAGGCAACAAGAAGTACCTTAACTAAATTTTTAAATCATTGTCTTTCTATATTAAATATTATGAGACTTTTTGTTGCATTCATTATTTTCCCGACGGCATAAAGGAGGGCATACATACATAGCTATTTTTATGATTTCTACCTATTCTGATCCTATTTATTGTACATTAATAATAACTTTATTTCACATTCAATATAACTTATTACTAGCACTTACCAATATGTTCCATGTGCTGTCTTCGTTTTTTTTGGGAGGCTGTTGGTTGAAGCACCCACTGTAGTGGGGACTATTCAAACGTTGGCACATACTGCAAAATCGGTGTTCGTTGTAGCCTGTAAGTGTAAATCAAGAGTATTAGTTTCCTTGAATTAGATTAGCTTAGTTTAATTGGTAACATTTCGTTTTACGTACCTGGGGAACGGCAAGGAATGTTTGCTTGGGGCCTGGCCTGAATTTAACAAGGTCCTTTCCTCAGGGTTAGATCTAAGGAAAGCATAGATTGAATTAGTGGAATTTGGAAATGAATGAATTGGTTACGAATTTGTAGCGTAAAAAAATTCTTGGTAGTTTTAGTTTTAATTTTTAAGTGGTTAGTTATAAGTTAATAGAATTGTTTTTTTCCTATATTTATATTTTGAATTTTTGTAAAGTAGGTACCTACCAGTTTATGTTGTAAGCTGGGGCGTGGGCTCCTAAAGTCTATGGCAGGGGGATGAATTTTTAATACCTGTGGAAGATAGACAAATTGAATTAGTTAGCATTTAGTATATAATTGGTTTTGGTTAGTATTTAATAAAATATCGGTTAGTTTTTGTAGTCGTTAAGATTTTGAATTAGAGCGAAGGAATTAAAGTGGTGATGCCTGAAATGTCGTTTTAGTTTATTCTTTTTATTTTTTTATTATTGAAATAATTTTTTTGGTAATGGAACGCTCCGTTGCAGAGGAAAAATGACGGCGTCAAAAATTTTAGCGGCGGCGCCGCGAGATAAAATTTTTACCGCCCAGGGATTTTAGGGTTTGTTTATACTATTTAGTAATTTTTTTTCCTTACTTATATGAAATTGTCACTTACCTTCGTATCCGGATTCCGGAACACTGTTGACCCACCTTCATTGCCCTTGTCCTCTGCCTATACGACAAAATTTGTTACGTTAGTGACGCGACGATAATGTAAAAATTATAGGTCATTGGAGCACTTACCTTCTTAACAGGAAGTAGCCATTAAAAGTGGCATGGTCCATCCGCCGGTTCCGTAGGGAAAGTCCGTTTGTCCAAAGTTTGGTCCATCTATGTCCGTCCGATTCCCTGAAAGCAAAAAAAAAAATAAAAATTATTAAGCTACTGAATATACATGTTTAAGTTAGAAATAATATTGTCCGTACTTACCCATCCGTTTTGCCGTTCAACAGGAAGCCGCCATTGCTGCAGGTCCGCCAACATATTAATCTGCAAAAAAAAAAAAATTAAGTTTTTAGTACTAAAACTATTATGTTGGTTACATACAAATCTTCACACAATTGATTTGAAACTTACCTTTTTTTTTTTTTTTTTTTACATAGGAGGCCGCTGCAGTCTGTAGAGAGAAAAGAAAACATTATTAGTTAGGCTAATAGTTTATTGTAATAATTAATTTTATATAAATTTCTTTTTTTTACTTACCATTATTTTCGCGTACTAGCCACAACATGCGTTTTTTTTAATTGACATTTTCCATTCATTAATCTGTCATTCATCAGATAAGTAGGTTGCCAGACTATCAGGTAATTACCTATGGTGAAATTATACGGGGTGGAAAAGGGGAAGTCATTGAAAATGCCCAAAAATACCCAAAAATCAGAAGTGACAGATTTTTCGGTGCAATTTTTCCCTCCCATCCTGTGTCCACTGGTGGACACAGGAGTGGTTGGGTTTGTCGTGTGCACCTTGTGCAAATGTTTTTCTTTTCGTTACGGGCTGGCAATGCTGTTTGAATTGTTAACAGCTGGAATAAAATTCATAACAGAAAAAGGTAAACAATGGCGTGAATATATGGGTGCAAGTTGCTGAAGATGTTGTGAGGGAGACATCTTGGCGCGTATGGAAGGTGATGTACGGTGGCCATGACGAAATGGCGCCTTACTTACTGTATTGAGGTGAAAAGAAAAAGAAGTGCGTGGTGTCTGCGGCCAATAAATAAATGAATACGGCTGAACTAGTTTTTTTTTGTATTTAAACTTTTTATTTGATGAAACACTCATACATATAATAAACACATTTAAACGACCCGAGAAAACCAAAACAAATGAAAATAAAAAAAAATATACGTTTTTATAAGATAAAAGTCCGAAAGTTGTGCTGAAAAGGTGTAGAAAAAAAAAGGAAAAGGGTAGAATTGTGAGCGCATCTGTTGACCGACCCAGTGGTTGATAAAGTGTTATCCTTGCGCCAGCGGGTGGCTCACCGTATGATTCCCTAAAAATAAATCAACCATTTTATAAGAGAATAAAACTCACCCCATTGCAGTCTTATACGCAACATTCACCATCGCCTCCACTTGTATCCTCATCACCGCCATCAAGGGAGCCGCCGGTTGGAGTTTTCCTGCAGCAGCCTCAGCAGCCTGTACTCCGATTCCAGAGCCGAAGTTTGCCCCACCAGCAGGACCAGCCCAGGGTTCGTCACCAGACCGCCAACGGGAAAAACCGGACATATACGCCAACAAGGACTGACGAACTGAAAAGAGAAAAAAAAAACTGTAAGTAGGTATTTTACTTTGATATCTTGTGTTGTAAGGATTTACCGTAGTCCAGTCCTCTGCGTAGACTTTCGGCAGAGTGCGCGCGCCGTAATTTGAGCTCGAAATACGTGCGGTTTCACGTCGCGAGAAAATAAGTACGTTCCTAAAAACAACATCGGTAGCAGAGTCAAATATAGTGCTTTAAAATCAAAATTTTTATACTTACCAATACTTTGAGACCGCGAAAGTAAAACGTAACGGACGTCGCCGAATCCTGTAGGAAATCCTGAAAAGAAAGAAAAATCCTGAAAAGAAAGAAAAATCCTGAAAAGAAAGAAAAATCCTGAAAAGAAAGAAAAAACCTGAAAAGAAATAAAAGTCCTGAATTAATTTAAAAGAAATAAAATGAATTAATTTAAGAGAAGTAAAATTAATCAGCGCTTAAATAACGTTTTTTTTTATTACCTATACTTACCTGCCTCCATTTTAAAGAAAACGCCATTGTCCGTAACCTAAAAAAGATTTTTTTATTATATTTGTATTAACTTAATGTGAATGTATACATATACTTTAATATTTTTTTTGTAGTTATTTAATTAAAACTTACCCCTTAATTTGTTAAAGTTTTGTTTTTTTTATATTTTAATTTTTTATCTTTATATTGTTTAGAGTTTCTAAAAAAAAAAAACAATTTTTATGCAAACGAAAAATAGTTTGTGTTAATAAAGCCCGAATTATTGTAATGATGAAATGAAAATTTATTTTTGTTCTTAATGCCTTAGCAGGATGAGCGCCTGAATTTGAAATAAGCGGTAAGTAGGGGAAATCCAGGTTGTTGTAAGGTCGCGTATGGGACATCCAGACCCACTAGACGGATGTCATGGTGAGACCCTTCCGGTCTCGTGTGGGAGGGCTATTCCTGGCAAAACACCAGCCAGAGGTTCCAGTGTGAGTGTGCGTGATATAGCAGGGAACCATTTGCGCCTTCAAGCCCCATCTACTCTTCTCATTAGATAGCTGGTATGGATTTTTTTTTTGTTGCTAGTGGTAAGTACAGGTCCAGAGACTCGGCAAGAACCACCCCATCTGGCGAGCTCTAGCCGGAGCTAAACGCGAGCATACCAGCGCCGCCGACGATCTGGCCACCCTCCATCATGATGGCTCTTTGACAGGTGCCACACTTACCACAGTACAGTTTATATTTTTATTATTTTAGGGTTTTTCGACCTAAGGAAAAAACTGAAATTTTGATTAAAATAATTTTTTTTTGCTAATTTTAAAATATCCTTGAATTCCCAAAAATAATTTTAAAATGCTCACCAAAGAAATTTTAAGTAAATGGTTGAACATTTTTGAATGTTTCTTATAAAAGTTTTTAACGTAATAAGAGTGTTTGTAAATTTTTGTGGTTATAGTCGTTGATGTCTCAGGAACCCTAGAAAGGTCTATTTAAAAAGGACTAAACCTAAAATTTTAAATAAAATTATTTTTTTTTGTAATTTTTAAAAATCCCGGAATTCCCAAAAAATTTATTCAAATGCCCAATAATGTTAAAATGTTTGAAAATGTTTGTATGTTGCTTATAATTTTTTTTTTACGTAATAAGAGTAAGTGTTTGGAAATTTTTGTTATTATAATAGTTGATGTCCCAGAAACCCTAGGAAACATTATATAAATTAAAATATGTGACATTAATTTAATTTCAAAATCATTCGGAGCACTTTTCTTATTAGACTTTTTTTTGATGAAAATAATTCCCAAAATTTCGTTTTACGCCAAAATATCCTTGTTTTGTATTTTTTACAGCAAGAACTTTAAACATCCTAAGTATTTATGTTTTATATACAATAGTAACTAAAAAACACAAGATACTTTTATTTATACTAAGTTTTGCAATACCTAAAATATATATTAAAACCCTAAAAATATCCAATTTACAAAAAACCCACAAATTTTTTCAAAAAAAATCAATAGTTCGAAAAAAATTGTGTTTAATAAAAGTTTAAAATTAAATTTTTACTAAAACGGCTAACGATCTTAGCGTAAACAAAAGATTCCCAAAAACAATCAAAAAAATTCCCAAGTGCGAATAATATAATATAATTTTTTTTAATTTTGGCTTTAAATGTTTTTTGTTTTAAGAAAAAAAAATTGATTAAAATTTTTTTAAACTTTATAAGGGAAAATAAGTTTTAGGTTTTAAATAAAAATGTTTAAAAAAATCTATATTAAAGCCTTTTTTCTAAAATCCCTAAAATTTAGGAAACATTTTAAGGTACTTAAACAAAGCAAAGCATTTTTAATATATTTTTTCTTTGAATTTTTTAAAATTTGAAATTTTCGGTATTTTAAGAAATTTTAAAAGAAGACTTTTCAACCTTAAAAACAACTTTTTTAATTAAAATGTTAAAAAATGCGTTTAATCTTTTGAGTAAATAAATGTTTGTAAAACCTTAATAGAAAATGACATGGTTCGCAGATTACAGCTTACAATTTTCATGGCTCATAATCAGCAACAACAACTCCATCTGCAGCACGCAATTATAAGGCAAATAATGTATCTTTTAAATACGTTTTAGTTTTTAATGTTTTAACACTTTCTCTTGAAATTAAAAATAGGAAAAAAACTTAAGACAAATAAAAATGTATAATTATTATTACGTTACATTTTGCGTACAAGTTAGATTTACATGTAATATTTCTTAAGCAATTTTAATAGTAAAAAAAAATATATATATTTTTTTAATTTTTAACTTAACACAACTAGTTAAATGAATGGACAGACATAGAGGCTTTCTGATGTAATAAATACCTCATCTGCTTGTAAAGTATATAAGCAACTGTTTAAACATCTCCGGTAGTTAAGGTAAAGAGGGCATGAAACAAATGAATTATTAAAAAGATGAAGTAATTTTATTGTGTTTTTTCTTCTGGTTGGTAAAGACCATGAAATAATAGAAATTTTTAGGAAATAAACAATTTTTTTTAAAACAAACAAAATATTATATTATATATGAAATTATATTATACACATCCATATATTCCAGTTATAGCTGCATACAAAGTGAGGTTAGGTTAAGTAGAACCGACAGCTGTTGAAAGAAAAGCATACAGCCTAATTGGGTCCGCTAATTCGGTCCCTTGGTAATACCCTTAGAGAACAATAAAAAGAGTGGAAAGAGAAATTTATATGAAGTTTTTTCTTAGTTTAGTTTGAAGTCTAGTATTAAGTGTTTACCCATAATCAGGGCAACCAAAAACATGCAAAATCATATCATAATCACGGTGCATCACATTAACCTATGATGTTATTCAGCCGTTTCAGAACTTTTGCAAAATTTTAGCATCGGTTTATTAGGGCATATTTTTGCATATTTTGGCATATTTTTTTTAACCCCCATTTTAAGAGCGTTTTGAAACTTTTTTTATTCAATTTGAAAAACCTAACAAAATAGCTTTCGAGTGCTCATAGTCACCTTTTGTAAGTTTTGGTTTTTTATTTAATTTTATTAGTTCTCATCCGTTTTAAACTTTCGCAAAATTAGGGCATATTTTGCATAAAACAGCATATTTTAGCATATTTACTTTAAAGAGAATATATTTTCTATAAATCATTTTTAAAGGATTTTTTATGTTTTTTATATAAAATTCAAAAGGACATAACAAAAAATTATTTGAAGCATATTTTCATCTTTCTACCGCATATTTTATGAAATAAAACGCTTTTTTAAGAACATATTTTTGATTGCCCTGGCTATGACTATAATCAAGAGATCGTATGGCAAAGTTTTTGCACTTTCCTAACTAATACTAGATTACAATACAGTTTTTTATTAATAAAGATAAAGGTATAGATATATATAATTCTTATCTCTGCAACTTATCTCTATGACGGCCTTGTACTACTTTTTTTAAATTTCACACTTTGCACAAAAAAAAAAAAAAATAAATAAATAAAGAAATTACAAAAACAAATAAAAATTGTTTGCAAATAAATAAACAATATTGATAAATAAAATGTTTAACATTTAAAAAAAAAATAATTTTTAATAACTTGCACGAAATAATCGGCAGACAGCTCTAGAACTAAGTGTCCAACTATTTGTCAAAAAAAAAAAAAAAAACGTTTAAGACATAATGGCGATCACCCACAAATAAAACATTATATGAAAATCCCTTCCCAGTCTTTAAATTTTTGAAATCATGCATAAAAACAAAAAAAAAAAACAAAATTGAATTTTAATCCAAAGATCAATGAATTTGTTAGCATTAACAAGTAAATAATAATAATAAAGTGGCTACAGCGGCCTTTTTGATTTTTGTTTCATGGCCAGACATTTATTTTAACAAGTTCAAAATTGTTAATCATTGTTTAAACTCAACCAATATTTATTTAAAAAATCTTCAGAGTAATGGACATGAAAAACAAATGATTTTATTTACATTAAATGCACAGGTAGCCCAGACGTGCGCATACATTAGTGATTGATCTTCGAAATGTTCAAAATAAAAGTAGAAGTGTAAATTAAATACTCTGGTAATTTATTGTCAATATTAAATTTTTTTGTAGTTTTGACTTTTAAATAAACGTTCTGCATTATTATTTAAACCAAATTTTTCTATAAGAAAAGAAGAAATATTAAGGAAATAAGATGATTTCTAATAGAATAAGCCAAATCAATGAAAATTCATCAAAAAATATTTTCTTGGTAAAACGAAAAAAACTCGTTTTGGAAATTATATCTTCTTAATTGTACCCCATAGAAAATTTTAAAAATGTCGCATTTTACTAAACAAAAATATAACCCGTCCCTGGCATCTTTTTGATATTTTTACCCTAAGGGGTTAACAATTGAATTTGGGTTCTCTTTAGATTTATCTTGTTACTTTTTAACAAACAGAGATAGAAACAAACAGATATTAGGTTTTTGGCACTTATTTTAAATTTTGACCCAAAAAGTAAAAAAATATCTTGGTACATTTTGTAACTTCTATATTATCAATAAAGATAAAAACATAATCTAAGAATTGAGGTATAAACCTGTATATGCAACAAAACGTTATTTTTGGAGTTCTAAACTAATTTTAGACAAAAACCAATTTTTTCACTTTTTAAGAATTTTTTGCATTTTGTTGGGATAGAATATTGTTCCAGATTACGGTCGAGAATCATTTGAGCGGAAAAAAATACTTTTTTCATAGTCGAAAGTTTAGTAAATGGGCATAAAGTACTTTTTTGACATTATTGGTACCTTTTTGCCATTTTTCATATCATGATTCTAGAAATAATAATTAAAGACTATTGCTCCGGATAGAGGTTACAAGTCAACTAAGTAGAGAAAAAGTACTTTTGGTGATATTTTTGACACATTTTTCACATTTAAGGTACTTTTTCGAATTTTTTGGAATTGCGAGTCTGGATTTATGCGTTGCCAGCTAACTAAGTGGACAAAAGGCACTTCTTTTACGTTTTTGGTACTTTTGTAGGCAAAACGTTATTTTAACTTTTAGACAAAAAAAACAATTTTTTCACATTTTAGGAATTTTTTGCATTTAGTCAAGCAAATGAATGCTATTGTTCTAGATTACGGTCGAGAGTCATTTGAGCGGATAAAAAGTACTTATTTTATAGTCGAAAGTTAAATAAGTGGACATAAAGTACTTGTTTACACTATTGGTACGTTTTTGCCATTTTTAATATCATGAGTCTAGAAATATTAATTAAAGACTGTTGCTCCGGATAGAGGTTTCAAGTCAACTAAGTAGAGAAAAAGTACTTTTGTGGATATTTTTGGCACATTTTTCACGTTAAAGGTACCTTTTCGAATTTTTTGGAATTACGAGTCTCCACATATGGCTTGCCAGCCAACTAGGTGGACAAAAGGTACTTTATTTACGTTTTTGGTACTTTTTAAGATTATAGACGTAGGCTTAAATCTTAAGTCCACATGTGTACTGAGACTGTATTAATATTTTCTTATAAAAAATTGCAAAAAAAACTATGGACTTAGAATTGAAATTGTATAGATAATCATGGATTTTTTTTGTGCTTAAAGTACTCCTTTGCATTTGGTTGATAACACTGCGCTTACGAAGTAAGAGGTTAATTGCTGGAATATTAATAAATTTCTTGCTTTTTAAATATGAATGTTATTATGAACAATTTATAAAAAAAAAATTTCTTTGCTTGAAAAGGACGACCACCCTTTTCCCAGAAAAATTTCTATAAATGTCCTCCTTAATTGATTTAATATTTTAAGAGTTTCTTTAAATAACAAATATTTTTTTCAATATGTTTACCTTTTTTTTTTTATAGAGTACGTCATAAAAAACAGCTTCAATGAGTTGTCCTTTATTTAAAAAGGGGCTTGGAAAATCCCTTGTCGATCTTCTTTAAAGCATTTAAAACTACATAAATACATTCAATTAGATAAAATTGGCTGCAGTTCAGAAACATTTTTAATTCCATCACGTATTTACAATAAAAAGCATAAGAAATAGAATAGACATCCTCCTTTCAAATACTCAAATGTCAAAAACATTTTTAAAATTTTTGCCTTAAGCCACAGACATTTCTTTAAGACAGAAAAAATGCTGACGTCATAGTGGTAAGAGGTGACTTCTGCTAAAAGGTGAATTCTTTGAAGTTGGTTTGAAGATATCACGCTTACAAAACGTGAACACCAATTGACGTCACTATGGTTAATTTTAAATAAATGTATTTTTATTTATGGTATATATTCTAAACATTAACATAAGGATGTGTATCCTTTAAAGCTGTGTGTAAGTTAAAATAAAATGAAATGAGCATATTGGTGGTAGTTATTTAAACTGAGAATAGGAAAGAAGAAAGCAAATATTTAATGAGATAAAAAATATTGATTGCATAATTTAAAGTAAAGATAAAATATAATTTTATCTAAAAAGGATGCTGTAAAAACATGGCAAGAGATTTTAAAAATATTACAAAGTCTCCTTTGCTAGTTTTAATGGTGGCTGCGCCTTAGCTTTCAAAGAGATTTTGTAAGAGAAATTTTCTCTTTAAATTTCAAATTTATTGTAATCGTTTACTTTTTTTCGAGTTTTTTTTTTTTATATAAAAAGTTGTAGCTTAGTATATATGCAGTTTGCATTTATATTTTATATGCTATTATATACATAGATATATGATGTATTTTTTGCAAGCCTTATGCTCGAATATTCTTCATATTACCTTGAACTCTAACCATGAGACGAGGCTGTATTGTTTTTGCAAACTTTACAATGTTGAGTATATTTTTGGGAATTAAAGTTGGAAAAAGAATATATAAAGGACCAAATACTTATTAAAAATACTTTTTAAGAAAAAACCAGATATGCTGGCATTTACAAGTGAAATTTTTTTTAACTTAAAGAAAAATTTTAAACTAAAATAAAGAAAACTGCTGCGTATGATTAATATTAATTCAATTTTAAAGTTATTGCAGGACTAAACATCCCAGCAAAAAATTATCGAGATTCTGTAAGCAGTAAATACTTTTTCTAGTATACTAATGCGCTTTGCAGCAAGCACTTATCTATTCCCTTAATAAATGCAATAGTGTATGGCAGTAAATGTAAAATTTTTACTGTTATACACACTCGCTTACTCAAGTGCATACTAGGAAGCACTACTGTAAGGCAGTGAGTAAAAAAAACATTCGTTTTTCGTCAAGTAACGAACATAATAACACGGCAAAATATTTTTTTCGATGACGCAATAAATTTAAACAACTAAAGAAGCACCAAAATTACATGAATTAACTGGATATTCATAGCACCGAAATAAGCACTTAACATGAAATGCAACTAAGTGGGACATCGCGAACAAATATCATGCCATACGTAAGCAGGTTTGTAAGCTTTGCTGTCTTAATATTCCCTTAAAAACATACCTACGGCGAAGCAGCAGTTTTTGCTGGGATGTTTTTATTTTTTATTAGCAGTATAAAAGTCGTAAAGTTTAATATATTGTGTTTTTAGCCAGTTAAGATTTTTCTCTTGTTTATGTGCCATTGTCTGTCCGCCGGTTTGTAAAAAATAAGGAAAATGTCTTTATTTTTGCTTATGAACGAGATAAGTTTAAGAACAGCATTTACTTCTGCTTAGTTAAAAAAAAAACAGAAATCTTATTACAATTTTATGCATAAGTTCATATTATTAAGGAAACAAAAAAAATTCAAATATATTTGACTAAAATTTTCTATATAAATAATATCTCATCAACGTCCTGTTTTTGTTATGTCATATTTACACGCACTCACACACATTTGAAAAGATATATTTTGGGATACTTATTTGCTACAACAACATCTCCTACCAAATTTTACTTTATTTTTATGTATTCTTGGCAGCAAGCCAAGCAAAAAGTCTTAATAACCAACATCAAGAATTTCCCACATTCCTACCCTAATACAGGATAAAGCAAGCCTGTCAATCCACTACAAAAAACACACTCAATAAAATATACATTAAATATCCCACACATTCGTATAAATACACACAGAATTATGTATAAGATTTGGGGTGTTTTGTCTACCCCAAAAACATAGACATTAAACAAATTGAAAAATTTTACAACAACAAAAATGTGAGATAAAATAAAAAAACAAAATATTATCCTGCGGCCTTGGAGATTTTTCTCGTTTACGAGTTAATGTTAAGTTTAAACGGGTTATACAAACATTTGTTTACTTAAAACAATTAAAAAGTTTGTAAAAGAGAATGAACGGGACTCCAATTGATTATACAATAGATTACATAAAATCACTAAAATAAAAATTAAAAACTTTATGATTTAAAGAATGACTAAAGCAGCTTACATTAGTGTTTTAAAAGCTTGAGTTTTGTTTAATAAAAACTTCTGGGTCTAACACAAATCGATAAAATCTGTTTGCAACTTTTTCACTCACCTTACTTCAGTGTTACGTTAAAATCAGTAAAAGGGCGAAAAAAACAAGGCAGCAGCCCGCCTTGTATATGCGTATCTTGTTTGTGTGTATGTGGCAACCCACTCCATTGAACAGAAATTACGTATTATATTTTAAAATAATAAAAATCTTTTAGAAAACCACAAAAGGATGTAATTGTTTTCAGTCTGTTAGTCACCCTTTCTTGAACTGTCCTTTTTATACCATTCACATGAAATATGATTTTGTCGTTCACCTTTTATTATCTACAATATTTATATACACTTTGTGTGTTCTAGATCCCTATAGATAGGAAAGTAAAATCGCTTAACAACAGATCGAGACATGGCAAAACCCTAAAATAACAAAAATTTTAAAGACCAAATTAATACATGTATCCCTACATATGTATTTCAGTAACAATGGCCACTGTTATCACAAAACTTGGAAGACAATAACCTCATTTTCAAATCCCAGTTAAAGGGTATATAAGATTCGTTACAGCTGAGTTAAGCCCTCCAATTTTTTAAAGATTTAATGGAAAGTTTTAGTCAACCAACTTGGATTAACAACAAATTTTTAGGGCCTCCTCAAAGGCCAAATGCAACTTTATTTTTATTATAAAATATTTGAATATGTACATCTATCTAATTCTGAGGAAACGGAAGGGATCTTCTATGATTGTGCTTGACAATGTCTAAAACAAAACATACAACTCAAAATGTTGTCTGCTGAACTTGTTATGTCATTATGTATAGATTTATTTACACAACCATGAGACAAACGCGTCTACAAGTTGATGTTAATACATACATTTCAATCATGTCAAATTTAAGGAGATTTTTTATTGTTGTATAAGTTACATATCAATTATGTATGACAAGATTTAATTTTAGAAATATATAAATAGGCAGTAAAATTTTCCTTAAACATATAAAAGGTGGGTTATTTGTCAGTAGGCAAATTAAGACAGTGGGCTTAGGCAGTGTTGCCAGGCAGTGGTAAAGCTTAGGATACACATTAGGTTTAAAATAAGATTTGAATTATTTACAGAAATTTATTTTTCGGAGGCAAGAGCTTATATATTTAATTTATGTAGAAAATTAGCAACAGGGTAACTTTTTAGTACGTAATGATCGTATAATCCTAAAGACACATAGAGAAACGTTACTCAAAGAACACTTGGAAAGTCTTGAAATGACTCCACAAAAAAATTACTCACCACGACGATAATAAAGAAATAGCAAAGAAAATGGGGACTTTTCGGTAATACTTTAAAGAATATATTCACTCGCAATATATGTTCGGACATAAGCGAACTACCACCTGTATTTGGGCTAACCCTTTCCCTTTTTCTAACCAACTAATTTCTTGTCAGCATGTGGGCATTGTTGGACATCTTGTATGAAATTTGAGATCGATATCTGTTATAGTTTTTTGAATATGGCGTATCAAAAATTTTAGAAAAACTGTTAATTTTTACGGGGGTTTCCCCTCCCCTTGCTCCCATCCTCTTTGTGGGGAATTTGAATTCGATAGCTGGTTTATTTTCTGAGACATAGTTTATTAAAAACTTTTGGAAGCATTGTTCATTTGTATGGGGGCTACCTGTCCCTCTGCTCCTATTTGACTAATTTTTTCCTGCATGTAGTTCATACTGGAACTAATTCGTATCTGGTTTAAAATCTAATAGTTTCTTAAATTTAAGCTCATAAAAAATTTCACAGAATTTATTAAATTATAGGGGGAATACTTCTACCCCTGCTCCTATCAAAAAAATCCCTAATATAGGCTGCCGCATTAAAAGTATGTAGGGATATATGTTTGAATAGATTTTTTTCTAAAAATGGATTATTGTAGTGTTTTTCTTATATCTCGGTCTGTAGTCAACTGATATCGCTGATTTTATTCAGATTTCTGCATTGAAATAGTTCTGAAACTTGACACCAAAACGCTTTCCGTCTAAATTTATTTCACTTTGGAAACTTGATTTTAATATACGGACTGACGGACATGGTTTAATCGTCTTCCCTTTCTATAAGGGCCCAGAATATATGTATATACTTTTTGGGGTAACTTACCATAACGCCATAACCATAACTGTTGCCATAAAATCCAAAACTCAATTGGTTTCTATGGTTATAGTTATGGCGAATGGTAAGTCACCTATAATCAAATACAGTGCTGCCTATAAGTTTGGTTTAAAAAGTTGTTTTCTGTGGCTATGGCTAAGTCATGTATAAATGAACCTTTTAGGATATAAAAAAGCTTCTGGTGATGACAAAGTCAGCAATACAATGATCTTCCAGTTAATCTGCATTGCAAGTTATATAATTAAGATTTTTAAAATTGCCGTTTTTCGGCATAAATACATACCGCCGATATGGGAAGTTGTCTTGATAGAGATGATTCCTAAATTTATTTCTTCTAAATAGTTTAAGGCCTAAAAAGTAAATTTTCTATGAGATTTTAAAATTGTTAAAGGGCTGTTATTTATTTTAAATTAAAAGCAAACAAATGTCTATTCAATACTAAATATTTAAAACGTATAATTTTCTCTTAAGGAAATTTGTTTATTTAATATTTCAATCAACAGATATTTAAAAAAATATTTTATAGGGGAAAATTTTACTAATTTATTGTGACAAATAAAAATTTGTTCTTTCTGATTTTTATTATCGTTTACTTCCGTTTTGTGTTTACATCGAAAGTTCATTCACTTTAAAGTGTGAAGCTGCCTTTAATATTTGAAATTAAAACCGTTATTTTAGAAACAAAACAAATATTAGTCATGTAGAACATAGACACATACATACTTACATACACACTTATGTCAAAATATAAAAAAATTTAGAAATGTTTATAAAACCGGTTTTGTTTATTACTAAATCATTGCTGAATCAGCACCTGCCTATAAAGCTTTTTTCTTAAAAAAAATAATCGCGTGCGAATTTTTTTTTTTTAATTAAAATGTAAAAAAAAAAATTTTTGATACGGCAACAATAATAATAATACCCTAAAAAATAGCCAATTAAATAAATATTTAACAAAAGCACAATGTTGTTGTTTTTATTATTGTTTTTAATATGTATTAGAAATAAGAGCGAGATAAAATATGTGTAAACGGTAAAATGTTTAATAACACAAGCATGCCAATGATTACTAGCGAAGGCGTTCGACATAATAATAATGATGATGATGGTGATAATGATGATGATAATGATGTTTTTATATGAATCTAAAGATGATCACATAAAGTGTGGTCAGTCAACCAACCAGCCAGCCATTGTGGCATGCGGTACATATGTACTTATTTAGCAACTGGAACTAATAAATACATCTATTTTTACTATAAAAATATACAAATTCGTACAAACATTCATACAAATGTGTAATAAATTGTTAATTAATTTGTTCGAATTTTATATTCTAAATATTTATGACTAAAACGTGTCTGGAGAAAATTCATAAGAAATTTAAACTAGTAAAAATTAGAAAAAAAATCATGCAGAACCCTTTTAAGCAAAATTATTTAAAATAAATTATTTTTTAAAATTTTATGTAATAAAATTTTGGAAAACCGTATTTCTATTATGAGTATAGTTTTTGATAAAAGTTGTGTAATGATGAGTATAACTTTAACCGTGTTCTTGTAAAATCCAATTTAAGTAAGTCCCCTAGGGGACAATTTATCCATCACCCACACACATATTACAAATTTTAGTCAACAGTGCTAGATTTTACGAGTTTTTATACCCACACCATATTCGTGGTAGGGGTATAATGCGTTTGTACCGATACACTCAAAATCACTCCCTGAGGCGATTTAGGCATGTCCGTCTGTCCGTCTGGCTGGGTGTCCATGCATTCTTGTTAGCATGTTACAGGTCGAAGTTTTTAGGATATTTTGATAAGATTTTCCACAGATAAGTTTTTTGGCGCTGGCACGAATGTTTTATTCATACGTTTTTAAAACTTTTGAAAAAATGTGGCATCACTTTGTTACAGCATATTTTTGCATGTTTTGCATATAACAGAATATTTTGGCATATTTTTTTTTTAAATCCCGTTTTAAAAGCATATTTTTAATTTTTTTAAAGTACTTTAGAAATAATCACAGAAATATATAAACTCTACGGAGTTAGTGGCAAGTAAACTTTTGATGCTATAATTTCAAAAAAGACAAGTCATTAAAAATTCTTTTTATATTTAAAACTTTAGTTTTTTTAAGCAAAATTAACTTTTAATTGCTGTGGGAATTTCTCTTTGTGTCACATCAGTCAACACCGAAATATGTTAGCAGACAATTTTTTTTAATTTCTTGGAAATTTTAATTTATACTTTCAATTATGCATATGACAATGAATAAAAATCTCTCTGACAATAAAACAAACAAAGAATATTATTAAATAAGGTAAAATTATATAAACTGATTCTAAAGAAATGCCATAAAAACATTTGTTTTCTGGAAGAAAAAAAATTTACATGCTTGAGTGAATGAATGAATAATTTTAAAGAAATTTCCCCCAAAAATACATGAAGTAAAATTAAAAAAAAATTAATTAGTTTGGAGGTGTATCCAGCAACATAACTTTTTGAAACATTAAGTAAAATATGGTATTCAATAACAGAAAAAGCTTCATAATTATAAGTTTTGTAAACTAGTTGTATCTCGCTATTAGAAAATCATAATAAAAACAATTCATTTAAATGCAGAAAAATATATCTTATGAAGTTGTTACAGAAACCCAGCAAAGCCTTTACTACCTGGTAAATTAGCAAGTAATATTGGAGATGTTTAAGTTTCCCCGAAATTCACAACCTCCGCTTACTAATGTGCTTACAAAAAGCAATCAGATAACTAGTTACCAATTATAAACTGAACAGAAAATTAAAATTTAAGGTTTTCTATACAAAAACATTCTATAAGGCCGGTTTTATAATCCTATTTTTTCATATAAACCTACAAATGTATTTATTAATTAACGTCCTTACTAAAAGGTAGTTTTTTTGTCGTAACAAACTCATTACCTTGTAATGTATGAAATAATGACAACTAATAACTCAAATTCACCAAAATTTTGCTGGGAACAATACTTATGGTCTGTGCATCTATTGGCTTTAATATCTTTGAAAAATATTTAACTGCCGTTACGTGTTAAAAAAATATAAAACAAAACACAGAACGTTGCAACAACGTTTTTTTTTTTAACACGTTTTTAGTTTTATTTATACTCATATGCATTTTAAAAACTATATATTAAATGCAATGGTAAAATATAAAAAGTAATTAAACTTAGAGGAAATACAAACGTCTAATATTATTTGCAGGTGAATGATTTTTTATTTTTTCGATATTTGTTGTCATTCCAAAAAAATGTTTTTTTTTTAATTTTAAGCGATTTTAATGATATGATCGGTTACTTGACATATGCCCTATAAAAATGTCCCCCTGAAATTAGCATTTTGGGTTTGATTATTCTTAAATTTTGATAAACTTTTGAATATTTGTTTATATATATGCAACCAGCTAATATGCTAAATAGAAATATTATGGCTCCTCTCATTTTAAAATGTTTGATTCACAAGCAAAAATATAAGCAAAAAATCACACTCGTCACAATGGAATTGTGCTATATACTGTTACTACTATAAGAAAGAACCCCCAAAGAAGTATTTGTGGTAACGGAAAAATTATGTTTTAAGGGAAATAATTTTTTTTTAAGATTGGAATAAAAAAATCAAAAAATATTTTGTATTTAAAATTCCTGTTTCATAAAACTAAAATCCCCAAAATTCCCCAAGGGCGAAATTTTAATTTTTGATTTATTTTATTTTTAATGTAAATTTTATTGACTTAAATAAAATAACAAAATTCATTTTACAAAGGTTTTCCAAAAAAAAAATTTATTACTTTTTATACCCTTCACGTATTAAAAAGGGTATTTATCAGTTTGTCAACCCCTTTGTAGTTTCTTTATTATCCATTTGCGGCCCCATAAAGAATATATATTCTGGATCCTTATAGATAGGGAAGTCGATTTAGCCATGTCAGTCTGTACGTCTGTGTTTCTGTTGAAATAAATTTAAGCACTACTGACCAGGTATTGGTGTCAAACTATCAGAAATATCCCTGAGATAATCGCTATTTTAAATAAACAAGTTTGGTTTACCACGGGTCTAGATATAGGTAAAATACTGCAATTGCCCAGTTTTCCCAGTTTTTTTATAACAAAAACCATAACAAAAAAAATTTAAAAGTGCAACCAACTGGCAACGCTGATTCATGCGATCCTTAATAAAACATTATTTAAGTTCAATTCAAAAAACTTACTTTCAATATTGTTTATTATAAAGCTGTTGCATTATTAACATGCAAATATCAACGCCATAAAATAAATATTTAAGTGGCAAAACGATTTTTTTATTATCATTATCATTTTTATTGCCACAAGTGGTCGGTTGCAGTCTTTATAAAAATAGCATTTGTGCAACTTTAAATGGCAGTAGCTTGTAGTTAATAATATTTATTTTATGATTATTTCCAAAAGCCAATGACCGTTACGCTTCACATCATAATTTCGCGCCAAAATATGCAATAGCTATAAACTAGCCTGTATGCGTGTGTAATAATTTTTTATTTTTCTTTTTATAAAAATATTTTATTACAATTGGCTTGAGTTTCTAAACTTTCCATTTAAACTAGGAAATTTAATATTGTTTTGTATTTTTTCTGTGTTATATTAGTTTCTATGTTTTTTTATGGCAATTAAATAGTTAATTGAATTACATATGAGTTTTATAAATTTAAAGAGGGTGATTTATTAAGTAGAGAGAATATATATTTTGTTGAAATAAATTTAGAAAGAAGTAAAAAAGTAAAATTTAAGGGAAATGTAAACTTTTTATAGGAAATTAACTTGTAAATACTTAACGGAAAATAATTGATTTTAAAGAAATTAAAAAAAATTCCAGGTTTTTAAAATAAAATATAATAAATAGAAATCAGGCTAAAGGTAAGGAAATTTCTTAATATAATCAAAGTGTCAGCACATATTGTTTTAAGGACTTTAAAGTACATTTAAAGTCGTACCCTTAACTTAATGCAAATTAAATTATATAATATTAGGAAACTTTTCTTCACTGACTGACCTTTGAACCCTAACTTTAATTAACAACAACTAAATTACAAAATATCTTGTCTTAAAATCTTAAATATTAAAACGTTTATGAATTAAAAAACAAAATTCAATAGCAAAATTAAATTGCTTTACAAATTTAATAAAAAACTTTTTAACTCCCTTTTTGGCCTTGTTTTTAATGCACTGAAAATAACAAAGTGCAATCTTTGTAATGCCTTCGAACAAGTATATTATGACAATAAAACATAGACAAGTTAATGAAAGTGAAATTTATAGTTTTATTTTAAAACTAATTATAAACTTTGTAGAAGATAAACATTTCTATATTAAAAATTTCTGTTGCAATAACGTTTTTAAGTGCTTCCGACAATCTGGGGTTTTTGCAACAACAACATTATATTTAAACTTGTTGTCGCTATAATAATTGCTGGTTGCTTTGTATTACAAATAATATTTTCCCAGCTTTTACATGAAAATTGTTCATTACAAAACAGCATGTTTTTAAAAACTTTATGAAACAAGTTTGAAATTTTCTCAATTTTTATTTCTTTATATAAATTGTTTTTATTTGTATTTTTCAAAACAGAAATTTTGTTTAAATATGTTTTTTTTGTTGATATTAATAAAGCTTCTGATTTAAAATTAATATTTTAACGTTTTGAAATAGCAAGAAAATTATAGTAGATCAAATCAGCAATTTTCGACTGGTATATGTCATCACCTTGATATGACAATATAAGAGATCGAACAGCTACGGGATGTAGCCAGAAAAGGGTCTGATTTCTTGTCATAACGAAAGTGGGAAAGTAACACTCTAAACTAGAGGGAGCATCGATACATACTGATGGGTCAAAGATGAGAATAAGTAGAAGGGCGGACATCTTCAGCAATTCACACAAAATAAGTCAGACCAGCCATTTTCTGTAGTGTATGCGAAGCGGAGATATTTGCGACAACACCGGCCAGAACATTGACTGGTTTGATAGACTACCCTTGTGTGTGATTGCACGACTATTTATGTATGTAAAGAGTCAAGCCGATCTAAGAGCATTGAGTTCAAGCTTAAGGAAGTCAAGGATTACAGGTCAGTTCACGGATGTCAGCCCTTCTTGGATTCCAGGGCACTCTGAATATACCCAGGAATAACGCTATGGATGAACCAGCACAAAGGCGGTCTGGGACAGATATTTAGTGGGACAATTACCTTGGTTATTTCCCTGCTGTGTGAGTTCTTTGATAGGAACGAATGATAATAAAAGGATAGGAAAAGCTGAAACTTGGCTGAAGCTGCAGGGTGGGAAGTGTGGAAATCTTTGGGGTCAAGTGTAAGTTAGTAAGAGGCAGCTCTAAAGGTTCATCGGTATTCTTATCAGCCACTGCTACAAAATGGCAGCGTAACACTATTGACTATTACCAGTGATGTTAGGAAGCAGAGGATCTTTATACAATAGACGTCATCCGCACTTTAGTGAGTATTTCGTTGACCATCTCTCGGATTCATCTTTTTCGCGATTCTCGGTTACCCCAAACTCCTAAAATTACTAAACGGTAGTACCCAGCATTTTGTCATAACGAAAATGTATTTCTAATAGCGTTATCTTAATTTAGAAAGGCCCTAACTCGTATTTTCAAGGTCAAGGTGCTTTCGGCGAATTGCGATAGATGAGCAGACCATTTATCGAAATGAATTAAAATCTGGGCTTAAAAAAAATACGAGTTAGGGCCTTTCTATATTAAGTTAACGATATGCACATGTTTAAAGAGCCCACATTTATCTTTTGTGTTATCCTATTTCTTCTTCTTTCAGGTCAATTACTATTAACACATAGTTTCTAGGTGTAGTCATTTAATTTACGTGATAGCTTGCATTGTCCGCAAGTTGTTAATTAGGGTGTCGAGTAACCCCGTTTCCACCGTTCCAATCTTTAGACGTATTGTCTATTAACACTCATAACTGGGCTAAGTTTTGGAGGACTAGATTTCACTGAAGGCCGAATGGTATCTCAAGGTGATATAAAAACTGCTTCTTTATACCTTGTTAAGGCCATCTGTCATATAAGTAACTAACCAGAAAGCTTTACATACCGACAGGTAGCTCAAAAGACTTGCATTCTCCCTTTCCCCCCCAAATTTTAGCAGGGCTCGATGAATAGAGCTCATATCTACTTGCAAGTTTATCGCCTATTAGCCGGAATGTACGCTTGCAATTTAAATAGGACGTCTTTAACCTAGAGGTTATTGCAGCAAACTCACACCTGGTGGGTTTTATCGCGTCAAACCCAATCATATTTTATCAAACACCGCCGATTACCGTTCGATTTAGAATATGAATATGGGTCCCCCCTTGAACAGTAGTTTTTAAAAGTTATAACCTAAAAATGGATCAGAGTTTAGCAACAGACAAGAATATAAATTTGATATTCAATTTCAAGATAATCTTATTAAGACTTTTAATATTTTTCAAAATTAATTTTAATCTCGTAAAATGTTCTAAATTTTTTATAAATTCTTTTTATATAAAAATTTATTTCAAAATTGTTATTTTTAAATATTAATTATGACTGCGCTGGCTTTTTGTAACATAAATTTTGAAAAACCAAATTGTTTTCAAAATATTTATAAAATTATTTGCTGCTGTTATAGATAGAACGTGTTGATAGAACGTTTACACTTACAACCATTTCCTTTTTCATACAGGGAGGTAATTTAAACATTAGTTCAGTTTATGTGCATGCAACACTGCGTTGCAGGCATTAAAAAAAATTATAATTTAAAAGCCTCACAGTTTCCCTTTTATTCCTTGTTACAATATGACTCCCCTAGATAAATAAAAAAAATATTTGTTTATCATATGAATTTCCCAACGCATGTAAACAACATTAATGCTGTGTGTGTAAACAAATAAAATTTTTAAGTTGCATCAACAATTTCCACATGCAACAAACTATTTATTGTGTTGACTGCTTGGCTGCTACTTACTACCTCCCTGTTCTATTTCTGTTGTTCTTGTATTCTTTTCTCAGTTTAATGGAAATTTTTTTTCAATTTTTTTTTTGTTCATTTGTTTGCCTTACACAAATGTAACAACAATAACAAAAAAAAATGTATATAAGCAAATAGTACTTTATAATGCCAGTTTTAAATGAAAATATCAAACTATCTAATGTATTCTATATGAGAATGCAAAATAGCAAAAATTTAAACCAAAACATTTCAAAAAGACAGAGAATTGCTTAAAAAAGGTTTCAAAATTTATTAATAAGTTTAAAATTTGCATATAAGGTGCCAGCGAATTTTTCCTTAGTTAAGCAGTTTTTTAATTATATATTTTCTTTACAAAATATTTTATTCTTAAGCACTAAAAAAGTAAAAATGTCCCCAAAGGTACTTTTTTCAACCTAAAAAGTACTTTTTGTATTTTTGAGAAATTTCAGACCCGAAAATGAAAATTTTTTATTTTTAAATACCTATTTAACATAAAATAAAATCATACCTTTTAACATCTGACTAATTCTATTTTCAAATCAGTATAAAGCAATGATGCCCAGAGAGTCCTCTGGGGGAAAACATTTTTTAAGTTTTACACGCACACGAGATGAAAACCTTAACAATGAAACCAAACTAAATAAAATTTGTATTCAGCTTACATGAAGCAAGCTTTCAAGGTAGGTTTTTGTGCCACATAGTCAGGAAATTTTCTCTCGTTGGGCATCATTGATCTAAGGCTTTATGAATAATGTAGTGCATTTTCTTTTTTTTTATATAAAAGTGTGAATTTAATTGATATACAATGGAGATGTTTAAATAAAACAAACTATTACAATAACAAGCATTCATATCTACACAAATGTTTTTTGTATCCATATGTAAAAATAAATATAGAAATTCTAAACACAAAATACATATCGTCCATTTGCCAAAACAACATCATAACACCAAAAAATTAATTTTTCGAGTTAACGATATAAAATTGTAAGTTATGTTAACCTGTATATAAATTCAATTATAAAATTGTTTCTATTTTTTATGTATGAAGAAGTATGTTTTTCCAGTTAATTTAAGCAAATCGAAAGCTTAAATCGCGTTTTTTTCTAAATGACTTTTTTTGAATTACTACGTTGTTTAAGCAAACTAGCGACATGTAAACACATATTACAATAGGACGTGTAAAACTAAATGGTCATTTGTGTATTGAGTATTTTTTTTATAGATTAAAGCAGCACTATTTAAAGCAAATTATTGAGCTATCAGGTAAAATTAAAAAAAGGTCAATTTGTTATAAAACATTTGTGGGATCAGACTGGGATATTTTTAACCTCCAAAGCAAGAAAATATTTTTGAAATTTTTTTAGTTATAAACTTGGAGCTATCGAGCTTAAACCTAGAAAAAAGGTAAGATTTGATACCTTTAACACAAAGAAACTAACTTTTTCTCAGAACTTTTTAAACATGGTAATCAGTTGTTTATAGCACTAGATCAGTAGATCACTTGATTATAAGTGGTATCCAATACCGGCCTTTGGTATCCAATATCGGCTTTCAATAATGCGACTACTCTAGTTCTTCAGTATGCTACCACCAGCCTGAATGAATGTGAGTTTATCATCAAGTGGTTGGTATCCAGGCTAAAGTCGAGAGCTCTTGATTAATAATCAGTGGTGAGGTGTAATCCCCCTCCCCCCCCCCCCCTACTTTAGGCAACCAAGACTAAACTGTTTACAAAGAGACCAAGATCTCAAACTACATACTTCTGCGTTTAGAGAGCTACGGAAGTTCCCTTATAGACAATCCTAAATGTCTGGGCATTTTCCTTGATTCAAAATTTTAAGGGAAATCGAACACCCAAGCCCAGGGTGTGTAAGATTACGGTAATTCTTTAGAAGTTCTGAACACCATACTAAACCTGGTCTCTATTAATCTTCATATAATGGCCATATCTTCTAATAGCGCAGTAAGCATTATATTGTTGCGGAACGTATGACCATGCGAAACCCTTAGCCACATTGCACTGAATCAAGAACCAACCCTTGGACTATGTTACGTCTCACACGGCAATTATTGAGGAGTTTGGGGTTCAAATCGCCTTCAGGAGCAACTGGTGCAAAAAAAAACTTACGGAGAAGTATGACGCCAGAGCTTACACAGACAGTTCTTAAATGGAATTTGAGGTTTTATCCGGCGTCTGTTAAAGGATTAACGAATAAAATAAAATTCTTTATATTGTCTACCTGCTGGATGCAGTGTTTTTAAGGCTAAATTTTAGAAATTTTTGAGGCAATGGAAATGTTGTGATTTTGATCGACAGCCAGGCGGCACTTATGTCTCTCATTTCGCATATAACTATGTCTTTACAAATGAGTCACAATTCCGTTAGGTAATATCAAGGGCGGGATTTTCAGAATTGGCTAAGAAAAGGTGGAGTGTCTAGACATATGAAGGATCTTTAGGTCTCCTCGAATGCAAGCGAACGATCCAGGTGATCTAGACATGTCGAAGGGATGTACCAAGGTTGACGTTATTCTTAACAGGTCAGCAAGTGGTGGGTTAACAAGTAAATTTAGAGTCCCTTTTAACGACCACTGTTATATTTTGTGTGGGAGTAATGAAAATGATGAGACGGGGCTTTTCTCTGGTAATGACCCGCACTGCTTGTCAGGGAGCATAGATTTGTAGGCAGTTATATACTAGATGACGTAAGTGAAACATCAAGATGCTGGTTAAATGTCCTGTTTATAACTTTCGGCAAACTAGTCCCAGTCTTTCCCATTTAAGCATTACTCTGTGACTTAAAAAACCTTCGACGCAGTTTTAAAGTCTTTCTATATTAAGATATAATATTTTTTTTAATTATTAGAAATCACTCAGATAAAAACTTTCAAAAACATATTTTAATTTCTTTTTTGTTAATCAAAGACGTATAAATTTAATTCCATAACATTTTTCTGTGCCCTAAGATATGTAATAACAAATTTTCATAAGCAAACATTAGAATAAAATGTTTTTATCATAAAGAATTTTTTCTTTTCAAGAAAACCTTTATTATTTATATTAAATAATAATAAGCAACATTTTAAACTCCTTAAGGGATTATGTTATTTGTTTCAAATAAAATTGTTTAAAAACGTGTGGTACAAACTAAACAAAATATTTATTTGACATCTTCCAAAATGGCTCAGCGTAAAAATTGTCACGTAGATATTACCATCTCCCACAAAAGTCCTTTTAATTTTTTTTTTTTGGTGCAACTACACTTGCTCACTCTTGTCGAAAAAATCAAGGATATAATCACTTAAATGTTTTTATACTTGTTGCCGGCGTTGATTGTTGCACTCATTTAATGGTACGTTTAACAATATAAACTGTCATGATGGTAACATAAACATGTAAAGTGTACACGTACACACGTACATTCATTGTAATCAGACCCATGGCAGCAGAAATATTTATTTTAATATATTAAAATGAAGAAAAACAACAAAAATCCTTAAAGCAAATTAAATATTTAAGGAACCAGTGATACCAGAACTAACTACGATATGAATGGCAAAGGTGGGTACTATTTTACGCATACGTGTGTATTAAAATGAGATGCCCTACATTGTATAACTTACTTCAATGTATTGAAAATATTTCGAAATAATTTAATTAGTTGAGCTACGAGGGAAGGTCGCAGATAATTTTTTGCTACAAATTTAGTAAAAATTCCGGTGAACCTTTTGGAATGTACTGCAGGGTTTTCGGGCTAATATACTTTCAAAAGACCTTTTTTGAAGTTAATAGTGACTCCTGTATACTGAAGCAATTTTCTAAAAAAAGGGGGAAAAAGGACAATTTTTTACAAAAATACAATGAGGCCTTAGTTCCCTTATTTACGGTGACAAATCGATAGTTAACTTATCAGTACTAGAAGAAGTATCAGTTTATTTTAGAAAAATCAAAACACTAAAGACCAACATATTTGCTTCATATTCGTCCTTTAAAATAAATGATGTTTTAGTCTTTCACAGCCAAAACCATTAAGAAATACTGCAAAACTCCCCCTAAAGCAATGGTCAGGTTTATACATATGTCGTACAGGTAGAACTGTATAGTCTAAAGCAAAAATGTTTATTTTCAAAAGTTTTTACTGCAGCCTCCCTTAATAAGCAAATATTTTCTTTTATTTTTCTTTTTCAAAGTTCAAGGTCTTTTCAATTTTTTTTTTTGTTATTTACACTTGCTCTGCTTATTTGCTTTCTGTTACTTGCCACAGCTGCTGTTGTTCGTGGGAATTACCAAAGTGAGTTGTTGCCTTAATTGGCCGTGAGTCGGGCAGTTTTGCTACAAAGCTCACATATGGTAGACATAAACTTTTTACGTAATATTGGTTGACTTGTTTTAAAAACAATTTAATTTCTTTCTGCATCACAGCATCATACATTATTACAATCAATACAATATAACCAACGTGGGAATTAGCTAAAGTGGTCAGTTGGAAAAAAGTGATGTGGCCGGCAAAGAAAAATAAAATTAAAGGAGCAAATGGTTTCTTAAAGTGATAAACAAACTACAAAAAAGTATTAACAAAATATGGGCAAATGCCAAAGAAGCCATCCTTATTAATTTTTAATAATTCTCACTCACCGCCATACATTCAGTGCATTGTGTTAGTCTGAAGAAAATAGGTTATGGAAAGGATGATAAAGGTTGTAGTGTTCGTGGTAATTTGATTTAAACTTTTTGATATTAATACTTAGTAAGAGGAAAGACATTTTTAGGGAACTTGTTTTACTAAATACTTACAGACGATTTTTATCTGTAATGTATGGTGCAATTCGTTGGCCAGTCAATCACGAATAGGTGTGATCTTTTTGAGAGACGCGTACCAAGAAAAAAGTTCCTGGATTTAGAAGAAAATTCCCTTAGTTTTCACCTAAATTGCCGAAAAAATCTAATCCAATCCAATCCAATCCTGGGCCGGATGGTATACCAGCACAGGTTTTAAAAGAATGCTTTTCGACGCTGTTGCGTCCATTAGCTAACCTTTTCAGCCGTATTTTTAACATGTCGGAGTACTTCCGATGTGCTGGAATGTAGCTAATGTTACGCCGATCCCCAAAAAGGGAAAGGCTGAAAATCCTGAAAATTACCGACCAATAGCAATTTGTTCAGCGATCTCCAAGGTAATGGAAAGTATGTTTAACTATTGCTTGGTTAACTATCTGGAGATAAACGGTTTATTAAGCAACCGACAGTAAGGCTTTCGTAGAGGACGGTCTACGGGGATATACTGGCCTTTCAGACAAAAAAAAATCGTGTACCTCAATTCATCATTTTGGCGAAAGCAAAGTGGTTGCTCTGAACAAATCTAAGGCGTTTGATAGGGTCTGGCACTATGCGCTTCTATCTAAACTTGTTTGCTTTTGGTGTCGGTAAAAAATTTTCTCGTTTTATATCGAGTTTTCTCAGAGATCGCAATATTCGTGTTGTTATAGATGGGATCTCTTCCAATGAGTTCAAAATCCAATCAGGGATACCGCAAGACTCCGTCCTCTCTCCTACTTTATTTCTTATCTTTCTGAATGACCTTCTATGTCAAACTTCGAATCCTATTTATTCCTTTGCCGACAACAGCAGCATATGCCACTCGTACTTGTAAGAGACAAAGTATGAATGTTTCGATTAACCGCGATCTGATGGTAATCTCCGATTAGGGCCATGCGAATAGGGTCAATTTTAATGCCCGTAAGCCCAATGTTGTCTTTTGACACATAAACGCACAAAGGACGATACTGCCTCGTCTGTATTAATGGATTATATGAGTGTTGAAAAGACAGATACTCTCTATGTTTTGGGCATGAAAATCCAGTCCGATGCCCGCTGGACGGAACACATTTTTCTTCTGTCGAAGGAAGCATCGAAGTGTCTTGGTTTCCTTAAACAGTGTAGGAACTACTTTACAACATCTGATCTTCTTAATATTTATACCAACTATATCCGACCGAAAATAGAATACAACTCACATGTATGGGCTGGTGCCAACAAAGTCTAGAAGAGCACACCCATTAGTAGTCGACTGGCCAGTGAATCGCACCACACATTACAGGGAGAATTCCTTTTTCGGTCGCATAGTTCGTAAGTGGAATAAACTTCCTAGTGATGTCTTTCCTGCCCCAGAAAATATTACGTGTATAGGGGCCATCCCCTAAGTGCTAGTTATTATTTAAAAAAAAAGTCCGATAAAAGATCGATTTGGGGATTTTTTTAGTTACGTGAATTTGCATTTCAGCTGATAATATACATTTAGTTCCAAAAAGCAGTTCAAATTTGTATGAAAATTATGTTTTAGTACCAGTAAGTATTTTAGTACTAACTCACAGTGTAAGCTAAAACTGTTAAAATTCGAGAATCCTGGTAGGAAAAGACCACTATATATACAGTTGAAGATCTATTATAAATAAGTATGTAATTGAATTTCTCTTAAGTTTAATTACTTTATTTATGAATTTATTATTCTTTGGCAGTTGGTCCTTTTTACTTATAGTTGGTTTCCTTTAGCTTAAGTTTGTTTTGTCCTTCAACTTAACATGTTATGTATATGACTTGTCCTTTTTTAGTTTCTACCTGGATTCAAATATTTTGTTTTTAGTTGTGATTTAGAAGTATGTATAACAAACTAAAACAAGGTAAATTATATTGTAAATATTTGCCAAAAGACCACCCCGAACTGTAGCAGATTGAAGAGGCATACAAATGCAACAATGTCAGAATAAATTTACTCATATTTAAACAGAGACCATGAAATGTAATACAAATACATGTACACACACGTACATATTTGCACTAAATAAAGACACTTTTGTTTAACAAATCTTTTACTTTCTGCATATTTTAAGCCAATGTTTAGCAGATGTTAGAAGAGGCAACGAAGAATAAACATTAACATGAATTTTTGGCACTTATGAAAATTAGAAACAATTTTTTTTTTAGTTTTTATGCAAACATTTTAATGCAGAAATACTAATTTATTTTTTTGGTATTAAAAGGAAAATAACAGCTCATAAGGATACCAAAAATGTTTATTTTTAAAGGTTTATTATATATATTATAAAGGATTTAAATGACAAAAAATTTAAATGAGAAAAGACTCATTTAATATTTAGAAAATTTCACTCTTCGGCAGTTTGAAAAATTTTTTTTATTCAAACAATCCTGTAAGATGTTAACTTTTGTTATCCTTTTTGCCTACAAATATTGTTGAAGACAACTTTATAAAATGACCCTTTGCCAGCAAACAAAGGATAAAGTTTGTTCTTTTTAACTTATAAGAAAGTTTGCTGGTGCAAGCGTATGTTGAAAAAACAACAAATAAAAACTCTAACAACTTTGAACTTTTGAAATACAAATCGATCATTTGATTAAAATAATGTGAACATTTTACCCTAAAAATTACACAACAAAGGCGATAAATAAGTTTTTTTAAAATAAAAAAACTATAAGTTCAATTGCATGACCTTTTCGTTTGAAATATCTAAAACGATTTTGATGAACTTATTGAATGACTATTAGTAGTAAATTGTAGAAAAGGTAAAGGAGAACTAGCAGTTCAATATATAACAAGTAAGAGCGCTATATTCGGCTGTGCCGAATCTTATATACCCTTCACATTAGCCTTTCGAAATCCCAAACCCTTTTTTAATTTTTATAAGTTTTTTTACTTATGAAATAGTTCTTATTTTTAAAAAGGGGCTGGTGTCATTTTGTAACGCTCCACGGGTGACTACGGAGATGTTGTAGGGGTTTTAATCCTAATTTTTTCAAATTTTGTATGGCGGTGGAGATAGGGGGAATATGTTTGGGAGGGGAAACTAATGGGGGTCGGTCGTACACTTTATTGCTTTAAGGCCAACTCTGAAGAAGTTGTGGGCATTTTCATATCATTTTTGTAAATTTTGTATGGCAGCCCCCTTAAGGCGTGGAGATTGGGGGTAAGTATGTTCTAAGAATATGTTTGGGTGAAGAAACTAATGGGGGTCGGTCGTACACTTTATTGCTCTAAGGCCGACTCTGAAGAAGTTGTGGGCATTTGCATATCATTTTTGTAAATTTTGTATGGTAACCCCTTAAGGGCGAGAAGACAGGGGATAAGTATGTTCTAGGAATAAGTTTGGGAAAAGAAACTAGTGGGGGTCTGTCGTACACTTTATTGCTCTAAGGCCAACTCTGAAGAAGTTGTGGGCATTTTCATATCATTTTTGTAAATTTTGTATGGCAGCCCCCTTAAGGCGTGGAGATAGGGGGTAAGTATATCCTAGGAATATGTTTGGGAGGGCAAACTAATGGGGGTCGGTCGTTCACTTTATTGCTCTTAGGCCGACTCTGAAGAAGTTGTGGGCATTTTCATATCATTTTTGTAAACTTTGCATGGCAACCCGCTTAAGGCGTGGAGATATATAAGAATATGTTTGGGAGAAGAAACTAGAGCAGGCCTCAAAGTATTTTCTTGCTTATTTTATCAAAACCAGAAGCTTTTTAACATTAAAAATATCAGAAGCCCCTAGGATATCTAGAAACTAAAATGTTAGTTGTCTAGAACTTTATTTACGCCGATACATGTATTTAAAGTAAGTACATTCCTTAAATGATTTGCGAAGGTTGAATTTTTTGTTTGTAATTTCTTTCGCAATATCCTCTTCATTAGGCAGTGGCTGTGTTGCGATAGCGGTAGTGGAAGTAGCATAGTTCCACTAATCACAAATTCTCGAACCTTCGTAATTAATGCACACATGTTGCATTTACAGCTTCAATTTAGAGCAACATTCAACAAATCTTCTTACTTAAAAATTTTTAAATAACATAACAACTTTTTAAAGGAAAACGTTTTGAATTTCAATACTTTTACTACACAACTACTGCAGTACTTTTGGTTTTAAAGGCTGTTGTTGTTGTTATTGCCACTGTAATTTTATCTCCTATTGACAAGATGCTAAAGCTTCCACAAGCCAATTTAAAGTGCAAGTGTGTGAAATGTGTGTGGTCATCCTACAATGACAGATATATTGTTCATCTTCCTCCCCATCTGTCTTAGAAATAATCTGCATTTAAAAATGCCTTTCAGTTAGGAATTATAGTTCTATCTGCAACTGCCTGTATCATTGTGATGGCTTACACTCCGTCTGTCAGTCTATATATTTATGTGTTGGAAATTGACAGATGGTCCTAAGCTTAACCGACAACATAATTATTAAGCGTACTAACATCATTATCTTCATTTTTAATTTGTTGACAGTTTTGCATTAAAAGTGGTGTTCAGTGGGCTTTAAAATTTGTCGAACCTTGAATTTAAACAAATCTATATATCAAGTAAAAACAAATAAAGGCAAAACAAAGGCCGAATATGGCATATATTTGAAAACGATTTAAATTCATATTGAAATTAAGAATAAGCTTGTTATCTGTCATTTTGACAGCTACATATATTTTCCAAACATGAATTTTTTTAATTATTAATAGAATATAAGGTTAAAGTATAACTAAAATTTAAAGTACATACAGCATAAAAGTAAATAAAAATTTTCGTTTAATCTTTTTTAAAAAAATGTTAAACCGTTACAGTACTTTTGCCACCGACTGTACAATTTAACTGCAGTAGCTGGCAGTCAATAAAACTGAGTTTTCATCTCTATGCCTGTAAATATATTATTTTACACAATATTCCAACACATATTATTTAATTTTATTTTTTTTTTTGGTCTCTCGCAGCCTTCAACTTACTTTGTTACGCTTTGTCCGTCCGTTTGTCTGTCCTCCTTTAACTAAAGATGTATTAAAACTTATATGTAATTTACACTACAGTATGTTTTTCTACACTGATGTTTAGCAAAGATTTTCCATATATTGTCTATTTTTCGTTCTGTTTATTCATGTTTAAATTTTTAAGGATAAGAGACGATGCCAAGTATGGGACACAAAAGTTCGTTATTCCATAATCAGAACATAAACACTTTTTCATTTCAAATTTTTTTTTTGTACTTAAGATTTGTTCTGTTTTAAGCCATAAACTTAGAAGAACAAAAATTTTACTGAAAAACTTGTTTGCTTTCCCTGAATGAACTCTGGTAAACTAGGAAGTAAGTGCAAAATTCTACCAGTCCTAGGGTCGTAGGTTCGATTCCCGCCAGAGTATCTGGGGGAAAAAACAAATAAGAAAGTTAAAGTTGGTCTAGCTCGACCATATTATACCCTTATCCACATTTGCATAAGGGCTTTATAAAAAAATAGACCAATAATATTTGCATTCAGTGGAATAGTTGGTGGCATAAAGATTATCATGTGTGCAAAGTTTTGAGAAGGGGAAGTTATATTCGAGTTAGCTATAGCCCAAAATACCTAATCGAGGAGGACATTTGAATGGGAGCCTTATCAAAAAATGGAATAGAATTTTTGCCAGTGGCATAAAAACCTATCTGTGATGCTTGCGTTGTAAGAAAAATCAATAATTTGGGCCATATTTGTATGATGGTGTACGAGCTTCACTAACGATGAAATAAGCCGACGCTTAATATGCGGCGGTAAAAATGTGACCCGGCTTGGCACTTACACATAATAATACTTTTTTCGTGTGACATCAAAAGCAACAGACGCAAACAATTGAAGTTAAAAATTGAATTGAACTTAAATGTGTAACAAAAATAAAGTTTAAAGCACAGTTGAAATTGTTAATTACCACAGACAGACCAAAAGCTACTAGTGTTTTAATCTAAGGATAGCGCTCGTTTGCCCATCGGGAACGTAGTAAGTAGGCGGAGCCCAAGTGAAGCGCAACCCATTGTGATATAAGAGAATTTTTCCCGTAACCACCCCAAGCTGCCGAAGCATACCCGCTTCGTGAACTAAAAAGGTTTCTTGTGTTTTCAACAGCTAAACCCCACATAGTAAAATACTAAACGTGCGTTTGGCTTTAAGATTTATCAGTGCAACCTTAAAATAACATAGTAAATGTGACAAAGAGCATTTAGTATTACTTTTTCTTAACGAGTCGTCCAAATTTTTTTTCCGCGTACTTATACTAAATAAGCAGTTCTTCCTTGTTTTTTCTACGGTTTGATACAACTGTCACACCCGTCATATTTTTTAAAAGGCTTTTTCGAAATAAAAAAACAATCAGCAAGTAAGTTAAAGTTTTTAAACCTGTTCTTAAGAATATTTTACGCACTTCAATATTAAAGTCAAAATTATACTCTCAAGCTTGTAAGGTCACACCCGTCACAGTCTTCTAGTGGCCAATTTGAGCAGAAATTATATTCATTAACAAACATATCATTCACCGGAATCATAGCCTTTTTTTCAATAAAAGTTCAAATATTTTTAAATTATAGGCAGGGAATTGTCCATATGTGCAACTGCCAAACCTAGTAAAAAATATTATTTAATAAAGTTGTACAAAACATCTCTAGTGATGATTTTACACATCTTATTAAATCAACAAAATAACGAATTTTTATTTACTTCTTAAAACATTTTTACGCTCTTTTCAATATTTTCAATGGGTTTTGATTGTGGCAAGGACTTGAGAGTGAAATGTGGTTTGTCCTTGTTAGGAAGACACACATAAAACATGTTTTATGTGAATTTTAAAATAACAAATTTAAGTTTGAATTTACGAAGAAGAAAATACAAAGAAAATTTATGTTCATATTTTACTTTAAGTTCTTGTTATTTAGATAAATTAAAGAACTTTTTGAAGTCTGTATATATGTACATATGTCTGCATTGAACACACAAATAAATATTAAAAACTGAAAAACTTTACAAGTTTTAAAACTAAATTTTTATTTTTTATTTATTCATGTACTTATTTCATATTGTTGTTGTTGTTGTTGATTTTTACAATTAATATTTATTATTTATTTATTTTTTTATCGGTTTTTTTAATTACTTCTTTGATGACTTTTGGCTTTTTTTACATTCGCATGCATTTAATCATAAAACTTTGATTTATTCTTTTCGTTTTCCTTGAGTGGGTTTGTTTCTTCATATTCTTTAATGTCTAGAGTTGAGAGCTGATACGATTTCATCAGTGAAGACAGTCTGTCAGCGAGGCGGGTTGCAGCAGTGGTAAAGGGTTCTGTTTTACTGCTGTTGTTGTTCTTATTTGTTGCTTTTATCAGCGGATCACGATTTGATCTTTTAATTATTGTTGATGACTTCGACATCGACCGCATAAAATATTTTAAAAAATATATTTACCATGCAGTTGTTGTCGTTGTTGTTAAATAAACGAGCTTAATTTAAAGAGTTTTATGATTGTAATGACTTTGTGCTTACATACATATTTTAATGCTACTTGAAGTACTTTCATAAGTACTTGTTTACTTAAAAGAAGTAAAATTATAGGAAAAAATAAATTATGTATGTTCTTATGTGTGATTTTCAAAATATGTATTTTTAAAAAGGAGATTTTTTTTAAATATTACAAAAATAAATTTTTTTGGAAACTGCGTTATAACAGCTTTGAAAAAACCCGAATGGATTTTTAAACTCAAAAAAAATAAAAAAAAAATAAAATATTTTGCAAAAATTATTTATTTTAAGACAAAATTTAGTTTGATTTTTGTATAAAAAATTTAAAGCTTTTGCTTTATAAAAATAAGGCTTAAATCAATATAAAAAAGATTCGTAGAAAATGTTTAAAAAAGTCCTTTTGGAAAAAATACGCGAAAAACAACTTTTTTCTTTTGGAACTCAAAACTTTTTAAAAAATAATTTCACTCTTTTACAGCTCTGTTTTTATAATTAAGTGATATATTGTCTTGGTACTCTTCCTTTACTGCTTTTAATTTTTTTCTTTGGTTTTTTTCCCCACATTAAAGAATTTCTTTGTTTATTCTTAAGTTTAAAAATAAAACTTTGTTTCACTGTTTTCCTTAACAATTGTTGGGGATTTCTTGTTGTTTTAGTTTATAACAACTTGAACTGTTAAGTAATAGAGTGTAGAATTCCATATAAATGGAGTAATAAAATTAAAATAAAAGAATTTTTAAATATTAATGAAGTTGTTTTATGACTAACTGTCAGCATTGAAGATGGACGTTTAGGTTTACTTTTTTTTTGTCAGTGTAATGTATTTTTTGAAGTAAAAATAATGTTAAAAGTCAAGATAATTGAACATTTAATGGGTGTGAGAATTTTTTTTCAAAGTTTTTTTGTTGGGGGATTTGATTTTAAGCACTAAAAGTAATAATATGAATTTTATATACTTTTTTCACTTCTGTTTCTCTGATTTGGGTTACTTAGATAAGACCATATTTTGAATTCCAATTGCACTGTTGGTTTTTAATTGATTTAATTAAACACATATTGCTTTAAGAGCTTAAAAAAATATTTATTGTAACCCAAAAATTCATGTCTGGCTTAAAAGCTTTTAATTAAAAAAGGGTGAGAGACTACTGGTCTTTTGTGGCAAAGAAAAAAAATTCTTTAATAAAATTCCTTGTTGTATTTTCAGTTCCTTGGATTAAAAATCAAGCTAAATTGGTGCCACTGAATATATATGATTATTTTAAAAATTATAGTGAGCCTTGAAAGAATAATTTGATGAAGAAAGGGGTTTTATTAATCCCCTAATTCGTTTAATAGTTTCTTTTTATCTTTTTCTTATTCGTTTAACTTCTTGTGTAGCATAGGTCCTTGGTACTATGGACAATATCCCATATTCTAAATTATATGTAACGATTCATACAGTTGTATGTAAAGTCTAGCTTCCTTCTTACCCTTAATATGGGCCATGATAAAAGTAGTTAATTATTTAATCCTCCATACGAAGCTGATGACTGACCATGGCTCCGTCAGAATTTGATACATTCTTTCCTTCTCGTATATTTTTGAACTTCCACCCATCTTCCAAGGGAAACCGAGATAAATAGTTGTATAATGGCCATTTTTGTTTTAGTATAACTTGTTTAGGGAGGGTTTTCACCGTTCGTGTCGCCTCAATAGATTCTCGTTATTTTTTAAACTCCTTAACTTTTCCACAATGGCCTGTGTTTCAAGTTTCTTAGATCAACTACCTTTCCGACTACCTCGTAGTGTTCAGGCACTCTTGTAATGGGTGTTTTGCTATACTCCAAATAAATAATAGTCATTCTTTTACATTGTTGCATTGTCCTAGATTTGGTACTCTCGGATATTATTGCCCTTATTGATGAATAACTTTCCATACAGATGTTGAAACACTTCGTATTGTAGCTTAGGAGGCGATGCCATTCTAACTGGGACAATAAATACCAGCCTTCTTTCGGGCTCCTGGACTAAGAGCTGATCAGTGGAAATGGTTTTTTACTTACTGGTCTGTTTTAACGAAGATCCTTAGAATTGTGAAACTATACAATGTGGAACTATTCCGTACATAGAAGGTGCCTTAAAAAACGTTAGCGAATTTCCAACCTACTGAAACATGGTGTAACGAGGTTAGCAAACAGAGGAACAGCTAAAATCTATCGCCATTATAGTAGGACATGAGTCAACAAGTTTTCTATTAATATGGAATTGGCTCTGAGGAGACACAAAGAGATATGCGCATGAAATGAGCTGTCTACCAACCCCTCTAAAACGGAGCTAGTTTTGCTTACGAAAAGATATAGGATTTCTTCTTTTGACCAAAGATAATAATCGGAATGGAACAGACTCTGTCTGACTGCAAGCTGTAGTAAACTGGTGGAAAGCTATGGACTTTACGGCGAATTGTCGGTGGGTAGTATGCCGATTCTGGTAGTAGGCACAACGGAATCGACTCCAACTAGTTGTTTTCCAGCGGATCTCCTGGTAAGTAAGCTAGCCCTAAATATACTTCGGTATTTCAAAAGGAGGAACGAATGAAATTACCGCCCGGATGGGATGCCCGGGTAGATCAGTGGTAAGTACACGAGTCTACCAGTCTGGGGGTTCGATTTCCACCAGAGACCCTGGTAAGTCTGCTTCATTCTTCCTTCTGTTCTTTCTTCCTTTCTTATCCTTCTCTAAATTTCTTCTTTCCTTCTATCTCAACCTGTTCGATCTGCATCTCCAGGTAACACAAAGGGACCCAAGTGAGCTGTATCCTCTTTTCCTTCAACGGCTGCCTGTTCTACCTAACCTAACCTACCCCGGATGGATTTAAAGGAAAACCTGATGCCGGCGGAGGCATATTCATTGCATAAAGAGAAGTCGGGATTTTTTTCAGACTCCCCAGTGAATGCAGTGTACTTTAGACTGAACTGTCAATGATTGGCAAAGCGCCAAATAACTATATGTACTTATAGAACTACAGGATATTTGGCAGAAAAATCAAAATCTTCATCGACAGCCGAGCCGCCTTTAAGTCCATTACTTATGTATACTCTGCATAAAAAAGTCCTTAAACTAATCAGTTGCTAAAACACTGGTGAAATATGACGCAAAGCTGGATGACGGGGCGATCATTAAATTTTTGGCATTACTCCGCGCAAATACAAGCACATCCGGAATCGCTGCGATCAGAGTCTATTAAACATAGAAGCGGATTTACTAGGATTACCTGGGTAAGGTTTGATCAAAAGTTTCAAATATTTTTTCGACCTGGACAAATGGAGACTGTTATACTCTGTGGTCGCAATTACCGGTCAATGTCGATTTGGCACCCATTCCATTATACTGGAATTGTCTTTCGAAAATTTCTGTAGAAGCTGAGAAGGTTGAAAGTAACCAGCAACTCTTGTGATTTTTTTAATCACTAAGCGTTGTTCTAACAGATTCTTTCAAAATTAACAAAGAAAATAACTCGATTGCTCAGAATTGACTATACCCTGAAGCAAATAAAAAATGTACAGATGTTAATGAGCTGATGTTTCTTAGTTTGAAATTTCTCAAACATATTTTTAAAAAACTAAACCCACTTCGAGCCTTTAAGAAATCAGGGAGATTCGAAGCAGACGGGCAAAGCTCGATTGTCTGCTCTATCAATAAGGGTCCAGCATATGCTTTGACAAAAAATATTAAAGATAATACCAACGCAATGATAAACTTATACATAACGTATCTTTTATGTATAAGAAGGAAGCAAAAATAAACAAGATATTTAATGACAAAAAAAAAAGCAACAAAGAAAAACAAAGTTTTCATGCAGTTTTCATGGAGTTTGTTGTTTTAAGGCAGATTTTCCATCTTCTTCATTATTTGTTGGTTTATTTGTTTTGTTTTCACATCCGTCAGTTTGGCTCTCCAATCATTCTTTTAAGCATTCGCATGTCAGTCTGTTTACAACAAACATGTTTATGTGTACAACATGCTGGAAGTTTAAATGTTTAAGAAAACCTATTGTTTTTTAAACAGAAAGTCATGGTAAAGCACAAAAAAAATTATGCCAAGACATCAAAATTGTAGGAAAAATTATTTTTTTTTGATGTGGAATTGAATGATTCAAATGTATGTATGTTTGTATGTGTGCTTTTGATAGTCTAGTCTGTCTGCCTGTCTTGATGTCTTCGTAAGCCAACTAATTTTTCAATTTAAAAATTTGATGCAAAAAACGAAAAAACTTGAGTAAAAGCAAGAGTCTAGTGCGTATAATTAACGTGTCACCCTACATAAGGCATGAAGAAGAAAGGTGAAAAAATCAAATGGTTATTATTGGTAAATTTTTTTAATAATCCAAAATTAGTAACTGCTTCAATGGATGGGGGTGGCCTGCCCATAAAAATCAAACATATTTAAAACTTTTAGATATTGTAGGGTAAACTTTATTCAACGCAATCGTCCTTAACACTTTCAAATTTTTTATTTTACTATTTTTTATTAAACCAAAATCTAGTACCCATTTAATGCCTTAACATATGTAGACATGTAGACAACTTAACGAAATTTCCAAAGTTTTTTATGAAATTTTATTTTATAAAAAGCTGTGAAACAATGAAAAATTATATACAAATTTGTTTAATTCTAATTTTGTATTGTTTTTGTTTTATTTTTTTTTTTTAATTTTCTGTAGCCCCTTTTGATATAAAAACTGCTTTCAAAAAACTTTCTCAAGAACTATTTAATTCTTATGGAAAACAAAAAAAGAGAAAAAATTCAAAATCACTTGTATTCATAGTACTTTTGATAGTTGTTTCTACGACATAAAATAAAAACAATGGACATTATGGTTTTCAGAACATCTTAAGAATCTTTTATGTAAATTTTATTGTTTATGAGTCAAGAACAATAACAAAAATTATGCAATTTTGGAATATTTTAATGCCAGATTTATGTAAATTTACATAACCGATGTAGTGAAAGCGAAAAAAAAAAATAAAAACAAAGAAATAAAATAAAAATTATATTCCCAACAAAATATTTTAAATGTTTTTCCACTTTGATATTTTTAAATCTTTTAATTCAAAAAAAAAATTATGAGTGATGAAAATTACTTTATTCATTGAAAAATATTATTTTTGTGAATCAAGTTTTAAGACTGTGGAATAGGAACAATCTGGGTTAATTTTTTTTACTTTCATACACTCAAAAATTATTTAAGTATAATTAACTGGAAAAAATTAACTTGCAGAAAATCTTTAAACTTAACAGTAATAAGCGGAAATTCCTTTTCTAAATTTCAATAAAATTCTCTACGCTTATACTTAAAAATAAAGTACAGAAATTTATAAAATATCTAATTTTGACAGTTTCGCTTTTAAAAACTTTAACTTTTTTTTGCAAGGGGTAAATTAATATTTTTAATTAATGTTATCTGAAACAAAGTTATGTATCAACACCATCCATGTAGAATATATTTTCAAAGCCAGCTACGAAATTTTGGCAGTAATCATCATCTTTTAAACCTACATTGTATCTGAAAAGGCAAACGGAATTTCTTCTTTTTTTGTAGGTTAGAGCGAATTTTATTGAACGTATCGGTTTAAGACAAAGCGGAAAAAAATATAAAGCATATGACTAATTTTTTTGTTATTTTTACGTTTTAACTGTTAAACAAGAAGTTTCAGAAAAAGTACTAAAGTTAAATGTTTCACATTTTCTTAAAAATTCACTAAAAAATAAACTCTAACTGAAAATCAGTATCAGTAATCTCCAAACTAATCAAAAATTTATTATACTACAATCTAAATGTTTCTTAATTTAAAAATGTCTTTACGGAATACTTACTAAATAACTGACAGCCAGTAACTGTAATAATTTTTTGGGTGTACAAAAATGTAATAAATACTTCTTTCCTCACTTTGTTGACTACCGACCTCAATCGGTAGTACATAATACCCCTTAGTTTCATATTTCTTGACCCATAATAACAAAAAATTGATTGTCCAAAATTTCAAAAAAGTACCAGGCAGGGGTCCATTTGGTTTTAGGTACAAATAGATACTTTTCAAATTTTGCTTTAATCAAATATAGTTTAGCAATTTTTTATCTTCTCGAAATCGTTTTTAGTGGATTTGTAAACTAAGGACCTAGATTTTCGCGCTTGGGCTGTATAATGATAAATCAGTCGGTTAAACAACAGGTCAGTCAGTCAGTCATTAGGGTAATTCCTTTATATACATACATACATACATACATACATAGAAAGATAAATGGGCCTTACAAATTGTTTATACTTTTTCTCAAAAAAAAAAAAAAAAAAAAAAAAATTCCGTACGGCAAACCAGTAATCCTTTTACGGCATGTAAATGCACATACATACATATGCTTATCCGTGTATGCATGTGCATTGCCTTTTAAGAATATTATGTTATGTTGTTGTTGTTTGATGAATAATCTTCAATATCTTTTAATCAGTCCCCACTCCATTTCTTTTTGGAAACTTCTTTGTTACGTTTCGGTCTTTTTTAAACTGGAAACTCACTTAACAGACCACATGCTGTGATGTTCTTTTAATATATTTGTTTATTGTCTTTGTTTATTTTTGTTTTTGTATATACATATTATGGTTGGTTGTTCCCATTTCATCATACAAATTTCTTATCACTTTTAACCACAGTCGCACACATTGCAATAACTCTCACTAAGGTACTTAAGAGTGAATTGCAATAAAAGATGCAGAATATTCTGACGCCCAAAATACATCATCAAACTCATTATTACAGTTTAACTCTTCTTTCCCAATTTTCTAAAAAAAACCCCACCGTAAGGATTTGGGGTTGTTTTCGTAAATGAGCGAGATTTATTGTTGTTTTATATTTGTATTTTGAAATGCATTATTTTTGAATGCCCTTTTACTTGTGCACTTTATGTGTGTATCTACGTTTGTAATGTGTTACAAGTTTCACTATTCCAAAAACATTTTCACATAGGGGTGGCCATACGTTTTTATGGAAAATTTCCAAAACAAATTTTATCGTTTTCTAATTATTTATATGTACCTATATGGTGGCGTAGTTTATTTAGTTAAAGCGTTTCTTTAAAAAAAATATATATTGAAGTTGTGCCCTGCCACCCTCATTTATGCTTACTTCATGTATACTTTATGTTTGTTGTTTCTATTCCTAATTTAATATTGATTTTTATGTAAAGTTAATTGGTTTAATGGAAAACATGTTTTATATGTCAAAGAAATACTCATATATCTTATTTAAACTTTACATTAGTTAAGCTTGTTTAAAAAAAACGCATTTTAAAAGGGGCTAAGTTTCAAAAGGATGACGAATTACTAGATAAATATACAATAAATATCAGTGCTTTGAGATAAGGAAACTATTTAAGATTGTGAGACCTCTGTTTGCCTAGGAGGGAATTAGCAATTAATATTTTCAAGGAAAAAATTGAACAAATATACTTATGAAAAGTCTATGTTAAAGAGTTTTCTTTCGTTTACATTGTAAGTGATACGGGTATACTGTATGTACTTATATGTATAACACACTTTATTATAAAGATTACAACTCAAAATCAACAATTTCGGTGAAGGACTTCTTGTTTGTTTTTTAAAACGTGCTTGTATATTTTTAATCAAATTTTATTAAAATTAAACAATTATTTTTATGCATGCAATTACCTTCAGGGATCATAATGTCAAAATTTTTCAAACAAAATTGCAATAATTTATTTTGCCAGTGAAGCTAAAAAATAAAATCGCCCCTGACATTTCCCCGTAGAAATTTAAAGAGGTTTAGCACGTTCTCTTTGGTAACGCATAATCTCTTAAAGCGAGAATAAAAATGAAAATATATCTTTTTCACGAAAAACTATGATGCCACATTATTAAATTAAAAATCAGGGAAAAACCCACACCTTCTGTCATAGTAAAGAAGAAATTTGATTTGTGAACTATAGGGTTTTCTGAGTGAGATAAACTTTTGAAATTTGTGAGCCGCTGTTTAATAAAATCATAAATTTTATAACAAAAATATTTTCAACTCAGTGCATATCTAATCACCACTTTTGATAAAAAAAATTAATTGAAGTATAACGTCCTTAAACCGAAAAAAATTGATCAAAAATTTATTTCCTTTAGTGCCCAAATATTCTCAGAAGTTTAAAATCCTACAATTTTGGGGAGCCATTGCCAACTGATAAATTTTTCATGAAATTATTTCAATGAATTTTTTTTTGTAAGCAAAAAGGGTAATAAAGAGCCTAATTTTCTCCATCTCATCTATGAGAAAATTTAATGAAACCCTTTAAACAAAAAATCTCATTGTGTAAATGCGGATTAAAAATTTTAAAAGTTCTGAGTTATAACCAAAATTATAAGTAAAATAGTTTCAACCGCCACAATGAAACTCCCAAATATTAAAAAGTAGAAAAAAAAATTGATTAAAGGCATTTATACTTATGTCTTGTATTTTTTTTTTTTTTGGTGAACTTATTGTTTTAAGACAAAATCACAAATTTGCACTAAAAGTTATTTAATTTAAGATTTCCACAAAAATCCTATTTATATATAAAAAAAAAATTCTTTTATTTTGGAAATTTTTATTTTAATATTTTCTTATTCATCTGGCAACTTTCTTCAACATCCACTAAAGTTTTTTATACCAGCATGTTTTTCTTTTGTTTTGTTTACAAATGAGACAAATAATTAAAACAATGGTTGTCAAAAATTCATTTTTAGTGCACAATTGTGCTACACAGCGTTGTCAACTATTTATAATGCAAGCGCGCCGTCCACCTGATCAAAACGCGCTATAAAGCGCTAAAATTAAAATTCCCAAAAAATCTGATGCGAAAACGCGCCGATAAAAACGCGCTGGGCATTTATATAAATAAAAGTGAAATGTTGAGTGTTGCTAGGCGCATCACTTCTGAACAGCATACCCGATTTCGCTCATTTTATATGTGAAATCATAAAGATTTTCCGGGGGATAAAATTTAAAAAATTTTTCCGGAATATTAAAAAGGTTGAAAAAATCATCAGTTGTGATTTTCTATACAAAAGTTTGTCAAGTGGGGTCTAGCAAGGCGGGGCAGGTTTAGCTAGTACTGAAATAAATAACACTAAATTCAGGGTATCCGCCGGCAAGTTATACTACTTTGTTTTCGTGACATGATTGAAAACCTTTTCATGCCACAACTACATGCATTGAGCTTGGTTAACATGTGGTATCAACAAGACGGTGCCACATCGCATACAGCCAGGATTACAATGGAATTACTGCGAGACCTCTTTCCACAACAAGTTATTTCAAGAAACGGTCGCCTGATTTGACTGCTACGGATTTCTTTTTGTGGGGATATTTAAAAAGCAAGGTTTATGCAAACAAACCAGAAACGCTGAAGCAACTTAAACAAAATATTCGTGACGAAACTAATGAAATACCGCGTGAAATGTGTGAGAATATAACGAAAAATGTGCTAAAAATTGCTCGCATATGTGAGGATAACAGAGGCGGACATTTATCTGATATTGTATTTCATACACAATTGCCCACATTAAACACGAGAAAAACATTTAAGAATTCAGGTAAAATCACATGTTGTTATTTTGCTGTTTAAATTTAATGTAATTTTTACTTAAATTGAATGACGAATATGTATTTTTAAACACAAACATATGTATTTAGGTATCTACTCATAAATATCTATAAATTAAAAATATATCTAGAGAGATAATAAAAGATGATCTGAAATTATTTTTTATCGGTTTTAAATTTCATATTTATTTTAAATACATATTTCTAACATAAGTACAAATTTTTTGTAAATTCTTGTAACAGGTTTTTGCTTTACTATACCCAAGCTAAGTTTTCATATTTTTTTAAGCTAATAAGCATTAAAAATACTCTAGGAATTTTCAGTGACAAAAAAGATATTATTTTAAATTAGTGACTGTTTTTTTACAAAAATAAAACTTTCAAAGTATTCTAAATCGATTTCTGTTTAATGATAATAAGTATAATATTTTTATAAAGTATTAATAGTTTGCGTTAAAACGCGCCAATTTAGCGCGTTTTTAAAAAAATGCGCTAGGGAGCAAAAATGCGCCTTTTGGGTAGTTAAAAGGCGCTAAATCTAGCGCGAAACGCGCTAAATTGGCATCACTGGTGCTACAAAAACAATAAAAACAAACTCACACCGACGCTTGTTCTCTTTTATTTCAGTTTGATTTCAGTCGTTAATTGAGTGTTAACGAGTGCACATGGGCGGATGCTTACTGTTTTTTTTTCAGCTTTGTTGTTTTTTCAGCTTTGATTTAATTTCAAAATAAACCAGCAAACAAAATAGTATAATGGAAGATAAAAATTTTTGTTTTGTCATTAAAAATGCTTTTGGTAACATGCAATACATTTTATGTTACCAAACATTTAAAACAAAGAAAACAAGAAAAACTTAATTTATAATACCTAAATACACTTAATTTTTTAAGTTTTAACTGTAAATTAAACTCGCCCAATGGAATATGTGTGAAAAAAAAATTGTCTTATTCTGTAATAACTGAGGCATATTTTGTATTTAATTTTAATAACTTTTTTTAAGTTCATTTCCATTTTGCTTTAAAAAGTAAAATTCATCACATTGGCAATGCTTAGTTTTTTGTTTGCTGGGCAATTTTCTCTTATCCAATACAGACGCATTTCATTAAATGAGAAAATTGACAACCCCTGAATTAAAACGAAATATATTTTAATAAAAATAATATGTTCTCCGTAAAAAGAGAAAGGTAAGTCTAAACAGAATATGAGAGTTCATAATGTTATTAACATTAATTTAACAGTAAATAACAGTGCTTTGTTTGATATAAAGATGTTTCTGTTAAACAAAGTGTGTGGGTATTTTGTTATTAGTAGTCAGTTAAATACTGGTTTGTGGCAAAAAGTGTTGCCATGTTTAAACACTTGTGGGGTTCTAATATTTCTGTAAGAAAGTCAAGTGGGTACTTTAAATTTTTTTTTTTGGTGAAACTGATAACAGATTTTGTAATGCAGTATTGGAAAATGATTTTTTTGCTTAAAATATTTTTTTATTTGAGTTAAAAAAAAAAAAATTATGAATATTATTAAAATTAAGTAGGTATTTAAATAAATTTTTAAACTTTTTAAGTTGGAGGAATTTTTAAATAGGGCAATACTGATTAGGAGTGCAAGAAAATTTTAATGCAGCAATGTTAAATTACTTTGTTATCTTTTTTAACATAGTTTTTGCATGTTTCTGAGCTGTTAAAAAATCTATTGTTTATTTCAAATTACAGTTGTATTTGTGCTTGTGCTTGTCTGTGCCTGCTAGGGTATGCTTTCGTTGGCGTAAATATCTTGTTTTCAGTTCCGGACGTTTAACGCGACTGTGCGGTTGTTTCTTTGCTTAAAACAACAACTTTTTCAAACGCGCTTAAGATTTTGTTTCCAATTAATTGTTTTCTTTTCTGTGTGACAAAAAGAAATTAATCACAACTCAGATATTATGTGAAATATATGTGGATGTTTTTTTTTTGAATAATAGAAGAGAATTTGATATAGAAATATACCTAAGTTATAAAGAATAATTAAGTTAAAAAGGTAAAACATAATATGCAAACATTAGACGTTATACAAAAGCTGTTTTAAACTTGTTTCTTTAAAAAAAAAGAAAATAAGCTGAGATCAATGGCTGCAAGTACATTTTTAAAATAAGAAAATAAAAGCAAATGGTTTAAATATTTGTTAAAAAATTTTTTCTAAAATTTAAAAAAAAAAATTTAAGAACAAATCTACAAATTTAAGCTGGGTTTGTCTGTTAAGATAAAAGATTTTAATTCAAAGAACCCCTTAAAAAATCTAATAAATTTTATGTTGTTGTAGTTATTAGATACACACAAAATATATCAACAAAAAAATATATACCTCAAAGGTACTTATTATAAAAACACTCTAACTTCTTTAAATAATACACAGCAAAAAAGTCTGTATTTTAATATCTTACAACAAAAACAACAACAACTTATCACAAGAGTAAAACAAATGTCCAAAACAAGAGAGTTACTAAAAAAGGAGTCATTTTAAAGAGCAGTGAAACAAACAAACATAGAAACAAGTCACAACAGCAAAACTCACTTAAACAGCATCCTTTGAATAAATAAAGAAGGAAACAAAGAAAACAAAAATTAATGCGAAAAAATAAGTGAAGTTGGTTGGAGTTTAACCTTAAAATAATACAAAGTGTTGAAAACCTTGTTTTTGTAAAATATATATCAATATTTTTGGAAAATTGTTTTTTAAATAACACAAGTAACACAAATTTAATGGATTATTTTTAATAAATTCCAAGCACGAATTCAATTTACACTTAAAAGGATTAAGATAAAAAATTACTTAAAGGTAAGTACCTAAAAAAAGTGGTGGTTACTGAAAAGTAATAAAATTAATTTATTTTTTTGATTTGTTAAAGAAATATTTTTTTTTGGAAACAATTATTCAATTTTTTTAATGTTTTTGCAAAATTTTCTGCAAAAATTTGGCAAATACCTATTTTCCACAAAAAGTGAGTTTCCGTAAAATTAACGTTATTTTAATACGCATATCAGTAATGCTGTGGTATAAAGTAATAATCGTCTAAATCAATTTAACAAAATTTTATTTGACAGTTTCTCCTTTTTAAAGTGTTAAATAAAAGGTGTTTAAACCATAATTGACACTTTTAAAAAGTATAGGTATAATTAAATTATTAAATACTCTAAAAATAAATTCTCTTTAAATTTTTTCCCTACTTGGGTTAGCTCATTTTAGCTTGTGACCACTGAGTTAAATATTTTTTTATTTAGCACGAACTTTGCTTACTTTTTAAAAAAAAATTTTTTTTTGTTAAAAAATTAAGGATATTTTTTGTGTAAAAAAACTCTTGAAAAACAAAAAATAATGCAGACATAGAACACTTTATTAATTAGTGGGTATTCACAAGGCATTCTATCCGTCGTTCTATCTTATATTCAAAAAATATGGTTGTGACTTAAAAATTTTATTTCGAACGAAACGTGTATTTATAACACTTTCCTGATTCCACTAAAAAAAAAAGCTAACAATTAACTTGATACTTCGTAAGTGCACTATTAAATAGTTACTTAAACCAAGCACTTTAATTCTTGCAAAAAAAAAGGCATTTTGTCCACTTTGTTGATTTCCGATCTCAATCTGGGTCAATAGTTCTTAATTTTGTGTTTGTAGATTCAAAATCTCAAAAAGTACGAGAATTGTAAAAATGAACTTTTTGTTCTTAAGTACGTTTTTTTTCACATTAATTTTGCTTTAGACCTCAAGCTGGGACAAAAGCTTTTAATATCATATTTCTAGACTAACTTTTAAAAAATGCAAAAAAGCATAAAGTACTTAGATGCAAAATGGACTTTTAATTTAAAATTTTGTTTTTTATTTTTGTCTTACCCCTTTTCTCCCTTTTGGTACTTTTCCATAACCCTTCAAGTACAAAAATACATATTTTCCTAATGAGTTTGCATCGCTGTATAAGATCAATTTTGTCATTAATTGAATCAAATCTAAAAAATTAGTTTGTTGTAAAACAGTACCACAAATAAGTACAAAATTTATTCCTTTATCGCTTGAAATTAAAAAAAAAGTACCAAAGAGGTATTTATATTTTTTTAAAACTTGTCAAATGCAAATTAGAGTATATTTCTGCCTTTAATGGTTAAGAAATTACAAAAAGTATTTTAAAAGTGCTAAAATATAATTTTTACTGATTTATATCCCTTAGAGTTGCCCTCTGGCTTATAATAAAACCCGATACTTTTAAATTCTCCGTTCTCCTTTTTATTAAGGTAACGATATACTTATTTGAACACCAATATTTCCTTTTATTTTCTTTATTTATTAAAACTTTATTAAAATATAAAAAAAAGTTGAAAAATTTTTTCTTTAGAAATTTTATTTTAACACAAAAAAAAACACAATAGAAAAACTTGCAGTCGAAACACAAAGCCTTAAAGCTTAATACAGCTGAACAAAAAAGAAAAGAAAAAGTTTTGTATAAATAAACAAATAAATAAATAAATAGGATAAATCAACACCATTCAAAAGACTTAGAAGGAATAAAGTAATATAAAATGCTTGAACGATTAAAAGTTTTGCTAAAGTATTTGCAAGAGGCTTTGGGGATTTATAAATATTTAATAACAATTGCAATTCATGCAAAAATATACAAAATTTGAGTACATATTACGAAAACAAAAGTTACACTGTAATTTTGAAGTTGAACGAAAGTTTTAAAAAACTTTTGTATTTTTTTTTCGTTATATATACGAAACTTTCGTTGTTATAACGAAAAGATTAGTTAACATATTTTTAAAATTTAAAAAATTAACGAAAACTTTCCGTAAGTTTTTTTTGTTCGTAAGTTATACGAAATTTTTGCTTAATTTACAAGGCCAATTTCTCGGTTAGAAATTCGTGATTTCTTAAAAGTAATGATACTTTGTAAAATTTAAAATTTATTTTGTAAAATATACAAAAGAGTTTCGTACATTTCGTATATTCAACGCAAGAATTTCGTAGTGCGAGACAACGAAAGATTTCGTACAATGTACGAACGAATTTGTTTTTAAAATAAATAATTATTACTGCCAACAACTAAGGTAAAAAAACTTTATTTAAAAAATTTAAAATAACAAAAAAGTAAAAAAAATAGTTGTACTTTTATCTGTCCCTAAAATTATTACATCGTTTTTATATTTTTATAATATTTTTAACGCCTTTTACGCTACTAACTGAATCATTTAATGTTTAGTGTTTATCAGCTAAAAATTAAGGGCGTGTTTTTTTCTACAAAAAAGCAGATCTACTATGTTATTGTATAAAGTTTGATAACATTATCATCTTCTAATAAATTGTATTCCCTTGGAACTGTAAAGAATTTCAGAGGAAATTGTTTTATTTAGATTATTTGTTTAAAACATTTGCAAAACAATGACAATATTTATTACAAAATCAAAATAATCAAACAAATCGAAAATGAAAAGAAATTAATTTGTTTCAATGCAAATAATAAAACTACATAGTTCAAACGAGAAAATAAATTTAAATTAAAGGTATGAAGTCTTTAATGTTAACCATAGTGGACGACTCTTAAATGGAATTTTATTATGGTCCTTCGCGCCATAAAACAGAAAAAGGCAAAAAAGTGGTCTTTACTCCCAAAGCAGTAGAATAAGGCAAAATCATGTTTAATGGGCACCTCTCACCAAAAAAGGGGTTTATCAACAATGCTTTTTCAACTTTAAAACATTTGTAAGATTTTTATTACTGGAATGATGACATAAAACTTTGACTTCAAATTAATGATTAAAACTCGAAGTCAAAAGGACATTTTTTCTTTTTCCTCACCCGAGATTTGAACTTGCGCTACTAGATCACTCCAATCGTGCGGTTTGTTATTTAGTAATGTTTAAATCATTTTGAAATTACAACGCCCTTTTAAAATTATTATTGCTTTAAGGACTATTTTAAAAATTAATTTAATTAAAAATTTTACTGAATTAATTAATTTGTTAATTAAATAAAAATTATTGAAAAAACTTAATAAAAAGAAATTTTGGAATTTTAAATATAGCAAAAATAAAAAAATTAATAAATCAAGAACGTAAAAGTTTTGGTTTTTCAAAATTTCTTTTCAGAATATTCCTAAATAATTTTATTTCAAAAATCATTCATGTTTGGCACTTTAAACAACAAAAATTCCAAAGTTAAATAGTTTTGATACAATAAAAATTTTTTTCTTGAATTTATTAAAAAATTCCCAAGTGCATTGAATCTTTTTTTTCAGTGGGGGATGTTTTTAACCAATGACGCAATTAAATTTAAAATTTTTGCCAAAAGTGCAGTTTTTAATTGTTTATTTTTAAATTCTGTAGGTTTTTTTAAAGACAAGGTTACTTAATTCGACGACTTTTAGATATTTTTTTGCTTAAATTCAATGACAATGTCATATAAACACGTTTCTTTTTTAGTTTAAGTTTTTTTTTTTGAACAGACTGCTTAAGTTTGCTAATTTTTTTATTTATTTATTTATTAAAGTTTTGAAAAAATGTTTGTTAGAATTTAAATTATTTAAATTTATATTTAAGGGTACTTCTATAAAAATACCAAAAGTTTCTTGATTACTTTTTAACATACTTAAATATTAAAAAGTTTATGCATAACTTTTAGGGTTAAAAAGAAAATACAAAAACCGCATTACTTTGGCCAGAGACAGAAATGGTATCTTTATACCTTTAAATCACAATTTAAATGTGTTTTTACCAGTAAATTAATGACTGGCGTCTGTCGTCATTTCTTTAAAACACGTTTTAATTAAATTCCAATATTTCTTCAATTTTCAAATAACCAACAACCATTCATCTTTATGTGTGTGAAGATAAATTTGTTTTTGACGTAATGACTAAAAAGGTAAATACGTGATGACGTAAGAAGAAAAACATATTTAATTTAAATATGTTATATGTATTGTTATACTATTTCCATATATTGGCATCCCGGGTCTCTATCTTCTTTTCCCACAATAACCATTATCCTAAATATTTTGGTTTTTGTCTCTGCTAGTTTAATACGTTTGATTTTGAGCCTAAGCTGTTACGTCAAAAAAATATTAAGTCATGTATTTACCTTTTAATTCGTAACGTCAAAAACATATTAAACTCGGCATATATATTTATCTTCACACACATTCTTTTTTATTTTAAAGAAACTGAAAAGAAAACATTTTTTTTCTTTGTTGCTGGGCTGACGATGCTAAAGTCCCACAGACGCACACAATAAAACGTCACTGAGTAAATCCATGGGATAATTGGCGGTGAAGGCAAGTAGTGGGGAAATTTATAATTATTGACTTTGGCGACGTTATTCAAACAGGTGTAGACAAGTGTTCTGTTGTTTAAACTTAAAAAAAATTTTAAATGAAACTTATTGTTTGTATTAGTTTTTTTTGCATTTGAATTGTGTTGATAAGATTCTAACACAAAATAGTTTTGACGCCTAAAATGTATTTGTTTAAGGTGTTGTGTTCTCAATTAACAAAAAAAAAACTAATGTTTAATGGAAATTAACAAAAATATTATGTGAAACACACGTTTGTAATTAAGTAAATGATTAAAAATTTTAAACCAATTATATTTTTTTATTTTATAGTTAAACAAAAAACTTAGCAGGAAATTTATCAAAAACTGTTTACTTTAAAAAAAAATAATTATAAAAAATTATTAAATAAAACTAAGTCAAAAAATAAAAAAACACGTTTTAGAAGCAAAAAAAAAAATCATTGAAATATTAAAACAACTCATTTTTACTATAATTGTAATTAAGATTTGAAAAACCCATTTAATTATTAACAAAATATTTAGTATCTAAGGTAGGTGTTAGCCTTTGAAATTTATGCAATTTGTTACTCTTGCAAGAGAAAAAATAAGCAAAGAAACCTAACAAAATAAAAACAATAAAGAAAACAATGAACTACCTTCAACTATGGCAACCCCCACAATATATGAGTAAAACAAGCAAAATCTTGACAGACTACAAGACTTTTTAAAAAAAATCCACAAACATTTAGAAAAAACTTTTTACAGCTGAAGGTTAAAACAAACTATTTTAAAATAATAAATTAAAAAATAAAAATAAATAAAACAAAAAGTGTGTTTGCCAAAAATTTTGCCTTTTTAGCTTTTACCCCAAAATAAAATGTTGGCGGTAAACGATTTCAAATCAAAACTAGGTTGGCAACACATGCACGCACATATTTTCTACTTATTAAAGGCATAAATTTTCAAGTGTTTTTTTTTCCAAATCTCCAATTTCCTATTTGTCTGCTTAATAGAGCAAAGCCCAAACTAGTGTCATATTTTTTTTCTTTTTCCCTTTTAAGTTTAAAATTTCAAGTTCATAATTTGAAATCTTGTCAAGTAGATTTCAAATTAAATAGAAAATAGAGAAATTTGGGTCTAGGTCATTGGAAATGTTTAAGTGGTTTTATGTTTAAAATTAAATCAATTTAAATTTATTTCTCAAATTTCTTAAAAAAAAAAATTTCAAAAGGGGTTTTTTGAATGATTAATAGTGACGGTGAATCATTGATTTGAAAAACATAATTAGAATATAGGAATTGGTAATCACAATAGCATGCCCTGACTCACACCTACAAGTGCAGATTGTGTCGGAACAAAGCTTATGGCAAGTGTTTTTATTTTAATTTTTAACGCTTCTTTAAGTATTTGGCAATTTAAAAAAAATTTTAAAACATCCCCGCCGCCAATTATGGATCTTGAAAACTGCAAAAGATACTATTTCGGAAAATTAGCAAGAAATAAAAGAGTTAAGGGTGGCGTTACTTCAAACTCCGTATCCCGGGCGAATCCCTTCCTTTCAGGCTCAACAAAAATTGCCATGCAAATACCATCATAACGGCCCGGCACCCAATATGGAGTTAACGTAATGTCCTTCTAGAGCTTTGAGCGTGGCCTGCTTGTTAACATATATTGTCGCCTTCCCTTCCAATTTCGCATCAACTCTATTAACACCGCCGTTCTTATATCCGGCTGTAAAACGCCAAGTTCGATCTAAAGTCAGAAAAAAACTTAACCTGCTTTAAATAGAATCTGGGATCCCTTCTTGTGCTTTCTATCTGGAAATACTACGTGGTAAGTAGACTCAAAGTAAAGACTCGAACCTGTATCCGATCAAAAGCGTTTGCCCCAAGAGTCGAACCAACCCTCCCCAGAATGTCAACGTGCTGTATTGACCCTGCCCTAAGCATACCTGAGTAACTAAGTCTTATTAAACTCCTTGTCGCCATTTTAGCCACAAAATCTTGAATGGGAAGATGTAGGATGATACTCAGATGTGCTCGCAGTGCACTACTTCTGATGTTTGTAGTGCCTAGTAAATCATATCAAACGAGATTACTGAACGTAAAGGTAGGTCTTACAACTGATGTGTTAAATCTAGTTTGCAATATCCGGTTGTGGCCCCAGTTCTTATGCATGCAGTTTCTACCGAATCAGGAGACGTTTAAAGTTTCTCTAACTCTTTTCTCCGTACTCTCACATCAAGACGAATCCCTCGCCGCAATGGTTTTTAAGCAAGTGTGATGTTTGCAGCAAAAGCACTTTTTAGGGGTTGTGGTTCCTGTTCCAAGATACTTCCTAACGAAGGTATCTAAATACCGTCCAGGCCCGATAGCTTGTAACAAACTCCCTATTTCAATACCATTTCATATCAACTAATATCTTATCTACTTTAGTATTAGATTGCTTAAATTAAAAAAAAATCCCGAATATTTAAAATTAAAACTTTTGCAAGAACCCAAATCTGACTGATAACACAAAACACTTCTGCTTTAGTTCACACAAATCAATGAACGATTATAATATCTCTGATATTACCAAATATACAAATTTTTTTTAGTAAATTGACACCTTTTTTTTCATTTAATATTATTTAAAGTTAATAAAACGCTTCAAAAAATTTTCTTTATTGTAATCTTTCATACACACTCACTCACAGACTCGATGATTGCCCAAGCGTGTTGATAACTTCCATGGGCATTAACTTTCGTTTGTAGGTTTAAGCAAATGCTTTAATATTTAGAAATTATTGACAGACTGACTAACTAAAAAATTGAATAAAAAAAAATAAACAACTTTACACACATCTTTATAAGTGATGATAAATAGTTTTTTTTTTACAAAATTTCGTAACAATTTTCGTCGATGGTTTCTCTTAAACCAAGCAACATGACAAGGTGTTATACGAAGTCAAAGTGAAAAATTAAAAGAAATTATTACAACCTTTTTTGTTTTTTTTTTCATTTTTATTTATTTATTTTTGTTGTTATTGTTTACAAAAATTACTGTAAATATTACGAAATCATCAATAAATAATTTATAGAAAACAAAAACCAAAACAAAACTCAAAGTTTAATAAATAATTTTTACATTAATTTATATTCATGTATGTAAATATATGCTGCATAATAATGCTCGCAAGAAAGAAACTTGATATTTTCATGAAAAAATATTTATTAGAAAGATTTCTTAACGTAGTGGACTTGGGACTTTAAACAGAAAAAAAAACAGGGGCATTTTAAGCTTTGATCGAATGGCAAAGACAGAGTAAACCTCGTCATCCTTGTGTCAAAAGACTTTCACATCATCCTGGAGACTCTACACGAACTGGTATTTACCCAGACCTCTGTAGCTCTGACACTCCCCGTGGAGTCTATGCCCTTATTGAAAACTGAGTTGGAGCATTCCCTTCAACACCCTTGTGTCCCCGAACCCAGAAGATGTTCACTTTTCTCTCAGCAAAAGTCTACCAATGGATTCCTTGCACGCCTAAGCAATTAGGAGTAGATGAACTTTGTGGAGATGGCCTCAATCGCTGCCTTACTATCAGTAAATATGTTCATCTGAGAACTCTAAGTTGGAATAGACAAGGCAGGATAGACGGCTAATTTGGCTGCTAGAATCTCTGCTTGAAAGACACTACAGTTAACAGGAACCTTGTATGTCTCCCTGATACTCAGTTCTGTACAGAAAACTGCAGCTCCGAACCCCCATCTTCTTATTGGCCTTAGGTCATTAGCTTTTTAATGCTATATTCGTAGAGTTAACCAAATGTCCGTGACCTTCTGGGTTATTTATCATTTCTCTTTAAGCTTTGCTCATGACTTGTTAGACTTGTTTGTCAGGGTTCCTTTACTGCTTGTAGGTACAAAAAGGGCTCAGTGGAACCTGATACCTTAAGCTCTACCCTGCCATAATAGCGCAATAATATGAATAACTTTATTTCCCGAAATAGTCAGGTTAGTTTTAGACGGACTTGTTCTCATTGCTCACATTGGCCAATACAGTAAAATTTTTTTTTTTTTTATAAACTGGAGCAGACCTGCTCCAGGGAGTTAAAGGCCTTGAGTCTTTAAAGTTAATTACAAAAACAAAGATTAATTCTGAACTTTATTAAGTTTAATAGAGTCAGTTTTGTTATACGTCACACTCTCAACGCCAATCTAATGGTATCGCAGGGCTAGAATTTTATAAAATTGACTTCAGAAATTAGGGGTACCATCAACCCTATCAACCGATCCAATTACACGCAAAAAAACATGTATTATTTACTTAAAATAAGCTGTAGTATTGTCAAAAGTACGTTGAATATGTATTTTCTTAAACCAAATACGATTTTTTAGTACGATTTTCTTACTTTTAGCCACATTTAAGCCCAAAAAGGGTTTGAAACCGCACTTGATGTAAGTTTAAAAAGATTGAATTAGGCGTCAAAGGGATTAAATAAAAATTAAAACTATTTTTTTTTATTAACGGAGCTTTGTTGAAGTAGAAGAGTTTTATATTTTTATTTTATACATATTTCATATTTATAGTTTAAATATGTTTTTCTGTACTTGCCGTAACTGGGACTTGAGCATGGGACTCTTCAATGTTCAAAATTATTAAAAACAACAAGTTATTTCTGCTTAATTTTTTGAAGGAATCCGAAAAGACTTGATTTTATAGACTCTTAGTATGAATCATAATTAAAAATTTCAAGTACGAATTTGGATAAATTCAAAGAAAAAATTTTTGAATTAAGAATGTGTTTTTTCTTTCTGTGTAGGTTTAACCAAAATATTAAAAATAGTTCTGTCATGTCATTTTTGATGCTGGCAGGTGTTATGATTTGTGAGATGTAGTGTTTCGAATTTTTAATAAAAATAGTAAGGGGACCACTACTTCTCTTGCTACTATTCCAGATACTTTTTTCCCTAATAAGTTTAAAGTCCTTAAAGTCGTCCTGCAGAATAAGTGACAGCCGCAGAACAATGTTTCTGTTAACGTAAATTTCCAAAAATTTCCCTAAGGAACGAACACTAAGTAATCAAGGGTAACGTAGGTAAAGTTTCAACGACAACCTAAACAATTAGAGCAAGGCCCACCTTTCACCCTGAGGGTGCTAAAGGTCACATACATACATTTTTGTAAATCACTTTCTCACGTTGGGAGCAAATTCGTGGAATTTTTTTAAATTCGAAAATTTTATTTTATTTTAAGAACTACTGGGACGAAATTTTTTCAATACATATTTTTAATTTTCTGCTTATTTTTTAGAACTTCTCCACTCATTATCCCATTTATAAAACTTAAACTTTCAAGTGACCCTTAGATATGTTTGTTTTTCTATTTATAAGATTTTTTGTCTGTAATGCTTAAATAAGTTAAACTGATACTATTTTCTTTATGTATAGCATTTGCATTCAAATTAAATTTAAATGTGCAAATAAATATGAAACCCAACAAAACGCTTTTATTGTATGAATATGCATAAAATGTTTAGCTTTATCAAGCATAAGCCCAGACAGGCGAACGAAAAGCAAGACAGACAGACAGACAGGCAGTAAGACGGACAGACAGATATACAAAAAAATCAACCCACTGCTATTGAACGTAGGTAGTTTGTTATAATAATGATCATTAATGAAGCTGCTAATTTTTTTCAGTTTTTTGTTTTTTTTTTAACTTCGACTTTGTAAAATCGTGTAAGAAAATTTAGTTTTCTTTTACCTGCAGTAATAACTAACTGGTTTTTATTAACAATTTGTATCTTAAAAGTTCTTTGTTAAAGCAAACTTACTTGATCTTTTACACGTAACAATAAAAATAAAAGATCTTGTGTAAAAGCGCCTACGCTGATTTAATTGATTTGGTTTGACTGAAACATAATTTTGCATTCTTAATTTAGGACAATACTAAATGCAGAGTGTGTAGAAAGTAGAGGCAATAAATTTTGCTGATTCATCTTACGAATTGTAAAGATAAATTTTACATTTATTTATTTGAGTTTAGTTTCGTTATATTTTGCTTGTTGCTTATGCATAATTTTAATATAAATGCTAAAATGGAAAATTATTTAGTTCCACAGTTGGTAAATAAAAGGGTTTGGATTTTAATTGAGAACCACCTTCTTTGCAGAAATTAATAATTACAGAATGCTTTTTCAGAGTAGCAAATATAAATAGTGTTGTATCTTTCAAAGGTTCTTGTCTTTACTAACAAAGTGAGTGTGCTTGATATAGAACAAAAAAAGGGTTGCCAGCATTTTTAATAGAGAAATTGGGAAGCTCAGTAATATACAATAAGTTAAGTTAAAAGGAAATAACCATTTTGTTTTGATCGTATATCATAAGTGCATACATATTTCCTTAAAATGTGAGTTGCAAAGCGAATGGCTCAAAAATATTTTAAGTAAATTAAAGTTGCCTGCAAATTCTTAGAATAAATATCAGGGGGTTCCCGGAAACCTATTTTCACAACCAGCAATGAAAAAAAGATTTTCTTTAAAAATCAAATTGCAAAAACGGCAAAAAAATTAAATACAACTTCCATGTATGACTTGGTACTTCAACGTCTATTTTGGAGCTACTTGACCGCGTAGAGAAATGGGAAAAGGTACTAATCGGTGACTTTGGGGTATATAACCGCCTCGATTCACTTGAACATTGCCTTAATTTGGGATATGTTATATCGATATTATAATGAAATGTGCTCTGAGAAAATCTCGGTAAAAGGCAAAAAGTTCGACTATTTTATGTATAATCCCTTTCCATACGAGCGCTTGCCAAATGGCCCGGTGGTAAAAGGTGTCCAAATCCTTTGCAAATTCACTAAATATGCAATAAAATGGGGAATGCCTTTTAACAAAAGTTTGACGACAATGCGGACGACGTTGACATGATCGATGCAGAAGCCATGATCTTCCAGTCCGGATTGATGGTCGCAAAGACCGGTTTTAATTGAGAAGAATAAGCTTAAGTGCATGATGTGAACCAGAGTATTGTTGACGAAAACTAGTAGGATTATAACCCTCTTGTTTCCGCATTCGGTCAGATTCCCCCTTTTTTTTTTGGCAAATTTTTGATAACTCACAATAACGCGGGGGAAGAATCGTTAAAAATGGCTAACTGGGTTAGGCTATTCCATACTACAAACTTTTCACAAATTCATTTTCCAACCGGAAATCCTAAAATTATGTGTTAAACATTTTTTTTAATTCAATTGTACGATATTTTATTTTAACAAATAATTACAGTTATTTTCCACACTCGTTTTCAATTTCATAATTACATTTTCTATTTTCCATTTCCTGTCATAAAAATTTTGAGAACTTCTTAAAGCATTTAAAACTTATTTTAATTTATTATCATTTTATAGTATGTCAAGAGTAAGTTTTTTTTTGCATGTCGTTAATGTAAAGTTTAATTTTCGAATAATACAAAGGTTTCTAACCTGTAATTATTTCCACATGATTTCCCTTTTCACTCTAAACGCAATAACAGTAAGTTCAATTCAACGTCATTTCATCAAGTACTTGGGATTTTTAATTTAAAATTCAGTGAGTTTTATTTAATTTTTTTCAACTTATAAATGGAGGTCGGCTTAATGAATTTATTACAACGATATTATGACATAATAATGCTTTTGCTGGTCATTGTTATTGTACTTGAAGGTAATCTAATGACAATTGTTATGGTTCATCTCAAAAGTTAAAAATGAAAAAAAAATGTAAAAAAATTGTTTCAAATAATAAAAACAAAAAAATAAGAAAAAGTCATGTTTTTGTTCTTTTTAAAAATATATATATTTTTTATTTATTTAAAACAAAAGTTTAAAAAAATTCAACAAAATCTTGTAATAGTTAGTTTAAGTAAAGAAAATCAAAGTAGCAAAAAGTAAAACAATAACAAAATATATGTAAAAAGTTTGTGAATTAACAGTGGAGCAGACAAATTATGGACAAGGTTGTTGACCAGTTAAAAAGAAACAAGGCGTAAATATGGAAAATAGATATAAGAGTGATGCCAGACCAATAAAAATTATTATCATAAGTTTTAAAAAACAAAATAAAAAAAGGATCTAATTAACACTACCTGCATATAAACTGTAAACTACTTTGCGTAAGAGTAGGGTGTTACAATACTTATCACTTTAGGCAAAAAAATATGCTTTAAAAGAAAGAACCTTAAACTTAATTACCCTTTAAGCCATTTTTTTATTTTATTTTTTTTTTGTGATTTACTCTTTTATTTCCTTTTAATAAACATTTAAAAATGTCTGTATATCTTAAGAACTAAATAAGAAACATAAAACCACTAAGCCAACGGCAAAGGTAGACAGGAAAGCGCGTGGATGTTTAAGTTAATAAAACTGGTTTTCCAAGCAAAAAGAAGTGACAACTTAAAAACCAATAATCTATAAGGCAGACTTAAAATAAGAGTTGGGCTGGTTGGTTGAGTTTTGCACATTCTGTTCACGAAAAAAATAATAAATTTTTTAAAAATGTCCACAAGAGAATTGACAGGAAGTTGAACTGAGAAAAAAAAACAAAAAAGATTTTTTTTTGTGTTAAAAATGCATATAAAGGATAATACTTAGGTAAAAGGTAGAAAATTTTATAAAATTAGAAAAAAGCTAGCGATAACAAACTGCTAACAACAAAATTATTTCACGAGAATTATAAAACTGTAGTCACGCGTGATTCGCTCTAAAGGTTCAATTATATGTGACTTACCATAACGCCATAACCATAACAGTTGCCATAAAAACCAAAACTCAATTGGGGTCTATGGTTATGGTTATGGCGTAATAGTAAGTCACCTATAATCAATTACAGTGTTGCCCATAAGTTTGGTTCGAACAGCTGTTTAAGGTGGCTATGGTTAAGTCACGTATGAATGCACCTTAAGTTCGCTTCAATCCTCTAAACTGATTTACCTTAAGCTACCACAAACTAACCACGTAAAGGAAGTTGGTTATCTGGTTGATTTAAAAGAAGAGCTAAACTTTATGTTTTAAACTTAGTTGCAAGGGTGCCCAACTTTTTTTTATTTTTCCAACTTGAGTCATGATAAAGGGGCGGCCGTACAAATTTAAACAAATTAGAAAAAAATCACTCCAAATATAAATGGTATTACTTTAGCAAGTAATAGCAGCTTGCCATCATTATATGTACCTCTTTCATTGTTTAAAAAAAATATTTATATGCGATCTAATACCTTCGGGCAGATAACATGCACTTTCGTTTCTTTTTCCTTCTTTTCTCACACATATTCTACAATAATCCGAAGTGCCGCAATTCCATCTGCTTGTTCTAGCCCAGTTATGACCGTTAAGATCTTATCCTCCAAAGCTTATGAGTAACCTTGTGTCTGTAGGGCCATATGTTCTAGCGACCCTGCATTGCCTTCTGTTTCCCCACTTAATATTTGTTATGTTTAGCACCCACTTCGAACTCTTCCTCTAAAAGCGACTTGGCGATCTTACAGATTACTGCTTATATGTTAACTAAAGTGTCGTGCTACTACGAGCGTTCTCGTCGCCAATTTAGTTGCCAAATACGTTGGAGCGCTTCAAAACCCAACATAGTCTGGCGCTGAAAAAGTCCAAGGACTTTACTACAATACCTTGCCAATCTTGACTCAAAGCAATGTACTTCTTAGGCCTAAAGAGCTGCGTGACTATTGATAAAACTATGAAATTCGGTTTTTAGATCTGTTGTCTTACAAACGGCCAGTAACTGCTGTCGTCTCCTACGATATATACGCCTGCTCCGGTGCTTATATTCATCAGCTAGTGAGCACTGCACGCCCCTCGTACAAGCTATCGGATGCCAACCAACTATACCTTTCAAGGACTATTTTCGGTGGTGTTCTTTTAACAGACCCATTAACGAATTTTTCAATCCTAAATACTCTAGCCTGACTAAGCTTCTTGCCGCCATTACTATCACAGTGTACACAACAGTACCGAATTTTATTGCACCAGAGATGCCAGGTTAAGCCCATCTTTGCATCTTAGTTAGAAGCTTTCTATGACGGCCCTTTTGTGCCACCATACTGTGCGCCCATACGTTGGAATGGGTCTAACCATTTACAAATCTATTTTATCGTGTTTAGTGGCCAGGCTCAGATTTTTCCTGGGGAAAGTAGACGCCATGCAAACCGACCGTATTTAGTATATGTGTTTTCATCTATTGGCTCTAAGCCTGACACTAAATTTTTTTTACTGTAAAGTTAACATTTTGGAAACACACTTTGGAAAAATCTTAGTATAAAGGGATCATGAGGGACGGTACCACTAAACCAAAATTACAACTTTAAAAAATTTTTGCCATCAACTTGTAGACTGGAGAGAAATTTGAAATTTATAGGGTGCCTTAAACAAGTATTTGACAAGAGCGTAGTGTTTTTCATTTGACCGATTTAGTTCTGAAAATAAAACTTCCAAACAAATGTTCTAAAAATAATAAAATGAATTTATAACTCGAATTTAAAACCTTTCTCATAAATTTTGAATTTTTTTGCGAGTTTGTATTTCTTAAGATTTTTTTTTAGATTTTTTAAAATTATTTTATTTACTTTCTTTTGATTTTATTAAAATTTTGGGTATGAAAAACTATGGCAATGAAACTTAAAATACATTTGGTAACCCTGTTAAAATTAATTAAAGAGAACAAAAAAATTACGACCAAAAATCTTTTAAACCTGATTTAAAGCAAAGTTTTTGTTGTTGTTAATGTTGCTGGCGGTGTTGTTGGTGGTGGCAGTAGCAGTTTAAAATCCAGCCAGCTGTCTTTCTGTATTTTTTTTTTTTTTTTTGGTTACACAAGTTCCTAAAACTAGTTTATTCTTTATTGCTTTCCTTCTTTGTTGATCGTATTTCTTTTAAGCCTGAATAATCCTTTCATTTTAAAGAAAAAAATTCATAAATTTGCCCAAGAATTGACCTAAAAACATTTAAGCCTTTTTTGTTTTCTGATGAAATTTATAAATGATCACAACTAAAGCTTTAAACCATTATGTTTTAAATATGGTTTTCGTCTTCTTTGGTTTTTTTTAAATTTTATTGCATTTAAGCCATAAATAAAATATAAGGCTTAACCGCAAGTTCGAGGTTTAAGTTCGTGTTTTAATGGATTTTATTACATATTTTTTATTATATAAATTTTATGCCCAAAAATTATTTTTTAAGTTAAAAAAAGTATGAAAAAAAATTGCAGAAAAGCGCTTTGAGTTTAAAACGGTAAATTTTTATTCTTGGAAATCATGTTTTACTTTAACCAGAATTTTTTTTGCAAGTTTTTTTCGAGCATAAAAGATGTTGTTATAAATGTTTTACAAAAAAACGTGTTGAATTTTATGGGCTTCAATTGCAAGCATAATTATAGATTTTTATTCTTTTAAAGACTTGAAGTTAATATCATACAAGTAACCAGACAAAATATAATAATATAAGTTAATAAGCCAAAGAAAACCAGACAGAATGTTAAATATATAAACATACATACTTATGTACATATGTATGTAAGTATTTTAAGGTCATAAATAATAAGTGATGAAAGTAACAAAGAACCAAAATGATTAACTGTTAAAAATAAAATTTGGCACAATAAAGTTAAAAAAAAAGAGAATAAAAAAGATTTGTTTTAGGCTTAAAGAATGCGTTATTATATATTAAAAAACACTACTACCGTTCCAAGGGTACTGATGATGAAAATCCGTAGCTGGCTTCGAAAATGTTTTCTACTTGACTAGTTTTGGCTGAAAATCTTGATTTTTCAAATAAAATTTCTTATAATATTAAATATTTCGACTATTAAACTTAACTTAGAGATGGTGGCCAGTAGAACGAACATCCTACAGCTTGCTGTTACGGGGACATCTAATAGACAAGTCCGCCACATCCTACTTATGGCAATATGATCAATATGGTTTTGTGTTCTGTAATCAGTGATACTCATGTTACCCACACAGGCGATTTTAAGATTATTGAACTTTTTTTTTTTATAGTAACCAGCACTCAGGGGTTGGCTCCTACATATGCATTGCATTGTGTTGGTATCAGGAAAATAGGTTATGGGAAGGAGGATAAAGGGAGTAGTGTTTGTGGACATTTGATTTAAATCTCTCGATATTTACTGTGGCAGGAAAGACATCAGTAGGAAGTTTATTCCACATACGAACCGTGCGGCCGAAGAAGGAATTCTCCCTGTAATGAGTGGTGCGATTCACTGGCCAGTTGACTACGTATGGGTGTACTCTTCTAGAAAAACGTGTATCACGCAAAAAGTTCCGGGTTTCGGGAACAAGTTCCCTGATTTCATCAGAGCACATTTCATTATAGTACCGATAGAACAACGAAACACACCCCACATCACGACGGTGTTCGAGTGAATCAAGACGGTTAGATATCACAACGTCGCCGATGAGTATCTTCGCTCGTTCCTGTACGCGGTCAAGTAGCACCAAAATAGACTTTGGGACACCAGCCCATACATGAGAGTTGTTTTCCATTTTTGGTAGGATATAGGTGGTATAAATATTGAGAAGATCAGATGGTGTAAAGTAATTCCTAAACCGTTTAAGAAAACCAAGACATTTCGATGCTTCTTTCGACACAAGAAAAATGTGTTCCGTCCAGCGGACATCGCACTGGATTGTCATGCCCAGAACATCTAGAGTCTCTGTCTTCTCAATACTTACATCATCCATTAATACAGACGAGGCAGCATCGTCCATTGGGCGTTTATATGTCAAAAGACAACTTTGGGTCTTACGGGCATTAAAATCGACCCTATTCGCACGGCCCCATTTGGAGATTACCATCAGATCGCGGTTAATCGATACATTCATACTCTGTCTTGTATTTTTTTTTCTGGAAAATTATTATTTCCTATTTTTAATTTTTGCGTTTTTTGTTGTTGTTGTAAAGGTTTTTAAAACAACTGCTTGCAACACATACATTTTCAAAACGAACAGAAAAATTACAGCATACTTAAAGGCGCACTAAAATTTTGTATGAAGATCCATTATGATTCTTATGTTTAGACCTAAGTTGAGTTCGAATCGTTATTTTAGTTCGTTTTAGCCAAAAACCTTGCTTATCCAATTTCCAAACCCCATTTACATATATTACGTTGTGGCTCGTGGAAGAAATGAGCTAGTTTGTTTGCAAACACGAGCTGAAATAGCTGATTGACCGACCTAATTTTATTTAGAGCAAATAAGGGTTTAAAATTTTCCAAGCAAAATATTTACCAAAAAAAGAAAAGAAAAGGAAAAAAAACATACATACTCTACCAGCAACATAGGCAATTAAATTCAGCTTAAAGAAAATACTTTAGTAACATAAAGTTACATTTTTTGCTTAACAAACATGGCATAAACTCATTAAAAAGAGAAAAAAAAATTTTTAACATGTATATTTATAACTTTTATAAATTTTAGGTAAAAAAACAAATAAATATATTTAAAACATAATTTAAAAAAACAAAAATTTATAAAAAACGATTTATTTTTTCTTAAAAATAAATTTTATATAATTTTCTTGCAATTTAAAAAATGTACAAAAATTATAGAAAAGCTAAAATAGAATGAACAAATATTTTAAGAAAAGGATTAAAGAAAATAGTATAATCGACCATTAGATTCAAATCAATTAACAAAGAATTCGATTAATAATTTTGGCAACACTGGTCTTGCGATAATAACTTCTTACCAAGTTTAGCTTATGCTAGCGCAATCAAACAACACTTTAATTTTTTTTTATACACCAAACCTAATTAAACCAAAGCCCCCTTTAAAGTCAGTCAAGTCAATCATTAGAAAGCATCATTTGATTACGTCATTATATCATGCTTATAATGCGTATAGAGATGACCCTTTAATGGTTATTAGGATTTTATAATTTACAAGCATTACCGTCTAAAAATTTCATAATTTCCATTTAAACTTTCACTTTCATTTGAAAATTACAGCTTATATGAAAATAAAAGCAACAACTTTGTTTATTAACCATAATTTTTTTTTTTAAATTTTAACTCTTAAAAATAATCCCCCAAAATATTTTTTTTGTATTTGATTATTTTTTTTTTTTTTTTGATTTGTTGAAAGCCTTTTGTGCAATTTATTACAATTATTATTTGTTGGTATAAATAAAAGCTTATCAGTTGTTAACATCTATAAACAAAACACAATAAAAAAAATTATAAATAAAAGACACACAAACAAACACATACAAAAACAAGAACAAGATTGACTACTGTAGAGATAAATAAAAAAATTATTATTTTTTTTACAAAAAAAAGTAACACATTGGCTTTTTCGGGGAGTACCATTAATTAGAAACAAACCTATTAGTAGCGTGACTAATCAGAGGTGCATATGAATAATATTAGGGGTATTCACTTGTGTGGCAAAAGTTTTGTGAAATTAACAAAAAAAAAATATATTTTTAATTTTTTTATATTATTTTCTTGCTTTTTTAACAAAATGTTTTGTTAAAAAATTACAAGCATCAAAGATTTAATAAGGTAAGAAAATTTTCATATTTTCATTTGAAAAAAAAAAAAAATTTTTGTAGGTTTCGATCTTGAGCCTAACATAAAAAAATTATAAAAAATGATTGGTTTTCCATCAGTTAAAAAATCTGTTGGTTTAATTTTTTTTTATAAGTAGTTTGAGTAACATAAGTTTTAGTTAAAAAATTTATGTTTTTTTTCACATTTGTGTTATTGAGTCTTCGCCTTTGTCGAATTTTGTTATTTTTTTTTAAGAATTTCATCTAAAATTTATACAAAAAATATTTAAAAAATTTTTGTTTTGTAATTTTAAAAGTTTTTATATTTATTTTATGTTTTGTTTTATTGATGAATTATGTTTAGTTTATATATTGAGGCTAATTAAAATAACATATTAATTTGTTTTAGCGCAATTCCATTGTGATTTTACTCATATTATATTAAAACTTTTAATCATGGGATTAAAAATTTTAAGTCTAATTTTTTTCTCAAAAAATAAAAATATTTTTTTTTAAGTTTATCTATTTTTATATTTAATTTTTCAATATACAAAAAAAAAAACATTTTTTTTAGTTTTAAAATTTTTTCGTGAAAAAATATTTAATATTTGGTTGATTGTTGGTTTTAGTTTTTTTTTTTTTGGTTAAATAATTGTTATGTTTTTATTGTATGATTATTTTCATAATTGATTTAAAAAATTAAAAACTAATAATTATTTCTGACAAAAAATTCTAATAAAAACGATTTGTTGCAAAAAAAAAAAAAAAAAAAAAAAAAAAAAAAAATTAAAAAGTAAAAATAATTTTTTTAAATAATTATTACGTCCCCTGGTTAGTATTAATTTGAATTATAATAAAAAAATTTTTTATTTCAAAAGCAATATTCAATTTCGCTTTTTTGCCAGAGAACAATTGTCGCCTTGAATACCATTATTGTGTACCAGCAGTACCTTCTTGCTTTTATTTTGTTGTTTTAAATGAAATATTACTTTCAAACATACAAACTTATATGTTTCTTTTATACTTTTCTTAACAAGTTTTACTTTTCATTTAAAACTGTTGCCTTAAACAAAGAAGCCAACGTTAAAAAAGACGTTAACAAATTATGACTGCTTTGGTATCTATTTTTTTAACGGGCGCGGTAAAACCCCGCATTTAGTTTTGTAGATGAAAAAAACAACAGTAATAACAACAAAACTATATTTTGTTAAAACAAGAATACAAAGCAAAAAAAACATATTAAACCTACTGTTGCAATTGTTTAATTTACGCTTTAAGGTAATTGAGAGTGAATAATAATTTTGCTGCAACTACATAAGTAGTAAAATTAAACAACCAACAAACGAATGGTTACAACAAATTTTTTTTAAAGCGAACACACCAAGCAAAGCCAACACTTTGTCACTAACTCACACCCAACAGTAAATAATTTGAAAAAAAATAATGAAAAGCTGCTTTTGCATGCAAATCCATTTAAATTATCAACAATTTGTTAATGTTGTAACGGCCGGCCATTCACTATTGTTTAAACTGGCTTAGAATGTCAAACTAATTTTTGTCCTAAAAAGCCTTGAAAGACAGAAACCGTAATAATATGAAAAAAAAGTATAAAAAAATAAAAACCAAATATATAATACTTTTTTTTTTAATATTTTTTGCTCAAAAATATACAAATTTTTTTTTTGTAAATTTTTTTAGAAAAGAAATAAAATTTAAAAGTAATTTGCTTTTTAATTTAATTTTTTATTAATTTATAAATATAGTTTATAATAATAATTAATAAAATATTTAATTTTGAATTTATTTTTTTCAGGTAAGCTGAACAACAAAAGAAAAAAAACAAACTGCTTAAAGAGGTAAATATAAAAACAAAATATGGGTGATTCTGAGATTACCGGACAATTCGATATTCCTATTTATTAGGGGAAATCTTTAAAAAAAATTTGGACAATTCGGCTAAAATAAAAAAAATGATGTTAACTCAAAATAACTGAGTTGCTAAATTAAAATAAATGCAGTAACATATGGGCATTTCCAGGATGAGGAACGCGACATTCGCAGGCCTTTGAAGTGAATATATTATATAAAGAAATCTAAAAATTTGTTTCTTTATATTATTTTAAAGCATTTTAGTAGCAGTATATAAGGTGCAAAACAAATATACTGTAAAGTTTTTTATGTTTATACAACGAGCATTTATTACAAGGACGCGAACGTGACAAAAAATTGAGGTTGTTTTCGACTGGTTTAAGAAAAAGAAATACAATATTTTAAAGGACGTTTTTAGTTTAAAAAGTCTTTTTACGCTTTCTGAAAAGAAACATTATGTTTAAATAACACAATTCACTTAATTCTTTATTAGCTTTAGTATGATAGAGCACGCGACATTTGAAACGCGACAAAATTAGACATCCTATTGGAATAAATTTTTTTTGTCTTAGAAAATTTTTTTTTTTATTAGCCACTACAACATCATCGGAACTACTTTCTTTACGTCAAGTTACAAAATAGTCAAATTAAATTGGCTTGCAACCGAATTAAACCGAGACATCTTACGAAAATATAATTTAAATTAGGAACGCGACACACTTTAGCAAGAAAAATATTACATTAAATGTGTTCAGCTTACGAAAAATTTTTAGTTTGAGTAATATAAATATTTTTGTTTATAATAATATTTTCAGTCATTTGATTATAACGATCACGGCGTATTAATAGAAAACGTTGTTTTATGGAAAGGAACGCGACATTGAAAGACGAACAGAAAATTATTTAAAAAAAAATTCGATAATCTTAATTTGTTGTTGTTAGAAAAATTTTGTTATATTAATTTAATCCTAATATAAATATTTAATAAATAATTACTAAAGAGAAAATATAATTAAAAGTAACATATATATTAAAAATATGTTTGCTTAGCACGAAAGTCATTTTTCTCATAATAACTCACACAATTAGTTTGAAATATGTATTTAGTCAAAACTAAGATACTTTTTTAATATAATATTTGAAAAAATATTTTTTTAAGCCTATAAAATTCCGATCTCAATAGACCCCCACTAAAAATGCCCATATTTAAAATAAGTTATTTGACAAAAAAATTTGACGCCGAAAATTACTTCGAAATTGGCCAGTATTCTCCGAATCAACCACATACAAATATTTAAAAATTAAAAAAAAAATATTTACTAAGTCCTCTTCAGTTTAAAATAAAATTAAAACTATTATAAAATTATTGTGCAATTTACAGTTTTGTTATTATAATTACTTAAGACTCGAATTGAAATTAATATTTTTTATTTTTCACTTTAATAGCGTTAGTTTTTAGAAGAAAAATTTTTATTAAAAAATCTAGTTTTTACTAATTCTAGCCCAAGAGAATGCATTTTAGCAATTTTATTTAAAAACTAAATTATTTAATTTTTTTTTGTTTTTTCAATCAAATCAATAATTTTTTTCTTTACATCCATTTAACATCCCAAAAACCAATTCCCCACTTTACAATTTATTAAGAAGTGAAAGCGAGTAATTTCTTTCAATTGTTTGTTATTTGATGTTTTTTAAAATTAAATAAATTAAAATGAAATATGAAAAAAAATGAAAAATCAAAACACAAAACACAACAAGAAACACTTATTGAAAGGCTAAAAACAGAGAAAAAAACGTTAAAAATTAAATGCCAGCTGACCGATTTTTATTCAATGTTTTATTCTTCTTATTTTTTTTGCTTTATCTGTTTTTTTTAATTTTTTTCTCTTTTTTTCATAAACATTTGTTAACGTGCTTTGTGAAGTGAATTTTTAAAATTTATTTGTTAAAAATGCAAAAATAATAGCAACAACAAATATACATAAGTAAATCGATGGATGAAGCGCCATAAAATCCATACAAATAACGTTTAATGAATCATAAAAGTTAAAGAAAAAAGAAATAAACAAACAAAAGACTTTTAAAACACAAAAAAAAAAAAAAACAAATAAAGCATGTGAAATTTTGGTTTTAAAAACGTTAAAATTTTAAATTGTTAAACGGCCATACAAGTGCTTGAATTAGTTTTTTTGCTACAAATAGTTATTTGAATTAGCTTTGAATTTTAAAAAATCCTTTAGTTTTAAAAGAATTCTATTTGCCTTTTTAGTGTTTTCTTAAAAAATTTTAATACATATTTGCTATTCCCCCTAATATACCCCTTTAAACTATCACCTTATTATTTAGTTTTGTTCTACATAATCAGCCTTTGCTCAATTAACCTGTTTCCAATAAAAAAATAAAAGCAATTTTGCAACAAAAGCTTATGCCAACTTCATATGGTGCTTGTGTTTTTGCTTTTAGTCCAGCTCTTTGTTTTAATTGGGTCTAGAGTCTAGACACTTTAGTTGAGAATCTAGAAACTAGGTTAAAAATTATTACTGTGCTAATGCATTATATGTTTTCAACAAACTGTAACTAAACTGAAGGTAAAAATCTGTTGGCTTTTTGTTAAACTTTACAAAAAAAACTTTTATAAAACTTTTTCCAAACAGAAGTGCATTTGATAAACATTAAAATATATATAAATGTTGTTTTTAATAATAACAAAAACTTTCTTACTTTTTTACACTTTATAACCACAAAGGACGATTGCATCCAGCAACTCACCTAAATTTTGTACTCTGTTTTCGAAATCAAACATAAAAATTTTTATTTTTCCGAATGTGAGTTTTATATGCGGAAATTGTTAAAAAAAACAAAATACAAGATGGTACTTAAAAAACAATATGAAAATGAAAAATTCTGTAAAATATCTGAGTCAAAATAAAACGTGTTCCGATGTAAGTCTAGTTTATACGATGGCTTTTGTAAAAGTGACAAATTTCGTAGTTCTTTTCAAAGCTTTTCGAAAACTCTAAATCGTTTGTTTTTCTACAAATTTTTTTTAAACTTTTCAAAACGTTATTTTTACATCGTTTTACAAAAACAACAGGGCAAATGGGTTTTTATGTGGTTGATGCAAAAGTCATCGTGAAAACAATCTTTGGCATGCATGTTTTATGCTGCTGTTTTTCTTTTCATCCACTTCTATTTACCATATTTTTATACCCTTCACATAGTGATAGGGTATATATCACTTTGTCATTCCGTTTGTAATTTCTTTATTATTCATTTGCGACCCCATAAAGTATATATATTCTGGATCCTTATAGATAGGGAAGCCGATTTAGCGTTGTCCGTCTGTCCGTCTGTTGAAATCAAGTTTCCGGAGTCAAATAAAAAGATACAGACCAGTTAATGGTGTCAAACGATCAGAAATATCCCGCTTACAATCGCTATTTCAAATCAGCAAAATCGGTTCACTATTGACCGAGATATGAGCGAAAACCCAAAGTAACCCATTTTTTTTAGGACAAAATCGGTGCATATATCCCTATATATCTCAGTAAGTATAGTCACTCTTGCCACAAAACTTAGCACGGATACTCCTAAAGAAGGGACCTAAATATTGGAAAAAATTTTTTCAGATAGGACCAGGGAAAGGGGTATTTTTCCTACAATTGCACAAATGTGGTGAAATATTTTATGCGCTATATCTCGTAAACTATAACAGCTATCGACTTAAAATGTTCTACAAAAAGTAATTGTACGCAAAGATCTACACTTTACAGAAAAAATTTTTTGAGTGGGGGCAAAAAAAGGGGTAGCTCCCATACAAACCGACAATTGTTATAAAATATTCGGTACGCTATATCTCGGAAACTATAACAGATACCGACTTAAAATGTTCTACAAAAAGTGATTGTACACGAAGATCTCACTTTAAAGAAAAAATTTTTTGAGTGGGGGCAAAAAAAGGGGTAGCTCCCATATAAATTGACAATTGTTATAAAATATTCGATACGCTATATCTCGGAAACTATAACAGATATCGAAATAAATTGTCCTACAAAAAGTAATTGTACGCAAAGATCTACACTTTAAAGAAAAAATTTTTTGAGTGGGGGCAAAAAAAGGGGTAGCTCCCATACAAACCGACAATTGTTATAAAATATTCGATACGCTATATCTCGGAAACTATAAAAGATATCGACTTAAAATGTTCTACAAAAAGTGATTGTACACAAAGATCTACGCTTTAGAGAAAAATTTTTTTGAGTGGGGGCAAAAAAAGGGGTAGCTCCCATACAAATCGACAATTATTATAAAATATTCTATACGCTATATCTCGGAAACTATAACAGATATCGAAATGAAATGTTATACAAAAAGTAATTGGACAAGAAGGCCTACGCTTTAAAGAAAAATATTTTTGTGTGGGGCAAAAAAAGGGGTAGCTCCCATACAAATCGACAATTGTTATAAAATATTCGATACGCTATATCTCGGAAACTATAACAGATATCGAAATAAATTGTCCTACAAAAAGTAATTGTACGCAAAGATCTACACTTTAAAGAAAAAATTTTTTGAGTGGGGGCAAAAAAAGGGGTAGCTCCCATACAAATCGACAATTATTATAAAATATTCTAAACGCTATATCTCGGAAACTATAACAGATATCGAAATGAAATGTTATACAAAAAGTAATTGGACAAGAAGGCCTACGCTTTAAAGAAAAATATTTTTGAGTGGGGCAAAAAAAGGGGTAGCTCCTATACAAATTAACGATTTGTATGAAATTTTCGATACGCTATAACTCGGAAACTGTAACAGATATCGAAATCAAATGTTCTACAAAAAGTGATTGGACATCAAGGGCTACGCTCTGAAGAAAAAAATTTTCGGATGGGGGTTGAAGAAGGGGTAGCTCTCATACAAATTAACAATTTTTATAAAATTTTTGATACGCTACTTCTGGAAAACTATTACAGCTATCGACTTCGAATATTCTACAAAAAGTAATAATCAAATAATTCATACATTTTGGAGAAAAAGTTGGAGAAGAGCAGGGGGACTAGAACATTTAATAAGTTTTATTAACCTTTAAATATGAATAATGTCGAAAACTTTTAAAACTCTCGACCTCAAATCTTCTTCATCTATTTCTATTATTAATACGAACGTTAAAATTTTGTTAGTTTTTCTATGGGCTTTAAAACTCGCACAAGGTTTTTTATTATATTGTTTGCAGTACAAAATTACTCGGCTGGGTATATTTAAAGACCAATGTGAAGGGTATATAAGATTTGGCACAGCCGAATATAGCGCTCTTACTTGTTTCAATTCCTTTTGTTACCAACACTTATTTTACATAAGTTTAAAAATGAAAATGTACATTTATTTTTTATTTTTTTTTTAAAGGAGAACAATATTATTGGTGCAAAGACAATTATGAATTGAAAACAAAATAAAAAAAAAAATAGAAAATCATTACAAACATTTTTTAAAATAGGGAAACATTAAGTCATAAAGAAATAAAATTTAGTTGATTGTGCATTAAAAAACGTGGGATATTAATTAAAATTTTATTTGGTTTTCCACCACTTAACAAATTTTTGAGTACAATTAAAATTTTAATTAAGATTAGTTCCAACTAAAAATTTGTTTTCAACAATTAAACATTTTTTAAAATTTTTTAAGAATTTTAAGTAAAATTTGTTAAAAAAATTTATAAATTGAATTTTTTTATATGCTAATAATTGTTTTTATAAATATATTTTTTTAAAATAATATATTGTCCTAAACTAACCTCAAGCCTGGCCAGCTTCTGACTGCTAAGCTAAGACCCCAACCACATCTATACCTGCGTGGCATTGAATTGTCAAAGTTCGTTATGTTAGCGTACACGTTTCTTGTTTATTTTTGTAAACTAAACTTAAAATGTGTTGCGAACTAACAAAAACGTGTCTACAAAAGCGTTAAACTGCAAAATTATTGTTTTTTTTTAATTATTTGTGAATAACTAAGCATAACTTTTGCCATCACTTTTCATATTTAATTAACCTTTTAATCGGGGCAATTAAATTTTTTGTTAAAAACAATAAAATTTTTTTTATTAATGCGTTATTGAAAAAAAAATTAATTTAAATAATTTTTTCTGTGTACTATGCCCATAAAAATTAAAAGAATGTTGACTTTAAGTGCGGGCCAAATTGTGTTATAACCGATAACTAGCTCACAGCAATTTATGTAGTTTTACTAAAATTACAAATAAGAAAGATTTAAAGAATTTTTTTTTAATCAAAAATTTCCTATTTACATTATCTTAACTTTAATAAATTGTTTTTATTTATTTCCTTTTTTATAATTAACAACTGCTTCGAATCTAGCAATATTAACCAATTAGAATATCAGCCACTTCCGTAGAACTTAGAACTCATAACTTGTATTTAATTGCCAGATCCTTATACTCATATCTTCAACTTTAATTATAGTCATATACAGTGTTGCCAGAAGTACGAGAAAATCCCTACAAGTAGATTTTGTGATATTAAAACATTAAGGGATTTTTTTCTTATATTGCCTTATTAATGAAATAAGTAAATGATAAAAGAAATAGTTTTAATATTTTTTTTTCAAAACGCTTAAAAATTTTGTTTGTATAAAACTATAGTGAGACAGTTGTAAGTATTTTTAAATTTAAGAAAACTGGTACGGATTTTGACCGTTTTCCAAATAAAAATGCCCAGAGAGTTTATATAAATAACGGCCAATGTTCGCACAAAAAAGAAAAAACAAGTTAAGCTGTACCACTAGAAGTTCAAATTGTATTAAAAGATCATTTCTGCAAAACGAAAGGAAAGACTGGATTAATTTCAAAGGCACTAATGCCAATATTAAACTAAGTTAATGTTTTTATTCTTAAATGAATTGAATGAATTTTGTCGTGTTAAAATTTACTTTAGAAGAATTATTTTTTATGACAAAGTTTAAAAGGTTGAGTAGTAATTTAAAGTGGTGGTTACATCAGTCACAGTGAAATAGCTTTTATGTAAATTAAATAAATTTTTTCACAACTAATGTTATTTATTTTATTTTAATAACTAAAATGCGCAAAAATTTTTGTTTTTAAACATGTAGGGTGAAAACGTTTTTTTTTTGGTTTTAGTATGTATTTTTCAAAAAATCTACAGGCAACACTGGTCATATATGAATATTAGGGTGCCCCTTAATTGTATGGCGAGTTTTTTTACCGAATATGTTAAGTTCTCAACCCTCAAAAAGCTAAGGCTTATTCTAAAATTATATTTTAAAAATCTCAGGCCCCTAGGACCATGCATTTTAATGCTGACTTTTATTTGAATTCTTTTCGTCCTTTAAGCCCTAATTGCAAGGGATCATGTGTTAGCAATTAGTCTTTACCATTGCTCCTATCAAAATTCTTTTGAGGTAACAGTGGCCATAGTTACTGACATGGTACAATTACCTTACAAGGTTGTATCGATTCAACAGATGACTATTTTTTGCTCAAGTTTTTCCACTCGTTAAATCTGTCAAACAGTACGTTTTTTGACATAAACGAGGATGCTTTTACAACAACTTCATAAATTTGGTAAGGTAATTGTACCATTATTACTGATATATTTTCTACAAAAAGTGGGTATTTTGGGGTTTGCTTATACCTCGGTCCAAAGTAGCCCAAACTTGGCAGTTATTAATCGGGATCTGCTTAGGAATATTTCTTATATTTGAAAACCAATCGTAGGACTTAAACTGGCCTAAAAAAGAAAAAATTAGGCCAACGGACAGACAAGTGGACCTACGGAATTGAAACGTAGTCGGCACGGGAAGGCGTGGTCCCAGAGACGTTAAATTGTTAAAGAATAACTTTTGCATCAAGTCTCAAATTTTTAAGGGGTGAGAACAAACATTTTTCGACTTTAGGAAATATAGGACACCCTAATGAATATGAATAAAAATTATACTAGAATTAGTTGCACTTAAAAAGTAGAAATAAATATTTATTTAGATATTAATTTTTTTTTGCGTAGATTATAACAACAGGTTTTGAAGGTTACTTTTTTAAATAGAAATCAGTTTTTAACATACAACAAATTAATAACCAAATAAGTAAAGTAATAAGAATTGAAATATGCATAAAACCGAGAATAAAGCAAATAGAAAAGATGAATAATGTTGCGACAGTAATAATAAGTGCATATTTTGCTATTCTCTCTAAGCTCTTTTTAGCACTTAAATAAAGACTTAAACTAACCTTGTGAGCTTTAATGTTATAGGAAAGGTTAAGGTACCCGTTCCCATTGACTCATGCCCCATTTTTTAGGCAAACAAGTAACCATTGATAATAATTAGCAGCTTTTAAATCGACTTATTAACTAGAAGTTATTAATATTAGTAAATTTTTTTAAGGGGTTTCCCAATCTATTAAATAAAAAATAATAATAAAACAAAATGCACATGTAAAATGGATAAAGGTGACTAAAATATTTAGAAAAATATTAAATCAATAGAAATGTAAATTTAAAGTTCACTTTTTCTCTGACTTTTTAAAAACGAGGAGCATGACGTATGTATCTCCTTTTTAGAAAATTCATTTTGGGGAAAAGTTTTATAAAAGCTTATTTCTTCCCTTGTTTTTGCTTTTTTTATAAAATTTTTAAAAAAGTCTAAAAATTTTTAGAAAAATTCAAAATCTTTAATTTTCTTAATTAAAATTAGATACGTCTTGAAAATTTAAATTTGCTAAAAATCTCTTATTTGGTTTTCATTAGAATTTTTGCTTTTTTGAATTTTAACGTTTTTTTCATCTTGTCAAGTTTCAAAATTTCCAAATATTTGTTTTCGGTTGTTTATTTATTTTTTGTTGATTGTATATTAAGCATTTTTTATATTTTAAGTAAATAAATAATTATTGTCGTTTTGTCAAGTACCATTTATTTTTTTGATAGGATTGTGCTGAAACTTAAACATATTTTTGCTTATTGGTATTTTGAAGTATAAATTGAAAGAACGTTAAGAAAAATAAACCTTAAATTAATTTATCGTTTATAAACATCATATTATTTACGCTTCGTGTGTGGCATAAGGGAAGTACATAACGTTACCTTAAGATAAAAAGAACCTAACTCTGCTCATATATCACAATTAGCCAATAAAATCTCGACTAAAAAAATACGAGTTGAGGCCTTTCTATATTGCGCTAGCGATATGTATATGCATATGTACCATATACATAAAAACATGTGTGCATGCAGCAAAATATTTTTATTGATACATTATTAAACCCTACATTTTTGAAAACCAAAAACTAATTATTTGTGTTTAACTTAACAGTTATTGAAAATCGTTACCTTCAGAAAATAAAATTTAAAAATGTTTTTAAGGCCAATTAATTAAATTTTAAACATAAACTAAAAACTTAAAGCAAATAATATAGATAAAAGTTAAAAGATAATTAATTTTTTCTCACTTTTGTTTTTTTTTGGCAGAAAAAAAAATCCGATAAAAAAAATAGTCTTTTCATACCCTTCTCATAAGTGATATAAGTTTGTCATTCCGTTTGTAACTTCTTAATTAACCACTGGCGACCAAAAAAGTTAATATATTCTGGATCCTTATAGATAGGAAAGTCGATTTAGCCATGTCCGTCTGTTCGTCTGTCTATCCGTCTGTCCGTGTTATGGTTGAAATCAACTTTTTGAAGCCCCCCGATGTCGCATAGACCCGTATGTGGTATCAAACTATCAAAAATATCTGCGGGAAAATCCCTATTAATATCCAGCAAAATCGCCCGATAACTGAGCGAGGTATAAGCCAAACACCAAGACTACCTCTGCGTATTTCTCTTAAATTTGTGCAAAAAACCTCTACAACTTCCTCAGAGTTGCCCCGTACAATGTGCAGTGTAGGACTGATTCCCAATAATTTTTCTCCACGAACATTTTTCTGGAACATACTTACACCTTATCTCCGCCCCTAGTAGGGTTGCCCAGCAAAGTTATTTTTTTTAAATCGCTCCTACAGTTTCCAGGGTTCACCTACAAAGGTAAAATGTAACACCGATCGCATACATACATAGCCTTTATCTCCAGCCCCTAACATGGTTGCCATACCAAATTTTAAAAAATAGGGTAAAAACCCCTACAACTTCTCCGGAGTCGCCTCCAGAGGAATAAAATGTTTGATTGACCCCCATTAGTTTTTCCTCCCAAACATATTCCTAGAGTGTATCAACCCCTACCAACACCTAAGGGGGTTGCCATACAAAATAAAAAAAAATAGGGTAAAAACCCCCACAACTTCTCCGGAGTCGCCCCTAAAGGAATAAAATGTATCACAGACCCCATTAGTTTTTCCTCCCAAATGTATTCCTAGAGTATACTTACCCCCTACCTCTATCACCTAAAGGAGTTGCCATACAAAATTTTTAAAAATTAGAGTAAAAGTCCCTACAATCACCCTAAGAGGGCTAAAATATGACACTGACCCCATTTTAAAAATTAGAAATATTTCGTAAATTAAAAAACGAATATAAATAAAAAAAGGTTCACGGTTTCGAAAGTCCAATGTGAAGGGTATCTAAGATTCGGCACAACCGAATATAGCGCTTTTACTTGTTTTCTACTTATATATTTGTTTGTTGTCCAATTACGAATCAACAGTTGGCCTAAATTTTTTAAATTTAAATAACATACATTAATATATTTTATCACAAAATGGTGCAAAATTCTACAACTCTTAAAACTGTATCATATGAGGTAAAAACTTATGAACCTTAACTCGTTAATTATTAAGTTGTTTGTTTAAAGGAAAACTTCTTTATAAAATCCAACTTAATTTTAATCAGGAAAAGTAAAGTAGACTTGCTCTTGCCTTCAAATCCCCTTTTATTTAAAATTTTACTGGATTTTTTTCCTTTAACCCTTAAGAGGATACCTAATTAAGGTGGCACAAATGGCCATCTGGTCCTACCTGGGACCGCTTGTATTTACAATGGAAATGTATAGTAGTCTATTAAACCTCTTAAATAAAAACACAATAATTCCATAAAATATATGTTTATTAATACAAAAAACATAAAATAACGTTTTATATCCAAAAAGAATTCATTTAATTAAAAAAAAAAACAAGTATAAAAAAACTTAAAGTGATATGACTAGCTACATTTTTGTGAATTTCATTTTAGTCTTCAAACTTAACATTTAAAACAAACATATTCGCATTTTGAATGCTGAAGGCAAACAGGACTTTTGCAGTTTTTACAAAAGTATCTGGTGTTTCGTCTTATGTTGTCCTTCTCTTTGCAAATTTGGCATTTAGATTTATTTTTTAAAAACTCAGGTCCGTTTTTAGTAGTAGTTACAGTTTCGACTTCGTCCTGTAAATAAAAAAAAATATTTACTTATTTCTAATTGTTATAGATTTTTATTTTTTTAAATAAACTTAAACACAACTTAATAAGCTAGATGTCTTTTTTATAACAAAAAATAATTTTTGTTTTTGTTAATATTTCATTTCTCCAGTTTTTTTTTTATAAAAAAGTCCTTAGGCTTTAAAAATTGTGTTTGTATTTATTTATTTACTCATCAATCTTTTTAATAATTTTTTTTTAACTGTCAATAATTTTTTGGTTTAATTTGCCTTACCTTAATTTTTTCATTCAGAAAAGCTTCTATTCCAGATCTGCTGGCAAAATTTGACGTAATGTGTTTATTTTTGCTACGTTCCTCAACGCAAGGGTGAACAAGTTGCTCAGAAAGCTGATATAAAAAATTTCTTCTTGCACCCTCTTTATTTTTGACATTCATATTTTCATCGAATATAATATAGCTTGCTAAGGCCATTGTGTCGATCATATTGTAAAAAAATGCCAAAGTCCAGCGATTTGTTCGACGTTTTGTAGTATATTTGGTAAGCATCTGGTCCATTACATCTACACCGGATTTTGTTTTATTGTAGTGCAGGATAACCTCAGGTTTCTTCTTTACTCCAACGACAGATGTATCATTATGGACGGTAGATAGTAAAATTACGGCTTTATTTTTCTTTGGGACGTAAGAACAAATAGTAACATTATCCTTAAATCCAAACTCACTAGATAGCACTTCTCTTTTTGGATGTTTTTTCATTTCCAAAGGAATGCATCGTTTGTTACTCCTAATAGTTCCAACATATCCGAGCCCAATATCCATTAGCCTTTTGCAAAGAGCAAATGTGGTAAAAAAATTGTCGGCAACTATTGTTCTTCCAGAACCTTTGTATCGCATTGCAAGGCGCATTACCTCATTTTCTCCTTGTTTTTCAGCTCTCGCTTCACCTGGTTCTCTGCCTGTATATATATTTCCCTCCAAAGGAAAATGAGTTTTCGCGTCACATGCCCACCAAATCTTGATGCCGTATCTAGCTGGCTTAGAAGGGATATATTGAGTGAACTTCGTTCTTCCTCTGAACGGAAAAAGTTGTTCATCGACCGTAATGTTTTCATATGGTTTAAAATTTGTTTTTAAGTTTATATTCAATATGATCCAAATATCTCTTATTGGAGCTGCTTTATCTGTTTCGGACCTAAAAGATCTAGTACGGCTATCGTCAAACCGAATTAGTCTCAAAAGAAGCTTAAACCTCTTCAAAGGCATAGTTGCTCTAAAAATTGGTATATTTGTTATTTTCCAAAGCACAGATGCAGCTTGTGTGTTGTTGTGTGTTGCTCCGCCACAAATCAAGATGCCCACAAAAGCATTCAACTCCACCATAGTAATTGGATTCCACTTTTGATCACTACCTGGGTTACTTTCATTTTTTTTTTCAAAAAATTTTTTTCCATGTCTATTTGTCTCAGTAACTATTATTTCTTTTATATTAGTTGTAAAAAAACGATTGAATATATCCAATGGATTATTTAAATCTTTGCAAGTTGGTCCTCCAGTACTTCTCAATATGTTATGTGTGGCAAATTTTCTTAAAGCTGGTGGTGACTTCGACCACTCCATTCCATCCTTGCCGTAAAAAAAACCATTTGTATGGTTTTCCATTTCATTTTCGTTTTCACTTTCATCTTCGCTGTCGCTTGACACTGCCATTTCATTATCAATTTCTATTTCTTCTTCAATATCAGATGCTTCTCCGTCCATATTTGCATCCTCATCTTCACTGCAGCATTCATTTTCAATATCATTAGCAATTGCTTCTGCTAATTTTTCATAATATGTAGGATCAGATTTTGAAACCGTTTCCAAAACTTTGTCAACTTCACAACTCATTGTAATACACTAACTTGCAACACAAAAACTAACTGAATAAACTGAAATGTTGAACAAACAAAATCAATCTCTATTTTTTTAACGGTAAAATAACTGCCTATTCTTGATGTATAGCAAGGTGTATTAGAACGCAAGGTGGCCTCGCTAGCACAGTTGATTATTTTTTGCTTCTTTATATTTGTTCGTTCATTATGTACACAAACAATTTTCACGTCTGAGGTTGTGACAGCATAAACGTTTTTACATTGCATTGTTGTAGTTCTATCTCTAATGCGGCCACCTTGTTAAATCCACCTTGATGTTTAGCATTGGGGAATTATTACGGTGGTCTTACTAGAGAAAATGCTCATCAGCTGATACTTCCCATATCTCAGAATTGTGTACATTATCTCTCATTTAATTTACTTTACAATTGTAAAATACCATACATAATTAATTTCACCACATAATTCTCTTCAAACTGCAATCATCTAAAATGTTTCCACCATGAAAAAGAGTATGCATTTTATACTCACCTAAAATAAATTTTTGTTCCTAAAGAGTAAAGTTCTTTTGCAAAGAGGCAAAATTGTGTGCTTTTGTTTGTTCTCAGTTACAGATTTTGTTTTTGGCTTCTTTTTAAACTAATGTTGCTGTGTTGTCATTTGTATTAGGAGAAAAGTTGACTGGGCCTAGCCGGGCCCAGGTGGTATGTATATGAAAAGAAATTGATTTTTACTATTTGCCACACCCTCGGTCTTAAAATTTACTCTTATTTTTGATTTTCGTGCAAAAAACACTTCAGTCGAGGAATACATAAAGTTTCACTAAAATATTTGCAGTACTTATACAAAAAAAAGTACAAAAAAGTCAGAAAATGCCTGGCCAGGCCCAGGTGTCCTCTTAAGGGTTAAAGTTTCAACCTTCATATAATTCTAGCTGCTTACCATACAGGTAAAGATCTGGGGCCAAATCGTCGCATTCGATTCGAATCGAAATTTCATTCGATCGATCGAGTTGTCAATGCTTTAAGTATAGGAATTCTAATAAGAATTTTTAAATTTCGATTCGAATCGAATGCGACGATTTGGCCCCTGGTCTTACACAAAATACAACAAAATAAAACACTCTAAAGCAGTGATCGGCGCACGCATACATTCTTTTGTTTTGATTGTGTTGGTTGTTTAATTTGTCTCTTATGGCACAAGGGTTACCATAGTTGAAAGTTTAAAATATGACAGAATTGCATTAAAAAGGTTTTGGAATGTAATATTAAAAATTTATTCAGTTACGGTAAAGTAAAAGTTTCAGAAATGCGAAAAAATGTTGCCATACTACTTAGTTTTGCATAACCTCATAGATATTTATTGCATAGGTATATTGATAATATTTTATGCTGATAAGATCTTTGACATGTTTATTACTTTGCTTATTTTTGACTTTGCTTTTAAATATTTTTTGTAACGAAGGTGAACCCTCGAAGATATAAGTTAAACGAAGCATTGAATGTAATTTAAAAATTTGTCCATAAACATTTTTAAAAGCCTAACTGGTCACACTGGCCTTCTGGCACAACAGACTACAAAATCTACTTTTTTATTATTACTCGCTTCAATGCTCAGAGAGCTCCCACAAGCGTGAGGGGTCTTGCCGATCGCTGCTCTAAAGAAAAAAGAAAACCATTTTACTTGTCATTTGCCACAATTTGTTTTTCTTTTGTAACTAACTGGAAGCAGCAGGTTTTTTCTTTTCATACTTTATGTCTTTTCTATTATTTAACATTTAGATACATTTGCGGTTGATTTTGTATTTCTTTTCTTTTTATTTTCAAGATGTAGATACTTGTAGTTTTATATAAGTATATTACAACAACCATAAAGGGAAACTGGTCATTGTAAAAGCAAAAGAAAAAAATACAAATAAAATGCATTTTGGTTTCCAAGGAATCAAAAGGTAAAAACAATAACAACAATTTAGTTCGTTTTTAAATCTTTCTGTAGCGTTTAAAATTGTATTCAAGTTCTATTAGATATAGTCACTACTGGCATTGAGCAAAATAATCTTAAACAATAATTTCTTTTTTGTTTAGAAAAAAAAAATTATAAATAAAATGGAAAACAATAGAACTGAAGTGTTGTTGTTGCTGTTATTGCTTTCAATAGCTTAATGCATGTTTTTAATGTTGGCATTTAAGTATTTTTTTTTTATTTTTTTTTATTTGTTAATTTTTTTTTTAAGAAACCAAATTTTTATTTGCAGTTTAGAAAATTTATGATTTTTTTAATGTTTGTTTTTCTTTCCAAAGTGCTTTGAATTTAGATTTAATAAAACAAAACTTTATATCATATAAAAATCTAAATCATTCATTTTCTGAAGAAAATTTAATAAATCACAGAAGAGAACAATTTAAAAGCGAACCCTGTTACCCTAATTGAAGAAAAGCGTCCAATTAAAATTGCATTGTTTAACTATGAAATATAACCTTTTCTTCTTTAAATTGCTCATTAAGCTCATTAGTTAAAATTTTATTATAAATAAAAATTTTTTTAAATAGAATTATTTTAAATTAAGATATATGGGACCCATAACTACAACTAAATAATTAAAACTTTTTATACAAACAAATAATAGTTGAAATGTTCTAGAAATCACATCTTCTACTTATAAAAAATTAAAGATTTTTTTTCATACTCAATGAAATTTTAAATTGTAATAAAAATGGTTTCTGCTACCAGCCAAGTGTAAATAATTTTTAAAAATTACAGTTTTATTATATTAATGTCAAAAGTATTTACTTAATACCTTTACACTCACAGAATTTTTGCAAATAGAATACGGCAGTTGAATTGTCACATTTTCTACCACCTGTTGAGTAAGAACGAAATTCACCACAACCAAATCAATAAAAATTCTTTTCTCTGTCTCCTTTTTTATCTTACAAGAATTAAAAAAATTAATAGTGGGGACACTAATGAGCAAAAGGGTGGTAAATTTGATGGTAAGTTAAAGATTTTGCAAGTCGGATGGGTTTAATCTAGCAATGCAAAACTTATTCTCAAAGACTTTGGAACAGTTTTTCTTATTTATAAATCAAACCCAAAGATTTTACAACTTAATATTATAAGACAAAACTGCATTGATTTACTTGCACAAATTTAGCCCAAAAATGTCATCTTTGGCGATAAAATAAAAATTAAATTTATTTTTTTTAACCTTTATTTATTCAAAACTAATATTTATGCTTTTAGCAATTAGTTTATTGCATATTTCTTAAATGCTTATTTAAAATTCAAAGTTATTAACAAATTCATAATTAATTAGTTAAACAACAAAACTAATTTGTTTGTCTTAAATTTAATTACTCTATTATACTGGCCTTTGCTTTGTCTGCTGATTTATAAACATTTTATAATCTTTTGGGAATTAACGCTAAGATTAGCGCATAAAGCAAATTTAAAAGGTTTAAAATAAACAATAAATTTTTATTAAAAAAAAAAAGGTTTTTGCTGATGAATGATGATGGTACCAACGATATCTGAAAATCGTTTTGATTAAATTTTTTCAATGTTTATGGATTATCTACGAGTTACATAAATACTAAATATGGCTTTCCAGTTTATATGGACGCTGGGGAAACTTGATTTTCATCAACACTTTATTTCTTTAAAAAAAAAAAAAAAAAAAAAAAGACTAAAACGACCTAGAAAATAGTGACGAATTAATATTTTAAAATTTACAGATGTCATAAAAATTGTCATTAATATCCATGACACTTATGGCAAAGGGTGTTAAAACCATCTAACATGTAGTGCTCTCTGGCATTCATTCTACTGACTTGAAAAAACTTCGTTGTTAATATTAAATCATAATTTTTTATGTTTAATTTATCATACATAATTACAAATTAACAAATATTTTTAAAATCGCCAACAAAATATATATTGGAGCCGCAGCATAAATTCATTTGTATGTGTTGAAGTAAAAAAGTTGTTTTTTTTTTATTTTGCCCTATAAACTTGGTAAACCATTATAAAAAAATATTTTATATGTTTGAAAAATAAAGTTATGGCAGAGTGCCGCTAAAGCACTTTGCTTAATGATTTAGCTACTGTTAATGGTGGTGATGACGCGTCATGTTCGTAACTAAAACGGCAACAATCGCACTTACCTCCAGTTTATAAGCAACAATAAAGTTTGGCTTTAAATAATTATTTTTACAAAATTATCTTTTTTCATTGTTTATTATTTTATTTATATTTTTTGTTAATTTAATTTGACTCTCTAACCTGGCTTAGTTTTCAATGTTAAATCTTAAGCAATTTTTATATTAAAGGTTTTATTGCACAGTGTTTCTTAAGCAGAGAAACTAAAAAATAATTTTTAAGCTTTACTTTAGCAGTTTGCGCAAGCGCTCATTCCCAATTTATTCTCAGTTAGTTTTAGGAAAAATTAAAAGTTTGGAAGTCCCTACAAAAGTTTGTTTTAATTAAAAAAATTCTAATCCGCCTTAACGCTAATTAAGGGCTTGTTCTTAAATTTCTGCTTCAAGTCTTTATAGTTTGTCTAGATTAAATTAATTTTATTTTATTCCTATTAAAAAAAGCCCTAAAACTAAAAGCGTTTCAATATTGTTTGTAATAATTTTTATAATAAGATTTATTTCTTTAACTAAATTCAATAGTAAAAGTCAAGGTCATTACATTTGGGGAAGCAAATGAGTTATGTTTGCTTTTAATTTCATATGTTTTATTTAAGAAAAGAACAAACAAAAAAAAAAAAAAAATAAACACTTAAAACGTCTTAACTTAGGTTTCCTTATTTTAAAGCTTTTGTATAATTAAAATAAAATTTTTTATTTTCATGTTATAATTATACGTAGTTTGGATTTAATGTCAAAATTGACAAATTCTTGAAAATTTAAATTTTAAGTTATATTTATTTCATTGTCTAATTTAAAAATATAATTACGCTCTAATATTCTAAAAAATTATTACGTTTTAGTAAAGACAATATGTTAAGCTTCAAAATGATGTACAATAAAGTAAGTGTGATTTTAAGAGATATTTTAACAAAACTTTTAAAATTATGCAAAAAAAGTATATCCATGTCAAAATGCTAACAACATGTAACTGACAGTTGAAGGAAAAAAAATAATCGATTACTTGTCTTCCACATTTGACTAAAATAAAAATAGAATCCCATTAATTTATCTTAGCAGCGCAATCATTAAGACGTTTTTTAAACTGTAAAATTTTTTTAAGGATTTTTTTTTATTGCGAAACGATAAAAACTAATTTTTTTTAAATTTATTTTTGTCAAGCAATAGCCTTAAATTAAAAGCTTGTTCAACATATCTTTAGTGGTTTTTTGCCTTAAGGTATGCTGTATATATTGTTTATTTTAGTATTAAAGCTTTACCAGTAAGTAGAAGGATACTTAAAAGTTTTTGCACTTTTTTGTTCAAAATTCATAATGGCTTAATTCTTTAAGGATTTAGAGAATTTTTATAACTGAAGAGTTCGAATAAAATTAGATGATATGAGCTACACACACATGGTAAAATTTCTGTTGCCTATACTTAAGGTTTGAGCACATAATTTACTTATTTAGCAGGTTCTTTGGAAACAAATTTTTTGCCTTAAAAAAACCTTTTGAATTTTCACTATTCTACGTACTGTGTGATGAAGCATATTCTATTCTGTTACCCTACTCCGATCCCTACAATCTTTAGTCTATAATTCTGATGCGACGCTGTCCTTTCTTTAAATTTTAAATCGGAAAATCGGTTGAGTAGTCCAGTGGGTTAGGCATGAGTGCGTGACACATGTTTGGTTATGTGTCTTACCTATGGACTTATTTTTATTAAGTACACAGACTCACATACATACTAAAGACCTGCAAAAATAAATCACGAAGTATTGCAAAAGCAGATATACCGTGTACACCCATGTACATACCAGTTCTTTTTGGTGTAAGTGTGTGAATAAGTGTAAGTGATATTGTATGGTTTTGCTATTGCGCACTCAATCTACTCTTATAAACAAATATTGTTGTATATGGTTTTGCATTGACTGCTTAATGTATTTGTTTTTTTTTGTGCTGAATAACAATTGTATCATGCATATTTTCTTATTACTGTTGATACAACAAATAAACAAGATCGTTTATACAAGGGGCTGTGAATCAAATAAAAATTTGATTTTTAAAGTTTATTGTAGCAATAGTGTTTAAAAATGAGTAAAATAAATTTAAAAAAACATTTTTTTTTGATCTTAAGCTCAAAAATTAAGATAAAAAAATTTATATTTAGTTTGTATTTTTTAATAATTTAAATTTGATTTTATTATATATAGTTACGATGCAGTTTTAATTTTTTAGCTAAATTTGTTTAATTTATTTAAATAAAATTTAAAAAATATAAAAACTGGCTCATGTAGCTAGAATAAGAAAAAACATCGAAAATACTTATAGTTAAACATCATTATTTGTATGTATCTGTTTCAACGAAACACAGAAAAAGAAATTTTCTTGCTCTCATTTAACCAAACCACACCATATTTAATTAGAGAAAACACCAATACAAACTTATAATAAAAACACGAAGCTACTAATCATTACACACTTAAAGCTGAAAAACACACAAACTGGTGGTTAAAGATATAACTTTGCAAGTGTTTAATACATACTAGACATCTGCATGAATATATTCATTTAATTGCCTATACACAACAAAAACAATATTCATTCAAACATTTTTCATTCTATGGGAGATAAATAAAGTTAAGCCAGTAACAACACAAGAAAGAATGTATTGTGTGTTACACTCAATGATACAAGAAGAACACATTCATTTTACAGTTTTCGTTTTGAATGTGTATAAAACACACTTGAAAATACAAAAACATAGCAAAGTCTCATTACAGTTAGAGTTTTTATAAAAACATTCAGGTGTTTTTTCGAGTTAATGAATGTTTAACAACAACAATTTTGACAAATTTGCAAACACAAATGAATGCGCTCAATAATAATTTTTTACACCAATCATACAGCAATATTCACACATTCTATTCAGTATTTATTTATATGAATGTATGGGTAATATTTTGTTTTCGGTTGAAGTTGTTTTTTATTTGCTTTTGCTTGTGGGTTCATTCATTTAGTTTGTTTAACATTGAATGAAAAACACTATGTTGTTGAAAAACAAACGAATGTATTTAAACGGCATTTGGGTGTAGTCAAGCAGACCTCTAATACATACATATCTGTATATATACAGGGATTATTTTCATCCACATATTTTAGGGCAAATATTATTATTATTTTGCAATATTTTAGTATTTTTAAGGACCTTTAATCAAATCTCAAATTTTTTTATAAAACGTTCTTTTAGTTATAAAAATAATTTTTATACGAATCAGGTGTAGGCGTCTTCCAAACATGTCTTCACTTTTTTTTAGCAAAATTGTTTTCCTTTATGTCATGGTGTGTTACAAAATCCTTCTTAATTTCCTTACAAAGCAAGAAGCTTTAACATTAATAAAAAACACCTACAAAGCAAAAGAATTTGAATTGTTTCTTGTTGATTGGAAAAATTTTGTAGAAAGGGTTTCCATTATTAATAAGCCTACATAAACAATTTACGAAAATCCGGAATGTACGCACACACACACACATTAACTCCCTTTTTTTCCGTAGCCTGTGGTAGAGCAAAACCCTACTTATTATGTACGAATACATATGTGAACAAGTAGAATTCGCTTTAATGCCTTGTAAATATTCGTATAAAAAAATCGCGTGAGTATCTATTAAGGCTTGTTAACTTGGTATTGTAATTTTTATTATTTTTTTATTACACATAAGAAGAGTGAATCTGTAATTTTTTTAAATGCAAAACAATTTGCTATTATGTATGGTGGCTTGTGTGTGTGTAGGCATTTGCATGCGTGTGTGTATGTTAGTGAGTGGGAAAACTTATTTGAACGTGGTGATGATCACAGGAAACACTTAAATTCAATAGTTGAAATCCTGTTGTATCAGAAGAATGAAAGAAAAAAATATAAAAAAATATTTAATTCTATTGTTGGCTTTTCTTCTTCTTGCCACTAAACAACATGACTGAGCTTTTTTCTGTTGTTGCTTGTAAAAATGGATGTATAAAAGTCTGTGCATAATTTTATGCATAATTTAATTTGTTAAGAAATGTATACGTTTTTTTTTTCAATATGTATTCATAAGAAGACTGACTGCAGGAAAAGTAATATTTAAATGTTTGAACGAGGCAAATAAAAAAAGTGTTTAGAAACCCATTTTGTTGTTGTAAGATGAAGGCTTCTTAGTAAAAAAAAATATGTTATTTTATGTAAAAAAGTGTGCTTTTGAAAAATATTAGTTTTTTGTCGTTAAAGATTTAGTTTTGAATTTAAAACAACATATTTTAAAGAGAAAAAAAAATATATTAAAAATCCGAATAATTTATTTTCTCAATATCAACTTTAGTACCAATGTACAAAAGAAAAGACTGTTATTTTCTAAAAATTTTTTCTTTTAATATACGAACAATTATTATGCGAAGGCGCACGTGACAAAGTATGGAACTTACTTTCGACTGGCCTATGAAATTGCAATAAGCTGCGAATCGGAATAAAATTTGTAAAGAATTTTTTTTTTAGTTTTAAATGGGATCCGCTTCCTTAAAAGAGAAAGTAAGTTAAAACGTTTCAATTCGTTTTTTTGAGTAAGTTTTAGTATGATAGGGAACGCGACATTTGTAACGCGACAAAGTTTTCTAACTAATTGAATTTTATGTAAGTGCATTTAACAGGTACTTTTAGATTTTATATATATTTAAATTGCATAACATGTTTATTACAACATTATGAAGCAAATAAAAATATATGAATTCTAGCTACTTGCTGTCCTACGCATTTGAACAAAGCAAATCCATAACCTAAATTTTTTTTGTTATACCTAAAGTTTTCTTTTATTTATGCTTTTAGTAACAGTAAAAGTAATTTTTTACGAGTCGTTGCAAAATAATCATACTAAACTATTTTGCAACCACATCCAAACAAAAATTTACAACAAAATACAATTTAAGTAACGAACGTGACACACATTCGGAGGAAAAATTATATATTTAATGTTGTCATTTTACAAAATAATTTATATTTTACTTAAATACACAAAATTTTTGGGGTAGATTAATATGTGCAGCCATCCAGTTACAATAATAGTGGCGTATTCATAAGATATAACGTTTTTTGTAAGAGAACGCGACATTTAAATATGAACAAAAACAAATAAAGTTTACCGTCAATCGATATTTTTTGTAAATTTTTTATTTAATTATATTAACTTTTTGTAAATGAAATAATTACACATAATAAATTCAATCATAATATTATTACTCAATAGAAAATTACTGCAGAGGAACTATCATGTAAAATAACGAAGATAAAAAAAATATATCTGCTCAGTTTGCAAATCATTTCTTTTTCGTAAAAACTCCTTAAATTAGCTTCAAGCTTATCATTATGTACATATATCAAAGTTAGGAAAATATTGCTTCCTTGCAAACGTTTAAAATCTTGACCTCAGTAGACCTCCTGCTGCTTAAAATCCCAGCGCTCTCAAAAGTGATTGAGTTTTAAAGTTAAATCCCAGCCCTTTTTAAAAGTGATTAAGTTTTAAAGTAAAAAAATTAGTACTAACATAATGAAAAAAAAAATAATTAAGTCCGTCTCTCTTAAAGATATGCAGGTCTTATGTGCTGTCGGAAGCCGAGTAGTGATCGTCATGGTACGAATTATGTGTATTTTGTCTTTGTTTACAATAACAAAGTACGTATAATTCGTCCAAAGACGATCACTTCTCGGCTTCCAAAAACAGCACATTTAAAATTTAATATCAACTCACACATGCACAAATAATGTGGATTTTGAACTCAGTTTTATGGCAAAAAATATCTTTTTATTGTATAATATCAGTTGGTGATTTAAAATAACTTTTCCTTCTAAACTCGTAACAATGATTGCAAGTGCTGATAGTCTGGGCCTTAATGGAAATGTTTAGCTGAAATTGCTTGCTGTTTAATTAATTGATTGAATGTTAGTTTTTTTTTATTTAATATTCATATGGTTTATGCATGTCTTTCCTTACACTTAGTTTCTACATATTTAAAACAAACTTAGGAATTTTAATTAGGAAATAATACACCCACTTAAAGATAGACATAGAATGAAAATGATATTTTTATTATATAAAAGCAAGGAAAAAATCTTTAAATCTTTAAGTTTTAATACGTAAATCTCATTTTATGTAAAAAAAAATCTATTTTATAACTAAAATAATATTTATTAATTAACTAGAATTTATTTTTATTTCCTTTATCTTTTTAATCTTTGCAGACTTTTTTCAATAACACTTTAAATTCTTTGGAAATTTAAAGGTAAGAATTTTTATTTATTAAAAAAAATTTAGTTTCTTGGTAATTCTAATAGAAAGAATTTATAAAATTTCTTATCTCTCTTAATATGGCTGCAATTTGTTGGCCAAGTTTTATACTTTCTTAGCAAATTGTTTTTAGGTGTTTAGAATTTTAAAATATTTTTTTACGATTATCTAGAAAGTTTTTTTTTTTTGCTTAGTTTAGCTTAAGAATTTTTTTTAGTGTCAAACTATTGCTAATTTTATTGCGTAAAATTTTAAGAATAAAACACCATATATAAAACAAATTAGGCCAAAGTGGGTGACTAACAGGGCAACCGAAAATATGCAAAATCATATTTTTTTTCTGTTTAAGTTTTAACCTATAATATTGTTATTTATACTATTCAGATTTATTGCAAAATTTCGGAATCGATTTATTAGTGCATATTTTGCCTATAACAGCATATTTTGGCATATTTTTCTTTTGAGAGCATATTAATTTTTAAAACTTGTTTTAAAGCATTTATTTATTTTTTTAAATTTGAAAAAACCTATAACAATTTTTTTAAGTGTGTTTTGCCGTTTTTTGTAATTTTTTTTTTTTAATTATTTACTTAGAAGCGAAACCCCCATTATTACTATCATTCCTGTCAGAACTTTCACCAAATTTTAGTATTAATTTATTAGGTCATATTTTTGCATATTTTCTATATAACAGCTTATTTTGGCATATTTACCCTTTAACAGCATATTTTTTATATAACCGATTTTTAGTTTTTTATAAATTAAATAAAAACCTCCAAAAAAAATTTTTCGAGTGTGAAGTGCCCCCTTTTTTAAGCTTTTGCTTTTAATTTAATTCTGGTTTGCTTAGATTTTCCAAAAAATCAATACCTGACTAGTTTTGAACATACAAGGTTGTCATGGAAACCAAAAGCCGTCGGAATCGGATTTAAAAATGCCTGATATATATTTTAAAGTTATAAATTTGAGTATTGTGTTTTTATTATTTAAGTTAAATGACTGGTTTTAATTCAAGCTCGAACAACTACCCTTCGTAGCCTAACCTAACCTGACTATTCGACAACTATCGGTTTTCGATATTTTATTAGCGCAACTTAGTTTTAAATACTGCGTTTTCGGATTCCTTAAGCTAAGTTCCTTTTGTTCTTATTTTTAAGGCATATATTCTTCATTTGTTAAAGCCTGTTTTTAACTTTTTACCGCTTATTTTATGCGCATAAAACGCTTTTTTAAAAGCATGTTTTTGGTTGCCCTGGCTATTAATTAACTATTTTTTTTAATATCGAAAATAACTTTAGACTTTCATATTCTAAAAAATTTCTTTTCGGAATTGGACTTAAATATTTAAGACTACATTTGGGGTATTCAAACGGTATGCTATCAAGTCATATTGTCTTAAAGTTTTAATATTTTACAATAGTTTAAAAAAATTGTTGTTGTGCTTAAAAGAAAAAAGTTCTATTATAATAAGACTTTTTGAACTGTGTTTACTGTTTTGTCATAAACAGTAGAAACCTGAGCCGGGCGGCCGAAACTCTTTAGTGAAGCCGTTGATATAATTAACAAGTCGAAGTCATTAATTTTAAAATATTTTTGAAATTACTTATTTTTTTGTTTTCTCCAGCAGCTGATTCAAATTTCAAATAGCACACTTAAATATGAGCGGATGCTCACAACAGTAGTATTTTTTTGCTTTATTTCTTTAAGACATACATATGACTTTATGACTACCTTGCGAATACCCTAATTATTTTTTAAATTTAAGCCGACTTCAATTTCTGCTTTGTTATGGTTGTGTGTCGTACTACAAGGCCGGGCTTAACGGCCCTAACGTTTGTTACGTGATTTCATTATATGTAATTGAAAAACTTTTCTTATTTTATTCACTTCAATTTCTCTTCCTAGTATTATAACAAATGTCTCCTCAACCTTTACTTGCGATATTGTTTTTTATATAATTTTTTAAAAAAACTCTGGTTTTATTCTCTTTTGAAAAATAAAACATTGCTTAGATCACCTTGTGTAAGATTATTAATTTACATTAAAAAAAAATTACAAAAAATTTTAAATACAACAACAAAAATTTTATAATGGCTTAGAAAAAAACCGTTAGTTCCGTTCTGTTTTGATTTCTTTTTGTTTTCAAGTCGGACTTTAAAAAAAAAACAATTGTCTAAAGTAATTAAATTTTTTTATTGTTGGTGTTTTTTTATAACTTTTTTTGTTACTCATCATGTCTGTTTTAACTGGTTCTAGTGAAATTTAAGCCATACAAAAAATCAAATAACATACAATTATAGTTAAAGTTACCTGTTAAACTTAAGTTGAAATTTGACGTCATTTTTTGGCAAGCAGAGATTCCTAAAATGTAAAAGAAGACATATTTTTTAAAAAAAAAAATAAAAAAAAATAATTTTGAATAACAAAAAAAATTTAAAATTATAAAAATTTGAAATAAAAATTGTTGGTAGATTTTTTTGGCGAAAAAATAATTTTTGAATTAAAAAAATATAATTTAAAAATATGTACTTTATTATGTTACATTAAATTTTAATTTACAAAATAAAAAAAAACTTAGAGCAACTAAGAGTTGTGCTGAATCTTTTAAAATTAAAATAATATAAAAACTTACTTTTTGACTGGTGTAAAGAAGTCAATTGCTATTATAGACTTTTAAAAATAAAACTATTAATAATGAGTTTTATTTATTAAAAAAATATTTATGACCTGAAGCCGAAATTAAATATTCCACAATAGAACTTTATGTAAATAAATAATAAAACTTTATAAAAATTATTTCTTTTTATTTATGCTAAGAATAATTAAACCGCCAATAGGGACAATTAAAGCTTAGGTTTACAGTGGGTCAATTTCTGTGAAAGTATGTTTGAGAATCTCATCTTAGTACACTTGCTAATGTCAATAACTCTTTTTTCTCCCCAAACTTTTGTTAACGGTTTTATGTGATTACTGGTTGGTTTTTTGTTGCAATTATTTTTGTCTCTTAAATTGTTTAACCATTTAAAAAGTCATGAAATAAAAGTCAATGACTTTTTAAAAATTTCAAATAATATTTAAATGACTTAAAAGCATAAGTTTATTTGTTTTAGATTTTTGTTTTTTTTTTGTTTGTTGCATTTTAACAAAAAAAAGTTCATTGCATTTTAATAAAAATAAAATACTTTGACTTCATATGATTTAATCTTTTGTCTATTTATGCCATGAGAAGAGTGCTGGTGCTTTGTGTGTTTCCTAAGTATCTTTAACATATTTTTCTTATCACCATTGAAACAACAACAACCGGAAAACTTTAATATTTTTAAAAGCTTTTATTTCATGATTTGTCATTATGTTAAAACAAGAACTGACTCCCTCGGTGACAAAGTAAAGCTGTTTAAAAGAAGTCATTTTGCATGCATTTGCTGCTGCAAATAGGGGACTAGAGAATTTGTATCAAAAACGCTTGACATACATTTTGGTTAAAATTTTTGCAGCTGCCAAGCAAAACTTGACAAAGGAATGATAAAACAGCACTTGATCGGGCATAGTTCCACTTCTCTGAGCAAATTTGTGATTCATTTAAATATGTGGCATATTCTTTCTTTATTTTTTTTAGGTTATTGTACAGAAAAGGGTTGTCTTTTGAAATCTTCATTTTAATTTTTTTTTCAACACAAGTAAAAGAAATTAAGTTAAAACGTATAACATATAACATAAGTAGTTCTGTAGGAGTAGAAGTCAAAAATATAAAGTTAAATGAACTTTTCCTTGTGTTAGATTTTTTTTTAAATTTTAACCAAGAAAGAAGTCTTCAAAGTAAAGGCTGCTAAAAAATATCCCGAAACTTTCATTTGTAAAAGATTTTTAATTTTAGCAACAGAAAGCTTTTTCTTCACGTAACACTATTTAACTTTATTTTTTTTATAGGCTCGTTTAACAAAAAATTTTTAATTTTTTTATTCAAAATGAAATCGAAATTTGTATTACAGCTTATATTGCAATATTCTTGTAATAGAAAACCTTGTTATACCAAGAAGTATTTTCACCACAAATTTATTTATTTTTTCGTTTTATTTGACTTGTGTTTGCAATTGCATTTGGTTTTTGTTGTTATTGCATTTGGTTTTTGTTGTTAATGTCATTTAATTGTATTCTTGTTAAACTTAATTTTGCAGCTTTTGTATTGTTTTATAATATTAAATAGAAACAGGGGATTCCCAAATTTGCAAAGTAAAAAAAGTAAACTTTTGCTATTAGAATAATTTAAGAGACAGTTTAGCACTTTCTTTTTTTTATTTATTTTTTTTTTTATAATTTATAAGATATTTGGATTAAATCTCTTTAATAACTATTTCGATTATTCGATGCCAATATGGGCAACCTTCCACCGTCGTAGATTTTAGAAATGTAAAATTTTATTAAATTGGTTTTATAAATGTTGTCCGTATGAATGAGGGCTACAATTTTTCCTGCTTCTATCCAGCTGCTTGTTCCAAAATGTAAAAAGGTATTCCAGAATTATTTTGCCACAGGTTGCAAGTCAACTGCTGTAGCAATTTTAAAGATAGAGCCTTTCGAAAAAGATATAAATTTTATTTATTTGTAAAGGAGTCAATTGAGGAGAATGTGGAACGGAGAACCCCACAAGGCGACGTTCTTTCGCCCCTTCTGTAAGTTGCTACCATATACAGTCTACTATAGATATCAACTGTTGGAGGTTTTGAGCCAGTTTGCTACGCGAAAGATGTGGTTGTACTACTAAGAGGAAAGTATCCAAATCAGCTTTGTAGAAGGGCGGGGGACGCTTTTATTGTTGCGCAAGGCTGAGCTTAGCCAAAAAGACTGATTTTGAACGTGGATAAGACTGGGATTTATTTTTCCTTAGAAAACGAAAATTGCCTAGTTGACGAGCCTCGTTTCTTGGGTAGGGAAATCTTGATATCCGAAAGGATCAAGCACCTTGGAATAATTCTGGATCGGAAGTTTCATTGCAAGTGTCATTTGGGGAAATTTTCGGCAAAGGTCCACCGATATTGGGCGCTTTGTAGGGGGCCTCAGTCCAAAAATACCACATTGTTTATACAGGAGCATATTTAGCCTGATACTAAGCTACGCTTCGGTAGTGATTTGGGGCAATTAGGACTACTTCGACGAACGCTTTGGAAACGATTCTGAGTATTCAGCCTATTGAAATTCGCATACGATACAAGGCGCACTTGTGGCGAAACGCCTTTATACTACAGGGGAATGGATTAATAGAGGCTTTAAGTTTAACCATCAACTCATCTTTGAGACACTGGAGGGTTATACAGACCCTGCGGAGTTGTCCGATCGCATACCTTCAGTGAAGGTAAAGCCTTACTGCACTACGCTGCTACCAGAGCAGCAGTCCTGGTTGGGTGCAAACAAATGCCCGAAAAGGGTAGCTCTAGGGTAGCTCTAGAGCGGAGGGTAGAACGGGACTAGGCCTACTTGTTAAAAACGCACAGAGATTTACTTTACACGCAGACCCAACAAATGTGAACTCATGTACAGATGACTAAGCGTCAATTATGTCTGCGAAAACCAATTCAATAACGGTGCTGCAGTGTAAGAGGATGATAGACCACTCGCAACAAAGATTAGTGCAAATTCTCAGTGGGAGGTTAACGTGGTGAACCCAAACCTTTTTGCTGTAACGAAGGCTGAGTTGTAAAAGTGGACGGAAATGCCCACAGAGTACAATGAAATAACGAAACTGTTGGGAGATTGGCGGGAATCCTCATGGCGATCCAAATAAAGCCAGAACTTAAAGGCATTCTCAAACTTAGAAAGCCTGGGCTAAGCAAGATTATGAGTGTGCTGACGGGTAACCTAAACTTACTAGCACACCTCCCACAGATTGGAGCTGCGGAAAACAGTCAGGGCGGGGAGGACATTAAAACGATCCAGCATTTCCTGTGTCATTGCCCGGCTTTTGCACAGACCAAAGCAGGGGGGCAAAATTAGATACAAAGAAAAATATTTTTTAAACCTTCTACTTAGTTATGAGAAACTTTTAAATTCCTAGTAGTTTTTAAAACCGATCGTGAGTCTCTGGTTTTATGAGCAGGTAAGTGGTAGAAAATCATTTGTGTGTGTGTATGTATATGCAAGTATTTGTATGTTTAAAAGCATAAAATTATGTTCATGCCACACATCACAAAGTATATTTTGTTAAAAAAATTTTTTATGGTAGGCGGGCGATTAAATAGAAGAAGAAGTCAACTAAGTGTGACGCGGTAATATTAAGTTTTTTCTTTTGTTGTTGTAGTTGTTATTTAAGCTACAACAATAATATGTCACCACAAAAGCTAAAAAAACTTAAAACTAAAGGGCAACAATTAAAACTATAATATAGTGTGGCGGTTCATAAAAAAAAAATCAAAAGTGATAAATGTGTTTTAATGCCAAAAACATTATAAAACTAGTTAAAAAGAACGCAAAAAACTGCCTGCTTACAACAAAGATGGACTAACTGCTGCAGAAAATTGAGCATTAAATTTTCCATGCAATGGCTCGTTTCCCTTTTTCGTTTTTTAACCTAATCAGCATTTGCAAGTTGAACTCTTGCCATATAGAACGAGTATCAGAGTTAGCGATTTCATAAAAACTAGAAACAAAGTAAATTATTATAAATATTTTTAATAAAATATTTACATGCACATGTATGTATGTATGTATATGTGTGCATTAATTTCTAACCAACTCCCATAGTAAGTTTTTTTTTTGATTAAAATGGGGGGGAAAGAACTCGATTTCTTTTTTGGTTTTTCATTTCCAAATGTAATGCCTCATGTGATACAAACTGTCAAACATTTTTATAAATCGCTTTTTAGTAGCATATTTGTTGTTGTTTACTTATCTAACCATAAATTATTAAGGAAGTTAATGTAATTTATGAACATACATATATGAATGTGTGTTTACACACATAAACATTTAAATGGAATAGAAAATGTTTACATAAAATAGAAAATAATTGAGGAAATAAATTAAAAAAGTTATTGTAACAAATTATTTTTTTATTCGTCAAAAATGTTTAAATGATATGCACAAATTTGACTTACAAATGCATAACGAAAAGTTCGGTAAGACCTTTCTAAGCTGACGCGTAAGGCTGTTATGCGCTTGTGCAAAAATTGATAGTTAAAGACCCACATTTTTAAGTACCTATACACAGAAAGAAAAAATTTGTTCTTAAATCAAGAATTTTATTCTTGAATTTATTAAAAATCGTTTAGTTACGATCTGTACTTAGGTTTTCTTAAATCAAGTCTATTTAGGATTATGAAGTAGAAAAACTCTGTTTAAGTATTTTAACATTTAAAAATCAAAATGTCTTGGTGGCCTAGATGGTATCATGCTGGTGTTGCAGTTAGAAGATGCGGTTCAAAACCCAGCTACAGCAAGTACTGAAAAAAATATTTTTAAATACGTATAAAATAAAATATAAAACTCCTATTCTTTAATTTTAATTGCGTAATTAGCACTATTGAGATATAATAACACCAGCACACTTTTTTTAAATAGAAACGCCCCTTCCAAATTTTCGGAAGTCTGACCTTTATTTTATTTTATTGGCAAAAAATTGTAAGCAAAAACCCAATCAATAAAAACCGTAAACAAAAGTTTGGGGGAAAAAGAGTTGTTGACATTAGCAAGTGTATTAAGATGACATTTCAAACCAAAATTTTTAAGCTGATCGGGCGCCCTTGGCCGCTTGTAATTTTCTTAAATAATTAAAGATTAAATGGTTGCTTCGATTTTTTTAAATTATTTTCTAAAAGAAATTAAACAGAAAAAAACGTTAAACATTTTTGTATTAAATTTTTTTTCGCATAAATTGAAAAAAATCTTCTATTACAATAGATTTTGATAAATTGTTTCCTTATTCTAAAAACAATACCCTCTTTGTCTATTATTAAAAAAAAATATTTAAAAATTTTCATCAAAGAGCTACCTTAACACGTTGTATATTTACTTTTTTACAAATTCGCTCATTAAAATTTACATAAATAAATTTCATTTTATTATATCACATTTTGTTTTCAAATGAGGTAACAATTGTATGTGTGTCATTTGTAGTTTCTGTGCCAGAAAGAACAAAAAAGCATTAACACTAACTACAACAAAAACAACAATAACACATAACAATAACAAAAATAAAAGAAAGAAAGCTTTACGTCTTTTTGGCATAAGATTTTTGTGCTGTTTTTACAAGCCGTTTGAGTGAAAGTCTTGGACGTAATATCGCTCATTTACTCAAACAACATCATAACTCAAAAAATGTTTTTTGAAGTTAGCGCTGCAGTATTGTTTGTTAGTTATGCTATGCTTTAAAGTATATACAAATTTCTTCTTTAAATTGTTACTACTTTTTACATTTGAAGAGAAAATGCGGCTGGTTTTTTCTAGTGAACGTTAGTTAGCAAATCGAAAATTTCAAGCGTATTTTTCTCGATATGTTTTTTTTATTTATGACGTTCTTTGAGCAAATGAGCAAAATATGTATATTTTGTTATTGCAGCACAAGCAAAATACATACACATAAAACGCCAAGACGATCACTCAATTGGCTTGTAAAACAGCACATAATTGAACCGTTTATTTTGAAAGTGACATAAGTCACTTTTTCTTAAAGTAGAGATATTTAAAGATATGCAAAAATACCGCTAAATAGTATTTAGTGTTGCCATTATCTCGATTTTTTTAAAAAAGTGACTTATGCCATTTTCAAAATAAACGGCTTAATTATGCTTCGCTTTAGAATTTTTTCTTTTTTTTACTTTGAATCTAATGAATTCAAGTAAATATTTTTTTATTCAAAATTTTATTTTAATTTTGGTGTAAGTGCACAAGTGTTAATAACTTTTAATGGGAGTAAAAATGTTTGTGTGCATGTGTGTGTGTGCATGTTAGTGAGCTCGGACCATTTGTATCTCCTAAATGCCTGTGTTAACCAGGTTTGTTGTAATTTTATAATGATGATATAGCATGTGTGCGTGTGCGTGTGTGTGTGTGTATGCTGTAATTTATTTTTTGAATTTGGCACACAAAAGTCTTAAAAGAAAACTAAAAAGTTAATAGTTTTAGCTTTTTAGGCTTTTAGACACTCTTCTTACTTTAAAGGATAAGAAACTTTTAGTTGTCATTTTATTTGTTTTGAAATTTCATGCATGTTTAATAAAAATAGAATACGGGAATTATATTTCAGTCAAATATTTTTACCAGAAAAAAACTTGTTTATACTTTATATCTTAAAAAGTATAACCTACTATTTTTCCTCTTTTTTTTCTTGTTACTTAGTGTAAGGCCTTTCGAAATGTATTTTAAATTTAGGTGCAGTCAATTACAAACTTTTAATTTGCGCCAATGATTCTAGTGATTTATTTATAAAAAAAATCACTTCATGTACACAAAGTTACGTAAATTTTTTACAAATAAACTTTGTTATTTAGTTTTTGTTGTCAATAAAACTTTTTAAAAAAATCATTCAAAGCAGTCTTTCAATCTCTTTACTTACAGAATGTAACCCACTTTCTGTTTAATGCTTTTTTTTTATTTTTGCTGTCTTGTTATCTTGGTTAGACTGTTAGTTTGTTTGGTGGCATAAACTAGAATTCTTATTTTTATTTATTTTTATGTAAAGTGAAATAATTGCTTGTGCAAAAAAAAAAATTGTTTTAATAATTTTTTTTGAAACGAATAATCGATTAAAATTATTTAAAATTAAATCATTCGAATCTCTTACTTTTATGTTGGTGACTAAAATACGAAAAAATCTAAACAATAGATTATTGAAAATTCTTTTTCACAAGGATAATCGATTAAACTTATTCGAATAGTAATAGTTTACCTTTTTTTGATAACGACTTCAAACAATAGTTTCTGCATAAAAATTATTTTTTTTATTTTGGCTCGTTTAAAAACGATTAATCGATTAAAAGATTTAATGCAACTAAACAAACCTTTTATTAACGAGCTAGTTTAGTTGAAGGCAAAAAACGAACAACTGCTGGAAATAATTTCACTTATATTTCTTAATATTTTTAATTTATTTTTTCTCTACAAAACATTATATAATTTAAATAAAACCTCGACTTCTAACCATATTGGATTAGGTTGTCCCCAGAATTTAGGAAAGGGTTGCCGAAAAGAGATATACATATTTTTTTATTTAAATTTTTTGTGTTTTGTAAGTGGAAAAAGGCGTTTACATTCGGCGATACATTCGAAATTAAATTAATATTAAAATTTTGTAAAAAAAAATGATTTTCTTGGATGCTGTCTGCTTATTTGTTATTTTCTTATACTAAATAGCATTTTTATATTTTAAAGTATTTTTTTAGCGTTAAATAAAAATTATTTAAAGAACATTCCATTAATAATGTCCAATTTATATTGTTTTCTAATTGTATCATTTTTTATTTACAAAAAATTTTTTGACATTTTCCGTATTTGAAAATTTTTTTATTCCATTTATTGCTGCACTGAGAAAATCTTTAATAAATTATTCCCTTATAATGAAATTTTAAATTTTTATTACAAATATCTAGGGTACGTACAAGTACTACGTACGTAATTTATTAGATTTGCATATTGTCGGACAGTCTATTAGTTTGTGCTACTTTGCATATGACACTTAAGGGTCACATTTATTGTTTTTCTATAAATATTTCTCAGCCAAATTATGCAACGACAACGAGGTGTTTGTTTGGTTGATGCATGTAAACAACATAATGTGTAAACGTAAGTAAAGTTGGCAATCATCAACAACAGACTTGCATAAAAATGCATGAAGTATTTAATGAAAAAGAAAGAACAAAAAAAAACTGGGTTTTTTGGTCAACCAATTTAGAAGTGTTGCATACTTGCTATTAAAGAAGGTGTGTATGCGTTTAAATGCAACAAAATACACACTTGCATTTGCTGCATTCTAAGAAAAGACGACAGCTGTCAGTGGCTGAGTGCTATAGTTGCTTGTGATTTTTCTAAGACTAAAGAAATATAATCAAAAACTGATTTAAAACATTTTAGATATACATATTTTTTTAGAAAACTTAAGTATATTTTTGCAGCTCTTTTTTCAATTTAAAGTGGCAAAAGTAAAAAAATCACGCTGTAACTAAAAAAAGATGCCAAAAGATAAATTTCAAATTTATTTCGAACTGAATTTAAAATTAACACCCATAAATCTTTAGATTTGCGCGTTGAAAGAAAAATTTTCAATGAAAAATTTTGCCAACAATTACTTAAGAAGACAGAAAAGCACAACAAAAGATGTGAATAAAAAAAATCAAGAACATGACGACAATTTGGGATTAAAAAATGATTACTCTGTGCGCTATTTAATTTTCATTAAGAAGGGAGGAATATTTTCCAGACGAAAAATTATAATTTTTATATTTAAGTTGTTTTTTTAATGAGAAAAATTTGTTTTTATTATCAAGTTGTTGTTGAATGTTGCTGCTGATAAGCATATGTGGATATTGACATAACATATGTTATAACATTAACCCTTGACTACTTTTTATTGGTTACACACAAGAAATGTAGGTTTTTTGTAGCAATTATAATTAGGAAAAATATTTTAGCTGTAATATAAGCTTAAGAAAACATTCACGAACCAACAACAAACACATACCAGGAAAATAAAATAGAAGTAAATGTTTGGGGCGTGAAGGGTTAAGATTTTGTTAGTATTTGAATTTTTTGTGGTCTTTAAAGTCAATTTTTTTATATTTAGACTTTAAGAAAATACTTAAAATTAGCTTTATCCCTTCTTCTTCTTTTACTAAATAAAGGTCAAGATGTCAAAGCTAATAATAAAAAATATTAAGCCTAAACTGTTTAAAATAAATATATAATATGAAATTTATTTTAGTATTATGGAAAGTGGCCTGATCCAGCTTGTTGAATTTTCTCCCAACCACAAAGTTTTACAATTAGCGCATGGCAGTGCCTTCTTAATTGCCTTCAGAATTTTGACGCTAAATGCTTTTTATACGCGAACAAAGGCTTAGGCAAATCGATGCAGTGGAAGTTCCAGCATAGATTTAAATTTTTATGGGCGTGGCACCCCTATTTTTTTTTTCTTAAAAATTTCGACATTGAAAACTACCCAATCTTTGGAAGAAATGCACCGCCTACTATATTCTTAAGGCGTACGTAATGCAAAAGAAAAAAGTGTTTCAAATTTTATATTTGTGGGCGTGTCTCCGCCCACTTTTTTGCCTTAAATCTTTTGAACTTATAAGCCATTAAAACAATTACAAAAATTCATAAAAATTACTGCAGTGTAGATGAATATTTAAATTTTAATATTTGTGGGCATGACCAAGCCTCTTTTTTATTCGAATAATAATTTTTCGAATAAACTTTAATCGAATAAATGTTTCTTGATAATGAATTTTAGCTTAGTTTTATTTTAGTACAGCAACATTTTTTTAAGAATGAAATTTTTCGAACAAAATTTTTGTTTGTTTTTTTTGAATTCATATTCCTGGGACAAATTTGATTCGAATCGAAATTACAAAATTCTAATCAGTATTCCTATATTAAAAACATTGACAACTCGATCGATTGAGTTAATTTAATTTTGAATGGAATGCTACGAGTTAGCCCCTGCATTATTTTTTTTTAAATTATCATTTAATTTTCATTGGTCAAGTGCATAATTAATTAAATTTTTTTTTTTATTTCAATCAAACTTGCATTTGATTTGCTTTACTCAGCATGTATAAATCATTTAAACTTCTTGAGAAAAATTTGGCAAATATTATATGAAGACAATGGGTTTTTGTATTTTTCCAAAACGATATAAAAAACAAGAGATACAAGCAATTGGCATAAAAATCAATTTATAAACAATCAATTTTGTAAAAAGCAATAGAAACAAAGCTTTCAAGCACAAACATTTTATTTTTTTCAATAAAAATACAAATTAATTTTTTTTTCTTAATTTTAAAAATATAATAATTTTAACGATTTTCAAAATGTCTGTTTTTTGTTAAAACATGTTCAAATAATTTTTTTTATGCATAATTTTTATACTTTTAGAATGACGAATGTAGCTTTTCAAATGTTTTCATTTGTTTTCTATTTTTTTTTTAATTCTTAAGAGATAAAAGGAGGCAAACAGAATAAAAGGCGTTTGTAATCTTTTAATTGATATAGGCGTTTATATTATAATCTATTTAAACTGTCTGAAGTATTTAGGAATTAATCAATCAGATGACGTTATTATCATTATTTAGTAACTTTTAAACATTTAATTAAATTGATTTTTTATGTCCATTTAGGTATTTCTTTGTTTAAAGCAACAATAATAAAATGTTTATAGTTTTTAAAGATAAATAAGTAAATAAATAAAAGTTTTATTAAGGTTATAAAGAATCTTTATTTAATGGCAAATGTTATTAGCTTTCAAAGCTTTAACAGATATGGGGAAAGCAATTAACAAGGATAAAATTAAAAATTTTATGCTGATATTAGTATGATCTTTGTGGTCTTTTAACCATTTAAAAAGGAGAAAAACATGAATATACAAAATATTTTTCTTTTTCCTTTAACCACGCACAGAAAGAGCAAAAAGCTAAGCAGAAAAGAACAACTGGCTTCTAAACTTGTTTAACTGCCTTCAGTAAAGACTATTAAAGGAAAAAGCAGTGAATGTCATAAAACTAGCATCAAGCTAGATTTTAATTTAAAAGAAATTTTAAAAATTTTAAAAAATAATTTTAATATCATATAAAGGCTTTTTAAAAGCTTTACTTTGGAGCTTCTTAAATATTGTGCAAGCTTTAAAGCTGCATTTCTGGTTTCATAAAGCCTTAAAATGCTTGTTTTAAACAAATATCAAATTACATAATTTACAATAAATTTCATATGCACCCCAAACCAGTTTGTGCTGCAGTTGTTATAGTTCGTTCAAATTTACTAATTTTCTTTTGTAAAAAGCTTTACAACTACACTAACTTCTTTTTCTTTTAATTAAACTGATTTCAACAGTAGGTTTTATTCTTAACTGTCAGCCGTTTACTTAGTCTTTATGGAGTTTGATATTGTATGTATTTATTTTATATCTCACTAAAAATTGAAGATCATGGCCATTATAACAGACTCGGTCTTAGTTTATTTACTAAGATACATATCTACAAAACCTACCCAACCAAATCTTTGGACTGGTTACAGACTACAAACATTGATCTGACCACAACATATTCAAACACAAAGCAATTTGCTTCTAAATGCGTGGAGTTGTGGATTGACTGGGTTTTTTTTTGTTTATAAATTGCATAAGTAAAACTCATAATCAGTATTATCATTATGATATCGACTAAAGTGATCATTATTAATATGATGATCATGGTGCTACAGACATTTATCTAAACATTCACTCTGTTAGTCACTCACGCATTAAGTTTAGCAACAAAAAATCGCTTTAGAAAAACAGGCTAAAAAAAACCAAAATAAACAACGCAAACTTAAACAACTTTAAAGGTTAATAAACTTTATATTTTTATTAGTTAAATGCTGCTTTTAAAAGATTTTTTTATTGTTAAATGAAAATATACAATCTTCTTTAAATAAACCAACAAACTGAAATGAACATTTCTTTAATCTTAAAAAGGTGTTTTTAAACTAATAAAGAACAAACGAATAATTACATTTTTTCTAAAAAAATAAATAAATAAAAAATTTAGCCTAAATTTTTTAATAGATTTATTTGTATTAGTTAAAAAAAATTTTTCATTAATTTTTTTAACTTGTTTGTTTTTAAATATTTTTTTCCTAAAATATCTTATTTAATGTGTCAGTGTTACAATTGTGTTTTTGCTTGGTTGATAAAAATGGTGGATCTTTTTTTCTAGTTTTATTTAATATCATAAAGCTTATTGGAAGCTTTTTAGTACATTTAGTTAAAAAGTTTTAAAAGTAGAGTTTATAAATAAAATTCTTATTAATTTTTTTACGAACCTTAGATTAAAAAGTATGTAAAGCTTCTCGAACTATTTATTTAACAATTATAATTAATAAGTACAGTGAACTCGCGAAAACGTGAACTAATTTTTACCAAGGGTGTTCATGTTTTCGATTTTGTTCACGTTTCTGATTGGATATGTTTTAATTATTTTCTAACGAATTTAATTTTTTTTTATCAATTTATTGTTATTAGTTCAAAAACATCCAAATCTAGTCAAAACTTAACAACGCTTTAACCCGAAAAGTCCAATTTAAAAATTTTAAAACCTAAGCTTTTGGGTAATACATAATTGTCTTATTAATCTGACCACAAAAATCAACCTTTTGCAAATAAAACTATGTATATCGCTTATAGATCCTTTTATTGCATAATTCGGGGACTCCCAAAACTAATAAAATTAATGTAAACAAACAAAAAACCTCAGAAAAAACTGTTCACGTTTGAGGGCTTTCAATGTTTGTTCACGTTTTGGAGTAGTTAATGTTAAATAAAAAGTGTTCACGTTTCTGGATGTTCACGTTTCTGGATATTCACGTTTTCGCGAGTTCACTGTAATAAACTTTTTAAAACTGATGATCATTGTCAGCATAATAGTTATCACCAATGCTAATAATAATAATTAGTTATTATGGTAATAATGTTGACTATAATAATGATGCTGCTCAAAAATTAGCTAAAATATCATTAATTTTTACAAAAATTATATATAATAATAAGAACCCGTATTAAAAACTTTAAAAAAATAATTGAATCAAATAAGTTGCTGACAATTTTTTACTTGTTTGCTTTCTGTAACATTTGATTTGAATATTTATCAAACTAATTGTAATTGACATAAGATAAAGGCATGAGTTTTAATTAAAAATAAAACAAATTATTCATAAAATAATATCAACGCTTTTTTATTAAGCTTAAAAATATAAAATAAAGCTCATAAAAAGCTAGATTTGCTATTTTAAGCTTAAAATACTTTAAAGCTCTTTTTAAAGCTTGTATAAACAAGACCATCGATTAGGCCTAGCTTCTAAAATCAGAAAAGATACATATAACTCATTCAATCTATAATACAGATTCTTATACAAACTTTGCACAAGGTTTAGACATTAAAATAGAATTTTAAATTTTGCAAGGAAGCTTAAATAAACTTTTTGCTTATTAAGTTTAAAAGCCATAATATATTTTATTTTCATAATTAAGCTGTTTAAACTATTTATTTAACAATATATATAATGATCCTTTGTTTTTAAGCTTTTTTAAGCTTATTTGCTTTTAGGTGATTTTAAAAGCTCTTTAAACAATTTTTTAAATAGTTTGTGCTATAGTTTTTAACTTAAAATATTATTAGGCTTGGTAAAACCTTTGGTATAAAAATTAAAAATAATTAAAATATCTTTTTAAATCTAACAGAGCTTTTATTAGGTATTGTTTAGGGCTTTTTCAGTTCTGCTGCAAGTTTTTTAATTTTCTTAAATTTCCTTTTAAGGCATTTCAATAAAAGTTTGATAAGAGAAGCTGTATATAGTTTAGTTGTCTTAAATTGTTTACACAGTTTTTTTTAAGCTTTAAAATGTTACCTTATTTTTGTGAACAGAAAAAACTAGCTTTTCCGATTTTTGTTGTAGAAGTTAAATTTAAAATTATTCACAAAAGGAACAATTTCAAAAGTGGAATTATTTACTTTAAATTTTTTTAGGTTAAAAGATTAAAAAACAATAGTTTTGCAATTGTTTATTTCTTAGAAGCCTTGTGCAATCAAGCAAAGATTTTTACATAATGCTCCATATTAAATCAAATTTCTAATCTACAAGTGCAAACATTTGGTTTTTTAGTAGTTCTTGCATTATGATCTAATTTCTTTCCTTCAAGTGTTATTAATTCAATTTTTATTTGACAGAAGATTGACACATGTTCGCTAAACACAAGAAGTGTTAATTAATTTACTTATTTAAGTATCGAAAATTTTAATTAAACATTTGAATAATTTAAATTAGTTGTGAAAAAAAACGAATAATAAAATCTTTGAAAATGAGGGTCAGTAATTAAGATTTTATTGTTATCGTGTGTGTATGGTTTTTTCCTTTTGTAATTCAAAAAATTTCTAAAAAATTTTTTTTTTGATTATTTACATGTGTGTGTTTGTATGAACAAATTTGGATAATTTTTTTTAAATAAATATTTTTGCTGGTCAGTTGGAAAATTTTATTTTAAAATATCCACATGTGTGTTCTATTAAAACTGCTTAAATTATTTATTTTTAAATATATTTATAAAAGTTTTCCTAAAAAAATAACTTAAAATTTAAGCATGTGCAAGAAGAATAAATTTTTTAAAAACTTTTGTTTACTAAACTATTTAGGGAAAAATTCCAAGAAATGTTTAACAGGTGTAAGTGGTTGTTTTAAAATGAATTTTTAATCTTTTATAATTTTTAAACCAAACGGCTTGGTTTTAGATCCATTAGAAAATCAAAATTGCCAAGATGCTGATCTGCTTCTTTAATATTCATGTTGAACTTTTAAAGTTTCAAGGTAAAAACGCTCGTAAAATAACGTTCAAACTTAAAAAAAGTTTTTAATAAATTAATTATATTGGCATTTTACAAAATTAGGTTTTTCTCAACTCAACAGAAAGAAAAAGTTATTTTTTCAAGGTACAGTTTTAGAGTTTCTCTTTAAAGCTTTGCACATTTTTATACCCTTCACATAGTGATAGGGTATATATCACTTTGTCATTCCGTTTGTAATTTCTTTATTATTCATTTGCGACCCCATAAAGTATATATATTCTGGATCCTTATAGATAGGGAATCCGATTTAGCGTTGTCCGTCTGTCCGTCTGTCCGTCTGTCCGTCTGTTGAAATCAAGTTTCCGGAGTCAAATAAAAAGATACAGACCAGTTAATGGTGTCAAACGATCACAAATATCCCGCTAACAATCGCTATTTAAAATCAGCAAAATCGGTTCACAATTGACCGAGATATAAGCGAAAACCCAGAGTAACCCATTTTTTTTAGGACAAAATCGGTGCATATATCCCTATATATCTCAGTAAGTATAGTCACTCTTACCACAAAACTTGGCACGGATACTCCTAAAGAAGGGACCTAAATATTGGAAAAATTTTTTTCAGATAGGACCAGGGGAAGGGGTATTTTTCCTACAATTGCACAAATGTGGTGAAATATTTTATGCGCTATATCTCGTAAACTATAACAGCTATCGACTTAAAATGTTCTACAAAAAGTAATTGTACGCAAAGATCTACACTTTACAGAAAAAATTTTTTGAGTGGGGGCAAAAGAAGGGGTAGCTCCCATACAAATCGACAATTGTTATAAAATATTCGATACGCTATATCTCGGAAACTATAACAGATATCGAAATAGAATGTCCTAAAAAAGTAATTGTACGCAAAGATCTACACTTTAAAGAAAAAATTTTTTGAGTGGGGGCAAAAAAAGGGGTAGCTCCCATACAGATCGACAATTGTTATAAAATATTCGATACGCTATATCTCGGAAACTATAACAGATATCGACTTAAAATGTTCTACAAAAAGTGATTGTACGCAAAGATCTACACTTTAAAGAAAAAATTTTTTGAGTGGGGGCAAAAAAAGGGGTAGCTCCCATACAAATCGACAATTGTTATAAAATATTCGATAAGGTATATCTCGGAAACTATAACAGATATCGACTTAAAATGTTCTACAAAAAGTGATTGTACGCAAAGATCTACACTTTAAAGAAAAAATTGTTTGAGTGGGGGCAAAAAAAGGGGTAGCTCCCATACAAATCGACAATTGTTATAAAATATTCGATACGCTATATCTCGGAAACTATAACAGATATCGACTTAAAATGTCCTACAAAAAGTAATTGTACGCAAAGATCTACACTTTAAAGAAAAAATTTTTTGAGTGGGGGCAAAAAAAGGGGTAGCTCCCATACAAATCGACAATTGTTATAAAATATTCGATACGCTATATCTCGGAAACTATAAGAGATATCGACATCAAATGTTTGACAAAAAGTGATTGTACGCAAAGATCTACTTTTTAAAGAAAAAATTTTTTGAGTGGGGGCAAAAAAAGGAGTAGCTCCCATACAAATTAACAATTTTTATGAAATATTCGATACGCTATATCTCGGAAACTATAACAGATATCGAAATGAAATGTTCTACGAAAAGTAATTGGGCAAGAAGGCCTACGCTTTAAAAAAAAAATCTTTTTGAGTGGGGGCAAAAAAAGGGGTAGCTCCCATACAAATCGACAATTATTATAAAATATTCGATACGCTATATCTCGGAAATTATCAAAGATATCGAAATGAAATGTTCTACAAAAAGAAATTGGGCAAGAATGCCTACGCTTTAAAGAAAAAATTTTTTGAGTGGGGGCAAAAAAAGGGGTGGCTCCCATACAAATTAACAATTTTTATGAAATATTCGATACGCTATATCTCGGAAACTATAACAGATATCGAAATGAAATGTTCTACAAAAAGTAATTGGGCAAGAAGGCCTACGCTATAAATGAAAAATTTTTTGAGTGGGGGCAAAAAAAGGGGTAGCTCCCATACAAATCGACAATTATTATAAAATATTCGATACGCTATATCTCGGAAACTATAAAAGATATCGACATGAAATGTTCTACAAAAAGTGATTGGACATCAAGGGCTACGCTCTGAAGAAAAAAATTTTCGAATGGGGGGTGAAGAAGGGGTAGCTCTCATACAAATTAACAATTTTTATAAAATTTTTGATACGCTACTTCTGGAAAACTATCGACTTCGAATATTCTACAAAAAGTAATAATCAAATAATTTAAACATTTTGGAGAAAAAGTTGGAGAAGAGCAGCGGGACTAGAACATTTAATAAGTTTTATTAACCTTATAATATGAATAATGTCGAAAACTTTTAAAACTCTCGACTCTCAAATCTTCTTCATCTATTTCTATTATTCATACGAACGTTAAAATTTTGTTATTTTTTCTATGAACTTTAAAACTCGCACAAGGTTTTTTATTATATTGTTTGCAGTACAAAATTACTCGGCTGGGTATATTTAAAGACCAATGTGAAGGGTATATAAGATTCGGCACAGCCGAATATAGCGCTCTTACTTGTTTTTCTTGGTAATATTTTTTTGGTTAAGTTATTGAGTACGTCTGTCTTAACATAAAATCATAAACCGTAAAACGCATGCAATTTTGAAAAGTAATGTCATAATGTTGTAATTAATATTTGCTTTTGTTTAAGATTGGCCGATGATTTTTGGCTAAAGCTAAAGCTTTTTTGTATACAATATTAAATAAGAGTAACACTTACAAAAAAAGCTCTAAATCTTTACACCTTGTAAACATATGGGTCAATATGGACATTAGAAATAAAATTAAATATTTTAAACAATATTTTTATTGTTCAAAACCATGTACAACAAAACTCTGTCAAACTTTTTTTCAATAACAAAAAATTTTAGATTTTTTAAATGACAAAAAAATTTACATTGCATTACAATGTCATATTCATTACAGCAAAAGAATGCCTCATCGTAAAACCAAAAACTCAACAACAGTAACAATTTTATTGTCAATCATTCAATTGTCCAAAAAACTGTGTAATCAAATGTAAACACTCTGCCTGTATCTTTGTATAACAGTTGTATGACCTAATAAATAATTTATTTTACTTGATTTCTTAAAACTTATGAGTGACAATTTTAATATCTCTTATAGTTTTGAACGTTATTTTATAATTGTTTGCTGTCAAAAAACAAAACTTACATACATATGCGATTGACATTGGAAATTAAGATATCATATGCCAGTTTTTAAAAAGCAATTGAAATTTCAAAAAAAAAATTAATAGTTTTAAACATAAAAGCAATTTATCAATGAAATTTAGTTTGCAGCATCATATATTAATTTTATGGTTGATAAGACAAGAAACATTAAATTAGAGCCTATATAAAAGAAAGCTTTTCAAAAGGCATGTAATTTACAGCAGACTTTTTTTAAAGCTTTTAAACAGATTTTTAAGAGCAAGCTTAAACGTTTGGAATTTTTTCAATATCTTTAGAGCTTTTTAAATCTGGGTTTCTAAATTAGTAGGTGAGTTAAAGTATTTTGCAAAAATATATTTTTGAAAACTTTTGGTTACTATACATAAAGCTTTGAAGTAATATTTTTTTAAATCCCGTACGCTTTTTTAACCAATAATATGTCCTAAATAAAAAAAGCTTTTTGATAATATCTACTTAGAAAAGCTTTTTAAGAATATTTAAACTTAATGCATATTTTAACTTAATGGACATATGTATGTTTGTAATTTTGTACTTTAAAATATTTCCTATTAAAAGCTTTTATTCTATAATTTTAACATTATAATCGTTATTGTGCACGCAGCATAATTTTTGAGCTAATTTTTTTCATAATATAGAAATTAATTAAATTTTTAAGCAAGAATTAAAAATTTAGATTTATGCAAGAGCTTAATAGTTTTTACAATTTTTTAGCTAAGGCTTGTTCAAAGCTCTTCATAGATTTAAGAATTGGTTTTTTAATTTTGTTTAAAACCCCTTAAAAGCTATGCTTTAACCTTTTTTAAAAAGCATTTCATTTTAATTTTTTACTATCACATTTCAAAGTTTTTTTGCTTTATACAGAATAACTTTAAATATATATAAAAATAATCATGCTTTTAATTATCTTAAAAGCTTTTTTTAAGTTTTTCACATATAAATATTTTTATTTAATATAAAAATTAATTTGACAGATCCTGTCTGCCAGAAAGTTTAGCAAAATCCCTAATCACAGCTTTTTGTGGTTTTTACAAACATTTTAATGCAAACAAGTTTAGAAAAGCTTTAATCTTTTGATTAAGGGGTTATAAGATAACGGTGCTTTAAGACATCTTACAAAAGATCATAAACGTTCTAAAGCTCATTTGAGTAATAGCAAACGTTTTAAAATATTTTTTTTCTATAAAGCGTGTCACTTAATTTTATAACAAACTTTTTAAGTTTTTGTGTTTTTTTATTTAAATTTCAAATTTGTTTTTATTTCTTTTCTTTTTGCATTTCATAATCAAGTCCTTCAAGAATTATGCTAAGCTTTCTTAATTAGAAAAACGATTCTTTCGGTAATTAATCTTGTTAAAAAACAACATTTTTAAAACAAGTTCGCCTAATTTACTTTTGTTTTTGCATTCATTCAGTTGTATTTAAATTTTATTTCACCAAATAAAAAAAAAATTCGTTTAAATGCCAACATTGTTTTAAGAGTGTTGTATAAGAAAGAATTCTCGAGCCAAAAGGAATTAGAGCACAAAACTAAATAAATTTGTTTTTTTCGAAAAAATATGTTATTTGTGTTTATTTTTTGAAAAGTACATATTTATTGAATTGAAATAAAATAAAAAAACATTATTTTTAGTGAAAGGATGTAACTTTATAAAAGCTTTTACAATATCAATAAACAAATCAAATAAATAAATCAATTAAATAAATTAACGCTCGTATTCATAATAATTAAATAAGGCTTATAAGGGACTTTCTTTTGACAATTATGCTTTATACATACATAGTCCTTTTAAATCAAAAACTCTAATTTAATTTACTCCTAAGTATATCCTTCCCTCTCAAGACTACCCCTTTCCACTTTCCTCTTGTGTTTTTTGTCTCCACAATATTGGTCAGTGGGTTAAACAATTACTAAAAATTTATGATCATAAATATTGCTTGCATTTGCGAGAATCTGGAATTTTTCTTTCTATTTTACATTTTGTTTTTAAATAATAAATTTCTTTACTTGCTACACTTGCCTGCTCTCAAGAGCTCACATTTATTGAAAGCTATTTTTGCACAATTGTAAATATTAAAAGAAAACAAAGAAGAAAATGCATGTATGTAAGTAAAAATCTGTGTTTTTTTTATCAATAAGTACGTGTGTGATATAATTTAATTTCATTTCAATAAAACACGATTTCGTACAATATAAAAGTACACTCGAGAAATAAAATTCGTATACTTTGAAGACCAAAACAACTTTTTAAAAGCTTTTTGATGAAAGAACCTTTGATCAAAAATTTAGTTATTTTGTTGGTTTAAAACAACTTTCCAAATCTGAACCTTAAACTGTATTGAAAGATTTTTTTGAAGAAATTAACTCTTTCAGGAACATAAACAAAAATTTTTAATTTAAAAAACTATTAGAATAAATTTTGAAAAACTCTTGCTTGAACCCTCATAGTAGGCATTTGCCTAAAATAAAGTTAACGCCACTCAAGAATTTAAACCCAATTTTGTGCTAACGGTAGTAATTAATATAAAGTAAATTGTGTTATATGGTCGAGCTTGACAACCTAAGCCTTTCTTACTTGTTTTTTACAGCTTCTTTTATGAAATTTCATAATATTTTACCAAAAGCTTTTTGTTATTAAAAAGATTTTTTGTCGTAGATTTTAAAATTAACTGCTTTTTCAAAGTTTAATTTTTATGCTCAGTTTTTTTCAAAAATTTCAATTTTTTTTTTAATTTTATTCAAGTATTAACGTTTTAGTTCCTCATTTTATTTAAGGAGAAAAAAGATATAATTTTTATCATAGGGTTTTCTGCATAATTTTTTTAAATAAACTTCAGGGCTTTTATTCATAACTTATGTTAGAGTTAAATATAAGGGCTTGAGGTTTGCTTATTCAAATCTAATTTCAAAAATTGCAAAAAAAAATTATAAAAAATCTTTTAATACTCAACAGCTTTTTTGAAACTTTTGGGTTATTCTCAAAATTTGCAAAAAATTTTATTGTTAGCTTTAAATAAGATCTTTTTTTATTTACAACTTTTACTAAAATTTCGAGTGTATTTTTCCTGAAGACGTTCGCTAGCAATTGTGTAAATAAATTGGATGTGTTCAATGCTGTGCGTGTGATTGTGTTTTCTTTTTCAAGTAGCATGAAAACACATTTCTTGGCATTTAAAAGAAAACTATTAAACGTTTTTATTTTATTTCTATAATATACTAATATCGCTTTTAAAATGTTCATTGGAAAACAAGTTTTTAAATGGTTAAAGTTTTCATCATTTGATTTCAATATAAATTTAACAAAAGAAAATCTCTTAAAATTTAAAAGAAAAAACTAGTTTTTTGAAGCAAGTAATACGTGCACACACATGCACACCTCAAATAAATTTCTCTTATAATTTCCGGTTATTAAATGTATCCTTTACTTGCATTATTTTGCAACACTAAAGTTGCAAGAACAACAACAACAATAACAAAACCCAGTCAACTATTAATAACAATTATTTAATAACAGCTGGCAACAATATTGAAGATGTTGGTTATGTTGTTTACCTTTTTCGATAAACAACATTAAACGTTTTGCAAAACTTCATTTAATTGCACAGTGGAGTCATTCAAATCTAAGTTTTCTTTAATAGACTTTTTCTAATCTAATTAAAGTAACTTTTAACTACTTTTTAAAAATAAATACAAATCAATAATTGAAAACTACATACATAGTTCTTAACAATTTTTCTAAAGACAAAATAGTTTAAAAAACTGTCGTTTTATACGCAAACATATCCCTTTGGCAGCACTGTTCATTACCAGTCAGCAGGGTGTGTAAGCTTAATGACTGAGAGTACATTAAACTTTTGGATTAACTGACCATTGACCAGGTTTTTTTTATAATTTTTGCAGCTTGCTGCTGCTACTTCTACTGTTGTTAACGTTTTTTTTCCTTTAGCCAAAAGCCTGTAAAACAAGTTAGTTGCTCTTGTTAAAAAAAAAAACGTTTTTTTACAACAACATCAACAACCATTTCTATTTCCCTCCACATGATTTTGTTTACTATAAGTTTTTGTCCCTGTCGCTTTTATGCTCGAGCAGCAACAATAATACTATTGAATATTGCATGTCAGCAGATTACAGTCTGGCTTGGCTTGGCCTGACATGCCCTGTCCAGTCTGTCTTGTCCTGCCCACATCAACTCACATGGCTTGGTGTTATGTTTGGGGAGTGTGAATATTGTGTGGTACGTTTCATGCTTGATGGATGAATGTGCATCGTTAGTGGTTTTTGCAAGTTCGTCAGCTACTTTGTTTAACAACGCAAATGATTAAGTTAACTATAACTTCTTAAACTACTACTGTTACGATTTATGTGGCGTTATTTTAGTATAATGTTTAGATTTATCAACTTTATCTTTTAAACACATGCAGGCGCCAGAAGGATTTTAATTTCTATATTCGTTAGACAATTCGAAAGCAACAAATTTAAGAAGTTAATTCTTAAAAATTTTAAGTTTAAATAATTGCTAGGTAATTGAAAGTTAGCAGCTAAACTAAAAGGATTCAGAACTTTATAACCAAGTTAAAAAGCTTTCAAGAAACAAGAACTTTTAATTTTTAATTTTGGCAAAGTGCAGATTCCTAAGGTGCAATTTATAGGGGAGATGTAAGTAGACAAGAAAATTTGTACGTAAAACGGCCCTAAAAATGTACGAATTTTTTTTTATTTTTGATAAAAATTAATCATTTTATTTCTGAAAAAAATTAAAAACAAATTGTACATTTTTATTTTATTTAAAAATGTTTTTTAAACCAAGCTTCAACGTATTCTAGTAGCCATTTTGAGCAAAAAAATGTGCCTCACTATTCAGACTAAAAAATTTTTAAACAAATTTTTAAAACAAAATAAGTTTTTTACCCGGTTAAGCCTGCAAAAAGCTTTTGTAAAAAGCTTTTTGTATACAAAACCTATAAAAAATGTTAACTCATCTTTCCTTCTACTGTGCAACTGATTTTCCAGGTCTTTTTTTATATAAAAAAAACAAAAATTTTTTTTTATCTTAAAGCTTAATTTCTATTTTGTTTTTATTTAAGCTTTAGTACAAATTTAAGTGATCTTTCTTTGTCTTCATTAAAAAAAGCTTTTTTACAAAATAAACAAGAACTTATAGATTAAAATCCGCACTGTTAAGCTAAAGTTTTTATTTTTAGTTTAAAAGCTACAAGAAAGCTTGTTAACAAGTTATGTTTATAACAAAAGTTTGTTTTTATTAAGTCTTGGAAGCTTGAATTAAAACAATTTAAAATCAAGCTTTAAGCTTAAGCTTTTAATTTATTAAGTCAAATAAAGCGTTTAAGTTTTAAAAGCTTGATGTTTTTAATTCTCAAACCAATACAGTGCTTTTTTTAACAACCTGCATTATTATTTCAATTTTTAAATCTTTATTCTTTCATAAAGCCCATAAGTTAAAAGGGTAATTAATTTTTTAAGAAAATCAGGCAATTAAAATTCAAATTCTAATACATTCACCCCTATTGTGGATTTTATTGGTCTAGATTGACCTATTTAATATAACAACATAAACCAATTATGCACTATAGCTGTATAAATTAGTGTAAATATGTGTATTTGTATGTAAGTTTGTTTGTGTGTTTCATTTAAATAGTTTTTTACTGCTTTTAACAAATTAAGCATTTCCGGTTTAAGGGTTTTTGTACTTATTACTTGTTTTTTTTTATATATTTATTTAGTTCTAATTTTAGTTAAAAAAAACTTCTCACTCTATTTTAATTAAGACTTTTTAGTGATGGAACGTTGAAGCCCAACAACAATAACGATTATATTTTTAAGTGGCACTTGAACAACAAAGTAAATACGTACAATCAAACGAAAAAATATAAAAACTAAACTTCATTTCTTTGTCATGAAGTTGTAGTAAAAATAAGCCAATAAGCCATAAGTAATTTCATGTTGTGAAAAGAAAATAGAAAATAAATAAAAAGATAAAAAAAAACAATTTAAACAAGTAAAAACCCAAATAAAGTTAATAGCTGACAATTATTTGAACGATTTACATACATACTCTAAGGGGTTCCAATAAGAAAAACTAAATCACCAACAGAGCAAAGTTTAAAAAGGGGATCTATTATTATTTTCTTCTTTTAACTTTTAAATGCCAAACTTTTTTTACAAAACATAACAACAGGAACACATCTCTACTCTACTGATAACACCATGGTTCAAAACAATATTTTAACATCTCCACAAAAAAAAAAGAAATTCTAGGCCAAACTTTTCATTATATCAATTAATTTAGCATTACTTCTTAAGAGCTATCGGCTGCAAGCTTTTTGTTGGAAAATTAATTTTTTGTTTAACTTCTGGGACACCCTAACTTTTCTGCAATTATAGAGCAGACACTTTACCTGCTTAAAACAAAACTATTATTTAATAGTTACAATAAAGAATTGGTTTCAAACTTTTTATGCTTTTCCTTTGACTATTGACTTTCAATCATTTTATTACTGTTTTGTATTGTTTTCCTATTCAAGTTAACATTTCTCTAACAAAAACATATGTTTATTCATTATGTTACTGATTGTTACTTATTTCTTTATGGCTTAATGCTTTTGTTTTGCCGTCTTATTACCATTCTGCTTCCAATTCAATTATTTATGTCTTTTTTTTCTTGTTTGTTTTCAGCTGCACCCTAAAATAATGTTGCACTTAAATGTTTTAAGCACTTGTCAGTTAGTACTTGCGTGTTTGAGTCTTTTGCTGCGTTTAGCATGTCGTTACACTTGAAATGTTTGTCTTAGTCGGCAATCGGCAAACGCTGGGCACCGCGCCTTTATGGTTCCTTTTTGATTACGCACTTGTGTACACACATTGTGGAAAATTAAAATATATTCATCAGCTACATTTAAGACTTAAAAAAGACTAGTTGTGTTAACGCTTCTTGTTTAAATTACACTAACAACAATGTGCAATAAACAATAAGATTGCGTCTCTTAAGAGAGCCTAAGCATAACATATACCATTGCAATTGTCAATGTATTGGGTGCCTATGCCTGGTCCAAATGCTAGAGTTTAAGTTTTGTTATACTTAAGTATTTTCAAACGGAAGTTATTAAGAAGTATAAATTGCCGCTCTTTAAATATGTAGTTTACTCTATTGGTATTCGCCCTAAAAGAAATAAATAGGTTTATGGGCTTGAATATAAAAGAGTTTTCTAGCTTTTTAAGGTTGTTAAGCACCGTTATGTAAAGTAACACTTTTGAGACATTTCTTAAACATCAAAGAGATTTAAGTTTTAATTCTTTTAGGTTTTAGTTAAAGTTTTAAAATTATAACTAAAAGGTTCCTTATAAAAAGTTTGTTTTATTTAAAAGATCTATTAAAGCTTTTGTTTCAAATGCTTTTAAGCTTTTTAAAAAACTTTCTTTAATTAAAAATTCCCTAATTTAAAGAATATTTTGAATAATTTTTTATTTTGCAAGGTTTAAAGCCTTAAGGTATTCAGAAAATGAAAAATAACTGAAATGCTAATCCCTAAGTTTATGAGGGTTTTTAGAAAGCTTTTTTGAAGTTTTTATAAAAGATGTTCTTGCTTGAAAGTATTCTTTACTTTTTAGATTTTTCAAAGCTTTTATTTAAAATGTTTTTAAGCTTTTTAAAATACTTTAATAATTAAAAATTATTTGCAAGTTTTGAAAAACCTTTTAAAAATTTTAAAATTTATAAATTTAAAAGCTTTAAATATTCTCAATAACTTTTTAATTGAAAAAGTTAGCTGTAATGCTAATCCCTAAGCTTGGCTTAATAAAAATAATGAATTTTTATTAAGAGCTTTTAAAGCTTCAAACAACTTTATTGTTATATCGAACTTTTTGCGTGCTTTTGCTCACTTTTTTATTAAAAGTACTTAAGCTTAGCATAACTCGTTTTACAAGTTATCTCATGATTAATTTTTTTCTTCAGTTAAATCGGAAAATTTTCTTGCATGGTAATGTGTCTGATTATACACAAATTAACCTAATATTATAACTTTCATAATTAAGTATGATTTAACAAATTTTATAACCCATAAATTGGTGAAAATACCATCACCCTCTTAAAAGATATGCAGTTTGTATCCACTTATTTAAAAAAACTTAATTTAAAAAAACATTAAACCTTAAACCAGCTAAACCAATGTTGACAGTAATAGACCGAGCGACGACGTTTAGCTACGTGACGTTTAAAAATATATATACAAATGGTTTGCCATAAAATCAACTAAATTTTGTTTTGTTTTCTTGACAGTTTGTTGTTATAAACACTATAGAAATTCAAACATATGCAAAAACTAAACTTTTTACCAACACACAAGTGGTTTCTTAATTTACTTTAAAACTTTGTTACTTTGATTGTCAGTCTAAGTAACTGCTTTTAACCTGGCAGTGATGATAAGTCTGCTGCTATTTAGCTTGCAGTTAAAAATATTACTTAAGCTCATGGGTGAATTTTGTTAAGGATTTATATCTAATTTGAGTTCGTTGTTAATGTGGAAATAAAAACTTTTGACATTTGACGTTAAAATATTAGAAAAACTTTATTTTAGGAAAAAAAAACTTGGGGGAAACTAAGCGCTTTTAAGCTGGCCTAGAGTTGACTTCATCAGACATCATATTTCTGCTCTTTTTTAAAGCGAAAGTTTCTTTTTGAATGTTTGTGAGCAAACAAAAGAAGCTGCATTAAAAACTTTTCATAAAAGATTGACGATTTTGTTGACGTTAATGATGATTATTACTTTTTATAGGATATTGATCATTTGAGCAAATTTTATAACAAAAAGTTGCAGTTTTGCGGACCCAAGTACACTGTATATTTTTCTGCATGTTCTACCTTACCTACTAAGATTAGTTTGCTCTTTTTAGGATCAGAGGCATTAAGATATTAAATTAGAGACTGTTAACCCTTAGGGAGGTCGAAATTTAATGTGGACAAAAACAACTTTTTTAAAAATTTTTTGCCAATGTTTTGTCTTTTCAAGGTTATGAGTTTAGAAATATGTAATTAAGGACTGTTGTCCCATATAGAAAAAACATTTAAGTCCTTCTTTTGACTTGTTTTAGATCATGCGCGTAGAAATTTTAAATATTAAAATATTGATCCAGGGGAAAATCGATATTGAACATGATTGAGGCCGAAACTCAATAAAGTGAACAAAAAGTACTTTTAACATATGTTTTTGGTACTTTTTTTTAAAGTAGGACCTAGTAAGCACTAATTAAATTTATTATGTTTTTAACTTTTAGAATTTTAAGCATTTTCAAACTTTCCAAATCGTGTTTGTTTTTAAAAAAAAAACTAATTTTTCTATTTATTTTTAACTTTCAGCAACACGCACTTGAAGCAAATGCAATATCAATGTACAACGATCCGGTAGCTTTTAAGCAACAACAAAAATATAAAACACATTTAGAATTATTAATCTTTAAAACATCTACTTAATAAAGAAAAAATCAGAAGCATTAAGGAAACTGAAATACAAAACCAAAATGTTGGATCGATGTGAAATGCCGGTAAGTAAGAAAGAAAAAATAAACTTAACTACCAGCTTTGGTTTCATATTAATAATTTAACTCTCTTTTGTAGGTTCAGATCGACAACGACAAATGTCGTCGCGATCGCGATACTCGTCTCTTAAATCCCCGGCTTGATTTGCCTTCCATCTGCAACGTAGCCAGTGCCCGGGGATCTTCGCGCAATCATCATCACTCAAATGGCCATCATCATCATGGTGCAACACATCAGCAGCAATCACAATTGCAACAACACATTACCAATAATAACATAATTCAACATAATCGCAGTCCTTCAAATGGTAATAACAATAACTTGGGGTCGCCGGTATCCTCAAACACAGTATCCTCGCATGGCAATTCGTCAAGTGGTGAGAGAGGCTCATCGACAAAGTCAAACAGTAGTACGGGTAGTGGCAACTCTGGCAGAGAGGAAATCAAATGTATAACACCAATGACACCATCAGGTAAATAATTTATTACAAAACTGTACGCAGTTTGCACTTTATAAATTTTTCCTAAAAGTATGCTTTTGTTTTTATATAAATGTGGGAGGTTAAAAGTATGCTGCATTAAAGGTTATGTTTGAATATTTAATGTTAAGCTTTTTTTTAAAAGCATTTAAATTTTAACTATGTTGACTTTTCGCTAAACAAATTGACATTTCTCTTTCCACTCTATTCCATTTGGTAAAGAAGGTCAAGGCAAAAATTGTGTGCATTTTTAAAGTGGAATTTCAACATTAAATAAATACCTGATGCGCTTTCGAAAGCAAAAGCTTTTGCAAATAAATGAAAATGTTAATGCTTTTAATGCTAAAATGTCAAGTATTAATTAGTAAAATTTTATTTTTTTAAAACAAACAAATTGTTAAAATAAATTTGTGCAAAACTAAACATGTCAGTAAAAATAAAGAGAAGAAAAAATATATAAAAAAGTTCAAAGCATACTTACGGCAAACCACCCAAAAGTAGACTATACAATTTGTTCTCCAATTAATTTAAAAATTTTTTCTCGTGTTTCTTTTTATGCATTTCTATTGCGACCGTGAAGAGGTAATTAAAAAGTACAGCAACTATTTGACTGATATGGAATTTGAAGAATTGAGAGTGTATAAGAAAATCTGGTATTTTGGACAAAATGCCAATAAGAATTATTCCAACAAAGTGTCGGCGTCTACAAATGATTCTGGCTATGATGATGATAATGGCAATTATAAAATTGTAAGTAGAATTGGGAATCAAAATCGTATAAACTTTTAAATCTTCGTCAAAGTTTAGTTTTAAAATTTGAAAGATAAATCTTAGCTTAACAAAAGCTCTTTAAAAGCATAATTAAAGCTTTAAATATTTAAATTTTTTTAATCTTTAATTTTTAGATTGAACATGATCATATTGCTTTTCGTTATGAAATTTTGGAAATTATTGGCAAAGGTAGCTTTGGCCAAGTCATTAGAGCTTTGGATCATAAAACTAACACTCATGTTGCCATTAAAATAATACGTAACAAAAAGCGTTTCTTAAACCAGGCTGTGGTCGAGCTAAATATATTGGATGAGTTGCGCGAAAAGGATGCAGACGGATCTCATAATGTTATACACATGTTAGACTATATGTATTTTAGGAAACATTTGTGTATTACCTTTGAGTTGATGAGGTAAGTGTAAAGGAATAAAAATATTTTAAACTGTTTTCTAAATGAAATTGAGGCTTAATTTCTACAAGGTTTTAGTTCGAAATTGCAAGTTTTTTTTATTAAAGCCTGTAAGGGGCCATAGACTAGAAAAGGAAAGGCTTCTTAAAATATATAAAAAAGCTTTAAGATTATAGATTACAAAAAGTCATAAAATAAAATTACAAAATATATATTTTTACTTGTAAAATGCTTAAAAAGGTTTAGAACCTGATAATTTCCCTCTAGATGACACAGTTATCTTGAATTTATCTTAATCATTTCTTAAGCTACAAAAGATTTGTAAAGTTTTTATACAGCTTTTACAAAAAAATAACGCTTTTAAAATAAAACAATTTGAAATTTGAATAAAAAAGATTAATAAAAGAAATAATTATACAAAATCTTTTGTAAGTCAAAAAAAAATTTTATGAATTAACGGTTAGAAACTTTTTTTAAAGCTTTAGGCCTTTTAATTGTTTTTTTTTCTAATATAACAAAAATCAGTTTACCACTTTTTTCTGGTTTCTGTAAAAATTTTATTTTTATTAAATATTTTTATTGAAATAATTACAAGCCCATAAAAATATCGTAAAAAAATGCTATAATTTGCCAATAAAAAAAAGAACAGCAATCAAACAGGCACGACAAATATTTTATTTAATAAAAATAGCAAATAGAAACTGACATGAAAGGGTTTTGGTTGCCTGTTAGTCGTCTATATATTATCGCTTCCTTATTTATTGTTATTATAATAATATTAAATCTGCATTATGGCATAGAACAAAAAGGCTCAAAAACATGCATTTTCTAATAGATGGTTATAAAAATAACAAAAACAACAACAACGTAAAGCTCACAATGTTTACAAGGAAAACTTAATGCATGAACTTGAAACCATGCATGTCCTTAGCGTCATTATTGGCAGAGTAGTTAAGTATTTGAAAAGGGGTAGACAATAATGTGGGATACTCCATATATACACGAAATAAAAGATATATTATAACTTAAAGAGGGCGTAGGAAAAAAAATATTAGCACAAAATTATTTGTTTGATTGCACTAAATTTTTGTCAAGATAGAGGTTTAAAAATAAAACTCCTTAAATAAAACTGTTATACGCAGCTTACTATAAAAAGACAGTTTAAGACAACATCTTACTAAAAAAAAATATTATAAGTTTTACAAAACACAAACCGTCATACTTAGAAAATACATATGTGTATATATATAAGGCTTGTTATTCAATAATTCTTTAAAAAACCCAATTTCACAACTGTTAAGGGTAACTTAAGTTTGGCCTTTAAATTACATGAAATAAACTAAATGTTTTTTTTAAAGTCTTCTCAACCTTTGACATTTTCAAAAAATTATTTTACGCAATGCGTATCACTTTTCTAATCTACCACTGACGTCCTTTCAAAAAGTTCCATAGTTATTTATAACTAAGGTAAACAAGCAGTTTATATGTTTTGTGCTTGTTGCTTTGTGCTTAAGCGTAGGCAACATTTATTTAAAAATTGTTTATTTGCTTTTGCTCCTAAAATTAGGCATGTTTTATTAATAATAAAGGTTAACGATGCGTGCATATGCCAAGAGTATGAATATGCTTTTGTAATCAAAAGTAACACAATATTTGTTGGTTTTGAAAATGGCTTAAAATATTTTTTGTATAAAAATTTTGTTCAAAACCTAAAATCTTTTTATTATTTTCTAAAGGTGAAGCCTTTAATTTTGTTGAGAAAAAAGTTTTTAAAGGTTAAAAAAAGAGACAAACTATTTAAAATATCTCCGAAAAAATAATTGTTTAAGATAAATTTAAAATATTTTTTTTTATATATTTTTGCAGCCTTTAAAAAATCTATTACTTAGTTTCTTTTTAAACACTTTAAATCCAATTTTTATAAGTGGCATGTGGGGGGTATCTGCATAATGAACGTTTAACAACATGCAAATGTGTATCTTAAATATGTATCTTAAATATTTGTTTAGTTTTTTACAAAACATTTACAACACTTTCCAAAATTATGGCACAAACAAACAAATATTTATGTGCAAAAGTAGAATACAAAAACGTAAGCCCCTTAAGGTTATGCTATTATATTTGTTAGTTAATTCAATATTTGCCTGCAATGGTTTTAGTAAAATTTTAAATGGAAAAATAATTTTGGTTAGTTTTTTTCCAAAGGCCTTCACTTAAGGTTAAGTTCAGCAAAGAAAAATTTTAAACTAAGAATGGAATTTTGTTTGTGTAATGCTTTTTAGAAAAAAATTAAACTTAAGTACACTTAACTTGAAAAACTTGGAAAAACTATTAAAACAAATAAAAGAAAAATTACAATAAAAACTTGTAGATAAAATTTGTAAGATAATTTTAAAAGTAATAACAGCTCTTGAGCTATAACAAATATAAACAAAATAAAAAAATTTTAAACAAAACTTTTTATGTTATTTGTAATTTATACTTTTTTTATTTAACGTAAACAAAGTTTTTTTAATCTAAGAACTCCCTTAAATATACTTTAAATTTTGTTTTTGTTAACACAACAAAGTATGCTATAATTCCCTACTAAACCTACATACACATAATTTTTTTAATATTTCCTTCTTAAAAATTTTTTTCTTAAAACGTTTTTTTAAAATTTATGGCTGTACTACATAGAGCGATAAAAATAATTTTTTCTTCAACAACAAAGGAAACCAACAAAAAATAAATGCTTGAAAAAAAATAATAAATAATTTTTACATAAAATTAATAAAACATTTTTAACTTTAAAGAATACACAAACTTTAATATACAAGATATAAATTCTTTTAAGCAAACAACAGAAGGCAAACTTGCAAATTTTGCTTTTGTTTAAAACTAAAGGCATCATGTTTTATTGTTTGTTTGCAAGTTTCTTAGAAAGGCTTATGTATATAAATAGGAAATTCATAAAAATTTATTGAAAAGTTTGTTGGCGTTTTTTGTATATATTATTTTAAATTATAACTTTTTTGAACGAAAAACAAACGCAAATGGCAATGCTTTAGAAGCGAAATAAACTTTATCCTTAAAGTAGGCAATTTTTAATGAAAATTTGCTTGCGAATGTTTCTTTAAATAGCAACAACATTTATTATAGTTTTATTAAACTTTTTAAAGAAATCTTCTAAACAATATTTCTTTAGCCAAAAAAAAAACTCTTAAGAGACGGTTTTGTTAGGCTTTAAATTTTTTTTTTTGGTAATAAGTAATCATGAAAAAAATCATCAGAACCTACATATTTTATCGTTTCAAATAAATTGCTAGAAATTATATAAAAATAATAATAATAAAAAAAGCAACAATAAGCATAATAATAATATGAAAGTTATCCAGCTGTAATAAAATTACACAAAAAGCCATAAAGAAAAGTCAGCGAAAAGCTTAACACATTTGCGGCACATTAACGAACGCATATCTGTATGTCATACATTAAGACAGCTTATTGTGACTAACGAAACAGTAAAAAAATGCTAGGAGAATAAAAATGAACTAAATTGGCATATGATAAGGCCTTTCAAAAAATATTAAAGCATACGCTACGGTGTAGAACATATGTTAAGGCAAACTTTAAGAATTTTTTTAAGGGCAAATAACAGTTAGTGTTACGTAAAAGAATCTTTTTTAAAAAACTAAGATTTAAAATTTTGCAAATTTCAGACCTTGAAAAATTAATGCTTAATAAATTTAATGCATACTTTTAGATGCTGCTTAATGTACGCCTTAAATTAAAGAACTCTTTTTCAATTTTTATTTATTTGTTTTTTTTTTTTTTTGTAAAAATTTGTAATAAATAAGATGTACTAACTGAACATGACGTCAAGTGTTAGTGATTATTTTAATTCCAGGCTTCACCAACATAAACACTATCTATTCATGCCAATATAAAAGAGCAACAGCAAAAGTTGTGTTAAAAAAATGAAAACAAAAAATAAATAAAATAAAAAAATAAATGAATAATTGGATGTGGGTAAAACTATTTTCGAAAAATTTAAAAGAAAGACATACAGTTTTGCAGAAAATCTTAAAATATTACACTGCCACGTTTTCCTATTTCGAAAACGTTTGCTTATTTTACTTAGACTTACTCCTATATACTGATGTATACCTGTAATAGTTAATGGAACTGTTCTAGACGTTTCCACAGCAGAACTAAATACCCATCCTAAAACTATGCCAGACAAAACTACTGTTTTGCCCTCTGATTAGGGTTGCAATGTTGCCAATGTACTCAAGTTAATAGCACTTTGTCCTTTTTTTAAGCAGTCTATTTAAGATACTTTACCTAGATTTTTATTTGCAAATCAGGCACGTTTATGTTATTATTTAGCTGTTCCAAATAATTCATGGTAGTTAATTATTTGTTTAGTTTGTTCTCAAAACTCACCAACATATCAAGTGGGCTTTGGATGTGCCTTAAGGTATGATGTACATTTGGAGTTTGCTTAACAACTTAAATATTACAGCACGTTTAAATATAAAAAGGCTGAAGTCATTATCTTTGTTATAAAGGCTGGGGCTACCTAGCATTTTGCGGGACGCGGCTGCAAAAAATTGGCTACCAATTTGAGCGTATGAGCTGCTATGGTAATATTAACATAGTTTTATTGCATACTTTTAGGGGACAACATAATAATTTTTGAGCAAAAGAAAGTACATTTTTCATTTCTTTTCTGCAGTCATTACAAATCAAATTAGGTTGTGGTTGAATTTAATTTTCTAAGCAACGATACTTGAAATTAGTGTTAATCCGTAACAAGCAAAATAAGCTTTAACACCCCTATTTTTAAGGGTTAACTTAAGTAGGTTTGTCACAAACCACTCACTGCTAGCTTATCCTTTAAATTTACCACAGTGGCTAGAGAGAAGGAAAAGAATAAAACAAAATTTCCCCCCAATCTAATAAAATATAATTTTCATAACTTTAGGCTAGAAAAAAATCCAGCACTATGTGAGTATCGTTTTTTTTTTAATTTGATTCTTTAGCCGGCCATAATATTTATTTATACGAGTTTATGGTCAACACTTTATTACAGTAACCATTTACTACAAACATGCTGTTGTAGCATTTATGCATAAACTCTTACTGGTATAAAGAGCCAAAAACATTCAATCCACATGTGTTTTTAAAACCAAAAATAGTTATTATATTCGAACATTAAATGAAAAGAAGCAGCCACAAGGAATCATTGGAGAGTCAAGCAAAGGACACCGTTTTGGTGGTATTAAACTAGTTCTTTTGAAAATTCAAGTGTTTTAAAAATTTCTGATTTGACTTTGTTTTTTTTTGCCGGAAAAAAAAAATAATAATTTCTGTTTATTATTTTATAATTCTAAGGTTAAGGTAGGTTAAAAAAATTAAAAGAATATTTTTTGTTGGTTAGTGTTGTCTGTGTGGGTTCTATGTTTGACTAGATTTTTGGATTTATCACTTTAATAAGATGTCGGTGTATTTACTATGTCAATCCACTTGCAACACATTAAAACATTCGTGGAAGTTTTTTGTAATTGTTAATTATAATAATTTTTATACTACAGAAATGAAAGAAAGGGAAAAAAAGTCTATTGTAGTGCTCTTGGCTTATATAACACTTTTTGTCCCCCCTGTCCATTTGCAATAAAAGGTGGTGTTAATATCTACTTTTACAACCCCTAAATTATGAGCGAAATACCACAAGCAAACAAAACAAAATGAAAAAATCCACATAAAGACAACGACATCAAATCTAGGTTATTGTACAAATCGCATGTATTTTAGGTTTAATGGACAATGGAATGACATAGAATGCATAAAAAAAAGAAGAAGAAACATTAAAAATATATACCACCATAAGATAAATATTTACAGCGCTGACCTATTGGCATTCTTAAATGGATGGACGAAAAAACAAAGAAAAGTTATACATATATAAAAATATAAAAAAAGGTAAATTGTATTAACTTATGATGTTTTCGTTTGCCGAAAAAATATGTAACATTTTTTGCACTTTTTTTTTAAATGTTGCATATTTTAAGGATAAAGTGTTCGCCCTCATTTAAGGCGATATTGTTGCATTTTTTGCACCGTAAAAATGTACAGTTTTGTAAGTGCTCTCAAATCAATTTCAATGCCCTGATATCTATTTTAATAATTTTTTTATGTTAAAAGTTAACATTTTTAGAAAAACACTTCATCCTTAAGAAATGCAACATTTTTTTCTTTAAGTGCAAAAAATGTTAAATTTTTTCCGACAAACTTATAATTTGTACACTATATAAACCCTTACATACGTTCGTATAAAGCAAGAATATTGATGGAGAAAACAAGATATTTTGTTATCACACAAGGCAGGTGTCTTCATTAATAATTCAATGCCTTAGAAAGAGGAGACTAGTTTGTGTCACTTTGATTTTGTCTTCCGCTTTTTGTAGAAGACTTGATTTTATGACAATTTAGGCTGACAGTTCTAAAATCAAATTAACTTTAAGAGAGAGAGAGAGAGAGAGAGAAAGGCTTTGTCCCAAACAGTTACCATCATCAATGAATTATAGGGATACAGGGAAAGGAATCCTATTTATCTACGATTTTTACACTTTGTTTAATGACACTGATATGAAGAAACAAATTGCTTTTGTAACAATATCAGGTTGTTTCAAGTTTTTTTTTTTAATTAGAGTCGGACAAGTTGATACTTTATAAGGCCCAAATATAGGCCTTATTTTTAAACTTTAAGAAGTTTTTTGACAATACAGGCAGAAAAATTATTTTAAACATTTTTTTCGCAATAAAAAAAAATGTCTATAAATTGTTAAACAAAAGCTAAAGAAAAAATATCATTTCCGAATTTTAAATTATTTAAAATCCGCCCTAATACAGGCCATACTTTTAATTCGAAAAAATACAAAAACCAAAGATTTCAAATAAGAAATTGTAAAAGATTTAATAAAAATCTTTAATGTTGTTAAATAAATATTAATTAATTGCTATTTAATAAAGCCTTAAACTTACTATAGTTATTATAATGTCACTTAACTATAAACACTTTTTAATCGTTACGTGCTTAATAGTGACAAAAAAAATTACACAAAATATTCATTTTTGCTTGCCTATAGTTATTGGAATTAGAAACAGATATACATACATATGTATATGCACATTAACTTTGGTTTAACCTGTTGTTATAGTATGTAAGAACTAGCAAATATATTAAGAAAGCGTAATTGATTGTGCTTTTAAAATATAAGCTAATTTGTTTTTGTGTGTAGCTGTGTAAAGAAAGGGCATAGCAAATATATAATATATGCTTTTTTAAGAAAAAAACGTGTTCAATTGTAACCAATTGATGTCAAATAATTTGACATTATCGCAAAAATTGCGATTCGCACGCGATGCACTTTTTACCAGGTTTGTTTTTCTAACGTACAAAACAAAAAACCGTAATAAAAATAAAGAAAACCCACACATACTTTAAGGTGAAAACATACCACATACTAAATGTGTGTGTGTGTCTGGTAATATTTGTGTGTTTTACGTGGCTTTTTTTCTAAAAATACTTGCTCAAATTATAGCAAAACGGCAACAACTTTAATGTTTGAACATTGAGTTTTTTCTGCTTTAAAGGTCATAAAAAAAGACGACAATAATTGCTTAGCCAATTTTTAGGCTTTATTACAATTTAAAGCTTTTAAAAACTGTAACAGCCGGGCATTTAAAAAGAAATTTATGGCTTTTGTGCTTATGCAAAAATTTTAATGTCTATAGAACACGGGTTTTCCGCCCACAATATAAAATAAAACATTTAAAATAAAAAAAATTTTTAAACAATTTGCTCTTATTTTTATATTTAATTACTTTAAAGCACGTTTTTTTTATTTTCTTAAGAAAATAACAAAACAAAAATTGCCAATTTATGTTCGGTTTTCACTTTAAAAACTTTTTGACTTTTGCTTTTTTGCCTTTGCCACTACTTACTCACTGCCTTTATATATTTCAACATGTTGTCGTCAAAAATTACTTGCTTTCAGCCAAAGCAGTTTATTTCCTTTAAGGGTAACACGCAACTGTAATTAATTGGTAAACTTCTGAAAAAATTTTTTTTATGCAACCGGAAATTTGCCTTAAGTTAGGCAACACATTTTTTGGTGTTCAATTAAGCCTTAGGGCAGAGTGTTCACAACTTAAGGTTGCTAAAAGCTGGATTTTTTTAGTCCTTTATTTTATGGCTTTATTTTAAAATATTTGCTGGCTTACATATCAACTAAACGATTTCTTTCGGCTGTCCGTAAAGCATTCATTTTAATAAGAATTTCAGAAAATGTTAACTAAAACATTTTTTTACAAAACGTATTTGATAGAAATAAATTTTCATAATTTATTTTTAATTTAAATTGAACATTAGAAACCAAAAGGTATGTCTTTCTAAATAACTTTAATGATATGAACTAGAATCAAAATTTTCCAATCAATCTTGGAAATTTTTTTTTAAGCATAAACAACGAAAAAGCAACATTCTTCCAGGCAAAATAAAAAAGGCCAAGCAAAAATTGGCTATCACCTATACACTCCATTGCAAAGCTATAAGTAGGCCTTTATTTTGTCATATTAATTGCGCTTATTGGCTGGTAGCAATTGCGTTTTAGGTCTATTAAAAACTATCAAGTTGAAATTAAACCAAATTCCAAATAAAATATAAAAGCTTGCAATGATTTAATTTTTCTTCGCCTTAAGGTTAACTATAATTTTTTGTAGTAAAACAACAATAAAAGGTATGCTTTAATATTTTTGCGAATTCTATTTAAAGGATACATTTAATGTACCTATAATAATGCAACGCAGTGTATAAAGAAAAATTTCACAATATACGTTTTATATTTTACTAACTTTATTACAATGTCAACAGAGCAAATGTTTGTTATTTCTTACAAACAACTGTTGCTGTTGTCACCCTCTCTCGTTCCTATTCTCTTTGTAAAGATTCTTATTGAAATGCGTGCTTTGCTCACATAAATATAAATCCTAATAAATGCAATAAAATAGGAGGATTTGTTGTTAAAGTTTTTGTCTATAAAAATTTAATACAATGGCAATTTCCATTAATAAAAATTTCTTTATAAAAAGAAATACCAGTTCATTACACACACACATACTTAGGCTGCACACATACAAACAAATGATAATTTTGAAGATTTGTTTATTAAAATGTTGGAAATTTTTGTAGTTTTAACAATTAATAAATAAAAGCATACATTAAGGCGCAATAAAATTATTTGTTATTTTTACTTTTTGTATTATTTAAGAAACAACAAAGTGTCGATATGCCTTTATTAGTGCAATATTTTTTTTTAAGATTTTAAAGAACGACAATGCGTGCCGTTAGCAATAAATAACAAAAAAAAAACAATTAAAAAAGTTTGGTAAATTACCTGGGGCCAAATCGTCGCATTCGATTCGAATCGAAATTTCACTCGATCGATCGAGTTGTCAATGCTTTAAGTATAGGAATTCTAATAAGAATTTTTAAATTTCGATTCGAATCGAATGCGACGATTTGGCCCCTGGTACATTTTGAGAAATCAAGTACAACAAATACTAGACATTTTGTTAAAGTAATTTAAGTACGTAGGTTGCATTAAATTTTTTTTTAGAATTAACTAATTAAACTGTGACGTCTTGGTAATATTCTGGAGTGCTCCTTAGTTGCTTTCAATTAAAAGAATACAATTTTTCCCATAACACCAAGTAATGATTTTCTTTGTTTATTTATTTACCTTGACGGGGAAAAAATTTGCCACAGTTTTTTTTGCGTTTCTGCCTTAATTAAAATAACAACAGACAAAACGTATTTAACAAACAAATTAAAGCCTAACATTAGGATGAACTAAAACGTAATTAAACAAAGCTAAAGCATACATTAGAAAAAATTAAACTTAAAAATAACATTTAATCAAGTTAAATTCTAAAAGTATGAATTGCATTGCAGTTAAATATAATTATTTCTAATTAAAATTTCTTTTACAAGACTTTGAGGTAAACAAAAGGTAGCATTTTATGAAAATGCTCAAATGATTTAAAATTTTGTTTTTGTGTTAGAGAAATTATTTAAGAAAGCCTACATTTTCTTTTTAACAACATGTCAGATAATTTTATTTGTCAAGAAAAATTTTAAAATAAGAACGAAATTTTTTATAAAATGTGGAAAGTTTAAATTTTTTCGTAAAGAAAATACTCTTCTTGCCACAAGGACGCCTTGAGGTTCACAATTTTATCTCTTGCTTACATATCCCTAAGTTGATTTTGTTAGTTTTGTTTAGGAAAACATTTTTTTAGCCGCCTTAAGTATTGTTTAAATTTACAAAATCTTTAAAGCCTATCGTAAGGCTGTAAATAATAATAATAAATAAGATGTTTTTAAATCTTTGTAACACAAGAAAAAAAAGGATGTGTTAAGTCCTAGGCTTATGTTTTTGATACGCATCAAGCGAAATGTAAAATCAGATAACAATAGTCAACTAAGCTTTTAAACAGCTAAATATTCAATGAAGAAAAAAATCATAGAATGGAAAATTGTTATCTTCTAGTTTTTTTTAAAGAACCAAAAAGGGGATTCATGTACCACATAAGAAAGTCATTCAAATTAAACAACGTTGAGGCTAGAAAGCGCCTAAAAGTATGGCAGTTGTTTTTTTAAATCTAAATAGCAATTGATTTTTGTATTTTTTTTTTTTTTGCTAAGTATCAGGCAGCACTTGTTACATAAGTTATTTACAAAAGTTATTTGATTAATTCTGTTATTTTAAATAATAATAATAACACATATGTACACAATATTATGTATTTATATTGTCATTATTTTCGCAATAAATTTAAATTAAAAAGACATTTTCGTTAAGGAGTGTATTAAACAAAAATATATATAAAAAATATTTTAAGTTGCACGCAATTACTTGTCTTATTGTTGTTTGGAAAAGTTCGGAAACAATTGCGGATAGTATTCTTTAATTATACATTAAACATAAAGTACCTTTATATATTTGGATTCGTAAAGTTTCCTTTTTTTGCATATGTCTGCCAGATTTTAAGGTTAAGTTCATCTAAACCTACTTGTTAAAAAAAGTTTTTTCGAAGAATTTTTTGCATGTTAGATAAGTTGTTTTTATTTTTTTTTTTCGCAAACTCTTGTGCATTAGTACAAAATCATATAGAATAAAAATTAAGGAAACAGATATTTGCAATAACTTTTACAAACTTTCTTTTGAAATCACGACTAACAGGGTAACTTGTGAACGAAGTGGAAGTACACCCATACGTTATAATTTGGTTTGCATGTCAAATAAAAATTTAGGCGACAATAAGACCAAATATCAAAAAAAATCACAAAAACATTAAAACGATACACTTTTTAAAACCCACTAAATAATGCAAATTTTTGTTAAGCCTACAACTATGCAGTAGTAAGTAGAATGCTTAGCAGTCAAAGGTATACTTTAGGTTTTTTTTGTTGTTGTAAAATGCCTAATTATTTGATAAGAAATCAAAAAAAAAAAAAATAAATAAAATGTAAGCCATAAAAATGTACAAACGAAAATTTGATTGTTAAAAAAGGAAAATAAAAGTAAAGTAAAAAATTGGAGAAAAAAAATCTGGAAAAGTTAGGGCATTAAATTCTTAAAAAATATACAACAAAACATAAAAACGTATGTAATTAACGAATTTTTTTAAGCTAAAAAGTGCAAGCTTGCTTCTTTTTAAGTTAATTTTTTTTGTTGTATACATTTAGGCAGTTTTAAAATTGTTTTGAAATACCTTCCAGTTAACAAGTTTTTAAATTTTTAGTTCAAATAAACAGAATTTTTAATGTGTATTATTTAAGGAAATTAATTTTTAAACAGCGCAATATAAAAAAAACAGATTTTCAGACCTTTTTACTTAGTTTACTTAGCCCTTAAGTCATGCTCAAATTTCTTACTAAATCTTGTTTACTTTAGCCTTAAACTATGCAATACTTTTTTAATTCTTTAAGTATGTTATTTTAAAATTTTTTATCTAATCTTTTTTTATTTTTCTCTTTTCAGTCTTAATTTGTATGAATTGATTAAAAAGAACAATTACAATGGCTTTAGTATGAGTTTAATACGTCGTTTTTGTAATTCAATTGTAAAATGTTTACGCTTATTATACAAAGAGAATATCATACACTGTGATCTCAAGCCGGTAAGTAAAGCTTTTATTAAAACTAACCCCATAATTTTTAAAATAACTTTATTTTACGTCAAAAATACTTAAGACTTTGTTTTTTAAAAAAATTTTCAAAAGCGACAGAGATTTATAAAATTAATCCAGGGTTGCCCAATTTTTTTATTTAATTTAACTTTTTCTTCTTAATTGTTTTTAGGAAAATATCTTATTAAAACAACGTGGCAGTAGCTCTATTAAAGTTATTGACTTTGGAAGCTCATGTTATGTTGATCGTAAAATCTATACATATATACAATCGAGATTTTATCGTTCGCCGGAAGTTATACTGGGCTTGCAGTATGGCACTGCAATTGATATGTGGAGTTTAGGTAAGTTATCAAGAATTGCAAAAAAAAAATATCTGAAAAAATATATATAATGATATAAATCTAGCTTTTTAGTAAAAGATGTTTTTTTTTCATAAATTTCATGAAACTTAAAAAGTGACTCATTAAAGGCGGAGATGGTGTGAAGAAAATTTGAATTTCCACCACAAAGTAACTTTTAGAGCTATAAAATGTTACACTTAAGCCAGACCAAACAAACCCGTTTTTAAATTCAACTATAAAGTAGGAATTTGTTTAAAATTTAAAACCAGTCTCATTCAAGTAACAATGCCTTTAACAACTTAAGCAAAAGCTTTTAGACAATTTAAATTCTAATAAACAACTACAAGTCCTTTCATGTTCCTGGAATATTAATTAGTGTTGAGGCTGCTTTGTCACTTTTACTTTTCATATTTTTAATTAAAAATTATTTATTCTTGCAGTTTATTTTTTTATATTTTCTACCATTAATACAAATACATAATTCTATGTGTGTATTTATGTACATCTTAGATAAATGTTTATTTCAATTTTATTCATTTGAAAACAGTAAAAGCTCATAATGAATTGCCGTAATGTAAGAAGACTTTTAAATTATTCCAGAGGACTTTCACTGTTGAAAATGTTGTGATGTGCATGCATATGTATTTAGTTAAAAGGATTTCTATATTTATACATTTTCACTTTTTTTCGATAGACAATAGGTATGTTCACAAGTTGTCCTAATTCTGAAACCCTAAAATGAAAATATGCAAAACCACTGTTGTCAAAACAAAAAAAGAAATGTTTGAGTCGTAGATACCAGGAATGTGACCATTTTGTTAACAGCATCTTTAGTTAGAAGTTTTTCCGGTTCTGATATTAAATAAAGTGATCAGATTTTTTAGCAGGGCTTAAAACCAATCACCCGCTCTGTTTTATTAGCTTTAGTTATATGGCGAAAGTTAAGAGGAGATGCACATTATTATGGTTAACTATCTGGGTGACCACTGTCTGGAACTAAATGTTTGTGAGCCAAGTACCTACCCCTAAGAATTGGCCTCCCCCGTCTGCGTTTGTCGTGGAAGTTGAAACTCAGCGCTTAAGCTGTTGTATTTATTCGACGAACATGACCCAACTTGCGCAATCCCCATAATTTATTGGGCTTAACTACGCTTATGTCGGGACTTAGACTACACAGCTCAGGATTCGTTCTACGCGTATACTCGCCGTTAGCACAGAACGCGCCATAGATTTGCAAAGGAATTTTCTCTCAAAAATACCCAGTAGTAACGAATTCCGGGTAGATTAAGGGTGTTGTACAGTGTTATTGTAGTTCTTGTGATCTATATTTTAACTGCCTACTAGCCCAATGTAGCATTTATTTGCCAGAACGATCCTTTGCCTTATTTCGATGCAAAAATCATTTTTCTATTGATGTCGGAGGCAAGCTATATAAACAGTTGTACTTTAACGACGATTCAATTACCCTTCACAATGCCGCCTTTCCGTCATTGCAAAGTTTGTCTAAATCATTTGGAATCATTTGTTCACCATTGGACCTATTCTACACGATTTCTTTTCAGTTCTGGAAAAAGAACCAGTCAATGTCATTCGTATATGCAAGAAGGTAGCAATCTTTATTTTTCACTATGCTTGTTTTATTACCTTCTGCTTTTTCTCTCTTAGTATATTAAAAAAATTGCAAATAATTTGTGATCCTATCGAAGACATCTTTTAGTGGTGAATGTTTTAGAGAGGTCACTTCCTGTTTTTACTGAGGATCTATTACTACTCAGAGTCATTCAACAAAGGCGTTCGGGTTTCGATTGGATTTTATACGCACACAATGTTGTATGCTCATAGCTATGTACTTAGAAAAATTAAAAGGGCGACGAATTTTCTTAACGGTTCCTATTTCTCACCTCTTACGTAAGCCACATTCTATTGTCCTCCTTGCAATTGCTGTTTCCTGCAACACTACGGTTTGATGGACCCATCAGCATACTCAGCCCCTGGGTCAATTTAGGTTTCTTCAGCTTCAGGATTTCCCCTCTATTATTCTGTTTTCAGCCGCACTAAGGGACCCTGCCCGTTTTGGCACTTTTTAATCGTTCCACAGTTTCTCCAATAGTCGGCCTTTGTTGCAAGGATAAGAACACAGAATGTAGGCGAATATTTCTATTTCTTCCTTTCCCCCTGTAATTTACTATTAACAAAAAGCGTTAAGTGCTTACTTATTTCAATACTGCGCTATAATTAAATTTTATTATTTATAAAATCTATCTATTCCCCTCGTCTTTCTTTAACACTTTTAATTTGTTTATTGATATTTATTACTTTCTGCAACAACTCATGATGCTGCATTTTTATAGAAACTTATTCTGTTTCAAATAATTGGCTACTTGTCAAGGATGTTGTTTTTTTTCGTTATTGAAATCATAGAAGCAAAACTGTTTAGAGGCATTTAAATGTATATGAGATGGAAATTTCAAATAAATGTGCAATATATGAGATGTAATTTAATATTGAAAAATGGTCGTTTGTATATTACTTAAGGTCAAGGGTAATGCAGTTTTAATGATTGAAAATTGCTTGCCGCATTTAAAGTGACTGAAAAGGGTTTTGTGTCATTAGTGTTTTAGAGAAACGTACTGTTTGAGGTAGTAAAATCGCATATGAAATTTAGGTAAAAAAATTAAAAGGAAAATTATAAATGTAAAGAAGTACCTTTAAGAGTTATTAAAACAAACTTAAACTTTTTTTCAATGTATTGAATTTGAAAAAACTCACCATGAATTTTGTTTTAAATTTAAAAGAAAACTTAAATCAATTCAAAATTTAAAAATTAAATATATAATTAATATATAATTGATCCTTTACGAATATCGGGCACACATCCATTTTATCTGCATTAGATTTTTGTTTAATTTGGGATTCTTTTAAAAAGTATTTTCTTAAACTTATTAATTGTGTATAAAGTTCCAAATTTCACTACACTTCAAGTTGGGCAAGAGCACTTAACATTAAGTGTTAATTAACTTCCTTAACATTGTTGGATATTAAATTACGAAATTCCTTCAAACAAAAGCACTTAACACACAATGAAGCTCGAGATATAATTTTATATGTTTCTGCATGCTCTTCCATTTCATATATTTCTTTTGTTAGTTTTTCCTAAAACCATCATAAAATTTAATTAGAAATTCTGGTCTGTCATTAAAGATCACAAAGGAAACATAAACAGAATTATGTCAAGTAGTCCTTGATAGGGCAAAAAGGATATTTTTTTTTGTCAAGTCCTTTCATACAAACAAACATTTTCCTCGTATGAAACTTGTTTTAGTTCGTTATTTGGGCAGACAAAAAATACTGGAATAAATTTATGTTTACAAAGTGGGTCAGGATGTATGATTAAATTGCTATTAAGCGAGTAATTATTTACACAAAAACTCTCACATTCATAAAACTAATTTGTAAAAAATGTTTGTTTAATGTTTCCATCCGCAAAATATTTCTGTGTGCAAGTGTGTATGTGAGTTAATGACTGTTTAAGTTGGCGTTTAATAATTTACAAATATTTATAATAATTAGGAAGCGGGGAAAAAACAGAATTACCAAATAGTTTTGCTGGCAATTTGGCGGAGTTTTCTTTAAGGTCAATTTGTGCCAAAGTTTGTTAAATGTTTAAAGTGCGTGTTTGGCATCACAAAGTTTTTGTACTTGGAATTTTTGTTCTTAGAATTTTTGTTTTGCTTTTGAATGTTTTTCTTTTAAAAATCTTGGCATTTTGTTCTGCTCTAATATTTAACATTATTAAAAGGCCCGAAATTTATCGCGGTTTTTTTTTGGATAATTTCTTTCTTAAACTAATTAATTTTTTAGGGCAAATGTGTTTATGTTAATTTTTGTTTTAAAATTCTCTTGTGAACTTTTTTATGCAAAATTAATTTCTAAATTAGTGATAATTGAAAAAAATTTATTAAAAAAAAACAATTTTGCCAACATAATCCAAGAAGAAAAATGACTCTTCGAAGCCAGCTATGAATTTTCGTCAGTTTTCTATTATATCGTCTATTGCTCTAAAAAAAATAGTCACGACAAAACTAAATAAAAGGAATAATCCAATTTTAAATAATTTGTAAATTTATTTTGAATATTGTATTAAATTATGAAGGAGGCGAAAATGCCTAAATTAGGAATGTCGAAACTAAAGGCAAAAGATACATATGTGTCGTCAGTGAATACAATTGTCATGAAAGCTGATAATATATCCTATTTTGCCATGTTCGAAATGCCAAAACTAAAACTTACACTTCCACCTTTTTAACGTGACATTAATTTTCATTAATTTTATAATTCTCATTTGGTTTTCAACTAGTCTGGGATAAAGGAAACAGTTTGTTGAAACAAACACGAGCAGCTACTGATACAACTCGTCTTCTTTTTCAAATGGGCTACTTGAAACTCAAAACGATTCAAACCCGTTACCTGTTTCCTACACTCGTTTCCCGTAGTAGAAGTTGTGAGACCAATAAGAAAAAGAGATAGTCTTAGGCCGAGAATAAGGCTCCTCTCATTAATCTAGTGGTAAATTCCAACTGGGACCGTGCTAATAGGGCAGTTTGTTATGCCCGGAAAAATCCAGTGTTGTATTTTGACACATACACAGTAGTCTAGGCTGCATTGGGAGGACAAAGGCCCCTATTATGGTTTACAACTCATCTTTATTTTAGTTGTAATGTGAAATTTTGTGTCATGATTACAACCAAGCAACTGTTATTGGCGAGCTGTAAATTTTTTTATGTTTTGGTCATGCAAACTAACACAAAGTTGTAAAAGATAAAAATTTTTTTCCAAAGGTTTCGTTGCAATCAATTCAACTTAAAAACTTCTTGCTTGATATGGGCATGAAACTCTAGCGCATTTTCGGCTTAACAAAGCATGTTTTCTTGTGTCGATAGAAACATTAGTTGACACCATCTGATCTCTCAATATTTAAACGATGTGAGTCCGACGGAAAATAGAACACAATTCTCATGTATGTGTTGGTGCTCCAAAGTCTGTTTGGAGTAACTTGATCGGGTGCAGGAGTCGGCAAAGGAATACATTGGTGACTTCGGGACATGTAACCGTATCGATTCCCTGGAGCATCATTGTAGTGTGGGATGTGTTATGTTTCTATAGATGCGATAATTAGATTAACTCAGGAATTTAATAGCACCAATCTTGATGCAATTTAATTTAATGATGTCTTTTCGTCCCCCCATCGAGCTGGCTTAGAATCTACTCCATTAATAACATTTCCTTAACTTTTTTAGGGTCTGTAATTTACCACAACTTTCATAAAGGTTAGGTTAGGTAGAACAGTCAGCCGTTGAAGGAAAAGATACAGCTTACTTGAATCCGCTTAATTCGGTCCCTTTGTGTTACCTGGAGAGGCAGAGAGAATAGGTTGAGATACAAGGAAAGAAGAAATTTAGAGAAGGATAAGAAAGAAAGAACAGAAAATTAAGCAAACTTACCTGGGTCTCTGGTGGGAATCGAACCCACAACCCCCAGACTGATAGACTCGTGCACTTGTCACTGATCTACCGGGGCATATAAGAAATTTTAATTAGAACCATTTGATGCAGAGTATAATATGGTCGAACGTGACCGAGGTTTTGACCTCTTTAAAGTTGAAAGATTACACTTTAGAAAAGATTTTTTACATATTTTTTTAATACCTTATATCTTCTTTAAGTGTCATTTTAAAAATTTCTTTTTTTATTTATTTTTGCTCGCAGGTTGTATTTTAGCCGAGCTCTATACCGGCTTTCCTTTGTTCCCCGGTGAAAACGAGGCCGAACAACTAGCCTGTATAATGGAAATTTTAGGAATGCCTCCAAAACATCTTGTTAGCGCTGCTACTAGACGTCGTCTGTTCTTTAACTCACGTGGAGCACCCTGCTATTTAACCAACTCAAAGGGACGCAAACGTGCGCCCGGCTCTAAGACCCTCTCACAAGTTCTTAATTGTCGTGATCGTTATTTCCTTAACTTTCTGCTGCGCTGTCTTGAATGGGATCCAGCGGAGCGTATGACTCCCGATGAAGCAGCCCATCATGATTTTCTTCAAAGGTCATGTCGAGTGACAAACTATTCATCAAGTAGCGGTCTAAATAGTACATCCTCGCAAAAATCATCATGTTACAGTTTTTCCGATATCTCGCCGTCGGCTACAAATGGAGGAGGGCCTGTAGTGGCTTCCATTACAAGCACAACGACAGTTAGTAATGCTGCCATAACCACAACAACCAATAAATCAGCACGTTCTAATAACAATCACAATCATATGACATCATCTATTGCCAATATTGTTGGCGGTGATCAACATCATCATGGCTCCACTTCGCTGCATCAAAGCGCACATGCTCAATCTTCGGGTCATTTGCCCGATATCAAATTAAATGCTGGTGATAAATACAATAGTATGCAAAAAATGACTGTGCGCTCAAAAATCACTTCCTCGGTGTCTGATCTCGAATCTGTACAACAGTATTCATTACATCGTCTGTATGGTACCGCTGGCGGTTTAAATGGCACTCTGGTAGGCAGTCACAGCAACTCCCATATGACTCAGTCAGCCTCGCGTAAAAATCTTATTACCGGCACTCTCGGTTCTACAGCATCGGTCAAATATGGCGGCATAGCCACTTTGGGTCATATTCACCACAATGGAAATAACAACAATCATCATGGTTCACAAATGAAAACAAATCATCACAATACATCATCCAACAATAATATAAATATGTCACATTCTCAATCGACGGGCGATGTTTCGGCCATATTTGGGCGTGCTTGACTTCGTGCCCGTCCCACAAAACTAGAGCTCAAAAAATGCAAACTAGTCAATATGATGGACTTTTGGAGCTAGAAGTGGAAGCAATTGGGTTCGCAAGAAACCACAATATACGAAACATAACATAATGACCAGAAACGTAAAAGAAAAGCCTTATGTAACGTAAAGCTAGTAGTTACAGGGACGTATAAAAAGTCTGATGGTTAGAAGGAGAAACCTAAAGGCATTACAAAAGTTGGTTTATAGTACGCGAAGTAGCGTTGATAAGATAAAATATAATAAAGCTGTGTTTTTCTTTTTTTTTTTTTAATTTCAATTATTATATTTACTTTAGTTATAAGGTGATTTAAATATCAATTAGATATTCGTTTCCCCATTCTAGATTGTAAGTCAAGTGATCATTGTGAACAATTTACATAAATTTATATTAGAAAACATAAAGATAATAAAAACATATTTTTAACTCAAAAAAAAAAATAAATTTGGTGTAAAAGTTGTAACAAATATATTATATATATGTATGTATATGTTTTTACAAAAAAGGAAATTCACCACAGTTAATATATAATCCAAATAATAACTTGTAAAATTATATATCTCTAGTTTAAGCTATAAAACAAATTGCTCAATAATAAAGAAACGAAACGGTTTTAATAAAAACAAATTTTAAAAATTTTATTTTTTTTAATTATCTAAAGAAAAAATACAAAAAAGCAAAATAGTTCAATAAAAAGTTTTTTAATTTTCAGTAAAAGGCATACAGAAACTGGTTTTGAGGTGAATAGTAAAAATAGAAGAGATTGCATGACAATCGTGGTGAATTAACAGAGGTCATCTTAGAAGAGACATAAGTATTTTTTAGTCATATTTAAAATTTAACCAAAAAATTCTCTCCGAATTGCAATCTCCTATAAAATATTCACCATGATAACAACCAAATAATATTTTTATCGGCTATAATTTGAACCAACTTTTTAAAATTTAGGCTATACCAACATGCGTTTTCTTTCTTATTTATTTTTTATTTATTAGGTGTTACATATTAAGCTTTACTTTAATCTTTTTTACTCGCATATCATAAATCTGTTTGGTAAAAACTTGCCTTAAACTTTAAAGAGAAACTTATAAATTTTAAACATTTCCGAGTGGTAAGAAATTACGATTTCATTTTACCCAAATTTACCTCGTGGTTAGTTTTCAGGCCAGCCGTCTCACCAGGAGAAGACTAAAAACTTAATTAACTATTTTGTTTTATTTTTCTTTCATCAATTTTGACTAAATTCTGCTCTATGGTTACATTTTTATCCTTTATCCTTTCATTTTTTTTTTTTTGAAAAGAGGCAATATTGTTATTGAACCATAAGTTCCCTTCTGATTATTGAAAAAATGCTTTAACTTATGAAAATAAAAAAATAATTGTATTTTCTAAAGTCCCTTAAAATGCAACACTATGTGAGAATTAATGAAACTAAAAAAGAAAACGGAAATTCTTTAAAACTTGCAACAATATATTACTATTTAAGGCTTGTTGAAGTCGTTTTAATAATAGATAGGAATAGTTTTTCTTTTATCTGGAAATTTAAAAACAACCTCGAAAAAGGGGGTAAGAACAAAGTTTTTTTCAAATAAGCCGGGAGTGTATTTATAAATAAAGAGGTTATTTTTAATTTCAACTAGTTTAAAGTATTTTTGACTAAAAACTTAATTGTTTTTGAATTCACCATATGGTCATTTTTATCACTGAACTCACCTGCCAAGTTAATTTTAACTTTTAACAAATTATTTAATGCTTTCAGTTTCCTTTTTTATATATTAATTTTTTCATTTATGTAGCTATTTTAACTCCCTCGAGTTTTTAAAAATAAGTAGATTTGGTTGAAAGTAAGACACGCCAAACAGATAGAAAAGAAACACATGTTTTATGGGACAAACAACTAAGTCAGTGGTCGGTTTTTTCTGTGATTCTAGCAAGGAAAAATAAAATATGGATGGAGTTTTTTAAAATTCGATAATACACACCTCTCTAGTAAGCTAGATTTGGTATAAAACATAAGATTCTGACCCAAAAAAATACAAGACAGAGACATAGGAAAGGCTCCTGTCCTGCAATCGCCGGAGGTGTGCTTGCATAATCGAGTGACCCGTGAGAACACTCATCATCTTGCTAAGTTTTGGTTTTTCCCTATGTAATCGTAACTATGGTAATCCTGACAAATATCTCTCTCAATTATCCTAGTGGTGAGTTTGAGGACGAAATTTATTATTTGGAAATATCGTGACCTTTAAAGCCGGGATAGTGAATTAAATTTTATTTAAATGAAATACATAATCCAAACTTAAGCCCCACCCCATTAAAAAATAAATTAAAATATAAAATTATTAACACAACTGTGGTGAATTTTAACATTAGTTTTAATTAAAAAAATGTTCTTTGTCTTTGCTACTACGACAAACATACTTATATAGAGCAAAACTTTTAGCATAGAAACTTTAGAATAAATGTCTGTAAAATATTAAAAAAAAAATAGACCAGTAAATGTTTTTAAATTAATTAGTTATAAAATATTTATAAACATAATTTTCATTGCCAATAATTAAAAGAAAATAATATTAAAAAACAAAAATAACACAACCCCACAATATTTTATATTGTAGAATATACTGCAACTAAAATGTAAAAGAACTAGTTTTATAAATATTTTTTTTCCTTTTCTGAACTTTTAAAAACTATTTAAAATTAAAAAAAAAGAAAAACCATATAACGAAACAATAATATTTCTACTACAATTTTTAAAGAAAAATATTTAATCATTATTACAGTTTAAAACACATTGACATTTTGACCCGTTGACTGTTATACATACTTTTTTCATTTCTTTACTTTTAATTTTACTTTTATTTCTTTTATATATTTTTTTTATTATATAATTATATTTTATAATTCAGAGATATCAAAAACAAATTTATAACAGTTCCATGTTACTATATGTATTTATAACACAATTTAATTATAGGCTTGTTCGTTTGCCTAAGGGTTTTTTTTACTGTTTTTACGTTTTTTTGATTTTAATACAAAAATAAATATTTAAAAAACAGAATAAAAAAACTGATATACAAACTGTATTAAGAAAATTTGTGTTCGAATTTGATCCACATTATTAGTTCAACTATTTTTTTTATTTCCGACATATTAAATACATATGCTAACATACATACATACATATTCATATACATATTATATTTTCTATATACAAATCAAACATATACAATATATACTTAGAATTATCTATAGAAAAGTGTAAACGTATAAACTGTATTATACAGAAAACAAATATATAAACAAGTACATAATTTTAAAATTTCCAAAAAAAAAAGAATTAAAAAGGTAAATAAATAAAAATTATTACAAAAAATTTTAAACAAATTGTTTGAAAACTTTTTAATGGCCAAAAAAGGGTTAAACAGCTGCAACATACATACATATATGTACGCTCTTTTAACTGTTTTATCAGCGTACTCTGATTTTCGCAGAGGTCCTATAATAACCCCCAATTTCAAAACTTGATAATGAAAATTCTTTTTAGAAACGACAAAACACAGGAACAAGCCTTTTAGAGAAGCTTGAGTTTATAATACGTTTGGTAAGTTAAATTCGTAGACAACAATATCAAATTTTTAAAAGTTTTTCCATTTGCTTTTAATTGTATAAAAATTTTTTAACGTCTTTAGATTACACATCCAGTTTCATATATATAGGGAAACCAATTTATAGATTTTTTTTCTGTTTGATTAACTTTCTGAAGTTTAATGTTTTATGAGTCACTATTACACATTTGTTTTAGTCGATAAAATAAACAGAAACCTTAATAATGTTGCTGTTTCTGAATGCAATACCAAACGCCTTAAAAAATTATTACAACTTATATTAAAGAAAACAAACAACTTTGCTTTTAGTTACTTTTAATGATTTGATAATCCTTAGAGTAAAGCTTTTAAAATTTAAATTTAACAGACTTTGGCTTTGTCAGATGCACTCACTTTACACATCACCCAACCACTACATGCATAAATATCTCTAGATATCCATTATCCAAGCCGTTAGCTTAAAACTCTACACAACAAAAGCTTTTAAAAATAAAACAATAAAAAATATAGCATACTTTAGGGTAGTACAGAAATATAAATACTACGGTACACTCAAAAAATTTTTTTTTTACATAATAAAAATCTTTCAATTCAATTTGTGTATAAATATCATTTGGATGATTTAGAAGAGGGGTTTTATTAATCAAGGCACATACATACGTATTACGTTTTACCTTTTTAAGTCCCCAATAGATAGTAAATTCTATGAAACCAGTAATTTACGTAGAGATTGTCTATTAGGGCAAACTTATAACAGGTATCTTTAAAAAGACTGTGCTAGCAAAAATATATTCCATAAAGACAGAAGTAAGAAAAGGCTGGGTGCTTTTATGTGGTAGTCAAACCTGGGGCGCAACTATAAATAATATAAATGCACTAGAAGCCTATGAAGGATATTTAAATTATTTGGAACAGACACAATATTTTCCATGGGCCGAAACTTGCCGGATTCCTATACATAACATATTTCAAAAAAGAAAAGAGTGATGTTTGAAGCATACTTTGCGAAAGTCTACTGATTATGGCTCCAGGCAAGCTGTTGTGTGAAATTCGTGAGGAAACCAAGGAAGAGGAAGACCAGCACACCGCATAATTTAAAATAAAGCGAACAGCCAAGGCGGAAACCGGAACGAGAGAAATTGAATTTGCATTTGATAAATACGATTGGGACAATATTTTTCTTTGTGACAAAGCGAAAAAATCTTTTGAAAATGGAGATGATGTTGGTATTTAAATTTAAATTAAAATTTGCCAATTGCTCCTTTTTTAATTAAAATATATTTTTTACTGAACAGTCGCAGATAAATATAGGCACAATGGCTGGTGTCATAAAGACTTTTAGATAACTTGCTGAAGATTGATGGGTTCTAGTAGGGAAATCCCATTTTGTGACGGTTGTGATCATTTTACTCACAATTTTGCTTAAAACTCAAACAATTTAAATTATTTCTCAAAAAAAAGTTATGATTTTATCTGTAATTAGATACTAAAGGAATATGATGACTGGGACGGGTGTGACCTTACGCACTTGAATTTTAGAAAATTTTGACTTGAAGATCGCGCTGTGTAAATTTTTTCTAAAAACGTACAAAATTTTTTAATTTGAATTGGGATTTTAAATGTTTTAATCGCATTTGAAACTCTATTTTAGAGAAATAATTTCCATTTTTAAGACAAATCTTTAACAAGATGTGGCGGGTGCGACATTTTCACCAAAACGTTGAAACTAGAAAAGTTTGTTATTAAGTATATGATCTGAAACATGTAGCAATTTTTTTTATCATTTTCGTTCTCTTTTAGACATAAATTCAGGGATTTAAAAAAGGAAGAAAATGATTTTCTCCATTTCACACTGTTTAACGTGGAATAAACCAACAGCATTTCAGACCCTCTGACTCCAACGAAACTGATACAGATAATGTAATAATTAATTAAGATAATCGTTGTAACTCTGTTATAAAAAGATTAATTTATTATCATTAGTCCTAAATGACAAAATCATAATCATAATTGATATATAAAAATACAACATATTGCCAGTCAACAAACAGGCCTCTTCACTAAAGTGGAATTTTGCAATAAACTAAAAGTATTACCATAAATATTGAATGTAGGTTACATATTTTATAGTCTTGTAAAAGCAAATGCAAGTTTTACGAGTTTTTATATTTTGTTTGTTTTGATTTTAATATGTAATACAAATAGTTTGGTGGTAATTTTAAGGTAAAATTATGATTAAAAATATTCAGATCAATTTTATCCAGTAACGAAAAGTAGTTTAAAAATCCAAAAAGTGGTTCATAAAAGTAACTTCAAATATTTTTTTTTGTTAAATAAATTAGCTTTTTAATATATGAACTTATTAAAAAATATTAATCAACACTATATTAGTTTAACAACCTAAATACAAATAAAAACAAATAAAACTTTTTGAAAATAAATGTTTGTAACAAACAGATACTCCAAAATAAAAACTAAAAAAATGTTACAAAAATTACTTTAAAAAAATTAATAAAAATAAAACAATATTATTTTAAATCAAAAACATTTTATAATTTAGAAATATATGTTTGTAAGTGTTTTCCCATTTTAGCTTGCCAAGTCGGTATGACAGCAAGCACAGGCATGCATGATAGATCCATGGAAGAAATGTTGAAATATTTAATTAATCTCAAAGAAGATTGAATAATAGTTAAACGGCCATAAATTTAGATGGCAAAAATTTATAAACATCTTGGCGCCTATTATGACCCACAACAATATGTCAATTGGATATTTGTTTGTATCAAAGGAAACTTAAACAACAAAAAACATTAACAAAACCTTGACTATTAATTATTTAAATTAAAAGCTAATCCCCAATTAATTAAGAGAAATATGTCGATAAATATATTTTAGGGCTCAAATTAAGCTATTAGTTAGTTATCAAAAATAAAACTAAAACAAGATTAATGCTTTGTAATAAAAAAGAAATAAAACAAATATTAAATAACTTGATCAATATTGGTCAAGTTTGGAAAACATTTGTAACTTTGTGGCAGCTCGTTTGGATTTAAAAAAAAATGGATAATAAGCACAAAAAAATTATTTTTGGTATTACTTGTTAACTGAAATATCTCATTAAATTGACTTAAATGTAGAAGGATATTTAATAAATTTTCTGGGTTTTGGCGTCACTAAGTGAGGATTTGGAGTAAACATCTATACAGTGTATTTCCCCCTACCAATCAGTTATGGAGTTAATATTCACGTACTAAGCCAAAGGTAAGGTCAAAGGAAAGATTAACTGACCTAAGAGCACGGGCTAACTGTTGCATTTTTAATGCCTCAACTTGCGTTTTGATATATAGTATTTGCCAAAAGCTAAAACAGATAAAGGGGGTTCCCCGTTTAAGTAAAATGCAAATATGTACTTATGTAAAGGTTTTTTGCTAGCTGCGATTTAAATCTCATTGGTAGTTTCTTGCAAAGCATATTTGTTGAAGTAAAATCAAATTTTTTCACAATAGTGAGTCAAAAAAACAAAAACTGAACATTTTTAATCGTTTTATTTAAATGGAAGGACTCCTTAGAATAGTCGCTGGTGCAATCAAGTCGCCTTGTTCCAGAGACATGGTGTTTTTACTCTAAGCAATTTATTTTTAAGAGATAATAAAATTAAAAATTAATTCTCTTTTAATTTTATATATATTTTACATCATTTTATACCAAATATTTGCAATACATTTCTTAAATTTTTTTTTTGTGTAAAGTTTAAGTATTAAATGCGTTTACGAATATCCTTAACAATTTATTTAATAAAAAAAAGTTATACGCGCTTTCTAAAATATTTTACAGAATAAGCTCTTAAAATTAAAATTCTTTAAAATTTCGCATTATTTTATTTTAACCAAAATTAAAATTTATTACTTTAAATGCTAGGAAATACCCGGTCAGCTTTGCACGATAGTTCAAAGCGGGGTGTTATTACGCTAAACAATTTATTTTAAAGAGATAACAAAATTAAAAATAAGTTAGTTTTTAAACTGATATGAGTTCTGCATGATTATACACCAAATATCCACAATACATGTCTAAAAACTTTTTTTTAAATATTTTTCTGTGTAGATTTTATCATAAACAATCCATTTAATCAAAAAATTTATACACGCGCTTTTTAAAATATTTTACAGATTTAGCTCTTAAAGTCAAAACTCTTTAAATTCCAAATTATTTAATTTTAACCAAAATTAAAATTTACTTCTTTATATGCCAGGAAACACCCGGCCAGCTTCGGTATATATTTGCTAGTTTTTTGCCGTTTTACCTTTTCGGTTTAAAAACTAATATATTTAATTTAATATATCTAATCAGCTCTACCTTGATTAATTTTACACATATTTAATTTGTTTTTATTTTTAAATGGTTTTAATAAAATTTTTAAATTGAATTCAAATAAAGGGATTTTTAGTTCTCGTTAAATATTTGTCCTGTACGCACATCAAATATTTCCTAAAAAAATCAAACTTTTTTTGTTGAGAAAATGTATATATATGCCGTTATGGTACCACTGGGCTCCAGTTGGTATATTAAAAATTTTTTGCATTTGCATTCCCAACTTTAAGTTTTATTAAAAAAAAATTTTTACGAACAACAGAATTTGAGTACCATCTTGTAGAAAATTACACTATTAAAATAATATTATGTAATTTTCAAATTATTGATATATTTTAAAACGTCAACAACTTTAAAAAACAAGAATTTTCTTTTTTCTTTCAAATGGGTTTTTATTAAAAGAAATCTTCCATGTGTGTTACAACTTCTTTTGCAAATAATAACAAAATGAACAACTGGTTGCGCTTCTTCATTACATTAAATTTGTAGGAATTTGTAAATAAAATAAACATTAAAAAAATATATTTTAAAGGAAACCTGTTTGTTAACAAAAAAAAATATATAAATATTACAAAAACATCAACAACAATTACAGCATATGCACACACACACACGCACACACACATACCTATGAGAAGGAAGAAAGACTTTCTCCCAATAATTTTACGATTAACAGCATCATTATGTTAAAAAAAAACTAAATTATTCAAAAAACCCAATAATTTTATTTAAATTTAAAGTATTACGCAAAAAAAAAAATTTACAAAAAAGGTTGAGGGAAACCAAACTGGTGGTGCTGGTTGGAATTGCCAGGCAATCTGATAACATTTAGCTACACAGGTGGCCTTAAGTTTTATTTACCAAAATGTTTAAATTTTAATACATTTGTTTTTCACATACATATAAATAAAATCATCTTTTTTCTAATGTTTATCTTTTCATTTTCTTAAGTTTTTTTTATTAATAGATTTTTCATTTTATTTAATAATCTTCTGTGTTTTTTTGTTGATTTGTTTTTTGGCCTAAAACAGGTTACTGCAGTTATTTTTGTTAAGTAAATCAAGTAATCAAATGGTTGTGACAAATTTTTAAAGAAAAACAAAAGGAAAAGCGTCAATAAACTTTAAAAGATGCTTTAAGAAGATGTTAGCAAAACAACAACAACAAAACAACTTGCATATTCATGCATACTTATGCATGTACTTATGGGGGCAGTTAGTGGTGAAACATATTGTTGTAACGATGATGATGGTTTATCTATAATGAAGTCTAACAACGTGATCTTAACTTTTTGAAACTTAATAAAATGTTAAGTTGTTTTTCTTTACTATAAATGAAATTTGTTGCAAAGGGCAGTGGGCCAAAGAGCAGTATTTGATAAAAAAAACATTCCTTAACACAAACGATGTAATCGAATTCAAAAGTGTTTACTTGCTTTTATTTTTTACCACTTTTGAATAAAAAGTCTTAAGGCTCTTTTTATAGTAAGTAGTAAATTTGCCGTCTGTTGTTTCCTAAGAATTCAATTGTATCCCAATAAATATGAATATTTTGGATCATTAAATCGATTTAGCCCTACCCACCTGTCTGTCTGCAATAATGTTTCTAATGATTCGAAATCTCCAGGAGAAAGTCCGAACAGTGAGTTGACTAAGGGCGTGATTATAAATAAGCCAAAAAGAAAACGATATCATAGGCCATAATATGTGAGGGGTCAAATACCTTTTTTACGTTATAACTAAGTTTTTATCACCGGTAGTTACCAAAAGGTTATCCGACAGGGTACCATAAACCCTTAGGCAGAAACTAGTTGGATCTAGAACCTATGAGGTAACCGTCGATCACGCAAAAGAAATTATGTAGTGTTGAGGAACAGTCTGTAGAGGCGCGCAGTGGTGTGGTATCTACGCTTTAAAGGCTTAAAGAAGGCTTTTTATAAGCATAACCATGATGTGATATGGACTGCATAAGCATAAAAACGGGCCCCTCTTAAGCACGTATGCGTTATAAAGATCTGATACTGTAATTCTTGTGTCAAAATAAAATATGGTAAATTATTAAGTGAAACGGTGAAAAACGGAGTAGTTGGCGTTCCATCACCACTTTCATATAATATAGGTCTTGAAATGATCCTTGGAAGAGCTCTCGACAACAGCAGCGGCATAGTGCAAGGCCTGCGCAGAAAATATTTGTCTACTGGCCCACAGCTACTCTAGCGCTAAATATACGAAGCGTAGTGTTTATGGTGGAACCAGCTGGTTGAAAAAAAAAAAATTAGGCAAAGTCCCAACGTATAAACGCAACTTCCCGTGATATATTTTTCCCCCAAAACCTGTTTTATCTTGTAATATTCATCAATTTGATTCAAAGTCTTTTTAAAATCATTCAATTTCGACTTTATGGCCCACTGTACCACCCCGCAAGACAGACTATACACTACAATAAATCTTGTTTCTACGCACTTGTACAGCGGGCTAAAGATGCGTTAAACATATGTATTTAATGACCATTTTTATGAACGTCTGCATTTATGTTTAAGCATTTAAATGTGCTCTGCCCCTTTAAAGTTATATAAACATTCGAAATAGGCAGAGTCTAAAAGAAGTATTTAGAAAACTAAAGTGGTTTCACGCTTAATAGCATGACCATAACTTTTACTTTCTTTCTTTATGTGTGAACAATGGGAATTCTTGGAGCGATCGATATGTAAGGCAGGGATGGAAAAGTTGAGCCAATAAAAAACTAATGAAAAACGTAGAAATAACTTTTTATTATTTAAGGATGTCGCCAGTGCTTATTAAATGATAAAAAAAATTTCTAATCTAGAAATTAAAGATGCAAAACTATTTTAAAGTTGTGATATAACTAATCGTATAGAGACAGAAGAACTAAAATAATTTAATACATACATTTTTCCACAGAAAAAGAAATTCCAAAAAATACGAAGTCAACTTAACATGTATTTTTATTTATTTATTTATTTATCGTTACTTCCACCAAATATTATAATTAAAATTTTTTTATTTTAAAATTTAGGGATTTAATGAAAAAAATTCTACGTTCAGTTTACCATCCCTGATCTAATAAAATATTCCTATTACAAAATACTTTCACCAAATATTATAATTAAAATTTTTTTATTTTAAAATTTAGGGATTTAATGGACGAATTTCTAAATCCAGTTTACCATCCGTGATCTAAACTATTCCTATTACAAAATACTTTTCGTTTGATTGACAGCTAATGCTGTAAAAGTGAGAGTGTTATGGCATTGAATTATGAAATTATTTAAATTTTATTGCTGTTTGGTATTTTAATAAGATTTTAATTGATTTCTGGACACAAGATATGGGTAAAGATTAAGGTAGAAGATAACAAGATGAAGAAAACGAAAAGAAAACAAAAAGTTACTTTAGACAAAATTTATAACTCAAATTTTAATTACACTTACCTTCATATATAGATGAATACGATCGCCCACATGGGTTTCAGTTTAAACTATTTGCCGTAGAAAATTTCAATTGAGTTTTTAGCTGCAACAGAATAAAAAGAAATCGTTAAAATGTTTAATTGTTTAAATTTTTTTTATAAAAGGCGTAAAAAAATAAATAAATGGTTAATAGGTCGGTGATTAAAGACTAATGAGAAGTACAAAAGCATATGAAATCATACCTTTTGTATTGAAAATACCAAAAAAAAAAAAAAAATCAATTGTTACTTAAAATAAATTTTTATAATTTTTTGTTTGCAGAAAAAGTTTGAAGTTTTTTTTCAAAAAATTCATTATAAAAGTCATCATTAAATATTACAGCCAGTTTGGAATCGGATCTTTTACATAAAAACTTTGAGACTAGCTATCTCTCTATAAGAAAATCTTTCTGAATGGGCAATCGACTTATCCCAACCATTTAAATAAATAATCCAAGCCGGACGGAAGCATTTTTTTTTATAACAGAGGAAAATTGCGTCTTAGTTGTTTCGAATCTTCAAAAAATGCTTGACATAGAGATATGTGCCTTATTCGAAATCAGGTTAAAGCAAAAATTTGTGCCAAGAGATGAAATACCTGTGAGTCCCTGTTAATTTTTCTTAAAGATTTTGGAAAACATTCTTGAGGCCCACATCAATGATAAAGTGCTCCTCCTGATTGGCTCTGTGACAATCTGCATGCCCACATGAAGGGAAAATTGAGAAAGATGGCACCTTACATAGCCGTCTCGTAAACTGAAAAAGCCTTAAGCTTTTGGGAATATGTGATGGTGGCTTTCCTTGATATTGAAGGCCATGGCGCAATTATTGAAAGCGTGTCATGAACGAAAACTTCCCTACCGGTTACAAGCTAGATTTGTACTCTTCTGAAGAGTTGAACTATATGTATAGAATAGGGAAATGTGGGAATACAGGGAGTGGCTCATAGAGGAAGTAATCTCACCTCTTCTATTAAAACTTGATGTCAACGAAGTTCTCACGAAGCTTAGGGACGGAGCTATTGCAATAACCGTAAACGCTGATAATGTGAGTACAGTTACCTCTGTAATGAAGGCTCTCTTCTCTTGCTCACAAGCACTTAGATACGAGTAGCATCATAGACAATACTGGAATTAAACAATACAAATCTGATGTTAAAGAGATACATAAAGTACCTTACAGTAAGTAATGGAAAGGGGGGGAAGAGAAAGCTAGGCAGAACACGCATTTTATTTTCCAAGACACTCATGTTGCGTAACGCATCAAAAAAGCACGCAAGGTGCTAAATGCCGGGCCCTATTTGGAGGAAAATTTAGGGGACTTCTGTGTCCTGGAAGGTAGGATCTAAGAATCCCCACCCTTTTTTTAACCGGCCACTGCATTCTCAGATACTACATCGACCTGCCATTTTTGCTGCATGGAAGATGGGACCTTGGAGTATGTACTCTGTGAATGCCTTCCACTCTGCATCTGGAGACTGCGCTTCCTAGGTGGAAGTTTTGCCACACCAGCGGGCATTTGGAATTTAATGCCGCACAAGTTATTAGACTTTTTACACAACCTATGTTTGAAGGCGATTTAAGTAGCTACACAAAATACCTATTTTTCGTAACTGTGCATTGTGCCAAACATGTTTATAAGAAGAAGAAGAAGAAGAAGAAGGAGAAGAAGAAATAGAAGACGAAATAGAAGAAGAAAAAGAAGAAAAACCATAAGAAGAAGATGGTGTTCAACGCAGCAGCCCTACAGCGTCTTTAGTTTAAAATGTATTGATCTGATGGCGCAGAGTTTAGCAAGGAGATCTGCGACTCGATTTGGATCAACGGAAATATTCTTGCAGGTGCCATACTACAATGGAAAAATTGTTGAAAACGCAAACTACAGCAGTTACTGCATGGACTCGAAGTTAAGCTTTATTGTAAGCTGAGTGTGACCATTGAGGAACAAGGCTGGTTGTTGAGTCTTCGCCCAGACCACAGTATCACGGATTGATCCAAGATGGAGCGGCGAGTGGCATTTCTGTGAGGATCTGGTTGTCAAAGTGTCTTACAGACTTTATTATGGCTGCAGTTTCTTTCAGGCAGAACTTCCAATACCAAAATTGGCTGCCGATATTGCATAATCTTTTTAAAATAGAACTTTTAGATAAAAATATTAATTGGCAGTCAAGCGGTGTTCAATGCAATCTCTGCAGTAGGCGTTTCTGCGCCACTTTAGTTCTCTTCTGTGAAGGTCAAAGCTACTGTATCTTAGGATTATGTGAAGAACTTATGACCTAGGGTGGACAAAGTTTCTGCTATATTTGGGAAGCAGCGTCTCCGCTTTTTCAGAGACTTAGACCATTAAACCCAAATTCTTAAACAAATTTTGCACCTGTTAAAAGTCAATCTGTCATACAAAGAAAACCCTAATAAATTTTAATTTATTTGAAATTTTTTAGTTTTTGCATTTCTAAACCCTTTTTAATTATATATCGGAATTTTTTAAATGTTTTTCAGATATTTCGAATTCGAAAACTTTTGATATAATTTTTAAATTGTAATTTCGAATCTATTATTTGTGTATCAAAATTTTCTATCTATTTTTTTTTTAGAATTCTGGAAAAGGGCTAGAAAATTTTTAAATTGAATAAGAAATTTCTAAAACTAATTTAAAAGGTTATAAAATTGAATTATTTTTTTTTAATATTTAATTAGTGTAAAATTAAAAGTTTAATTTTTTTCACTTCTTTTAAGTTTTTTCAAAGTTTTGTTTAAAACCAAAAAGACACATTTGGTATCAGGAAGTAAACTCCAGAAAAACCAAAGTTAAATTACAAAATTTTACTTCCAAATTTTATTTCGTTAAACATGACACCTACGCACACGTTTTATAGTAAATTAGACCTTGTAAACTAGAGTAATTAAAATTTTGTCTCGAAATGATAAGAAACAATTAAGCACGATTTATAAAATTCTTGCTAAAAAAATGTACTAAAGAAATGCTTTCTTCTCTTAAATAAATTAATAGAAAAGAAAAACGTAGATACGGAAATAAATTTTTATGAAAATTATTGCGAAATTTTAGATAAATTTTTAATATAAAAAATGTTTAAAAATTAGCACAAAACACTTAGTCCATCAATGTTGAATTTAGTTTTGTTTCAAATATTTTTGACATTTTGTAATGTTTAAATTTAAGTCTCTTCCTACACTTCTTGAACTTAATTTGCCTTTTTATAGCATAACGGCTTTAAAGCATGACGTTGAGCAAAAATTTCAAACAATATTCGCTATTTCTGTTTAACAACTGTGGTTAACACCCTCAACTAATCAAGCTAATTTGTAAATTACTAAGCCAGGGTCAAATTAACATAACAATTGTTTAAAGTAGTTTTTTTTTTAATTTTTTAAATATTATTTTATGAAAAAATATTTAAATTAAAGTAAAGGGAAACGTTAACATAAAATGTAAAGACAAGTTTGCCATTGCTTTGATTTAAATATTACATCAAGTCATTAAGAGCCATAATTTTAATGTTAATGTTTATGACTTTTAATGCAAGATTTACTCTCGCACTTGTGTTTAAAATTGTATTTGTATTAATACTCGTACTTAGTGAAACGTGCTTTAATTGTTTGTTAAGAAAAAAATATTTTATTTTTTAAATAATTAATGTCGTAGTGTTTTTTTTTTTTAATTTTAAAATGTTTAGAGACGCGTGGAAGTAAGTTTTTAATAAAGATTTCATCTTAGAAAGAAATCATGAATTTTTTAGCTGTTGTTTTGTTTAAAAAATTTGTGGCACGTCTTTGCACTCGCTTGATTTACACAAATTATTTAAACAACCTTCAGATATGTTACAGCTTACTGAGATTTTTGCGGTTTTTTTACGCAAAAATTTAATATATTTTTATAAAACTATCAGACAGATTAAAATTTTAATGACATTTTTCGCTGCCTTTGAAATCCAGCAAAATCGCTCGATAACTGACCGAGGTAAAAGCTAGAAACCAAGACCACCTCTGCTTATTTCTCTAAAAGTTGTACATAAAGCCCCTATAATTGCCCCTACACGGGTACATTGTAAAACCGGCTCCCATTAATTTTTCCTTACAAATATTTTTGCGGAGCATACTTACATCCTATCTCAACCCCTAACAGAGTTGCCATACAAACTATAATTTTTTAAAAATTTTTTTTAATCACTCTCACAGCTTCCCTTACTTACCCCCTTTCTCCAGCGCCCAACAGGCCTGCCATACAAAACCCTGAGAGGAAAAAAATGTATCAAAGACCCCTATTAGTTTTCCATCTCAAACAAATTCTTAGAACATGCTTACCCCCTATTCCCATAACCTTAGGGGGTTGCCATACAAATTTTGCAAAGGGTTGCCATACAAATTTTACAAAAATAATGCAAAAATGCCCGTAACTTCCCTTGAGTAGGCCTTAGAGAAATAAAGTGTGCGACAAACCTTGATTAGTTTCCCCTCCCAAACATTTTCCTAGAACATGTTTACCCGCTATCTGCATCACCTAAGGGGGTTGCCATAAAAAATTTACAAAAATTATAAAAAAACGGCCATAACTTTTCAGAGCCGGCCTTAGAGGAACAAAATGGTTTAGGGACTCACATTAGTTTTTCCTCCCAAACATATTTTTAGAACATGCTTACCCCTGTCACCATGACTTAAGGGAGTTGCCACTCAATATTTACAAAAACGATGCAAAAACGCCCATAGCTTCTCCAGAGTTGGCCTTAGAAAAATAAAGTGTACGACTGACCCTTACTTGTTTCCCCATCTTAAACATATTCCTAGAACATACTTACCCTCTATCTCCATTGCCTAAGGAGGCTTCCATAGAAAGTTTGGGAAATTATAATAAGTCCTCCCGTACATCTTCCAGGGTGCCCGTGGATAGGTCAAATGTAGATATGACCCCAAATCATTTTTCTTTGCAAACATTTTCCTAGAACATACTTAACCCTATTCTGCACCCCCTTTAGGGGGTTGCCATACAAAATCTAAAAAATCTAAAAACTACCCCATAGTCACCCTAAGAGGGTTAAAATATGATGCCGATCCCTATTTAAAAACTAGAAATATTTAATAGATAAAAAGATGGTTTATAGAGTTTGTTGTATGTTAAATTTGTCTATATGCAGTTCATTGGTTCTTAAATCAAATTATCAGTAAACTTTAACCAAATTCTCAAAAAACCTCATGAATATTTTCTGCCTTTATATAATAACCTCAATAAACAAATTGAGAATTACTATAAGCAAACCAAAACGGTGAAGAAAATCAAAACAGTTAATGGCGAATAATTGTTTGTTGGGTTTTTAAAAAACTCTTGAACGTTTTGGTTTGTTTATAGTAATTCTCAATAAGTTTATCGAGGTTATTATATAAAGGCAGAAAATACTCATGAGGTTTTTTAAGAGTTTCGTTGAAGTCTACTGATGATTTGGTGTTAAAACCAATGAAATGCATATAAACAAACTTAGCCTACAACAAACCCTTTTAATGAACAAGGAAAGTTGGGATTAAGTAATTCCTGAATAACCTTTGGAAATTGTTGAAAGGCCAATGTGAAGGGTATATTGTAACGGACGACAGCGGATTGAAGTGTAATGACCGACAGTACGGCCGAAAGAGCTGCAGTATGGCTAGTAAAAACCGACTGCAAACCCTCAAAAAATGAACAGTTAGAGTCGTTCGGGACCCGTCTATTCCGGTAGCTGCAGTATGTGGGGTGGTTCTTGACTCTAGTCGAACAAAACAACTGTCGCCCTATTTTATTTTAGAGTCCCTGTTAACGTTATTGCACACAAAATGTAAATGGACCAGTAAACTACGAAGAGGGGTTTTCAATTATTAATAAAAACTATTGCTATGAAAAAAAATAATAATTAAATAAGTATGGATATAGATTAAGTTGAACTCTATACGGTATGGAGGTAATAAAAGAGGAAAAAGTCTATGGGATGGTGGTACTCCCATTAGGCTCACAACCCGCCTCAACCAATGTCCTTTCTTGACCTAAATATTTCATGAACGCAGGACCCAAGTACATAATTTTCTTCTCAACCGTAAGGAAAAGTCAACCAAAGTTTTACTCACACATTCTCAATGTGTCACATTTATTAAAAAAATATAATTCAGATTGTATACATAATGATAAGCTATCGAAATCACACTTCTACGATATTCTATTACTATATAAGTTTAATTTATACACTTCTACATATGTGTATAGATAACTTTGCTTTGTTTTTCAAGAAAAACAGACTAATAATTAACTAAATAGAAAATTTAAACAAAAATTGGGAAGATATACTTTGTTCTGTTAACTAATAGGTAAAAGTAATAAGCATAATAATTAGTTGGTTTCTATTTCTGGTTCACCTTCCGATTGCAAATTTGTCTTTGCTTAGGTCAAATTCAATGACGATACGTAACTCCGTACGTTAAATAGTAAAGAAACATAATTATAGTCACCACCGATTACTTAGGGTATAAGAGTCTAAATTTAATAACCAAAACAATCCGAGAATGTTAAAGCTCTTCTTCTCTTTATATCTATTATAATTTAAAGTTTACCAAAAATCATATAAAGCAAAAGGTACAAAAAAAAACCCCTATTTTCATTTATTATTCTCTTGCAGTTAATTTTTATCTGCTCTGTGCTTACCGAATCTACTAAAGTATTAAAGTATTTTGCTATTACTATGGGTTTTTTTTCCACCGGTTCTCAAATTAATAAAAAAAACATAGAGAAAAAAAAAAAAGGGAGTACTTACCTGCAGGCCGATGAAGATCTTCGTTGGTGCTGCAGGGTGAGAGTGCTGTAGAGGGAAAGTTAGTGATGCAGTTTCTACTAATTCTTCTTTAATACGACCCTTCTTTCTCTTGATCTTTTAAAAATTTATATTATTCAAATAGGGTTTTTTTTTCTCTCTCTTGCGGGTACCGTTTGAAACACAGTGGCTACGAAGCACAATATAATGCTTTTATATATTTCGTTTAATCAGTAAAATTTTAAATCTGCATTATTACATGCAAAATTTTAACGAAAACAGTAATATACTATTATATAAAACCATTAGTATCTCATTCGTAGCTTCTGTATTCTGATTTTCTTAAAACTCGCTTTGTTTTTTTTCTTTAAATTAAAAAAATCGGAAAAACAAATTTTTTTTTTGTCTCTTTTTTTTCTGACGTTACGCACTGTGCCAATTGCTTGGATTAAGATAGCTATAGTAAATATTAAAATACCTTTACTTAACTATTTTAAAAATTGTTTTCATATTAAATTTAATCACTATACTATTGTTCCCGTTTTTTTCTCTTTTAGTTAATTTTCTTTCTTTTAACACAAATTTCGTTATTGGGTTTTTTCAAGCCACGCTCCGGTTTGAATGACGAGTATAATGGCACTGATTATCTTTTTCTTGACGTTTTGCTTCTTCAATATAATGTTAAATTTTACTGCACTTCTTCTGGTTTCTTCCTAATCTCCTTATCCCCTTTTTCCTACAAACTTACTCCGATTGCGTTAATAATTTACTAGACTACTTTCTTACGATTTTCACGGCAAAAATATTTAAAACTATGGTTTTTTTCTTTTAACCTTCAAGCGAACCATGTGCCTGCAAGTAACAATTAAACAAAAAAAATAATAGATGAAAGAAGCTTACGTTAGTAAGTCGTAAAACTAATACCTTTTCATCTGCACAACTTCTTGTTCGTTCGTAAATTCTCTTAGGTTATGCTGCGTGGAGTATTCTGTTCTTTTTTCCTTGGCCGTCAGAAATTTATTTAAGAATTTCTTCCCAAGAAAAGTTAATTAGGGAGTGGCCACAAAAGTTGGAAAAAGCCAGAAAGCTTCTGGTCAAGGATCGTTTCCAAAAACAATAAAACCAGTTTACGCCCTGTATCACGAGGGGATTTCTTAATTAAAATCAAATATATTTTACAATATTTTTACCAAAAGAAAAAAAAAGATTATTTTTGAAGGAGTAGAGATGTTGCTGCTTGGCCAGTTCAAAACGGAAAGGAATTTCATTTTCCGGCCTGTCGATTACTTTGACATCACGTGACATTTACCTATCCCGAAAAGTGACATTTCATTCCAACAGATTAGCCCCCTAGTGTTCGGTGACCTTATGACAATTACTTGTTTTATACAATTAGCTTGGTATTACTGGTAAAAATGCGTTACGTTTAAACATTTGAATCCCCTTATTACTACTACTAAATCATTTTCAACTCTGGAATATTTTGAAAAGCTATTTCTAAAAAAACTTGAACGAAAAAAAAAATTATAGGGAGGAAAAATTACAACAAAACCATCAAATCTTTCAAATTTGTAAAGCACTTGCCAATCAATATAATGCGGTGTGTTTTAGCCTTACACGTTACAAAACCGGATAATTTGCAGGATTTTCCTAAGAAAATTGGCCGGAAAGCAATAGTTTTTGTTTTTTTTTTTTTTTTGAATCAAGCTAAATAACCCATTCAGGGCCGGATATCCTTAGCATGGTATGTTCCTGAGCTTTTTGTTTCAATATCTTCTAGCACGTAATAACATTTTCCTAACCTTTCCTTTACTTTGGCCTTTACATACACGGGGCTTAGTTTCGCATTAAAATGTTGATCCGCCTTGCTCTGAGCAAAATTTCTCCGGTATACTACCTGTCCGATACTATAGCTCACAGGTCGCGTTCTTAAATTATACTGTTTAACATTATTATCATAAGCCTTTTTTATACTCTTAGCAATATTATCGCGCAACAGGGTTAAAGCATCATCCCGTTGTAGCCTCATCTCCGCTTCGTCTAGTGCTTGAATGTCCCTTAAAAGTTTATATGTTGATGCGTGTGTTACCATATCAAAACCGTATAGTGCATGGTAAGGGGATAGCCCAATAGATTGATGAATAGCATTCCGAAGCGCACAACTGATCGCCGATATGTTTTCGTCCCACTCACGATGATCCTTTTTTAAATACGCTCTAATTGCTGCAATTATCGATCTATTGACCCGTTCCGAGGCATTGCTCTGCGGAGAGTATAACGCCGTGTAAGTATGATGAACGCCATATCTTGTTAGGAATGCGTTAAAGTCATTACTACGAAATTGACTCCCGTTATCACTGATCATTATCTCTGGCACGCCATAATGATGGAAAATGTTTTTTTCTAAAAATTCGGTGATAACCGATGAGGTAAATTTTTTTATAGGGCACAACCAGTGATATTTAGAGAAGTGATCTAGGACAATTAGCAATCCAATAAAACCTTTTTTACTCCTAGGATATGGGCCTAAAAGATCTATATACATTTTTTGAAAAGGTCTCTCAGAAACGCTCATTTCACCCATTTCTGGTTTAAGTTGCTGGTTGGTAGCTTTGGTGGTTTTACAAACTGAACAATGGTTTATATAATCTTTAACGTTTGCTACTAGTTTCGGCCAAAAGAAATGTCTGCGAATTAGGCTAAGGGTTTTTCTTATGCCACCATGGGAGGCTAACACGGAATCATGGCAACGTTTCAAGATGTCTTCTCTCAATCCTTCCGGGATCCATAATTTCCAGGAAGTATTATCAATTTCAGGAATACCAACAGCAAAATTTTTCCTTATGTATATGTATTTATCTAGTATTTTGAGATCGGGATACAAACTTGGACTTTCCTCAATTTTTTTCTTTAGTGTTACATAGTCATTATCGAAAAAGTGGTTGGAGTCAAGATCAATTTCTGGTTCCAAAAGCTCCAATGCAAATATGTCACCTTCATGCATTCTACTCAGCGCATCTGGAACTATGTTGTCCTTTCCCTTCCTGTGACTAATAGAAAACTTATAATTCTGTAGTTTTAAAACCCAACGGGCTAGCCTACCTTTTAAATCCGGTTGCCTCATTAACCAAACTAAACTGCTGTGGTCGGTAATTACCTCGAATTCTTGAAGTTCTATATAGCATCTAAATCTCTCAATTGCCTCAATTGCCGCTAAACATTCCTTTTCTGTTACCGAATAATTTCGCTGTGATGAATTAAGTTTTTTGGACATATAAGCTATGGGATTTTCTTCCCCGTTTTCCCCTAACTGAACCAGCACGGATCCTATGCCAAAATCACTGGCATCACAATGCACATAAAACTTTTTAGAAAAATCTGGGTTCCTTAAAACTGGGGCTCTAGTTAGCAACAATTTTATCTTTTCGAATGCTTCGTTCGCGGCCTCTGTCCATTGAAACTTTTGCTTCTTGGATAAAAGTTCGGTAAGAGGGTGTGTTACGTCAGCGAAATTAGCAATAAACCTTCTATACCACCCTGCTATCCCTAAGAAACCTCGAACTTGCTTAATTGTTTTGGGAACTGGCCAGTTAATTATTGACTCTATTTTTGCAGGGTCTGTAGCTATACCCCCATCTCCGATAACATAACCTAAATATGGTACCTTTCTCACGCAGAACTCGCTTTTTTGTATGTTAAGGGTAAGATTTGCTTTTTTGAATTGTTCTGCCAGTCTTAACAGAATAGCCATATGGTCTTCGAATGTCGCTGATACTACACAAACATCGTCCAAATAACCAAAAACGGAATGCTTGAGGTCTGGGGGAATTATGGAATCCATGAGTCGACACATGGTTTGGGGAGCCGTACACAAGCCAAACGGCATAACGGTAAATTGATAGAGCGGCCTCCCGGGTATGGTAAACGCTGTAATGGCTTTCGAGTCTTCTTCTAGCGGTATTTGCCAATACGCATCTTTTAAGTCAATTTTGCTTATAAGATTGGCCTTGGGCAAACGAGCAAAAATGCCTTCAATATTGGGCAAAGGATATGCATCTTTGTTGGTAACTTCATTAATTTTCCTAGCGTCTAGGCATAACCTGACTTTTCCCGGTTTGATTACTAACCTCATAGGCGAACTCCACGCGCTTGTGCTTTCCTCAATAACCTTCAGCTGTAGCATGCGATCAACTTCAGTATACATTAATTTTTCGACGGCTGGCGACACCGGATAAAACCGTTGCTTTACTGGTTTAGCGTTACCCACGTCTATGCGATGTTTTATTAAAGAGGTTTTACCTAAGCCTTGCGTATCGAAATTAGGAAAAAAGGTCTTTATTAACTCAAGTTGTTGCTTCTGGGGTTCCGTTAAAGGATACTTCACACAATCACCCTCTATTGCGTCAGTTTTTGTTGCATCCTGCGTGATTCCCGCCACTATATTATTCATTAATCCAAACGAACGCCAAAAGTCCAGGCCCAATATTAGTCGTTGGTTAAGGGTGGGAATTATGTATAATGTAATCCTCTTTGATTTTCCTTTATAATACATTTCCACTTCAATTAAGCCCACAACTTCCTGAGGTTTCCCATCAGCGGTTCTCACCGTCGATATAATTTTCTTGTAGCCCGGGTGCTTACCAAAATCTTCCAATGCTAACTGTTTCCCTACGCAGGAAATATTTGCCCCCGTATCTAATAACCCGAATTCTATTCTATCTAAAAACTTTACCTCGGTGTATAATCGGCCGTCCTCCTCGGAAGTGATAATTGACGAAACTAGCAACCGTTGCGTTTGTTTAATCCTATTATAAAAATTCCGCATACGTACTGTATTTCTATTATATTTTCTAACCAATTTTTTGTCTAAACTGCCGTCGTTAAAAATTCTAAACCTAGCACTGATATAATCCTTTAAACGTTCATGTAAAGGCCGAATTTCAAATAATTTTTCTTTTCTATTTATAATTTCATTCTCATTTCCATTTTGCAAAATCCTTATATTACCAAATTCACTAATTTTGTCTGTCTCTATTTTAATGGCTGTTTTATCATCCTTTTGGTTGCTTTTAGAAATATTTACATTACAAAACTTTTCATCTACGCCTATTTCGAATCCATTCTTTTGTTGTATACGCTGTGATAGTTTTTTGAATTGTTTGGGTTTTTGCCACAATCGATACATTGAGGTTTATACACATCTCTACGTCCGCACCCATAGCAAAATACTCTACGGTCTTTAAGGCACATGTCCCAAAAGTGGCCTTCTTCATCGCAGTTCCAGCACCTAATTTTTCTAGCTTTCATATCCTCTAGTGCACTAATTTCGAAATCAGAGCTACTAAGCTCCTGTTCTGCAAATTCTTTATCCTCTGAATTTGTATTATCAATGGCGGCTACGCGACGTTGTGGACCTGATGTCGAGTACCGATTACTATTATTTCGCCGAAAGGAATCTTCCATTAGTAACTTTTCCCTTCTCTGACAAAGTTGTTTTAAGTGCCCTATGGACCTAACCTGTACATATAACAGCTCGTGTCTAATCTCTGGTCTAAGATTCCTAATCACGATTTCGATTAACTCTTCCTCATCTAAAGGCACAGCTAACCTATCTATGATACTATTAATGCCATCGTAAAAAGTCTCAAATGACTCAAAGGGTTTTTGTTTACGGCTATGTAGTTCCTCTCTAATATCAAAAGTTGTTCGATAATCTTTAAACTGCTTTTTTAGTTCCGTACAGAAAGATTCCCAGACAATCCTTGGCACAGTTTTGCGGTACCTCCAATACCAAGTTTTTGCTTTACCGGTCATTAAGAGGTGTAAGTTCTTTCCTACGGTATCATCAAAATTTCCGTTAAAGGTTTCCTCGACTAAGCATTTTATTCGGTATAAAAATTCTTCGCAATGCAATCCATCGGAGGACCCCTCAAATTTTACGTTCCAGCTTTGGATTATTGTCGTTACTTTATCTGGATGCAATCTCATCCTGTTTGCTGCATAAGTCGAGTTGGCAGAGTGACCTGGATTATTAATATTTGGAAACGATAAATGTGGAGAAATCCATTCAGCATTATTTGGCTGAATTGGGGGTGATGAACTAGGTTGGCGTGGTTCTGGTACGGGTAGATCGATCTGCTGATCCTGCTCTTGTTGAGACTGGGGTGGAAATACTGGCTGCCATGGGCTGACGTTCATTCCCGATATCATTCGTTGCAATGTAGACTCAATCATTTTTTCCATGCGATTGGAATTACGGGTTTTTCTCCTCCCTTGACTTGCCTGATTCTTTGTACTTGATGAATTATTAAAATGCTTAGAAGAATCCTTTCCCGAAATATCATTTACCGGTGGTAAATCTTGCTCTTTTGAATTAGTTTCCGAGGAATTAGATGCCCCATTCTGTTGGGTTTTACTCTGTAAGGTTTGTAATCTAGTAGCCCCTCTTGTATTATAGGTCTTCCCTGGAGACCCCCGACCTTTACCCCTATTATTCGAGACCTTTGTTTTTACTACTAGCCTAGTCTCCGCTCTTACCAAATCCTTTTCGTGGCATAATTTTTGACAGTTTGGACAGTCGTTAGAATTACCTATCCATTTGGTAATGCAATCCCTATGAAAAATATGTTGGCATTTTGTCATGACCGCTGCATTCAAATTTAATATTTTCTGCTCACACAAGGAACAAAAATGAGTTAAATTAGGTTCAGTAACCTCTGGAAGGCTTTCTGTACTTCGATATACTGCCATTTTCACCCCCTTGTTCTTCTTACTATTCAAATACCAAAAATGATTAAAGCTTCTCTATCAAGAATTGCCAAAACGGCGAGGTCAAAACTCTATATAAATATTTAACCACAAACCCAATGTTAGGAAAATTTTCTGAACTAAAATCAAACAAATATTAACCTAATATAAAATACTACGTAGGAAAACAAAATCAATGTTTACCGATGTAATTTTCAAAGCTATACACTTTGTTAAGATTCCTTCTGTAAACAATCCTTTTCTAATCAAAATACAAAAAAAATTTATCTAAAAAAAATTTTATTAACATGACTTTCCTTATGTACAGTTGAGAAGATAAATTATAAAACTCTTTAAAGAAAACTAATTTTACTTTGTTAAAGTTACTTTTTCCACTTTTACCCTTAGAATTATCAAAACTGGTTTATTGCATGTTAACTTTTGATCTTTATTTCTTGACAAAACCCTGCGAAGAGCCCCGTTAAACGGATTGGAGTCCGCCGTGAACAGCCAAAAACCAATATTCCAGTAAAACTAGCAACTCGTAGCGTTGTATCTTGAAACTAAAATCAAAAATTCATGGAAGGGTCTGACGCAAATGCCTGTTAAAGTGCCAAAAGCAAACGAATTACAAATTGCCGACTGGTCGAAACTACTTGTTTCTGATCCACACCAAATAGTCGATTTCCAGGAAGGGTTTGACCTTTATTGCAATTGAGCAACTTAACCACCATTAACTGGCAAAGCCGTTCCAATGAGAGAAATAAAAACAACAAAAAAATATGTTCGTGAACACAGATAAACTGCTACACAGGAATAAAATTCCACAGCATAAAAGCTCCGTTTTTTTTTCCTTGATAGTAACCTGATATTTCGACGCTGGTATCTACGCCGTTCTTAGTTTAACCTGTCATCGAAATTGTCAGGCCCCACGTTGGGCGCCATTTTGTAACGGACGACAGCGGATTGAAGTGTAATGACCGACAGTACGGCCGAAAGAGCTGCAGTATGGCTAGTAAAAACCGACTGCAAACCCTCAAAAAATGAACAGTTAGAGTCGTTCGGGACCCGTCTATTCCGGTAGCTGCAGTATGTGGGGTGGTTCTTGACTCTAGTCGAACAAAACAACTGTCGCCCTATTTTATTTTAGAGTCCCTGTTAACGTTATTGCACACAAAATGTAAATGGACCAGTAAACTACGAAGAGGGGTTTTCAATTATTAATAAAAACTATTGCTATGAAAAAAAATAATAATTAAATAAGTATGGATATAGATTAAGTTGAACTCTATACGGTATGGAGGTAATAAAAGAGGAAAAAGTCTATGGGATGGTGGTACTCCCATTAGGCTCACAACCCGCCTCAACCAATGTCCTTTCTTGACCTAAATATTTCATGAACGCAGGACCCAAGTACATAATTTTCTTCTCAACCGTAAGGAAAAGTCAACCAAAGTTTTACTCACACATTCTCAATGTGTCACATTTATTAAAAAAATATAATTCAGATTGTATACATAATGATAAGCTATCGAAATCACACTTCTACGATATTCTATTACTATATAAGTTTAATTTATACACTTCTACATATGTGTATAGATAACTTTGCTTTGTTTTTCAAGAAAAACAGACTAATAATTAACTAAATAGAAAATTTAAACAAAAATTGGGAAGATATACTTTGTTCTGTTAACTAATAGGTAAAAGTAATAAGCATAATAATTAGTTGGTTTCTATTTCTGGTTCACCTTCCGATTGCAAATTTGTCTTTGCTTAGGTCAAATTCAATGACGATACGTAACTCCGTACGTTAAATAGTAAAGAAACATAATTATAGTCACCACCGATTACTTAGGGTATAAGAGTCTAAATTTAATAACCAAAACAATCCGAGAATGTTAAAGCTCTTCTTCTCTTTATATCTATTATAATTTAAAGTTTACCAAAAATCATATAAAGCAAAAGGTACAAAAAAAAACCCCTATTTTCATTTATTATTCTCTTGCAGTTAATTTTTATCTGCTCTGTGCTTACCGAATCTACTAAAGTATTAAAGTATTTTGCTATTACTATGGGTTTTTTTTCCACCGGTTCTCAAATTAATAAAAAAAACATAGAGAAAAAAAAAAAAGGGAGTACTTACCTGCAGGCCGATGAAGATCTTCGTTGGTGCTGCAGGGTGAGAGTGCTGTAGAGGGAAAGTTAGTGATGCAGTTTCTACTAATTCTTCTTTAATACGACCCTTCTTTCTCTTGATCTTTTAAAAATTTATATTATTCAAATAGGGTTTTTTTTTCTCTCTCTTGCGGGTACCGTTTGAAACACAGTGGCTACGAAGCACAATATAATGCTTTTATATATTTCGTTTAATCAGTAAAATTTTAAATCTGCATTATTACATGCAAAATTTTAACGAAAACAGTAATATACTATTATATAAAACCATTAGTATCTCATTCGTAGCTTCTGTATTCTGATTTTCTTAAAACTCGCTTTGTTTTTTTTCTTTAAATTAAAAAAATCGGAAAAACAAATTTTTTTTTTGTCTCTTTTTTTTCTGACGTTACGCACTGTGCCAATTGCTTGGATTAAGATAGCTATAGTAAATATTAAAATACCTTTACTTAACTATTTTAAAAATTGTTTTCATATTAAATTTAATCACTATACTATTGTTCCCGTTTTTTTCTCTTTTAGTTAATTTTCTTTCTTTTAACACAAATTTCGTTATTGGGTTTTTTCAAGCCACGCTCCGGTTTGAATGACGAGTATAATGGCACTGATTATCTTTTTCTTGACGTTTTGCTTCTTCAATATAATGTTAAATTTTACTGCACTTCTTCTGGTTTCTTCCTAATCTCCTTATCCCCTTTTTCCTACAAACTTACTCCGATTGCGTTAATAATTTACTAGACTACTTTCTTACGATTTTCACGGCAAAAATATTTAAAACTATGGTTTTTTTCTTTTAACCTTCAAGCGAACCATGTGCCTGCAAGTAACAATTAAACAAAAAAAATAATAGATGAAAGAAGCTTACGTTAGTAAGTCGTAAAACTAATACCTTTTCATCTGCACAACTTCTTGTTCGTTCGTAAATTCTCTTAGGTTATGCTGCGTGGAGTATTCTGTTCTTTTTTCCTTGGCCGTCAGAAATTTATTTAAGAATTTCTTCCCAAGAAAAGTTAATTAGGGAGTGGCCACAAAAGTTGGAAAAAGCCAGAAAGCTTCTGGTCAAGGATCGTTTCCAAAAACAATAAAACCAGTTTACGCCCTGTATCACGAGGGGATTTCTTAATTAAAATCAAATATATTTTACAATATTTTTACCAAAAGAAAAAAAAAGATTATTTTTGAAGGAGTAGAGATGTTGCTGCTTGGCCAGTTCAAAACGGAAAGGAATTTCATTTTCCGGCCTGTCGATTACTTTGACATCACGTGACATTTACCTATCCCGAAAAGTGACATTTCATTCCAACAGATTAGCCCCCTAGTGTTCGGTGACCTTATGACAATTACTTGTTTTATACAATTAGCTTGGTATTACTGGTAAAAATGCGTTACGTTTAAACATTTGAATCCCCTTATTACTACTACTAAATCATTTTCAACTCTGGAATATTTTGAAAAGCTATTTCTAAAAAAACTTGAACGAAAAAAAAAATTATAGGGAGGAAAAATTACAACAAAACCATCAAATCTTTCAAATTTGTAAAGCACTTGCCAATCAATATAATGCGGTGTGTTTTAGCCTTACACGTTACAATATAAAATTCGGCACAGCCGAATATAGCGCTCTTACTTGTTTTTATTTAAAGTTCTTTTTATTTAGAAGAAATAAATGTTTCCTGCTGATGTTAAAAGAATTTTTTTTTTTTTTGAAAAGGAAGTTTTTTTTATCAGTCCGAACCGAATAGAATGAATTTTCGAAACCAGCTGCGGATTTTGGTCATCAGTAATCTCTGAACAGTAGAAGTGTTTCTGGCTGTAACTTACATATTATACAGAAAGCCAAACGGTGTTCTTTTTTCTAAGTTAGGACAAAGTTTAAATTTTCCAAATGCATTATTAACAAAATTTCAATGCAATTAGCTGCATAAATTGTATTTGGTAACCTTAGTTGATCAAGGCCATTTTAAAAGATAATTTCTATAAAAAATTTAAAATAAAAATTTTGATTTATGATTTCAAAAGTATAAAAATCAAACATTGACTTTTTATATTTCCTACATTTTAATTAATTGCCCACGATTTTTTAACTCTTTTTTTTTTGTCAAATTTCGAAATTGAAAAGAAACTGAAAAAGTTCAATTCAAATATTGACCGCAAATGTTGATGTCCATCAGTCAAATGTATGTACATTGCGTTGGTTAATTAAGCCAAGGCTGTTGGATAAGATGTAATTAAGATACATGAGATACTTTCATTTCATCCAGAAAAGCTTTTAAATCAAAAAAATTTGATGTTTTTTAGTAACAGTAGGCAAGTATATACGTAACTATTTAAATTTAAGACTTAATTAATATATTTAAAGTGTTTTTTTTTTATTTTGGTAAAATGATTTATAGGTTTAGTAAGTGTCAATTTTAAAACCACAAAAAAAGGTAATGGAGTAAAGTTTAACAATGTGTCTTTTTTATTAATGAAAAATCATAGATAAAAGAGTTTAAAGTTTAAATTTTATGATAAAATAATGAGGGTGATGTCGCTTTAGTATAGATAATTAGTTTTAATTTAAAGTTTTATTTGCACTTAAGGTTTTTACAGCGTTTTTAAACTCTATTAAAAATTGTCTGTAAAAAAGCTTTTAAAAATTTTATTTGTTAAATTTTACGAAAATATCAAGATAAACAAAATGCACAATTTCAACATTTCTCCATCTATAGTGTCATTGGGATTAACCCAACATGTTTTGCCGCATTTTATCTAAATTCTCATTGAAGTAAATTGAATTGCCGGGAAATAGCATTCCAGCTGCAATTTTTCTTCTTCAAAAACAAAAACTCCTAATTAGTTTTTTCCAAGTCTGAAAACTATAAAACAGAAATAGGCGTGAAGTGAAACAAACCAAAATAAATGTTAGAAAATCTGTATTATTTAAGTTTAGTTGGGAGTTAGATCGGGCAACTTTGGTGGCCATGGAATGCCCCAAGGCTATTGATCAGTTTTTGGCCGAAATTTCCCCGAAGAAAATTCATTAAAGCTTTGGCTGTGTGTTCAGTCGCCCCATCCTGTTGAAACCACGTGTGTGAAGAGTACGATGGTTGAGCGGCAGGCTTGGCAAAAATAATTCCGTAATCATACGACGATAATTTTACCGTTGACAATAGTCGAATGACCTTGAGAATTTTTGAAGAAAATGGTCCGATTATCTAATGCGTGGATAAGGCCCACCGTTACCCTGGAGCAATGCAATGGTTTTTTATGTTTCAGTCGAGGGTTAAGAATTCTTGGAGACCGGTAATGGCAGTTCTGCTTGTTGGCTGGGCCATTTAAGTGAAAATTAGCATCGCAGTTTCAAAAAATTGAATTTTCAGTGCAAAAACGCTTTAACATCGTTTTAAAAACATTTTTGCTTAAATCAAAGTTACGTTCTTTCAGTTCTTAAATGATTTGAATTTTAAAGGGATCTAGTTTTAGATCTTTTTTAAAAATTTCACGAACAATCGCTCTTAGAAGTCTCTGTTAGGCTGCTTTTTTCCGTTTTGAAAGTTGCGGATTTTTACGTAAACAGCTTTCAACTAGTTTAATCTTTTCGGGAGTCCTTGAAGATCGTCTGGGCCCTGATCGTGGGACATTTATAGTCGAGGCTGTTGCGCGTAATCTCTGCACTCACGAATGAATAAAATTTAGAGTCGGTCCATCACATATTCGCTGAATACCGTACTTTAAACTAAATTTTCGATGAGCCATGACGTAAGAATCATTACTCTTAAAAAATGTCTCTACAGCGAACCCGCGGTGCTCACTTGACCACTGCGACATCGTGAATAACAAATCCGCACACTAAATAATCCCAAAGGCGCCACCCTTTCTCCGCACCGCTTATTACTTTTGAAATTAATAATCGTATTTTAAAATTTTAATTTGCCACCAGACACCCTGTATAAGCTGGAAATTTTACGTGTCTTTTGTCAAATATTTTCCAAGTTTTGAAGTAAGCTTTGCCCTAATTAATAATTTCTAATCTTTACAAATGTAAGCTTTATTTAGATAATTTTTTGTTTTTAAAATATTTTTAGGTTAATGCTTTGCAAAATTTGCATAATAAAAGCAACATTTTAATAATAATACAAATTTGGCCCCAAAAAATGTTGTTTGTTTGTTTTTTTTTTAATTTTCGTTTGGAACTTTAGGCAAAATGACCTGCAAAACTTGTCGCAAAAACTTCTTTTTAACTCTTACTGACCAAAAAAATACTTTCTCTTACAAAAGAAGCTTAAAATTGGGATTTAAGAAAGAAAAAATTTCAAAATCATTTGCAAAAATACAATGTTTTAAATCAAATACATTATTTCCATACAATATTGTTTCATAGTTTTGATAAAACATAAGAGGTGGTGGTGACGATGATGAGATGGTAGGTATATGCATTAGGTTTGTGTAATATTGTTGTATTGCATGCATGCATTACTGATAGCAACGTGTATTGCAAGTTGGAAGAAAAACAAAAATTAAGCTTTTTTTTTGATAGTTTTTAGTTTAAAGATGAGTTGGGTTTGCTGCTGCTGAAAGTACCAGTCATGAAATGCAAGATATTTTTTTTTTATTTTTTGGTAGCTTTTGGCCAGCTTTTATTTAACAATTGTATTAAAGAAAAAGTATTAACGTTTCTTGCAAACCATTTGCAGTTTTAGTTTTAAACAAGATCTTAAGCCAACAACATCTTCAATTTAGCTCAAAACGTGCCGTATTAAAGTGTGTATTTAAACCAAACAAAAGCTTAACAATAATCGTTTTCTTTATAAATTTTTGGTATTTTTTGTAAAATTTTATATATTGTTTTTTTGTTTTTTGTTTTTTGGCATCTCTTCAGTTTGTGCGATTGTGTGCGGTCGTTATTTTGGTCTGCTTAAGATACAACAGACTGGCGGTCGATTGTTTGTGTAAACGATTTCTTTAGCCGTTGAGGCTTAAAATTAAATTCAAACTTTATATGAAATTCAGTTCCATTTGAAACTTTTACTAAACCAGTGGTGTGTTAAAAGTGTTATACGGTTTTCATTGAATTTAGTCTTTTATTTGCATTTTAACTGTATTTCAGTGGTACAAAATATTTCTTTCTATTAAATTGGTTACAAGCAAATGTTTGTTTACGCTTAGAATTAACATTTTTATGATACTTTTTTTTCGTTTGTCGCAAACGTTTTATGCATATGTTTGCATTCAAAGCTGTTTTATAAATATTTTGTTGAAACATTTTTGGAATTTTAAATTAAAAGTTAACAAGTTCTTGTTTAAAATCGCAATTGTTACAGGAAAAAAAAAATAACAAATAAGTTTAACAATAAAAAACCGTTGAAAAGAGAAAAAAGTGAAAATTCTGCTTTTTAAACGTTGAATTAAAAAAGTGTTTTCGACATAAAAATAATAAAATTTTATATAACATTTTGTTTAACACAAAAAAGGAAAAGAAGCAAACAAAAGAATTAAATTTTTTAAAGAAGCTACAAACAACAACAACCAAAAATGAAAGTTTTTTATTTAGTGCTTTTAAGCACTTGCTGTTTGTTGGCAGCTGTGTCAGCTCAAGGATTTAATCAGAATCATGGAATAAATGACGTGGTGAGTCTAAATCGAAATTAAGTAGAAAGTAGTTAAAAATGCGTGTGTTAAAAAAGACTTCAAAATTATTTGAAAATTTTTAATTTTATTTACAAACGGACAAGCTTATATCAAAATAGCTATCTCAGTCGATCGATAAGGACGGTCTCAGATAATATTTTTTTGGCATTACAGCTGCACAAACCCATAATGCCCCTGCTACCTTTGTAGCGCAGGAATAAAAATTGTCATATTAGGTAACATGACGGGTGCATACCTCTAAACAGTCTATTTGCATAAGTAGAAGTATAGGGCTCCAAAGTTAAAAAAAAAAACATTAGATGTTAACTGTACAGGTCAATTTGAATACAACCCAACTAAATTTTGATCCAAGGAATTTTTTATATATTTTATTTTTTTGAGAATTTTCATTTTCCTGCCAAACTAAATTTTAAGTTCTTAAATTGCTACCAACATCTTTAAATGTGATTTTTAACCTGTGATTTGAAAATCACTGGTAACTTCAGTAATGTAAAATGTGAAGAAACTATTTCGGTGATATTGCTACTTTTAACTTGATACGTTATTCAAAGTATCATATTTTTTGTGATCACAGTCATTGTTTAAAATAACAGTGATTAACAAAGCACTTTCACTGTTCATGGCGTTCTTTAAAAATCACTGGATCGCTTTGGAGCAGATATTTTTTGTAGGACTTAGGTTCAAATCCGCAAAAAATTTTTTTTTCAAAAGGAAAAGAAAATGCCAAACACTTGTACCTCACAGCACCAAATAAGTTTCAAAATCAAGTTGTAGATCAAAAGGTTTATAAAGAATCAAGACGAAGTACAAAGTTCCTACAACTTAGTCAATGAATTTCGACTGTTTTGATTTCCAATTGTGCCATCTTCGCATCTTTATATGACTTCTATTGAAGGCAATGGGCCACGATAATGTCAAATTATTTCGCTTTATATGGCTGAGGTAGCATTTAACAAGTATTAAATAATACATTTCCTTGCGTAACATAAAAGTAACGTGGTCGCATTTCTGTTCATTTACTTTTATTTCTCATAAGTTTGATCATTTCTTTACTTCGATAATATGGTTTAGTTTGATTTGACGCCTTTTTAAGATTCTGATTAAAATTAAGCACTGGCAACTTAGCTGAGAAGCAGTATTAGCAAATGTTACAGCAAATCAAAACTTGGCCCTAGAAAACTACCTCCAGGTTTGCCAGCCGCTATTGGTTGAGGGTAATTTAAGTGACCCCCCTTGGCTATGCAATTTTCTAGAAAGTTAATAAGATTTATAAGCAAGCTCAGCTATAGTATAGTTTTCCATGTCTTCTTCCCATACTTTGTCAAAAACCTAAAAGTCATCAACAAAAAATGCAGATATTTTTCAGGGGCGGCCCCATTAAAGAAAAATAGAAGGAGTAGCACTTGTGGACTAAATTTATCTTAATTTTCGATTATAAGTGTGAGAGGAAATTTATTTTAGGAAAGTTTATTTAACTTACAAACTGTGCGAATTAAAAAACGAATTTTCATTTTCTTAAAAAACGCTTATCAATTACAAAATTTTGGGTCTCAGGAGCTAGTTCTTTGATATCTTCTAAAATTCTAATTTAGAACAAAAAAAGAATGAATCGATGCAAATGGGTCAATAACGCCGATGAGTACCTCGGCTTTGGAGCATCAGCTCATATATGAGAGTTGTATTACGTTTTCGGTTGAATGGAGGCATTTAAAGAATTAGATGGTGTCAAGTAGTTCGCATACCGTTTTTAAATATCAAGACACAAGAGAAGGGATTTTCATGCTAAGACATTCGAGCCCACAGATTAGGATAATTGGGAATGCATCGTTTTAACTCAAAATCGGAGTCAGCTTAAGTGAGAAAAATTCATTGGAAAATTTCAGGCAGGTGTTACTTAGTACACTTATTGGCCTAGAAGACATCCCCATTAAACATCTTAGCCAAGGCTTAACTTTACATATTTGCACAAAGAATTGAAACGGTAATATGGCGTTAAAAATAAGAAAGATTTAACCTCTTTTCTATGCCAGGAAGGTCTAAAAGTATTCTGTTGTCGATTTAAATGTATCTAGAGATTTTTTCAAATAATAAATAAATAAAAAAAAACTGGATTGATTACGAACAATTTAGAAGAAAGAAGGATACGTTTTTCCGGTATACAAATTTTTTTATACTTAAGTACACAGAAAAAAAATTACGAGAAATTGGACTTATTTGGACCCTTAAAAATGATTCCTAAAAATTTTTAATTCTTATTGGAAAATTGTTTAAAAAAACTTTATTTGATTTTATATTTTTCTAATATCTTACAATTTTTTATCAAGTCCAAAGTTCTAAGTCTAAATCTTTTGCTGGGATACCTTATGCATAATCATTACGATAAACTTTCCCTTTTTGATGAAAATTAAGCAAAAAAAAAAAAAACAACATGATAAGGCATATTTCTTACATAAAATTATGCATAAAAAAAATATGGGGAAGATGTAAAATCGAAAAAACGTGTTTAATAATAAATATTAAGACACGGAATAATAAATGTTTGTAAAATAATCTTTAAGATAAAAAGTGGTCAAAATTTCTTCTTTTTTTTTTTTGAGTTACATAAAAATATATCAAAAAGATAAAAATATCAATTAATGCAAAAAGAAGAACAACACGTTTGGGAAGTGTTGAAATAAATGATTCCCAAGATAATATTGAAGAAAATTTTGCCATTGATTAATGAAATTTTTAATAATTAAGTACAGTGAACTCGCGGAAACGTGAATATTCAGAATCGTGAACACCCAAAAACGTGAACACTTTTTATTTAACATTAACTACTCTAAAACGTGAACAAACATTGAAAGCTTTAAAACGTGAACAGTTTTTTTTCTGAGTTTTTTTGTTGTTTACATTAATATTATGAATTTTGGGATTCCCGAATTATGTCTTATTTTTTGTAAACACACTATTTTGCCTAATAAGAAGTTTTTAGTTTTTTTGAGTTGGTTGCAATGGCCCTTCACGAACCAGACTAAAATTTAAGCGAAGAATTTTTCTTCTTGTCGTAACACTCGGTATGGATTGTTTCTGGCATAAAATGTATGCGTGTATATAACTTGTGTGTGTACTAGTGTCTTTTTATTCAATTAACGCTTGGTTTTATATGAGCCGTTTATATTGAAAGTGGCATAAGTCGAGATATTCAAAGATATGAAAAAATACCGTTCAATAGTATTTAGTGTTGCCATTAACTCGTGCGTGAATTATGCCACTTTCAAAATAAATGGCTCTTATGTATGTATTGGTTTTGTGCTGATAGTGCGGAGTTGAGGCTGGTTGAAAAATTAAGAAAACAAATAACCATACTCTTTTCGTCTTTTGCCTACAAACAGTAATTTTGTTCTAGACGAATAACTCTAATGTTTGAAGGGCCAAGGAAAAGATCTATTAGCAATGCTAGTAACAATAAATTGATAAAAAAGATTAAATTCGTTAGAAAATAATTAAAAAATATCCAATCGAAAACGTGAGTAAAATCGAAAACATGAACACCCTTGGTAAAAATTAGTTCACGTTTCCGCGAGTTCACTGTAATTTGAAAATAAAAAAATTAATTTCATAAGATATCCCAAATGTTGGCATTGTCTTATTAACGATAATATTTTTTTTAATTTTATTTAATCGCAAATTTATTTAGATTTAAAAAATCGTTAATTATTAACCCTGTTTTAAAAATGTTTTTAACCTTTTTTTTAATTATTTTTATGATATACAATGACACAGGCTTTTTTAAATCTCAATTAGTAACCATAATTTGTGCTAATTAGTTTTACTAATTTTTAAGTTAAAATAATTCTTTTGCCTTTGTTTTAACGACAATCACTTTGTGAGGGAGTCAAAAGTGATTAACATCTTTATTCTTTTTATACCCTTCACATAGTGATAGGGTATATATCACTTTGTCATTCCGTTTGTAATTTCTTTATTATTCATTTGCGACCCCATAAAGTATATATATTCTGGATCCTTATAGATAGGGAAGTCGATTTAGCGATGTCCGTCTGTCCGTCTGTCCGTCTGTCCGTCTGTCCGTCTGTCCGTCTGTTGAAATCAAGTTTCCGGAGTCAAATAAAAAGATACAGACCAGTTAATGGTGTCAAACGATCACAAATATCCTGGAGACAATCGCTATTTAAAATCAATAAAATCGGTTCACTATTGACCGAGATATAAGCGAAAACCCAGAGTAACCCATTTTTTTTAGGACAAAATCCGTGCATATATCCCTATATATCTCAGTAAGTATAGTCACTCTTGCCACAAAACTTGGCACGGATACTCCTAAAGAAGGGACCTTAATAATGGAAAAATTTTTTTCAGATAGGACCAGGGGAAGGGGTATTTTTTCTACAATTGCACAAATTTGGTGAAATATTTTATGCGCTATATCTCGTAAACTATAACAGCTATCGAATTAAAATGTTCTAAAAAAAGTAATTGCATGCTAAGGGCTACGCTTTGAAGAAAAAATTTTTTGGGTGGGGGCAAAAAAAGGGGTAGCTCCCATATAAATCGACAATTATTATCAAATATTCGATACGCTATATCTCGGAAACTATAACAGATATCGAAATGAAATGTTCTACAAAAAGTAATTGCACGCTAAGGGCTACGCTTTAGAGAAAAAATTTTTTGGGTGGGGGCAAAAAAAGGGGTAGCTCCCATACAAATCGACAATTATTTTCAAATATTCGATACGCTATATCTCGGAAACTATAACAGATATCGAAATGAAATGTTCTACAAAAAGTAATTGCACGCTAAGGGCTACGCCTTAGAGTAAAAATTTTTTGGGTGGGGGCAAAAAAAGGGGTAGCTCCCATACAAATCGACAATTATTATCAAATATTCGATACGCTATATCTCGGAAACTATAACAGATATCGAAATGAAATGTTCTACAAAAAGTAATTGCACGCTAAGGGCTACGCCTTAGAGAAAAAATTTTTTGGGTAGGGGCAAAAAAAGGGGTAGCTCCCATACAAATCGACAATTATTTTCAAATATTCGATACGCTATATCTCGGAAACTATAATAGATATCGAAATGAAATGTTCTACAAAAAGTAATTGCACGCTAAGGGCTACGCCTTAGAGAAAAAATTTTTTGGGTGGGGGCAAAAAAAGGGGTAGCTCCCATACAAATCGACAATTATTATCAAATATTCGATACGCTATATCTCGGAAACTATAACAGATATCGAAATGAAATGTTCCACAAAAAGTAATTGCACGCTAAGAGCTACGCTTTAAAGAAAAAAATTTTCGAGTGGGGGCAAAAAAAGGGGTAGCTCCCATACAAATCGACAATTATTATAAAATATTCGATACGCTATATCTCGGAAACTATAATAGATATCGAAATGAAATGTTCTACAAAAAGTAATTGCACGCTAAGGGCTACGCTTTAGAGAAAAAATTTTTTGGGTGGGGGCAAAAAAAGGGGTAGCTCCCATACAAATCGACAATTATTTTCAAATATTCGATACGCTATATCTCGGAAACTATAACAGATATCGAAATGAAATGTTCTACAAAAAGTAATTGCACGCTAAGGGCTACGCCTTAGAGTAAAAATTTTTTGGGTGGGGGCAAAAAAAGGGGTAGCTCCCATACAAATCGACAATTATTATCAAATATTCGATACGCTATATCTCGGAAACTTTAACAGATATCGAAATGAAATGTTCTACAAAAAGTAATTGGGCAAAAATGCCTACGCTTTAAAGAAAAAAATTTTCGAGTGGGGGCAAAAAAGGGGGTAGCTCCCATACAAATCGACAATTATTTTTAAATATTCGATACGCTATATCTCGGAAACTATAACAGATATCGAAATGAAATGTTCTAAAAAAAGTAATTGCACGCTAAGGGCTACGCCTTAGAGTAAAAATTTTTTGGGTGGGGGCAAAAAAAGGGGTAGCTCCCATACAAATCGACAATTATTATCAAATATTCGATACGCTATATCTCGGAAACTATAACAGATATCGAAATGAAATGTTCTACAAAAAGTAATTGCACGCTAAGGGCTACGCCTTAGAGAAAAAATTTTTTGGGTAGGGGCAAAAAAAGGGGTAGCTCCCATACAAATCGACAATTATTTTCAAATATTCGATACGCTATATCTCGGAAACTATAATAGATATCGAAATGAAATGTTCTACAAAAAGTAATTGCACGCTAAGGGCTACGCCTTAGAGAAAAAATTTTTTGGGTGGGGGCAAAAAAAGGGGTAGCTCCCATACAAATCGACAATTATTATCAAATATTCGATACGCTATATCTCGGAAACTATAACAGATATCGAAATGAAATGTTCCACAAAAAGTAATTGCACGCTAAGAGCTACGCTTTAAAGAAAAAAATTTTCGAGTGGGGGCAAAAAAAGGGGTAGCTCCCATACAAATCGACAATTATTATAAAATATTCGATACGCTATATCTCGGAAACTATAACAGATATCGAAACGAAATGTTCTAAAAAAAGTAATTGCACGCTAAGGGCTACGCCTTAGAGAAAAAATTTTTTGGGTGGGGGCAAAAAAAGGGGTAGCTCCCATACAAATCCACAATTATTATCAAATATTCGATACGCTATATCTCGGAAACTTTAACAGATATCGAAATGAAATGTTCTACAAAAAGTAATTGGGCAAAAATGCCTACGCTTTAAAGAAAAAATTTTTTGGGTGGGGGCAAAAAAGGGGGTAGCTCCCATACAAATCGACAATTATTTTTAAATATTCGATACGCTATATCTCGGAAACTATAACAGATATCGAAATGAAATGTTCTAAAAAAAGTAATTGCACGCTAAGGGCTACGCCTTAGAGAAAAAATTTTTTGGGTGGGGGCAAAAAAAGGGGTAGCTCCCATACAAATCGACAATTATTATCAAATATTCGATACGCTATATCTCGGAAACTTTAACAGATATCGAAATGAAATGTTCTACAAAAAGTAATTGCACGCTAAGGGCTACGCCTTAGAGAAAAAATTTTTTGGGTGGGGGCAAAAAAAGGGGTAGCTCCCAAACAAATCGACAATTATAATAAAATATTCTATAAGCTATATCTGGGAAACTATAACAGATATCGAAATGAAATGTTCCACAAAAAGTAATTGCACGCTAAGGTCTACGCTTTAAAGAAAAAAATTTTCGAGTGGGGGCAAAAAAAGGGGTAGCTCCCATACATATTAACAATTTTTGTTAAATTTTCGATATGCTATATCTCAGAAACTATAACATATATCGAAATCAAATGTTCTACAAAAAGTAATTGGACATTAAGGGCTACGCTCTGAAGAAAAAGATTTTCGGATGGGGGGTGAAGAAGCGGTAGCTCCCATACAAATTAACAATTTTTAAACAATTTTCGATACGCTACTTCTGGAAAACTATTACAGCTATCGACTTCGAATATTCTACAAAAAGTAATAATCAAATAATTCATACATTTTGGTGAAAAACTTGGTGAAGAGCAGAGGGACTAGAACATCTAATAAGTTTTATTAACCTTTAAATATGAATAATGTCGAAAACTTTAAAAACTCTCGACCTCAAATCTTCTTCATCTATTTCTATTATTCATACGAACGTTAAAATTTTGTATAGTTTTCTATGGACTTTAAAACTCGCACAATGTTTTTTATTATATTATTTGCAGTACAAAATTACTCGGCTGGGTATATTTAAAGACCAATGTGAAGGGTATATAAGATTCGGCACAGCCGAATATAGCGCTCTTACTTGTTTATTTTAATTTTTTGTAATCAACTGCTCAATTAAAAAAAAGAAATATATATAAGTGGCGATTAAATAAATAGGAAATACAGTTTAAAAGGTTATGAGAACTAATTTGTAATGTAAATGTAAAACTTTAAGAAGATCAAGGTCAGAAAATTGATAAACAGTGATATTAAAACAAAAGTTAAGGTAAAAAATATGACATAAGATTCATTAAAAAAATTCTTTAGGCGATTGTAAATGTTGTTAGTTTATAAAAAAAAATATTTTCACACCAAATTAGTAAATCAGCAGACCTAAAAAGTTTTTAAGTTAATGATTGCAGGCTAAGTATATCCACACCACTTGAAAATTAAAAGGGTTATTATTCTTCTGTTCTGATGTTTCTAGCCCCATGAAGCAAAAACCTAACACTGAACTTAACTTAATTTGATCGAATCAGAATTAGCTCTTAAGTCAATTAGACGGTGTCCATTCACTTGGCTTGGTGTCTTTGCAAACCTTAAGATCTTGGTTAAGCATAAGCCAACATACCACATAAAGTAAACACAAGGTAGGCCAAAATAAATCACCCCATTGGAAGATGCTCTTATTTTTTCAAATGGCGGCCAATGTCAATCCTGTTTTGACCTTTGTAAACTAGATAGTTGTGGACTAAAAGTAAACAAGCCATGGAGCGATACACACTCCAAGAACGCGAAAAAAATTTTTTCAATTTTTATGCGCAACAATTCGTCTGTGGTGTTAGTGCAGTAGAAATTCCGTCGCCGATTCCCCGGTCGCCCGGTACCAACCTTGAAGAGGATGGGATCACACGAGACCAAGAGTGGCCAGCCCCGGAGCGCCCAATCTGCCGAGAATACCACCGCTGTTGGCGAGGATGTCAAGCTGTCGCTAGAAACATCGACCAGACGCCGTGCTTTGCAGTTAGCCATCAGCCGGTCATCCCTAGGGCGTACTTTGCTAAAATACCTGCGCATGTTCCCGTACAAAGTCCAATCCGTGCATCAGCTACTGCTTTGTCGAACGCCAAACGCGTGTAACCTATATTCAAGCCATCATCAATATCGAGGCCGAAGTGGACGATTTTTCGACCAAATGAGCGATGAGGCTCATTTTCACCTCAGCGGGTACGTGAACAAGCAAAACTACCGCCTTTGGGGCACCAAAAATCCACGAGTGATGCAAGACGTGGCATCACACCCGGTCAAAGTTGCTGCATGGTGCTCAGTTCACATTGGAGGAGTCATCTGGTAATTTTTTCGAGGACGCCTCTGCTCAAACGACTACAGTGAACGTATTGGGGCCATGTTTGCCGAGTTTTTTTCTGCTGCAATTAAATGAATTAGGACTGGAGGTCATATGGCTTCAACAGGTCGGAGCAACGGTACATACTGCGCGAGCCAAAACCGATATTCTGAAGGCAGCGTTCTCTGGTCGCCTCATCTCTCGTTTTGGCGATTTACATTGACCCCGATTTTACTTTTCCAGACTTTCTTGTTAGGTTTTTTGAAGTCCCGTGCTTACGTAAACAAGTCCGAGACCCTGGAAGCCCTCAAGAACAACATTCGACCCGAGTACGAGAATCTGTCTTCCGAAGTTCTGCCCGAAGTGATGAAAAATGCCATAAAACAAGCCCGTATAGCAATCAGTTGTGACGGCGCCCATTCGGCCGATATCATCTTCTCGACTTGACTAATAAAATTCTATAGGTTCAAAGAAACATAATCAAAAAACAGAATCAAAGTTTTTCACTTGCAACAAAAAATGAGAGCCAAACAACATCGGATGACTTTTTTTTGGCCCACCTTGTATTTGTTTATAATTGACCCAGCGTGCCTTTACCCAGAAATCATAACAGCCCTCACAATTTTCGACCCTTTATAATAAAATAAATTTTGAAAAAAACACTTTTTGGGTGTATATACAGAAAAAAATTTAAGGATCACTAAAGTGACAAACTTGTCACGCGTAACAAATCGTGAGTGTGAGTGACTAGTTAGGGAATAGAAGGAAGAAATCTTTCAAATTATAAGTCAAAAAAAAATCAATTAAATCGTCTCAGCCATTTGGTAGGAATTAATTTTTGCAAAAAAACGAGTCAAATTACCTTATTTGTAGTGAAACAAATTTAAAAAGCTCACAACAGAATGAGTCCTTTTAATAGCACTTAGTTTATATTATCTTTTTAGCGCCATAGATTTTTAGCTTTGGTGTCGATTTTAATGCTTTGCCATGTTTCACATACGATTTTTTAAGGTTTCGGATATTGTAATGGTTCAGTGCATTTCAGGCTTACAAAATCGTCCTTCAAGGACTCTCAGCCTGATATGGTATACAATTTCCCTGCTTTGCTCGTAAACGATTAAAATTACATTTTAGTATATTTTAATGAAATAAAGTTAAAAAATATTGGCGCATTTTACAAATGGGACCTCAGATCGTTATTTTCTTGCAGGTAAATTTTTTATATGAATTTATATATTTTCCCATAATTTCTAAGAGGAGCAAAGGGCCATAATTGTTTAACCCCTAAGGTTTTACAAAAATGCAAATTAAAATGTTTATTTCTTTGTTTTTATGTTAATTAAACGAGTTTGATATAAAATTTAATTCGTTTTACTCATTTTAATGCCAACAAATCTATTAAATATTCTTAATATTTTGTATTTACTAAAAGCTATAACATAATTATTTGTTATATTTGACCTACTTTTCTTATTTATATGTTTTAATAAAATTGATTTATTTATTATATTTTTAACAAATTTGCTTAAGAGTCATAAAAATTATTAAGAAGATTTTTTTTTGTTTATTTGTTTAGATTTTATTGTTATGGTGATGTGTTAAACTCACAAATAAAACAAATTTCAAAACTATAATATTATCATAATGATTGGTTAAATCTTTTGTGTAAATGAATTGTTAAAATGTAAATTTGTATGTAAATGATGTAAAAATGTAGGTGGTCAGGTCAAAGTGATATTTTCAAATGCAATTTTAATAGCATTTTTAAAGAAAAAAAAACTGATGGTCGTTTAGAGATTAAAGTTTGACAATAAATAATTTTTAATTGAACTAAAATATAGTATGTATGTCAGTATAATTATGCAAACTTATCGGATTTCGGCTTCATAATAATAATTTTTTTCCGCCGTGTTTCGCATAAATTTTCAAAGAATTTTTTAAATAAAAATTCTGCTTTAAAGGGTAAATATTAGTTCTTGATTTTTTGCCATATAAAAATATTTTAGATTGTTTCCGAAAACAATACAAATCCTTTGGACCGCGTTTTATACTCAAACTTTCAGAATAATCTCTGAGATGCTTCCAAGCTCTTAAACTATCCAGACTATTTCCGCATTACTTGGCAAGACTTTAAAGTTGGTGAGCCCTCATAAAAACAGACCAATGTGATTAAATTTTTAATGGCCATATCTCGCCAACTATAATATCCATTGAATTTAAAGCTGCCACAAAATAATTTCATTATAATATTTACAGCTTAACTCGATTGTATCACTTGAGATACAAAAATACCATTGTTAGGTGTATATGGGGCTCTAAGTTATTAAAAAAATTTTTGTAAAATTAATCCTACTTAAATGAAACTAAGCAAAATCCAGTTTGAAAAACATCTTCACTTTTATTTTCATTAAAACCAAAATACAATGAAATGTTTTGGTAAAACTTTTAAAAGTAAAAGTAATTTTCTTTAAGCTTAGTTCACATTAGGCAAATATTTGACCACAATGTCAGACTTAACATGTAAAATTTAAGAATTTTGATTTTTGGATAAAACATTAATCTTTAAATATTTTAATAATAATAATATTTTATATTCAAAAACATGAGTAGTAGAGATGAGCGATTCCGTGATTTTTAAGGAACATTGTTAATATTATATGTAAATCACTGTTCCTAAAGAACAGTGACTATGATCGAAGTTTGTTATTTTTTACAAAAAAAAAGTTATTTTAATAACAAATTGAGTGCAAAGTAACAAACCGCAGTAACAGTTACTTCACTTTTAATGCCTGTGTCGTTATCAGTGATTTTTAAGTCACAGGTGTAAATCACAGGTGCAGAAATGATACTTATCTAAAGTGAGAGTAAGTAGATTTTTTTTTAAATCTTAATTTTATATAAAATTAGCCTTAGCCCCGCACACAAACTGGTAAGGTAAGAGAGTAATGTCACAAACATTTTTGTTGTTATTTTCAAGTACTTATGTACTTAAGAAAGAAACAGCAGCACTTAGTTTCAACACCGAAGAAGAAGATTTTTTTAAGAAAAAAAGTAGTTTGGTTTTGTTATTGTGTCCTTTTTTGTTTTGCCATATCTGCTGCCAATTTCTCAAACCAGTTTCAAAAGGATTTCCTTGTTTAACTCAGACAAATAAATACTTAAATAAACTTTAGTTTTAAGTTTTACTTTTTTCGTTTTGAAAAAGTCAACCTTATGTCAATTTGTTTTGGTCATATTTTATGTGTTTTTTTGTTTTCTTAAATCCATGCATAAATTTACAACTAAAATGAAATCTGCAATTATTATTTACCACGTAGACAATAAAGACCGTAAATGGAAAATTGCAAATAAAAACTAAATTTAAAACAAAATTGTAACAGCACAGCTGCCGAATGCCATTGTAAACGAAAACTAAATACTTACAACTGAGGAAGAAATTATAACGAGAAAGGTCATTGTCACATGGAAAATAAATCACGAGATTGTTGTTGATTTAAGTTTGTATATTTATTTGTTGAATTTTAAAGGATCCAGGTATTATTTTCTTGGCTAAATTGAAAGGTGTGGTATATTTAAGTAAAATATCTTTATATATTTTTTTATTACTTTTATATGAACTAAAGTGTGTGGTTCTTAGTTTAATTTATTCTCAATTAATTTTAATTTTTAAATATCTTGATTACTTATGAAAAATTTATTTTTAAAATAGTTCTGCTTAAAAAAATATATGAAAAACTAAAGAACTCACTTTAAGAACCAACTACCAAATGTTTAATATATAAAAAATTTATTCAGCACTAGCTGCCGAATATAAAGGGCTGCTATAGGGCAAATTTATTTTTGGGAAGAATTTTCTAAACGATAGTTGTTGATTTAAAAACAAATTATTTATTCGCAATATAAAGTTGATTTGAATATATTTTTACAACCAAAATGTTTATAAGATGATGTCGGTTGAGTTTTTTTTTTTTAACTTTCGCATGTTTCATTCCTAAGAGGCTCTAACTGAAAGAAGCCTTCTATATTGCATTATAGGGTTGGCTTGCGATAAAATCTTTTGTACAAGAATAAAATTTAATATTCTTACAAAAATTGAAATTACACAATTTGTGCTATAAAGGCTATAATTACGGCAATTAAAATATTATTGACAAGCTTAAAGCAAGTGTCAAAATATAAAAAGGTTAAATAAAAAACATTACGTTCAAGGCTTATAACCTATAACTATCTAACACTAAACAAAAACGTTACCAACAACTAAAACAAAACCACTTAAAAAGTATTGCAAGAAACACCTTTAATCATCTTATTTCATAAAGGGCCGTTAATAACATAAAATATTTTAAAACTAAGTAATAACTTAAATTATTGACGTTAAAAAATATTACAAAAAAATTAAGAGTTAGACAAAATTGACAGCCATGTTTAAAATTGTCAATAACTTTACGTTTGTTAATAAATGTCAGAGGAAATAATGTTTAGTTAAAGAAAAATTTTTAAAAAAATATAAAAAATATCAAATATTTAATACCTCTTTATGTTTTTTTTACAAAATTTTAATTAATAATTAAAAAACAACAAAAACTTATGCAAAATTTAACAATAAATCTTGTGTATCATAAACAAAATTGAGGAAGAGAAAAATGGTGTTTGCTAAAATGCAAAAAAAGAAGAGGTTACAAAATGTGTTAACAACAACTTATGGGTAAATATTTTAACGCACAGACATACACACACACACACACAAATTTTAATTTCATGTGGCAACTTCCTGATGATAAAAAAAAAAAATGTTAATATGCTGTTAAATAGCTTCGAAGTGCGTCTAATAACCATGTAATGAACACTATGGGTCAGATTTTATCCCAAGCACAAAAATTTGCATATTATGTAGAAAAAAAGTATTTTTAAGTTTTATACCCTGTACATAGTGAAGAAGCAGCATAAAAATATTTCATGCCATTCTTAGTTTCTACAATATTCATAACGTTTCCTTGAGATATATTAAGGTATATTCTGGGGATCCTTAAATCAAGTTTCCGGAGCCAAGTCTAGTCCTACGGAGTTGCTTTGTATATCGGGCTGTTGGAAATATTTTTGAAAAAGTTGCTCTATTAAATTATTATAATCAGTTAACTACGGGCTGAAATAAGCTCTAAAGCAACACGTTTTTTAAGAACAAAAACGAAAAAACGAAAAAAAAGGAGTGATCCCTATTTGGGAATTTTTTTTAAATAAGTATCGGGCAGTAATATTTTCTCTAAAAGTTCAGAATTTTTTTTTTAAATTTTGGATTTGCTTTATTTCGAAAATTGTAACATCTACTGACTTAAAGCTTGACGAAAAGCATTTTTTTTCACATGCTTTCTATTTTTTGTTAAGACTGTTATTTTGTTATTTTGGCTAAAGTTCTTTGTTATTAAATTTATTTTTTAAATATTTTATAGTTATTGATTTAAACTTTTTTATTTTTTATAATAATTTCTATTTATTCGGCTTTTAACTCATTATTAAATTTGTTTTAGCGAAGAATGGATTTTTTTAAATTAAGTAATTCCGATACTAGCAAAGTTTAATGCATTTTCGAAATCCTCTACGATTTCCCGCCAACGCTACTGTTATTTGGATGTAATTTTTTTTCTATTTCAATAAACTTTAACGAGAATTTGAATACGGGAATTTTATTCATATTTTATATTGCTTAGACCGAACTAAGTTCACATACATACCTATATTCTTTTTTTCTCATTATATATGCATTTATCACTAGTTACTCGTACTTCTATTATTTATTTAGATTTCGTATAATGTACGAACGAGTTCGTTCATATGTGGCATGGATTTTTCGAGTGCATGTAGTTAGGGACATACTCGTAAGCATTATAAGAATTGAAAATAGATTCCAAATACTGATTTTGTACAAAAAATACGCCTTAAAACATATTTTAAATTAAAAAAAAAATTATGAATATTCCTTAATATTTAAATATTTTTGATCAATTTTATTAAAATTTTTTTATCTTTGAAACTAATTTAAAATTGTTAGATATTTGAAAAAAAGAGAAAAACGGAACAGACAAAAACGAAAGTAACTATCTGTATCAATAATTATTATTTTTTTGTTATAGTCTTTATCGGCTGCGTCTATAATGTGATTAATTACAAAATATTTAAAAAAAAGTTTGTGATAATAAATTGGCCCTTATGTTTTTGCAACGAACGAGTGTCGTTATGGTTTTTAAAGATATTACAAGAGTTTATATAAAAATTTAAACATGTTTAAAAAAATGTTTTTTCTTAACTTATTCTAATTTCTGCACATATTCGTTTTTAATGAAAACTTTTTTGCTGTTATTGTTGCATATTTGTTATTGTGGCATTTTCATTTAATATCTGCACTAATAGCAGTAGTTAAAAAATCTTTTTTCCATTTTTAAAAACCTCTTAATAATATTGTAACGAAAAAATAAATACAAACGATGTGAGGTAACTTATAAAACGCTTAATACAAAGACGGCAGCAGGCTACAAGACTACGTCTGCCGTTGGCTTCAACTGTCTACTGGTTACTTTGAAACCAGCATTAACAATATAACAATTTTCGCTAACATTTGTGACTCAATGCCAACAATGACACTCGTTTTTATTTAAATTCTTTTATTTTATTTTAAACATATTGTAGTTGTTGCCGGCTGTCGTCTATGTGTTCAAGGCATTACTTGGTGTCCATCTTTTACTTTTCCTAACTGCATCTTCTCATATAACAAACTGTGACACAAAACTTATGTAATTGCAATAAGTCTATACTCGTACCAATGAATGAATGGGTGGGGCGCGCCTAATTTTTTCTTTAGAGAAAAATGCAACCAGAAATTATTATAGATGATTTGCAAGATAATAAAAATAAATAAAGTTTGTTGGAATTGAGTTAAAGAAAAACTTTGTTTGATTTTTAAGTCAATTATCTTTTTTTGGTTGTTGAGGTTGTTGTTTTATAATTCACCTTGGCTTACTTTTTAATACTTAGGAAATATTTTTTAAGGGGACAATGTCCGTCTCCCTGTCTTTTGAAAACAAGTTTCCGAAACAAAGTCAAATCCTACGGACCGCATTTTGGAGTCAAAAGAATTTAAACTATGAACTGAGATATAAGCCAAACCATGAAAAAAACCCATTTAAAAAAATTCAAGCATAAATCCCAAATTATCTCGGTAACAATGGGCCCTGTTACTACAAAATTTTAAAGAGCCTTTGAAGACAGCAAGCTAATTGGAACGGAGTAAGGGTAGTGGTAGGCCCCCTACAAGTTCATACAGTTGATAAAATTTTCCATATGCTGTAAAGCTGAGATCTCTACTGCAACAGTTATTGACTTCACGCCTTCTTAAAAGTATTTGCACTATAATATCTACATTTAAAAAATTAGTTGGCTAGGAAGAAGGGAAGTGGTACCCACCATACAAACTGACCAATCTGATAAAGATTTTTTATAATAAAAACTAAAATGTCTCTTGACTTTTAACCTGCCAAAAATTAATTTTAATAAAATATTTACGTTATAGCAGACCTGAACAATGAGTTTACAAAAAGGACATTGTGAGGGTTATATAAAATCCGTCGCAGCCGAATATAGCATTATACCTTGATGTTAAAGTATTTCGGCAAACATTCGCCTAGTGTGAACCAAGCTTAATAATTTTTGTTTTAGTTTTCATTTTGCGAATACATAATATTTGTTTTTTTTTTGTTTGTCTAATAGAGAAATTTTCTGCAACAATTTTTTTAAGTTTATTAAATAAAATTTTAAATTTAAAAAAAACTATATTCAATGGAAAAAAATATAACAAAACACGCAACTTTTAACTTGTTATAAAGTTTTAATGAACGAAATAAATTAATTTATTATTTGTTAAATGCATTTCTAAAATGGAAAGTAAAATTAAATGAAAATAAAATAATTGAAAAAATTAAAAGTAAGTTAATTTTATTTATACAATTTTTTTTTATACAAACTAAAAAAAAATAAAATAAAATAAAAAAAAATAAAATAAAATAAAATAAAATAAAATCAAATAAAATAAAATAAAATAAAATAAAATAAAATAAAATAAAATAAAATAAAATAAAATAAAATAAAATAAAATAAAATAAAATAAAATAAAATAAAATAAAATAAAATAAAATAAAATAAAATAAAATAAAATAAAATAAAATAAAATAAAATAAAACAAAATAAAATAAAATAAAATAAAATAAAATAAAATAATATAAAAAAAATAAATTAAAATAAAATAAAGTAAAAAAATAATATTAAATGAAATAAAATGAAATGAAATTAAATTAAATAAAATAAACTAAAATAAAATTAAATAAAATAAAATAAAATAAAATAAAATAAAATAAAATAAAATAAAATAAAATAAAATAAAATAAAATAAAATAAAATAAAATAAAATTAAATAAAATAAAATAAAATAAAATAAAATAAAATAAAATAAAATAAAATAAAATAAAATAAAATAAAATAAAATAAAATAAAATAAAATAAAATAAAATAAAATAAAATAAAATAAAATAAAATAAAATAAAATAAAATAAAATAAAATAAAATAAAATAAAATAAAAACTATAAAGAAAAAAAGTAACAAAAGGAGTAAACCTTAACTATACCTAAACCTTAACTTAACCTTAACATATATTAACATTTTGTAATACTCGTTAGAAACAATTAAGAAATATTCATACATATAGTATTACTATCGCAATTTTTTTCAATCTTAAGTTAATTTTTTCTTCTATTCTCCCCCTATTTTTTATCAATGAAACATAATTGACAAACCTAACTACTCTTAAAGACCACATTGTATTTTAATTTTAAAGTTTCTAGTTTTTTAATTTTGCCCCCTTGTTAGTAGTTGCAATGGCAACATGCAACTGCTGCAGACAATATTTTTTTATGATTTCTATAGTATGCTTGAATTCCCAATTTCAGTTGCTTTGACAATTGTATTCTTTGGTGGAAATGCAATGGCATATCAGTAAAAATGTATACTCAGCAGTTAAAAAAATCAAAGAAAAAAAAACTAATCGCTAATTATTCATTGCACTAAGAATTTTTAATTTTTAGGTTAACGAAGGCAAAAAATTTTTTATTAATTTAGAAACTGTCATTAAGAAATGTCTTTAGATGCATAAAGTGTAAACCAAAAGGATAAAGAGCTTAATTAAGAGATAAGGAATACTTTTTTTACTAAACCTTGTACAAGGTTAGAAATAAAAAATGAGAAAATCTAAAATCCGCTTTTGAAAACTGATGACCCATATGCCATTAAATATGTTTTGGTATAAGAAATTCTGATATAACTTAAACATTTTCTTTAAAACCCAAAATTAATATGTTTATTTCTTAACTCTTTTACATTATTAATTGAAGTATCATTGTTTGTATTTAATTGTTTAAACACATGTACGGTGCGTAAAATTTTTATTTTGTCACATGTTTTAAAACATGTTAATTTTTAAAGAAAAAAAATTTTTATTTTTATGCTGTCTTAACATAATGTTTTATGACGAATTTTATTGTTATTGTAATTGTTGTTTTTGTTTTATGGTAACATTTTTATTGTATCTCTGCTGTTATTAAATAAATTCCTAATGTGCAGGTTGTAAAATAGTAAAACAAACTATGACGATTGGCTACAATTACTGTGTAATGTATAATGATTTAAAGTTAAAAAAATTATTTTTATATTTTTTTACAATTTGTAATTGGCACGAATTTATAATTATTTTGCTTTTTAATAAAAAGAAAAACCATTTAATGACCATAAGCTTATAATATCGGTTAAGTTAGTAAAAAACAAGCTAAGGTTAATACACTTAAATGTTTATGGTAAAAAGAAAATTAGCTGCAAGCTAAACCTTAAAGTTCAAAAAAATTACAAAAGGCTGAGAGCAATGTTTTACACAATTAAGAGATTTTGTAAAACTGTTCTCTACACTTATTTTCATTTAGTATAATGTTTTCCGTAAATAAATTTTAATAGTTTTTAACACATTTTTTTTACCACAACATTAAAAAGTATGTCAAAGCCCTTAAACTTTACAACCCACATATGCCTTTACAATCAATAGATCATCTCGATTTCATATAACTCACTTGCCTTACAATATTCTTAAACATTTAAAAGCATTTTTAGTTCAGTAAACTACAAATATTGTTTTTTATTTTTTTTTGGTTTTTACTTTTAACCATATAATGCAAATATTGCATGCCTACCAGTTGCACTTAAGTGCACAAGAAACTACATACAAAAACCAAACAAAAGATTATGCGAAAAAGCTGATTTTGCTTACAAACGAAAAACTTTAAAAAACAAGAAAAGAGAAAAACCTTTTGGTATGTAATTGCAAACAAAGAAAACTGCAAGAAAATCTGTAAAAATATTTGCGTTAATAGTTTGAAAGTGCGTTTATATCGATTTAAACATTATTATTTTTTACATACATAAATCAGTCAGTAGCAAAAGTTACACAGGAATTTTTTGTTAAAGGTTATATATGCAAACCATCCATTAAAGATTTTATCTTAAAACTGGCAAAAGAAATAAAAATGATTCTGATGGATTTTGAGCTGGTTTTGATTTAGTGTATGCACATGTCACAAACTGAATCTAAATCAAGCATTTTGCGTACTATTGTAATTAAACAAGAATATTTAAAGTATGCGTTGTGTGTATACTAGACATCTGCATGAATATATTCATTTAATTGCCTATACACTACAAAAACATTATTCATTCAAACATTTTTCATTCTACGGGAGATAAATAAAGTTAAACCAGTAACAACACAAAAAAGAATGTAGTATTGTGTGTTACACTCGATGATACAAGAACAACACATTCATTTTACAGTTTTCGTTTTGAATGTGTATAAAACTCACTTGAAAATACAAAAACATAGCAAAGTCTCATTACAGTTAGACTTTTTATAAAAACATTCAGGTGTTTTTTCGAGTTAATGAATGTTTTAACAACAACCATAACGACAAATTTGCAAACACAAATTAATGCGCTCAATATTAATTTTTTACACCAATCATACAACAATATTTACACATTCTATTCAGTATTTATTTATATGAATGTATGTATGAGTGATATTTTGTTTTCGGTTGGAGTTGTTTTTTATTTGCTTTTTCTTGTGGGTTCATTCATTAAGTTTGTTTAACATTGAATGAAAAACACTATGTTGTTGAAAAACAAACGAATGTATTTAAACGGCATTTGGGTGTAGTCACGCAGACGTCTAGTGTATACTTATCGTGCACTAATGCACCAGTAAATAGTTTTCAGCTTTTAGGTTAAAATACTTTTGAATTATTTTTTCGTTTTCAATAATATGAAATAGGTTTGATTTGAAAAATAATATGTACTAACATATTTAAAAAACAAAATTAATTCAGCGCACTGCAATAGTTTACAGTCATATTAACAATACATGCATATATGTATATGAGTGTATGTGTGTTAGTAATGCAATTGCTTTTTGTAAACTTAATAAAAAATTTTTTTTGGTTGCTGTAGAAAATTTTGGAAAAAAAAATTCGGCTGCTTTAGTATGAGTTTAAAACTAAATGAATTTGTTTTAGTTTTTTCCGTTTGCAAGTACTCACTCTGTGCGAAAAAATGTTGTTTAAATTAAAGTTATTAAAAAAGAATTTAACTCAAATAAAATCCAAATGACTTTTTAATGTTCATGCAGTAATTCTTTTATTAATCAAAAAAAAAAGTAATAAAACTAACAGCTTTGTAGAAAAGCTAGTGTTCATATTTGTATTACAACTTTTTAGCATGTAAGCAAGAAATACTTGAATGCCTGCCTGCAAGTTGAAGATGAAACGTTATTTTTAAAATTTTTGGCATTCACTTTAGAAGGCAAAGTTTTAAATAAAAATGCAATTTTAATAATTGGAACATATTACTTTTAGCAATAAGTAAACAACAGCAAACTTGTAATAACAGAAACTAATGCTTTTGAGTTGCTTATTTCAACAAATGGCAATATCGTAAACAAAAATAAGTTGCTACTTCAAACAAAACTGTTTAATTATTAGATAGAATAAGTTTTAAAAAAAAAGTTAATTGTACCAATTAAACATTTAATGATTTAAAGTAATTAACATGCAGGAATTACGATTATTTCCAATTCTTAGAACATAAGTGATAAGGGTATATATAAGTTTGTTATTCCGTTTGTAATTTCTTCATTCTAGGTCCTTAACAAAAAAGGAAGTTTATTTAGAAATTTCCGTCTGTCCGTGTTATGGTTGAAATCAACTTTTTAACGCCCCCGATGTCGAATAGACCTGTAAGTGACATCAAACTATTAAAAATATCTGCGAGAAAATCGCCATTTAAATATAGCAAAATCGCCCGATAATTGAGCGAGGTATAAGTCAAAAACCAAGGCTACCTCTGTTAATTTCACAAAAATTTGTACATAAAAACCTCTACAACTGCCCCGGAGTTGCCCCGTACAATGTGCCATCTAAGACTGATTCCCAATTATTTTTCCCACAAAAAATTTTTTTGGAACTTACTTACACCATATCTCTGCCCCATACAAGGTTTCATATTTTGTAATTTTTTAAATCGCTCGCATAGCTTCCAGGGTTCTCCTACAAAGGTTAAATGTAATTTTTCCTCCTTAAAATTTTTATGAAACATACTTACTCTATATCTCCAGCCCCTCACATGATTGCCATACAAAGTTTAAAAAAATAGGGTAAAAATCCCTACAACTTCCCCGGAGTCGCCCCTTAAGGAATAAAATGTATCACAGACCCCCATTATTTTTCCTCCCTAACGTATTTCTAGAGTATACCTACCCCCTATCTCCATCACCTAAAGTGGTTGCCATACAAAATTTACAAAAATTATGTAAAAACGCCCATAGCTTCCCCAGAATAGGCCTTAGAAAAATACAGTGTACAAACGACCACCGTTAGTTTTAACTCGCAAACATATTCCTAGAACATACTTACCTCGTATTCCCACGCCCTAAAGGGGCTACAATACAAAATTTAAAAAAAATAACGTAAAAGCCATTACAACTTCCCCGGAGTCGGCCCTAAAGGAAATATATCACAGACCCCCATTAATTTTCTCTCCCAATCTTGTTGCCAGAACATACTTACCCCTATCTCTACCACCTAAGGCGGTTGCGATATAAAATTTAAAAAATTTGACTGAAAGTCCCTACAAAATTTAAAAAAATTAGGGTTAAAGCCGCTACAGCATTCCTTATCACCCCAAGAGGGTTAAAATACGACACCGACCGCTATATAAAAATTAGAAAGATTTTATAAATAAAAAAACGGATAAAAATAAAAAAAGGTTTGGGAATTTGAAAGTCCAATGTGTTTTTGAGTAAAAACGAAAACAAAAGCTTTGAACCTTTTGTAAAGCCAGTTTCATAACCATTTTACCTTTTCTTTAAAAAAATTAAAAAAAAACAAAAAGAAATACTTGAAACTTTTAAAAATTTGAAGCCAAATTATATTTCTATTAACATATATTAATTGCGACCGCAACTTTGCTTTCACTTTCAATATGATTGAAAATGAAAATAAAAAAATTATGTTTAACAATATTCAAAGTAGTAAGCAATCATTGGCACGCTGCAGCATAAACGAAACAAAAATTATTTCTAAACTCCAACATGTCAATGACCGGATGACGTTTTTCGTCTCTCGTCTGTAACTAATTAACATCCAAAAGGTGCTAATTAATGTTTTTTCCTTAGTCTTAGTTGTTAACTGTTTAACAAACTGATTAATAAATTTGATGTTTAAAAGTCTATTCGATGTGCGTTTGAGAAAAATGCTGTAACGGGTTTGAAAAGTGTGTTTGCAGTTTTGAGTTGTTTTATGATATTTTTAAAGATGTTGTAAGTTAAACTAAAGATTTGTCTATTTTGTTAGTTTTATAATTCAAGCACATACATTTTTTGTAGTAAAATAAAACCTGGCTAAACAATTTGTTTGTAATTTCCTAACTTATAAGTTATAACATTCCGATGCACTTTTTTTTGTATTTCACTTAAGAAATTACTTAAAGCTAAAATACATTTATACAAATGCTTGAATATGTACAAATGTATATATTTGTATATTAATTATAAATCATGACCAAATTCCTAAAAAATCGAAATTTAGTTTAAATAATTTCGAGTTGAGGCTAATACCTAAATATTTCAGTTTTGACCCGACAAGGATATTTCGCATAACTCTTACCTTAGAATATCAGTTTAACACCAATTTACCTCTATCGGAGCCTACTCAAAGGCAAATTTCCGCAGCCAATTTTTTGACTAATTCCAAGGCGTAAGACCTGACGACCATGAAAAAGTCTGGAAAACCCCCTATACCAGTATCACAATATCGTCGGCATAAGCAACGATCTTTATTTCTTTATTTTTTAGTTGCTAACGTAGTGGGAAGATTACACACCCTGAGATGTGGTTTGATCAACTAGTTATGACAAAGTACTATTACCACGACTTGCCGTAAACATTTTTGATTTTAACGAGGATACCAACTACTTTGCATACTCTCTTCAGCACCTTTTTTGCTAAAAGTATGCTTAAGAGCTAGATCAGTTACATTATTAAAAACTTCCTCTATGTCCACAAATTCTGCGATGATGTAATGTTAAAACCCAAGGATTCCCAGCAAAAACTGCTGCTTCGCCGTAGGTAGGTTTGTAAGGGAATATCAAGACAGCAAAGCTTACAAACCTGCTTACGTATGGCATGATATTTGTTCGCGATGTCCCACTTAGTTGCATTTCATGTTAAGTGCTTATTTCGGCGCTATAAATATCCAGTTAATTCATGTAGTTTTGGTGCTTCTTTAGTTGTTTAAAGTTATTGCGTTATCGAAATAAATGTTTTGCCGTGTTATTATGTTCGTTACTTGACGAAAAACGAATGTTTTTTTTACTCACTGCCTTACAGTAGTGCTTCCTAGTATGCACTTGAGTAAGCGAGTGTGTATAACAGTAAAAATTTTACATTTACTGCCATAAACTATTGCATTTATTGAGGGAATAGATAAGTGCTTGCTGCGAAGCGCATTAGTATACTAGAAAAAGTATTTACTGCTTACAAAATCTCGATTATTTTTTGCTGGGTTCTGTATATTAAGATTTTGTCATTGGAGTATGTACTCCTGTTGGTTGTTGACCGCGTCCTATTTGGGCTAAATTCCCCGTAAGCAATCCTTTGCATCCCGGAGTGTGATTATCCAGGATTCGAGCGTGACCAGCAGAGTATCTAGACCAGGAGGAATTGTTTCTTAGGTGATGGTCGATTTGACTGATTCTTGACCATAACTCTTCCGGCTAAATCTTCGGTTTTTTATAGACCTGTAAAAGTCATTTTATTAGCTCTTTTGCGGCTGCTTCAGATTTAAAACGACCGGGCTTTACTTTAACTTTCTTACATAAAATTTTTGGTGTAACAAATTTTATTTACATTTGGACTGATCATACCAATGCGAAAAGTAATTAAATCACACACTTATAAAATAAATTTAATTTAAAATATAATTCTGTTGAAATACGATTACAAGTTGATACTTAATATAACAGTTTATTGAAACTTGCTTCATTTTAAGCAGGGATTGCCTACACTGTAGTTTAAGTTTTGGTGCTTAAAAGGCAGAAAGTGAAAGACTTTGTAAATGTTAATTATTTTAAAACTTTCAAACATTTTGTTAATGTATTAAATACAAATTATTTTAAACCTGCAAGGGTTTAACAAGTTACGACCATTGGATAGCAATCGAAATTTGGTTTCTCGATAGAGTTATCTATGCCTTTGTTATAAGAAGGAGTTCCAAAAGGAACTTTATTCTTCAATTTCTATCGGATACTGATAAAAAATTATTTGGGAAACACTGATTGCCAATTAACCTCTTAAGCTCTAGACAGTGACTACTAAGAGGACAGATGTATGTATTAAAAGACAGTATATCTGTATGTAAAACATTCCAGCTTGTTGAATATATTATTGCAAAATCAACAACATCACCATCATCATAATCATCCCAACAGCATCATAAGTGTTCCAATTTTATTTATACTTTTTGCCTTAAAAATAATAAGAAGTTGCAGAAAGACTTTACTGTTTGTGGCACAAGTTTCATAATACTGATGACGATGATTTAGTAGCGAGTATTTTACATAAACTTACGTGGTAAAGGGAACATTACATGCAAAATATGATGATGCAGTCATTTGCCTGGTAAAGTTATGATACAAAAAATATGAAGAAAAATACTTCCAAAAATAACAGTAGACGCATTCACATATGCTAGATTCAGAAAGGTGTGTTAAAACTTCATATTTAAATATTTTGAACGAGATAAAAATTATTTGGCGTTGTTTTAACCAAACAAGTTGTTCCCCAACAAGTCTATTTCCCAGTCGTTGACCTTAGTTAAAGACTAGGGCTAACTGCAATGCGCTCGACGTTTCAAGGCAAATCTTCGAAAAACGCGTGGAACTTTGGCAGAGGAAATAACGGAACTAGGCCTTCCGGCTGAAAGCCCGAAGACCGAGATAAGCTTTCGTCTTATAGACCAGAAGTTAGTTATTTAAGCAGAGGCCCCAGCTACTACGGAATGTTTGCCCTGGCCCTTTTAGGTAAGACGGGCGCTAACAATTGTGCGGACGCAGAAAAACTAAAAAACCGTTTCAATTACCAAAATGATTTAATCAAACAATCAAGTGTTCAAATTTGCACCTATCACCAAATGACTATTAACTGCCTAAATTGTAAAACTAAAAAATTGAGTTTTTTTATTTAAATAAATATTTTTAAGGTTTTGCTTACCAAAATGATCAAAACAAAAGCTTGGTTTAAACATAACAAGTTAAGAAAAAAATAATAAAAATAACATTTGTTTGGCTCGGCTGGGGTTCGAACTTGGGCTGCTTATATAATGTGCATCACGTCAACATGTTAAAATTAGACTGCATTAGTTATTAGAGATATTAATTGCATAAACATAGGCTGTATTCCAAAACGCAGTTTGCCTTGCATTAAAAATTTTCAACTTCTTCCCTTATTCACTCTTTACAATTTGGACAACGTTTTTTGCTCCCAGGATATTAATATATCTGTAAGCACTCATTTGGAAGTAGAAGATATTACCAGATACATCATCTTTGCTTTTCAGGAAAAACTTGAAATTTCGTGATGCAAAGCAAACTGCGTTTAGGAATTCAACCATAATCCAAGAAGTAAAGACTCGTATATAAAAACTAGTTGCTTCACCCAGGCAAGTAAGTTTTGATCAGTAGCTTAAAACCTAACCTATAGTGAAAACGCATGAAAGTCATTTATATTTTTTTTGTTCATATGAAAAACATTTTATTTTCATTTGTTTTGTTAATAAATATGGAATTTAGAAAAAAAATCATTTAAGCAAAAAGCATGACCAATCGATTTTATATTTCTTTAATTTAAATTTTTTGTTATTATATAATGATAATTGTGCGGTCAGCACAATTAACTTAAGGTGTAGTAAAAAAATTTTATTATTTTAAAGATACCTATAAACAATTACAATCGGTTTTTGTATGAAAAAATCACGTTATTTGGGGGTGTGTTATTGTTATTATTTACCTACTTGTTTTTGAATTGTTTAGTTTATAAAAATTGGGAAAAGTCACTTTATATGGTTTATAATTAAAATTTATTAAATATCAAACAACAACAGCAAGCAAGTCAAACAGTTAAACCCTACACCATAACAGCATATTTAAGTATATATGTATGTACAGATGAAGTTATATTAGAAAAATAATTTTAAAAAAACCTAAAAAAGATAATAAGTATTTTTTGATTGAATTTTTTTTGCATAAATAAGTTTTTAAAAGCAATTTTGGTAATAATATTCGTTATTTTTTATTTTTAAATTATATAAAAATATAACAATTTTTTCTTACCAACCTACAAAACCCAAGCTCTTGAAAAAAATAAAATAATATTTATTAAAAAACAAAATAAAAACCAAAAATTTACATGTTGTAGGTACTTAACTTTACACTACAATGTTTCCCTATGCCTGCTTTTTTCATTGAAAATCCGAAAATATTTAATGTCACTAAAAAACATCGAATTTATTCATACCATCTAATTTACATACCTTTTGTTATTGCCACCTTCTCATTTATTACCCCAGCAACCACAAAGCTCAACCTTTAATTGAGAATCATAATAAATCAAGCTTTCATATTCTCATTCTTAGGTATGTTGAGCATGCACTCACAATGCACTTGTTATATAAATAAAAATAAATAACAACAATAACACACAAAGAATTAACACACTATCAAACAAGCAACAACGTGAAATTTTTTTTGCCGGCATGACCTGATGCAAGGCATATCGATACAAGGTAGCCGCAATAAAAAAATTAAGAGAGTCGTTCTCTTACTCTTAATTTTTTACACCATAAAAACTCTCGTCAACTTAATTTCTTATATTTTTTACTTTCTTATTTTAGCTTTTATGTAAATTTAATTATATAACACTATTTTTAAACACTTTTCTTGCTAATACTTTAGTTAAAATTAAACAATTTTGCACCTTTAAACCGCACTAAACAAAAAACCAACAAAAACTAATTAAGCGAAGGTGTAATAAAATTTTGGGATGAATGAGAGTTAATAGGTGTAATTGCAAAGGAGAGCAGCGTTGCCATTTTGTTTTTTTTTTACCAATTATCATCATTGAATTAGATATATAAAGTTCATTCGTTTACTCAAAGTTTTTAAAAATTTTTGAATAGTTTTACTGGATTGCGTTCGTTTACACAAAATCCAGTAAATGAGAACACAAATTGAGAGCGCAAAGTGACAGTTGTCTTACTGAGTATTTAAAAATTTTTACTAGACAAAATTTTACTAGTAAAAATTACTAGTAAAATAAAACATATGTTTTCTGATGTAAACAAAAAAAGTGAAATAACAAACAGCTAACAAATTGAATAACGAGAAAAATTAAAATGGTATAAAAAGAAATTTAATGTTCACAGGCGAAACAATGGAACAGCTAAGAGATATAGCTAGTACTTTAAGTTTGGGGCTATGTTTTGCAAAATGCAGTATTGTATCTAATAGAATCGTCATCTGAAAGCGAAGACGGAGAAGATATAATTTTGCTTAAAATGTTAAAAAAGGCCAAGATTTTTTCACCCTAACTTGTGTTTGAGAAAGGAAAGAGTATTTACGCAATTCTGTTAAAAGCTACTTCCATCACACGCTCCCGACCTATACGGATGTTTAGTTTCGAACACATTTTAGAATATCCAAATCAATTTTGTTGCGGCTTTTTCTTCTTAATAAAAAAATTAAAAAATTAAATATTCGTGTTTTTTTTACTAACGCTAAGTCTTTCCCTAGCAGTATGTATTGCTTCAGGTAACGTACAAAAGAATAGTCTGAGGCTCAACTTAAATTATACCGACAGACTCAGAATCACTTCCTTAGCCAATTTAAGCATATCTGTCTGGCTGGGTGTCCATATATTCGTGTGCTCAAAGTAAAGGTAGCATTTCTGAAAAAGAAAAATTTTGCCATAGGGAGCAAGCCCATTGTTTATGGTGGTGATCGTAATAGACTTTAACCCCAAAACCAAGTTAATCCCACTCACAAAAGTCAGCTTGTTTTTGCTTAAAAAAATTTAATGCATTTTTCGAGTAATATATTTTAGTCTATCAGCTGTTTTAAGTAGGTAAACTTTTTGTTAAAATTTTCCGTTCGCGTACTTTTTACTTAAAAAATTGTAAGTGAGAGAAATTTGGTAAAATTACTCAGTATTTGCTAAGTTACTGGACTTTACTGGGAAAGTAAACGAATGAACTTATAGTGAATATAATAAGGAATTGTGATAAAATAAAAAAAACGTTATTTACTATTTTTTCTTAACTTATTCAGCTTATTTTAAGCGTTTTTTTTAACAAACTCAGAAAAAATATATGGAATTTGTAAATATTTTTTGCTTTTATAAAAAAAATTAAACAGATTTGTTATTTGTAAATATGTATGTACATATGTATGTGCTAGTTCTTTTTTTATCTGATTTTTATAGAAAACTAAAGTTTTGCTTCAACAAGTTTTTTATATTTTGTTTTAATCAAAACTCTTATAAAGAAATTAAATAAATCAACTAGCTGGTACATACATATATGTAGATGTACAAAAAAGATTTGCTTACAAAAAAAACTTACTTAAAATTCTATTCTTATTTGAACAAAATAAAATATTTACGTTACCTATTCACTATTGTTTGAAAGAAAAACAGAACCCTCATTTATACCTTGAGGAGTCTAAAAAAATAATCAGGGGCCAAATCGTCGCATTCGATTCGAATCGAAATTTCACTCGATCGATCGAGTTGTCAATGCTTTAAGTATAGGAATTCTAATAAGAATTTTAAAATTTCGATTCGAATCGAATGCGACGATTTGGACCCAGATTATATTAACATTTTGCTTTAAAGTAAAAACTATTGTTTTTATATAAATTTTTTATGGTTTTGATTAAAACCTTATTTACGTATTAAAAAAGCATAAAGTTTTTAAGGTTATTGCGAATATCAGAAAAGTTTATTTAATTGAATTATATATATCCTGAAGTTAAGAGCTTGACTATTTTTTTAAAACCCAGAAAAAATGTTTGTTGGTGCTGCCAAAGAGATTTTTATATAAAAATGCAAACACAAAAGTAATTCCGTTTGCCTTTCTGTATAACACATAAGTTAACTAGGTGATGTTTACAACCGAAAATGCTAATACATTTCAAACAATACTGATGATGAAAGTCCGTAACTGGCTTCGAAAATCAATTCTACTCCACTAGTATCAGTAGAAAAACTTCTTTTTCAAATAAAGATTTTTTTTTATTTCTTTTTAGTTAAAAGAAATTAAAATTTAAACTCAAAGCCAAAACAGTAAAATCGAGGTACTAATTCTGTATAGAAATTTGATTTATAGTTATCAATGGCTCAAAAAATGGTTATAGGACTTTTGTACCCTATTAAAAGTGGTATAAAAGATTCTCAAAACAAATTCGCATACGTATCTTGGTACTAACAATGTACACATGTACATATATGCACATGTTATTAAAAAAGTGAAAGGATTAAATTCTTGACGAAAAAAATAATATCACTAAAACTTAATATTATTTTAAAAATATTTTGCAGCTATCAAAAAGTATTTATGAGACACACACATTCAATTTGGTCAATTTTTAAGCTGAAACTTTTAAAATAAACATTTCAAAAATCATGTTTTTAATTTCATTATTGAGTGAAGCAGTGCTACTTATGATTACAGTAAGAACTGTGGGATAAAAAGGTTTAAAAATAAAATTCAAGGGAAGTAAAATAACTCAAATACGTTTGTTGGTCTTATTTATTTTTTTTAACTTAAAAGCATTTTTTCAATTAATTAAAGAAATATTCAAACACTATCTGTTGTAGGTTTTTTATTCTTTAAGAAAAATAATACAAATCTTTAGAAACTTACTTTTCTATATTAAGAGCAAACGTTTCTTCACAGCATCACACTGTGCCAAAGTTAGACAAAGCAAAAAACACTAACAGACAAACATATGTTGCAATTAAGTTTCTAGAACACCGCTTAAGTTTTTACTAAAGGCCTCAACCTCTGTTACACAAACAATGAATTACACAAAATCTATGATGAAAAAAACTGGTCGTATCCTATACAATGATTGCAACTTTTATAAAATAAATAACCAAAAACGTAAGAAAAACATCTTAAGAAAACACAAAAAGTGTAACAACAGCATCAAAACAGCAGACAAACTTCAACTTAATCAGATTTTAAGAAACAACAACCTTGACTACTGGCCAATTTAATAACAGTTTATATAAATAAAGAAATATTTAGATGAACAAATTTAAAAAAAGCAAAAAATTAACTGAAAAACAAAACAAAAACTTTGTCAAAAATTGCCAAAAAAAAGAACATGAAGAAGAGAACGGACAACAAAACAAGCATCAAATACTACAAAAACGTTTAAAGCAAATATGGAACCAAAGTATAAAACAAAATCAAAAATGTTCACAAAATGCCTAAACAGCAACGTCTAAGACCATCTAAGAGCATCATCTGACACTATACAACTACAATTGCAAGTAAACAGGAAATGTAGCCTCTTAAAACAAAAATACTAAAAAAAATTTGCAAAATTTGTTTTTAATTTAAACTTTTAGTTTGCCGAAAACACATTAACAAAATGTGTTGCCAAAAAATTATGCTTTTGCCTTAATACTTTAACACACACTCACTCACTCTCATATCTATATGCCTTCTTTACCTAACACAGCCACCAGCATTAACTGCTTTGGGCTCTAACAACAATTGCATAATAATCTTCATGCATTTGAATTAAGTCTCTAAAATGTAAAGTTTGGCGCTGATGATTTCAAAACTTTGGCCGCATCAAATGACTGGCTGTTGTAACTATGAGTGTATCTATGTCGAAGTCCAAGCAAATGAAGCTCATCTAAACGTCATTAAAATTTGGCCAAAAATGAATGAAATACAAGCAGATTACTGAATTGAGCTAAAACAAGTCGTATGCACCCTACGCATGAAAAAGAGTTTGTAGAAGAAATTTAGTTGAGAATTTATTTGAAAATATCGAGTTGGCTTATAAGAATTCATTGTTTGATTTGAGATAACTTAGGGTTTCAGTGTTTAGTAATTCAGAGGAAGAGTATTTTTTTTAATATGAAACATTTATTTTTTTTTTAAGTTTTTTGAAGGTTAAGTTTGTCAGTATGCACTTCATTGGTTCTTACTCCAAATCTTCATTAGACTTCAATTAAATTCTTGAAAAACCTCATGAATATCCTCTGCTTTTATATATTAAACTCAATAAACTTATTGAGAATTACTATAAGCAAACTAAAACACTTAAAAGTTCTTTCAAAAACAACAAAAAATTTTTCGCAATAAGCTATTTTGATTTTCTTTTTCCCTTATACATTTAGATAACCATTAGTTATTACTTAACGTATAATAAGGGCTACCGATAATTTCCAAATACTATTCAGGATTTAATTCCAATTTTCTTAGTTTATTTAAAATTGAAATTTTTAAAAAGCTTTTATTATTGATTTGTTTAAAATTTCCCAAGTCCCGTTTTGCTACACACCTCACCGGCATTCGTGGCAACTTACGCGGTCCCACTGAATATGCAAGTATAGACAACCACCGGATCCGGTTGCTGCATAAAAATCAATCGTGCAAGCATACAAGGAATCTATTTGTTAGCTTTGTGCTGTGGGATTGCGGACACAGAGGTGTTGAGAAAAAGGATGACTAATGAAAAAGCTAAAGAAGAGGGGTGTTTGCCCAAGGAAAGGACAAAGAATGCTCAAGCTCCACTTTAATTCTATATCATAAAAATTTTTACTGTGGAGGCAAGGGCCACAGAGATGTGGATAAATACCACTTCGTGTTGTGTCTTCAGGATTTATGGGGATCTTGGGATCCAGAGCCAATTAGGTTTTAACTTCCCTTGTTTAAAAGTGAAAGTAGACGTCTTTCGAAAAAGCTAACAAGTCCGGTTCACGCCAAACGAGCGGAATGTCTAACCAGTGACAATTTAAAACATGCGATTTAAAAAAAATTTTACCCATTTGTAGTTGACCTGTGAAAAGGTTTCACTCGTTCCTTAGTATAACTGTTTTCAGAAGAACAAAAAATAGAAAATTTAAGCAAAAAAATAAACTCAATTAAACACTTCTACAAAAGCAATATTTTTGTTCAAATGCATAACGAAACAAACGTTATAATGTTCACGTTTGACCGACTGCAGCGCCCCACTTTTTTTGTAGCAAAGAACTAACCTGCATCAATCTAAAAAGTGGTAGCACAACAAACATCATATAAATTTACACACAGTCACTGCCTTTTTCAAATGCTCGTAGCACTGCTGTTCGATGGCAATAAATTCTTTAGATATTTTAAAGTTACAACTCTATAACCAAAGTGTTTTGTGGCAAGTTTTGGCAATTGTTGGGTTTGCTTTTGGTTGATTGTTCGCCAGCAAATGAAAAGGGGTCAATTAAATTGTTGATTGCGTAATATGTATTTATACATATGTAAATACATACACATACGTAAAAATTAACAAAATCTTAATCTTTCACAATGAAATTAATAACAAAAATTTTAAACTTTTTAAAAACAACTACAGCTGAATTTAGAAAGTTTTTTTATTTTTCATTTTTAACATGGGTACAAGCAAGTTATTGAATAAGATTAAAGCAAATTGTTGTAGTAATTGAAATTAAATAACAATTACATAAATATTAATCAGTGTTAAACAAGGTGGGCCAAAAGAAATCACACTATTGCGAATTTCGGCCAATGTCGAATTAGTTTTGACATTTGTGAACTAGAGAGATGTAAAGTACAAGTGAACAAGCCTTGAAGCGGTACACTCCCCAAGAACGCGGAGTAATCATGTCTATTTTTTTTTTCGTAACAATTCATCTGTGGTGTTGGCGAAGCGCGAATTCCGACACCAATTCCCCGGTTGTCCGGCACGACTGCGCAAATACTGCGCCATTTGGCCTCCAACCTTGAAGAATATGGGACCATACGAGATGCTGCCAAAAATGGCCGGCCTCGGAGTGTCCGTTCTGCCCAGAATATCGCCGCTGTTGGCGATGATGTCGAGCTGTCACCAGAAACATCGAGCAGCCACCAGGCCTCGCAATTAGCCGGTCGCCCCTAAGGTAAATTTTTGGCAAAGACCTGCACATGTTCCTGTACAAAGTTCAGTCCGTGCATCAGCTGCTGCTTTTCGACTGCCAAACTCGTGTAACCTATGCTCAAGCATTCTTCAAACTCGAAGCCGAAGTGGGTGATTTTTCGACTAAAATCATTTCCACCTCAGAGGGTACGTAAACAAGCAAAACGATCGCTTCCGGGGCACCAAAAATTCACGCTGGAGGAGTCATCATGAAATTTTTTGTGAAGACGCCGCTGTTCAAATGACAACAGCGGTCGGTGCGCGCTTTAGGGCCATGTTATCGGAGTTTTTTTGCTGCAATTGAATGAATTAGGACTGGAGGACATGTAGTTCCAAAAGAATGAAAGTGAAAAAAAAATGCCATTAAACGAGCCCATATAGCAATCGATTGTGATGGTGCCCATTTGGCCGATATTATCTTTTCGACTTATAAAATAATAAAGGTTCGGATAAACATATTCAAAAACAGAGTCGAATTTTTTCATTTAGAAAAAAATGAGAGCCAAACAACATCGGACGACTTCTTTTAACCCACCTTGTATTTATTCGAAAGTATTTAATCGAAGCAAATATAAAGGTTTTTATTTGACAACAAAAGTTTTGAAAATGGGTTTAATTTGTATATTCTTTTATATTATTACAAGGCAAGAAAGATAATTAACCCTTTTAAAACCTACTTATAAGGTTAGCACATTTATTACAGCCCAAAATAGGAACGGATTTCCCCGCACTTTAGTACTCTGCGCTTCTTCTCTAATCACTCGCGTTGAGTCTTTTCAACGCAGTTCAGTCATCCTATTTTGCGTCTTTCCTTGGGATCATATTCAAGCGCCTTTCTCGCCGAAGCATCTTCATTCATTCGCAAAACGTGTCCGATCCAGCGCAGTCTTTAGATTTTCACGCGCTTGATAACATCGATGTTGGCATATAGTTTATACAGCTCTTGGTTCGTACGATACCGATCTTTTCCGCCTTCGCAGATTAATTCATATATTTTGTGAAGTATTTTTCTCTCAAACGCTCTAATAATAGCTTCATCATTGGCAGTAATAATTTTTCCTTTTATTCCCAAACTGAAGCCGTTTGTTTAAGCTGTGGCTGCTTCGAGGAACACGAATTCCTTTGCTATCTCGAAGCTTAAGTTACCAACGTTCACAGACTGTCCCAGTCTCGTAGATCCTCTATTCATTGAAACAATTAACTTAGTCTTATCTTGGGTGCCCCGGTAGATCAGTGGGGGTGCCCCGGTAGATCAGTGGTATGTGCACGAGTCTACTAGTCTGGGGGTTGTGGGTTCGATTCCCACCAGAGACCCTGGTAAGTCTGCTTCATTTTTCTGTTCTTTCTTTCTTATCCTTCTCTAAATTTCTTCTTTCCTTCCATCTCAACCTAATCTATATGGCTCTCCAGATAACACAAAGGGACCGAATTCAGCGGACCCAAGTGAGCTGTCTCCTTTCCTTCAACGCCTGCCTGTTCTACCTAACCTAACCTAGCCTAGTCTTCTCTTTGTTTACTGTCAAACCCATTTTTGCCGATTCTCTTTCCTTATAAGTAAACGAGGAGTAACATCTCACAATGTTCGTGCCATGATGTCGATATCATCGGTATATGGCAGCAGCATGTGTCTCTTGGTGAAAACTGTGCAGTTTTGTGCTGCGTCACACAGGATCTTTTTCAATAACATATTGTATAGGTCACAGGACAGGCTGTCAGCTGTTGTGTGGTGAACGGCTCAGAAAGATCTTTTTCGATCTTCATCGATTATTTTGAGTCCGTTAAAGTCATTCTGCTCAATCTGATTTGCTCTACAGGAATGCTGAATTCAGACATGACCTCAAACATCTTTACACGAATCGAAAGCGGCCTTGTAATCTACCAAAAGATGGCAACTGCCGATCTGTCTCTAATGGAATTTTGGTCGGTGGTGGATTTGTTAAGTCTAAAGCCAGGTGGGCCGATTGTTTCGTCGACTTTGGTTTTTAATTTTCTACATAGTTAACGTGACAGTATCTTGTACACGAATGGCAGGACACTAATACTTCTTTAATTGGCACAGAAAGTCTTATCTCCTTTTTAACACCAACAAAAATGTTACCATTAAAAATTTTTTAAATCAAAATAGTTTCGTTAAATTTATTTTAAATTAAATCTAAAGACCTCTTTTTTTAAAATATTTTCTCTTAAGGTATTTTTTATACGTTGTTCGACAGTTCTTAATATGTATTTGAAATGCGCAAAAAAGTCATTAGAATTTTAAGTTCGTTATTTCGTAAAACCTTACCTTGTTTTTCACACCATGTATAAAGTTATAAAGATTAGGCATAAATTTGCTATAGAAAATGTCAGCAAAACACGACACTTAAAACGAATCACACAATTGTGTGTTAATTTATTGCCATCAAACACACACTATGGATATACCACACACCAAATCGCCTACAATATTTTGGCTCATGTCGTTGGAAAATTTCAAAAAAAAAGTACAACCACCTGAATTTATTAACCTACAAAAATTGAAATTTATACCACAAAAACAAAATCTGACACACACAAACATACACATATTTACCAGCAACCAAACCTAAATGTATGTCAATGTTTGAACGCAACTTTGACAATCAACATTAAGCAAAGACCTGATGCACAACTGAAATTAGAGCCGGTGTAAGTGCTACATATAAAAGGATGTTTGTTATTCATATGTATAGCAACCGCCACATTCATTTATTTAAAGCTAAAATGCAAACGATAAAATCTTTGTGGCCAAGAAACAAAAATATGTCAGAAAAATAAACTGGTTCATAACATTGGAGATTATTGGAAGCTTTTACTTTCGTTTGCATTAAACATAACCTAGATTTGAATATAACGTTTTATTTTTTTTTTCTTCTTAAAATGTTTGTGTTTGCTAAACTGAATTTTGTTACAAAATATAGTTTTAAAGTCAAAACAACTTTTTGAAAAGGAAGCAAAATAATTGTAGAGCAAAACTGGAGATTGAAGAAATTAAAGAATTGAGTCACTGTGCAAAACACTATAAGAGTTATTTGATCATAAAATTTAATCTATGTTAACAGGATACTTATTTAGATATTTAAGCCTTAGATAAGGTAACGTAGAAGCAACAGCAGCAGGAAATGAAACTAGGGCCCACTGCTTGGGCTGCTTTGTAATACCTTTAAAGTGATAAAAGGAAACTTCAAAGCTTAAACCATTTTTATAGGAAATATCATTCCGCGTACTCCAATTCAACTGTTTTTTCTATAAAAAAAAAGAATTGTACTGAAATAACTTTTAAGCAGGTTTGAAGTCGCGCCAGGATAACTATGGTAGTTGAAAACCAAAGCCCCATCTATAGGACTTACCTTGGTTTTAGAAACTTGATTTCTATCAACAGACAGGGTGTCGAAGATTCTTGTGGATACCTGCCGCGTTGGCCTAATCCCACAGTGCTCTTAACATAAGGTAAATACAATGAGTCGACCAGCGCCCCCATACATGATACTTTGCCAACATGGCAAATTATCACCTATGAGTACCAATTCGAATACCTACATTTGGGTACGCATTCCCCCTTGGTGAGGAGCGGAGCCTTTCCAAAACCTTTACCGATCTATATGTCACAGCACCCGGTTGCAATGCAACTCCCCATCGATCAGAAGCTCTCCCCGCAATTTGGGTATAAACCACAACCACCACGTTGCTCCCAAAAGGGGCCTCAGCCATTGTCTGGCTAGAACCGAGGTTCTAGGGGCTCCTGACACCCGTGGTACCAGATTTGGAATGACAAGCTTCTGGTCAGGCCTCGTAGCCAAGTTCAAGCCAAGGTTACTTCCATTTGCACTCCAAATAGTTCAGGGACTGGTAACCCCTCGTGGCCGAAACCGCTTCCAGTTTCGACTCAAAAGTCTGGGACTGGTCACCCCAGTCTACCGAAAGACAGACGGACAGGTCTTAATCGAGTTTCCATTCTGTAAGAATTTAGAAAATATGTATTCCTGATGGGGTGGCAAATCATCTCAAACCGCCTACTATTTGCCTGAATCTGTAGAAAACACAAACTCACTTTTGGAAGATCGATTTTGCAGCAAAAGAGGACACAAAGAGAACAGATGGGTTTCGCCTGATAACAGAACAGAAATACAAACCAACCACCTAGGTACTAGTAAAAAAACGTCGTGGCGGTCCACTAAATATTCATTGAAAAAAAGTGCTGAAGGATCATCCGACCACGACTTGCTTGTTTAGGAAAAAAGATTGAGAATTTCTGTAATTCGAAGGCGACAATATGGTTCGACTGTTATGGCGGCATATTCTCATTATCGGATCCCTACATTTTTCTTGGGATCAATGCAAGTATAATTTTTTTGGAAGCGAATTTAAAACAACATGTCCTGACCATTCGGAGATTTTCCTTGCAGTGAAATCGTTAAAAAATAGCAAAGAGTTAGGTGTGGACAACATTAGTCTGTAGCTACTCACTGCTAGTCTCGGTATCTACGCAAAGCTCATACAACCTTACTACTGAAGGCTTCTGTAACTTCTAATCATCACCCACTAAACTATATATAAGAATAATAATATAATTATGAAAAAACAGAGACCAGGCGTTATACAAAAACTAGAACAGGAAAATCCCACTTCCTATAATCAACAAATCTGGGCTTACATTACTCATTCAAAATGTCTTTATATGTGTATATCACTTGGGCTTTGAACAAGCCGGACTAAAGATTCAACGATCATGTTAGCAGAATCAGTTTCGTCTTCATCCAGTCGCTAAAATAGCATGCCTTTGCACATTTCGTATTCATTGACTTTGCAAAAGTCACCAACACTTTGAAATTCAAAATAAACAACATGGAATTGGAAGACGGCGAATCCTTCACGTACTACGGAGTCATCATATCGAATCATAGTAGCTCACATTAAAACATTGCAACTTACGTAAACAAGGTATACTAGGCTTTCCGAACCCTCCGAAAAGTATGAAAAACCTTCCAAAACTACTTATTACCCAAACCTAACCTTTTCTGTTTTAATATACCCTTCAACTTTTGAACGGTTCTGAGCCTTTGAACGCCTAATGACGCCATAGGATAATCTTTTGCCGAACAAGACTTTTAAAACAGAGTTTTGGGAAATGGCAGATGAGGCTTCCATTTGTATCTAAATAGCACAACGAAAGTGAATCTTCCACATCCTTAGGATGCCAAATAACAATCAAGAAAAGTTACAAAATCGTGGAATTCTTAAGGCAGCAGGACAAGAGGGAGACCCGATAATACCTGGAGGGAGACAAACAAAGATGGAAGCTATGTCAGTGAGAGCGACCTAGGGGGAAGTGATGTTAAAAGCGCAAGTTTAGTCAAGATGGATAAATTTTGTTGCGGCGCTTTGTTTTTGACTAAATTAAAAAACTTTTAAAATAAAGTTAAAACTACAAAAAAATACTGGAAAAAAATTAAAAACATATGTAATTCATACAGCTTAGGTTATGTGGAACAGAACAGAAGGACCCAGACAAAAACAAAAGACTACAACCTTACTCATATACACGACAATCCCCGTAAGAGGGTTGCCCGAAATCCACTCAGTTGAGCAGGAATTAGATGCTAGTGCCTTCGTTGCATTAGATTAATATTGATTCGGCAACTGCTTCACCTAAGAAAGAATCAACCAGCCAACCGAAACTATGTTACTAGGCTCAAGATCAAGAAGATTAACATTTCTTCCTGTGACTCGTAGCAATTTTCACAATTATTAGTACATTACATACATTCCCTTGGTATCGAGCACATACTCTGGTCAGACACTAGTGGGTTTCAACGCAACCCAGGGTTATAACCCACTTTCCCCGGCAGCATTACATTTGTACCTCGGAAGAACCTAAGAATACCTCTACAGACATTTTATTCCCGGTAATCACAGAATTTCCCATCACCATTGGCCAGGTAGTCGGTTTTTGGGTAAGCCACCACCTTAAAATGATTTGATAACATCCCCTCATGAGTCTATAGTCCTTTGCACAAAAAGTAGGTAATAATTTATCCCTTTATCTTAGAGACTTACGAGCTGAATTTAAAAACGAGTATCATTATTTTGCCACAAAATCTACTAAATCAAATTAAATATTTTAAGTCATATTTATATTTTTGCATAATAAAACTTTCATTTATAGAACAACAACATGCGAACTCGTTTCATGTACAATAATGTTGATTGCAGTTTAAAATAAAGTTGCTTTTACTTGATAACTTAAACATTTGGCTTACCACAGCTTCTAAAAAATAAGCTCTGACAGACGTTGTTTTAAAATACATTAACCATTATTTATAATAAACTTATAAATCTTGTTCCATCCACTTATATATTTCTCGACATTTTTCTTTCTTTTAGCCCCTCGTCTTCCACAATAATTTTCGACGACAACTGAATACACAACAACAAATTTACAGTGATGTCCACCAACACCATGGCCAACAAACTCGGTCCCAACAAAACCTTTTGCTTCAGCAAACACCCAATGTTGATGCCCCATTGCCACAAACACAGCAACAAAGGCAACAACAGCAGCAACAACAACACCGTTTCTCAAATGCCCCACAAACTTTGCAGCATCAACAGCAACAATATTTTCAAAACGTCAACGCTAATCAACAATTTCAGAGAGGTCCATCTAATCAGGTGCAACATTATCAGCCCCAGCAACCACAACATTTTCAACATCCCCAGCAGCAGCAACAACCACATATTCCACAACAACAACTACAACAACAGCTTCCTTCAGCAGTTGCTCCCTCAGATTTGCATCAACAAAATTTTCTAGCTTTACGTAATTTTGGCAGTCAGCAAGTGGGCCCTCAGCAGTCTTTGCCACAAAGATCCTTTAACAATAAACCTTTTCAAAGTAGTCAGCCAGTGTACTCCACCCTGCCGGATGAGGTATATCAACAAGGCCAGAATCAAAACTTCCCAGCAACAGCACACACACAACCACAAACTCAACAAAAACTGCCATTACAGAATCCCGTTCCCACTTTCCAGACCCATGTTGCCTCACAAAAGCCTTTCTCACCACAACCTCAATTATTTCCACAATCGCCTCAACAACAACAACACCAGCATCATCATCAAAATCAGCTGCAACAACCCCTTACTACACAACAAACATTCTTACCTCAAACCCAACAGAAGCTGCCACAACAACATCAGCAACAACCTTACTTACTGTCGCCTAATTTGGGTTTATTAGTGCCCCAACTTCCACACGTTAATGCACAGCCCACAGCATTCCCAGCAACACCACAGCAACAGCAGCATTTGCAGAATTTCGGTACATCACAGTATTCTAATTTTGGTCAGGCCCAGTCTCCCGACCATGACTACAAACAGAAACTGATACAAAAACATGAACAGTTTGTACAAAAACAATATGAAAAATCACAAAATAAAGTCAAACAACAGCATGCAGAATTTCTGGCCAAGCAACAAGCCATCAAGCAACAAGTGTTACCCACTATTATAGGCAATCCTCAACAGCAACAGATTTATCAACAGCTGCCACAACAACATCAACAATTTAACTATGTACCCAATCGTAGTCGTCCAGTAGGACCATCAGAACTACCTTCATTTGCCTCAGCAGTGCAAAAATACTATCAGGAACATCCCACTACAACGACCACTACAACAACAACTACCACAACAGTGCCTTCAACAACCACTAACAAAATACATTCCAAGCCTGTTTACAATCAAATAAGAGCAGATTCTGGAAAGTATGGCCAGAAAACTACTTCCAAGAAACCGGTTAAAACTTTTGGACGTGATGAACTTCTTAAGCAACTTAAGGCAGCTTTGGCAGATCAACCGCAAAAAGAGTTGGGCAACAAAACGTATGAGGAAATGGACTTAGTATTGCCAAATGGTGAACGCGTACAAGTAATAAGAACCACTGATCCAAATTTGGTTAAAGGACAACAGGCCTTTACACAAGATCAGTTGCAAAATCTGTTTACCGAAAAAGGAGAGCTTGGCATTTCTGATGTGGCACCGGAAACGAAAAAAGATTTAGTTTTACCAGAAGCTGGAAAAGTACAAATATTACATTCATCCAATCCCCAAGAAGTGGTTGATACACAAAATCTTCCAGGCGGAGTTAACCTTTCCAATCTGGCTTCTATATATGGTAGCAGTGTGGAAGGAGTCTCGAATGGAGCAAATAGTATTACCAGTACCGCTGTTATACAATCTGATTCCGATCAGCCACCTTCTATAGAAGAGTTGGCAAAGCGCGGCTTAATTCCTGATGGCTACGAAATTGAAGGCTTAAGTTCTAAGTCAAAAGCACCACCCAAGCCTACTCCAACCTTGGCCACAAAAAAGAAAGCCACTTATGTTTATCTTGAAGAGCAGGCCGATGGTAGTTTCAAAATTCAAGGTGTCAAGGCTAATGGTGAGAAGGAAACGAAACAAACCGGTGCCGAAGTGGAAGGTATTTTAGAGCGTATACGTAATGGTGATATTAAATTACCTCCCTCGGTAGTACGTCTAACTTTGCCCAACGATGAAGTTGTTGAAATACAATCAGGAAAAATTGTTAAGACTACACAAAGGCCTACTACTACAACTACCACAACGACACCTGCTCCACCACCACCATCCACTAGAGCTACCACACATAGACACTACACATCTCGGAATACAACGCCCTACTATCATACAACAGTTTCAACACCGAATATACAGCGCTCTTCCTCTACCACCAGACATTATGATCACTCGGCCTATCGCTCTACCCCGGCGCCACGTTATACGGTATTACCCACCAACTCACCTGTATTCATACCTTCCACATACCACGCCATTACTGAACGTCTTACTGAAACCACTGTTCAACAAACTTTACCACCAGCTCAGTACTCCGATGCTGTGGTAGAAGAAACTGAACACCGGGACAAAGCCTCTGGAATTTCTACTTTTAGTTCCACGTCTAGCGCACCTTCTACCACATCAGGCTCCTCTGTTAGCCCCAGTGAGGATTTAATACAAATACTTAAATCCAATGGACTCTTTGCCATGTCCAAGTATCTTAGACAATCAGGCTTAGATAGCATATTAAATGAAACTGGACCCTATACGATATTCGTGCCTACCGATAAGGCTTTTAAAAATTTGTTGGTACAATTGGGTGGTCCCGAAAGAGCGGAAGAAAAATTCCGAGCGAATCCTAGACTCTTAAGTGGGGTGAGTTTTCTTAATTTAAAATTGAAATTTATATAATCATTATGTCTTTCACTTTTGTGCAGCTCTTATTGCATCATGTTATTCCCGGAGCGTTTGAGATTGCAACTTTACAAGATGAGATGACAGGTGTTTCTCTGGCTGGTACACAGCTTAGAGTTAATCAATACAATATGCATGATCAGGAATGGAATGATGTGACGGTAGGTGCTAAGGAAATAACTTAAAATATATTTTTTGACAAAAACTCTTTTTGTATGTTGTACAAAAACAACTGTTATACACCTTGCCTCCTAAGAAAATTTTTCTAAACAACTGTTATACCAAACTTTTCATTTTCAAATATACTGTTATGAATTTAAAATATTTTTTTGGGAATACTTGTACACAAAATTTTTTTTTATAAAACTGTTATACATATAACATATATTTAGTAAAGCGTTTTTTTGTAGCAAACAAAACGTTTAGATTTGTGTATATATAAGCTTAAAAAAATTAAACATAACAATTTTATTAAAAGCTTTTACATAAAAAGATTTAAACTTTTTAGTAAAACAAACTGTTATAAATGAAAAATGTGCTAAACAGAAAATCTAATTAAAAAACAGTTTTAAATTTTTTCTTGAAAAATAATGTGTTATACAAAAATTTATTTTTCAGCTTACCACCATTAATGGCGCTATGGTTGTACTAAACAAGAAAGATATCAAGATTCCTCAGGGTATAGCCCATGCTATAGATCGTGTTATGTTTCCACTACCTGTTGGTGATTTGCTACAAACCTTACAATCGGATAGAGAAAACCGGTTTTCCACATTCCTTAAGATCTTGTATACATCAGGACTTTCTGAGAAATTACAAAGCAAAGGTAAAACACAAAAGCGAGAGAAAAAAAAGAGATACAGAATAAAAAAACATAAAAACCTTCTTAAAACCAAAATATAATCTCTCTCTTTTTTAGGCATTAAAACCTACACTGTGTTCGCCCCGGTTGACAAGAGTTTTAACGACATTGAATCTGATACTTTGGAAAAACTCCAAAACGATAAGGAAGCAGCCGAAGATTTTGCCATGAAACATATTGTACCTGGTACTCTGTTCTCTGCTGGCATGAGATTTTATCAAGTTAAGGATTCTTTGTTAACCGGCAAAACTGTTATACTGCAAAAAACTTCGGCGGGTAAAATTAAAGTGAACGATACTCAAATGGTTGCATCAAACATACCGGCCACAAATGGTGTAATTCACGCTTTGGATGGTGTACTGGCGTGAGCTTAAAAGTTTTGGCTTTACAATTTTTTAGATAAGGTGTTTAAATCTTAAGTTGTGTTATACTATTTTTTGTTATTTGAATATAAACAAGTAAGAGCGCTATATTCGGCTGTGCCGAATCTTATATACCCTTCACATTGGTCTTTAAATATACCCAGCCGAGTAATTTTGTACTGCAAATAATATAATAAAAAATATTGTGCGAGTTTTAAAGAAAAAATAACAAAATTTTAACGTTCGTATGAATAATAGAAATAGATGAAGAAGATTTGAGGTCGAGAGTTTTAAAAGTTTTCGACATTATTCATATTTGAAGGTTAATAAAACTTGTTAAATGTCTAGTCCCCCTGCTCTTCTCCAACTTTTTCTCCAAAATGTATGAATTATTTGATTATTACTTTTTGTAGAATATTCGAAGTCGATAGCTGTTATAGTTTCCGAGATATAGCGTATCGAATATTTTATAATAGTTGTCGATTTGTATGGGAGTACCCCTTTTTTTGCCCCCACTCAAAAAAATTTTTCTTTAAAGCGTAGCCCTTATGGCCCAATTACTTTTTGTAGAACATTTCATTTCGATATCTGTTATAGTTTCCGAGATATAGCGTATCGAATATTTGATAATAATTGTCGATTTGTATGGGAGCTACCCCTTTTTTTGCCCCCATCCAAAAAATTTTTTCTTTAAGGCGTAGCCCTTTGCGTGCAATTACTTTTTGTAGAACATTTCATTTCGATATCTGTTATAGTTTCCGAGATATAGCGTATCGAATATTTGATAATAATTGTCGATTTGTATGGGAGCTACCCCTTTTTTTTGCCCCCACCCAAAAAATTTTTTCTTTAAAGCGTAGCCCTTTGCGTGCAATTACTTTTTGTAGAACATTTCATTTCGATATCTGTCATAGTTTCCGAGATATAGCGTATCGAATATTTTATAGTAATTGTCGATTTGTATGGGAGCTACCCCTTTTTTTGCCCCCACTCAAAAAAAAATTTCTTTATAGCGTAGCCCTTATGGCCCAATTACTTTTTGTGGAACATTTCATTTCGATATCTGTCATAGTTTCCGAGATATAGCGTATCGAATATTTTATAGTAATTGTCGATTTGTATGGGAGCTACCCCTTTTTTTGCCCCCACCCAAAAAATTGTTTCTTTAAAGCGTAGCCCTTTGCGTGCATTTACTTTTTGTAGAACATTTCATTTCGATATCTGTTATAGTTTCCGAGATATAGCGTATCGAATATTTAATAATAATTGTCGATTTGTATGGGAGCTACCCCTTTTTTTGCCCCCACCCAAAAAATTTTTTCTTTAAGGCGTAGCCCTTTGGGGGCAATTACTTTTTGTAGAACATTTCATTTCGATATCTGTGATAGTTTCCGAGATATAGCGTATCGAATATTTGATAATAATTGTCGATTTGTATGGGAGCTACCCCTTTTTTTGCCCCCACCCAAAAAATTTTTTCTTTATAACGTAGCCTTTTGCGTGCAATTACTTTTTGTAGAACATTTCATTTCGATATCTGTTATAGTTTCCGAGATATAGCGTATCGAATATTTTATAACAATTGTCGATTTGTATGGGAGCTACCCTTTTTTTTGCCCCCACCCAAAAAATTTTCTCTTTAAAGCGTAGCCCTTTGCGTGCATTTACTTTTTGTAGAACATTTCATTTCGATATCTGTTATAGTTTCCGAGATATAGCGTATCGAATATTTAATAATAATTGTCGATTTGTATGGAAGCTACCCCTTTTTTTGCCCCCACCCAAAAAATTTTTTCTTTAGGGCGTAGCCCTTTGCGTGGAATTACTTTTTGTAGAACATTTCATTTCGATATCTGTCATAGTTTCCGAGATATAGCGTATCGAATATTTTGTAGTAATTGTCGATTTGTATGGGAGCTACCCCTTTTATTGCCCCCACTCAAAAAATTTTTTCTGTAAAGTGCAGATCTTTGCGTACAATTATTTTTGTAGAACATTTCATTTCGATATCTGTTATAGTTTCCGAGATATAGCGTATCGAATATTTTATAACAATTGTCGATTTGTATGGGAGCTACCCCTTTTTTTGCCCCCACTCAAAAAAATTTTTCTTTAAAGTGTAGATCTTTGCGTACAATTACTTTTTGTAGAACATTTTAAGTCGATATCTGTTATAGTTTACGAGATATAGCGCATAAAATATTTCACCACATTTGTGCAGTTGTAGGAAAAATACCCCTTGCCCTGGTCCTATCTGAAAAAAATTTTTCCAATATTTAGGTCCCTTCTTTAGGAGTATCCGTGCCAAGTTTTGTGGCAAGAGTGACTATACTTACTGAGATATATAGGGATATATGCACCGATTTTGTCTTAAAAAAAATGGGTTACTCTGGGTTTTCGCTTATATCTCGGTCAATTGTGAACCGATTTTGCTGATTTTAAATAGCGATTGTTAGCGGGATATTTGTGATCGTTTGACACCATTAACTGGTCTGTATCTTTTTATTTGACTCCGGAAACTTGATTTCAACAGACGGACAGACGGACAGACGGACAGACGGACAGACGGACAGATGGACAGACGGACAGACGGACAGACGGACAGACGGACAGACGGACAGACGGACAACGCTAAATCGGCTTCCCTATCTATAAGGATCCAGAATATATATACTTTATGGGGTCGCAAATGAATAATAAAGAAATTACAAACGGAATGACAAAGTGATATATACCCTATCACTATGTGAAGGGTATAAAAAAATTGGGTGATTTACCAATCAACTAATTATTGTTTAGTTGAGAGATTCTTAAGGAATTATAAAAAATCTTGCCAGTTTCTTTGTAATGCTTCAAGGTGCCTGAAAGCTTTTCTTTTGTATTAATAACAAGAAAAGTTTTTTTAGCAAAACATAACCACAAAATCCTTAGGTGCTTTCTTTTAAAGTAAAAAGAAGAAAATTAATAAAAAGAAGCTTCAAAGTCATGTATATTATTTAAATGTTAAGCGTTTTGGTGCAAACATTACTGAAAAATTATTTTCTACAAATCATTTTAGTTTAATTATTTATTGGCCTGCAAATGTATGTGTTTCCATTAAAATTAGAATTTAAAAAGAAAATTTTTTTTATTCCTAATTATAGAAAAAAATACAAAATGAAAATTTTAGTTTTTAGGTTAAATTTTATGCTTAAAATTCAAATCGTTTATTTTTATAAATAAAAACTATTAAATGAAACCATTATTTTGAAAGTGTTTATTTTAATAAAATTTTTAGTAATAAATTCTTTTAAATAAGGTTTTTTAAATGGATATTTTTCTACATTAGTTAACGATTTGGCAGCATCTATAAATAAGTTGCTTCCAAATAACGTTTGCGTGTTTTGGCAATAACATTTAATCTGGTTGTCAGCTATGCTACGTTAACTTATAAGTACAAGCTGTGACATATAGATGGCAGCTGCTGTTTTAAAAAGTAAAGGTACTGTATAGGACCAATTATATATACATAAATACAACTTTATTACAAGAATTTAATATGTTCAAGGTTGGCAGCCAAAAACGATAACGGTATTGGCACTTAAGAACATACATATGTACATATTAGAAACCCAAGTTAATCGGTATAGGAGAAAAATTGGTTTTTAATACATGTTTAAGCACTATTAACAAAGTAGTAAACGATTAAGTCCTTCCAATTGATCACTTACACCATAACTACATATGTATGTATATAGGTACATAGGTACATACCTTTTGTAATTACCACTTTCCTGTTCATTATTCCAGCAAACACCGATCAACCTCTTCCTAATAATCATACACAATTCAACTTTTAACTTTATGTTTACTTTGTATGCACCCACTATGCACTTGTTTTTAAAAAAATTGTTTTTGTTTAGACAAAAGCAAAAACAACACACGAAGAAAAATGGAATAATAAACACACCACAAAAAAGGCAACAACAATAACGGGCAAATCATTTCAAATTTGCCGGTATTTCCTAATAAATTGCTTGCAACCCCCGTAAAAACACTTGTTAACTTAATTTTTTGATATTAATCTTTGATTTTTATACAATTTTGAACAAATTTCACTATTTTTAACACTATTTTGCTAATACTTTTTTAAAATCATGGATTTTCACCATCTTTAACAAAAAGCCAATAAAAACTATTTAGTAGAAGTAGTAATGAAACATTGAAGAGAATGAGAGCTAATTGGAGCTAATGCAGAGAAGAGCAGTGTTGCCGTTTTTTTTTTATTAATAATGACGTAAATATGTAAATTTTTCTTAGTAGTTTTTTGATTTTTTTTCGGATTTGTTTTAATGTAATAAGCTAAATATGTATGTATGTTCATATAGTGATAAGAGTATGTACAGTGCACTCGCGATAATGTGAACACTCTAATATTTGAACACCCCAAAATATGAACACTTTTTCTTCACCATTGGCTACTCTAAAATATGAACTTTGTACAAAGGTTTTTAAAATTTGAACAGTTTTTTTTTTTATGTGGAGAAGCCAAAACGAACGATAAAAGACAGGGAAGCTGTTGACATTTTTAATAATGCATTGGAGTGGGCAGAAAGTGAAATGGTTGAACAACGAGACTTAAATGTATTGAGACAGTTACGGGAGAGGGCTGTTTTAAAAGTTCTCGCTCAAAAAAAACAACAAAAAAAGATAACCGACTTTTTTTAAGATTAGTTGTAGCTTTGTGTTGTATAAATTTAGTCAAAGAAGTTCCTTTTTTAAATAAAACAAAAAAATAAAATTATTTAATGAAAAAGGAAAACTTTTATTTAAGCAGGAAAAGTGTTTACCTGCAAGAAAACAACATTTTTTCAATAATTTAAGCCAATTGTAAATATGAACAATATCGAATATATGAACAGGCTCTGTTTTAATTAGTTCATATTATCGCGAGTGCACTGTATATATAAATCTGTCATTTCGTCTGTTAGTCCTGCAACATTTGTTTGCGACCATAGAAAGTGAGCTTTTTATGTAAAGAGCAGGCACTCGAGCGCTTTTATATGTTATTTTCTGGCATCTTCTACCTCCTTTTTGAAATAAAACTATTTTTTTACATTTAAATCGACCACCATATTTTTTTTTTTTTGCTTTTATTGGTACTAATTAATAATCGACAAATAATGAGTTGTGTGTATGTGTTTTCTTAGTTTTTTTTTTGTTTTTTTATGCTGTTTAAACAGCTTTTGTTAAAATTTAGTTTGTAAAGATTTTACAAGTTTAAATATAATTTTTTTAAATTTAAATTTACGAATTTAAAAATACAATAACTTGTGTTGTGTGTATGTGTGGCATATTTTCAATATTGTTTTGATTATTTCATACATTTTAATATTGTTTATAGTTTTTAATTTCAAATTTACTTAGTTTTATTTTAATTTTAAGACTATTTTAAAAAATTAGATAAAATCTAAAAAGACGTTTCCTGTTTTTTTACTTTATATTATTTAATTAGGGAACAATTGTTTTTATTAATAATCTATTATTTAAATGGTTTGTCTTTTTTATAAAAAATTAAAGTTAAATATTGGCTAGGAAAATTTTGGTAAAAAAGATATGTGGAAATAGGAAAATAATTACTGGAAAATTATTTGAATTCGTTGTGCGGAAGAAAAATAAAAATTATAAAATAGCTACTACATATGCATGGTTTTATTAAATTGAAATTTTAATTTTTAGGTAACATGAACACATTTATTTTTAAAAAAAAGGGTAAGCAAAGTTCTAATAAAAACAGCAAATTAAATATTTTGTGCTTTTTGTAAAATTTAAACTCGATAAAATTGGCTTAAAATCAGAAATAGAAAAATTAGAAAACTGTTATACAGAAATTTGTTGAGACAAAGAGTTGTTATACATAAGTTTTCAAGAATTTTTTTTTTTGTTAAATAAATTTCAAAAAAAGTTTTTCTACTGTGTCCTTAATTTTTTATGCCACCCTGTATTCTAACAGTTTGAAATATGTAGATGTTTGTTGTCATGTTTTTATATAGCAGGGAACACTAATACAGGTAGTATCAAGGCGAATTCAAAAAGCTCGCCCTCTTCATATCCCTTTTAAGTTTAAGAAAGTGAATATCAACAAAATTTAAAATTTTATACAAGGCACACTCAACAAGGTAAACTCAAGGCGAATTCAAAAAATTCGCCCTCTGCACTTCCTTTTTGTGTTTGAACGGTAGAATGTCAGAAAAATTAAAAATTTCATATAAAATTAAATTTTTATAACGTGAAAATGTCAAATTGATTTTAATCAGCTAGGTTCTTAATATTAATTGGTTAAATGTGCCTTGATTTTATACAAAATTAATATATGTATTTGACATTCCCTTTAAAAAAAATTAATAGTCAGCTGGGCTCATGATATTACCTGTATAAGTGTACCCTGTTATATAACAATATTTTTTTTCATTTTCCTAGTCTCTCAAAAGTTCCTAACCCCTTTAAAATGAAAAAAAAAATTAATAATAGTAATAATAATAATAATAATAATAATAATAATAATAATAATAATAATAATAATAATAATAATAATAATAATAATAATAATAATAATAATAATAATAATAATAATAATAACAATAATAATAATAATAATAATAATAATAATAATAATAATAATAATAATAATAATCATTTTAATTAATAATAATAATAATAATAATAATAATAATAATAATAATAATAATAATAATAATAATAATAACAATAATAATAATAATAATAATAATAATAATAATAATAATAATAATAATAATAATAATAATAATAATAATAATAATAACAATAATAATAATAATAATAATAATAATAATAATAATAATAATAATAATAATAATAATAATAATAATAATAATCATTTTAATTAATTAATAATAATAATAATAATAATAATAATAATAATAATAATAATAATAATAATAATAATAATAATAATAATAATAATAATAATAATAATAATTATTATAACAAACTATATAATTAGAAATCTATTAAAAACTTTAAAAATTTAAAAAAAAAAAGGATTTTCTTATTATTGTTACTATTGTGTGGTGAACTATGCTTGCTTACGAGTATTAATACTATTGTTTTTGTATATGGGCTTTAAATGGTTCATATTGTTGTTGTATTTGGGTTTTTTTTTCTAATTGATAAATATGCAAGAATAAAATTGTAGTGGATTATTGAAATATTTAATTCTTATATGGTTTGAAATATATTGTGATATTTTTTTGGTTTAAGCTATTTCTTATGGTTTGGTTTTCTGTTATTGTGGTTGTGCGAATTAAAAAAAAAAATAAAAATAAATTATTCTTTTATAAAGTTAAGTATTAAAAAATATCTGTTTATTAACTATTATTTTCCGTTTTATATTTGAAATAAAGTTATATTTTTTAAATTAACTGTATTTGACTATTTCGTTTGTATTAGTTTATATTGTTTCTCTTTAATTTAATAGGAACCACCCTAATACTAAAGTAGCAAAAGGGTTATTTTTAACTATTTTAATTTAAAGTAAAAAATATTTATATAAAATAAAATAATAAAAAAAACTTGTTTTAAAAGCTGCCCTGACTATGCAGGAGCCAAACATCCTCCATCCATTTGGATAAAACCCACACTTACTGTTGCTGCACCAGCAGTTGTTCTACTTGGTCTGCTGTGCGCAACAAAAAAGCAGCACTTTCTCGATAGGCTGAAATCACTTGGCGCGCAGCCGTTATTTCATTGGGACTAAGTTTATGGGACAACAAAGGTGGTGCTCTAACGGTAGTTATATCCATGTTATTGTTACTTGGATTGCCTAGAATAGCTGTTGGTTGTTGTTGTTGGGGCTGTTGCTGCAGCTGATTTTGTTGAAGCTGTTGTTGTTGCTGATGCTGTTGTTGTTGTTGTTGGGCCTGTTGTAACTGTTGCAGTTGTTGTGTGGCTGAGGCTAAGACATTTGTGTTAGTCACATTGCCATTGTTAAGATTTGCATTGACATTTATTTGATTAAGGGTTGCCAAAGTGTTTATATTGTTGCCCGTATTATTATTGGTATTTAAAGTGCTGACTGGGATTGAGGTGATGGGCGTATTAATGGTGGAGGAGGAAGGCTTCATAGAAAGGTCGGTAGGTGTAACTAAAAAGGAAAAAGCAAACCAAAATTAAAAATTAGTTTTTAATAAAAAATCTGTTATACGAAGTATTTTGAAAGAAATTTTAAAAACACGAAGTTTTTTTCAAATTGAAAATATAAATTTAAAACACAAAACACTAAACGAAGTTTATACAAAAATAACCATAAACAAAATATTATTTTTTAAAATTTGACTCACCGTTTCCCAGAGTGCCAACACCAGGAAAATATGCTGGATATGTTGGCGTACGACTCGCTACAGCTGCTGCTGCAGCAGCCACAAAAGGTGATGCCGCACTGGGTGACGTAAAATCTGTTGGTCTGTAGAGCGGACTAGTTGCTGGCATGCCAGTTAAGCCCGTAGCTGCTCCATTAGCATTAGTATTACCATTGGCCAAAGCAGAGGGTAAAGGTTTAACTTCCATGCCAGAACCACTGACATTCGAACTTAAAGCTAAAGGAGAACTACGATTCGAACTAATGCCACAACTGCCAATACTAGAGGAAGCAGCCACTGCAGCGGCGGCAGCAGCAGCTACTGCAGCAGCTGGTGTCAGAGACATAGACTCAGCAGTCTCTGAACTAGGAGTGGAACGAGCAAAGCCCGTGCCAGTGGCGTAAGGTAAAGCAGCAGAAGTGGCGGCGTTGGAGCCGTCGTTAGCAGATGCTGAAGTAACGGTGGACGAAGTACTGGCACCACCTATTGAGGCAGCTGAACTGGTAGTGGCCGCTACAGCAGCGGCTGCTGCAGCAGCAGCGGCGGCGGCAGCTGCTACTGCAGAGCCAGGAGCAGGTATGGCATGTGTTATTGGCTCTAGTCCAATACGCATGCGTTTGGCATTAAGGGATTCGTTTTCGCAAGCAATGGCCAGAATTTGTTCGGCCTGTACAGAGGTAAGATGGGCTGGTGTGGGACGGGTCTGTTAAAAAAAATTAATTATTTAGTTCTTTTTCTTTCAAAAACCTACACACAAACTTACCGTATTTTCCCAGCCATCACGAGTTTTCTTATTGCGCCTGCAAGACTTTAAATATGTGCGTATACGTTTACGTGAACGATCACTATATTCGGGAAATTGACGGGCACATGAATCTATAATGGCTTGAATTTTTTCCTTAGGCTGTTTGGAAATGGGGACAATCCGATCTAAGTTTTCATCCACAAATAAACGTACAAACATCTAAAGGAAAAAAACAAATTTCGTTGTTTTTATTTCCTTTTTTTTTGGTTAAAAAATATAGAAAACTTACATTAAAAGCCTTTAATCTTTCGGGATCATGTGTCTGTGCCAGCTTTTCATCGATTTTGTCGTCTGAATCGTCCTCAGAACCCTCATCCTCTTCTTTTTGGCCAGATGAATTTGTTTCATCTTGTGCCTCCATAGGTGAAGGGTTTGCTTCTCTGGGCACAGGTGATAAAGAGGCATCCAACTTATTACTTGATGCAGCAGCGCTTTGTGCCAAGGCATTTTGATACTGAGCCCAAAGACCACCTACCACACTTAGATCGGGGCCCTCAGTGCCATTTCGTACAGCGTTGGAGTTTTGATAGTTCCAGGCCAGCAGCATTAATTTAAGTTTATCAGCATCTTTCATAAGGCCAGCATAGGGATCCGCATCCGTGTTGGTATCGGAAGAGCTTGTGGTTTCGCTGGGCGTAGGGGCTGCTGGAATGGTTTCCTAAAATGACAGGAAAAATGAGAAATGTAGAATGAGTACGTAAAATGCATTCTTATCTAAAAGATTAGCTTTATAAAATTGTTTTTAATAAGACATTTGTATATTTTACTTCGTTTGTTGTTTTTTGGTTTAGTCTTACCACATGTCTTAAGTAAAAAACTTACAAACATCAAACCAATGACCACCAACTTTGTAATGGCTTCAAACAAAATATGTTTTTATAAGAAGAATTCAATCTTTGTTAAAGAAAAAAAATGTTTGCAAACCTTTTTTGGACTAAATGATATTTATGCGTTTTTCCATTACTACCAAACCTCAAAGCAAAACTTATGTCAACATTTAAGTTTTAAGAAACATTGATTTTATTCAAAAAAATTGATTTACAATTTAGTTTTTAAGTAAAATAGTTTTTGTTTGGAAGCAACCACCAACAACAACATTTTCGCAGACTTTTTGTTATGAATTTCCCTTACCATTACCGTATTACTTTTGCTAAAAACTTTCTTTTTGATGTTAGATTAAAAAAGGTATTCCTTTACCATAAGAAACAAAAAGTCTTACTTGTAATAGTTTTTATGATAACAAAGCCTTTAGTTTAGCTAAACGCTAAGAAATAAAGGGCGAAATAGAAAACAGCACCCAAATATATGCAATAGTTTTTGTTAAAAGAACTACCCTTATGTATGCTTTTAAAATCGGATATAAAATATTTAATTATTCTTGTGTGTATGTATTAAAAACTTCCCTTGCTTTAAAGACACGGCGTTCCGCTCAAGTTTTAAAATATACTTTTAATACAAACTCCTTTCTTTAGCTCTTCGAGCCCCCGTTACTATCTCAAGAACAAGAGCCGCTTTTTTTATTAGAATGGGAAAGAGTTTCTCAAACGAGTTAGTACTTATAAAGCTTGAAATTAAAACTTTTGCGAGCAAAAACGTTGCTAGTGCTGAAGTTATTTTAAAAAACTGCCTAAAGTTAGACAAGAAAAGATAATAAAAGGAACGATAACTGGGGCAAAATCATCGCATTCGATTTGAGTCGAAATTTTACTAGATCGATAAAGTTGTCAATATTTTATATATAGAAATACAACGATTTGGTCCCTAAACTTAAACGTAGCTGAACTAGTGTTAGGTGAAACTAATAGCAACTGAATTAGCAGGGACTCAAATAAGTTAGGCAAGTAGGCTTATAAGGAGAGTTGGCCATTTAACTTAAAGGAGAGGCAACAGGGTTAATTGTACTTGCCCTGAAAGAAATGCAATATTGAGAGGTTGTACTAGAAAGAAGTAAGAATATTGGTAATGTTGTAAACAGGCTTATTAAGAACGGGCTGCAAAATGTTTCTGCAAGCCTGTGATGCATATGAGGCCACTGGCGTACCCTACAACCTCAAAAAGGTTATTGTCTGCTAGTGTTAACAAGTGATCCACCTCCTTGAGCTCTTTTACGTCCTTACATAATTCAACAGTGTTGGATTCCCAGACTGACACGAACGGATCAGTGAAGGTTTAGGTTTTTTTTACCAATACACAAGAGGGCCTTTGGACTGCTTATCGATGCTATCTGAGTTAGAGATTTGGGCCTTTTTACTTTGGCTCAGAACTGCTCGGAAATCAATGTGTTTTGGCACCTAACATTTGCGAAAAAGGTGAAACCTCCTCTTTTTTTAATATTCCAACACTTTATTCAGGGACTTCGATTTCTTTTACATGTTAAGCTACCACCCAGTCATCCGCTAAGACCTATGCCTAACTCGTCTCATTCGATTTGAAATTTAAAAATTTTTCTTAGAATCCCGATATTAAAATCATTGATAACTCGATCGATCGAGTAAAATTTCGAATCGAATGCGACGATTTGGCTTCTGAGCAGCTTCAATACTTCCTTGCGATTACATCTTATTCGAGCTACGTCCCTGGTGTCAACCCTAATAAAAGTGTTTTAATATTCCGCTGTTGATTGAATCTACCTGGATTTTTTTCGAAATAAAATTAAGTAGAGCAAATTCAAGTTTAGCCTGCTTGTCTAAACGTTAATTTTCAAAGTGCTCGCGCCGCCGGATTCCCGCCGGAGACTTTGGTTATAGACTTCCGATTCTCTCTTGAATTTTCTATGCATCTAAAACAAAAAGGACCAAGTGAGAGTTCCTAAGTGAACTGCATCTTTTCCTCTAACGTAATTCCGTCTAACCTCACGTAAACTAATTTAATCACATACCTAATCTAACAAATCCTCTGACATTCACTGACAAGTAAAAAGTACTAAGAAAAGTGCAAGCTGAGCCCCTGAACTTTATGCGTACCTTAGGGAAAATAGTCGCATTCGATTCGAATCGACATTCAAAACTTCTAATAAGAATTTACTATATTTGAAACATTGACAGCTCGATCGATCGAGTAAATTTTGATTGGAATCGAATTCGACGATTTGGCCCCTGAAATTTACTACATTTGGAAAGACTGCCCTAAGATATGCTTTATCTAAATTACTTTTAATTGTGCATATGTGAGAACTTCTTAGAAAGATTGCCGTTAAAAACTTCTTCTCTTACCCTTTTCAAATCTAAAGTTTTTAGGCTTTTTACATGCCATAAATGAAGTTTTTGCTAAGAAATATTGTCTAAGTAGTTTCTCAAGCCTAAGAAATACGAAGTATATTTATAATGTAAAAGACTATATACATATGCAGTTCTTGTTACTATTCTCTCTTAAACACATACATACACACACACACACACACACACACCATTGTTTCTTATAATTATTTATAGAGCTGTTTACTTTAATTTACCATGTCTCTTCCAACTATTCAAGGACTCTACTTCAGAGACTTGAAATGATATTATTTGTTATTTAAAGGATGGGGTTTGATGTTTATCTAACTGCTGTGTGGCAGTGTATGTCGCCTGTAAATATATAAATTAAAATTCCTAAACATGGTACTGTACGCAAATTAATATGAATATTGCAAAAAGAGAAAGGAGCGCCTTTCTTCTTTTTAGAAGTTTATTGAGGGAGTAAGACATGTTGTCATATAAGTAGTTTGCCTGTGTCTGGCTGCATGCAAAAGTATTTTGAGGTTTTCCTTTAACGTTGCTTTTTTTTTGTTACTGGCAATTGTAAGAAAATGTTTTGTCAATAGTGTTAGGGCTTTTTACTTTGATGACTTAGAAAATTCTTTGAAAAGTGTCTAAAGATTTTGGATGTTGCTATTGGGGTGAGGTTTTTCAAAAATAAGCACAAAGAAACTAATGGATATGCGTGGGAATGAGTTTTTTAAGTTTTAATTTAGCACTAGGGCTTAGCTGTGTTTTGGAGTTTTTTGTGTTTTATCTTAAGAAAATATAAATTCTAATGTTTTTTTATAATTAATTAAATAATTTCTATTTATATGTACCTACAAGTATGCCTTGTACCATTATCCCTAAAGTATGCTTCACTTTATGGGGAAAAATGTAAAAAAAATTTAAACTATCAAAAATAGTATATACTAAGGTGAAACTAAACTAAAAGTGGATAAATAAATGGAAAAGCAATAGTATGCGGCTAATATTAAGATTAAAAAAACTGAAACAACTCTTTTAAAGTTAATGTTATTAATTTTACCATCTATCGAAATCCCATTTTTCATTAAACCCTCTTTAGTTAATTTTTTTTTAAATTTAATACATTAAATAATTTGATTGGTAGTTTTTGTTACCTTCTTTTCTTTACCATGCAAAATATAAAACACAACCAAATTGAAAGCATACTTTAGGGCCGCACGGCTGTATGTGCATGTGGAAGTTTTTGTTAGGTTAAGAGTTTAAAAAGAATTCAACTAAAAAATATGTAAAAAATTAAATCACGTTGTGACGTGGCTACCACACACATATGTAAATGCTGACACTTCACGGGCAAACGCCCCTGCATTCAATACATAACGCCGCTGCATTCTATACATAACGCCCCTGACTGGAACATACATACATAACAATCTACACTTACTGTCACAAACATATCCCAGCTTATTTTGATGCTGACTTACGTGTGAGTAGGTTTGATACATAATAATACTTCTCATTTAGATTACGCATGTTGGAGTATAAGATGACTAATTTGTGTTACACTCGGGGGGATTGAATTTGCATAAGTATTCTTGCGCCAATATAGGAGGTCGACTTAGACTAATAGGACCTACGAAGTGGGGAACCGACTGCGGACGAATTACCAGAAAACCCGAGACTCCAAGTAGTCAGCACTCGAGGCCGGCCGAGTGGCTCACCATCGACGCTCTAGAGGATCGAACGTCGACAGTCCTAGGCAAGACACATCTTTCGCTTCGGTTTCGACCGACTGCTCCTTCGCTTCGGTTTCGGCCGATTGCTCTTTCGCTTCGGTTTCGACCGACTGCTCTTTCGCTTCGGTTTCGGCCGATTGCTCTTTCGCTTCGGTTTCGGCCGATTGCTCTTTCGCTTCGGTTTCGGCCGATTGCTCTTTCGCTTCGGTTTCGACCGACTGCTCTTTCGCTTCGGTTTCGACCGACTGCTCTTTCGCTTCGGCTTCGGCCGACTGCTCTTTCGCTTCGGTTTCGGCCGACTGCTCTTTCGCTTCGGCTTCGGCCGACTGCTCTTTCGCTTCGGCTTCGGCCGACTGCTCTTTCGCTTCAGTTTCGACCGACTGCTCTTTCGCTTCGGCTCCGGCCGACTGCTCTTTCGCTTCGGTTTCGACCGACTGCTCTTTCGCTTCGGCTCCGGCCGACTGCTCTTTCGCTTCGGTTTCGGCCGACTGCTCTTTCGCTTCGGCTCCGACCGACTGCTCTTTCGCTTCGGTTTCGACCGATTGCTCTTTCGCTTCGGTTCCGGCCGACTGCTCTTTCGCTTCGGCTTCGGCCGACTGCTCTTTCGCTTCGGCTTCGGCCGACTGCTCTTTCGCTTCGGTTTCGACCGACTGCTCTTTCGCTTCGGCTTCGGCCGACTGCTCTTTCGTTTCGGTTTCGACCGATTGCTCTTTCGCTTCGGTTCCGGCCGATTGCTCTTTTCCGTAGTTAGTATTGTCTATTTTAGATTTAGCACCTAAGACTCCCGTATGCATTTAAATAGTAGGCTATAAGGCAAAGAATTGTACGTAGGTATATCTATAAAGTAGTTTGTAAAGTAGTTTGTTTATCCAGTACATAAGAATCCTGTACGTATTTTAATATTAGGCGATAAGAGGAAAATTGTACGTATTTTAATATTAGGCGATAAGAAAGAAAATACAATCCCATCAGCTGCCACTACCCAACAGCCCGAGCGTCGCAACCAGTAACCCGACCGACTGGCGGTAGTCGCAACCCAGCAGCCGAATCCAGCGTGACACCCCAGAATCCGACTGCGGCCATCGTTTCATTCCCGAGGACGGCAGCTACTGAGGCAGAGTGGTTGTGTTACCTATAATTGTACTTCAACATAATAAAATCATTTAATAAAGATTATTGTAATCCCGCCCAGCAAGGGTAAATCAATCGTCTTTTATTTACTCACGGTTAGAGGGTCCTTGAGTAGACCCTGGACTCGGCTAAGCTACCTCAGCCGAAGATTAAAACCCCGTTACAAATGGCGCCCGAGCAGGGACCCGATTCCGAATCGCAATGCGAAAAAACCAACACCAGCGCCAACGAGAGGAAATCGGGTCCGGAGTACGAAGGTAACAGACAGCAGTACGATAACCCAACCACGAGCCGAACCACCGATAAAACCCCGGTGGGCTGGATCTACCTTTTGCGAAAGGACCAGCTTATCGAACAATGTAGAATTGCGGGCATAGCAACGACCGGTTATACCGTCGAACATCTAAGAAAACAACTATCCGATAAGTTGCAAACAAAGAAGCTAAGGGCCTCGGCAGAAAACCTCCTCCAACAACTCCACGAAGAAGTTGAATCGGTAGAAAGGAGCGTAGTGGAAGACCCAAAGCTAACTATTCCAGTACCTAATCAAACACCGTTTCGTTGTCCCTCCGATAGCGAAGTTATGGCATCGGTCCAGAGGTGGAACCTAACCTATACAGGAGATACCGACGTCATGGAGTTCCTCGAGCGAAGTGAAGAGCTGTCCAAGAGCTGCCAGATCCAGTTCGACAGACTACTTCCATCATTGCCTAACATTCTTCAGGGGAATGCCCTTCGGTGGTACCGAGTAAAACGCGACAGCATTCAGACTTGGGTTAACTTCCGGCACGAAATAGAGAAATTCTTTCTTCCACCGCGCTACCTCGCCCACCTGGAACAAACTTTCTACAATCGCCGGCAAAATGGACGCGAACGTGCCAAAGACTATGTGCTGACCATGCTTACTCTAGTGAGGCAGCACCCCCAACTCCGAAGGCAAGACCACCTTGATCGGATATACGACGGGCTTCGAACGGAGTACCGGCACTACATTCGTCGGCACGACTTCAGCGACCTAGACGGGCTGTTTGCGTTAACAGATGAGTTTGAAGCATTACGTCGCGAGGAACGTCCGCCAACCTCTCACATGGTGGCCCTACCCGAATATAATCGGTCCACTCACTGCTGGAGGTGCAAACAGCCGGGTCATAAACGAACGACATGCGCTCAACCATTCCGACTATTTTGTTCACATTGCGGACTAGACGGCAGACTATCAAAGTCGTGCCGATGCCGAAGACAGCGGTCTGATGCGATCACACCAGTCCCCACGCAGGCCGACGGTCGCTATTATATTAACATTACGGTATGCGGATACGCCGTCAGCGCGCTGGTCGACACCGGAGCATCGCGTACCTACATTGGTGAGCCACTAAAACGGCACCTAATCGCACAGAGCATCCTACCAACGGATACACAAGGGATGGTGCAAATGGCTGATCAAACGCTAGTACCGTGCTCGGAGAACTTTCCTATAGAGATACAGTACCACGAGAAAAGCGTCAGGTTGCGAGCAGCCACCATCACCACGCTAGCCGAACCTATAATTCTGGGGATGGACTTCTTGAACACCCTAGGTCTCGAAATGCGATTAGATGGCCAACTTCTGATCAAAAACGACCGCCCTAGCCATATACCGACGATACATGCATTAATACCGAGGGATTTCCTGTCCGAAGAAGAAAATAAGAAGGTCGAACGTCTAATAAATAGTCACAAGACGAAGTTTGCCCAGATCTCTGGACTGTGTTCGGTCGCTACTCATGGAAAGCGACTGAAACAGGAAATTTTCCTATATAAGACAGCTCACCAAAATCAACAACATCAGTTAAATTGCCGCATTCAATCTGACAACATGTATAGGCAGCGAACGCAACCACAGAAAGTAGCCCACCAGTCAAGGAAGCCAACAGCCTATGTACCACCACCAGAGGCCAGGCCGAGAATTTTGTCTAATATCGCATTAACCTCACCTCCCGACGCAAAGGCCAAACAACCACCACCGCTTGCCTACACCTCCATCGCTACGCGGAAAACCCGAGCACCCAACGAGTCACCAGCTAGCGCCCGCCCCGCTCCAAAAATCACCAAGATCGTCGTGACTCCCGATATGCCACCCCTAGAAGAGCCCATGGAAGAACCCTTTACATTAAAGGCCCATCAGTCAAAGAAACCAACAGCCGATGTACCACCAGAGGCCAGGCCTAGAATTCAACCTAATATAGCAGTATGCACACCGCCTAATACAACGCCAAAACAACCACCACCGCTTGCCTTCATCTCTACCGTTCGGCGGAAAACACGAGCGCCCAATGATTTAGCAGCTTGCGTTCGCCCCGCTCCAAAGACCGCCAAGATCATCGTGACTCCCGATAAGCCATCATTAGAAGAGCCCATTAACGAACCCTCCACATCAAGGGCCTCTGCCGTAGCCGCAATAACCAAGACGGAC